>JAECWK010000125.1:20422500-21672500 GCA_018150405.1 Drosophila varians
TACTTTTTTTTTATCCAGAACAATGGTCCAACACAATGAACGGCCTACAAATTGAAAAATGCTTTTTTTTTTTATTTTTTTTAGAGCGTTTTCCGCTAGTCCTTTTACGGCCTGTATCGGTGTACGATGTTCCAATTGAGGAGGTCTGCACATCCAGGGCGTTTTAGATGTCTGTATGTGAGGGGCACTCGTAATTGGCGGCCAGGCGCCCAGATATCTGCGTAGGCATTGCCACAGCCTCATGTGGAGTGGAGCCAGTTGGCGCAATGTGGGATTGTTGCGAGTTCGTCGGCTGACGCACTGGCAAGGGGGGTGGTGGCCCAGAAAGGTGGCTAAGAGCAATGTGCGAGTTTTGTGCGTTTGTTTTGTATGTTTTGTGGAGCTAGTGGGTGGCTGGGAGTTCTCATTAATAGGTAAGCAGCAGTACAAAGAGACACACTACTCGGGGATCAGGACCCGGGAATCATGCAAAAAGCCCACAATGGCTGACAACAAAAAAATCTCACATAAAATCTCAAAGTTAATGGCCGACAGAGTTTTTTTTTTGTTTTTTTCATGTGAAGTAGTTACTACTGGGACCCCAGAATAAGCTCTACTTAATTCGTTTAAGGCCACGCAGGTGGCTTTGCCGGAAACCCAAGACCCAGCCCTGAACTCAGGACCCACGACTAGAACTTCTCAGGCTGCCGGAGCGTGGCAGCAAATGGGTAAAACGCGGAAATATGAATTGTGGCGATGCGGAGGAGCACCGAGGCCTGAAAAATTTGTGCAACAAGGTCTTAAATGGAGTTATGAGTTCCTTAGTTTCTACTAAGCTGTCCCGTATGAGGGATTTTTTATTTAGGTTCGATAACTAATCAAAACCGTGGACAAACTTTAAAAAAAAATCCATTCAAGCCCAATAATATTTTAAACGAGAATGGAAAGCTAACTTCGGACGGAGCCGAAGCATATATACCCTTGCAGTTAAATAGCAGCTTCTATTGATTAAAGATATAGTAAATATCGGATATAGTTAGCCGATCTTTACAAAAACATTCATAACAAGCTTAGATTCGCATAAAATAAATTTTAAAAGAAGTCCGACGCTTCTACGCCCAAAAACACGCAAACACGCAACACAAGTTGTTGCGTTTCCGATCGTTCAGTTATATGGCAGCTATAGGATATAGTCGGCCGATCCGTATGAAGTTTTGCAGATTCCCCTAATAGTCAATCTGTGCAAATTTCAAGTTTCTATCTTCAATAACGTGGAAGTTATAGCATTTCCGATCAATCAGATATATGGCAGCTATAGGATATAGTCGGCCGATCCCGGCCGTTCCGACTTATATACTGCGTGCAAAAGAAAGAAGGGTGTGTGCAAAGTTTTTTTTTTTTTTTTTTTTTTTTTTATATATATTGTTTATTATCGCCGGAATCGTTCAGGATCATTTGAACATAACCGGGCGTTTAGAAGGTGGGGTAATTATGGTACATATGGGATATGGGCCTGGACTATATACAATTATTTACAATTATTTACATGTTTTTAAAATATTAATGTACAACACGGAAAGACAGATCGCTGGGGTGGAATTTCTTAAGACGTCTAAGAGTTTGCGGGTTAGCCAGCCTGCTAGCCAGTGGATTTGGGTGACTCGTTAGCCTGTCCGAGTAACGTCGACTGTGTTGGTTTAGGAGGTCGCCCAGTGGAACAAGGCGTAGGTCCCTTAAGATGGCCTGGTTTGTCACCTACCAGGGAAGTCCGGATGCCCGTCGAGCAGCACGTGCCTGCACTACCCTCAGCCTGTTTAGCTGGTGCTTCGATGCGGTGCCCCATACTTCGATCGCATACGTCCAGGTTGGCGTAAGGATTGTTTTGAGCAGCAAAACTTTCGTAGAAAGCTGGAGGCTTTTGGATCTCAGGAGCCAATCGAGCTTCTGTAGTTTGCTGACGCACTTAGCTTTGATTGCCGTGATGTGGGTGCTCCATATGAGTCGGTGATCTAAATGTACTCCCAGGTAGCAGTGAGACGTGTTGTTCTTGATGGAGTCACCATTGAAAATATGGACGATGTCGAGCACAGGCCTTAAAGAGAAAGTGACGCATGCCGACTTGCTGCAATTTATGGCTATGTTCCATTGCTTAGTCCAGCGCTCCATCGCACTCAGCCAGTCCTGAACTGCAGCCGAAGCTGCTAGCTGAGACGTGTGGGATGCAAGCAGGGCCGTCTCGTCAGCGTAAGTAGCCAGAAGCATACGAGCGTTTGTGGTGGGGGACGGAACTGGCATATCACTAGTGTACACGGTGTATAGGAACGGACCAAGTACACTTCCTTGAGGCACACCTGCGTGAATGAGTCCCAAGCTGGATCGTGAGTCCCTTACTGCTACAACGAATGATCGATCGGCAATAAAAGACCTCAGGATGGCAAAATAGGGTGCAGGGAGTAGTTCTTTGATTTTGTAGAGAAGGCCCTCGTGCCACACCTTGTCAAAGGCTTGTTTTACATCCAGGAAGACGCCTATAGTGTGCAGTTTATTCTCGAGCCCGTAGGTGATGTGATTGACCAGGCGATGGACTTGTTCTGGGCAGCCATGGGATTTTCTGAAGCCGAACTGGTGTTGAGGTATATGTCCTTCTAAAATTGAAAATTGAAAATTTGTTGAAAATTTTCACCAGCGCTAGCACTCCTTTGGGTGGAAGAGCCTTTGCCGCTCGGTTGTCTATGCCGTCGGGTCCAGGAGTCTTGTTTAAATTAAGCGCCTTTAATTGTAGTGTGACTTCCTGCGGCGTGGTGTGCCTAAGCCAGCTGCCATTGGGGCTCTGTATTGGGGATTGGACAAGCGGCTGTCTTTTAATACTCCTTGTTAGCTTCCATATCGAAAAATCGCTGCAGTTGTCCGGGCCAGCGCCCTCCAGCAGGGTGTCAATGTTTTTTTGGCGGGTTTTCGCTAACAACCTGCGCAGTCTATTAGTGACGCTAGATAGTAATTGCTTGGTTGCAGGATCGCCTGACACAATGAATTGTCTTCTGAGATGCCTTTTTTGATGCAGCAGTTCCCTTGCCTCCGGAGTTAGTAAGGGCGCTCTCCTGGTAGGTGGAAGACCAGATTGTCGCTGAGGTGGCGTAGCTCTCTGGGCGGCTTCAGTAATTGTGGAAGTGAAGGTGCCAACGTATGCATCCAGATCGCTGCAGGTAATTATTGGTGTATTGAGTACGGTGTGAGCATCGATGAAGGACCTAAAAGTGGCAACGTTTGCATGTGCAGGTAGCATTTTGGGGACTCCTTTATGGAATTGAGCTTCTTCATCTATCAGGAAGAGTAACGGGAGGTGGTCAGAAGATAGCTCAGTAAGTACTCTGACAGAGACCTGCTGCTGTCTGAAGCCTTTTGAGATGCCGAAGTCAATTGCACTGGGGGTGGCGTTTGCACGGAAGGGGTAGTAGGTGGCTTCTCCAGTTGCTACAATATCGGCATTGACATTGGTCAGGGCAGAGCTGAGGGTCCGACCTCTGGCACACATCCTGTAGTTGCCCCACCTTCTGTGTTTGGCATTCCAATCACCTGCAGCAAGAAACTTATCTCCGAGATTGGAGAGGAAAGTCGTGAAGTCTGCTTCCATCCACCTGAACGCAGGAGGGCAGTACACCGATGCAACGTTAAACCTCCCTCTTCTTGAAGATATCTCGATGGAGACAGCTTGAATGTGCTCTTCCGAAAGCGTGAAAGAGAGTTGATGTGTTATGCCCGATTTGACGAAGATCGCTGCGCCCCCATGTCTTCGGTTATCCGGATGATCGGCTTTGTGCAAAGTGAACCCGGGGATCCTGAGGGTGGACCGCGAGCAGAGACGGACTTCTGACAACAAGAGGATGTCAATTTCGTAAAGCTCAATGAAGGCAATGAACTCATTTGCTTTCGAGCTTATCCCATTGGGGTTCCAGCAGGCTACTTTAAGCTCTCCCATTGCGAAGAGTAGAGGAGGAAGGACGCGATTGCAAGATTGCTTGCATTAGAGTTTCTACCAGACCCATCATCCTGTCGAGCCTTATAAAAAGCTGTTCCAGTTTGGCATTCAGAGCGGCATTTTCGGTGGAATGTGTTGGAGGGAGAGTATTGTCCATCTCATGGTGGTTGCGTTGTGCAATGAGTATGTTCTTTTTGACAACACTTGCAAATGATTCCTTACCAACATTGGGTGAGCGATTGGTTGAAGGAATCGTGTTCGATTCGGTGGCTGCTGTGAGCTTTGAGTGGTTGTTTTGCTTGAAAGCGACTTGCAGATATTTGCGGCATCCTCTGAAGTTTGCCGCGTGAGAGCTGCCGCAGTGAAAGCAGCACATAGGGTCGTCTTTTCCAAGCTTGCACTCCAGGGTAGGGTGGTTTTCTCCGCAGTCTCTGCAGATGTAATGCCGTGTGCAGTACGCTTTTGTATGTCCGTATTCCTGACATCTATGGCATTGTACAGGACCGGATTGCTTGCGTGGCTTCTCCCAAGTCACTATGTGTCTGCAAACAGCAGAGATGTTTTTAAGAAGCTTGTTGTTGTCAGCCTTCTTAATATCCACAAATCTCATGTTAAGCGGAAGCTGTGTAACATTGTTACGAGGGGTATAGATGCGCAGAACGCAGTGACCTTCTTCCTGCAGGCACTCAATGATGTCCTCCGATGGGACATCATGATGGATGTTCCTCATTACCATGCGAAAGGGTCGGTCTTCTGGGAGCTGATGATGGTGAAAAACAGTTCCTTTTTCGCGGAAGTGTCTGGCCACGAGCCTGTAGGCGTCGGAGGAGTTGCACTGAACGGCACAGTCACCTGAGTTCAAGGCTTTGATGGAATAAGAGTCTCCAATAAGAGCATCCAGTTCACTGCAGAAATCAGAGTAGCTGACTACACCAGGAACCATAATCCTTGGGACCTTGGGAGATCGAGCGGCTTGCGGTGCGGCTGTTTGGGCTTGTCCTGAGCTGTTGGATTTTGCCGGCTGCAATGTTGTGGCGCGGTTTGCCGCGGCGTGCGAAGTGGAAGGCCCGACATCCATTTCTTCCTCGTCGCTTAGAGTTATGAATCGGTTTTCAGAATTGGCGGTATAGCTTGATTTCTTTTGGCTAACCTTGGGAGAGAGAACGGTACCTGCTCTCTTCTTTGCTGCTCCTTTGTATGGCTTTGCAGTGACTTGCTGCCAGCCTGGGGTGGGGTTGCATGATGATGTGCTAGTAGAAGCAGCATCATGCCACGTACTGGATGCAACGGAACACAAGCTGCCATTCGAGCTTGTTGTGTACATCACTGGAGATGAGATCGAGGATGTTACAGTACAAGTTGTGATGCAGATTGTGGGTGCCCATCTGGTTGTACAGTCAGCATTTGAGCTGTTGTCCGTTAGTCTATCTCTCAAGCTAGCTCGTAATTCGGCAGGAGTTGCTCCAGCAATGTTCCTCATTGTTTTAAAATCGATGGATTGTTGTTGGAGAGATCTGTCCATTTTTAGCAATCAGTAAAATCTTTACCAAGTTAAGTTGAATAATTAAGTGGTTAACGACCTCTCGCTTACGCAAAGCGCAGAGCGAGGGGTAGAAACAATACGCTTTTAGTCTCACTTGTCGCTGTTGGACTTCTCAACAATAGTAGCCACCGCTGTGCAGTGACCAAAAGATAGACTTCGTGTGCAAGATGTGCACACGAGTGTTAGCAAGGCGTAAGCTGGATTACTTAAGGTAAATTATTCCAAATAAAAATTATACAAAATTGATTTTTGCACAATTTTTTGGTTGGTGTGACCAGGTAGCCCATCTGTCACAGACTGTGTGCAAAGTTTCAAGACGATAGCTCAAAAACTGAGTTACTAGTTTGCGTAGAAACAGACAGACGGACAGACGGACCGACGGACCGACGGACAGATGGACAGACGGACATGCTTATTGACTCAGGAGGTGATCCTGATCCAGAATATATATACTTTATGGGGTCCTGGATGTCTCCTTCACTGCGTTGCACACTTCTGACCAAAATTATAATACCCTCTGCAAGGGTATAATGACAGACGTTTCTATGGCCACTTCCTCATTTCAGAGTCCCTAACAATAAAACTAGACGTAGGAGTGGCGATATCATATTGGTAATGCAGAAAATATAGAAATTAAAAGAAAAATATGGACAAACATTAGTTGGCCCACTGTGGCGTTTAATAAACTATCGTTTTGATAACTCTCTAATCCATTTACAACTCAAGTGGAGAGTGAAAAGTGAAATGTGGAAAAGTTTGCAATAACTTGCTTAACTGTAAGCAATATTTCCCCAAGGCGTTTTTCACAATTTTATCCTTTGCTTCCTGGTCTGGTCCTTGCACACACACATTCCTGTAAACAGCCACGTGGGCCCGTGTGCACGTGTGAGTGTGTCAACATTTCTTTTTTAATTAACTTTGCAGCATCGACGGCAGTTGCCCGAACTTATTTAATTAATTTTCCCATTGAAGCAGCTAATTAGATTTTTAAAACGCTTTCGTTATGTTTGTTGTTCTTTCTGGTTGTCATAGTTGTTGTTGTTGTTGTTGTTGTTGTTAACGATGACGTTGTTACATTCATGTCTTTGTTGTTGTTTGTGCGTTTTTACTGCCCTTCTCGCTGCCTAACATAATTTTTGGCAAGCTGGCCATAAAATAGTTACAATTATGTTTGACTGCGGTCGTTCGTGGGCCTGGATTCTTTATTCAGTCCCACCGCCCCAGCCGTTCGCCGAGCTCTAGCCGGCATAAATTTGCATAAATTTGGTGGCTCATTTTGGGTGTCCAAAAGCAGCGACTGCCAAAAATCGATACGAAAAATTTGCAAGCGAATGGCAACAAATTAATATGATTAATTGGCACCAACAGAAACTCGACACAATGAATAGCTATTATATGGACCAGGACTCTTACATTACATCGTATTCAGCTTTAATCGCAACTAAAGTATGGGGCTTCTGAAACACACTTTTAATAATGTTTTCCAAACTTGAATACCTTGTTGAAACCCTCGTTGTCAGCAGGACTTTGCAAATGTTTTGTCGAAAGGGAAATATCAGGGTGGGGGCCAGAGGTCGATGGGAGCGCTAACTGGTCGGAGGTGGGGCAACTGATTGACAGCACGTGTAAAAACTAATGTCGGAGGTCAGAGGGGGTCTGTCTATGGGCGTGCCAATTTGATATAAGTTCGCACATTCTTATTTATGGGCAGGGATTGATTGGCCCTTTAACTGGCTGTAAATTGGCCAACAACTCAATAGCTTATATACAGTACGTCAAAAGGCGTATTGCCATTTAAAAATTTTGAATAATCTTTCCGATTCGTGGTTCCTTGGAAGCTTGGATTGATTCTAGAAGCGGAATCTTTAATTTAGAAGAGAACATGACTTGAAAATGTGTCCTTTTGTTAGGCTAAGTTTGGTTTTTATTTTTATGTACTCCGAACTTTAGTTTTGGAAACGGATCCCAAATCGCTGTTTGCCACAAAGAGCTCACCGGCAAGAAACAATAAAAGGAGAAATTGAGCATAATATTAGGAATTAATTCAACACGAGGAAGGCCTCGCCAAAGTGACCTCAATAATTGTGCTTGTTAAATATTAAAATTTTAAAAGCCAAATGCACACAATGGGCTGGAAGAGAAGTGACAGCAACAGGCACAAGGCAACTGGCAACTGGATACACCAACGGATATAGATAGAAGACGGGGAAGAGTGACGATTTGATACAAGCAAGGACGAGCGCGCTCTCAGGATGTGCCTGGTTGGCTGGTTGGCTGGTTGGCAGGCTAAACTATAAAATTCATTGAGAGCAAAGTTAAGCACAAACTAAAGCAACAAGTTATGCAACGCCAGTGGTGGTGAGTGGTTGATGGGGGGACAGAAAGACCTGATGTCGTGCCGTGTAGCGTCACTTAAAATGAAGCGAAGCCGTTGCTAAAATGTGCTCCGTGCATACTTGAAACAAGAACAGATTTAAGTGCACGCCCACTCCCCACGCCCCACGCCCTACGCCCCCGGGAAATGTTCACTTCGATATTTTTGTCACTCGGCTCGGCTGAGGAAGCTAAACCGGGGAGACCTTAAAAGTTCGCGACACAAACACTTGACGGCGAACAGGGCGTATACGCAATCAGGCTTACGTGGGGGTGGAGCCGAGGGCGGGCCAGGACGACGGGGCGTGAGCGTGCGCGTGCCTTAATGAATGTGAGTGTGTGTGCGATAAGATGCCGCCTGGTCGTTACCTCGCTGATAATGATGAGTATCATTAACTTGAGCAGGGAATCCTGGCACTGCTGTCGGCATTAATTTGCCCTCCGTCATTGTTCCTTACCACTCTACATCCTTTTAGCCGCGATTGTTGAGCACTTTAAGGCGATTTTCTACACGACCCAGCCTTGACAGGCTTTTTACAATTTTCTCAATCTACCCTTTACGGCACCCATTTTGTGACATTTCCCGTTTCGGATAAACGCATTTCCCGCGGCCTTCGATAGAAACCTATTTTGTGTGTTGTACATAAAAAAAAATATTTCATTCGCAACCTTTGACACTTTAGCAATCAAGGCGGGCGAGGTCAAAAATGCACCTGTACGTGTTGGCATGTCAGCGTGTCACATAATCCAAAAATAAAGGGAAAAGAGGGATTACATATACTGGGGCGAAGCCGGCTTATGCAATTATACAAAAAATAAAGAATTAACGACAAAGAATTAACTATTCCCCCAAAATAAATACATTAATTAAAATGGGTTTTTGTCCAAATTACAGTCCCTATAGTTCTGTTAAAAACTTCCTTCAAAGTCCCTAACAGCCAAGATCAAATATTTTGCTACTATTAAAAAATATGAAATACAGAAAAGAAGAGGATAGAGCTCTTGGACAGGCTTAGGCTTGCTTGAATGCATTAAGCCAAGCCTAAAGCCCCTTTTTACGTAAAACTGCACAAGTCAACACATTCCATACAAGTTGGTGACCTACATATATTTAAGGCAAGTTTTCTTAGGCTTTGCAGATTTTGTAGTGAGGCATCCTTCATATTCATGAGCTCATGACATTTCAGGCTTTGACTAGAAATACATCCTTTTAAAGCCCTGACAGAACATGTCCTCTAACTTCGAGTTAAACTTTAGTTAGGCTTAGTGGTGTAGGCCCAACATTGCGATTTTCTAGGGCACACAATGAAACCTATGCATCCAGATACGCCCACACACCCACACGCATTGCCATGGCTGATTGCTCTGCCGTTTTCAAACTAGTTTTTCCAGCTTCCTTTACTTTTTTGCTTTCTGCAGACATTTCTTTTCATGCAGCCTTCCATTGATATATTGTGCCAAAATATCAAGGTAAAAGACCACCTCCCTCCCTCAGCCGCTCTCATTTTCAATCGGCAAACGCTTGGCAGAGTTTACACGGTTATCTGATAACTTAATTTGATTTGCTGCTCACACACAGATGCCCCTGCACTTGCATCCAAACAATAGCACTTTCGAGTATCCTGCCCTCTTTGGTTCGATTGGCCACGCTCGATTGGCCAACGTCTTTGCATTTGAGTATTCTCTGTGCCACAGTTTTCGGTGCAATTTTTCATAGCATACATTGGGGCGTTGGGGAGTTGGGGAGCCTGTTTGCGCACCAATGTGCATAGTGATAAGGAATAGAGTGCTTTATACTTGATAAATGGCCCGATGGCAGGCAGATCAATGACAAATTAATGATGATAAAGCGGGGGCCAATGGATGTCTCATGAAACTGTAGGAATGCAATTAACGTCCTGACGTTCAAAACAGATGCAAGTTGAATGCTTTTGTGTTTGTTATTCCTCAGATTGGGTCGCGAGTTAATTTTGCGAAATAAAAATGTTTATACGTCGTGCTGAGCCACTGAAGCCTCTGCCAAGTTTGCAGCTTCCACATTAGCATTTTTTAATTAAAAACGTCACGCAGAATGGAGCAGACAGGAGATAGTGGCTGACTGACTGGCAGACAGAAAGACAGAGAGACGGACGAAGCGCTGCACGTGGCGTATGAGTGATGCGAGTTTGGGCCACAGTTTGGACGTGGGCGTCCATCACCTGGAGCATTTGGAGCTATTGCCGACAGACAATGCTGGCATGTTGCAAATTTTTCCCGGCTATTAAGCAAGAACATAAGGAAGAGCAGATGCTTTTTAAGACCCATTCAAACGTATTTTTCCCTTATCCGTTGGACATAAATTATTTAAATTGTATTTCCATATGCTACCGAGACTCTATTGTGTTGGGCACCCATCCGGTCAACGATTCAGCCCGACCCTGAGACCGACTCCTTGTCTCGTTTCGATTACACGGAGAGATAATTTGGCGAATGGGCTACGCAATCTTGGCCAGCTGCTGACCCACAAATGGAAATTTCAAGGAAAGAAAGTGAAGGGAGTAAGATGTCGATTAATTACGTCTCGGAAATCTCGGATATGGCCGAGAATTGGCAGATGGGAAATGTCAGAAAGTAAAGAAAAGACACAAAACGGGAAGGACTTCGGCGTTGCCTTGAGAACAGCTTAAGGGGTTTTAAAGAACCTTTTTTAAATTACAAGGGAAAATGGAAACTTCAACTTTCTGGCTTTTCAGTTTATTGCCAAATATTTCTCTTGGAATTCCCCAGCTCTTAATGGACCTTTTATTTCGATTTTGAGCAATCTTCCTGTGCGCAAACTGGTGTTCACGTGCCTCCTTTGCGCCATGTTTTACATGCATGTACCCCCAAAAAATGATCGGAAATATGTATGTTCATATGTATGAAAAAGCATAAAAAATAAACATTAGTTATGCTCGACACGTTGCCGTTGCCAGGCGCCTTTGTCGCTGCAACCGAAGCCTCGGGCGACGATTTCGGCGGCGGCTCACCTGTCAGTCAGTGGGGCTTTCGGTGTGTTGGTGTTATCGCTTACCTGTTCACGTGGCTGCTCAGCTATAGACGTTGCCAGGAGCTCACGATAAAAGCACACACCCACATCCGCACCCACCCGTCCGCAGAGGCCATGCGAATATGGGAACATTCAAAATGTTTGAGCTCTGGCATTGGCAATTTTTGCTATCACTGTGGAAATGGCAAATTGAATACGAAATTGAACTTTTGCCTTTAGGGCGGCCATGGGAGCTGGGAAACAGGGGCAGATGGGCCGGGAAATTGGCCATAATTGTGCGCAGGAAACTGTTGCAGCCAGTACGCCCGAAACTAAGCTGGCAACTTTATCCATTAACCTTCTGTGGGATATTACGATGCAAGGATATCGCTGTGATTTGTGACTTTCAAGTTGTTCGGGCCAAAGTCCCGGGAAAGAATTATGTCTATCGTTCCGCATCAGACACAATCAATAAATACGCCAGAACGCGGCACAAATTCATAAATGACACACCTCGCCAGTTTACCTGGCCAAGCTGAGCGTTCTCTTATTTTTCGTTTTTAAATGGATCAATATTTGCCAGCAGCCGTGGCGGCCCTAAAGCAGCAGCTCAGCCCTTGGCTAAGACGTTGGCGTGGCAGCTGTGTGTCCTTGCAAGGACAATTGTGTCGCCGAGCCCTGCCAGCTTGTGCCACATTTTTGTCGTGCGAATGTGTGAATTTGATTCTTTTTCTCCCTTCGCTTTTGGAAGCCAAGGCCTGACAAAGGACTCGGCCTGGCTTTGACCTGGTCCCAGAATTTTCCATTTTTGCGTCTTCATCATCCCCACATTCAAGTGGCAATTAGTGGGCCGGGCCACGTGCCCCGCCCCGACCAAAACTGAAATTAACTTGAAAATGCCAATGCAAAACACTGACCGTGTGCTCACCTTGAAATACCACTGAAAATATCAGCCTTCTGACGACCGAATTGTTTACGAAATTCGGATAGTAATGGCGTTTAAATTATAAAGTCAGATTTATGTATTTATTAGGAAAGAGAATAGAAAAGAGAATAGAAAAATACAACTAAATAGGTCCATCGAGAGAGCCGAGAAGGTTAAACATATTTTTCAAATATTTCCCAAATGTTTGGTGGTTTTTTCTAGAAGGAGTGTAACTGGTAAAATATTTTCGGTGTTAAGCGGTAGTCAAATCACGGAATGGATTCAAAAAGGCGACCAGCGACCGCAACTTTTCACAAACTTTTCCGCAATGTGGAAAACGTTAGGTAAAAATTGGCTCAGCTTTGATTAATTAATTTAAAACAGCTATTGACATTCGTGTGGCGAATTAATTTACAGACGTCCAGCTAAGGCCGGACCGGCAGATGCAGTCCGGCAAACACAACGGACATTGGCATTGGCATAAATTTAATTGAATTGTGTAGTCCACTGGGAGGGTGGATAGGTGGGTGGGATGTGGGATGTGGGGTGTCGGAAGTGCCGATGCAGTTGCCCGTCCATTAATGAACTGGGCCACGAACGAATCGATCGGTGTGAGCTAGAGGGTGACCACATGCAGACTCGAATCATATAAAAATTCGTTAATTAATATTGTTTGCTCAAATTGTTTGGATCGGTTTGTTAAACTTAAATAGTCGAACAAGAAACACACCACAAAGATTTAATTGCAATATTAATCTGACGAAATGCCACACAAATGTGTTCCGGAATTTAATATCAATTCAATTGATAGTTTTATTTTTTAACCTCCATATACCGATTGATGTTCGCGTCGATTAGGCAACGGCTGACAGTTCCTGAGAGCCGATGGCGAGTAATTGTTCCGTTTCGTTTTGTTTGCATTCGAATTTTGCCTTTGTTTTGTGTACAAATGCCTAAAAATAACCAACAAATCGACACGAGCGCGATGTCTGCATAAATATAATATAATATATTGCAGATGTACATAGCCCACACACGCACACCGTCATACCAGCGAATGTATGCGAGGATATAGTGTAGGGAAAGCATTTAGCTGATGAAATTGACCTAAAGCAGCCAAACCAAACGCAACGAAACGAGCCATCAAAATTGAATGTAAACCTGGAGAATCTGTGGCCTTCCAGTTCCTGGCTGCAGGTTCCATTGTTGTTGCTATTGGTCGGGTCTCCGGTTTCTCAGGAGTCTCGTATTGAACTGTGGGTCCTTTGGACTCTGAATTTCTGCTCCTGACTGTTTTCTCTTGGGCGTTGATTCGGCCAGCCCACATGCAAAAGTCAATGGCAGACAAAGTTTCTGCCACCTTGGGGCTCTGCCCTTTGCCAATCATTCGCAGAGCCAGAACAAACAATATATAATACAAACTGGAAAAAAATAATATTAAAAGAAAGCTCAGTGAAACCGAACTCGAAGTCCATTAACTGCGCTCGAGTGGATAACCTTTTTTTTTGCTTTTTCGAGTGGAATTTTTAATTGCGTGACGAAAAAATGTTTTGCAAGGGACTTGCCAGGACATCAATTCAAGGAGATCGCTTCCTTGGAAAAGTGTTTGGGTGTTGAAGACTATTACAGAAGCGGCCATCCTTTGCGTCCTAGCCAAATGGGTGTCAGACTTGCGTCATCATGGCCAAAAAAATAAAACAAACTCGACCTACACAGTGAGAAACTTTGTATGAAATGACACAAACTAATTAAATTCAACCTTAAGCTACACCGAAAAGCTTTGTTATTGGGGGAATACTTGAACAACATTTTTTTTTCATTTATTACTTTATGGTGGAAGCTAAGGATTGGGGATTTGTTATTTCAAATAATTTGTATTTTACAATTTTCTGTATATTAAATTTGTAAAAAATATTTCAGTGTAGACAGGCCTGTTGTGTTTGTTGTTTTTCGGCCAAGACGGTTTCGGGCTGCGGCGGATGGTGAAAGGAGGGTGGAAAAGGCTGCTGCTTTGCATTTAATTACGCTTAAAAATTAATTAATTTCTTTTTTGTGCGACCAGACCCTGTGGAGTGACTCAAGCCGCGAAACGCGAGACATAATCAAGCTGCTGCTGCCGAAGAGGAGGACTTCAGTGGCGTCGCCGACGCCTTAATGTATGCTACATTGCGGCCACTTTTATCTGCTTGGCATTATCCTTGTACTTGGTGCCGCAGCGGGACAGAACGTGGCGGGGCAGATGGGTGGTGGGTGGTGCGCACTTGTGTGTCTTAAATAATTCAAGAAGCGCAGTTTCGCGGTTGCCAACAACAACAGGACCCGCAACTACCGTTGGCAGTAAAACAGGCGAGTGGCAGGGCAAGTCAAGCGTTGTTAAATGCCAAGGATAAATTCCTGGGTCTGGGCTAACACGGCAGACACACTGCTTGAGCCAGTCGGATCAGAAGCCGCTGTAGCCACAAGTCCATTATTCCTCGGATTACAAGGTTTTGATATTGCTTTGATCCGAGAGATAATAATTCCCTAAAACAATTACAAAGGGCACAGACGAGGTATAACTTTTGGAATACATGAACATAATTCCAAAGCCAAAGATTGAAAGGAACAAGGGACACGTTTCAGTTGGCTTGGCCTTCATTAATTAGGGTGAAATCTGAACGAGTTGACTTAAAATTATCAACATGCAATTTACTTTAACACTCTTTAAGGTCGCATGAAAAGAAATGAAGGATTTATTGTATTTTTTTTGAATGAATCAAGGCAGTTCTATTTACATTTATATAACTTAAATATTATTTATACACTAATTAACGCCTGTATCTGAAAATATTTTTTAGTTTGCCATCTTTCCACTCTTTTGTGGCCTAAACTGTTTATAATTGAATTTGTGGCTTTTCCTTTTCTGACACAAAACAGAGATCTGGGAAGTGCAACAATGGGCGAGCGGTTTACAAGCAGCAATTGTAAAAGTAAATTTTAATAACTCAGTGTGGTGCTGCCATAAACAACAGAAACAACAAAATGTACAACAACAATGGGAGCAAACAAATAAGCAACAACCAGCAGCAACAAAAATTGACTCAATTTGTGTATATTCAAGGTGGCTTGCAACAAAAGATGCATGCAGCTGGGAAAAATATTTTGCACTGCCGTGAGAGTCACATAAAATTACTACAAGTTTTAAAAATTAATAATTAAAAATTAAAATTAAGGAAATAATAAACTATTATATTTCTACTTATAGTTTTTATTCAGCTGCAAATTCTAAAATACAATTTACTTCGTTAAGTGCACTTCATCCACTCGTGTGTGTTTTGGGAATTTTCGCTGTTTATTTTTGGTGCATGCATTATTCAGTGAAGCGAACCTCTATAGAATATTTCATAATTTTAATGCACTAATATATATTTATAAATACACATATATACATATATACATATATATATATATATATGTCCAGTAAAATCATGTTCAGAACAGAATACAATGTACTCGCTCGAGTGAAGTATTTCTATACCGCTGCGTATACTTGTTGTGAATGAAATTGCCAGATCAGATGGAATTCGAAAATACTTAGTATTATTGTTTTTTTAGGGGCTGAGCGAGATGGCAAACGAGGAAGCATGGGTATGTCTTAATATGAAAGGAGATCATGTTTAAATGACAGCCTTTACTTAATTACAGCGTTGGCAAAATGTGAACAATCGAAGGACCCTGGCACAATTGAATCGAAGAAATTCGGCAATGTTTTAAATAATGGTAATCTTTTTTTTAATGTATAAAACTAGTATTTATACTGCCCATCCACAATAGAGGCTTTCGACAAAAGAACAAAGTATGGGCATCCAGGGAATGCTCTGCAGTTATAAGCAAACTAATATAGGAGTGCGCATAGAACATACATAGGTAAATCCGTTTTTAGGATTGGAAAAATATTTTAAAATTTACTTAAACCATAAACCAAAATGAAAAGATAACTTCGGGCGGCATAAAGTCCAATCGTTCGCGTATGGCAAGTATTAGGGTGTCGGGTGTAATTCAGTCTAGCAATCCATTACAAAAAACTGCATCATTTCGCAAATTGGGATTAGATATAATAATAATAAATAGAATACAAATATCGTAAAAGGTGAAAGCCCAAAGACTTGACCTTGTCCCCATTGTTTGGGTGTAAATCTACAGAGAAGCTACACATATTATTTAGCTTAAAGCATTCCTTGCATCATATTTGTACGTTTCTCGCCCTTTTTTGGATTTTTCTCCTATTTTATTCGTTTGTACTTTTTTGTACATAGCCCCGAAACGTAAATAAATGCCGAGTAAAACACATGGCCGATGGCCTTTAAACGCAGCACATTTTGGTCTCTCGCCGGGAGACTGGGACAGGAAACAATATGGAAGTGTATAAGTCGGGCAGAGGTGAACTGGGACACAGGTGAGCAAGTGGGTGAGAAAGTCGCAAAAACGAAATGCGCCAAAAGTATAAGGCAAAGGCCAAAAACCGAAACTTGAGAGCCGCCCAAAATGTCTATAAAACCAGAAGCATATCGCTTATTTCCATTCTCTTTGATATGGACTTTAATATCATTAAAATTATAATGATGTGTGTTTTTATGTGCGACCATAAAAAGGACCAAAATGTGAGTGGCAGGCTGGATTCAGGCCTCCGCCCCTCAGGACTTTGGACCCTGTCCGAAATACAAGAAGGGGATGCAAGGGACCGGCCATTTGACCCTTTTTGGACCCCTCGGCCGAACGCAACAAATGCTATCTACAGCCGGCCAATTTGTTATTTATGCCGCGAATACGTGTTGATTCTTTATATATGCAAATGCCCTATCCGCATGCGTGTTTATATAGCTCTATTGCTGTATCGATCCAAACATTTTTGGCCTTTATTTATGCCAAAGCGGAAATAGGAATTTGTTGGCCCAGGTGCGGAGAATGGGAAGGTAAGGGAAAACAAACTTGGGTCGCAAAAGATAAATATTCAGCTTATATGTATATAATTACAACTTTGGTACCCTATGCGCATGTAAAAGTATATAGAATAGATGTTTTGTAATTAAAGTCCTCGGATTAAATACTGCTTAAGGCAAAGGCCTTTGAAAGCCTTGGCAGAGTTTGAAAAGCTTCCAAGTTTCAATGCTTTACAATGCCATTTTTCTCACTTTATCCTGTGGCACTTATTTATTGTGGCCGCCTTCACCTGTTTGCTTGAACTTGGAGTGTATTGGTTAATTAGGCCGGCAAACGGGTCGAGATGAGTTCATGGAAGTGCATGTTCAGCCGAGCCCGGCCCAGCTGAGGCCACTCGATTCAATTAATTTGAACCGGCGAACAATGGAGGCCGTACCACTGCTAATTGGCCAGACTGGTCGAATGTAATCAAAGCGAAACAACAGCTAGATTCACCTTCACCTAAGCTACCTAAACAGGATATATGCATCAATTGTGTCTGGGTTTCGGTTGTCGGTTGAATAATTGCAGATTTCCATCAGCAAACCAACATTTACATTTACATTGGAGCGGAGAACAACAGGATACCCACTCCCAGAGCCAGTGCTGCAGCGTCACTTAATCGAATTATGCAACAACGCCAACTGATGTCACATTGGCAAAGGCAGCTGCAAATAACTGGATTAACATATTCGATAACCTCATCACCTCGTCCCCATCCTGGCCATATCCACTTGCTACATGCATATATTACACGTATGTACAGATGTGTATGCTCTCGTCCGTCTGCTGTCCTTTCAATCAAAATGCGCATATGAAATCGGTAAACGAGGCAGGCCAGGATCTCGTCAGGCAGACAGCTCAGAAATGGAGTGTTTTAGTGAAATTTCCTGAAACACACCAGCAGCGAGAAGTATTCACAAGGATGCCGCCATCCACTCTTTACTCTGTTCTCTCACTAATTACAATAATTCACCGAGTTTTGGGGATCATTAACTACGAGATTTTTACAGATACTAGTAAGTACCCCCCCCGAGTATCTTTTAATATGTGAAACCCAATACTCTCAACGGCCTCTAGACTATCCAGACATGTGCGTTATCAACACTCCCTTTGACCAGAAAATTGTTGCCAATGGCGAATCCGTTTCTCATCCCACAAAATGTGGTCGCATTGAATGCGGTCGCCAAGGCTGGGCTTTGGTCTATACGTAAGTGGGCTGCCACTTCATCCATTTTAAGTGCATCTGCGTTTATGATGCATCTAGACACTTGGAAACACCTTATCCCGCCTGCTGCAGGTCGGCGCTGATTTGCAAAAACACTGAAGTTAGTATCAAAACATCAAGCAAACAAAATCTGTTCTTTAAAATGTATCTATTCCCAATATGCCTGACCTCTCCCTCCTCTATATTCGAATAACAAATGTCAATAACAATTCTATTCAAATTTCCAAATAAATCTCTTGGTAGAAGAAAATTTGTCAGTTTAAAAATGGCCCCGTGCTACTGGTTGCTGTCCATCACGCTCATCTTAAGCCTTTTAGTCGCGGCTAAAGCAGCCGAATGGCAAGGACTATACAGTCATCCTGGTGAGTGCGGACAACTGCAGACCTGTCACTCTACGATTTCCACACACAGGACATCCCGGTAAGTGCACCATCAGCCCGAAACTCATTCTCGACCCGGGCGTAAGCATCAAGGATCCCACGCACGACTGCCGTCAAATTGTGTGCGGAATCAACGGCATGGCCGTGTTCCATAGGTGAGTGGCTAGTCCCACAGAGACTCCTAGTGTAACTAATTGAGCCCAGTTGCGGGACCAGTTGCGGAGTTACCATCCCGCGCCCCCCCTGCCGCTACGGTGCCTACGTAAATGCGGAGCTGCCGTATCCGGATTGTTGTGCTCGCGCCCTACTCTGCAACTAAGCAGGCAGAGCCAAGACACTCATCACTCAAGTGATCCGTTTCCATAAACCAAGCTTCCATATTACACAATGTTGGACACGAAAACGTTGTGTTTGTTCGAACTCATCGGGTTGTTTCGGTTAGGAATGTTTCGAGCCGGGGCGGATATGTCTTTAAATAACTATGCGGACGCAGGTAGTAAAAAGTGAAGATTTTTTAAAGGGTTTTAAAAGTGTCTGCTGGTGCACTGTAGCTTATCCAGGACGATGTATGATCGATGATGGTAATTTCGCGGTTTTGCTGACTGTTGAACAAGCTTTTCGCCTTAAAAATCTTCCCTGTGTTACCATCTTTTGCATTGGCGATGGCTGGGGTTCCCTATTTACGTGAGGAAAGAATTTCTAACCATCATCAAAATCTAATTTTCTTTTAATGTTCAGATGTGAAGACGCCACGCCTCCAGACGACTGTCGCTTCACCAATTATATAAACTGGGATGCTCCCTATCCAGATTGCTGCCAGCGGAAAGTTGAGTGTTATTAAAATTTGTGATGATTTGTAAATTGGTCTACGAACATAAAAAAGCAGCGATTGTGAATAATTTCATTATTAAATGTGCAATAATTGTAGGCTTGCAGAACTGAAATGTTTATGGGGCTTCCTCTCAACTTTCCCAGACGATAAAGCTTTCTGGGCCAGGTTTATTGACCACCGGGCAGAGTCTGAAGCTTCCGTGGCCTTCAATCGCTCGATGGGAAATCCCCGAGGCATCGACGGACAACGAAAATAGTCCAAAATCAACTATATAGAGAGCCGGAAAGATGCAAGAGACGGTGTGCGGAAAATGAAACCACAGCACCAACGCTAATTGACATTTGAATGCGGGGGCGAGCCAAAAGGGTAAGAGGGTTAGATGGTTAGATGGTAAGAGGGTCAGAGGTTCAGAGGGTCAGAGGCGAAGATTAAGCCCTGACTCCGGTGCGGGTCAAATGTGACGACCTCGACAGCTGCTCCCAATTCGCAGGCATCTCGCTTTGAGGCCATTTGCTTTCTGACCTTAGGACTGCAGCCCGGGGTAGGCATAGTTCCAGGCAATATCCGATTTTTCATTGTGGGCCATGTAATCAAAGTCTCATCTCAATTATGTGATTGATTGCCAAAGAGCATTTGTTCACAGTCCCGCCGTTTAATTATTCAATTCAATTTGCAACCATCAAATCAACATTTACTATCAGTGATGCTCAAAAAATATTAAATCAATTTTCTTATTTATTTTTATCTTTTTAGTAAACCTTTTGAGAATCAATGAAGGGGTCGGGCAGTTTTGGTTTCATTTCCCATTTCTAGTTTTTGGTGCTTCAAATTTGAGCAGGATTTAGTGGGTAGTGGGATTTAGTGGGTTCTGTGTAGGTAGCATATTACCATACTTCCAAATTGAAAATATGAAAATAAATAAAAGGCAAACCCAAAATAATATTTTCCCTCTACCTCCACCTCCAGCATCTCCATTCATGCTACCCCACTGACGACAACTGCAATTCAAGTTAATCCGCAAAACAGAAATTGATTTGGTGGCCGTGTTAAATGCATTTACCTTAAACTAATTAAAGTCTTCATAGACGATGTGTGTATTAGCTTCGGATTTAATTTGGCTTTTTGTGGAAAGGATGGCTTATCGAATGCCGGAAAATCTACATACCCAATACATGGGTATGTGAGTGGCCAATAAGCCAAATAAAAGGGTATTGGCTTTGCCAAATGGAGGAAAGAATCGCCACATGCAGAGCTCAATATCTGCCTCCGGCACTGGTCCTTTTTCTGGTTTTGGTTGAATATGAAAAGCTGGCAAAGAAGGCGGACTTCTTTGTTTGCTCGACCGAAACTTGACCATGACACCACAAAGTTTCGAAGAGAGTGTAGAGAGACCGCAGCCAGTTTTTACCCAAAGTCAGCATAAAAAGTGAATATTACAGTTTTTTGTGTGTGCCGGCACGCTTCTCAAAGTTAAAGCCCCCATTCGTGTAGCCATTTTGAGTTTGTGTTTGCGAAAACACATGTACATACAACATTTATAAATTGGCAGGGAATGGAATGGAGGCAGACCCGACCATGTCCTGCCCTGGCCCTCCCCACGCACCCCGCCCGGTGACCTCTCGTGCCAGTCGCTACTTTCCGCAGGGGCTGGGGGCTGTGTGTGTGTTTTTTGGACGAAAAGTGAAGGTAATGTTGGCCAGGCTACAAATGTGTACATAAACGGAAACTGAAATAAAAGTCGAGGAACTCAAACTCGCCCCGCCGCACTCCCATACAAAATGTAAAAGGTGCAAAGGAGCCACTTAAAATATGCAAACGCACAAACTCTTCTTCGCACAAACCTTTGTAAGCATATCTACCTAGGCTTGTCGAATTATCGGGTTTTTTTCGGTTGAAAGAAGGAGTCTGTAGCTGCGAATGCCAAAAAAAAGCCAAACTGTATTTGATCGTTAAATTTCGCGCTGAGCCATGAAAAAAAAAAGGAAAGAGCATCAAGCCGAAATGTTTTCATTACTTGATATCTTAAATATATTAAAAATAAAAAGCAAAGTAAATAAAAACACGCCAAAAGGGGGCGGGGGCGAGCCAAAAGGGTAAGAGGGTTAGATGGTTAGATGGTAAGAGGGTCAGAGGTTCAGAGGGTCAGAGGCGAAGATTAAGCCCTGACTCCGGTGCGGGTCAAATGTGACGACCTCGACAGCTGCTCCCAATTCGCAGGCATCTCGCTTTGAGGCCATTTGCTTTCTGACCTTAGGACTGCAGCCCGGGGTAGGCATAGTTCCAGGCAATATCCGATTTTTCATTGTGGGCCATGTAATCAAAGTCTCATCTCAATTATGTGATTGATTGCCAAAGAGCATTTGTTCACAGTCCCGCCGTTTAATTATTCAATTCAATTTGCAACCATCAAATCAACATTTACTATCAGTGATGCTCAAAAAATATTAAATCAATTTTCTTATTTATTTTTATCTTTTTAGTAAACCTTTTGAGAATCAATGAAGGGGTCGGGCAGTTTTGGTTTCATTTCCCATTTCTAGTTTTTGGTGCTTCAAATTTGAGCAGGATTTAGTGGGTAGTGGGATTTAGTGGGTTCTGTGTAGGTAGCATATTACCATACTTCCAAATTGAAAATATGAAAATAAATAAAAGGCAAACCCAAAATAATATTTTCCCTCTACCTCCACCTCCAGCATCTCCATTCATGCTACCCCACTGACGACAACTGCAATTCAAGTTAATCCGCAAAACAGAAATTGATTTGGTGGCCGTGTTAAATGCATTTACCTTAAACTAATTAAAGTCTTCATAGACGATGTGTGTATTAGCTTCGGATTTAATTTGGCTTTTTGTGGAAAGGATGGCTTATCGAATGCCGGAAAATCTACATACCCAATACATGGGTATGTGAGTGGCCAATAAGCCAAATAAAAGGGTATTGGCTTTGCCAAATGGAGGAAAGAATCGCCACATGCAGAGCTCAATATCTGCCTCCGGCACTGGTCCTTTTTCTGGTTTTGGTTGAATATGAAA
The DNA here is from genome assembly GCA_018150405.1 of Drosophila varians. NCBI lineage: Eukaryota > Metazoa > Arthropoda > Insecta > Diptera > Drosophilidae > Drosophila > Drosophila varians. The sequence continues at coordinate 20,444,736 of JAECWK010000125.1, forward strand.
AGCTGGCAAAGAAGGCGGACTTCTTTGTTTGCTCGACCGAAACTTGACCATGACACCACAAAGTTTCGAAGAGAGTGTAGAGAGACCGCAGCCAGTTTTTACCCAAAGTCAGCATAAAAAGTGAATATTACAGTTTTTTGTGTGTGCCGGCACGCTTCTCAAAGTTAAAGCCCCCATTCGTGTAGCCATTTTGAGTTTGTGTTTGCGAAAACACATGTACATACAACATTTATAAATTGGCAGGGAATGGAATGGAGGCAGACCCGACCATGTCCTGCCCTGGCCCTCCCCACGCACCCCGCCCGGTGACCTCTCGTGCCAGTCGCTACTTTCCGCAGGGGCTGGGGGCTGTGTGTGTGTTTTTGGACGAAAAGTGAAGGTAATGTTGGCCAGGCTACAAATGTGTACATAAACGGAAACTGAAATAAAAGTCGAGGAACTCAAACTCGCCCCGCCGCACTCCCATACAAAATGTAAAAGGTGCAAAGGAGCCACTTAAAATATGCAAACGCACAAACTCTTCTTCGCACAAACCTTTGTAAGCATATCTACCTAGGCTTGTCGAATTATCGGGTTTTTTTCGGTTGAAAGAAGGAGTCTGTAGCTGCGAATGCCAAAAAAAAGCCAAACTGTATTTGATCGTTAAATTTCGCGCTGAGCCATGAAAAAAAAAGGAAAGAGCATCAAGCCGAAATGTTTTCATTACTTGATATCTTAAATATATTAAAAATAAAAAGCAAAGTAAATAAAAACACGCCAACCCTCATTAAAGCTTTTAATAGCAATTACTCCAAACATAAAAGATATTTTGCGACATCGTTGTGCATTCTAGTTTTTCTTTCTGACATTAACTTATTTTAATACTAACTAAAACTAACTAATTAAAATTAGTTGTTCTTAGGCCAGAAACCAGAAACCACTTTTTTACACTTTTTTACACATGAACGTGTTCGGAGTCCCCAGGAATATCTTTTGAAATTGAATTTCCCCCTCCGAAGCTCCGAAGCTGGTTTGCTTGTTTGTGCCTTTGCGAGGAGAGTTTTTGCCTTATTTTTGGTTATTTTCGTTGTTGCTTGGGTGAATTTAAGTGTGTATGTAAAATAAATTATGAGAGCAAAGCACTGCGGACTGTTGCTCTTGTTTTACGAGCTGTTGGCAAAGACGGTTGCTATAAAATTCTTTTTTTGGAGCCGTGGAGGGCCATGGAGGGCCGACCAAAGTCCGAGCCCGGTGAATTTTTGTTCGCAATGATTTGTAGTAGTCGGAGCGTAATGTTTTCCATGAATTATGAAGGAGACATCTCCTGACCCATCTGCTCTTCTTTCAGATCCGAATTAGAAAAAATAATTTATTCCCAATGAGAAATGCATAAATTTCATGCTTGAGAATCAATTTTTGCATTTTTCATAGAAAATATATTCTATAACGGTTGGAGAAACCGGTCGATATGAATTTAAAATGGTTAGTCAACGTCTCTACCTCAACCAGAACTGCAGCATCAATCGTATTTGAGTTTTATATTTGGGGAAACAAAAGACTAGGCTTACGGAACGTGGTAGAAAATGTTTATTTTTGTATATATAAATAGATATATAGCTGCCAGTCATTACGATTAGCCTTGCCTGTGTTAGCCAAGGCGGAAGATGTCTTATTCCCATGCCCGATCCCTGCGAAAGTCTGTTATCGAAAGTCCAGAAACTTGTATTCTCAGAAAGTGTTGCTCGAAAGATGTGCCAGTGTGTTATAACATTGATATTGTTTCGAAATTTTCTTGTGGCTTTTGCCATTTCCCCTAAAACAAAAAAAGGCGAAAATTGCACGAATTCACCTACCTGGCTTGTCGACAACCAGGGAGCATTGAAAAGCAATTAAAATACATTGTCCTTCGTTAGGCAAGCCCCATACACATTACACATCCGAAGAGAGAGAGCGCTAAAGTAGGCAACATTGTTGGTAACTAGTTTACTCTAATAGCCGGCCACTACTCTAATTATAGCAAACACTTTCCATTACACGCCCACTATGCCACGCCCATTGGATGTGCATGACAGCTAATGACAATATCAGCCTCTATCCTGCCAACATATACATAGATACATACATATGTATGTATAATCAAGCGATGAGTTTATTGACTTTTTGTCTGGTTCGATGAGGCTCGCCAGCGAGCGTTTCGTCTTGCTGCCCAAATGGAAATATTTGGTGTGCACATATTCAACCAACCGCAGCTGGCAACAGAAAACTATAAGAACTTCTAATGGAAAATTTATTCGAAAAGGAATGGAATTAAAATTTAAATTAAATTTAAAAGTACCCGCAAAGGCGCAACCAAGCAATAAATTAAAATAAAATCCTATTAATCCAACACATTGAATTGCAAAAATCCCATGCCATCAATCCAAATGCAACCTATAACAGTTTAGGGAGTTAACGACTCTTTATAAATAAAATAGATTTGAATATTATCATTTCTCGCCGCATTGTAAACACAATACAGCAAATGGAAAAAATCGATGCGATGAGTGACAAATAGATTAAGCTACTTTATACATAGCTAAAAATCTAGCTAAAAAAAACCCAACTGAAACCCTATAGAAAAAAAAAAATTTTCAATTTTTACCCTCGATGCGGTGTAATGTCACTTTTAATTTAAATTATCAGGAATTTTCAAAGCTGCTGCGAAAGAATTCGGTTAGGAAATAATCGATTGAGCAAATGGATGGGACTGGGGTGGGACAGTTTGTTTGCACTCACCTTCAGAGTAGGCCACCAACTAGAAATGCTGCTCCAAGGATTCACAAAAGATGAGAAGAAACGTGAGGCCGCGCAGCGAAGATGATAACCGAGGATGAGGCGGAGGATAGCCGAACCAAAAACAACCACTATGGCCAAGTAGATGGATGCTGGGATGCTTGGAAGCTGCAGGATGTTTAGATGGTTTATTCTTGTCCAAGGTAACGCAGACTCGCACGCGTGCTTGGGTTAAGTAAACACAAACAAAAAACGAAATCAACTCGCTGGGAAGGGCCACGTTAAGTTGTTGCCAATGTTGTTTCACTGTTGATACAAATATTCATGCATCACCGCAAAGCAATTTGGGCCATTCTTTTTGCCCTTCTCACACGCGGTTTCCCTCTCACTGCTTTAATTAGCCTCTAAGCTCGACTGTTTGGGAATGCGTTAGTTTTTCCACTTATCTGCATGCATAATAATTATGGTCAGTATTGTTTCGCCTCAAATTAATGCAAATCTTTGCCCTCGTCCTTTCCCAGCCCGATACTAATAACCGCCCACGTGGCGGCTCTGCCTGGCAAATAAATATTGCCTCAATGCCAGATTGCGTATACGCCGCGTCGGCGCAGTGGCCGAAGCGCGACGGTATCTCACTAATGGCATTTCAATAAGGACCGCAGGAAAGCTGGCTGACCGCAGCGAAGCCTTTGGAATGAATAATGCATTTTATTTATTACACAACCAAAAAAATTACACAGACATCATGTGTGCTCTGAATAATATAATGTTAAGGCCGGCGTTTAATAATGCACGACCAAGGCGATAGCTTGCTGGGGGTCAGGATTGGAGGGCGAGGTGCTGGTTTCGGGCAGGACCTATTTGCAGAAAAGGTCATCCCAGCATACGACAAACTTTAACTAGATGTACAACAGTAATGAAAAAGTTTTTGACTTTTTCCCATCGCCATCTCTTTCGCTATTTAACTTTGGAAAAGCAAATTGGATTAAAACCTAGAAAATTGGACCTCGGCCCAACCACATACATATATATATGTATATATAAATATCTGTTTTTCCTTTTAAAAAAGTAAACATCACGAAATTGAAAGCAATTATGGGAAATAAAATCTTTAAATATTGTTTACATTTTAATTTTTATGCTTGTGTTTAACTCTTTTTTTTAGCAAATCATTTATTAAACAGCCTTCCAGGCCTGTCGTTTTTTATACCCTTGCAGAGGGTATTATAATTATGGTCAGAAGTGTGCAACGCAGTGAAGGAGACATCCAGGACCCCATAAAGTATATATATTCTGGATCAGGATCAGCTCCTGAGTCTGTCTGTTTCTACGCAAACTAGTCTCTCAGTTTTTGAGCTATCGTCTTGAAACTTTGCACACACCCTTCTTTCTTTTGCACGCAGTATATAAGTCGGAACGGCCGGGATCGGCCGACTATATCCTATAGCTGCCATATATCTGATTGATCGGAAATGCTATAACTTCCATGTTATTGAAGATAGAAACTGAAATTTGCTCAAATTCTCTTTTATGGGAATCTAAGCCGATCTGGAAAGATCGGAGACGTAGGATTGGCGACGTAGGATTGGCGACGGGCTTTGGAGACGTAGGATTGGCCGTAGCTACGGAATCGTAAATCGTATGCAAATGCACACGTATTCTCAGATTCGACGGCAACTGTCACATAAAAACTAAGTGGCAAAGAAGGACATTAAGGTTGGCCAGCTGGGAGACACACGATGTATGCGAATTACACACAAACACACAAATAAAATTGTAATATTTTTGCTCAGCCACGAGGATGATGATGATGATATTTTCGGATATTTTTTATTACATTGTTGTGCTTTTACGTCTGCTATCCTTGAGGGAAGAACCTGCTACAGGATGCTAACACGCACACACACACACGCATGTGCGAGAGAAGTGAGCTTTTTTTGGCACTTGATGTCTAAACCGTTATAACGGTTATATCCCGAAAGAGAGAGGGAACCCGACTCTGAGACTTGCAAAAGAGAGTGAGTATAATTTTCACCTTCGCACTTTCAATTTTTTTCGAACTCCATTTTTCAAACACTTTTCAATTTTTGAATTTTTTTAATGGCCGCTAATACAATATCGGCGGCCAGCACTCGTCACTTAAAAGCGACTCAATTGAAAGCTCTTAGTTGATAGATTTACTCGTATTTTTTTTAGTTTTATGTTTAATAGCACTTATGAATATGTGTTTTTAAATTCTTATTCTTACAGACGCGACACGGACGTGCACAATTTGCACCTCCGTCGTTTGAATTTGAACTGAATGCTGAATGCCAACAAGCCACAAGTCCACCGATTTCCCGGAGAGAGCTTTCCTCACGGACATCGGCGTGGGTGGCTGGAGAGAGAACCGGGCAGACTTTGAGTGGCAAACACTTTTATCGAAAGTGGCATATCATTTAAATAAAGTCACTTTATAAAATAATAATATTAATCATGAGCTGTACGTATTTTTAATTAATTGGGCAAGATAACATGTGCCGAATATTTTATTTGTTAGCCAAAAACAAACATTTTGTTTAATCTTCTCTAAAACAAACAATTTCGAATCTTATCAAAAATTAAAATATTTCATTGTCATTTTGTTTCATGCATCAATAATTTCTCGATCACAGCATGCTGGATAATCAGCTTTGGGAGTTTTGAAGTTGCCAAACGTTTTGCCCGTTGGAAGGCCATAAACACCGCATCTATAAACAATAACATAATTTTTACTGTATTCATTTTTTTTTTATATTATTTTTAAAAACCCTTACGAATGGAATGCTACATCGCCGTCATTGCCGCAATTGATTCGCTCACATTTTGTGGGATGGCGTGCAGTCTGCCCTGAACTTAGTACAAGTCCTTCGACAACACACTTTCCGGGGTGACCAGGGTCCTTGAATATCCCTCTATAAACGGCAGCTTTACTGCCAAAAATCAGGAATACGGCGAAAGTCAAAAATATTCCAATAAATAGACGCATCTTATAAACTTCAAATCTAAGCGAGGACTGAATCCATCTGGCATATTTCTATATGTTATCAAGAAATATGTATCAATATATTCTTAGAAAATAAATATAACACACTGAAAAACCTTTTTAGTTATGAATATAAGAAAAACTTTAAGATTAATATGCATTCCTTAATTGTTATGTCGGAAAGCTTTCGCTTATTTCTTCGAAACTACTCCTTTTTCTAAATATGTTTTTAAGGATTTACTCAAAAAACCCAGCCCCATACATATACATATGTACCTACATATACATATAGTACAACTTTATGCGAATCGGGGTCGCAAGCTTTGGATGTTTATCCAAAATTATTTATGGTCTCCATTTTAATCCAATCTGACGATTTTGGGGAATAATAGAAAAATATAAATAAATAGTGTGTATTTTTTGCAGTGCATTCGTTTATTAATTAGGTCTTTGCCAATGAAGTATGTACATGTGTACACAGGTCAATAGATCTTTCAGAATAACCTTATCAGCAACTTCAAAAAACTCATCAAAAAATAATTAACAACGCCTTACTAAGGCAATACATCTCGTTTTTATTAAACTTCAAGTAAAATCTTTTGTTCAATTCATTTAAAGAATTATTAATCTTAAAATATAAAATAATTAAAACTATTTAAAAATTCTGATAAGTGTATGTATCGTAAAATTGAACTAGCTCCAAGCCGATTAAGAAGAATAATCGATAAATTAATATCGATCAACTATTTCCATATCTTCTGTTGTAAACAATTGTTAGCTTGTTATTAATCATACAAAACTGTGCATAAACAAAACAAAAGACAGGCATGTCTGATGAGTACGCATGTGTGGCCAAGGGAAAGCTAAAGTTAAAAAACGATTTGGACTTGAAGAAAAAGAAGAAGAAGCACAAAACCAAGGGCAAGAATAAGGAAATGGAGCGAGCGTACCTAGAGCAACAAATATCCGATGCAAATAGCTCGGGAACAAGCGGAACCTATGAGCGCAAGCTTACCAAGGCTGAGTTGGCTATTAAAAAGCAACAGGAAAAGATGCTCAATAAACGAATTATGGAGAAAGCACAAACTACACACAAGGAACGGGTGGAAAAGTTCAACGAGCACTTGGACACGCTGACCGAGCACTTTGACATCCCAAAGGTTTCCTGGACAAAGTAAAGCGACCATATCATAACTTAAAGATTACCTTTATTATAAAGTTAAGTAATTTCGACTATGTGGGGTGATGATGTGAGGGAGATGCCAAAATAATAAAACCGAATGGCACACCTAAGCTAATACACAGACAATGTTACATCTTAAACGGGGTTAGTTTTCAACTGTCAGTCCTGTGTTCGCCTTCTTAATGCGGCGCAATTAGCTCAAACATAGCATACTTCCAGGTCCAGGAGCGTACCAACTGTTCGAAACGCTCGCGCTCGTGTTCGTAGATATACCCAAGTTCCGGCTCCATACATACCTCTGTGTATGGATCTGTCAGAAGGCTCTGAACCGAAAGCAGAACCTTGGCGACATTTAGTGCTAAGGACCAGTTGTGCTGCTGGAAGATGTCGATACCCACATCGCCATGTCGCGATACGTTCGGATGTAAAATCTTGGTAAGGAAGCGAACTGTGGGTGGCGCCATCGGGTATCGTTCCGGGAAGTAGATAAACAGGAAGAACTTTCCACCTTCGTAGGGACTTCCCGGTGGTCCTAAGATCGTGGCCTGCCAGTAGTTGTTCTGCCGGTCCAGTGGTATGGCCGATATACCCTCCGACTCATAGCTGTTCAGTAAATTCGCCTCTCCACGCAAAAAGTTATTCCGCATTGCATCCCCCAGTTGTTGGGCTTGATCCCCTGCTGGCTGCCCACGCCCGCCCATTTCAATCAAGCACGTGCGGCAAAAGCAAGAGGACATGAGCGCCCCGTATAGCCGGTACCAGTCCGGATTATCGGCCAAGCTCTCAAAGAGCGGCCATCGTTGCTTAATATAAGACTTCCACATGCTTTGGGCCGTGTTTTTTGCCACAATGTCATGCCACTGCTTACACACCTCACTAGCCATCCACAACGACATATCGTCCAAGTAGGCAAATATCTTTAGCATCACTTCGACGGGAATCTTAGTTAAAAGCGATGGGCTCCCACCTTCTGCCACGTTGTATTCATGAGCCCTTGCTCGACCATCCGCCAGCTCGTGCATGTAGTGTGGAAGGGCCAGTGGACCCGTGGCCCGGGGACGCTTAAAAGGTAGCAGGAATGGATTTACAGCTCGGTCATGGTCGTCACCACGTTCTGGAGTTTCCCTGCGTGCCGGCGCCGCCTCCGGCGCCTGTTGAGGCAGCTCCACTGGCTGACCCGGCTGAAGTTCCTGCATTTCCAGGGGTGGTTGTGGGTTCGGATTCTGAAGCGGAGCCGGCGGTTCTTCCAAATCCTCAAAGCCCATAATGTCTACATCATTCTCGGTCTCCTCGTCCTCCTGCTTGTCCTTGAACGGCGGCTCATCATTCCCAGAGTCCTCATCGTCGGATAGCTCCGTAAGCAGCTCCTCCGCGCGTTGCGCGTTGTAAAGGAAAGCGTGGCAAGCGCCGCACAGGGGCTCTCCAAAATTAGGCCCGTAGTAGCCATTGCACACCCAACAAGTATGGCTATTCTGTAAACCGAAAGCAACCAAAGCTAATATCAGGGAATAAACGGGAATAAACATACTAGCTGTATACACACCGAAAACGAAAACGTGGGCTCTGTCAGCTGCTGCTTCTCCTTGTCGGACTCATCCGGGTCATCCATATCGTCACTACTATCGTCCAGTGCCTTCAGCAACTGCTCCTGGTCCTTTTGCTGCTGCGCTGGCACGCAGCTAGTCATTTTCCAAAAGTCTCAAATCTGTAGCCAAAAAAAACAAACTTTGTGCGTGCCAGTGTGACAGCTGCTGCCAAGGATGGAGATGGAAGAGTTTTATTTGGTATTTTTCCGATAGGCGAGTTCGATAACCAAAACAAACCAAAAAAAAAAATTAGCAACGTTGCAGCACGTGTATTAAGAATTAGTTGCAACGACTTAAAAATGAAGCCTAAAAAGAGATTGGGTAAATTGCGACCCATGAATAGGATATCGAATGATTAAACCCTTGCTTTGCAGGAGTGGGTCTGAGCCGGAAAGAACGACAAGTGCTGGTCGTAGGTGAAATCATCCAGGAGCTGTTGCGGGCGCATGAGGCTAAAAAGGATGTAAACTTAAACCGCATAAAATCATTGATATCCTCAAAATATGGGCTAGACAGCTCGCCGCGTCTGGTTGACATCATAGCAGCCGTGCCACAAGAAGCGAAAAAAATCCTGTTGCCCAAGCTAAGGGCCAAGCCCATTCGCACAGCCAGTGGGGTAAGATTCGAATCTAGAGCATATGTAAATTAAATTACTTGTATTACTTTTTAGATCGCTGTGGTAGCTGTTATGTGCAAGCCTCATCGCTGCCCGCACATAAACATGACTGGAAACATCTGCGTGTATTGCCCCGGAGGTCCAGACAGCGACTTCGAGTATTCCACACAGTCGTACACGGGCTATGAGCCCACTTCAATGCGAGCAATCCGAGCGCGTTATGATCCGTTTCTTCAGACACGACACCGTGTTGAACAGCTCAAGCAGCTGGGACATAGTGTGGACAAGGTGGAATTCATCGTGATGGGCGGCACTTTTATGTGCTTGTCGGAAGAGTACCGGGACTATTTTATTCGTAATCTACACGACGCCCTCTCAGGTCACAGCAGCGCCAATGTGGCTGAGGCCGTACGCTACTCTGAGAAATCTCGAACCAAATGCATTGGAATTACAATCGAAACGCGGCCAGACTACTGCCTCAAACGCCACATCTCCGACATGTTGAATTATGGATGCACCCGGTTGGAAATCGGTGTTCAGTCGGTATACGAAGACGTGGCTAGGGACACGAATAGAGGTCACACAGTGCGTGCCGTTTGTGAGAGTTTCCAATTAGGCAAGGATGCCGGTTATAAGATCGTGGCGCACATGATGCCCGATTTACCCAACGTGGATTTTGAGCGTGACATCGAACAGTTCATAGAGTACTTTGAAAATCCTGCATTTCGTTCGGACGGCCTAAAGATCTATCCCACGCTCGTCATTCGCGGCACTGGATTATACGAGCTGTGGAAAACAGGACGCTACAAATCTTATCCCCCGTCAATGCTAGTGGATCTGGTCGCTAAAGTTTTAGCTCTTGTGCCTCCTTGGACCAGAGTTTACCGAGTGCAGCGCGACATTCCCATGCCCTTAGTGAGGTAAGTTAGTCCTTGGGGGAAAAATATCTCTAACTTACAATTAATTATTTTCATTTCAGTTCTGGCGTGGAACACGGTAATCTTCGCGAATTGGCTTTGGCGCGCATGAAGGACCTTGGCACCACCTGTCGAGATGTGAGAACTCGCGAAGTTGGCATTCAGGAAATCCACAACAAGGTACGCCCATACGAAATTGAACTTATACGACGGGATTATGTCGCCAACAGTGGTTGGGAAACATTCCTCTCGTATGAAGACCCCGAGCAGGATATTCTCGTTGGCCTGCTGCGTCTGCGCAAATGCTCACCGGACACTTTTCGCCCGGAACTGAAGGGAGCCTGCTCTATAGTCCGCGAACTTCATGTTTATGGTTCCGTAGTGCCAGTCAATGCCCGCGATCCCACCAAGTTCCAGCACCAGGGCTTTGGCATGTTGCTGATGGAAGAGGCAGAGCGCATCGCTCGCGAAGAACACGGCAGCATCAAGTTATCAGTTATATCTGGAGTGGGCACTAGAAACTACTACCGCAAATTGGGCTACCAGCTAGACGGGCCTTATATGTCAAAGTCGATAAGCTAAAATAAAACGTAGTTTCTCAGGTAGAAGGACTATTCAAAATTGAAAATAAATAAAGTCGCATTAAATGATTGGAATGTAAATAAAACGTATCTTTCTTAAATAACTTATGAAGTCTTATTATCTTATCATTGCTTTCTAAAAATTAAGGGTCTGTATTTATTGGTAGGTACTATAAAAAGAAATACCTACCAGTAAGGTTCTCAATAATCAAAGCTAAGGTACCCTATTTTGGGGGGAAAAAAATGTTGGTCAAAACACTTATACTAGTCAGTTTTGTAAAAGTCGCATTCGCACAAAGCGAATCAGGTATTTATTATTTTAGACCCAAAAACAAAACCTTCAGAAACGGAATATTCTTTTAGTTTCGTCAGTCTCTGATAGTGGCCACGTCTGGGTTCACTCGACGTCCCAGTCAGCACTACCACTGGACGCAGTGTATGGGGGATACGATACGGACCACTCTCCTCTTTATGTTGGACGTGCCTATCACGAGGGGCATTTACTGCCGGCAAAAGTTAGTCCGAGCAAGGGTTTCACCTCAGTGGCCAACTATGGAAAGGAGCACAGAAAGTCTTATTACGACGTCTTGGTGGGTGAAGGATATCACTGGATTCCCGACAATTATGGCCACGTTCCAGCTAAGGCAGTGAGTAGTGGAACTACCAAAAATGGAGAAACCATCTATGTAGGTCGAGCTCTTTACAAGGGAAGCCTGGTTATAGGCAAGATTCATCAATCACATGGCTGCCTTTATCTTCCATTTGGGGGAAAGGAAATATCATCAAGAAACTACGAAGTCCTAGTCCACAACTAGGTTCAAACTACTTTTGATTTTTTGATTAAAAATTAATGCTTATTTGAAATATCTTAACTTATTTTCACAATTTTAAACTGTGGCGCAAATAAATTACAATCTTCCATTAAAAACATAAAAACGTTAAGTCAGATATTTTAAAAGGTTAAACATTTATATTTATCACGCTAGAAGCAATAGGATTTCGCTACTTAGAACTAATGTTCCTAAATATATACAATTTCTTTTTGGATGTATTCCTCTTAATGCAGAGGCTTTTTGGAGGATTTAAAGAAATTAGGTAAAATAATATTAGCTTGTTGCATCCATCCACCCACCCAAATATACACATTCACATAAATAGATTTGGTTTCTTTGATTGAGGAAATTGTCCAAGAAAATTTTAAAGAATGGCTTCAGCTGAACCAAACACCACAAATATTATCCAGCCCACCAGGTTTATACCCGCTGCCGCACTAAACACCATGGGCCAACTTTGCGTTAGCTCTAGGATGTGGCCGGCTAGGTAGACTCCCAGAAAGCCGGGTATTGCTCCGACAGTGTTCATCAGGCCGAAAACGCTTCCAGAGTGGACCGGGGCCAAGTCTTGGGGATTTACTGTGACGGCATTATTGTGGAAGCCCGTGCCGCCAATAATAATAGTCATGCAAATGAGCGCCGTATGAAAATCCGAGGTCCGGCTCATCACAAACAAGGCCAGGTTCTGGGCTGCGAAGCAGCAACTTTGAATAAACTTTCGCACCGTCGTCGTTTTCCAATCACGTGCGAGCAGCCGCGAGGTTAGATGCTTGGCAAAGAGGGTGCAGGGTGGAAGGGCCAGCCAGGGAATCATGTTCACTACCCAGCCCTTGGCGTGCGGAAATCCGTCATGGAAGTATGTGGGTAGCCACGAGAGTAGAACAAAGAAACAGTTCATCTCACAGGCGTGAGTAAGAACGCATGCCCAGAATGATAAGCGGCTGAAGTAGCGCAGCCACGGCACAGCTGTCGTTTCCGCTAAACTCTTATTAGCACAGAGGCGAGAGGGTGTGCCGATCTGAATAATACGGTTTCGTTCGCCTGCCATCGCATAAAATCGCAGCACCAAAGCCCAGGCAATGCCCATCAGGCCAATCACACGGAACACATACGACCACCCAAAGTAATCCAGCAGGAAGGATCCCATGATACCAGTAAGCAGAGTACCTAATGCCGAGCCAGAGGTTAGCAAGCCGAAAAAGCTGCTGCGTTCGTTGGAGCAGAGATTCTAAAGGCAATTTTTAATAATTACTAGGATCCAAAGTTTCATATAGCGCAACTCACCTGACTGGTAAGGCTAATCATGCTTGGAAAGTGAACTCCCTGAAAGGCGCCGTTGAGAATGCGGATGGCCACTATGAATGGAATGGCATAGGTTTTAATGGAGCCGGCAGCCAAGATAATTGTCGGCATCAGGAATGTGATGAGTGACCAGCCAATGGCCGCCCAGAGGATAACTCGCTGTCCGCCAAAACGGTCACTGAAGTATCCCCCCACCACCTGGGTAAGAGTATAGCCCCAAAAGAAGGAGCTCAGTACGGTTCCAGAGTCGGTTTTGCTCCACTTCTGAGCGCCTGCCACTGCGGGAATCAGCAGAGGCATGGTGGTCCGGGTGGAGTAGAGCATGCAAGTGCCAGTAATCAAGGAGATAAACCAAACTCGTTTCTCGTGCCTGCGATTACAGTACAATGTTAATACAGTGCAACAACAATAAAGCTGATGCCAACCTGGTCCAGATGCTTTGGGTGTCCACCAGCTCACCGCGCAGCAGCGAATACTTTAACTTATCATCCATGTTAAGAGCGCTCTATTCCGACTGGATCACGTCACACATTTTTACATCGACTTCTTTGAGGTTTGCATCTGTGGCATTTTCTAATGCTGTTTGTTTACTTTCCGCGGGTCCAGAGCGCTGCTTTGTATTTGCAATTGTCGAAAAGAAGGAAACTGTGTTTTTACGTGGCCATACGCTGGAATCAGTGATGACATGTAATCTACATTAAAAATAGCTAACTGTTAAAGGGGAATCTAACTTCCTCACATTTAAATGGGTTATAGAATATTTCGATATACATACCTGTAGATGTAAAAAAAAAAAAAATTAACCTGACATAATTTATTTTTATTTTTAATTTGAAATTAAAATTTTTTTTTTTCGGTATTTCTGAAATACATACACCACATGAGAATCCACGAATGTGCTGCTTTTTTTATATTTAATAATTGTTAAAATTAATAATTGAATAAATTAGTATTTAAGATACTAATTTATTTAGAGATAATTAAAAACAATTGCTAAAACGCCAACACTGCTTGAATTAATTGATTAAAAAATAGTGTGGCTGTTCATAATGGCCGCGACAATTTTCCATTGGTAAAAATAATTAACTGTTTATAATTTTAATACCATAGTAACAAACTTTCTTTTATAAAAACTTAATTAAAGTAAAACTACTTAAAAAAATAATTTTCTCATCATGTTTTTCCCCTATTTATTTTGTAATTCGAGTTGAATTTATTATACTTAAATTAAATAAAAACCGAAAATTATTTGGAATAAACTTCCAAACCTTCAATTTCCTCTTTTTTTTATACCCTTATAAATTTGGTCAGAAGTGTGCAACGCAGTGTAGGAGACATCTAGAACCCCATAGAGTATATTCTGGATCAGGATCACCTCCTGAGTCGATATAAGCATGTCCGTCTGTCTGTTTCTACGCAAACTAGCTATATATCCTATAGCTGCCATATAACTGATTGATCGGATATACATACCTGTTCCATGCTTTTGAAGATAGAATCTTGATTTGCACAGATTCTCTCTTGTGGAAATCTAAGCCGATCTGGAAAATTTCATACGGATCGGGCGACTACATCCTATAGCTTCTATATAACTGAACGATCGAAAATGAAACAACTTTCGTGTTTTTGGGCGTAGAAGCGTCGGACTTCTTTTAAAATCCACTTTATACGAATCTAAGCTTGTTCTGAATGTTTTTGTAAAGATTGGCTAACTATATCCGATATTTACTATATCTTTAATCAATAGAAACCGCTATTTAACTGCAAGGGTATATAAGCTTCGGCTCCGTCCGAAATTAGCTTTCCATTCTAATTATACCCTTGCAGAGGGTATTATAATTTTGGTCAGAAGTGTGCAACGCAGTGAAGGAGACATCCAGAACCCCATAAAGTATATATATTCTGGATCAGGATCACCTCCTGAGTCGATATAAGCATGTCCGTCTGTCCGTCTGTCCGTCGGTCGGTCTGTCCGTCTGTCTGTTTCTACGCAAACTAGTCTCTCAGTTTTTGAGCTATCGTCTTGAAACTTTGCACACACCCTTCTTTCTTTTGCACGCAGTATATAAGTCGAAACGGCCGGGATCGGCCGACTATATCCTATAGCTGCCATATAACTGAACGATCGGAAACGCAACAACTTGCGTGTTTTTGGGCGTAGAAGCATCGGACTTCTTTTAAAATTTATTTTATACGAATCTAAGCTTGTTATGAATGTTTTTGTAAAGATCGGCTAACTATATCCGATATTTCCTATATCTTTAATCAATAGAAGCTGCTATTTAACTGCAAGGGTATATAAGCTTCGGCTCCGTCCGAAGTTAGCTTTCCATTCTCGTTTTTTTTATTTTTTTTTTTCAGAAAATGCGTATTTTAGCGAATTTCTTGAAAACAAGGTAAATAAGCGTAATATTTTATATAAAATAAAAGTTTCAAAAATTTAAGATCTGTGGGCAATTTTATTATAAAACACAACCATAATTGTTAATCAACTTTCTTTTCCAAATTTTTCCATTAAATTAAAATCAAAAATTTACGTAAAATAATAAAAATCGGAGAAATATTTTAATTTTTTATTATCCAAAATGGTGTGAATGTGTGCCAATTTATGTATATTGGTATATTGGTACACACTATATTTTTCGATATATCAAACTGAATTATTATAAAGTGTCGTCTGCTTGATTTAGCAACCTGTGTTTGAATTTAAAATTTATCACGAAGTTATCGCGTATTTCTCCAAAACACTTTCTTTTTCCGGGAAGTTTAGGAATAATTTGTGTTATATTCAATTAAAGGCCACCTACGTTTAACAAAAACCTTGGAAAACGGTCATGTTTAGCGATGCGAATAGGTTTTTAACGGTTTCCTTACGGAGAATTTTATTTGCCCCACTTTTGGCTACCTTTTCTGTTTCCTGACTACTTTTAGCACCCCAAAACAAATAAGCAAATAAGGTATATTGCTTTTCGGAAGCTCATATAAAATGTTTATTCAAATGTTAAAATAATATTAGACAAGCAATTTTCGTGCTAGCACTCTAGAAAACCCGTTTTGTAAACGTATTTCAAAATATTAGGCATAATATGAACAAAATATTTAAATACAAATTTTCAAAATCCGTATTTCCAAAAAATTTTGAAAAGTCAAGGAAAAAAATTTGTTGATTTTTATCAAATAATAATTGATAAATAAGTGAAATACGAATGAATTGAAATTATATAAATATATTATCCAAGTATATGAATCTTATAAGCTAAATAAATTATTTCGAGACCTATTTTTTTGATCGTGCTTCCTCGTCAGTGGGATCACAGTCAGCGCAGTGCCAGGAGTATCCGCGAATCTTCGGAGACTTCTTTAAGGGCGGATCGAGGCAGGCGAAGTGGTAGTGCCTTTGGCATTCGTCACAAGTTACCACCTGGTTAGATTTCCCACTTTCACTACAAACGCAGCAGTTAATTTCCACTGGTGGCTTAGGGTTTGACACTCGGGGACGTCCGACACGTGACTTTCGTGGACTCACTTTCCTTGGGCTCACTTTTCGCTTGGGTGACGAGGCGACAGGGCTTTCCTTGGAGTCTTTTAACTCTCGTGCCTTCGGAGAAGACGCTGACGGAAACACCACTGGCATCGGCGCCTGTTCCGTACTCTGCACATTATCCTCAACGGTTTCCACCGAAGTAGGTCGAGAAGCCTCATCAACCGATCGTACTGCGTTGGCTGGCACATAAAAATACTGTGATTCGGGTGCATCCTCCCCAGGCAAACGAAGGGCTTTGAAAATAATCTTAATGGTACTGCCTGACGAGTTGGCTGCGGTGTCCAAATGTGATGAGGACTCATCCAGGTGGGAGCGCTTTTTCCGTTTCCGTTTGTGTTCTTTGTTAGAAGGTTTTTCAGTGTCCGATGATAGGTTGTGTTTGCTTCTATGCTTATCCTTACGCTTGCTCTTTCGAGACAGTTTACCACTGCAGTCATCTATTGAGTCATCGCAACCAGAAAGCATTAAGGTACTGGCTATGGGCAATGCTTCCGTCGTGGGAGTACCGTTAGTGACAGGAACTAACGAAAGACATGTTATAAAAGGCAAATGGATTATTAGTATATTTTTTAAAAACCAAATTAAACCCAACAAATTAATCAATTGCACAAAAAAAATTAAATTATGGCTAAGAAAATAAATTATTACATTTTTTGCGTTGTTCTGACAAAAAAGAAAAAAACACAAGTTTCTAGGTAACGTTTTGTAATTTTCTTCAGGTACAAATATTTTTTTATAAGAGTCTCAGTCTCAATTTCAAACATTTTCCCATTTTCCATATATTTGTTTATAATCTTTGTATTTTATTACATAACTAAATGTATGCAGACTTTATAAAATACTTAAACAAACAGTTTTTTTTATAAGCGATTCTGTAACTCTTGGCCTATTCTACAGGTAGAGCTTATATTCAAATTATAATTCCAACAGACTTGTAGTGTCAAAAAATTATTATTTTTTTTTTTTATTTTAAATTAATTGTATGGAATGTTAGACTAATAACCAAATAACAATTTTTAATTAAATCATGAACAATACTCAAATGAACTGATCAAACTTGAAATCTCGCATATCAACTCACCAATAATGGGTGTTTTTCGCGGAGACTGGACTCTGGGCCTCTTGGGTGATTTGGTCAAATCCTCAACGGATTCGGGGACGCTAGCTGGCAAGGATTTGTTAAGAGCTCTTTTTATCTGCGGATCCTTTGCAGGAGCGGTAACAGCTAAAGTAGATGCAATTGGCAAATCATCCAGCGAATATCGATCTACGTAGACCAAATGACCTTCCTTATTGAATCGGGTGCGTGACTTTCTCGGTCCCGTGGAGATCTCCGTGGGAGCATCTGAACCGTCTGACTTGTCGCAGCACTCAGAGCACTGCCAACCATACTGCTTAGACTTTTTGGGCGGTCGGGTTAACGGCGGATTTAGACATCCCAAATGATAATGCAATTTACATGTATCACACTTGACCAGCAAATGTTGGTCATTGCTCCGTTTGCAGATGCCACATGCCGTCGAAGGTGTAGCTTCCACAGAGGCAGTCTGCTTGCCCTGCTTGGCCTGCGTGCTAAGCATCCGCGTCGAATCCGGCGGCCCCAGGTGAGCCAGAGGAAAGCCGACCCCCATTTTTAAAGCTGCCGCCGTAGGCACTGAGATGGGCCGCTGGGGAGGAGTGGGTGTGCTTGGCTTTGGTGGATGAGCTATCGTTTCTCCGCTGGCAAGAACTGTGTTGGGGGAAATTTCAGCCAAAGCAGTATGCACTGATTTAATACTAGCTAACAACAAGTCTCTAGTGGCTTTGACAGCCTTAAGTTCCTCCAAGGCACTATCGTACTGACCCCTCAGAACATCCTGGTCCTTGGACAATATAGCGTTAAGAGCGATAAGCTGACGCTGCTGTTGTCTAAAATCCTCCATGCGGACAATGCGGTCCATGTAATACGCCGCAAACTCAACGCTGAACGCCGGAGCAATATGCCACTTCTTACGAATATCAGTCAATGCGTTTATATGAGCCTCGCGTTGCTCCAAATGCTGCACGTCAACTGACATAATCTCAGCCTTGGCTAATAGACGACGGCATGCTGATGCGGAAGTAGTGAGTAATCGCGACATCTTCTGGGTTGGAACCCAAGGAGTTGGTTTGTGGTCTTTGTGCTGCGCATACTTTTTCTGAATTTTAAGTAGTTTTCGTTGGATACGAGCCTGGGCAGGATTCGGATGTGGTTCCACGTTGGCGTTGCTACTGGCTGCAATTTCTTTTTCCTTTGCTCGCTGCAGCATGTTCAGGCGTAGCGTGTGGTAGTTTCGACGACGTTTTTTGATCATTTCCTTCTCTGAGTGCACTTTGCAGTGGGCGTAAAATGGATCAGCGGCGTCATCTTCGTGATGAGCCTCAATAAGGAAGCCAGCTACCTGGGCGCAAGTAACGTGAAAGTATGTTTTGCACATTCCTGCATCACAGCCAATGCAGACGCCCGTTCGGGCAAACAGAGAGTTATCACAGAGTGAGCACACCTTGGCGCCCCACTTGCTGTACTGCATCTCAAACAGAGTCACTGACGATAGTTGTTCCACCTCGCCGAAGGCTACGCCGGGCACATACAGCGCACATATCAAATGGACCCATTTGCCAACGTCTGTCTCTTTGTATATTCCGCCCTTGTTTGGGCATAGTTCACATTCCGGCTCTGAGACGCCGGCCCGACAGGCCTCGCAAAACCATGGCTCTGTGGAGCATGTGGAATTGGTGCTGGATATGCTCACATTATCGCTTACACCGTAGCAACCCTCATGTACAGAAACACCACAGGCATCACACTCTACAATCTCGTTTACGTCGTCGCTGCGCTCCCCCAAGCAAACACAGCACATTCGCTTAGCAGGAGCATTGGACAGGATGGGAATGACCCTGCCGTTGCCGATTATTGTACCGTTTTCGTTGGGTACTTCATTGATTCCCGCCACTGACACAGATCCTGCCACTCCAGCCTCACTCTCGGTCAAGAGCTGGCGTAGCTGCAGTGTTGAGTCCCCGCTCTCTGCATCAGAATCCTCGCCGGAATCCGACTCGCTGCTGCTACTGACGTCACTGCTATCCCCTTCTCCATCGCTTTCGTCCTTTTCGGAGCAGTTGTCTATATCGGGTAAAAAGTCGCTATCCGAGGAGCTCTCACCAAGGTCAAAATCAAGCAGTGCTTGCGTAGTGATCTTCGGCTGACGCACTCGTTTAAAGGGCGCCATACTTAAATAATTTTTAATATTATTGTAATATCAATTGCCAATTTTTTTTGTTCGCAACTGTTTGATGGAAAAATATGACCAGGCGGGTTGTAAAATATAGAGATGTCAGTTTCTTTCAATAACGATTCCGATTGACCGTTATCGGAAAAATGAAATTGAAAATATTTTTTGCATTTATTACATTTATTGAATATGTTTCTTAAAAAAATAATACATTCATTTTTCAATTTTCTTTTTTGACCATTTTATAAAACATCTACGTTTAACCGGCTAGAAACCTTAACTACAAATAAAAGACCTTAAAAGACCTCCAGCTGCTCGATGGGAAACCACTTGGAGCTCTCCAGAGCGTCGTACAAACGCCGGTCGGCATCGATGGTTTCACGGTTCATTTTGTCCACATCCAAGCTGAATTTGTGCTCAACCAGACTGTACTCTTCATCCGCTCCATTGGCAGATGCGTTTTGCTGCTGCTGTTCGTACTGGGCACTGCGCTGAGCACTCCATGCCTCGGCGTGCTGAGCCAGTGTCTGCGGATTGGAATGAGACTGGGACATCGCCTGCTGGTAATAGGCAGCTGCATCCGTAATTGAAGGACCACCACTTTGCTCATAGTATCCTTGCCAAGCATTGTATCCCTGCCAGTAAGTGCTGGTGGGGTCATAGTATTGGGAGTAGTCCGTTCCGCCACTAGATGCTGTACTGGTCCCACTGGTGCCCGCCCCATATCCATAACTTGTACTACAAGTGCCAAGGGCAGCACTGAGTTCGGCTTTAGGCTTGGGCACTGCGTTACAGATCTTGATTGGCCTAGTACCCAGCCCTATGTATCCATTCATGTCGTACATTGCAGTCTTTTGCTCATCCTCGATTCCAAAACGCACAAAGCCGTATCCTTTGGAGAAGCCAAGGCTGTCCAGAATTACCTTTGCCGTCTTGATCGAGGTAAACTTGCTGGAGAAGACCTTGTAGAGCTGGTAATCATCCACGTCGGAGCTAAGGTCCCCCACCCAAACACTAAATTCCCGCTCGTTTCCAGGCAGTTTATATGAATTGCTGGCTGAATTGAGACGGAAGCGCACAATGGGATTCGTGCCAGGAATAGGTTTTCCATTTAGCTTGTGCATGGCGTCCAAAGCGTGGTCATCGGAAATGAAGTTCACGAAGCAGTAGCCCGCCGGCTCACCCGTGTACTTATTTCGCATCAGACGCACCGTGGTCGGATCTTCGCCCATTTTCCGGAAAGCGGCAATTATAAAGTTCTCCGTCATGTAGGATTCAAGCTTAAAACGCAAACCCATCATTTCTATTCCGTATTTATCATTTCACCATTAATACTTACACTGCCCATCCAAAGTTGACAATGAACAGAAGCCATCGTTTTTTTTTATATGTACAAAATTGCTCTACAAAGAAATTTCAAGCAAATGTTTTTATTTGCTGAAAAGATCTACTGATGAGAGTTTGGCATGCTGTCTAAAAAATACCGATAATTGTAACAATCGATTATATTATAATTTAATCTTTAAATATGTTATGTCCCTACATGGGACCATCGCATTTTAAGCGGGACTGGCTCCGGCAGGGTCCCCTGACCCGACCTTCAAAAAAATGAACAATAAATAACATTGGATTGTGGAAGATTTAATTTGTCTCTTTTCATTCCTATGATAGTTAACTTGGCTGCAAGATATTGGTCTTATATAAAAAAAATCTATAGATTCATCAATGCCCGCTGCAAGCCGTAAATTTTTAAAAGAAACATTTTTTTTTTCAAAAAATTGTTTTTCCTAAGATTATCCATTATCGACATAAAAACCCTCACTAAACGATATATCGATATGGAATTTATAGTGTAGCCTACTTGACTGGGGAAATATTTTTGAATTTAAAAAAGCTGTAATTGCTTTCTTCAAAAATAAGCGTTTCTCCGATAAGTTGTCTTAAATTGATTTGTGTGATAATCAATCAGCTAAATAACAAAACATTTGCAAAGTTTCGTATTTATCGTAATTCGCGTAAAAACTTTAAAAATAGGATAAAACCGGATTTTTCCCCAGAAATCGTCATTTGCGCCACTTTTGCCTATTTCTTCCGTAATCAGCAAAGCAAAACACTATATTTGTGTTTAAATCTTAAACATTTTTTAAGAACTTTGTTTTATTTTGCACAACTGTTTTAACGTGAAACACATAAATTATTTATTAAAGTATTTAAAAAAAAATTATGTGTATATTTTATTCATATTTAAAAAAAACTATGTTTTATAGAATCTTTTGCGTACAGAGCTAACATCCCACCGGTGCAGAGCAAAAACTGAAAGGTTTGTTTGAAAGTCCTCTGAAATAATATAAATTTCAACACAGATTGAATGCACGCTTCAGTGAGGAAATGTAAGGGAGATTTCGTTGTCACTCACCAACCAAGCCGCTGTATTTCTAAGCTAAACTAAACCGGAAAGTACAGAATTTTAGACCTATTTGCCTAATCAGCAACCTCTGCAAAATAGTAGAGGGAATAATAAAATCCGAATTAGACCAACACTTAAATATACACAATGTCCTGCCAATCAGATCGTACGCATTTAGAAGGTTTAGATCAACGACACAATGTATAAACGATCTCATTAACTACATCCTACTGATAAAGAAACAAGGTTCACATGTTATTACAGCGTGCCTTGATCTAAGTAAAGCATTTGACTGCGTACATATCAACACCTTAAATGCTAAACTTAAAAATATAAACTTTAACAGACACCAAACAGACTGGATCATAGAATTCCTCAGCAAAAGAATTCTAATAAAGGGCAAATCTAAGATAGAGCTGAATAATGGTGTCTGCCAGGGGAGCTGCCTTAGTCCCAGCCTATTCAACCTATACACAGCAGAGCTACACAAAATTAAAGATTCAAACTGTGAACTTTTCCAATATGCGGATGCTTTCTTCCTTATTTGCCATGACACCGACTTCAACAAAGCAAGACAAAAATTAATAGACAAGATCTCAGAATTCCAAGTTTCATGCGGGGCATTAAACTTGACGTTCAACCCCTCAAAATCTAAAGTAATGCACTTTATCAGCCGCAGGCGGCAACTCCAAACACCTTACAACACATTCTTTGAAGAAGTTGGCCAAATCAAATATCTTGGAAGAACCATATCTGCCAACAACTCAATAACAAGTCATATAGTTTGGTCTATATGTCACAATCAATAGAACCTGCTCCTTCCTACACCTACTTAGTGGATGCCACTACGGTATAAACCCAAAAAAGGGATTACTTCTACATAAAGCGTTTGTCCGAAGTAAGTTAGAATATGCCTGCTCGTCCTTTTCCCAGATGTCCAAGACAGCCATTGAGAGAATAAAAACACTCACAAACTTTAAGCTAAGGAAAACTCTAGGATTAATCAAATTCACACCAATCCCAATAATATACCAAATGGCTGCCGAACTCCCTCCTGAATATAGACTAAAATTTCAAACGGCCAAAGACCTTATAAAAGCTTTTGCATACAACCTCCCAGTAAAAGAAAGTCTAACTGCTGTAGTAGAGTTAAACTCTAGCTACGCAAAAGTATATAAAGAGTTCCATAATATTCTAGGGAACGTAAGAGAAATAAGTGTAACAGCCATTAAATGCACAAAGATTGAAGTGGACATAGACTTCTTCAAGGGCACAGCCCAAAACAAACACGATATTAATGCTAAAGTAATCCAACAAATTTTCTCTGAAAAACTAAGGTCCATAGAGGACCGAGGTCTACAATTTTTTTTCACAGATGGATCAGTAACAACACAACACTCCAGCGCCGCTTTCTGGCACAAAAATAGCAACAGACGGGAATCGTTCTACACAGATAAAATCCTATCCTCCTTGTCGGCAGAGCTTATAGCAATTGATAAGGCACTAGATTTTGCATCAGCTAATGCTATAACCCGTCTGGCAATCTTGACAGACAGCAAGAACAGCATAATGACAATCCAGAAAACGGACCATGAAAACTATATTATTCAACAAATCAAGAACAAGATTATAAGGCAATGTCTTATCACAAAAATATAACTACACTACATACCCAGCCACTGCAACATAGAAGGAAATGAACTCGTGGACATGGCCGCCAAGAATGCTCCAGTACAAGGATCCTTTACTGTGATTCCTTGGAGCATAAAAGATGCCACATCAGCCATACACCAAATAATTAAAAAAGACTGGGAAAGAGAATATGTTGAATTTGCAGCTAATAAACCCAGGGGATATTGCAACATCTTTCCATCTATCACAAACAAGCCATGGTTTTCACAACCAACATGCATTCTCAGCTGTTCGAAATACAACGCCGCAAGGCGGCACTTTCCAACACTCTTAAAATACAATGATATACACGAGTTCCTAAGAGAAAACATTGAAAACTACAAAATAATTACTGACTTTCTAGAAGAAATCAACATAACCATTTAAAGAAATACATTGATTATTCAGTGGCGTTTTCCTTGCACCAAGGGCGGCCAAATAATCCCACGACTTCCAAGGGCCGTGGTAACCAAAAGGATAAAAAAAAAAAAAAACAACCGGAAGCAAAAATATAACACTAAACACGTATATCCATTAAGTAACTTTACTCTCAAAATCCTTTAGTAGGTACATACAATTTTAATGGTAGCGTCGCCTGGCTGTAAAAACTCGAAAATTTTAAAACAGTTAAGCACAGTTTTGGAAAGGGGGCAGTCCGAACTGCTCCGGTTTGAAGTCCTCCAAAGAGCGCAGTACCTGAGTGGCGTGGGAGGTCTTATGCGCAGACAGTCGCTCGTCCGGGACCATGACAACCTGCATGCCCGCACTGTTGGCTGCAGTCACACCGTTCGGGGAATCCTCAAAAACCAGACAATCGCCGGCATCTGGTGGAATTTTAAACCTAGATGCCGCCACAAGAAAGATATCAGGTGCCGGTTTTCCGTTGACTACGTCCTTATCAGTGGAGCCACAAACTTTGTGGTTAAACAGGCTAAATAGTTCCTTATGGTCAGTCGTTTTTAACTCAACCATGTCGGAGCCAGAGCTGGTAGCCAGGGCGAAAGGCACTTTATTCGCATGCAAATGCCGCAACAAGCGTTCAGCTCCTAAAAACAACAACAAACATAATCTAAATTATATTAAAACCGATAAAAATGTATGGGATAGGAGTGCTGTTCAGAAAGTATTTATAGGGATAAAGCCTGTGCTCTGGTCGAGGTGCTAACCTTCCAGGAGAGGAACATGGCCAAGTCGCTTGTGGCACATCTCTGTGTATCGTTTAAGGAAGTCCGTTTGTGAGATTGGAAGCTGGCACTCGGATATGGTTATCTCCGCAGAGCGCTGCTCTGTGGTGCCCATGACTCGAAACCGTACGGCTTCTGGAAATGAACGGCCAAATGATGTGGCTATCTGCCTATAAACCTCCTCGTATATGCGCTCCGTGTCTGAAATATGCGAAAATGCGGAAATAGGGATTAGTACCTGGCAACAACTTGGCGTTCCGCATGAGTTTTCGCGCGTTGGCTTGCTGCTGTTTGACCCATTCCTCCCAGGAAATAGGTAGATCGTACTGCTTGACCATATATTTGGCCACTGGCTCCGTTTGCAGGCCCATTAGTTGCTCTTTCACATCGAAAGTGAACGTCTTTCCATAAGGATCAAGGATCGCCTGCATAGCCTTCGTGTAAAGTGTCTCGGTGTCTGTTCGACATGTGATTAATGAAAGCGAGATGTTAATAAATGATACCACTCACCCAGCAGCAGGCCGTCCATGTCAAAGATGCAGTGCGTCACTTTTCTCAATACTTTGTTAGCCATGGCTCCGTGTCTCAATTATGTAACAGGTGCCAAGGTCCCTCCTGTAACATAGAGACCATAGTTAATTTCACCAAAGCACACACCCCTTTCGGAAAGTGGCCACCCGTTGCATCCTGTTTGTCCTTTTGGGTTTTTGACCGATACCCTTGACTCAAGGTTGCATCGACGCCCAAAGTCATCCCAAAGATACGTATGTGTGTCCTTGACCTACTTCTTATCTGTGCTTCCTGGTTGTAATTCTAAGTAGTTTTCCGCTGCTTTGCGGTGTGAGCTTTTCGTAATTTTTGGCGTCTAGTGTGGCCGTTTGAAGTTTTGGGAAATATATCAGATGTGTGTCTGGTCTTACAGTTATCTACACAGTAAAAAAATAATTGAACCAAACTATAATTATCTGAAAGGGAAAAATATTTCAGTCTCTTAGTAATACCAAATACAGCAAAACATCTTTAAAATTAGGGCCATGTATTGTGTAGCCAGACTATATTAAATTCTTAATACTTAATTTTTTATAAAAATAAACACTAATAACAAAGCAGCATATTAGTTTTGTTTTAAATTTATTAAAACACAAATACATTTTTGATGGTCGAATGTACTAAGCTTGTTTTTTTTTTTTGTTTTGCAGAAGAATCTGTAAAATATGTATATATTTTAATTAGTTTACGTAGTACATCCTACTATTCTTTAAAACTCACCTTAACTTAGGCGCTCAGCAAGCACACACCACCGGCCTTCTTGATCTTGTCCTCAGCCTTCTTGGAGAAGTACTTAGCTTTCACGATGACAGGGCGGGCGGGCAGATGACCACGGCCCAGCAGCTTGTAGTAACCCTAAGGAGAAAAAAGAAGTTAGAAAAAGACTGGGACTTGTAGAAAGCACATTAATTAGAGAGCACTGCAAATTTTGATCTGAAAGGCTGTTATCTACATTGGATTCAGTCCGCCCATCGCCTTTGGGATTCTCTTCATATTCAAAGCAGCAGTTACCCCTTAACATTGTTAGTAGCTCGAAGGAACTTACGAATTTCACCAAGTCAATGACGGGAGCCTTAGTGCTCTTCTCCTTCTCGAGCTCAGCGAACTTATCGGTTCCGACCAGAGACCAGAGCTTGTCCAGGTTAATCTCGGGCCTGAACTTGTGCTGGCGGCGCAAGTGAAAGTTCCTCATACCCACTTTGCCGAAGTAACCAGGATGGTATTTGTCGAAGTTTATGCGGTGGTGGTGCATGCCACCAGCGTTTCCGCGACCTCCAGGATGCTTGCGATGCTTGCCAATGCGGCCGTGACCGTGGCTCACATGACCACGCAGCTTTCTAGTCTTCTTCCTTTTGATATTCGACTATAACGAATCGTGAAAATTATGTTTTAGTTATTTTCTATTTAGTACACGTGCGACAGCTGAGCTGTGGCGGAGCCTCCTTCAGAACGTGGAGGTTATGTTGGCGTGCCGAAGCCGCTTAGCCGTTCTTCTGGATTTATCGTTGCACTCATTATGCAGCTGTCTGCAGGGCAGTCAGCTAAATTTGGTTTCGACAACCAACGACAAATCGCCTCAAATTCGCATTTTAACTGCACAACAATTTCTGACGTCCACTCACCATCTTCAGCGTTTCGAAAAGAAGGAAACGAGCGAAGTTGGCTCCGCTTCGAGCTGTCAAAAGATGGTTTATCGATACATATGTCATCGATATTTTTTGCCAAACTGTTAACACAATTATTTTAATATTAAAAAAAATATTTTTCTGGTCTCTGTTTAAAACAGTACCAGGGGCAAATAATTTTATGAATTTTGTTTTTTTTTAATGTCAACCTTATACACTGTATTGGGACTTGTGTTAACATTTATTGTAAATCGAAACGAATGGTCAATAGAAAAAAATATTGTTTTTAAAATTAACACATGTATTATTCCAACACCCTAGACTTCCTCGAGTAACCGAAAACGCTGGTGCTGCTTTTCAGGTACCACATTGAAAAATTTTTTGTAGATGGTCTGGTCATGGCGTCCGGCATAGTTTTTCTGAATCCAAGTGTGATCCCAATTCGGGTCGAGGGGCTCGCAAGTTACATAGACCTTTCCGTGCTCCATGGCAAACAAGGTTCCATTGCGGCCGAAGCCCACCTAAAAATATTTGATTATTACGTTTGGTGAGAAATCAAAGGGGTTTATTGTGGTTTTACGAACATTAAGACCTGGATGGAATCGCGTGGTCAGCTGGGTGGCCAGTAGGGTGCCCTCGGAGACATAGTTTCCGTCCTGGACGCGCCAGCCGCGATGTTTTGGTCGAGCATGTCCCTTTTTGTTGCGAGTGCTGCCTCCGGTTTTCTTGCTGGCATTGCGGATGGTGGCTGGAAAAAATTCGGTTATTTTGGGAAAATCTCTATCAAAAGTATTTACTTATTAAGGGTTGGTCGGCTCTTAGACACTGGAGTGTCAGCTTTTGCATTATGTTGAACGACATTTGTAGGATTCTTTAAATAATAATGAGGTTTGTTTATGCAATTCCAGCCAAGTGGGACCAACTGATATTTTTTATTTTTTTTTAGGGCAACACTTTTTTGATTTGTTTACGAGCATGCCATCTCTAATTTTTATGTGTAGGTGTGGATTCAGCTGATTTTTGTTTTTTCTTTTTCCGGACTGGTGATTCCGGTAATCCCTATTAGTAGTTAAATCATTAGGGATATTGGTTAATATCAATACCACCTGAATGCTTCCGAACCAAGCCGTCTCTGGTTGTATTTATCTGAACTTTGCAAATATTAAACATTCCCCCCTGATCCGCTCGTAGAAAAATCCGATTTTAGACACACTACAAACACTGAGTTGTAAGTTTAAAAATTTTGTATAGGTTTTGATTATTATTGTTTATTACTACTACTATCTTTTTTATAGTAATAGTCGACCTTGAAGACTAACGAGGCTACCAGGACCAATCCGGTCTAAGAAGTATATAGTTTACCAGAATGACTCCGTGGGGCAACATTTGTCGCATCTGCAGCAGTTCCGCGGACTATGAGATATTTGCCAAAATCCCTACCTACCTGCACGGGTCCACAAACGAATTTCTTAATTGGCAAAAGCCGATTAACATATTGATTGAGGAGACAACCGGACTAAAGGTGAGACTTTGTTTTTAAATTAAAATTTTATATATATATATATTTAAAATTTCATTAATCGTAGAACTCGACGGACGACGGTTTTCCCCACTACATTTGTGCACCGTGTATCTCGTATCTGAAGCATGCCGTGACTTTTAGGGAGCAGTGCATACGAAACGCACTCAGCCTGAAACTGGCCGAACTGCACCAAGAAAAGACTGCCAATATCTCGGACGCGAAAAAGGCCGACAAAGAAAATGCTTTATTTACGCCAGCTGACCTGCGCTATGTTGAGCAACGGCCAGTACATAATTTACTTTTAAACAACATTACCGATAAGTTTGACCCTTCTAGGGACAAAGTACACAAGCAGCTCTTGAATCAAACTGCTCCCCAGTTAGGGGCCAGCGGCGAACAGCGGATTCAATACCTCAATGTACTGTTTGATAAACAACAGCAAAAAAATGTTAGAAATATTCCTGATGATGAGGAATACGCTGTGGCCAGTTCTAGCGAGGATAATGACAACGAGGAAGCATCTCTGCAGCGCAAGCACAAAAACTGTTACAACTATAAAGAGACCAATTTCGAAGAGGACGACCCTATGGAGCAGGACCAGCTTCGCGACATCAAAGTTAATATTCCAGAGCCTATGTGGAAGGAACGAAAGTGCCCGGCGTGCTCCAAGCGGTTCATGTTTGAGGACTCGCAGCAGTCGCACATGGAAAAATGTGTCGAGTACCAGTTCGTTACGTTTTTGGGTGAGGCGAATAAGCTTTTGGAAATCAGACGGCAGAAAATGGTTTCGCCTCATGAGTTCATCCGGCGAATGATTTTTGCCTTGCATAAAACTTGCACATGGCTGCAGGAACATTCCATTGACTCGAACCTGGCCGACAAGCTCAACCAAGTGAAAGTCTCTAACAGTGGTGCCAAGGCTGCAGAACCGGTAACTCCCGCACCAGTACTTCTAGCAGATGAGCCATCGTTCGACTTTTATAGTGGCGCTACGACACCAATAACTGTCGAGAATAACGTACTGTACGCCATTGCACGATCCGAAAGCCGCAATTCGCAACGTCCTCTTGCGGTGAAAAAACCAATTCCAATTCGTGGAGCCATATTCGGTCTAGAAATTGAGACGGGTATAGATCAGGAGCGTGCAAACTTTCTGGAAAAGCTGCAGCGTGCTCAAGGCACCCCAAGCAAAGAAAATGATTCGTTGGTTTCCTTCGCCCGATGTGGACAGTGCAATTTAGTATTTGATTCGGTCCCTAACTTGGAGGTTCATAATGAAACCCACCACAATGATAATAGGGGCCAAGAATCTAACCCTGACGAAGAAGACCAAAGGCGTCAAATAATTGCCCTATTTGAAGACGATATATAAGTGTTTCAAAGATTTTATTAATCGACTCATCTCAACAACCAACCGTATTTGTATGCAAAACATATTTATTTAAATGTCGAATTTCGTTTCATTCTTTATGTAAAACTACATACCCACACATTCTCATGTACTTTCAGGCTTGGTCTTGAATCATAATTTTTAGGTAACTTAAATCATTAAAGAAACATAAAAGACTTCACAACTTCAGCTTATACGTACACCTGTAATCGGTCTAATATCAGGTTGGAGTCCATAAGATTTAAGTTAAGAAAATTTCTGAGCAATCGAAGTAGATCTATATTAAGTTTTGGGTCTCTCAGATCAAATAGCTGGTTTAAAACAGGCACAAAGATCTCGGGGTCGGCCAGCACTCCGATCAATTTTTGATCATTAAGAGCCATTAAATTGGCTACTACACGCACCCCGTAGATGACATGTAGGATATGGGCTCGTGGGCCAACGCTGGCAACAAAGAAGTTGATCAGGTACTCGGCCTGATGATTTTCCAGGTCATGGCATAACTCAACTACTTTTAGTTGGTGAATTATATACATCAGGTACTCACTGCCTAGATCCTTAGGCGTAATAGCAAATAAGTGATGTGCTATAAACTTGCGGTCCTCGATACTCACATGGTTTATAGCATTTGTAGCTATTAAATGCAGGCAAATACCGGTGTCTTCCTGGCATCCTCGAGATGCTCCTTCGCCCGCGTATAGCTTCCAAAGCTTAGGTACTAGCTGCATTTGTAAAAGTTGCTGGCTAGCCTGATCGTTGGTGGCTAGAACGTTCGCGAGAGTCCATAAGCAAGAGCGTTTGATACGTTCCTCCTTTCTGTCAAGGTAAGTGACCATGTAGCTACCAGCCAAACTGGAAATCTTCTCGGCGACATGGGCCTGTCCCAATGATAGGTTGCACAGGCACTCGGCGGCATCAATCTGCCTCTGTATATCGGATCCTGTAAGCATAAACCGTTTTCCATCAAATTTAAAACTACAAAAAAATGCATATCCACCAGTAAGCTCCTTGACGAGAACTTGAATTGCACCAGGAATCTCTGCGAAAGCGTTTATATTTTCTAAGCTCTGCAGGAAAGCCAAGGCCAGACGGAACATGTCCTCAGATGTGGCGTGCTTACGGCGTTTTATTCTGTAGGCCAAGCCGTTGATATCCTTCACGCTTAAAGTATCCTGTGCGGCAACCTCTTCCTTTATTTGTCCCAATCCCAAACGCAATGAATCTTTGACCTGTGTTCGGCCTTCTTTACGCTGTTTTTGAGCATATCCCCGAATTTTATTCCGGAGAAAGGAATTCTCTAGTATATTAGTCGATTTAGAATTCATTTTAACAGTGTGACCGCAAGATTTTCGATATACCGATACCGACTTCCCGCAATATGTACTCAGACCGACAAAAACTATTCTAAAACGATGAGAGGGAGCGAGGAGCAAAAATGTAAAAAACCGTTTTCGACAGGATCTGTTAGAATCAGATCGAGAACGAAAAATACCAGAAAATTACATGGCGATGCCACATCGCAAGTCTATCTAAAAAAGTTTAATATTTTTAATTACATCAAACTTTATGATTTTATGAGACACCCATGAACAGAAGTCTTTTTATAAAATCAAATATATTTAAAACTTACCAAGCAGAGATTGAACCGAGGACTTACCAGACTTTTACCTTTTGAGGGAGTACCCTACTCCCAACACGTTAGGCTAGTCACAGTATTTTTTCAGACAGCTAAACAATTCCTCAAGTCATGTTTCTAAAACATTCTACATTTTAGAAATCTTTCTGTAATGTTTCTGAAATGCTTCAGTAAGGGTTCGGAAACATTACGAAATGAAAAGTGCAGATATTTACACATTACAGAGATCTTTTTAAAATGTTTCTTACATCCACGATATCCACACCATCTCTGCGCACCTTGATGAGCACGAGCAACATTTACGCTCAATATCATTCATAATTCAAAGGAACGGCCTTAGGTTAATATCAGTAAGTGCCAAAAGGATGAGGATCCGTAGGATCAGACCTAAGATTGAATCAAAGCCATTAACATCTATAAACAGCCAGATACAGTCTGTGAATTGGGTCGATTAAAATTGGGCCAAAATAAATTAAAAATTCAAACACTCCTAAGGGATATTTTTGAAGGGATAAAGAAAAACGACAATCGAAATGAAGAATGGTCGCCAAAACAATTAATGCTTTCGAATTATACAAACCATGGAGCCCCAAAGAACGGACCGAGATCTGTAACACTTGTGTTGGATGGAAGTAAAAGTCGTGAGACTTGACATATTCATAGAACATATGCGTCGGTTCCGGCCATTTCTACAGCACACCATTTATGCAGTCAAATCATGCTCAGGACAGATGCAGTAAGTCATCCAATGGAACCACCGTATACGAAGCACCGAACGCCCTCCAAAAAATGGCAAAAAGAAGTCCCAACCGAGTGCCTCAAACCAGCCTTCGTGGCAAGGACCGAGGACAACACAAACCTGAAAAATCAGGTCTGAGGTTTGCGGGTCAACCTGGTCGCTGGAGAGGGAGTAGCTGTGGCAACGCAAAGGAATGGCAACGCCATCTATAATTGAGGTCCTGCACATAATGATATAAATGACTAGAATTTATGGGAAATAAGAAGCATTAGGCATTTAGCTGGAGCCCCTCGAACTCAACATGCCATGCGAATGATATAACCACGGCTATTAATTACTCGGGCAGATTAACGGGCCATGTCGCTTCTGGAAACATCAGTTCAAGAAAAGTAAACTTTTTGCTTTTGTAAATATAAGTATACGTTTACTACTGTTTGAAACGTAGAGCTGCCGATCCCTTATTAATAGATCTATTGTAGACAAGATCTTTGATTATTGAACATCTTTCAAAAATGTTGTAATCTTTTTGGATTTGTGGCATGGGGCGTTATCCTGTTGCAGATTCAAGAATTGTCCAATAAGCCTGTCTCCAGAAGTAAACGCATTATGATTTAGAACACGTAAATATTGTCCTTGGTTCATCGAGCCAGTGACAGGAACGAGTCTATTATAGTCTATTATACGCCACACATCCCCAGAACATCAGAGAGCCTCCACCATGGTAATCTTACAAAAAATTTATTTTTTGAAGAATTATACTCAAGGGAGTTTTCATCTGTCCAAAGAAACACTCCTCCAGAGTTCCTTTGGCTTATTGATATGTTCCTTCCTTTGGCTTATTGATATGTTCCTTCGCGAAAGACAATCTTTTAAGTATGTTTGCTTTTGTTATGTATGGGGTACGTCCATGACTTTATAAAACCACATTCTTTTAATCGTCGACGGACTGTGCGCTCACTAATTCGTGTCTTAGCTGTCAAATTAAATTGATCTGCTGCGGATTGGAGCTTTAGAAAAATTTTTTTTTTTAAAAATTTAAACATAAATTCCCGTACAAGGACTCGGTCTTCACTGAAATTAGTTTTGCCCTTAGCGCCTGATCCTTTTAAATTATGCGTGTCATTATGCTGTTCAAACTTTTTAATTTGACGCGACACATTAAACTCATTCGCAATGACTTTGACCGCTATTCCAGCGTTAGATTTTGCTACTATTGAAGATCTGGTAACTTTTAATAAGTTTCTATTCGCAAAAATCTGTTGTCTGCAGGCATTCTTATCAGCAGAAAGAGAATGCAAAAGGTAAACGAAATGAAGCACAGTCTCAATTTTTAAATAAGCTTTCTTGCGATAAAGTCGACATGTCTTGGAAAGTTCTCTCCAAATATCAAAGAGTTCGAAGAACTGGTACCTGGAGTTTCTGAACCGGTTTCATCCACCTGGAGGAAGGATGGCGTGTGCCATATAGTGTGGTTCTTTCGTATTTTATGTGTCGCGAACAGAAGCTCGTCGCAATATCGTTAGCGTCCGTAGCAATCACACGTAAATTATATTTTTTTTGTGACTTTAAATCGAATCCCTGTGAGAAAAGGGAAAAAAGAAAAGAATAGGAATTTATAACTAATAATAAAATGAAAACTGGGTTACGACTATTTGTGGGGTCACTGGAGCTGCTGCGTCGTATCTACACTTCTGTCACCTCTTATATACCACATGCAACTGAGGAACGAAGAGCCTACTCCGGATTAAGTTTATAGTTGATTCATGCAGCAAGTGATGGTTGTTTTCGTGAAAGCAGGAGTTATACCAAAACGATACTTGACCAGGAGTTGGGCAGTCAATTTGGTATAACTATTTGGTCCTCGTTTGGGTTTACAGATTGTGACCTTCCTTGAGTGCGAATAATACCGAAGGTGTCTTGGGAAATAAATATACATTTATATGTATACAAAAAAAATGACAAACAATTTCCGTGGTCAGAGTTTTCTCGATTAGTTCTCCTCGATATCTCGATTGTAGGATTTGTGGCGCGATAGAGAAGTTTAGAGTTTAATAACGATTCTACGTTAGGTTTGAGAAGATCTAGACTGTGTATTCGGGTCGCCAATACTTCGTTTTTGAGCTCGTTATTGTCGTTCTCCAGATATAAACTTCGTTGATATATCGGACAAAGGACTTAGGTTTTCTTAAAAAGTCCGGCCCTTTGGCCCATTGCTCCTGGATTAACCTTACAATTACTTTTGTAATTAGCTGCGACGTTATCCCGCTTAGGGATCCATCGCCACTGAGCGGAGCTGGTCGCCTCCAAAATCTCCCCAATTCGATGCATTACAAAAGCATGGATGCATTCATCGATGTTTAAGTTTCGGGTTAGTTGTATCTTGTGGGACAGACGGACGCCAACGCCAATCTGCTAGAAGTTCCATTCAAAGTGTCGACTTTACCTTTGGCGGTTGCCAATATTGCAGTTATTTCTGCCGCGTATCCGTATCCGTGTGCATTTCGACGCTATTGGAGGTGTGCAGCAGTGGTTAGTAATGTAGAGTTGGTATGGTCTTAGCCTGTGAAAGTATTTTTAGCCATTTTGTGAACACTCCTGTGCAGGTCCCATCATCCTTGTCCCATCCGATCCCTGATCGCCATGTTTCCTGAAAAAGGACTTTTAGTCCGATGGTGTAACAGGAAAAAAACTCAATAAAGTCGTAAATTGGCATCTCCCAAGGCAGGATCTACCAAGTCTTTTGTATACTGTGGTGTGGTTGAATCACCGTTTAGTTTAAGGCTTTGGGTGAGTTGGATGCCCAGTTTCTAATATGGAATCCTCCAGATGAGTGCATTTGCTTGACCGCTTCTGATACCTTGATGGCTTTCGTCCCGTCCCGTCCCGTCTGGCTGTCTGTTAAGTCATCGGCGTAATGGGCCTTCATGAAGGCTTCGTACGGTCGTGAATACTGCAGCTTAAGCTCCTCATCATTTTTTTCCAGACGCAACGGACTATGCAACCGCATGTCTTGTTAATCCAGAGAAGCGCTGTGCATGGATGACAGCTTCTCGTATTCGAGTCTGATGACTTGCCGAGTCTGGATGCCATCAACACGTCGGACCGTGGGTGGAGTAGATCTGGACCTGTTAGAATAAAGTCGTTTAGGGAGGCACCAGTCGTACCTTGTCTGGTTTGTTCGGATTATAAACGATGAAAATTGGAAGGTACCAACTTTGATTGTTCTGAACTTCTTCAATTACGGTGGCTCGGTGGCGTAACCACTTTTCAGTAGTTTAATCGTTGCGGAATATGGTTTTTGCGGAATATTTGGTATTGAACCCACTTTGTCAACGGTTTGTATGTTGTTCAACCAGAATGTTTTATTGGCGTCAATGCTGGAAACTCATATTTTAAAAAAATTATTGGTTTTCAAAGCCAATTTGCGGCCAATGGGCAATTCAATTTACTTGGTCGGAATGATGTCCCTATGAAATACAATGTTGTGTCGGTCCGTACTAATCGTTGTGAGAATCATGTTGCCAGTTCCAAAGAATGTAGAGTCATAAAAGTCTTGGAAAGGTCAAGCGATAAAATGGAAGATCAGCCACCTGGTAACAAATTAAATATATAACGACAATGGAAAGCTAACTTCGGACGGAGCCAAAGCTTATATAGCCTTGCAGTTAAAGAGCGGTTTCTAATGATTAAAGATATCGTAAATATCAGATATAGTTAGCCAATCTATACAAAAACATTTATAACAACATTTTATTAGATTCATAAAATGGATTTTAAAAAAAAGTCCTTCGCTTCTACACCCAAAAACACGAAATTTGTGGTATTTCTGATAGTTCAGTTATATGGCAGCTATAGGATATAGTCGGCCGATCCGTATTTTCCAGTTCGGCTTAGATTCGTACAAAAGAGAATCTGTGCAAAATTCAAGTTTCCATCTCTTAAAACATGGGAATTGTAGCATTTCCGATCGTTCTGTTATATGGCAGCTATAGGATATAGTCGGCCGATCCCTCCCGTTCCGACTTATATACTGCGTGCAAAGAAAAGAAGGGTGTGTGCAAAATTTCAAGACGATAGCTCAAAAACTGAGAGACTAGTTTGCGTAGAAACAGACAGACGGACATGCTTATATCGACTCAGGAGGTGATCCTGATCCAGAATATTATATTTATACTTTATGGGGTCCTGGATGTCTCCTTAACTGCGTTGCACACTTCTGACCAAAATAAGAAAAACATAAAAAATGGCAATTCATGATTTAAATAATAAACGTTTAATGTTATTCAGGAATCCATTGAGACAAACAAATCTTTTAGATACCTGTTACAGAAACTAGTTATAAAACGAGAATGGAAAGCTAACTTCGGACGGAGCCGAAGCTTATATACCCTTGCAGTTAAATAGCGGCTTCTATTAATTAAAGATATAGTAAATATCGGATATAGTTAGCCGATCTTTACAAAAACATTCATAACAAGCTTAGATTCGCATAAAATTAATTTTAAAAGAAGTCCGACGCTTCTACGCCCAAAAACACGCAAGTTGTTGCATTTCCGATCGTTCAGTTATATGGCAGCTATTGGATATAGTCGGCCGATCCGTATGAAATCCAGATCGGCTTAGATTCCCATAAAAGGGAATTTGTGCAAATTTCAAGTTGCTATCTTCAAAAACGTGGAAGTTATAGCATTTCCGATCAATCATATGGCAGCTATAGGATATAGTCGGCCGATCCGTTTGAAATTCCAGATCGGCCTAAATTCCCCTAATAGTCAATCTGTGCAAATTTCAAGTTTCTATCTTCAATAACATGGAAGTTATAGCATTTTCGATCAATCAGTTATATGGCAGCTATAGGATATAGTCGGCCGATCCCGGCCGTTCCGACTTATATACTGCGTGCAAAGGAAAGAAGGGTGTGTGCAAAGTTTCAAGACGATAGCTCAAAAACTGAGAGACTAGTTTGCGTAGAAACAGACAGACGGACAGACGGACATGCTTATATCAACTCAGGAGGTGATCCTGATCCAGAATATATATACTTTATGGGGTCCTGGATGTCTCCTTCACTGCGTTGCACACTTCTGACCAAAATTATAATACCCTCTGCAAGGGTATAATGAATCCGAAACAAGAAGTCAAAAATCTTCCCATTTAACCATGACTGTGGTAGAGTATGTTGGTGTATACGGGGCGCTGGTGGCGTTTTATTCTGTTGAGATAATACAAACTTAGACTTAACCTCGACTTAAATTTATCTTAATATCCTACCGCAGTATTTCCTCTCCTCTTCTGTTGGATTGCTGATCGGAATGACCGCAAAGGAAAATTTGTATACGCTTTGGATCACAATTAGTGTGCCCAATTACAATCAATCTATGAATCCGGTAATACTTAACTTCTTGCACCCTAGCGCCTAATTTAAAAAAATAAAAATCTATATCCTAATTCGATCCGCGACAGTTGGAGATAAACTTTTGCGTTTACATACCTACCTGGCCATTAGCTATACCGTGCAAATCATCCCAGTGGAACAACTTAATGAGGCTCAGTGGCGATTATTCGATTAAACGAAACTCATGTTCGAACCAACATATATCTCACAATAGCAAATGGTAAGCGTGAATGTGTTGACATATGGGGAAATCATTGAAACTTTTATAGTTTACTTTCCGCCCAATCAATCGTGGGCCAAAGGGGTTTTCAACAACAGCTACTATCCCTTGGCAATAGATTCATATTAGGAGGCATCTTGAGACCCTACGATAATAGCAAAAGGCTGCAATTTAAGGTCCCATGGGCTACTTATATAACATACGTCACTCCCTATCTGCAAAAGGTTTCTTTAGTGCCAATGAGATTCCTATACAAAATTATTTGTTAAGACCCATTTTGAAATTTTCTCGGAACATCTGCCAGTTGTGACAAAAATGTACCATGCGCCTAAACCAAAGACCATTTCATGGAGTTTAAAGCAGAGTAGGATAGGAAAGTATTAAAATTAACAACCCAAAGACGCTGTCGAATTATTTGTAAAAAATGTTTTACTTACTACTTAACGTGTCCTGAATAAGTCAAACCATAACGAAACGACAGTCTTTTGAATTCCCTAAAAAATATTCAAGCCAATCAGGTGGTTTTGGCCTATAATGTGAATGCAGTCCTAAAGAAAGACGCAAATTTCTTTGGTGTTATGTTATATATATATTTTTTTTTTTCGCGGCTCCCACTGCATACGTACAGCCCACCTCCCGCCCAACCGACCGAGGGGCGCTGCCATTTATCGTACATCTCGAATCGCGCGGATAGATCCGAGAAGAGAAATAAGTATTTTAAAAAGGTCACGAGGAAGAGCTACATTGTTGCTATCTTAAGCGGAAAAGAATAGAAGATTTCATGCAAGAGTTCTGTGAAATAATTGGATAGAGGTTATTGTAGTCAGAACATAATATCCTGAAAGGGTCATGCTGGGCATATGTTAACCTACAAAAGCTAAGAAATAAGGGTAAGAAAGTTCGAGAGGCCCTAAAACGGACGTTAAATTTTAACAGACCTAATAGATGCTGGCTGTCGATTTAACCATTGATAAGGTTATTGATGAAAACTAGTCCTACGGTTTAGTAGCGAGGGTAAGTTTATTAAGAGTAGTATGCTATGATAAGACGGGAGCTGGATACGTGCATCCCAGCTTAGACCCCTAAGAGCAAAAAGGAGAAAGTTGATTTGTAAAGATTCAATACGGTCTTGATGAACCCCGTATTGGGGACTCCAGACACATGAACCGTATTCAAGAATCGGACGAACTAAAGATATCTAAAGAGTTTTATGTAACTAACGGTCATTAACTACTTTTGACCATCTTTTAATGAAGTCAGCACACCCTTGGCTTTGTTAACCATTGCCGATATATGGTCGGTAAATTTTAAGCTTGAACTGAGTTAATCTTTCTAGGGCGGTCCCATAGAGAAAATAGGTGGCCTGGATGTTGCAAATAGATCTCCAATAGCCTGATCCTTATTCGCAGAAGAATTTTCAAACGAGAGCAACGAAGGAGAAGATAAGAAGATACATGTTTCCGCTTTGTGTTTACGAAATTATAAAACTGCTTCGGGTCCTGCGTGAACTGAACCCGACAACGGCGAATATAATCTCTATAACATTCAGCGTTATGCACGGTGAAGTTCGACCGAGTTACTGAGTACCTTGGAAAAGTTAGATTGCAGCCGGTTCTTTTATATTTGTTAAAAAGTCTATTTTTGATATGTTTAAGATTATTTAGGCTCCTTGTAAACCAAGGGGGGTTGTCTTTAACGGACGGATACTTCCATAGCATACAAGAGTCAAAACAACTATTCAAACTCCTAAAAAAAATATTCTAAGGCGATATTTATACTGCATTGCATGCCAAAAAATCAGACCAATCAAAGGAAAGAATTAAGTTATTTAGCTATTTAAAGTCAGCCTTTCGAAAGCAGTAAAATCTATAACCTATGCTATGAGATTTAACTAAGGCAATGGTTTCGATTGAAACCTCAAGCGTAGGATGATATGGATCTTCAGGGGTCACCAAAGGCAGGGCTCTGGAAAGGGTGATTTCATCTGGATCAGACACAAAACATAAGTCAAGAAGCCGACCTAAAGAATTCCTGACATGGTTAATTTTACCTAAAGACATGTCAAATATGCCCACAGTAAAATCATGGTGTGATGAATGTAATAAAGCTGTAACGTTATCGATATTTGACC
This sequence comes from Drosophila varians, assembly GCA_018150405.1. NCBI lineage: Eukaryota > Metazoa > Arthropoda > Insecta > Diptera > Drosophilidae > Drosophila > Drosophila varians. The sequence continues at coordinate 20,484,773 of JAECWK010000125.1, forward strand.
AAGTGAGTTCTGGTATGTTAAAGTCACCCAGAACCACCAGCTGGTCGCTATCGGACAAAAGATTGAAAACCGACTGGATAGCAGTCAAATGATGCCACTAAGTAGGCGGTTCGGATAAAGGCGGTATATAAGAACAGATAATAAACAGCGATTGATCGGACAAAGTGACCTTAACGCAAAGAAATTATAAGTTACCAAACTCTTGCAACTTGACCTCTTAAGAACGGAATGAGGAGTCTACTGAGATTAGTACTCCTCCACCTCTTTGGAGAGTTCGGTCGCGTCTAAAAGTGGTGTACCTATCTGGGAAAACTACGGAGCTAAGGATCTCCGGCTTTAACCAGGTTTCACTAAAGACAATAACCTGAGATGCAAAGGAAAAGCTATCAGAGTATACCCTAGGGAGCTTACTACGAAGGCCCCTAGTATTCTGATACATAAGAGTAATGGAGTTTGTTAGTTTTTCAAGGAAGAAGTAGGCTGGTCAGTTGGTGTAGATTTGGGGAGCTTGACTCCCACAGGCTTGGTATTTTTATACCCTTGCAGAGGGTATTATAATTTTGGTCAGAAGTGTGCAACGCAGTGAAGGAGACATCCAGGACCCCATAAAGTATATATATTCTGGATCAGGATCACCTCCTGAGTTGATATAAGCATGTCCGTCTGTCCGTCTGTCTGTTTCTACGCAAACTAGTCTCTCAGTTTTTGAGCTATCGTCTTGAAACTTTGCACACACCCTTCTTTCCTTTGCACGCAGTATATAAGTCGGAACGGCCGGGATCGGCCGACTATATCCTATAGCTGCCATATATCTGATTGATCGGAAATGCTGTAACTTCCACGTTTTTGAAGATAGAAACTTGAAATTTGCACAGATTGACTATAGGGGAATATATAAGGGGAATTTAGGTCGATCTGGAAACTTTCTTACGGATCGGCCGACTATATTTTATAGCTTCTATATAACTGAACGATCGAAAATGACACAACTTTCGTGTTTTTGGGCGTAGAAGCGTCGGACTTCTTTTAAAATTTATTTTATACGAATCTAAGCTTGTTATGAATATTTTTGTAAATAAGCCGAGATATCGATCTGTGCGGTATCAGGGCAAGCCGTGAAACAAATATTTGTTTTGTTGGTGGAACAACCTTTAGGTTCTTTGTCTCGCATCTTAAAGAACTGCGATACCAGTCGGTACCGGGGGTGCGGTACCCAATGTTTCCCGTGGGTTTTACTGGGGATATGGGCTGGGTATGCAGCAATTGGGGGTGTGGCGTCACTGGCAGTGATGCCATAGGGGTCAGAAAGTCAGAAAGTTGCACCCGATCACTGACTCATTCGGTCTCCGAATTTTTATCAGTCCTGGCTCTTGGAGTTGTCAGGATGATCAGGGGTTGAGTGATGGTCGGCAGTGCGGGCAGAGGATTAGCTGGCTAGGGAGGATTTTTGCGCTTCGGAGACTCAATTAGTAGCTGCAGGTTGAGAATCAAGCGCATTGAATTGATCGCTGATTTTACGAAAACCAGCTTTCAATTCATTGAATCCGCTAATTGTGTGCCGCATGAACGTTCTCATCTCGCTCTGCAAGGAACGACAGTCACTGCAACAATAGTGCAAGCCATAGCTCCGGGACATTCCGTCCGACTCTGAGGCCGTGAAACCGGCACTTTTGGCATGTACTATGTTGTACAAGCACAGGGGCGGCTTGGCTGGGATGAAGTTATGGTCTTATTGCGAGACTTAATAGACTACTTTAAATTCCATTTGGTTATTTTGTTTTATTTATTTATTTATTTTTTTTTTTAATTTGTTTAAAACTTTGAACCACTGTACCGAATTGAAAAATTAGAACAAACAACAGTTTGTATGTTTAGTATAAGAGTTAGACTTGGTTTGGGCTTAGAGATAGAGATAAGCAGCTCTAAATGGGAATAGCGAAAAAGAGCAAAAACAAAAAGTAAAGCAAAGCAGACTTGTGCTTGGATTAAAATTAATAAATTTTAATTTACCACAAAATGTATCACTGCACACGCGTAAGCGAACCGGAAATTGTTAAAGTTTTTCAAATTGTTAATAATTTAAAACGTATTTATATCACACGCCGGTTCGATCGCAAGGTAGGCAAAAATAATAAAATAAACGCAGAGCGCACAAAAAAACACGTCCGTTCGCTTTGAAACGCAAAGGAACAAAAGAATATAAGGTTAAAATAATATTGTTTATATAAGCTAATAATCATTATCAATTTCAATCTTTTCTAATTCTTTTTAACTTCGGATTTACAGTTTTGCGCCAGCTGAGGGACAGTTACAAAAGGCCTTGCAGCTAAAAAAAAACGTTTCCAAAACTCTAGCGTCGTTAAATTTAGAAAGTTTAAGATTCTAAACAGTTATTAAAAAAAAAAAAAGAAATATAATTAACGTTATTGAAATGATGGAATTCGCTGTTTTAATTGTACATTGTAATATAGATTGGAATATAATTAGGTTATACTCTGGATCAGGATCACTTCCTGAATCGATATAACATATCCGTTTTGAAGCTATTGAATTCAAACTTTGCACCACTACCCAGTCGGACTTTAGGGGACTGCAGTCGCTTGGGACAGTGTCCGTACAGCCGACTTGTCCATGGCCTGTCTAAGGCTCTCTATTTCAAGAGGAAAGGCGGGGAAAAAATCTATCTCTCTTCATACAAAATCTCAGTCGGACCTGTACACTCTACAAGACCGGTCTCTTCCAGTGTCCTTGTTTCAGTAGGACAGCGCGAACCCTGTTCTCAAATTTAGACACCCCGGTAAGACATTTACACATGCGTGGCCGCGAAACGTCCATAGGTAGTGTGGACGTACACTGGGACATGTCGACACACCCTTTTTGAGACTTTTGGAAAAAAAGGCGAACAGTAGGAAATTATTTGGCAATCCAGGACCCCATAAAGTATATATATTCTGGATCAGGATCACCTCCTGAGTCAATATAAGCATGTCCGTCTGTCCGTCCGTCTGTCCGACTGTCTGTCTGTTTCTACGCGAACTAGTCTCTCAGTTTTTGAGCTATCGTCTTGAAAGTTTGTAGACACCCTTCTTTCCTTTGCCCACAGTATATAAGTCGGAACGGCCGGGAGTTTCTATCTTCAAAAACGTGGAAGTTACAGCATTTCCGATCAATCAGATATATGGCAGCTATAGGATATAGTCGGCCGATCCCGGCCGTTCCGACTTATATACTGCGTGCAAAGGAAAGAAGGGTGTGTGCAAAGTTTCAAGACGATAGCTCAAAAACTGAGAGACTAGTTTGCGTAGAAACAGACAGACGGACAGACGGACAGACGGACATGCTTATATCGACTCAGGAGGTGATCCTGATCCAGAATATATATACTTTATGGGGTCCTGGATGTCTCCTTCACTGCGTTGCACACTTCTGACCAAAATTATAATACCCTCTGCAAGGGTATAAAACAGAATGAAATAATGGTTTTTTTGTCAAGACGAAAATTTTCACATTTATTTTCATTTAGTCGTCACCTTTAGAAGTAAATATTTGGTTGTTTAATGTATTTATTGAGTTCCTTCGCTGCGATCTTTAGTCTTGGACTAGAGGCGAGAAGGAGAATGTCGCCTGGTTACATAGAATAAACGGCTATTTAGGTAACTGTAAATAATGCGTAAGATGTGGGGATTGAAACTATAAAATCTGGCCATTTTATAAATTTAATAATAATAATAAATATTTTATAAATTAAAGCATTTGACCAGACTGTGTCAAATACTTTTTCAAAGTCAAGCGCACAAGCGATTGTGGAGCATTTCTTCGAGAGTTTATGATAAATGAAGTTATGGACAACGGCAAATGCGTGAGGGGTGGAGGTGGTATGACGAAATCCGAATTTAAATTTTCTTAGAATCTGTGCATCGTCCAGGTGATTTTGTATTTTCTTTGACAATAGCTTCTCGAAAAGTTCTTTGACAATAGCTTCTCGAAAAGTTGACTAATGGCTGATAAAATTGATATCGGTCTGTATTTATTTAGGCTATTAGCCTTGGTTTTGGATTTATGGATTGCAATAATTTTGCTACATTTCCATTTGCTGGGAAAGTAGCCTATAATGTAGCAGGGATTAAAGATTTTAACAGTATGGATTAGCAGTCTAAAACTAATTCTGAGAAATTTACAGTTATCTAAACAGCCGTACATTGTACGTAACCAATAACTCAGGATCAGAAAAATCTCTAATAAGAGGTCACGGCTGGGTTTCCCCAAGGTTCAACTCTCGCTCTCATATTATATAATATTTAAAGTAAGGCCCTGCTGAGTGTGGCGCAATTATGGAAAAAGGAAGAGGAGGAGCAATTCAGTTAAGAACAGCCCTCAGGGGCTGACAGATGAAATCGCCCAAAATTCCCCGACATCAGAAGTGGGATCACCGCCCCTACAAGATAACTCGGAAAATAGTTGCCGCTCAAGGGGGCGTCCCAACGCTAATGAATGCCTCTCGGTGTATTCGAGACGATTAATTACATACATACATCATTATTGAGCAAGTGGAAATCAATGACCCATGAGGATATTGCCATATCCCTCTTGGCTCATGCATCCCAAATAGATCCCAGACTGCAGCGTGTAGCGTTCACGACAAACATAAAAACACGTGCTGAGCTGCAACAACAACTCAAGGGGCACACGTTCTGTAGAAATATAGATTTTTCTGGAATGGAGGGACCCGAAAAAAAGAGGTTCAAAATGCAGACGCCGATTTGATGCCGTAATTACGGTAAACTTGGACATAGCCATTGCACTATGCTCCAAAAGCCCAAATTTTTGGCGTATACTCTAAAAATGAACCTAAAATTTTGAAAAAAATTTGGTTTTATTTTGACCACGCCTTCCCCCCGCCCCCATACAACCGATATATACAAAATTACACATACATATGTCGTTTTATTTTTTTAAATGTTAGAACTCAAAATGTTATCATTTTTCTTAAGTGTAATTATTCTATTTTTATGAGCCGATTTTAACGATTAAGGTCTAATATTACTGAAAAATTAAAAAAAAAAAAAAAAAAAAAAAAAAAAATTGTAAAGTTGTCTTATATACAACCCCGAAATCATCGCAAATGAAAACCAATGCATTGGAGTGTCGCAAGAGGAGAACAGAAGAGCGAAACGAGACTAGAGCAGGCCATAGCAACAACAGAACGATGACACGAGAGAGATCAACGGTAACTTGTTTCGAGTGTGGCGGCGGTGGACATATCGCGTCAGTGTGTACAAGGGGACCAGCAACAGCCAGCCGAAGCAGCAACGAAAGAAGGGTGGACTATCGTGACTGCAATTCAATTTGGTGAGAAGTTTCCATTTTTCTTTCATTCGGAATCTGAATGCTCTCTGGCAAGCAATATGCAAATTCTGTCCAGCATAAAAATCTCTGAATTTAATTTAGAATTGTCATTTCACGTAGTAGATAATAAGTGCCTTAAATATGACAAGACATTTTTGAACTTGGATTTGGAGTAATGCTAGAAAGAGATAGATTCGATATCTACAGAACTCATACTGTATTATCTCTAAATATCGATAAAAATGTAAATACGATAGATTATAAAAGTAATGTAAATAATGATTTAACCATACATAACCAATAGACTTCTCATTTCATACAACATATATGGACACAAACATTTTTTGGGACGGGTCCACAGCAGGTCCCAGCAACATCCAACCCAGTTCGGTAGGGTTCGAGATGTTTATCATTCCTTGTTACGCCCTTTGCAAGGTTCGATCTAGGGTTGTAAAAATATTAAAAAAATATCGTATCGATGATATATACATTTTTGGAAAAATATGAAATTGATAAAATATTTATCACAAAAAAAATCGATATATCGAGTATTTTCGATATTTTTTGAAAACAATTTTTAAATTTTTTATTTTTAAATCCTTGCGGTCTACAGTATATTTCTTATGGCTAGTATTTATATACATAAAGTTATTTTTAAAGATATATATATATATATTTATATTTAATATATATTTTAACAACAAAATTCATTTTTAAAGAGTTTCAAAATTTCGTGTTACGTGAAGGTCTGTCATACGGCTCTCGTGTCACACACAACGCATTTGATGGCGGAGGGCAGCCTCTCCGACGGCACAAAACTACCTGGCGTAATTAGATAGCCCCCATTGCTAATTTGAAAGGCCCTGGCAAAATTTCCAATTGTGCAATTCAAAAAGCCAATGGATCGCACTCCCACGATGTCTCATTGCAAAGAATAGTGAATCTTAATACACGATTATAAATTATAGTGTAATTTAGTAAAGATAAAATTTAAAATGAATTATTTTATTTTTCATGTTATTGTTTAATGTTATGTGCACTGTTTGCTTAAGTAATGAATTAAGGTACAGGAAAGGAGAAATTATGCATAGCTCTCGAGGCTATGGGTATTATTATACCCTTGCAGAGGGTATTATAAATTTGCAACGCAGTGAAGGAGACATCCAGGACCCCATAAAGTATATATATTCTGGATCAGGATCACCTCCTGAGTCGATATAAGTATGTCCGTCGTCCGTCTGTCTGTTTCTACGCAAACTAGTCTCTCAGTTTTTGAGCTATCGTCTTGAAACTTTGCACACACCCTTCTTTCCTTTGCACGCAGTATATAAGTCGGAACGGCCGGGATCGGCCGACTATATCCTATAGCTGCCATATAACTGATTGATCGGAAATGCTATAACTTCCACGTTTTTGAAGATAGAAACTTGATAAAAACTTTTTACAGGTTCCCTTTTATGGAAATCTAAGCCAATCTAGAGATTTTCATACGGATCAGCTGACTATATCCTATAGCTGCCATATAACTGAACGATCGGAAATTCCACAAATTGCGTGTTTTTGGGCGTAGAAGCGTCGAACTTCTTTTAAAATCCATTTTATACGAATCTAAGCTTGTTATGAATGTTTTTGTAAAGATCGGCTAACTATATCCGATATTTACTATATCTTTAATCAATCGAAGCCGCTATTTAACTGCAAGGGTATATAAGCTTCGGCTCCGTCCGAAGTTAGCTTTCCATTCTCGTTTTATTTTTGTTTCTATTGCAAAGTGGTCTGATGGAAAGTCTTTTAATACTTTGCAGCTACCGTTTAAACTAAGTTGTAGGGATTTTATGAAAAAGTCTATTGAGGTTTTACTATTGTTGCCTACTCTGGTAGGTTCGTTAGAGTTCTGTAGCAGAAAGTTTGGCTCATTTTGCAGCCAATTGTGGAGGGTTCGTCCGTTTGAGTTTATATGACTTGAATTATGGTATGGAAAGTGCAAGCTGAGGTATTTACTGTTAATATCGCAACCAATAATAATGGGGCAACTGCCTGCGTTTTGATTGATGGAATTAATTATTGTGTTTAGGTCAGAGGCAAGTAATCGCTCGTTTGGCCGGTTATAGATTGATGCTAGGGCAATGTTGTGTTTTGCCAAATGCCTACTAATGTGCCAGAGTGAGGTCTATTGTTAGTTAGGGAACTGCTTTGTCTTATGAATTTGTAATTTGTTAGTGTTAGTGGATTTTGAGTGATCAACCTGTGCTCAGCAATGAGAAGAATGTCGGGATTATGTTTGTTTAAAAATTTATTAAGCTCAAGACGCTTTCCCAAGTTTCGGATACTATTGACGTTTAGGAAGATACATTTAATATACATTTACATATTTCATGATGATATTTGTAGAATGAAGTCGAGTAGTATTTGTTTTTGAAGGTTTTCGTTATTGTTTTTAGGATATTTACGAATTGTTTTTTGCATTATTTCAATGCAAGAGACTAGGTCTTTATCAAAGGCGTTTACGGAGTCTTGATTTAGTTTTTCTATTGAAATTTTAGCTGTTTGGGGTCTAGCATTGGGGGTTGTACTGGGTTTTGTCCTAATATTATTATTAAATAGTGAAGAAAAGGTTTTATTGTTTTGTATTATGCTATTGAGGTTAGTCTTAGGTCTAGTGATTTGGTCTAGAGAGGGCCTACTATTAGTTTGATGATTGGTGGGGTCTAGTTTGGAAGGTTACATTGCCCTGGGCCATGAGCTTTTATGCATTTTATGCATCTGTAGGGCATATTACAGTTACTGGCTTCATGTGAAAATCTTTGGCACTTATGGCATTGCTTAATATTATTAGGATGGGGTCTAAAGCCTTCTATAGATACTTTACAGTTAAGTAGGTAATTAATTTTAAATATTCTACTTATATTATTTTATTTTTTCATTTGAATGATGTACAATTTTTCTTTGTAAGGTTTTACAGATATTATGTCTAGATCAGGTATTATTTCTTTGATTGCATGTTCGATTTCTTTCTCTTCAAATACATTTAGCGGAAGCTTTTTGATTATTACCAAATGTGGCTTTAATTGTTTGGGTGTATAAGAAAAATATGTTGCCTTATGCTCGGTTAAATTTTTTTTGGTTAGACTTAGGGTTTCTAATGTGTAAAGTTTGATATGCATCACATTTTTGTTAAGTATATTTAAAGTTTATTTACCATTAATTATGTGTCTAAGATTTTTTACATCTTGGTTGTACACTACTATGATTGGAAGGTTATTTAGCGTATCTGTGGGGGAGGCTGATGCTGATGTTGAAGTTGATGCTGCTGCTGCTGCTGAAGATTTTGATGTTGATGTTGATGCTGCTGCTGATGATGATATTGATGCTGTAGTTTTTTTAAGGTAGGAGATCTTCTTAATGCTGAGTCGGTTATTTTGTATTTATTGTTTTGTTTCTTATTTGTTGTATTTTGTTTTGTTGCTACGAGAGATGGAAAGCCTGCATGGTTTTGGTTTGTTGCTGCTAAAAGCTCCAGTAATTTTTTATTTTCACTTCTGAGGTTGTTTAGTTCCTGCAAGAGTCCTTCAAGCTGGTCCTGAGAGAGATGGGGCTTAGGGGAGTCTTCGCCATCATACTCCTCTTCATCCTCGTAGTAATCGTCGCTGCTGCTAGAGCTGCTGTAGCTGTCGGTTGATGAACTTCTAAGCCTTTTCGATGATTCGGACTCGTAGTAAATGTCGTTCGATGCGATAGCATTTGAAATGTTTGAGTTTCATATTTGATGTTCGACGGTTGAGGGTTGACCTGTTTTGTTAGGTCTTCCTCGATTTTTACGGCACTGATGGTGTTCTTTAAGGCACTTTCACTACGGATTATTGTATTCTTATTACCGTATGACAAGTCTTTATTTCTTTTTTCCCACTTTGGTGGATGAACGATTGTGTTGGCAAGCTCAGCTAGGGTCCTAGCTGGCTGCTCATTGTTTACTTTTTCGCAATTCACTTTATGTGTTGTATTGTTTCTCTCTCACTCAGTATTTATTAATTTGTCTCTTTCTTTTAATTGAATAATGGGCTTTTTTGCTTAGTCTGCCTTTCCACTGGTTTTCGGCGGCATTATTTCTTTCAAATTCACTTACTTTGTGTAACCACTTCCACTTGTATTGAATTTAAGCCAAATTCCAAATTCCAAATTATTTAATGTCTGAGTATTCAATGTTTTACAGAGTTATACATATTTCTGCTTGTACTTAGCTCTAAGTTTGACAAATTCCTTAAATTACTAAAATTATAATTATAGTTTTTATCCTGTGAATGTGCTTATCCGGATGTTAGGAAAGTTCGATTATTTGGATGTTTGCAAATTTATCATGACAATAATGGTTTAGTTTTGAAATTGATATTAAGTTTTATGTCTTTTCTAGGAAAAATTGTATCAAAACCTAGATACAGTTTTATTTTTTTTGTGAGTTTAAAGTGCTTATTAACTAACTTACAAACTTAAAACTAAAGGTAGAAGGCAAATTTACAAGGAGGGGAGAAATGGATTGAAAATTATCCCTAAGGTTATTGGTCTATATTGTAAATGAGGAGATCAGGGTTTAAGTTTGCGTGTCTGCGGTGGTAGAAAATCAAGCTACCCTGGTGGTTGAAGATTATTCCCAATCTTTTAAGGTATTTGATGTTTTTTATGGTCAGGTGGTGGACTGGTGAATTTTCTGCTAAACTGGTTTGATAAATACTACTCGAGATCAATGTGTTGGGATTATCGTGATTGTAATCAATAAATTTTTCGATAATATTAAATATTTGTTTGTCAATTCGAATTGTTTTTGTCAATGTATATACGATTTTGTTGGATATGTAGTAAAGGTATCTCTGGTGCATCTCTGGCTAGCGTTCCTATTGAACGAGGAAGCAAGTGTCTTTCAATCGTGCGAATTCTTTCCATTTCTTTAGAGGTAAGGTTGAACCAGGCAATATGTCCATATGCCACAATTGGTTGGATTAGTTTTTTATATATGAGAGATTTTTTTTAGGATTTGTGTGTCTGGACTTGTGGAAATTGAGAAAAATACTTTATGTATTTGAGCGACTTGTTGTTGAGCTGCATTTATTTTATATGATGTGTTGTTCTTGAAGTTAAGTTTAGAGTCATAAATTACACCTAGATACTAATTTCATTTACTGTTTTTATTAGTGCATATTGGTCAATTGTTATTGTCGGTGTGTAGTTCCTATGATTAGGGTTGTCGCGATCACGCGAGAATCAAAATCAATAATCAGTTTCAGGGTTTTATTAGTTATAAAAGTTCACAAATTTCTCATCAGAAAATCAACGGAAAGGTCCACGACCGCAAAGGCTCGCACACAAAAATCAACCACCAGAAAGTGCATAGAACGTTCCACCAGAGCTAACGGCTCACATCACAAACGCATTGCGCTATGCAGACTCGGCTGTGCTTATCCCCTACGCATGGTTTGTTTACGTTTCTTATCTTGGTTATTGTGGGGCTCTCACGGAGCCTAGCTGCTGATCCCAACATTCTCCCCCCATTGAAAGCTTGCTACCAATATCGTCCCTGAGGGGCAGCAGACACAATTTAGCCACCGCACGTTTGGTCATCCCAGTGGCGGTTTTTAACGCCGCAACTCGATGAACTCCATCCTTCCCAGGGATAAGTTCAATGACCCTGGCAAGCGGCCACTTCATAGGGGGAAGGTTCTCATCATTGACCATTACAATGTTCCCTACAGTGATGACTGTCCCTGGAGAGCGCCACTGAGATCTCTGTTGCAAAAGAGTGAGGTATTCCTCTAGGTCTAGGTCAGCGGGGTTCTCTGAAAGGGAGACAAGAGGCCTTGAATTAACGGCTGCTTCCCAAATTTCACCAAAGTGCGGAGAGCGAGGAGGGATTAATCGCCAATCAATCATCTCAGTTAGACAAAACTCCTGAATGGGTGATCTATGCTCAGAACTTAGGAACCGCCTTAGGTCGAGTAATTCGTTCTTGGCTCCCACGAAATTTGTTGCATTTTCCGACCAAATTTGCTTGGGATTCGTTCTGGTGCAAACACCTGGTGCTTCACCAACTCCAAATGCACCGCTTTCGTGGCAAAACATATGAACACGCTGACGTAGCATGTTATGGGCGCCTTATTCCGAGTCTCAGCCTTGTGATAAAATGGTTCGCAGAAGTCTATGCCAGTCACGTCGAAAACGTTGAAACCTTCAACTCGCTCCTTTGGCAAATCAGCCATGTTGTGCTCCAATTGTCGGGGCTTGGTGCGAAAGCACCTGATGCACTTGCTGACCACCTTCGAGACAGTTTTTCTCCCCCCGATCTGATTTTTGCCAACAGCTCCAGGGGGCCTGAATGCAGATTTCTTTCAGGAAAGTGCCTTATGATGCTCGCCGTCAGTGGATGCCCTCTCGGCAAGATTATTTGATGGCGCCCGTCAAAGACCAACGAGGAATTCCGCAGGCGACCACCGACGCGAAGTAAATCCTCTTCGTCAATGAACGGGGAGAGTGATGCAAGCGAACTCGAGGGTGGCAGCAAATTTTGTTCCTTAACCAACTTTAAATCGCTCAACAAATGCGAACGTTGAACAAGCCTCAATAAGATATGCGACCCTCTTTGAAGCTCCTTGACGTTAATTCCCTTATGGCGCAGGCGACGGCAAAACTTATACACGTATGTGAAGACTCTTTGCAGCGATGAAAATTAATTAGCAAACTTCGAAGCAGCAACGATGTCGTGGTGCGGTGACGTAGTCAAGAAGACTCTTGCTCGGAGTTCCAGCGTCGGCTTCTCGGTTGGAATGACAAGAGGCCAGGAAGCCTTAGACAAGGAGATAAAGGGGGGACCGCGAACCCACAAGGCCGATTCGGACAGCTCAGTCGGTAGAGCCCCTCGAGACAAAATATCTGCAGGATTAGACGCGGTGCGAACGTATCTCCACTCCATAGACTTGGTAAGCTCCTGAATGGTGGCAACGCCGTTGGCAACAAAAATGTTGAAACGAGCTGGCTCATCTCGAATCCAAGCCAATGCGACGGAAGAGTCGCACCAGCAATAATAAGCTCCATTGTACACCTTTAACGCAGCAACCTCGGCCATCAGCCTGGCCAGCAGTTTTGCACCCGATAGCTCCAGCTTCGGCACGGTGAGCGACTTTATTGGGGCGACGCGAGACTTGGAGCACAGCAGCCGGCTCTCCAACTTTGAAATATCGTACACACAAGCTCCGTACGCATCGATGCTGGCATCACAAAATTCAAGAACTTCGACATTTCCTGGAACGCAAATGGACAAACGCGGGAACCTCATTAAGCGCATTTGAGAGAAACTGCTGCAGAATTTCAACCAGTCATGGGGGAGAGCTTGAGGTAAGTTTTCGTCCCAGGATAAATTTTCCCTGCACAATTTCTGCAGGAGTATCTTAGCTCTAGTCACGACAGGGCCCACTAATCCCATTGGATCATAAAAGCGAGCTATTGAGGATAAGATTGAGCGCCTAGTTGGGCTTGTGGTAGGCTGCAAAGTCTCAAACGAAAACAGCAACTGATCACTAGTTGGATCCCAAACGAGCCCCAGCGTCTTGGCAAAAGGGGTGCCGTCATTAAACTCCAGATAGGACTCCTTCTCCTCATCAGAAATGCCTTCCAGAACAGCGGGAACATTTGAGCACCATCTTGCTAATATTACCAGCCCATCCAGCTTGGGCTGGATGACTGGGCCGGCCATCAAAACATAATTGAGCGAGTATCCGGAGGAAGTTACAACTGAACCGTCGAACACAACCCTAGGTTTCGTTGTGGAGCTATCTTCCTTCAGGACGCAATGACGAGGCAGAAAGTATTTGCAACGTCTCCTTTGTTCCTCCGGAACCAAGGACATGTGGCCCAAGTCCAGATATTCCTTCATAAACGCTGCATACTGGGCCTTTAAGCCGGGACGACGGTCCAACTTTCCTTCAAGGGACCGAAATCTACGAACTGCCTGAGCATATGATTCTACCAAGAGCTTTATGTTGTGCTTGGTTGGAAGTTGAACGGAATACGCTCCGGAGTCCAGTCGCATTTAATGGCTGAAAAAGTGTGCCTCACAGTCAAGCTCCTCCTTAGTCGCCTTCACCACCGGATCAGAGCCAGCTTCAACTTCCCAAAATCGACGCAGGAGATCATCCAGACGCTCCTCCAGCGCGCCCTTGGTCTCAAGGGACGGCAGGTGGTATGTTGTGGCTGCGATGGCCCCTCGGGCTCGGCTGCCACCATCCGAGACAACCCATCCAAGGCGCGTTTTTTGCAGAACTGGAAGACCAACACGCAACTGAACTTGGCCAACAAACAATAGGTCAAAGAACAGACTTGCGCCAATCAATAGATCTTTGCGCTGCGGCTCGTGGAAACTAGGATCGGCGAGCACTAAGTTTCCAGGAATCTCCCAGTCCAACACATTTTTAGGACCGGTGGGCTGAATCTCGGTGATCTTCGAGGCGAAAATTGCCGTGATGTAAGCGGAATTATCGGAAATCCGCGATTGCATGTAGTGGCTAACGGAGTTGCCATCCGTTGAGAACTCGGTTTCTCCAAGTCCAGTTATGGCCAAGGTGTATCGCAGTTGCTTCTCCAGATGTCTAATGGAGAAAGAGGCGTGTCGTCGTTTGCTACCGTAGCTACAACCAGAACATGCAGCTCCTCCAACTCCACGTACGCTGTTTCCGCCTTTTTCTTTAAATATGACTCCCTGCTGGAAGCATCGGCAGCGCTAACTCGGCTCCAGAGTCCATCATTTTTCACTAAGTTGAGCAAGAGAGGGGTGAGGCGTTGGCGCTAGGCGAAGGACAACTAATCACTTGTTGCACTTGCAACACTGATCACGTCGGGGTCACCAAAATGTCGCGATCACGCGAGAATCAAAATCAATAATCAGTTTCAGGGTTTTATTAGTAATAAAAGTTCACAAATTTCTCATCAGAAAATCAACGGAAAGATCCACGACCGCAAAGGCTCGCACACAAAAATCAACCACCAGAAAGTGCATAGAACGTTCCACCAGAGCTAACGGCTCACATCACAAACGCATTGCGCTATGCAGACTCGGCTCTGCTTATCCCCTACGCACGGTTTGTTTACGTTTCTTATCTTGGTTATTGTGGGGCTCTCACGAAGCCTAGCTGCTGATCCCAACAAGGGTAATATCGACTTAAACTTAAACTTGGGTTTCCGTAACGTTGAAGAAGTAATCCTTATAATAAGAAACAGTAATTCTAAATAACTATTGGTATAGATTTCTGTAGGCTAAATAACTACAGACCGATATCAATTTTATCAGCCATTAGTTAACTATTTGAGAAGCTATTGTCAAAGAAAATACAAAATCACCTGGACGATGCACAGATTCTAAGAAAATTTCAATTCGGATTTCGTCATAACACTTCCACCACTCACGCATTTGCCGTTGTCAACCACTTCATTTATGATAAGCTCCCGAATAATGCTCCACAATCGCTTGTGCGCTTGACTTTGAATAAGCCTTTGACACAGTCTGGTCAAATGCTTTAATTTATAGATTTCTAGTTTCAAGATTCTATAGTTTCAATCCCAACATCTTACGCATCATTTACAGTTACCTAAACAGCCGTACATTCTATGTAACCAATAACTCAGGTTCAGAAAAATCTCTAATAAGAGGTCACGGCTCCCCAAAGTTCAACTCTCGCTCCCATATTATGTAATCAGTTCAACGATACCTTTCGCTGTGTAAAGACCAGCGCGCTTGACAAACACATCATCTTGCAAGAAAGAGATCGAACGAAAACACTCCCAACTTGTGCTTATCTTGCACACAATTCTATTCTTAGTCACTGCTAAGCGGTGACGGCAGCCTATTACGGTACCTTGCCAAAGATACGCAAATCTTAAGAGGTGCCCCGCTTGCCCCTTGCCCAGCGCTCAGCGCAAGCGAGAGGTAGAGGATAGGCAGAAACAATATTTTTAATTGTAAACCAATATTGCAATCTGTCTAAATATGGATTACTCGTCTGCTCAATCAGAGCTTAGTAATAAGCTGTTTGACTTTGAGAGGATGAAAGAACTAGCTGGTACACCCGCAGAGCTGCGTGCCAGTTTGATCAAAGATATTCATAATTCAATTGAATTAGCTAACAAGGTTAGCCACTTACATACAGTGACAACTACAAGTACTTGCACAACGAGTACCTTAACATTTACCAGTGCGAGCCATCAACCAAGGTATGTTAAAAACTCCAAAACAACCTTGGACAATACTTCTACGTACACTGTGGCTGCAACAGCGGCCAGCAGCATTTGCTCAACCACGTCTCCGCAGACAAGTATCTTCGACTATCTTCGTTGGAGAATAAGAAAAATAGTTAGAAATGTATTTTCCAAGCTTCTGGACGAAATGTCAGCCGGAAACGCAAAGACGTGGCCCACCCCTCTTTACCTGTTCTCACTCCGCCCCCGATCCGCAATCGCTGCAGACCTCAACGCCGCTCAACAAGCTGTCTGATTCTTCCTCTGCAAAGGCCTTGGGTAGCAATCGATTCGCGATTCTGGCTGCTGAAGCAGATCAAATGGAACAGGACCTGGAGGATGTTGACTCTATTAATGGCGATATAGGTGCCATTGGTGGTGACCAATATGCAAAATCTAACAAGATCCCTGCTATCTGCGTGCCGAATGTTACCAATCCGGTCTTATTGGAAAAATCTCTTGATCATAACATTGGCTCCTCAAACTACAATATTCGCACTTCCAAATTTGGTGTTTCCAGAATATATGTAGCCAACTCTGATGCTTTTCGAACTGCTGTCAAAACACTGACATCGCTTAACCGAAATCACAGATTGAACAGGGATTTACTGACAAAGGCTTTGAGGAGGTCCTTAATATTTACTGCCCCAAAAAGTCTGACTGGAAGAACATTGAGATTCACGAAGAAGATAATGAAGCTACAATTAATTATAAAACTAGACAACATTTTTTTTTGTCAACCTTAAGCAGAGTACTAACATAGCGGAGTCCCTTAAAATTACACAACTTTGGAGATACAGAGTCTCTGTGGAGCGTGCTTCCCGTAGAAAGGAATTACTCCAATGTCAAAGATGCCAAATTTTTGGGCACTCAAAAAATGACTGTGTTCTAGACCTGTAGATATAGTGGCCCTCATGCTACTGGTTCCTCACTTTGTGTAAGCGATACATGCTTGTGCATAAACTGTGGCGGTAATCACGTTTCGACTGATAAAAGCTGCCCGGTCAGAATAGATAAATTTAAAAAACTTAAGCCGAGGCCTAGACTCCCGACAACCAATGATTCAAAAAGCACATCGCGTGGATTCATCCCAGCTGATGCCTTAAGAACGAATACTTCCTATGCTGATATAATTCGACCCAAAGAGACGCGGACAAGGACTTGCCCAACCTTCCAGATATGGCCATCCTTGACATCAATACCAAACTGGACACTCGTTTTAAGCTGATGCAGGAAAATGCTGAGTCCAACGAAGCCTTTAGAGAGCTGGTCCAGGTTCTTATTGCGCGATCGCCGAAATGATTCAACCATCACTAAAAATCGGATTGTGGATCGCGGGAGGATTAGTCAGAGCTTCTGAAGAGCTTCGATTATTCCTCAGCGCTCATAAAATAGACATAATGCTGACCGCAGAAACTCACATGCGTGCCGAGAAACGTATCTATTTGCCACGCTATCTCATCTACAATGCTTTTCACCCCAGTGGCAATAATAGGGGCGGGTCTGCAGTCATTAAAGGATTCCTTAAGTCACAATTCCCTACCTCCAGCCTCTAGCAACGACAGACAGTTAGCGAGAGTCCAAGTACAGACCTCGGAAGGGAACGTCACCTTAGCAGCGATATACCTACCTCCAACAATAACATGGATCCAATCAGAAGTTGAATCCTTGCTAGCAGGTCTTGGAAGCAGATTTATTGCTGGCGGTGATTATAACGCCAAACACACTTGGTGGGGAAACTCCCGATCCTGTAGGAGGGGTAAGCAGCTGCAAGAAGCCATTGTAAATGGGCATTACCAAGTACTTGCCACAGGGGAACACACTTTTTACTCATATAACCCCCTGTTAACACTGACTGCACTTGATTTCTTCATAATCAATGATACGCTATAAATAGGTTACAAGTAGGAATCCTCCATAAACTTTCCTCGGAACACACTCCTATCCTGGCCAAACTGCATACCACACCTGTAAATAAACCACAGCGCCCACGACTCCTTGCCAGAGGTGCTAATTTAAACGCTTTTAAAGTCCACCTAGAAACACATAGCGAGGTAAACATACAAACCCACGAACCCTCTGACATTGACAACGCCATCAACGTTTTCATGCAAATGGTAAACCAGGCTGCTGAGATAGCAGCACCCAGTATTCACCAAAGTGCAGACACCTCTAGGCATCAACAGCTACCACCCAGAACTAATGCACTCCTCAATCTAAAGCGAAGAGTAAGGAGAGAATACTTAAGAACGGGAGACCCCCGAATCCATAAGATACATAATCGGCTAGCTAACTGCCTAAGCAAGGTTCTCGCCCGAAGAAAACAGAAATGTATAGACAAATTTTTGGAAAACCTGGACACAGATGCTGGTTCTAACTACTCGCTGTGGCTTATCACAAAACGGTATAAGGCACAACCCACGCCAAAATCAGCCATTCGAAATCCATCAGGTGGCTAGTGCCGAACAAGCCTAGAGAAAGCTGAAGCGTTTGCTAACAACCTTGAGCAACGTTTTAAGCCATACGACTTTTCGCCTGAAAACATACGTCGACAAGTTGATGAGTTTCTGGAATCGCCATTTCAAATGAGCCTGCCTGCTAACCCTGTCTCACTGACAGAGGTGAAAGTCCTAGTAAGTAAACTTTCGCCAAATAAAACTCCTGGTGAAGACCTTTTGGACAACAGGGCGATTCGACTTTTTCCGGATCAAGCCTTAGAGTTCCTGCTGAAGTTGTTCAACGGCATTCTAACTGTTGGATACTTCCCGAAAGTATGGAAATCGGCGAATATACACATGATCCCAAAACCAGGAAAGTCGCTAACTGACGTTGACTCTTACAGGCCTATTAGTCTCCTACCATCTCTAGAAAAAATCATGGAAAGGCTAATCCTGAACAGGCTACTTACGTACGAGAAAGTCAACAGTGCGATTCCGGAATTCCAGTTTGGATTTCGTCTTCAACATGGAACTCCTGAACAATTACACAGACTTGTCAACTTTGCTCTAGAAGCCTTAGAGAAGAAGGAGTATGCAGTTGCTGGCTTTCTTGACATCCAGTAGGATTTTCACAGAGTGTGGCACCCTGGGCTCCTGCATAATGGGCCAATGGGCCATGAACTGGAATATTCGAATAAATGCTGACAAATGTGCCAATGTTATGTTCATCAATTGCCGAAGTACCTGCCCAGGAGTCAACCTTAATGGAAGTCCAATTAGAGCCCTTCCTGCATACAAGTAAGTTGGTGTCACTTTGCACAAAAAACTCACTTTTGGCAGGCACATCACTTGTGTCCAACACTCCTTCAGGAACAAGGTGACTCGAATGGCTTGGCCTCGTGCATCACGCAACAAGCTCGCTCTTGGAAATAAGGTTCAAATATATAAGTCCATATTAGCGCCTAGTCTTTTCTACGGGCTCCAGGTTTATGGCATTGCTGCAAAAACCAACCTTAACAAAATCCGGATTTTGCAAGCTAAAACGCTTCGTAGAATCTCTGGAGCTCCATGGTTTATAAGAACCAGAGACATCGAACGTGATCTCAATGTTCCCAAACTTGGAGACAAGCTGCGAAATCTTGCCCAAAAATATATGGAAAGACTCTATGAGCACCCCAACAGCCTAGCCAAAAAACTCGGCACTGCTGCTATTAACATTGCTGACCCAAATAATCGAGTCAAGAGAAGACTAAAAAGACACCACCCTCAAGACCTACCAGACCGGATCTTGGCATTATAAATTTCTCATCCTGTTCAAATTAACCTTCATTAAACAAAATCACTTTTTGACCTCAGTAACGCTTAGACTAAGTATATTAGTTAAATGTAAATACTGATTAAATTAAACTGTCAATAGGGTAGAAGTACGCTAATCTTAAGAACAAAATTTCCACATTTATTTTGAAAAAAAAAATAATATATAATATTTATCTTGCTGGTATACCTGAATTCCAACAAACACCAGACACTACAACGCGAACCACCACCCAACCATCCATCAAACCTATAATTTACGCAGATGACATAATTTACGTAAACGGACGTAAAGCAAATTATTGCTACTCGCTGCGCATTGTGAAATAGGAAAATGACAGATGAAATCGCCCAACATTCCCCGACATCAGAAGTGGGATCACCGCCCCTACAAGATAACTCAGAAAATAGCTGCCGCTCAAGGGGGCGTCCCAACGCTAATGAATGCCTCTTGGTGTATTCGAGACGATTAATTACATACAGCATTATTAAGCAAGTAGAAATCAATGACCCGTGAGGATATTGCCATATCCCTCTTGGCTCATGCATCCCAAATGGATCCCAGACTGCAGCGTGCAGCGTTCACGACAAACATAAAAACACGTGCTGAGCTGCAACAACAACTCAAGGCGCACACGTTCAGTAGAAATTTAGATTTTTCTGGAATGGAGGGACCCGAAAAAAAGAGGTTCAAAATGCAGACGCCGATTAGATGCCGTAATTGCGGGAAACTTGGACATAGCCATTGGACTATGGTCCAAAAGCCAAATTTTTGGCATAAACTCTAAAAATTAACCTAAGATTCTGAAAAAAATTTGGTTTTATTTTGACCACGCCTTCCCCCCGCCCCCATACAACCGATATAAACAAAATTACACATATGTACTATTTATTTTTTTAAATGTTAGAACTCAAAATTTTATCATTTTTCTTAAGTGTAATTATTCTATTTTTATGAGCCGATTTTAACCATTAAGGTCTAATAATACTAAAATGTTAAAAACAAAAAAATAGTAAAGTCGTCTTATATACACCCCCGAAATCATCGCAAATGAAAACCAATGCATTTGAAATGCCAAACTGCTGACACAGCGTCTGGCCGGATGCCCATACATAGCCAGCAAACGCTGCATATTTGAGTGGCCGCTATAAGGTATACTTTTGTTAGCCTTAAGTTTCAATTTGTATCCAAGCTTCGTAAAATAAAGAAGTGTCAAATCTTACTCCGGCTTTGCCGCATTTGTAAATTCATTTTATTGAATTAATCACCAAGCCTCAAGGGCCGTGATAACAGAGAAAGTGCTCTCACCATAAATTCCTGAAAGGAAACTATACTGGCAGTAGCCAAGATCTTCCCTGCATTGTGAAGTCACCGACCGCAGCGAGGGACAACCGAAGATCAAGACTCTACTCAACAATATAATTAATTCTCACACCGTGACGTCACCGACCGCAGCGTGAGACCATTGATAACTAATACCCTAAAAGATAACTTAATTAATATGGAATTAATACCAACGGAAAAATATGTAAGTGAGCTCTTTGATTCATACAAATTCTAAGTCTGCTGGAAAATTAAAAGGAAAAAGAAATAACAAGTTTAGTAACGAAAGCTGCAGCCCTACTAACAAATAAATAATAAATTAATCCTCACTAATTAGTTGACGGTTAAATTTTGACATATTAAATTTTATGTGGATATTGTACAACATTGTTTGCATTTTTTATTTGTGAATTAAATAATAAACATATTTACATAGCAATAGATTATTATATTAGATAGTGCGGGAAAAAGAATTTTTAACCAGAGCAAAAAATTTAACTTCTGCCAAAATAATTTATATAATTGCATAAATTCAATCAAGCCTTTATATATTTCTTGTGTTACACAAGAATTCTTGGTACTAGCTGCACAGCTTAAGCTGTGCCGTATGGCAGACCTTCACGTAACACGAGTATTTTGAAACACTTAAAAATGAATTTTGTTGTTACAAATTTATATATAAATTTTTAAAAATAACTTTATGTATATAAATACTAGGCATAAGAAATATACTGTAGACCGCAAGGATTTAAAAATAAAAAAATGGTTTTCAAAAAATATCGAAAATACTCGATATATCGATTTTTTTTATAAATATTTTATCAATTTTATATTTTTCCAAAAATGTTTATGTTGAGGCCATGTTGATATTGTTCGACGTCGTAGTAGCGCAGCGAGTTTCGGTCACGCACACACGAAGTTCTATACGCAACTGCCTGCGTTGTCTATCCTTCTTTCTGTGCCTACCACCGAACCACACTCGGCGACAGCGACACTACGCTGACGCCCCGCTAAAACGGTACTTCCCAAAGCGACAACATGCAGACAACCAATCACAGCACAATTAGAAGCTGATGCAATATTAATGATGAAATTAGCCTTCTGATGAAATTCCCGAGGCTGTATACCCATACACTCATACCAACATCCACACACTCTTAGTGCGCGCCGACATATATATTATTGATACGATATTTTTTTTTTTAATTTTTACAACCCTAGATCGAACCTTGCAAAGGGCGTAACAAGGAATGATAAACATCTCGAACCCTACCGAACTGGGTTGGATGTTGCTGGGACCTGCTGTGGACCCGTCCCAAAAAATGTTTGTGTCCATATATGTTGTATGAAATGAGAAGTCTATTGGTTATGTATGGTTAAATCATTATTTACATTACTTTTATAATCTATCGTATTTACATTTTTATCGATATTTAGAGATAATACAGTATGAGTTCTGTAGATATCGAATCTATCTCTTTCTAGCATTACTCCAAATCCAAGTTCAAAAATGTCTTGTCATATTTAAGGCACTTATTATCTACTACGTGAAATGACAATTCTAAATTAAATTCAGAGATTTTTATGCTGGACAGAATTTGCATATTGCTTGCCAGAGAGCATTCAGATTCCGAATGAAAGAAAAATGGAAACTTCTCACCAAATTGAATTGCAGTCACGATAGTCCACCCTTCTTTCGTTGCTGCTTCGGCTGGCTGTTGCTGGTCCCCTTGTACACACTGACGCGATATGTCCACCGCCGCCACACTCGAAACAAGTTACCGTTGATCTCTCTCGTGTCATCGTTCTGTTGTTGCTATGGCCTGCTCTAGTCTCGTTTCGCTCTTCTGTTCTCCTCTTGCGACACTCCAATGCATTGGTTTTCATTTGCGATGATTTCGGGGTTGTATATAAGACAACTTTACAATTTTTTTTTTTTTTTTTTTTTTTTTTTTTTTTTAATTTTTCAGTAATATTAGACCTTAATCGTTAAAATCGGCTCATAAAAATAGAATAATTACACTTAAGAAAAATTATAACATTTTGAGTTCTAACATTTAAAAAAAATAAAACGACATATGTATGTGTAATTTTGTATATATCGGTTGTATGGGGGCGGGGGGAAGGCGTGGTCAAAATAAAACCAAATTTTTTTCAAAATTTTAGGTTCATTTTTAGAGTATACGCCAAAAATTTGGGCTTTTGGAGCATAGTGCAATGGCTATGTCCAAGTTTACCGTAATTACGGCATCAAATCGGCGTCTGCATTTTGAACCCTCTTTTTTCGGGTCCCTCCATTCCAGAAAAATCTATATTTCTACAGAACGTGTGCCCCTTGAGTTGTTGTTGCAGCTCAGCACGTGTTTTTATGTTTGTCGTGAACGCTACACGCTGCAGTCTGGGATCTATTTGGGATGCATGAGCCAAGAGGGATATGGCAATATCCTCATGGGTCATTGATTTCCACTTGCTCAATAATGATGTATGTATGTAATTAATCGTCTCGAATACACCGAGAGGCATTCATTAGCGTTGGGACGCCCCCTTGAGCGGCAACTATTTTCCGAGTTATCTTGTAGGGGCGGTGATCCCACTTCTGATGTCGGGGAATTTTGGGCGATTTCATCTGTCAGCCCCTGAGGGCTGTTCTTAACTGAATTGCTCCTCCTCTTCCTTTTTCCATAATTGCGCCACACTCAGCAGGGCCTTACTTTAAATATTATATAATATGAGAGCGAGAGTTGAACCTTGGGGAAACCCAGCCGTGACCTCTTATTAGAGATTTTTCTGATCCTGAGTTATTGGTTACGTACGGCTGTTTAGATAACTGTAAATTTCTCAGAATTAGTTTTAGACTGCTAATCCATACTGTTAAAATCTTTAATCCCTGCTACATTATAGGCTACTTTCCCAGCAAATGGAAATGTAGCAAAATTATTGCAATCCATAAATCCAAAACCAAGGCTAATAGCCTAAATAAATACAGACCGATATCAATTTTATCAGCCATTAGTCAACTTTTCGAGAAGCTATTGTCAAAGAACTTTTCGAGAAGCTATTGTCAAAGAAAATACAAAATCACCTGGACGATGCACAGATTCTAAGAAAATTTAAATTCGGATTTCGTCATACCACCTCCACCCCTCACGCATTTGCCGTTGTCCATAACTTCATTTATCATAAACTCTCGAAGAAATGCTCCACAATCGCTTGTGCGCTTGACTTTAAAAAAGTATTTGACACAGTCTGGTCAAATGCTTTAATTTATAAAATAATTATTATTATTATTAAATTTATAAAATGGCCAGATTTTATAGTTTCAATCCCCACATCTTACGCATCATTTACAGTTACCTAAATAGCCGTTTATTCTATGTAACCAGGCGACATTCTCCTTCTCGCCTCTAGTCCAAGACGAAAGATCGCAGCGAAGGAACTCAATAAATACATTAAACAACCAAATATTTACTTCTGAAAGTGACGACTAAATGAAAATAAATGTGAAAATTTTCGTCTTGACAAAAAAAAACATTATTTCATTCTTTTTATTATCAATTAGAAATAATTAAAATTAATTAAAAAAAATATATTTTTATAAATATTTTAACATAGTAATTAAAGGGATAAGTAATTTTTGTTATGTAGTGTTGATTCATGCATTATTTAATTATTTGTAAGAAACGTAAATTGCAGGGCTTCAACGCATGACCGATCCTGTGCAGCCCTGATCACGGCAATAGAGGTAATCGTAATTTCTGCAGTGCTATGCTTGGTAAGTTTAATGTGGGTTTCAGATTCTGTTTTCTTATGTGACACATTCTAGTCTGTACAATTAACAAAGGCACAAGAAAGATCCCAGAAGTTAAAAAAAATGTACGTAAGGACCTGCACCACGATTTTATATTTAACGAGAATGGAAAGCTAACTTCGGATGGAGCCGAAGCTTATATACCCTTGCAGTTAAATAGCGGCTTCTGTTGATTAAAGATACAGTAAATATCGGATATAGTTAGCCGATCTTTACAAAAACATTAAAAACAAGCTTAGATTCGTATAAAATGAATTTTAAAAGAAGTCCGTCGCTTCTACGCCAAAAAACACGAAAGTTGTGGCATTTCCGATCGTTCAGTTATATAGCAGCTATATGATATAGTCGGCCGATCGGTATGAAATTTTCCAGATCGGCTTAGATTTCCACAAAACAAAATCAGATTTCAAGTTTATATCTACAATAACATGGAAGTTATAGCATTTCCGATCGTTCAGTAATATGGCAGCTATAGGATATAGTTGGCCGATCCCGGCCGTTCCGACTTATATACTGCGGGCAAAGGAAAGAAGGGTGTCTACAAAGTTTTAAGACGATAGCTCAAAAACTGAGAGACTAGTTCGCGTAGAAACAGACAGACAGTCGGACAGACGGACGGACAGACGGACATGCTTATATTGACTCAGGAGGTGATCCTGATCCAGAATATATATACTTTATGGGGTCCTGGATTGGAAAATAATTTCCTACTGTTCGCCTTTTTTTCCAAAAGTCTCAAAAAGGGTGTGTCGACATGTCCCAGTGTACGTCCACACTACCTATGGACGTTTCGCGGCCACGCATGTGTAAATGTCTTACCGGGGTGTCTAAATTTGAGAACAGGGTTCGCGCTGTCCTACTGAAACAAGGACACTGGAAGAGACCGGTCTTGTAGAGTGTACAGGTCCGACTGAGATTTTGTATGAAGAGAGATAGATTTTTTCCCCGTCTTTCCTCTTGAAATAGAGAGCCTTAGACAGGCCATGGACAAGTCGGCTGTACGGACACTGTCCCAATCGACTGCAGTCCCCTAAAGTCCGACTGGGTAGTGGTGCAAAGGTTGAATTCAATAGCTTCAAAACGGATATGTTATATCGATTCAGGAAGTGATCCTGATCCAGAGTATAACCTAATTATATTCCAATCTATATTACAATGTACAATTAAAACAGCGAATTCCATCATTTCAATAACGTTAATTATATTTCTTCTTTTTTTTTAATAACTGTTTAGAATCTTAAACTTTCTAAATTTAACGACGCTAGAGTTTTGGAAACGTTTTTTTTTAGCTGCAAGGCCTTTTGTAACTGTCCCTCAGCTGGCGCAAAACTGTAAATCCGAAGTTAAAAAGAATTAGAAAAGATTGAAATTGATAATGATTATTAGTTTATATAAACAATATTATTTTAACCTTATATTCTTTTGTTCCTTTGCGTTTCAAAGCGAACGGACGTGTTTTTTTGTGCGCTCTGCGTTTATTTTATTATTTTTGCCTACCTTGCGATCGAACCGGCGTGTGATATAAATACGTTTTAAATTATTAACAATTTGAAAAACTTTAACAATTTCCGGTTCGCTTACGCGTGTGCAGTGATACATTTTGTGGTAAATTAAAATTTATTAATTTTAATCCAAGCACAAGTCTGCTTTGCTTTACTTTTTGTTTTTGCTCTTTTTCGCTATTCTCTTTTAGAGCTGCTTATCTTTATCTCTAAGCCCAAACCAAGTCTAACTCTTATACTAAACACACAAACTGTTGTTTGTTCTAATTTTTCAATTCGGTACAGTGGTTCAAGGTTTTAAACAAATTAAAAAAAAAAAGTTTAAACTAAGTTGTAGTGATTTTATAAAAAAGTCTATTGAGGTTCTACTATTGTTGCCTATTCTGGTAGGTTCGTTAGAGTTCTGTAGCAGAAAGTTTGGCTCATTTTGCAGCCAATTGTGGAGGGTTCGTCCGTTTGAGTTTATATGGCTTGAATTATGGTATGGAAAGTGCCAGCTAGGGTGTTTACTGTTAATATCGCAACCAATAATAATGGGGCAACTGCTTGCGTATTGATTGATGGAATTAATTATTGTGTTTAGGTCAGAGGCAAGTAATCGCTCGTTTGGCCGGTTATAGATTGATGCTAGGGCAATGTTGTGTTTTGTGTTTCTATTGTCTGTGTAGGATAGTTTAATGGTAATTGCTTCTAAATGCCTAGTTGGTGCCAGGGGAAGTTGTTTGTATTTAATTCCGTTTTTTAAGCAAATGCCTACTAATGCGCCAGAGTGAGGTCTATTGTTAGTTAGGGAACTGCTTTGTCTTATGAATTTGTAATTTGTTAGTGTTAGTGGATTTTGAGTGATCAACCTGTGCTCAGCAATGAGAAGAATGTCGGGATTATGTTTGTTTAAAAATTTATTAAGCTCAAGACGCTTCCCCAAGTTTCGGATACTATTGACGTTTAGGAAGATACATTTAATATACATTTACATATTTCATGATGATATTTGTAGAATGAAGTCGAGTAGTATTTGTTTTTGAAGGTTTTCGTTATTGTTTTAAGATATTTACGAATTGTTTTTTGCATTATTTCTATGCAAGAGACTAGGTCTTTACCAAATGGAATGATTGGAAGGTGATTTAGCGTATCTGTAGGGGAGGGAGCATTCCTCGCAGTTATTTTTTTCGAAACTGCTGCTGCTGCTGCTGATGTTGAAGTTGATGCTGCTGCTGAAGATTTTGATGTTGATGTTGATGCTGCTGCTGATGATGATATTGATGCTGTAGTTTTTTTAAGGTAGGAGATCTTCTTAATGCTGAGTCGGTTATTTTGTATTTATTGTTTTGTTTCTTATTTGTTGTAGTTTGTTTTGTTGCTACGAGAGCTGGAAAGCCTGCATGGTTTTGGTTTGTTGCTGCTAAAAGCTCCAGTAATTTTTTATTTTCACTTCTGAGGTTGTTTAGTTCCTGCAAGAGTCCTTCAAGCTGGTCCCGAGAGAGATGGGGCTTAGGGGAGTCTTCGCCATCATACTCCTCTTCATCCTCGTAGTAATCGTCGCTGCTGCTAGAGGTGCTGTAGCTGTCGGTTGATGAACTTCTAAGCCTCTTCGAGGATTCGGACTCGTAGTCCATGTCGTTCGATGCGCTAGCATTTGAAATGTGTGAGTTTCATATTTGATGTTCGACGGTTGAGGGTTGACCTGTTTTGTTAGGTCTTCCTCCATTTTTACGGCCCTGATGGTGTTCTTTAAGGCACTTTAACTACGGATTATTGTTTTCTTATTACCGTATGACAAGTCTTTATTTCTTTTTTCCCACTTTGGTGGATGAACGATTGTGTTGGCAAGCTCAGCTAGGGCCCTTGCTGGCTGCTCATTGTTTACTTTTTTCGGAATTCACTTTATGTGTTGTATTGTTTCTCTCTCACTCACTATTTATGGTTTTGTCTCTTTCTTTTATTTGAATAATGAGCTTTTTTTGCTTAGTCTGCCTTTCCACTGGTTTTCGGCGGCATTATTACTTTCAAATTCACTTACTTTGTGTAACCACTTCCACTTGTATTGAATTTAAGCCAAATTCCAAATTATTTAATGTCTGAGTATTCAATGTTTTACAGAGTTATACATATTTCTGCTTGTACTTAGGTCTAAGTTTGACAAATTCCTTAAATTACTAAAATTATGATGATAGTTTATCCTGCGCATGTGCTTATCCGGATGTTAGGAAAATTAAGTTATTAGTTTTTATGCAAATTTATCAGGGCAATAATGGTTTAGTTTTGAAATATGATATTAAGTTTTATGTCTTTTCTAGGAAAAATTTTATCAAAAACCTAGACACAGTTTTATTTTTTCTTTGTGGTTTTAATGTTCTTATTAATTAACTTATAGAAGGCATATTTACAAGGAGGGGAGAAATGGATGGAGAGTTATCCCTACGTTATTGGTCTATATTGTAAATCAAGAGATCAGGGTTTAAGTTTGCGTGTCTGCGGTGGTAGAAAATCAGGTTACCCTGGTGGTCGAAGATTATTCCTAATCTTTTAAAGTATTCGATGTTTCTTATGGTCAGGTGGTGAACTGATGAATTTTCTGCGTTTAGGAGGATACATTTAAAATATTTCATGATGATATTTGTAGAATGAAGTCGAGTAGTATTTGTTTTTGAAGGTTTTCGTTATTGTTTTTAGGATATTTACGAATTGTTTTTTGCATTATTTCAATGCAAGAAACTAGGTCTTTACCAAAGGCGTTTTCGGAGTCTTGATTTAGTTTTTCTATTGAAATTTTATCTGTTTGGGGTCTAGCATTGGGGGTTGTACTGGGTTTTGTGCCAATATTATTATTAAATAGTGAAGAAAAGGTTTTATTGTTTTGTATTATGCTATTGAGGTTAGTATTTGGTCTAGTGACTAGAGTTTTTTGGGCGGTCTGTTAAGCGTGAATTTTTTCCACGAGCCTACGCCTAACTGGGCAAATCTTGGCATTGGCTGTGTGTTCCCCTTGGCAGTTGACGCACTGGGGCCTACTATTAGTTTGAGGATTGTTGGGGTCTGGTTTTGGGAGGCTACATTGCCCTGGGGCATGAGTTTTTGTGCATTTTATGCATCTGTAGGGCATATTACAGTTGCTGGCTACATGTGAAAATCGTTGGCACTTATGGCATTGCTTAATATTATTAGGATGGGGTCTAAAGCCTTCTATAGATACTTTACAGTTAAGTAGGTAATTAATTTTAAATATTCTACTTATATTATTTTCTTTTTTCATTTGAATGATGTACAATTTTTCTTTGTAAGGTTTTACAGATATTATGTCTAGATCAGGTATTATTTCTTTGATTGCATGTTCGATTTCTTTCTCTTCAAATACATTTAGCGGAAGCTTTTTGATTATTACCAAATTTTTTGACTTAGGGTTTGTTTTTGGGTTTTTTTTGGTTAGACTTAGGGTTTCTAATGTGTAAAGTTTGATATGCATCACATTTTTGTTAAGTATATTTAAAGTTTATTTACCATTAATTATGTGTCTAAGATTTTTTACATCTTGGTTGTACACTACTATGATTGGAAGGTTATTTAGCGTATCTGTGGGGGAGGCTGATGCTGATGTTGAAGTTGATGCTGCTGCTGCTGCTGAAGATTTTGATGTTGATGTTGATGCTGCTGCTGATGATGATATTGATGCTGTAGTTTTTTTAAGGTAGGAGATCTTCCTAATGCTGAGTCGGTTATTTTGTATTTATTGTTTTGTTTCTTATTTGTTGTATTTTGTTTTGTTGCTACGAGAGCTGGAAAGCCTGCATGGTTTTGGTTTGTTGCTGCTAAAAGCTCCAGTAATTTTTTATTTTCACTTCTGAGGTTGTTTAGTTCCTGCAAGAGTCCTTTAAGCTGGTCCTGAGAGAGATGGGGCTTAGGGGAGTCTTCGCCATCATACTCCTCTTCATCCTCGTAGTAATCGTCGCTGCTGCTAGAGCTGCTGTAGCTGTCGGTTGATGAACTTCTAAGCCTTTTCGATGATTCGGACTCGTAGTAAATGTCGTTCGATGCGATAGCATTTGAAATGTTTGAGTTTCATATTTGATGTTCGACGGTTGAGGGTTGACCTGTTTTGTTAGGTCTTCCTCCATTTTTACGGCACTGATGGTGTTCTTTAAGGCACTTTCACTACGGATTATTGTTTTCTTATTACCGTATGGCAAGTCTTTATTTCTTTTTTCCTACTTTGGTGGATGATTATACGATTGTGTTGGCAAGCTCAGCTAGGGCCCTAGCTGGCTGCTCATTGTTTACTTTATCGCAATTCACTTTATGTGTTGTATTGTTTCTCTCTCACTCAGTATTTATTAATTTGTCTCTTTCTTTTAATTGAGTAATGGGCTTTTTTGCTTAGTCTGCCTTTCCACTGGTTTTCGGCGGCATTATTACTTTCAAATTCACTTACTTTGTGTAACCACTCCCACTTGTATTGAATTTAAGCCAAATTCCAAATTGTTTAATGTCTGAGTATTCAATGTTTAACAGAGTTATACATATTTCTGCTTGTACTTAGCTCTAAGTTTGACAAATTCCTTAAATTACTAAAATTATGATGATAGTTCATCCTGCGCATGTGCTTATCCGGATGTTAGGAAAATTAAGTTATTAGTTTTTATGCAAATTTTTCAGGGCAATAATGGTTTAGTTTTGAAATATGATATTAAGTTTTATGTCTTTTCTAGGAAAAATTTTATCAAAAACCTAGACACAGTTTTATTTTTTCTTTGTGGTTTTAATGTTCTTATTAATTAACTTATAAACTAGAAACTAAGACTAAAGGTAGAAGGCATATTTACAAGGAGGGGAGAAATGGATGGAGAGTTATCCCTACGTTATTGGTCTATATTGTAAATCAAGAGATCAGGGATTAAGTTTGCGTGTCTGCGGTGGTAGAAAATCAGGTTACCCTGGTGGTCGAAGATTATTCCTAATCTTTTAAAATATTCGATGTTTTTTATGGTCAGGTGGTGAACTGATGAATTTTCTGCGTTTAAGAGGATACATTTAAAATATTGATAAAATAAAATATTGATAAAATATTGAAAATATTGATATTGATGATATTTGTAGAATGAAGTCGAGTAGTATTTGTTTTTGAAGGTTTTCGTTATTGTTTTTAGGATATTTACGAATTGTTTTTTGCATTATTTCAATGCAAGAGACTAGGTCTTTATCAAAGGCGTTTACGGAGTCTTGACTTAGTTTTTCTATTGAAATTTTAGCTGTTTGGGGTCTAGCATTGAGGGTTGTACTGAGTTTTTTTTTTTTTTTTTTTTTTTTTTTTTTTCGCGACTCTCACTGCATACGTACAGCCCACCTCCCGCCCAACCGACCGTTATCGCACGGCTCGAATCGCGGGGATAGATCCGAGACGAGGAATAAGTATTTTTAAAAAGGTAACGAGGAGTTACATTGTTGCTCTCTTAAGTATGAAAGAATCGAGGATTTCATGCAAGAGTTCTGTGAAATGATTTGATAGAGGTTATTGTAGTCAGAACATAGTACCCTGAAAGGGTCATGCTGGGCATATGTTGACCTACAAAAGTTAAGAAATAAGGGGAGGAAAGTTCGAGAGGCCCTAAAAGGAACGTTTAATTTTAACATACTTAGAAGGTTCTGGCTGTCGATTTCACCATTAATAAGGTTATTGATTAAAACTACACCCAGCATAGTCCTACGGTTTAGTAGGGATGGTAAGTTTATTAAAAGTAGTCTGCTATGATAAGACGGGAGTTGAATACTTGCATCCCAGGTTAGACCCCTAAGAGCAAAAAGGAGAAAGTTCTTCTGTACTGATTCAATACGGTCTTGATGAACTGAAGTTTGTATTGGGCACGATCGGACTGAAGTTTGTATTGGGCAGAGGAAGATTTATACTGAAGATACAGCTTAACGTCATCTGCGTACATAAGTACTCGAGAGTTCGGTAAAGCAAAAGGCAAGTCATTTATAAAAATGGTAAAAAGTAAAGGCCCGAGATGACTTCCTTGAGGGACTCCAGATGTAGCTCGGACTAGGCAGGAGAATACATCATTAAAAAGGACGCGTTGGGTTCTTCCAGAAAGATAACTGGAAATCCACGTAAGAAGGTTAGTAGGAAATCCCAAAAGATCGAGTTTTCTCAAAAGAAGTGAGTGGTTTACAGAGTCAAATGCTTTACTAAAGTCAGTGTAGATGACATCTGTTTGAAGGCAATTTTGGAAGCCATCAATTACAAATAATGTCAACTCCAACAAGTTGGTGGTGGTGGAACGACGCCTGATAAAGCCATGCTGGCATGGAGAAATGATTGAACTACAGAGGTGCTGCAGATGAGGAGTAATAATTATTTCAAATAGCTTTGGAATTGCTGACAATTTTGAGATGCCTCTATAATTGGTAGCATCAGATTTTTTCCCTTTTTTATGCAGGGGAATTATAAAGGATTCCTTCCAAATAAGGGGAAATATCGACGTTTCCAGAGATAAGGTGAAAAGCTTTGAAAGAGGTTTGCACAATGACTCAGCGCAATTCTTTAGCACACAGCCTGGTACTCCATCGGGACCTGGTGAAAGTACCGGTTTAACCTTTAAAAGATCCGATAACAAACTACGCTCGGAGAGAGATGGACCAAAAATAAGATTGGCTGAAAGAATTTCATATGTGTAGGGCTGATCGGAAGTAGTACAAGGTGAATACGTTGTTTGAAAAAATTTTGCGAATAGATCTGCAATACCCTGATCTGTATTCGCAAAAGAATTTTCAAACGAGAGCAAGGAAGGAATTATAAAACTGCTTCGGGTCCTGCGTAAACTGAACCCGACAACGGCGAATATAATCTCTATAACATTCAGCGTTATGCACGGTAAAGTTCGACCGAGCTACTAAGTACCTTGAAAAAGTTAGATTGCAGCCGGTTCTTTTATATTTGTTTAAAAGTCTATTTTTAATATGTTTAAGATTATTTAGGCTCCTTGTAAACCAAGGGGGGTTGTCTTTAACGGACGTATACTTCCATGGCACACAAGAGTCAAAACAACTATTCAAACTCCTATAAAAATATTCTAAGGCGATATTTATATCATTGCATGCCAAAAGATCAGACCAATCAAAGGAGAGAATTAAGTTATTGAGCTTTATAAAATCAGCCTTACTAAAGCAGCGAATTCTATTACCTACGCTATGATGTTTAACTAAGGCAATGGTTTCGATTGAAACCTCAAGCGTAGGATGATATGGATCTTCTGGGGTCACCAAAGGCAGGGCTCTGGAAAGGGTGATTCCATCTGGATCAGACACAAAACATAAGTCTAGAAGCCGACCTAAAGAATTTCTGACATGGTTAATTTGACCTAAAGACATGTCAAACATGCCCGCAGTAAAATCATGGTGTGAAGAAAGTGATAAAGCTGTAACGTTATCGATATTTGACCAAGTGAGTTCTGGTATAATAAAGTCACCCAGAACCACCAGCTGGTCGCTATCGGACAAAAGATTAAAAACCGACTGGATAGCAGACAAATGATGCCAGTAAGTAGGCGGTTCGGATGAAGGTGGTATATATGAACAGGTAATAAACAGCGATTGATCGGACAAAGTGATCTTAACGCAAATAAATTCTAAATTACCAAACTCTTGCAACTTGACCTCTTCAGAATGGAAAGGGGAGTCTACTGAGATTAGTACTCCTCCGCCTCTTTGGAGAGGTCGGTCGCGTCTGAAAGTGGTGTACCTGTCTGGGAAAACTTCGGAGCTAAGGATCTTCGGCTTTAACCAGGTTTCACTGAAAGACAATAATAATGGAGATGTCCTCCACCTTAATTTCGGCTTTTGTTTTGGCTTTGATATAAGCCGAGATATCGATCTCTGAAGTATCAGGGGCGAGCCGTGAAACAAATATTTGTTTCGTTGGAGGAACAACCTTTAGGGGTTTTGGTCTCGCAGCTTGTAGGACTGCGGTACCAGTCGGTGCCGGGGGTCCGGACCCAATGTTCCCAGTAGGTTTTACAGGGGTATGCATCAATTGGGGCTGTGGCGTCACTGGTAGTGATGCCATAGGGGACAAATCAGAAAGTTGCACACGATCACTGACGCATTCGGTATCCGAATTTTTATCAGTCCTGACTCTTGGAGTTGTCAGGGTGATCAGGGGTTGAGTGATAGTCGGCAGTGCGGGCAGAGGATTAGCTGGTGCACACGGCTCCACTAGGGTGGATTTATCGCTGATTTTGCGAAAACCAGCTTTCAATTCGTTAAATCCATTCCTTGTGTGCCGCATGAACGCTCTCATCTCGCTCTGCACGGCACGACAGTCGCTGCAAAAAAGTGCAAGCCAGAGCTCCGGGACACTCCGTCCGACACTGAGGCTGTGAAACCGGCACATTTGGCAATTAACATTTTTCAAAAAAACCAAAAGGGGGGGTTGGGGGGAAATAATTTTTTTTTTATAAAAAAAAATTAAAAAACAAACAAATTTAAAATTAATAATTATTAAATATTTTATTTTTTTTTTATTTAAATTAAATTAAAAATAAAAAACCAAAAAAAAAAAAAAAAAAAAAAAAAAAAAAATATAAAAAAAATAAAAAAAAAATAAAAAGAAAAGAAAAAAGGAAAAAAAAAACAAAAAAAAAAAAAAAAAAAAAAAAAAAAAAAAAAAAAAAAAAAAAAAAAAAAATAATAAAATAAAAAAAAAAAAAATAAAAAAAACAAAAAAAAAAAAAAAAAAAACAAAAAAAAAAGAAAAAAAAAAAAAAAAAAAAAAAAAAAAAAAAAAAAATTTAAAAATAAAAAAAAAAAAACAAAAAAAAAAAAAAAAAAAAAAAAAAAAAAAAAAAAAAAAAAAAAACACAAAAAAAAAAAAAAAAAAAAATAAAAAAAAAAAAAAATTTTTTTTTTTTGCTAATATTATTATTAAATAGTGAAGAAAAGGTTTTATTGTTTTGTATTATGCTATTGAGGTTAGTATTTGGTCTAGTGACAAGAGTTTTTTGGGCGGTCTGTTTAGCGTGGATTTTTTCCACGAGCCTACGCCTAACTGGGCAAATCTTGGCATTGGCTGTGTGTTCCCCTTGGCAGTTGACGCACTGGGGCCTACTATTAGTTTGAGGATTGTTGGGGTCTGGTTTTGGGAGGCTACATTGCCCTGGGGCATGAGTTTTTGTGCATTTTATGCATCTGTAGGGCATATTACAGTTGCTGGCTACATGTGAAAATCTTTGGCACTTATGGCATTGCTTAATATTATTAGGATGGGGTCTAAAGCCTTCTATAGATACTTTACAGTTAAGTAGATAATTAATATTATATATTTTACTTATATTATTTTCTTTTTTTATTTGAATGATGTAAAATTTTTCTTTGTAAGGTTTTACAGATATTATGTCTAGATCAGGTATTATTTCTTTGATTGCATGTTCGATTTCTTTCTCATCAAATACATTTAGCGGAAGCTTTTTGATTATTACTAAATGTGGCTTTAATTGTTTGGGTGTATAAGAAAAATATGTTGCCTTATGCTCGGTTAAATTTTTTTTGGTTAGACTTAGGGTTTCTAATGTGTAAAGTTTGATATGTATCACATTTTTGTTAAGTACATTTAAGGTGTATTTACCATTAATTAAGTGTCTAAGATTTTTTACATCTTGGTTGTACACTACTATGATTGGAAGGTTATTTAGGGTATCTGTGGGGGAAGGTGCCTTCCTCGCAGTTATTTTTTTCGAACCTGCTGCTGCTGATGTTGAAGTTGATGCTGCTGCTGCTGCTGCTGAAGATTTTGATGTTGATGCTGCTGCTGATGATGATATTGATGCTGTAGTTTTTTTTAGGGTAGGTGATCTTCCTAATGCTGAGTCGGTTACTTTGTATTTTTTGTTTTGTTTCTTATTTGCTGTATTTTGTTTTGTTGCTGCGAGAGCTGGAAAGTCTGCATGGTTTTGGTTTGTTGCTGCTAAAAGCTCCAGTAATTTTTTATTTTCACTTCTGAGGCTGTTTATTTCCTGCAGGAGTCCTTCAAGCTGGTCCTGAGATAGTTGGGGCTTAGGGGAGTCGTCGCCATCATACTCCTCTTCATCCTCGTAGCTATCGTCGCTGCTGCTAGAGCTGCTGTAGCTGTCGGTTGATGAACTTCTAAACCTTTTCGAGGATTCGGACTCGTAGTCCATGTCGTTCGATGCGCTAGCATTTGAAATGTTTGCGTTTGATATTTGATGTTCGTCGGTTGAGGGTTGACCTGTTTTGTTAAGGTCTTCCTCCATTGTTACGGCACTGATGGTGTTCTTTAAGGCACTTTCACTACGGATTATTGTTTTCTTATTACCGTAAGATAAGTTTTTATTTCTTTTTTCCCACTTTGGTGGATGAACGGTTGTGCTGGCAAGCTCAGCTAGGGCCCTAGCTGGCTGCTCATTGTTCACTTTTTCGCAATTCACTTTATGTGTTGTATTGTTTCTCTCTCACTCACTATTTATGGTTTTGTCTCTTTCTGTTAATTGAATAATGAGCTTTTTTGCTTAGTCTGCCTTTCCACTGGTTTTCGGCGGCATTATTACTTTCAAACTCACTTGTGTAACCACTTCCACTTGTATTGAATTTAAGCCCATGACGGTTTTGCTTTGTACTTTTATTCCAACAATGTTTTCAGGCCAGAGATGCACAAATATTCACTGCCAACCACCAACCCCTAACTGAAGGCCGGGGCACAGGCGTAAGTATAAATTGGTGGTCGCAGACGCGCGCTACATCAGAATTCTAGTGTGAAGTGAACGATAAAGAAGATAAAGAAGAAATGTCTGGCCGTGGCAAAGGTGGAAAAGTTAAGGGAAAGGCAAAGTCCCGCTCGAATCGTGCTGGTCTTCAGTTTCCCGTCGGGCGCATTCATCGTCTGCTCCGCAAAGGCAACTATGCTGAACGCGTTGGTGCCGGCGCACCAGTTTATCTGGCTGCCGTTATGGAATACCTAGCAGCTGAAGTTCTTGAGCTGGCTGGCAATGCTGCCCGTGATAACAAGAAGACTAGGATTATTCCCCGTCACTTGCAGTTGGCCATCCGCAATGATGAGGAGTTGAACAAGCTGCTCTCTGGTGTTACCATAGCTCAGGGTGGCGTGTTGCCCAACATCCAGGCTGTGCTGTTGCCAAAGAAGACCGAGAAGAAGGCTTAAATGACTAGTTGCGGCCCTGTATTTTACCTATTTGTATATAAACATATCTAAAAACCCAAACGTCCTTTTCAGGACGACCACAAATTGTGAAAAAGAAATACAATTTTCAAAGTTGGCTAAAATTAACAAATGAAATTAGAAGTTTGGCTGTGAAGATTATCCCTTATCAAGGGACGGCCAATAAAATCTATCATATAAACAATTTGGAAGTAACACAAATCGGAAAAATTCCAGTAGCTCGGCAATATAGTATATTATTAGAAGGGGGTCTTTGAAACCCCACGTGTACCAACACTTTTTCAAATCTATAACAAAATTATATTGTTAATATAGGATATGTTACTTCCTAATATACATTTTTGTAATTAACAAATTATTTCCCTTTTCTCATATAATGGTGGTCCTGAAAAGGACCGATTGAATAATTATTTTCAGGCTGTACAACAGTCATTTTAACCGCCAAAACCGTAGAGAGTGCGTCCCTGTCTCTTCAAGGCGTAAACAACATCCATAGCCGTGACTGTCTTCCTTTTGGCGTGTTCGGTGTAGGTGACGGCATCGCGGATAACGTTCTCCAAGAACACTTTCAAGACTCCACGAGTTTCCTCATAGATAAGACCAGATATGCGCTTTACACCGCCACGACGAGCCAAACGGCGAATAGCTGGCTTGGTAATACCCTGGATATTATCACGCAAGACTTTCCGATGACGCTTTGCGCCACCCTTGCCCAAGCCTTTGCCTCCTTTGCCGCGTCCAGTCATTTTTCACCGTTTTATTTCTTTGTTAACACACTGCACGATAGTCACTGAAGAACTAAAGTCCGAACCCGGTGCGCTGCTCTTTATACCGGATTCAAACAAAACACGAAAGAGTCCGAGCGATACGACTCTCCCTCTCTACGTTAACGCGATGAAATGGAATAGCATGTCTTCTATTTATGTCTCCCTCTATTCAACCCTCGGCGTCTGTGGTATATAAAAAGGTGGCAAACGCGTAAATTTTTATTCTGTCAATAGGACGCAAAGTGAACAGTGAATTGTTAGTATGGCTCGTACAAAGCAGACTGCTCGTAAATCGACTGGTGGTAAGGCGCCACGCAAACAACTGGCTACAAAAGCTGCACGTAAGAGTGCCCCAGCCACCGGAGGAGTAAAGAAGCCTCATCGCTATCGCCCCGGAACTGTGGCTCTTCGTGAGATTCGTCGCTATCAGAAGAGCACTGAGCTACTGATCCGTAAACTACCTTTCCAGCGGTTGGTGCGTGAAATTGCTCAGGACTTTAAAACTGATTTGCGTTTCCAGAGCTCGGCCGTAATGGCTTTGCAGGAAGCGAGCGAGGCCTATTTGGTTGGTCTGTTTGAAGATACCAATTTGTGCGCCATTCATGCTAAGCGTGTTACTATTATGCCCAAAGATATTCAGCTTGCCCGTCGTATACGTGGTGAGCGCGCTTAAGTTGAGCAATTATGTTGGCAACTTGCAGGTCATCAAGTTTTTTAAAATCGGTCCTTTTCAGGACCACAAACTTATTTTAATAATGAGATTTGAAAAGACATCACATTTTAAGGATTCAAGAAATTTTCACCTTTCTAATAATTGTCGAATAATATAATAAATTAAGTATATGAACAACTATTAATTTGGGAGTTAATTATTGCATATATTATTTCATATAAAATCAAAAATTTAATTAATCCCTCAATGACTTGCACTATTTTAATTTGTGTTTCAGTAAAACATAAACATAAAAAAAAAATACTTACATTAAATTAAAATAGGATTATACTTTACATATTATGTTTTTATGGTATATATTGGCATATAAAAAAATGTTGATACTTTTAATGCAGATGCATTCTTATAAAAATCGGCAAGTTACCAAAGTAAACGTTCACGTTAAAGTATTCGAAGTATCCAGTTCACGAGGCAAAACAACATATTTTCAAAAAATCCGTGGACTAAGCGAATTTATTTCTTAGACACTATGAAAAATATAAGAATTTAATAAAAAGAAAACAATAAATATGTATAAAATTTTACAGAAAGAATATTATTATTTTCAAAACAATTTCCGAATGTTTAACCTTAGTGCACTTTTTGTTCAGGATAGGTTAAATCTAAAGCCATATTAAAGTCGGAATATTCAATAAAAATTAAAATATGCATTACATGTCTGGTAGTTGAAAGATCAATTGAAAACTTTTTAGTGTATTCATTACCATATGACAATATTTACTATTTTTAATTATGTTTTTTTTTTTAAATATTAAAGTGACTAAAGTAAACGTTCACTTTTGAGTACCGAAGAAAAACTAACCCATTTATAAACATAATTTGAAATATTTTTTTATTTTTCGTTTAATATTTAAGAATAAAAAAAAGTTGAGATATATCTTCATTTCATTATTAGAAAAACGGAAAAATTTAAAATAATAACACCCTTTGAATAATCATTTGTAACAAAAATGAGCTGTGCCAAACAAATAGTCTAGATGCTCTCCTCCTCGATTCTCATCCGTCGAAGGGACCTAAAAAATGGGCCGTCTGCCTATTTTTCGCGTATAAGAAGTTTATTTTTTGTGAATAAAATAAAAATAATGTCTGATTCAGCTGTAGCGACAACTGCGTCTCCTGTGGCAGCTCCACCCGCGTCACTTGAGAAGAAAATACAAGCCAAAAAGGCAACGGGGTCCGCTGGAACAAAGGCAAAAAAGACCACTGCACCACCATCGCATCCGCCGACACAACAGATGGTAGACGCCTCAATTAAGAATTTGAAAGAGCGCGGAGGCTCTTCGCTTTTGGCAATCAAGAAGTACATTACTGCTACATACAAATGCGACGCTCAGAAGCTAGCTCCGTTTATTAAAAAGTACCTAAAGTCAGCCGTGGCCAATGGTAAGCTGATCCAAACGAAGGGAAAGGGTGCCTCTGGTTCGTTTAAACTGTCGGCTTCTGCCAAGAAGGATCCCAAACCAAAATTATCTTCTGCTGAGAAAAAAACTAAAAGCAAGAATATACCCGCCAAGAAGACTGGAGCCACCGCAAAGAAGTCCGCCCCAGCTAGTGACAGAAAGCCGAAATCTAAGAAAGCCGTGGCTACCAAGAAGACCGCTGAGAAAAAGAAGACAGAGAAGTCCAAGGCTAAGGACGTTAAGAAATCTGGTAACGTAAAGGCGAAAACTGTAACATCAAAGGTGAAGTCATCTTCATCCAAAGCAAAAGGGGCGGAAAAAGCTCCTAAATCTAAACCAACTGCATCAGCTAAGCCGAAAAAGACGGTAAAGAAAGCAGCTGCTCCGGCTACAGCAAAGAAGCCGAAAGCAAAGACCACGGCAGCGAAGAAATAAATTGTGATAATGTGCATTATACTTGTACATGTTCGCAAAAGTAATTTTAGATTTCAATATCTGAAATTAAATCAAACAAGCCCTTTTTAGGGCTACAATATGTGTTTAAAGAGAGAAATTGTCAATTTTGTTTCTTTTGGCGGCTACAACTGCAGAGTCTTTGTAACCGAATTTAAGTCAAAATAGTTGAATATATATTTGTTAATATCATTTACTAGCCATTAGAAATTCTAGTTACAATTCTACACAAATTTTCAGTGCACATGTGCAGTGAAAATCGTCGTTTTCACTTTCAAACTAATAAAAATTCTGTTTCTTTGATCAAATATGTTGTGGCCCTGAAAAGGGCCTTTTCGATCGTTGTTCCCAGCAATGGGGTAATTTACTTGGAGCTGGTATATTTGGTGACAGCCTTGGTTCCTTCACTGACGGCGTGTTTGGCCAATTCTCCAGGCAGAAGTAGGCGAACAGCCGTTTGAATTTCCCGACTAGTGATGGTCGAGCGTTTGTTGTAATGAGCCAGACGCGAAGCCTCAGCAGCAATACGTTCAAAGATATCGTTCACGAAGCTGTTCATTATACTCATAGCTTTCGACGATATTCCAGTGTCAGGGTGAACCTGCTTCAGAACCTTGTAGATGTAGATGGCATAGCTCTCCTTCCTCTTGCGCTTCTTCTTTTTATCGTTCTTGGTTATGTTTTTCTGAGCTTTGCCAGCCTTTTTGGCTGCCTTTCCACTGGTTTTCGGCGGCATTATTACTTTCAAACTCACTTGTGTAACCACTTCCACTTGTATTGAATTTAAGCCCATGACGGTTTTGCTTTGTACTTTTATTCCAACAATGTTTTCAGGCCAGAGATGCACAAATATTCACTGCCAACCACCAACCCCTAACTGAAGGCCGGGGCACAGGCGTAAGTATAAATTGGTGGTCGCAGACGCGCGCTACATCAGAATTCTAGTGTGAAGTGAACGATAAAGAAGATAAAGAAGAAATGTCTGGCCGTGGCAAAGGTGGAAAAGTTAAGGGAAAGGCAAAGTCCCGCTCGAATCGTGCTGGTCTTCAGTTTCCCGTCGGGCGCATTCATCGTCTGCTCCGCAAAGGCAACTATGCTGAACGCGTTGGTGCCGGCGCACCAGTTTATCTGGCTGCCGTTATGGAATACCTAGCAGCTGAAGTTCTTGAGCTGGCTGGCAATGCTGCCCGTGATAACAAGAAGACTAGGATTATTCCCCGTCACTTGCAGTTGGCCATCCGCAATGATGAGGAGTTGAACAAGCTGCTCTCTGGTGTTACCATAGCTCAGGGTGGCGTGTTGCCCAACATCCAGGCTGTGCTGTTGCCAAAGAAGACCGAGAAGAAGGCTTAAATGACTAGTTGCGGCCCTGTATTTTACCTATTTGTATATAAACATATCTAAAAACCCAAACGTCCTTTTCAGGACGACCACAAATTGTGAAAAAGAAATACAATTTTCAAAGTTGGCTAAAATTAACAAATGAAATTAGAAGTTTGGCTGTGAAGATTATCCCTTATCAAGGGACGGCCAATAAAATCTATCATATAAACAATTTGGAAGTAACACAAATCGGAAAAATTCCAGTAGCTCGGCAATA
Source organism: Drosophila varians (assembly GCA_018150405.1). NCBI lineage: Eukaryota > Metazoa > Arthropoda > Insecta > Diptera > Drosophilidae > Drosophila > Drosophila varians. The sequence continues at coordinate 20,526,909 of JAECWK010000125.1, forward strand.
TAGTATATTATTAGAAGGGGGTCTTTGAAACCCCACGTGTACCAACACTTTTTCAAATCTATAACAAAATTATATTGTTAATATAGGATATGTTACTTCCTAATATACATTTTTTAATTAACAAATTATTTCCCTTTTCTCATATAATGGTGGTCCTGAAAAGGACCGATTGAATAATTATTTTCAGGCTGTACAACAGTCATTTTAACCGCCAAAACCGTAGAGAGTGCGTCCCTGTCTCTTCAAGGCGTAAACAACATCCATAGCCGTGACTGTCTTCCTTTTGGCGTGTTCGGTGTAGGTGACGGCATCGCGGATAACGTTCTCCAAGAACACTTTCAAGACTCCACGAGTTTCCTCATAGATAAGACCAGATATGCGCTTTACACCGCCACGACGAGCCAAACGGCGAATAGCTGGCTTGGTAATACCCTGGATATTATCACGCAAGACTTTCCGATGACGCTTTGCGCCACCCTTGCCCAAGCCTTTGCCTCCTTTGCCGCGTCCAGTCATTTTTCACCGTTTTATTTCTTTGTTAACACACTGCACGATAGTCACTGAAGAACTAAAGTCCGAACCCGGTGCGCTGCTCTTTATACCGGATTCAAACAAAACACGAAAGAGTCCGAGCGATACGACTCTCCCTCTCTACGTTAACGCGATGAAATGGAATAGCATGTCTTCTATTTATGTCTCCCTCTATTCAACCCTCGGCGTCTGTGGTATATAAAAAGGTGGCAAACGCGTAAATTTTTATTCTGTCAATAGGACGCAAAGTGAACAGTGAATTGTTAGTATGGCTCGTACAAAGCAGACTGCTCGTAAATCGACTGGTGGTAAGGCGCCACGCAAACAACTGGCTACAAAAGCTGCACGTAAGAGTGCCCCAGCCACCGGAGGAGTAAAGAAGCCTCATCGCTATCGCCCCGGAACTGTGGCTCTTCGTGAGATTCGTCGCTATCAGAAGAGCACTGAGCTACTGATCCGTAAACTACCTTTCCAGCGGTTGGTGCGTGAAATTGCTCAGGACTTTAAAACTGATTTGCGTTTCCAGAGCTCGGCCGTAATGGCTTTGCAGGAAGCGAGCGAGGCCTATTTGGTTGGTCTGTTTGAAGATACCAATTTGTGCGCCATTCATGCTAAGCGTGTTACTATTATGCCCAAAGATATTCAGCTTGCCCGTCGTATACGTGGTGAGCGCGCTTAAGTTGAGCAATTATGTTGGCAACTTGCAGGTCATCAAGTTTTTTAAAATCGGTCCTTTTCAGGACCACAAACTTATTTTAATAATGAGATTTGAAAAGACATCACATTTTAAGGATTCAAGAAATTTTCACCTTTCTAATAATTGTCGAATAATATAATAAATTAAGTATATGAACAACTATTAATTTGGGAGTTAATTATTGCATATATTATTTCATATAAAATCAAAAATTTAATTAATCCCTCAATGACTTGCACTATTTTAATTTGTGTTTCAGTAAAACATAAACATAAAAAAAAAAATACTTACATTAAATTAAAATAGGATTATACTTTACATATTATGTTTTTATGGTATATATTGGCATATAAAAAAATGTTGATACTTTTAATGCAGATGCATTCTTATAAAAATCGGCAAGTTACCAAAGTAAACGTTCACGTTAAAGTATTCGAAGTATCCAGTTCACGAGGCAAAACAACATATTTTCAAAAAATCCGTGGACTAAGCGAATTTATTTCTTAGACACTATGAAAAATATAAGAATTTAATAAAAAGAAAACAATAAATATGTATAAAATTTTACAGAAAGAATATTATTATTTTCAAAACAATTTCCGAATGTTTAACCTTAGTGCACTTTTTGTTCAGGATAGGTTAAATCTAAAGCCATATTAAAGTCGGAATATTCAATAAAAATTAAAATATGCATTACATGTCTGGTAGTTGAAAGATCAATTGAAAACTTTTTAGTGTATTCATTACCATATGACAATATTTACTATTTTTAATTATGTTTTTTTTTTTAAATATTAAAGTGACTAAAGTAAACGTTCACTTTTGAGTACCGAAGAAAAACTAACCCATTCATAAACATAATTTGAAATATTTTTTTATTTTTCGTTTAATATTTAAGAATAAAAAAAAGTTGAGATATATCTTCATTTCATTATTAGAAAAACGGAAAAATTTAAAATAATAACACCCTTTGAATAATCATTTGTAACAAAAATGAGCTGTGCCAAACAAATAGTCTAGATGCTCTCCTCCTCGATTCTCATCCGTCGAAGGGACCTAAAAAATGGGCCGTCTGCCTATTTTTCGCGTATAAGAAGTTTATTTTTTGTGAATAAAATAAAAATAATGTCTGATTCAGCTGTAGCGACAACTGCGTCTCCTGTGGCAGCTCCACCCGCGTCACTTGAGAAGAAAATACAAGCCAAAAAGGCAACGGGGTCCGCTGGAACAAAGGCAAAAAAGACCACTGCACCACCATCGCATCCGCCGACACAACAGATGGTAGACGCCTCAATTAAGAATTTGAAAGAGCGCGGAGGCTCTTCGCTTTTGGCAATCAAGAAGTACATTACTGCTACATACAAATGCGACGCTCAGAAGCTAGCTCCGTTTATTAAAAAGTACCTAAAGTCAGCCGTGGCCAATGGTAAGCTGATCCAAACGAAGGGAAAGGGTGCCTCTGGTTCGTTTAAACTGTCGGCTTCTGCCAAGAAGGATCCCAAACCAAAATTATCTTCTGCTGAGAAAAAAACTAAAAGCAAGAATATACCCGCCAAGAAGACTGGAGCCACCGCAAAGAAGTCCGCCCCAGCTAGTGACAGAAAGCCGAAATCTAAGAAAGCCGTGGCTACCAAGAAGACCGCTGAGAAAAAGAAGACAGAGAAGTCCAAGGCTAAGGACGTTAAGAAATCTGGTAACGTAAAGGCGAAAACTGTAACATCAAAGGTGAAGTCATCTTCATCCAAAGCAAAAGGGGCGGAAAAAGCTCCTAAATCTAAACCAACTGCATCAGCTAAGCCGAAAAAGACGGTAAAGAAAGCAGCTGCTCCGGCTACAGCAAAGAAGCCGAAAGCAAAGACCACGGCAGCGAAGAAATAAATTGTGATAATGTGCATTATACTTGTACATGTTCGCAAAAGTAATTTTAGATTTCAATATCTGAAATTAAATCAAACAAGCCCTTTTTAGGGCTACAATATGTGTTTAAAGAGAGAAATTGTCAATTTTGTTTCTTTTGGCGGCTACAACTGCAGAGTCTTTGTAACCGAATTTAAGTCAAAATAGTTGAATATATATTTGTTAATATCATTTACTAGCCATTAGAAATTCTAGTTACAATTCTACACAAATTTTCAGTGCACATGTGCAGTGAAAATCGTCGTTTTCACTTTCAAACTAATAAAAATTCTGTTTCTTTGATCAAATATGTTGTGGCCCTGAAAAGGGCCTTTTCGATCGTTGTTCCCAGCAATGGGGTAATTTACTTGGAGCTGGTATATTTGGTGACAGCCTTGGTTCCTTCACTGACGGCGTGTTTGGCCAATTCTCCAGGCAGAAGTAGGCGAACAGCCGTTTGAATTTCCCGACTAGTGATGGTCGAGCGTTTGTTGTAATGAGCCAGACGCGAAGCCTCAGCAGCAATACGTTCAAAGATATCGTTCACGAAGCTGTTCATTATACTCATAGCTTTCGACGATATTCCAGTGTCAGGGTGAACCTGCTTCAGAACCTTGTAGATGTAGATGGCATAGCTCTCCTTCCTCTTGCGCTTCTTCTTTTTATCGTTCTTGGTTATGTTTTTCTGAGCTTTGCCAGCCTTTTTGGCTGCCTTTCCACTGGTTTTCGGCGGCATTATTACTTTCAAACTCACTTGTGTAACCACTTCCACTTGTATTGAATTTAAGCCCATGACGGTTTTGCTTTGTACTTTTATTCCAACAATGTTTTCAGGCCAGAGATGCACAAATATTCACTGCCAACCACCAACCCCTAACTGAAGGCCGGGGCACAGGCGTAAGTATAAATTGGTGGTCGCAGACGCGCGCTACATCAGAATTCTAGTGTGAAGTGAACGATAAAGAAGATAAAGAAGAAATGTCTGGCCGTGGCAAAGGTGGAAAAGTTAAGGGAAAGGCAAAGTCCCGCTCGAATCGTGCTGGTCTTCAGTTTCCCGTCGGGCGCATTCATCGTCTGCTCCGCAAAGGCAACTATGCTGAACGCGTTGGTGCCGGCGCACCAGTTTATCTGGCTGCCGTTATGGAATACCTAGCAGCTGAAGTTCTTGAGCTGGCTGGCAATGCTGCCCGTGATAACAAGAAGACTAGGATTATTCCCCGTCACTTGCAGTTGGCCATCCGCAATGATGAGGAGTTGAACAAGCTGCTCTCTGGTGTTACCATAGCTCAGGGTGGCGTGTTGCCCAACATCCAGGCTGTGCTGTTGCCAAAGAAGACCGAGAAGAAGGCTTAAATGACTAGTTGCGGCCCTGTATTTTACCTATTTGTATATAAACATATCTAAAAACCCAAACGTCCTTTTCAGGACGACCACAAATTGTGAAAAAGAAATACAATTTTCAAAGTTGGCTAAAATTAACAAATGAAATTAGAAGTTTGGCTGTGAAGATTATCCCTTATCAAGGGACGGCCAATAAAATCTATCATATAAACAATTTGGAAGTAACACAAATCGGAAAAATTCCAGTAGCTCGGCAATATAGTATATTATTAGAAGGGGGTCTTTGAAACCCCACGTGTACCAACACTTTTTCAAATCTATAACAAAATTATATTGTTAATATAGGATATGTTACTTCCTAATATACATTTTTTAATTAACAAATTATTTCCCTTTTCTCATATAATGGTGGTCCTGAAAAGGACCGATTGAATAATTATTTTCAGGCTGTACAACAGTCATTTTAACCGCCAAAACCGTAGAGAGTGCGTCCCTGTCTCTTCAAGGCGTAAACAACATCCATAGCCGTGACTGTCTTCCTTTTGGCGTGTTCGGTGTAGGTGACGGCATCGCGGATAACGTTCTCCAAGAACACTTTCAAGACTCCACGAGTTTCCTCATAGATAAGACCAGATATGCGCTTTACACCGCCACGACGAGCCAAACGGCGAATAGCTGGCTTGGTAATACCCTGGATATTATCACGCAAGACTTTCCGATGACGCTTTGCGCCACCCTTGCCCAAGCCTTTGCCTCCTTTGCCGCGTCCAGTCATTTTTCACCGTTTTATTTCTTTGTTAACACACTGCACGATAGTCACTGAAGAACTAAAGTCCGAACCCGGTGCGCTGCTCTTTATACCGGATTCAAACAAAACACGAAAGAGTCCGAGCGATACGACTCTCCCTCTCTACGTTAACGCGATGAAATGGAATAGCATGTCTTCTATTTATGTCTCCCTCTATTCAACCCTCGGCGTCTGTGGTATATAAAAAGGTGGCAAACGCGTAAATTTTTATTCTGTCAATAGGACGCAAAGTGAACAGTGAATTGTTAGTATGGCTCGTACAAAGCAGACTGCTCGTAAATCGACTGGTGGTAAGGCGCCACGCAAACAACTGGCTACAAAAGCTGCACGTAAGAGTGCCCCAGCCACCGGAGGAGTAAAGAAGCCTCATCGCTATCGCCCCGGAACTGTGGCTCTTCGTGAGATTCGTCGCTATCAGAAGAGCACTGAGCTACTGATCCGTAAACTACCTTTCCAGCGGTTGGTGCGTGAAATTGCTCAGGACTTTAAAACTGATTTGCGTTTCCAGAGCTCGGCCGTAATGGCTTTGCAGGAAGCGAGCGAGGCCTATTTGGTTGGTCTGTTTGAAGATACCAATTTGTGCGCCATTCATGCTAAGCGTGTTACTATTATGCCCAAAGATATTCAGCTTGCCCGTCGTATACGTGGTGAGCGCGCTTAAGTTGAGCAATTATGTTGGCAACTTGCAGGTCATCAAGTTTTTTAAAATCGGTCCTTTTCAGGACCACAAACTTATTTTAATAATGAGATTTGAAAAGACATCACATTTTAAGGATTCAAGAAATTTTCACCTTCTAATAATTGTCGAATAATATAATAAATTAAGTATATGAACAACTATTAATTTGGGAGTTAATTATTGCATATATTATTTCATATAAAATCAAAAATTTAATTAATCCCTCTTAATGACTTGCACTATTCTAATTTGTGTTTCAGTAAAACATAAACATAAAAAAAAAATACTTACATTAAATTAAAATAGGATTATACTTTACATATTATGTTTTTATGGTATATATTGGCATATAAAAAAATGTTGATACTTTTAATGCAGATGCATTCTTATAAAAATCGGCAAGTTACCAAAGTAAACGTTCACGTTAAAGTATTCGAAGTATCCAGTTCACGAGGCAAAACAACATATTTTCAAAAAATCCGTGGACTAAGCGAATTTATTTCTTAGACACTATGAAAAATATAAGAATTTAATAAAAAGAAAACAATAAATATGTATAAAATTTTACAGAAAGAATATTATTATTTTCAAAACAATTTCCGAATGTTTAACCTTAGTGCACTTTTTGTTCAGGATAGGTTAAATCTAAAGCCATATTAAAGTCGGAATATTCAATAAAAATTAAAATATGCATTACATGTCTGGTAGTTGAAAGATCAATTGAAAACTTTTTAGTGTATTCATTACCATATGACAATATTTACTATTTTTAATTATGTTTTTTTTTTTAAATATTAAAGTGACTAAAGTAAACGTTCACTTTTGAGTACCGAAGAAAAACTAACCCATTCATAAACATAATTTGAAATATTTTTTTATTTTTCGTTTAATATTTAAGAATAAAAAAAAGTTGAGATATATCTTCATTTCATTATTAGAAAAACGGAAAAATTTAAAATAATAACACCCTTTGAATAATCATTTGTAACAAAAATGAGCTGTGCCAAACAAATAGTCTAGATGCTCTCCTCCTCGATTCTCATCCGTCGAAGGGACCTAAAAAATGGGCCGTCTGCCTATTTTTCGCGTATAAGAAGTTTATTTTTTGTGAATAAAATAAAAATAATGTCTGATTCAGCTGTAGCGACAACTGCGTCTCCTGTGGCAGCTCCACCCGCGTCACTTGAGAAGAAAATACAAGCCAAAAAGGCAACGGGGTCCGCTGGAACAAAGGCAAAAAAGACCACTGCACCACCATCGCATCCGCCGACACAACAGATGGTAGACGCCTCAATTAAGAATTTGAAAGAGCGCGGAGGCTCTTCGCTTTTGGCAATCAAGAAGTACATTACTGCTACATACAAATGCGACGCTCAGAAGCTAGCTCCGTTTATTAAAAAGTACCTAAAGTCAGCCGTGGCCAATGGTAAGCTGATCCAAACGAAGGGAAAGGGTGCCTCTGGTTCGTTTAAACTGTCGGCTTCTGCCAAGAAGGATCCCAAACCAAAATTATCTTCTGCTGAGAAAAAACTAACTAAAAGCAAGAATATACCCGCCAAGAAGACTGGAGCCACCGCAAAGAAGTCCGCCCCAGCTAGTGACAGAAAGCTGAAATCTAAGAAAGCCGTGGCTACCAAGAAGACCGCTGAGAAAAAGAAGACAGAGAAGTCCAAGGCTAAGGACGTTAAGAAATCTGGTAACGTAAAGGCGAAAACTGTAACATCAAAGGTGAAGTCATCTTCATCCAAAGCAAAAGGGGCGGAAAAAGCTCCTAAATCTAAACCAACTGCATCAGCTAAGCCGAAAAAGACGGTAAAGAAAGCAGCTGCTCCGGCTACAGCAAAGAAGCCGAAAGCAAAGACCACGGCAGCGAAGAAATAAATTGTGATAATGTGCATTATACTTGTACATGTTCGCAAAAGTAATTTTAGATTTCAATATCTGAAATTAAATCAAACAAGCCCTTTTAGGGCTACAATATGTGTTTAAAGAGAGAAATTGTCAATTTTGTTTCTTTTGGCGGCTACAACTGCAGAGTCTTTGTAACCGAATTTAAGTCAAAATAGTTGAATATATATTTGTTAATATCATTTACTAGCCATTAGAAATTCTAGTTACAATTCTACACAAATTTTCAGTGCACATGTGCAGTGAAAATCGTCGTTTTCACTTTCAAACTAATAAAAATTCTGTTTCTTTGATCAAATATGTTGTGGCCCTGAAAAGGGCCTTTTCGATCGTTGTTCCCAGCAATGGGGTAATTTACTTGGAGCTGGTATATTTGGTGACAGCCTTGGTTCCTTCACTGACGGCGTGTTTGGCCAATTCTCCAGGCAGAAGTAGGCGAACAGCCGTTTGAATTTCCCGACTAGTGATGGTCGAGCGTTTGTTGTAATGAGCCAGACGCGAAGCCTCAGCAGCAATACGTTCAAAGATATCGTTCACGAAGCTGTTCATTATACTCATAGCTTTCGACGATATTCCAGTGTCAGGGTGAACCTGCTTCAGAACCTTGTAGATGTAGATGGCATAGCTCTCCTTCCTCTTGCGCTTCTTCTTTTTATCGTTCTTGGTTATGTTTTTCTGAGCTTTGCCAGCCTTTTTGGCTGCCTTTCCACTGGTTTTCGGCGGCATTATTACTTTCAAACTCACTTGTGTAACCACTTCCACTTGTATTGAATTTAAGCCCATGACGGTTTTGCTTTGTACTTTTATTCCAACAATGTTTTCAGGCCAGAGATGCACAAATATTCACTGCCAACCACCAACCCCTAACTGAAGGCCGGGGCACAGGCGTAAGTATAAATTGGTGGTCGCAGACGCGCGCTACATCAGAATTCTAGTGTGAAGTGAACGATAAAGAAGATAAAGAAGAAATGTCTGGCCGTGGCAAAGGTGGAAAAGTTAAGGGAAAGGCAAAGTCCCGCTCGAATCGTGCTGGTCTTCAGTTTCCCGTCGGGCGCATTCATCGTCTGCTCCGCAAAGGCAACTATGCTGAACGCGTTGGTGCCGGCGCACCAGTTTATCTGGCTGCCGTTATGGAATACCTAGCAGCTGAAGTTCTTGAGCTGGCTGGCAATGCTGCCCGTGATAACAAGAAGACTAGGATTATTCCCCGTCACTTGCAGTTGGCCATCCGCAATGATGAGGAGTTGAACAAGCTGCTCTCTGGTGTTACCATAGCTCAGGGTGGCGTGTTGCCCAACATCCAGGCTGTGCTGTTGCCAAAGAAGACCGAGAAGAAGGCTTAAATGACTAGTTGCGGCCCTGTATTTTACCTATTTGTATATAAACATATCTAAAAACCCAAACGTCCTTTTCAGGACGACCACAAATTGTGAAAAAGAAATACAATTTTCAAAGTTGGCTAAAATTAACAAATGAAATTAGAAGTTTGGCTGTGAAGATTATCCCTTATCAAGGGACGGCCAATAAAATCTATCATATAAACAATTTGGAAGTAACACAAATCGGAAAAATTCCAGTAGCTCGGCAATATAGTATATTATTAGAAGGGGGTCTTTGAAACCCCACGTGTACCAACACTTTTTCAAATCTATAACAAAATTATATTGTTAATATAGGATATGTTACTTCCTAATATACATTTTTTAATTAACAAATTATTTCCCTTTTCTCATATAATGGTGGTCCTGAAAAGGACCGATTGAATAATTATTTTCAGGCTGTACAACAGTCATTTTAACCGCCAAAACCGTAGAGAGTGCGTCCCTGTCTCTTCAAGGCGTAAACAACATCCATAGCCGTGACTGTCTTCCTTTTGGCGTGTTCGGTGTAGGTGACGGCATCGCGGATAACGTTCTCCAAGAACACTTTCAAGACTCCACGAGTTTCCTCATAGATAAGACCAGATATGCGCTTTACACCGCCACGACGAGCCAAACGGCGAATAGCTGGCTTGGTAATACCCTGGATATTATCACGCAAGACTTTCCGATGACGCTTTGCGCCACCCTTGCCCAAGCCTTTGCCTCCTTTGCCGCGTCCAGTCATTTTTCACCGTTTTATTTCTTTGTTAACACACTGCACGATAGTCACTGAAGAACTAAAGTCCGAACCCGGTGCGCTGCTCTTTATACCGGATTCAAACAAAACACGAAAGAGTCCGAGCGATACGACTCTCCCTCTCTACGTTAACGCGATGAAATGGAATAGCATGTCTTCTATTTATGTCTCCCTCTATTCAACCCTCGGCGTCTGTGGTATATAAAAAGGTGGCAAACGCGTAAATTTTTATTCTGTCAATAGGACGCAAAGTGAACAGTGAATTGTTAGTATGGCTCGTACAAAGCAGACTGCTCGTAAATCGACTGGTGGTAAGGCGCCACGCAAACAACTGGCTACAAAAGCTGCACGTAAGAGTGCCCCAGCCACCGGAGGAGTAAAGAAGCCTCATCGCTATCGCCCCGGAACTGTGGCTCTTCGTGAGATTCGTCGCTATCAGAAGAGCACTGAGCTACTGATCCGTAAACTACCTTTCCAGCGGTTGGTGCGTGAAATTGCTCAGGACTTTAAAACTGATTTGCGTTTCCAGAGCTCGGCCGTAATGGCTTTGCAGGAAGCGAGCGAGGCCTATTTGGTTGGTCTGTTTGAAGATACCAATTTGTGCGCCATTCATGCTAAGCGTGTTACTATTATGCCCAAAGATATTCAGCTTGCCCGTCGTATACGTGGTGAGCGCGCTTAAGTTGAGCAATTATGTTGGCAACTTGCAGGTCATCAAGTTTTTTAAAATCGGTCCTTTTCAGGACCACAAACTTATTTTAATAATGAGATTTGAAAAGACATCACATTTTAAGGATTCAAGAAATTTTCACCTTTCTAATAATTGTCGAATAATATAATAAATTAAGTATATGAACAACTATTAATTTGGGAGTTAATTATTGCATATATTATTTCATATAAAATCAAAAATTTAATTAATCCCTCAATGACTTGCACTATTTTAATTTGTGTTTCAGTAAAACATAAACATAAAAAAAAAAAATACTTACATTAAATTAAAATAGGATTATACTTTACATATTATGTTTTTATGGTATATATTGGCATATAAAAAAATGTTGATACTTTTAATGCAGATGCATTCTTATAAAAATCGGCAAGTTACCAAAGTAAACGTTCACGTTAAAGTATTCGAAGTATCCAGTTCACGAGGCAAAACAACATATTTTCAAAAAATCCGTGGACTAAGCGAATTTATTTCTTAGACACTATGAAAAATATAAGAATTTAATAAAAAGAAAACAATAAATATGTATAAAATTTTACAGAAAGAATATTATTATTTTCAAAACAATTTCCGAATGTTTAACCTTAGTGCACTTTTTGTTCAGGATAGGTTAAATCTAAAGCCATATTAAAGTCGGAATATTCAATAAAAATTAAAATATGCATTACATGTCTGGTAGTTGAAAGATCAATTGAAAACTTTTTAGTGTATTCATTACCATATGACAATATTTACTATTTTTAATTATTATTTTTTTTTTTTAAATATTAAAGTGACTAAAGTAAACGTTCACTTTTGAGTACCGAAGAAAAACTAACCCATTCATAAACATAATTTGAAATATTTTTTTATTTTTCGTTTAATATTTAAGAATAAAAAAAGTTGAGATATATCTTCATTTCATTATTAGAAAAACGGAAAAATTTAAAATAATAACACCCTTTGAATAATCATTTGTAACAAAAATGAGCTGTGCCAAACAAATAGTCTAGATGCTCTCCTCCTCGATTCTCATCCGTCGAAGGGACCTAAAAAATGGGCCGTCTGCCTATTTTTCGCGTATAAGAAGTTTATTTTTTGTGAATAAAATAAAAATAATGTCTGATTCAGCTGTAGCGACAACTGCGTCTCCTGTGGCAGCTCCACCCGCGTCACTTGAGAAGAAAATACAAGCCAAAAAGGCAACGGGGTCCGCTGGAACAAAGGCAAAAAAGACCACTGCACCACCATCGCATCCGCCGACACAACAGATGGTAGACGCCTCAATTAAGAATTTGAAAGAGCGCGGAGGCTCTTCGCTTTTGGCAATCAAGAAGTACATTACTGCTACATACAAATGCGACGCTCAGAAGCTAGCTCCGTTTATTAAAAAGTACCTAAAGTCAGCCGTGGCCAATGGTAAGCTGATCCAAACGAAGGGAAAGGGTGCCTCTGGTTCGTTTAAACTGTCGGCTTCTGCCAAGAAGGATCCCAAACCAAAATTATCTTCTGCTGAGAAAAAAACTAAAAGCAAGAATATACCCGCCAAGAAGACTGGAGCCACCGCAAAGAAGTCCGCCCCAGCTAGTGACAGAAAGCCGAAATCTAAGAAAGCCGTGGCTACCAAGAAGACCGCTGAGAAAAAGAAGACAGAGAAGTCCAAGGCTAAGGACGTTAAGAAATCTGGTAACGTAAAGGCGAAAACTGTAACATCAAAGGTGAAGTCATCTTCATCCAAAGCAAAAGGGGCGGAAAAAGCTCCTAAATCTAAACCAACTGCATCAGCTAAGCCGAAAAAGACGGTAAAGAAAGCAGCTGCTCCGGCTACAGCAAAGAAGCCGAAAGCAAAGACCACGGCAGCGAAGAAATAAATTGTGATAATGTGCATTATACTTGTACATGTTCGCAAAAGTAATTTTAGATTTCAATATCTGAAATTAAATCAAACAAGCCCTTTTTAGGGCTACAATATGTGTTTAAAGAGAGAAATTGTCAATTTTGTTTCTTTTGGCGGCTACAACTGCAGAGTCTTTGTAACCGAATTTAAGTCAAAATAGTTGAATATATATTTGTTAATATCATTTACTAGCCATTAGAAATTCTAGTTACAATTCTACACAAATTTTCAGTGCACATGTGCAGTGAAAATCGTCGTTTTCACTTTCAAACTAATAAAAATTCTGTTTCTTTGATCAAATATGTTGTGGCCCTGAAAAGGGCCTTTTCGATCGTTGTTCCCAGCAATGGGGTAATTTACTTGGAGCTGGTATATTTGGTGACAGCCTTGGTTCCTTCACTGACGGCGTGTTTGGCCAATTCTCCAGGCAGAAGTAGGCGAACAGCCGTTTGAATTTCCCGACTAGTGATGGTCGAGCGTTTGTTGTAATGAGCCAGACGCGAAGCCTCAGCAGCAATACGTTCAAAGATATCGTTCACGAAGCTGTTCATTATACTCATAGCTTTCGACGATATTCCAGTGTCAGGGTGAACCTGCTTCAGAACCTTGTAGATGTAGATGGCATAGCTCTCCTTCCTCTTGCGCTTCTTCTTTTTATCGTTCTTGGTTATGTTTTTCTGAGCTTTGCCAGCCTTTTTGGCTGCCTTTCCACTGGTTTTCGGCGGCATTATTACTTTCAAACTCACTTGTGTAACCACTTCCACTTGTATTGAATTTAAGCCCATGACGGTTTTGCTTTGTACTTTTATTCCAACAATGTTTTCAGGCCAGAGATGCACAAATATTCACTGCCAACCACCAACCCCTAACTGAAGGCCGGGGCACAGGCGTAAGTATAAATTGGTGGTCGCAGACGCGCGCTACATCAGAATTCTAGTGTGAAGTGAACGATAAAGAAGATAAAGAAGAAATGTCTGGCCGTGGCAAAGGTGGAAAAGTTAAGGGAAAGGCAAAGTCCCGCTCGAATCGTGCTGGTCTTCAGTTTCCCGTCGGGCGCATTCATCGTCTGCTCCGCAAAGGCAACTATGCTGAACGCGTTGGTGCCGGCGCACCAGTTTATCTGGCTGCCGTTATGGAATACCTAGCAGCTGAAGTTCTTGAGCTGGCTGGCAATGCTGCCCGTGATAACAAGAAGACTAGGATTATTCCCCGTCACTTGCAGTTGGCCATCCGCAATGATGAGGAGTTGAACAAGCTGCTCTCTGGTGTTACCATAGCTCAGGGTGGCGTGTTGCCCAACATCCAGGCTGTGCTGTTGCCAAAGAAGACCGAGAAGAAGGCTTAAATGACTAGTTGCGGCCCTGTATTTTACCTATTTGTATATAAACATATCTAAAAACCCAAACGTCCTTTTCAGGACGACCACAAATTGTGAAAAAGAAATACAATTTTCAAAGTTGGCTAAAATTAACAAATGAAATTAGAAGTTTGGCTGTGAAGATTATCCCTTATCAAGGGACGGCCAATAAAATCTATCATATAAACAATTTGGAAGTAACACAAATCGGAAAAATTCCAGTAGCTCGGCAATATAGTATATTATTAGAAGGGGGTCTTTGAAACCCCACGTGTACCAACACTTTTTCAAATCTATAACAAAATTATATTGTTAATATAGGATATGTTACTTCCTAATATACATTTTTTAATTAACAAATTATTTCCCTTTTCTCATATAATGGTGGTCCTGAAAAGGACCGATTGAATAATTATTTTCAGGCTGTACAACAGTCATTTTAACCGCCAAAACCGTAGAGAGTGCGTCCCTGTCTCTTCAAGGCGTAAACAACATCCATAGCCGTGACTGTCTTCCTTTTGGCGTGTTCGGTGTAGGTGACGGCATCGCGGATAACGTTCTCCAAGAACACTTTCAAGACTCCACGAGTTTCCTCATAGATAAGACCAGATATGCGCTTTACACCGCCACGACGAGCCAAACGGCGAATAGCTGGCTTGGTAATACCCTGGATATTATCACGCAAGACTTTCCGATGACGCTTTGCGCCACCCTTGCCCAAGCCTTTGCCTCCTTTGCCGCGTCCAGTCATTTTTCACCGTTTTATTTCTTTGTTAACACACTGCACGATAGTCACTGAAGAACTAAAGTCCGAACCCGGTGCGCTGCTCTTTATACCGGATTCAAACAAAACACGAAAGAGTCCGAGCGATACGACTCTCCCTCTCTACGTTAACGCGATGAAATGGAATAGCATGTCTTCTATTTATGTCTCCCTCTATTCAACCCTCGGCGTCTGTGGTATATAAAAAGGTGGCAAACGCGTAAATTTTTATTCTGTCAATAGGACGCAAAGTGAACAGTGAATTGTTAGTATGGCTCGTACAAAGCAGACTGCTCGTAAATCGACTGGTGGTAAGGCGCCACGCAAACAACTGGCTACAAAAGCTGCACGTAAGAGTGCCCCAGCCACCGGAGGAGTAAAGAAGCCTCATCGCTATCGCCCCGGAACTGTGGCTCTTCGTGAGATTCGTCGCTATCAGAAGAGCACTGAGCTACTGATCCGTAAACTACCTTTCCAGCGGTTGGTGCGTGAAATTGCTCAGGACTTTAAAACTGATTTGCGTTTCCAGAGCTCGGCCGTAATGGCTTTGCAGGAAGCGAGCGAGGCCTATTTGGTTGGTCTGTTTGAAGATACCAATTTGTGCGCCATTCATGCTAAGCGTGTTACTATTATGCCCAAAGATATTCAGCTTGCCCGTCGTATACGTGGTGAGCGCGCTTAAGTTGAGCAATTATGTTGGCAACTTGCAGGTCATCAAGTTTTTTAAAATCGGTCCTTTTCAGGACCACAAACTTATTTTAATAATGAGATTTGAAAAGACATCACATTTTAAGGATTCAAGAAATTTTCACCTTTCTAATAATTGTCGAATAATATAATAAATTAAGTATATGAACAACTATTAATTTGGGAGTTAATTATTGCATATATTATTTCATATAAAATCAAAAATTTAATTAATCCCTCAATGACTTGCACTATTTTAATTTGTGTTTCAGTAAAACATAAACATAAAAAAAAAAATACTTACATTAAATTAAAATAGGATTATACTTTACATATTATGTTTTTATGGTATATATTGGCATATAAAAAAATGTTGATACTTTTAATGCAGATGCATTCTTATAAAAATCGGCAAGTTACCAAAGTAAACGTTCACGTTAAAGTATTCGAAGTATCCAGTTCACGAGGCAAAACAACATATTTTCAAAAAATCCGTGGACTAAGCGAATTTATTTCTTAGACACTATGAAAAATATAAGAATTTAATAAAAAGAAAACAATAAATATGTATAAAATTTTACAGAAAGAATATTATTATTTTCAAAACAATTTCCGAATGTTTAACCTTAGTGCACTTTTTGTTCAGGATAGGTTAAATCTAAAGCCATATTAAAGTCGGAATATTCAATAAAAATTAAAATATGCATTACATGTCTGGTAGTTGAAAGATCAATTGAAAACTTTTTAGTGTATTCATTACCATATGACAATATTTACTATTTTTAATTATGTTTTTTTTTTAAATATTAAAGTGACTAAAGTAAACGTTCACTTTTGAGTACCGAAGAAAAACTAACCCATTCATAAACATAATTTGAAATATTTTTTTATTTTTCGTTTAATATTTAAGAATAAAAAAAAGTTGAGATATATCTTCATTTCATTATTAGAAAAACGGAAAAATTTAAAATAATAACACCCTTTGAATAATCATTTGTAACAAAAATGAGCTGTGCCAAACAAATAGTCTAGATGCTCTCCTCCTCGATTCTCATCCGTCGAAGGGACCTAAAAAATGGGCCGTCTGCCTATTTTTCGCGTATAAGAAGTTTATTTTTTGTGAATAAAATAAAAATAATGTCTGATTCAGCTGTAGCGACAACTGCGTCTCCTGTGGCAGCTCCACCCGCGTCACTTGAGAAGAAAATACAAGCCAAAAAGGCAACGGGGTCCGCTGGAACAAAGGCAAAAAAGACCACTGCACCACCATCGCATCCGCCGACACAACAGATGGTAGACGCCTCAATTAAGAATTTGAAAGAGCGCGGAGGCTCTTCGCTTTTGGCAATCAAGAAGTACATTACTGCTACATACAAATGCGACGCTCAGAAGCTAGCTCCGTTTATTAAAAAGTACCTAAAGTCAGCCGTGGCCAATGGTAAGCTGATCCAAACGAAGGGAAAGGGTGCCTCTGGTTCGTTTAAACTGTCGGCTTCTGCCAAGAAGGATCCCAAACCAAAATTATCTTCTGCTGAGAAAAAAACTAAAAGCAAGAATATACCCGCCAAGAAGACTGGAGCCACCGCAAAGAAGTCCGCCCCAGCTAGTGACAGAAAGCCGAAATCTAAGAAAGCCGTGGCTACCAAGAAGACCGCTGAGAAAAAGAAGACAGAGAAGTCCAAGGCTAAGGACGTTAAGAAATCTGGTAACGTAAAGGCGAAAACTGTAACATCAAAGGTGAAGTCATCTTCATCCAAAGCAAAAGGGGCGGAAAAAGCTCCTAAATCTAAACCAACTGCATCAGCTAAGCCGAAAAAGACGGTAAAGAAAGCAGCTGCTCCGGCTACAGCAAAGAAGCCGAAAGCAAAGACCACGGCAGCGAAGAAATAAATTGTGATAATGTGCATTATACTTGTACATGTTCGCAAAAGTAATTTTAGATTTCAATATCTGAAATTAAATCAAACAAGCCCTTTTTAGGGCTACAATATGTGTTTAAAGAGAGAAATTGTCAATTTTGTTTCTTTTGGCGGCTACAACTGCAGAGTCTTTGTAACCGAATTTAAGTCAAAATAGTTGAATATATATTTGTTAATATCATTTACTAGCCATTAGAAATTCTAGTTACAATTCTACACAAATTTTCAGTGCACATGTGCAGTGAAAATCGTCGTTTTCACTTTCAAACTAATAAAAATTCTGTTTCTTTGATCAAATATGTTGTGGCCCTGAAAAGGGCCTTTTCGATCGTTGTTCCCAGCAATGGGGTAATTTACTTGGAGCTGGTATATTTGGTGACAGCCTTGGTTCCTTCACTGACGGCGTGTTTGGCCAATTCTCCAGGCAGAAGTAGGCGAACAGCCGTTTGAATTTCCCGACTAGTGATGGTCGAGCGTTTGTTGTAATGAGCCAGACGCGAAGCCTCAGCAGCAATACGTTCAAAGATATCGTTCACGAAGCTGTTCATTATACTCATAGCTTTCGACGATATTCCAGTGTCAGGGTGAACCTGCTTCAGAACCTTGTAGATGTAGATGGCATAGCTCTCCTTCCTCTTGCGCTTCTTCTTTTTATCGTTCTTGGTTATGTTTTTCTGAGCTTTGCCAGCCTTTTTGGCTGCCTTTCCACTGGTTTTCGGCGGCATTATTACTTTCAAACTCACTTGTGTAACCACTTCCACTTGTATTGAATTTAAGTTCAAGTTCAAGTTTCAAGTTATTTATTGTCTGAGTATTCAATGTTTTACAGAGTTATACATATTTCTGCTTTTACTTAGCTCTAAGGTTGACAAATTCCTTAAATTACTAAAATTATGATAGTAGTTTTATCCTGCGCATGTGCTTATCCGGATGTTAGGAAAATTAAGTTATTAGTTTTTTGCAAATTTATCAAGACAATAATGGTTTAGTTTTGAAATATGATATTAAGTTTTATGTCTTTTCTAGGAAAAATTTTATCAAAAACCTAGACACAGTTTTATTTTTCTTTGTGGTTTTAATGTTCTTATTAACTAACTTATAGACTAGAAACTAAGACTAAAGGTAGAGGGCATATTTACAAGGAGGGGAGAGGTGGACGGAGAGTTATCCCTACGTTATTGGTCTATATTGTAAATCAAGAGATCAGGGTTTAAGTTTGCGTGTCTGCGGTGGTAGAAAATCAGGTTACCCTGGTGGTCGAAGATTATTCCTAATCTTTTAAGGTATTCGATGTTTTTTATGGTCAGGTGGTGGACTGGTGAATTTTCTACTAAACTGGTTTGATAAATACTACTCGAGATCAATGTGTTGGGATTATCGTGATTGTAATCAATAAATTTTTCGATAATATTAAATATTTGTTTGTCAATTCGAGTTGTTTTTGTCAATGTGTATACGATTTTGTTGGGTATGTAGTGAAGGTTTGCGTCTCTGGCTAGCGTTCCTATTGAACGACGAAGCAAGTGTCTTTCAAATGTGCGAATTCTTTCCATTTCTTTAGAGGTAAGGTTGAACCAGGCAATATGACCATATGCTAGGATTGGTTGGATTAGTTTTTTATAAATGAGAGATTTTGTTTTTAGGATTTGTGTGTCTGGACTTGTAGAAATAGAGCCAAATATTTTATGTATTTGAGCGACTTGTTTTTTAGCTGCATTTATTTTATATGATGTGTTGTTCTTGAAGTTAAGTTTAGAGTCATAGATTACGCCTAGATACTTAATTTCATTTACTGTTTTTATTTGTGCATACTGGTCAATTGTTATTGTTGGTGTGTAGTTCCTATGATTAGGGTAAAGGTCTGTTAGTCTTGGTCCTCTTAGTGTACAGGTTTCACATTTATTTATATTTAATTTTAGTCTCCACTTTCGGAAGTAAATATCTAGTGTTTTAATGTATTTATTGAGTTCCTTTTCTGCTATCTTTAGTCTTGGACTAGAGGCGAGAAGGAGAATGTCGTCTGCGTAAATTATAGGCTGAATGGTGGTTCGCGTTGTAGTGTCTGGTGTTTGTTGGAATTCAGGTATATCAGCAAGATATATATTATATAATATGGGAGCGAGAGTTGAACCTTGGGGAACCCCAGCCGTGACCTCTCTTATTAGAGATGTATCTGAACCTGAGTTATTGGTTACATAGAATGAACGGCTATTTAGGTAACTGTAAATGATGCGTAGGATGTTCGGATTGAAACTATAGTATCTGGCCATTTTATAAATTAATGCATTTGACCAGACTGTGTCAAAGGCTTTTTCAAAGTCAAGCGCACACGCGATTGTGGAGCATTTCTTCGAGAGTTTATCATAAATGAAGTTGTTGACAACGGCAAATGCGTGAGCGGTGGAGGTGTTATGACGAAATCCGAATTGAAATTTTTTTAGAATCCGTGCATCGTCCAGGTGATTTTGTATTTTCTTAGACAATAGCTTCTCGAAAAGTTGACTAATGGCTGATAAAATTGATATCGGTCTGTAGTTATTTAGGCTATTAGCCTTGGTTTTGGATTTATGGATTGCAATAATTTTGCTACATTTCCATTTGTTGGGGAAGTAGCCTATGTTGTAGCAGTGATTAAGGATTTTAACAATATGGACTAGCAGTCTGAGACTAATTCTTTTTAGAAGAAAATTGCTACAGAAATCTGGACCAATAGTTTTTTTGGAATTACTGTTTCTTATTATGACGATTACTTCTTCAACGTTAGTGAAACCCAAGTTTAAAGCATCGGGGAAGTTGCCGTCAGCCGTGTGAATTTCATTAAAATTTATTACTTGCATATTGTTAAATGCTATTTCGTTAATGGAGTTATTAATAAGGACACTGTGAGAATGGTATTGCGGGTTAGAATGGGATAAATGATCGTTTTGCTTGTGAATTTGTTCGAACGACCAGGCGAGTGCGTTAACTTTTTGAAAATCGGATGTTAGTATTGGGGGGGAGTTGAAGTCTATAGTATTTAGTTCGGTTGTGGAGAGATTTATATTTGCTATTTCTTTATTTGGTTTGGTTTTAGAAAGTGTTTTTAGGTTGATATCTTTTGGTTTCAGGTATTTCAATTTATTTTCAATTTGTTTTAGATATATATTTTCTATGTGTGTGTTTAATTGATTGCTAAAGTATTTAATTTGATTTCTTATAAGGGTTTTTTCGTCTAAGGAGATATTAGCTTGTCTTCTGTATAGAATTCTTCTAAGTTGACGACGAGTTCTTATAATAAGCAGGCATTCCCTATTTAGATGGACTGTTTTATTTGGTTTATTGTGATCTAAGGTTATTTTGGGTATTGCCAGTTCAGAGTCTAGTCCTTTCTTAAGAGCTTCTTGAAGATTGTTAATGTATAAATCTATTTCATTAAGGCTTAAGTTAGTCTCATTTGGGATTTCGTTAATATTATTTATGACTATAGTGTTCCAAATTGTCGGGTTTATTTTATTGAAGTTTAGAATTTTAGTGGGGATTAATTTTATCAAGTTTGAAGTTGCCTAGTTTTATTTTTGTTTCTATTGCGTAGTGGTCAGATGGAAAGTCTTTTAATACTTTGCAGCTACCGTTTGAACTAAGTTGTAGTGATTTTATAAAAAAGTCTATTGAGGTTCTACTATTGTTGCCTATTCTGGTAGGTTCGTTAGAGTTCTGTAGTAGAAAGTTTGGCTCATTTTGCAGCCAATTGTGGAGGGTTCGTCCGTTTGAGTTTATATGGCTTGCATTATGGTATGGAAAGTGCCAGCTGGGGTGTTTACTGTTAATATCGCAACCAATAATAATGGGGCAACTGCCTGCGTATTGATTGATGGAATTAATTATTGTGTTTAGGTCAGAGGCAAGTAATCGCTCGTTTGGCCGGTTATAGATTGATGCTAGGGCAATGTTGTGTTTTGTGTTTCTATTGTCTGTGTAGGATAGTTTAATAGCAATTGCTTCTAAATGACTAGTCGGTACCAGAGGAAGTTGTTTGTATTTAATTCCGTTTTTTAAGCAAATGCCTACTAATGCGCCAGAGTTAGGTCTATTGTTAGTTAGGGAACTGCTTTGTCTTATGAATTTGTAATTTGTTAGTGTTAGTGGATTTTGTGTGTTCAACCTGTGCTCAGCAATGAGAAGGATGTCGGGATTATGTTTGTTTAAAAATTTATTAAGCTCAATACGCTTCCCCAAGTTTCGGATACTATTGACGTTTAGGAAGATACATTTAAAATATTTCATGATGATATTTGTAGAATGAAGTCGAGTAGTATTTGTTTTTGAAGGTTTTCGTTATTGTTTTTAGGATATTTACGAATTGTTTTTTGCATTATTTCAATGCAAGAAACTAGGTCTTTACCAAAGGCGTTTTCGGAGTCTTGATTTAGTTTTTCTATTGAAATTTTATCTGTTTGGGGTCTAGCATTGGGGGTTGTACTGGGTTTTGTGCTAATATTATTATTAAATAGTGAGGAAAAGGTTTTATTGTTTTGTATTATGCTATTGAGGTTAGTATTTGGTCTAGTGACAAGAGTTTTTTGGGCGGTCTGTTTAGCGTGGATTTTTTCCACGAGCCTACGCCTAACTGGGCAAATCTTGGCATTGGCTGTGTGTTCCCCTTGGCAGTTGACGCACTGGGGCCTACTATTAGTTTGAGGATTGTTGGGGTCTGGTTTTGGGAGGCTACATTGCCCTGGGGCATGAGTTTTTGTGCATTTTATGCATCTGTAGGGCATATTACAGTTGCTGGCTACATGTGAAAATCTTTGGCACTTATGGCATTGCTTAATATTATTAGGATGGGGTCTAAAGCCTTCTATAGATACTTTACAGTTAAGTAGATAATTAATATTATATATTTTACTTATATTATTTTCTTTTTTTATTTGAATGATGTAAAATTTTTCTTTGTAAGGTTTTACAGATATTATGTCTAGATCAGGTATTATTTCTTTGATTGCATGTTCGATTTCTTTCTCATCAAATACATTTAGCGGAAGCTTTTTGATTATTACTAAATGTGGCTTTAATTGTTTGGGTGTATAAGAAAAATATGTTGCCTTATGCTCGGTTAAATTTTTTTTGGTTAGACTTAGGGTTTCTAATGTGTAAAGTTTGATATGTATCACATTTTTGTTAAGTACATTTAAGGTGTATTTACCATTAATTAAGTGTCTAAGATTTTTTACATCTTGGTTGTACACTACTATGATTGGAAGGTTATTTAGGGTATCTGTGGGGGAAGGTGCCTTCCTCGCAGTTATTTTTTTCGAACCTGCTGCTGCTGATGTTGAAGTTGATGCTGCTGCTGCTGCTGCTGAAGATTTTGATGTTGATGCTGCTGCTGATGATGATATTGATGCTGTAGTTTTTTTTAGGGTAGGTGATCTTCCTAATGCTGACTCGGTTACTTTGTATTTTTTGTTTTGTTTCTTATTTGCTGTATTTTGTTTTGTTGCTGCGAGAGCTGGAAAGTCTGCATGGTTTTGGTTTGTTGCTGCTAAAAGCTCCAGTAATTTTTTATTTTCACTTCTGAGGCTGTTTATTTCCTGCAGGAGTCCTTCAAGCTGGTCCTGAGATAGTTGGGGCTTAGGGGAGTCGTCGCCATCATACTCCTCTTCATCCTCGTAGCTATCGTCGCTGCTGCTAGAGCTGCTGTAGCTGTCGGTTGATGAACTTCTAAACCTTTTCGAGGATTCGGACTCGTAGTCCATGTCGTTCGATGCGCTAGCATTTGAAATGTTTGCGTTTGATATTTGATGTTCGTCGGTTGAGGGTTGACCTGTTTTGTTAAGGTCTTCCTCCATTGTTACGGCACTGATGGTGTTCTTTAAGGCACTTTCACTACGGATTATTGTTTTCTTATTACCGTAAGATAAGTTTTTATTTCTTTTTTCCCACTTTGGTGGATGAACGGTTGTGCTGGCAAGCTCAGCTAGGGCCCTAGCTGGCTGCTCATTGTTCACTTTTTCGCAATTCACTTTATGTGTTGTATTGTTTCTCTCTCACTCACTATTTATGGTTTTGTCTCTTTCTGTTAATTGAATAATGAGCTTTTTTGCTTAGTCTGCCTTTCCACTGGTTTTCGGCGGCATTATTACTTTCAAACTCACTTGTGTAACCACTTCCACTTGTATTGAATTTAAGCCCATGACGGTTTTGCTTTGTACTTTTATTCCAACAATGTTTTCAGGCCAGAGATGCACAAATATTCACTGCCAACCACCAACCCCTAACTGAAGGCCGGGGCACAGGCGTAAGTATAAATTGGTGGTCGCAGACGCGCGCTACATCAGAATTCTAGTGTGAAGTGAACGATAAAGAAGATAAAGAAGAAATGTCTGGCCGTGGCAAAGGTGGAAAAGTTAAGGGAAAGGCAAAGTCCCGCTCGAATCGTGCTGGTCTTCAGTTTCCCGTCGGGCGCATTCATCGTCTGCTCCGCTAAAGGCAAGCTATGTTCAACGCGTTGGTGCCGCCGCCCCAGTTTATCCTCTTTTGGCTTGCCGTTATGTAATATCTAGTCAGTTTAAGTTTGCTGTCTGCGTTAGAATCAGGTTCTGGCTGGCAATGCTGCCCGTGATAACAAGAAGACTAGGATTATTCCCCGTCACTTGCAGTTGGCCATCCGCAATGATGAGGAGTTGAACAAGCTGCTCTCTGGTGTTACCATAGCTCAGGGTGGCGTGTTGCCCAACATCCAGGCTGTGCTGTTGCCAAAGAAGACCGAGAAGGCTTAAATGACTAGTTGCGGCCCTGTATTTTACCTATTTGTATATAAACATATCTAAAAACCCAAACGTCCTTTTCAGGACGACCACAAATTGTGAAAAAGAAATACAATTTTCAAAGTTGGCTAAAATTAACAAATTGAAGAAATTTTTTTAGTTAGAAGTTTGGCTGTGAAGATTATCCCTTTTCAAGGGACGGCCATAAAATCTATCATATAAACAATTTGGAAGTAACACAAATCGGAAAAATTCCAGTAGCTCGGCAATATAGTATATTATTAGAAGGGGGTCTTTGAAACCCCACGTGTACCAACACTTTTTCAAATCTATAACAAAATTATATTGTTAATATAGGATATGTTACTTCCTAATATACATTTTTTAATTAACAAATTATTTCCCTTTTCTCATATAATGGTGGTCCTGAAAAGGACCGATTGAATAATTATTTTCAGGCTGTACAACAGTCATTTTAACCGCCAAAACCGTAGAGAGTGCGTCCCTGTCTCTTCAAGGCGTAAACAACATCCATAGCCGTGACTGTCTTCCTTTTGGCGTGTTCGGTGTAGGTGACGGCATCGCGGATAACGTTCTCCAAGAACACTTTCAAGACTCCACGAGTTTCCTCATAGATAAGACCAGATATGCGCTTTACACCGCCACGACGAGCCAAACGGCGAATAGCTGGCTTGGTAATACCCTGGATATTATCACGCAAGACTTTCCGATGACGCTTTGCGCCACCCTTGCCCAAGCCTTTGCCTCCTTTGCCGCGTCCAGTCATTTTTCACCGTTTTATTTCTTTGTTAACACACTGCACGATAGTCACTGAAGAACTAAAGTCCGAACCCGGTGCGCTGCTCTTTATACCGGATTCAAACAAAACACGAAAGAGTCCGAGCGATACGACTCTCCCTCTCTACGTTAACGCGATGAAATGGAATAGCATGTCTTCTATTTATGTCTCCCTCTATTCAACCCTCGGCGTCTGTGGTATATAAAAAGGTGGCAAACGCGTAAATTTTTATTCTGTCAATAGGACGCAAAGTGAACAGTGAATTGTTAGTATGGCTCG
This sequence comes from Drosophila varians, assembly GCA_018150405.1. Taxonomy (NCBI): domain Eukaryota; kingdom Metazoa; phylum Arthropoda; class Insecta; order Diptera; family Drosophilidae; genus Drosophila; species Drosophila varians. Next base: position 20,552,043 of record JAECWK010000125.1, read on the forward strand.
TACAAAGCAGACTGCTCGTAAATCGACTGGTGGTAAGGCGCCACGCAAACAACTGGCTACAAAAGCTGCACGTAAGAGTGCCCCAGCCACCGGAGGAGTAAAGAAGCCTCATCGCTATCGCCCCGGAACTGTGGCTCTTCGTGAGATTCGTCGCTATCAGAAGAGCACTGAGCTACTGATCCGTAAACTACCTTTCCAGCGGTTGGTGCGTGAAATTGCTCAGGACTTTAAAACTGATTTGCGTTTCCAGAGCTCGGCCGTAATGGCTTTGCAGGAAGCGAGCGAGGCCTATTTGGTTGGTCTGTTTGAAGATACCAATTTGTGCGCCATTCATGCTAAGCGTGTTACTATTATGCCCAAAGATATTCAGCTTGCCCGTCGTATACGTGGTGAGCGCGCTTAAGTTGAGCAATTATGTTGGCAACTTGCAGGTCATCAAGTTTTTTAAAATCGGTCCTTTTCAGGACCACAAACTTATTTTAATAATGAGATTTGAAAAGACATCACATTTTAAGGATTCAAGAAATTTTCACCTTTCTAATAATTGTCGAATAATATAATAAATTAAGTATATGAACAACTATTAATTTGGGAGTTAATTATTGCATATATTATTTCATATAAAATCAAAAATTTAATTAATCCCTCAATGACTTGCACTATTTTAATTTGTGTTTCAGTAAAACATAAACATAAAAAAAAAATACTTACATTAAATTAAAATAGGATTATACTTTACATATTATGTTTTTATGGTATATATTGGCATATAAAAAAATGTTGATACTTTTTATGCAGATGCATTCTTATAAAAATCGGCAAGTTACCAAAGTAAACGTTCACGTTAAAGTATTCGAAGTATCCAGTTCACGAGGCAAAACAACATATTTTCAAAAAATCCGTGGACTAAGCGAATTTATTTCTTAGACACTATGAAAAATATAAGAATTTAATAAAAAGAAAACAATAAATATGTATAAAATTTTACAGAAAGAATATTATTATTTTCAAAACAATTTCCGAATGTTTAACCTTAGTGCACTTTTTGTTCAGGATAGGTTAAATCTAAAGCCATATTAAAGTCGGAATATTCAATAAAAATTAAAATATGCATTACATGTCTGGTAGTTGAAAGATCAATTGAAAACTTTTTAGTGTATTCATTACCATATGACAATATTTACTATTTTTAATTATGTTTTTTTTTTTTAAATATTAAAGTGACTAAAGTAAACGTTCACTTTTGAGTACCGAAGAAAAACTAACCCATTCATAAACATAATTTGAAATATTTTTTTATTTTTCGTTTAATATTTAAGAAGAAAAAAAAGTTGAGATATATCTTCATTTCATTATTAGAAAAACGGAAAAATTTAAAATAATAACACCCTTTGAATAATCATTTGTAACAAAAATGAGCTGTGCCAAACAAATAGTCTAGATGCTCTCCTCCTCGATTCTCATCCGTCGAAGGGACCTAAAAAATGGGCCGTCTGCCTTTTTTGCGCGTTTATTTTTTTTTGTTTATTTTTTGTGAATAAAATAAAAATAATGTCTGATTCAGCTGTAGCGACAACTGCGTCTCCTGTGGCAGCTCCACCCGCGTCACTTGAGAAGAAAATACAAGCCAAAAAGGCAACGGGGTCCGCTGGAACAAAGGCAAAAAAGACCACTGCACCACCATCGCATCCGCCGACACAACAGATGGTAGACGCCTCAATTAAGAATTTGAAAGAGCGCGGAGGCTCTTCGCTTTTGGCAATCAAGAAGTACATTACTGCTACATACAAATGCGACGCTCAGAAGCTAGCTCCGTTTATTAAAAAGTACCTAAAGTCAGCCGTGGCCAATGGTAAGCTGATCCAAACGAAGGGAAAGGGTGCCTCTGGTTCGTTTAAACTGTCGGCTTCTCTGCCAAGAAGGATCCCAAACCAAAATTATCTTCTGCTGAGAAAAAAACTAAAAGCAAGAATATACCCGCCAAGAAGACTGGAGCCACCGCAAAGAAGTCCGCCCCAGCTAGTGACAGAAAGCCGAAATCTAAGAAAGCCGTGGCTACCAAGAAGACCGCTGAGAAAAAGAAGACAGAGAAGTCCAAGGCTAAGGACGTTAAGAAATCTGGTAACGTAAAGGCGAAAACTGTAACATCAAAGGTGAAGTCATCTTCATCCAAAGCAAAAGGGGCGGAAAAAGCTCCTAAATCTAAACCAACTGCATCAGCTAAGCCGAAAAAGACGGTAAAGAAAGCCCTGCTCCTCTACAGCAAAGAAGCCGAAAGCAAAGACCACGGCAGCGAAGAAATAAATTGTGATAATGTGCATTATACTTGTACATGTTCGCAAAAGTAATTTTAGATTTCAATATCTGAAATTAAATCAAACAAGCCCTTTTTAGGGCTACAATATGTGTTTAAAGAGAGAAATTGTCAATTTTGTTTCTTTTGGCGGCTACAACTGCAGAGTCTTTGTAACCGAATTTAAGTCAAAATAGTTGAATATATATTTGTTAATATCATTTACTAGCCATTAGAAATTCTAGTTACAATTCTACACAAATTTTCAGTGCACATGTGCAGTGAAAATCGTCGTTTTCACTTTCAAACTAATAAAAATTCTGTTTCTTTGATCAAATATGTTGTGGCCCTGAAAAGGGCCTTTTCGATCGTTGTTCCCAGCAATGGGGTAATTTACTTGGAGCTGGTATATTTGGTGACAGCCTTGGTTCCTTCACTGACGGCGTGTTTGGCCAATTCTCCAGGCAGAAGTAGGCGAACAGCCGTTTGAATTTCCCGACTAGTGATGGTCGAGCGTTTGTTGTAATGAGCCAGACGCGAAGCCTCAGCAGCAATACGTTCAAAGATATCGTTCACGAAGCTGTTCATTATACTCATAGCTTTCGACGATATTCCAGTGTCAGGGTGAACCTGCTTCAGAACCTTGTAGATGTAGATGGCATAGCTCTCCTTCCTCTTGCGCTTCTTCTTTTTATCGTTCTTGGTTATGTTTTTCTGAGCTTTGTTTGCCTTTTTGGCTGCCTTTCCACTGGTTTTCGGCGGCATTATTACTTTCAAACTCACTTGTGTAACCACTTCCACTTGTATTGAATTTAAGCCCATGACGGTTTTGCTTTGTACTTTTATTCCAACAATGTTTTCAGGCCAGAGATGCACAAATATTCACTGCCAACCACCAACCCCTAACTGAAGGCCGGGGCACAGGCGTAAGTATAAATTGGTGGTCGCAGACGCGCGCTACATCAGAATTCTAGTGTGAAGTGAACGATAAAGAAGATAAAGAAGAAATGTCTGGCCGTGGCAAAGGTGGAAAAGTTAAGGGAAAGGCAAAGTCCCGCTCGAATCGTGCTGGTCTTCAGTTTCCCGTCGGGCGCATTCATCGTCTGCTCCGCAAAGGCAACTATGCTGAACGCGTTGGTGCCGGCGCACCAGTTTATCTGGCTGCCGTTATGGAATACCTAGCAGCTGAAGTTCTTGAGCTGGCTGGCAATGCTGCCCGTGATAACAAGAAGACTAGGATTATTCCCCGTCACTTGCAGTTGGCCATCCGCAATGATGAGGAGTTGAACAAGCTGCTCTCTGGTGTTACCATAGCTCAGGGTGGCGTGTTGCCCAACATCCAGGCTGTGCTGTTGCCAAAGAAGACCGAGAAGAAGGCTTAAATGACTAGTTGCGGCCCTGTATTTTACCTATTTGTATATAAACATATCTAAAAACCCAAACGTCCTTTTCAGGACGACCACAAATTGTGAAAAAGAAATACAATTTTCAAAGTTGGCTAAAATTAACAAATGAAATTAGAAGTTTGGCTGTGAAGATTATCCCTTATCAAGGGACGGCCAATAAAATCTATCATATAAACAATTTGGAAGTAACACAAATCGGAAAAATTCCAGTAGCTCGGCAATATAGTATATTATTAGAAGGGGGTCTTTGAAACCCCACGTGTACCAACACTTTTTCAAATCTATAACAAAATTATATTGTTAATATAGGATATGTTACTTCCTAATATACATTTTGTAATTAACAAATTATTTCCCTTTTCTCATATAATGGTGGTCCTGAAAAGGACCGATTGAATAATTATTTTCAGGCTGTACAACAGTCATTTTAACCGCCAAAACCGTAGAGAGTGCGTCCCTGTCTCTTCAAGGCGTAAACAACATCCATAGCCGTGACTGTCTTCCTTTTGGCGTGTTCGGTGTAGGTGACGGCATCGCGGATAACGTTCTCCAAGAACACTTTCAAGACTCCACGAGTTTCCTCATAGATAAGACCAGATATGCGCTTTACACCGCCACGACGAGCCAAACGGCGAATAGCTGGCTTGGTAATACCCTGGATATTATCACGCAAGACTTTCCGATGACGCTTTGCGCCACCCTTGCCCAAGCCTTTGCCTCCTTTGCCGCGTCCAGTCATTTTTCACCGTTTTATTTCTTTGTTAACACACTGCACGATAGTCACTGAAGAACTAAAGTCCGAACCCGGTGCGCTGCTCTTTATACCGGATTCAAACAAAACACGAAAGAGTCCGAGCGATACGACTCTCCCTCTCTACGTTAACGCGATGAAATGGAATAGCATGTCTTGCTATTTATGTCTCCCTCTATTCAACCCTCGGCGTCTGTGGTATATAAAAAGGTGGCAAACGCGTAAATTTTTATTCTGTCAATAGGACGCAAAGTGAACAGTGAATTGTTAGTATGGCTCGTACAAAGCAGACTGCTCGTAAATCGACTGGTGGTAAGGCGCCACGCAAACAACTGGCTACAAAGGCTGCACGTAAGAGTGCCCCAGCCACCGGAGGAGTAAAGAAGCCTCATCGCTATCGCCCCGGAACTGTGGCTCTTCGTGAGATTCGTCGCTATCAGAAGAGCACTGAGCTACTGATCCGTAAACTACCTTTCCAGCGGTTGGTGCGTGAAATTGCTCAGGACTTTAAAACTGATTTGCGTTTCCAGAGCTCGGCCGTAATGGCTTTGCAGGAAGCGAGCGAGGCCTATTTGGTTGGTCTGTTTGAAGATACCAATTTGTGCGCCATTCATGCTAAGCGTGTTACTATTATGCCCAAAGATATTCAGCTTGCCCGTCGTATACGTGGTGAGCGCGCTTAAGTTGAGCAATTATGTTGGCAACTTGCAGGTCATCAAGTTTTTTAAAATCGGTCCTTTTCAGGACCACAAACTTATTTTAATAATGAGATTTGAAAAGACATCACATTTTAAGGATTCAAGAAATTTTCACCTTTCTAATAATTGTCGAATAATATAATAAATTAAGTATATGAACAACTATTAATTTGGGAGTTAATTATTGCATATATTATTTCATATAAAATCAAAAATTTAATTAATCCCTCAATGACTTGCACTATTTTAATTTGTGTTTCAGTAAAACATAAACAAAAAAAAAAAATACTTACATTAAATTAAAATAGGATTATACTTTACATATTATGTTTTTATGGTATATATTGGCATATAAAAAAATGTTGATACTTTTAATGCAGATGCATTCTTATAAAAATCGGCAAGTTACCAAAGTAAACGTTCACGTTAAAGTATTCGAAGTATCCAGTTCACGAGGCAAAACAACATATTTTCAAAAAATCCGTGGACTAAGCGAATTTATTTCTTAGACACTATGAAAAATATAAGAATTTAATAAAAAGAAAACAATAAATATGTATAAAATTTTACAGAAAGAATATTATTATTTTCAAAACAATTTCCGAATGTTTAACCTTAGTGCACTTTTTGTTCAGGATAGGTTAAATCTAAAGCCATATTAAAGTCGGAATATTCAATAAAAATTAAAATATGCATTACATGTCTGGTAGTTGAAAGATCAATTGAAAACTTTTTAGTGTATTCATTACCATATGACAATATTTACTATTTTTAATTATGTTTTTTTTTTTAAATATTAAAGTGACTAAAGTAAACGTTCACTTTTGAGTACCGAAGAAAAACTAACCCATTCATAAACATAATTTGAAATATTTTTTTATTTTTCGTTTAATATTTAAGAATAAAAAAAAGTTGAGATATATCTTCATTTCATTATTAGAAAAACGGAAAAATTTAAAATAATAACACCCTTTGAATAATCATTTGTAACAAAAATGAGCTGTGCCAAACAAATAGTCTAGATGCTCTCCTCCTCGATTCTCATCCGTCGAAGGGACCTAAAAAATGGGCCGTCTGCCTATTTTTCGCGTATAAGAAGTTTATTTTTTGTGAATAAAATAAAAATAATGTCTGATTCAGCTGTAGCGACAACTGCGTCTCCTGTGGCAGCTCCACCCGCGTCACTTGAGAAGAAAATACAAGCCAAAAAGGCAACGGGGTCCGCTGGAACAAAGGCAAAAAAGACCACTGCACCACCATCGCATCCGCCGACACAACAGATGGTAGACGCCTCAATTAAGAATTTGAAAGAGCGCGGAGGCTCTTCGCTTTTGGCAATCAAGAAGTACATTACTGCTACATACAAATGCGACGCTCAGAAGCTAGCTCCGTTTATTAAAAAGTACCTAAAGTCAGCCGTGGCCAATGGTAAGCTGATCCAAACGAAGGGAAAGGGTGCCTCTGGTTCGTTTAAACTGTCGGCTTCTGCCAAGAAGGATCCCAAACCAAAATTATCTTCTGCTGAGAAAAAAACTAAAAGCAAGAATATACCCGCCAAGAAGACTGGAGCCACCGCAAAGAAGTCCGCCCCAGCTAGTGACAGAAAGCCGAAATCTAAGAAAGCCGTGGCTACCAAGAAGACCGCTGAGAAAAAGAAGACAGAGAAGTCCAAGGCTAAGGACGTTAAGAAATCTGGTAACGTAAAGGCGAAAACTGTAACATCAAAGGTGAAGTCATCTTCATCCAAAGCAAAAGGGGCGGAAAAAGCTCCTAAATCTAAACCAACTGCATCAGCTAAGCCGAAAAAGACGGTAAAGAAAGCAGCTGCTCCGGCTACAGCAAAGAAGCCGAAAGCAAAGACCACGGCAGCGAAGAAATAAATTGTGATAATGTGCATTATACTTGTACATGTTCGCAAAAGTAATTTTAGATTTCAATATCTGAAATTAAATCAAACAAGCCCTTTTTAGGGCTACAATATGTGTTTAAAGAGAGAAATTGTCAATTTTGTTTCTTTTGGCGGCTACAACTGCAGAGTCTTTGTAACCGAATTTAAGTCAAAATAGTTGAATATATATTTGTTAATATCATTTACTAGCCATTAGAAATTCTAGTTACAATTCTACACAAATTTTCAGTGCACATGTGCAGTGAAAATCGTCGTTTTCACTTTCAAACTAATAAAAATTCTGTTTCTTTGATCAAATATGTTGTGGCCCTGAAAAGGGCCTTTTCGATCGTTGTTCCCAGCAATGGGGTAATTTACTTGGAGCTGGTATATTTGGTGACAGCCTTGGTTCCTTCACTGACGGCGTGTTTGGCCAATTCTCCAGGCAGAAGTAGGCGAACAGCCGTTTGAATTTCCCGACTAGTGATGGTCGAGCGTTTGTTGTAATGAGCCAGACGCGAAGCCTCAGCAGCAATACGTTCAAAGATATCGTTCACGAAGCTGTTCATTATACTCATAGCTTTCGACGATATTCCAGTGTCAGGGTGAACCTGCTTCAGAACCTTGTAGATGTAGATGGCATAGCTCTCCTTCCTCTTGCGCTTCTTCTTTTTATCGTTCTTGGTTATGTTTTTCTGAGCTTTGCCAGCCTTTTTGGCTGCCTTTCCACTGGTTTTCGGCGGCTTTATTACTTTCAAATTCACTATCTTTGTGTAACCACTTCCACTTGCATTAAGCCCAATGACGGTTTTGCTTTGTACTTTTATTCCAACAATGTTTTCTGGCCAGCGATGCACAAATATTCACTGCCAACCACCAACCCCTAACTGAAGGCCGGGGCACAGGCGTAAGTATAAATTGGTGGCCGCAGACGCGCACTTGTTGTTGGGTATGTAGGGTATTTTGTTGGGTATGTAGTAAAGGTTTGCATCTCTGGCTAGCGTTCCTATTGAACGACGAAGCAAGTGTCTTTCAATCGTGCGAATTCTTTCCATTTCTTTAGAGGTAAGGTTGAACCAGGCAATATGACCATATGCTAGGATTGGTTGGATTAGTTTTTTATAAAGAGAGATTTTGTTTTTAGGATTTGTGTGTCTGGACTTGTGGAAATTGAGCCAAATACTTGATCTATTTGAGCGACTTGTTTTTTAGCTGAATTTATTTTATATGATGTGCTGTTTATGAAGTTAAGTTTAGAGTCATAGATTACACCTATATACTTAATTTCATTTACTGTTTTTATTTGTGCATATGGTCAAGTGTTATTGTCGGTGTGTAGTTCCTATGATTAGGGTAATGGTCAGTTAGTCTTGGTCCTCTTAGTGTACAGGTTTCACATTTATTTATATTTAATTTTAGTCGCCACCTTCGGAAGTAAATATCTAGTTTTTTAATGTATTTATTGAGTTCCTTTTCTGCTATCTTTAGTCTTGGACTAGAGGCGAGAAGGAGAATGTCGTCTGCGTAAATTATAGGCTGGATGGTGGTTCGCGTTGTGGTGTCTGGTGTTTGTTGGAATTCAGGTATATCAGCAAGATAAATATTATATAATATGGGAGCGAGAGTTGAACCTTGGGGAACCCCAGCCGTGACCTCTCTTAATAGAGATATTTCTGAACCTGAGTTATTGGTTACATAGAATGAATGGCTATTTAGGTAACTGTAAATGATGCGTAGGATGTTGGGATTGAAACTATAGAATCTGGCCATTTTATAAAGTAAAGCATTTGACCAGACTGTGTCAAAGGCTTTTTCAAAGTCAAGCGCACAAGCGATTGTGGAGCATTTTTTTCGAGAGTTTATCATAAAAGAAGTTGTTGACAACGGCAAATGCGTGAGCGGTGGAGGTGTTATGACAAAATCCGAATTAAAATTTTTTTTGAATCTGTGCATCGTCCAGGTGATTTTGTATTTTCTTAGACAATAGCTTCTCGAAAAGTTGACTAATGGCTGATAAAATTGATATCGGTCTGTAGTTATTTAGGCTATTAGCCTTGGTTTTGGATTTATGGATTGCAATAATTTTGCTACATTTCCATTTGCTGGGAAAGTAGCCTATGTTGTAGCAGTGACTAAGGATTTTAACAATATGGATTACCAGTCTGAGACTAATTCTTTTTAGAAGAAAATTGCTACAGAAATCTGGACCAATAGTTTTTTTAGAATTACTGTTTCTTATTATGATGATTACTTCTTCAACGTTAGTGAAACCCAAGTTTAAAGCATCGGGAAAGTTACCGTCAGCCGTGTGATTCTCATTAAAATTTATTACTTGCATATTGTTAAATGCTATATCGTTAATGGAGTTATTAATAAGGATACTGTGCGAATGGTATTGCGGGTTAGAATGGGATAAATGATCGTTTTGCTTGTGAATTTGTTCGAACGACCAGGCGAGTGCGTTAAGTTTTTGAAAATCGTATGTTAGTATTGGGGGGGTGTTGAAGTCTATAGAATTTAGTTTGGTTGTGGAGAGATTTATATTCGCTATTTCTTTATTTAGTTTGGTTTAAGAAGGTGTCTTTAAGTTGATATCTTTTGGTTTCAGGTATTTGATTTTATTTTCAATATGGTTTAGATATATATTTTCTGATTGCTTAAGTATTTAATTTGATTTCTTATTAGAGTTTTTTCGCCTACGCAGATATTAGCTTGTCTTCTGTATAGAATTCTTCTAAGTTGCCGACGAGTTCTTATAATAAGAAGGCATTCCCTATTTAGATGGTCTGATTTATTTGGTTTATTGTGATCTAAGGTTATTTTGGGTATTGCCAGTTCAGAGTCTAGTCCTTTCTTAAGAGCTTCTTAAAGATTGTTAATGTATAAATCTATTTTATTAAGGCTTAAGGTAGTCTCATTTGGGATTTCGTTAATATTATTTACGACTATAGTGTTCCACATTGTCGGGTTTTTTTTATTGAAGTTTAGAATTTTAGTGGGATCAATTTTATCAAGTTTAAAGTTGCCTAGTTTTATTTTTGTTTCTATTGCAAAATGGTCTGATGGAAAGTCTTTTAATACTTTGCAGCTACCGTTTGAACTAAGTTGTAGGGATTTTATAAAAAAGTCTATTGAGGTTCTACTATTGTTGCCTACTCTGGTAGGTTCTGAAGCAGAAAGTTTGGCTCATTTTGCAGCCAATTGTGGAGGGTTAGTCCGTTTAAGTTTATATGGCTTGTATCATGGTATCATGTATCATGGTATGGAAGGTGCCAGCTGGGGTGTTTACTGTTAATATCGTATATTGATGAGCGGTCCTTTAGCTTGGCGAGTTGTTGTTGTTGTAGAACCTGTAGATCTGCGTCTTTAATGTCGGGTGATTGTGTGATGGCCTCCAAGGTGGACTCTGAGCTGACATCCATAATTTTTAAGATGTTTCCAAATTGGCTGAATGATGTTTGGATTTTCCTTGTCAGGGGTTCCCAAAATACTAAGGCATACATTCACGTTGCAAGCCGTGCAACCTGAGGATAATGTCAGTATGGTGGCGTAAATCCATTGATTATATCATATATTATATTATTCCATATATTATATGGTATATATTATACCATATCATGTTGGAATGCACTGCTTTTCTTTGTCACAGCATTCCACTTTTATTGTTAATAAGGCGTTGTAAGGCGTTTGCTGATGGAAGCAAATGTGATGCTCATTCTTTAATGATGGATAGTGATTGAAATTGTCTTTATTGAATCCGATGAAGAGATCTCTGTGGGCGTCGACTGCGATAACTGTTGTTTGTACGTTGTATATGGTCCAGCTCTTTGAGATCCATAACGGGGGATCGTTAACCGGAAAATGTCGTAAGTTGTAGTTGTAGTTGTCAGATCACTAACAAGTTCTAAGTGAACTGTCTTCGTAGAGAAACAGCAGAAATCTGCAGTATAGGCCTTGTCGGTTCACTTTGCCTCGGATCTTGTGAATCCAAGTATTGAAAACTCCAGTATTGAAAAATTTGTGCCTCTTTCGATTGGTAAGTTTTCCATAATTTGATGCATCAATTTTGGTCGGATGGAAGTTGTCATCATTCTCACAATTGAGTAAGTGTACAATTGGAAAACTGGATGTTTGCATCAAAAGCCAGATTTGGCTTTTCTGGATTTTCTAGTCCTCCTCCGACCTGAAATAGCCTAAAGAATCCAATATGGCGGCTAATGATACAATACAAGCGAGCTCTTCTTGTCCAGAAAATCCGATTCGTTATATTGTACGCAGTATATTTATGCGTGCTTGCGTCAAGTCGCTTTTTTTTTTTTTTTTTTTTCGTGGCTCCCACTGCATACGTACAGCCCACCTCCCGCCCAACCGACCGAGGGGCGCTGCCGTTTATCGTACGGCTCGAATCGCGGGGATAGATCCGAGACGAGGAATAAGTATTTTTTAAAAAGGTTACGAGGAAGAGTTACATTGTTGCTCTCTTAAGTGGGAAAGAATCGAGGATTTCATGCAAGAGTTCTGTGAAATGATTTGATAGAGGTTATTGTAGTCAGAACATAGTACCCTGAAAGGGTCATGGTGGGCATATGTTGACCTACAAAAGTTAGGAAATAAGGGGAGGAAAGTTCGAGAGGCCCTAAAAGGAACGTTAAATTTTAACAGACTTAGAAGGTTCTGGCTGTCGATTTCACCATTAATAAGGTTATTGATGAATACTACACCCAGCATAGTCCTACGGTTTAGTAGGGATGGTAAGTTTATTAAAAGTAGTCTGCTATGATAAGACGGGAGTTGAATACTTGCATCCCAGGTTAGACCCCTAAGAGCAAAAAGGAGAAAGTTCTTCTGTACTGATTCAATACGGTCTTGATGAACCCCATATTGGGGACTCCAGACACATGAACCGTATTCAAGAATCGGACGAACTAAAGATATATAAAGAGTTTTGGTTATATAAGGGTCATTAAATTCCTTTGACCATCTTTTAATGAAACCAAGCACACCCTTGGCTTTATTAACCATTGCCGATATATGGTCGGTAAATTTAAGCTTGACGTCTAATAGGACACCTAGGTCGTTAACCTGAGTTAATTTTTCTAGGGCGGTCCCATAGAGAAAATAAGTTGCCTGGATGGGGCTTAAGCGATAGAATGACATAAGTTAGCATTTTGACCCATTGAGTTTTAAGTCATTAGCAGAACACCAATTTTGGAACTTGTCCAGATCGGACTGAAGTTTGTATTGGGCAGAGGAAGATTTATACTGAAGACACAGCTTAACGTCATCTGCGTACATAAGTACACGAGAGTTCGGTAAAGCAAAAGGCAAGTCATTTATAAAAATGGTAAAAAGTAAAGGCCCGAGATGGCTTCCTTGAGGGACTCCAGATGTAGCTCGGACTAGGCAGGAGAATACATCATTAAAAAGGACGCGTTGGGTTCTTCCAGAAAGATAACTGGAAATCCACGTAAGAAGGTTAGTTGGAAATCCCAAAAGATCGAGTTTTCTCAAAAGAAGTGAGTGGTTTACAGAGTCAAATGCTTTACTAAAGTCAGTGTAGATGACATCTGTTTGAAGGCCATTTTGGAAGCCATCAATTACAAATGATGTCAGCTCCAACAAGTTGGTGGTGGTGGAGCGACGCCTAATAAAACCATGCTGGCATGGAGAAATGATTGAACTACAGAGGTGCTGCAGATGAGGAGTAATAATTTTTTCAAATAGCTTTGGAATTGCTGACAATTTAGAGATGCCTCTATAATTGGTAGCATCAGATTTTTTCCCTTTTTTATGCAGGGGAATTATAAAGGATTCCTTCCACTTAAGGGGAAATATCGACGTTTCCAGAGATAAGGTGAAAAGCTTTGAAAGAGGTTTGCACAATGACTCAGCGCAATTCTTTAGCACACAGCCTGGTACTCCATCGGGACCTGGTGAAAGTACCGGTTTAACCTTTAAAAGATCCGATAACAAACTACGCTCGGTGAAAAATGGACCAAAAATAAGATTGGCATAAGATATAAGATATAACGTCTTTGTTGGGGTGTTTGTTCGCCTTTTAACAGAACCGCAACATGTATGCAACAGTTCGTTATAATTTATGAAGGAAGGAATTTTCATGTCTGCAGTTGGTCTTTTGCTGCCATACTTATAAACTGTAGAATGATAGTCCTTTATTTCCAGTTAAAGACTTTGGATTGTATTTTAGGGTATCTTTATTAATCAGGAGGCGGCAGTGGTGCCGCGTCCAGTTCTCGATGGATTCTGCTCTTTACAATATTCCTTATTAACGAAGTAAGGTCTAGGTCTCGTAACCGCGCTGCTTACAGCGGCAGAGACGCTTATATATTCTTATGTATAAATCTATATAACTAAACGAGGAAATAAGAATATACACTTGAGTTCAAGTACCCGCGGTCTGCATGTGACACTTGCAACCGGCTCGGATTTCATCCGCTTGGTCAAGAACCTTATATTTATCGTTTGTTTATGTTTATGCGACAATGTATGAAGTACAGTGTGCATTCGATAAATGTGCATATTACAAAACTTTGTTATTTGTTTCAAGTTGATCAGCTATCCGCTGCATTGTTGTTGATGATACGTGACGGCACTATTTTGGTTTGGTTGTTTCTGGGATCTTAGCAATCCGATTTGCCACAATTTGGTAAGTGGAAGCTGTCGCGTTGATAAATCCTAGTACGACGGATGAAAATATCCAATAGCCCCGGATGTAATTATGCGATAATTTAATATTAAAACCTATGACTTAATAATTTATACTATAGTGTCGCAGACCGCTATCTTGCCGACTCTGAATGCCAGCGGGTGAAAAAGATCTGGATCTCTATGAAATTTGGCTGCAGTATGAAAATTGAAAATTGGAAGGGATCAGATATGGTTGTTATGATTTTCCTAAAGTGCGGTGGCGTAACCTTTTTTCAAGAGATTGCCGATTTGATCGTGAATCTTCGAGCGCAGATTTGGTTTTTTATCAATTTTGGTTTTCAGGCACTTCAGTCGTTTTAGAGCATTTGTGTCACTTTTAGGTAGAACAGTATCGTTACGCCGCCAGAGTAGTCCGTTTAACGCCCGTTAAGTTTTACACACTTTTCGCCCATGATTTTGAAAGCTTTTCATCGTGGTCTGTACGTTAAAGCTTTTCTTTATGGACTTTTCAATCTCAGATCAATCGCATTGACAATGATGCATAAAAAAACCAGTGTCAATGGTGTCAATGATGGACACTCGTATATTAAAACAAACGGATTATTGGGACAATCCGAAAAAATTTTTCTCCTTCGGTCGGATGTGTATTTCAGGTATTTGATTTTATTTTCAATATGGTTTAGATATATATTTTCTGATTGCTTAAGTATTTAATTTGATTTCTTATTAGAGTTTTTTCGCCTACGCAGATATTAGCTTGTCTTCTGTATAGAATTCTTCTAAGTTGCCGACGAGTTCTTATAATAAGAAGGCATTCCCTATTTAGATGGTCTGATTTATTTGGTTTATTGTGATCTAAGGTTATTTTGGGTATTGCCAGTTCAGAGTCTAGTCCTTTCTTAAGAGCTTCTTAAAGATTGTTAATGTATAAATCTATTTTATTAAGGCTTAAGGTAGTCTCATTTGGGATTTCGTTAATATTATTTACGACTATAGTGTTCCACATTGTCGGGTTTTTTTTTATTGAAGTTTAGAATTTTAGTGGGATCAATTTTATCAAGTTTAAAGTTGCCTAGTTTTATTTTTGTTTCTATTGCAAAATGGTCTGATGGAAAGTCTTTTAATACTTTGCAGCTACCGTTTGAACTAAGTTGTAGGGATTTTATAAAAAAGTCTATTGAGGTTCTACTATTGTTGCCTACTCTGGTAGGTTCTGAAGCAGAAAGTTTGGCTCATTTTGCAGCCAATTGTGGAGGGTTAGTCCGTTTAAGTTTATATGGCTTGTATCATGGTATCATGTATCATGGTATGGAAGGTGCCAGCTGGGGTGTTTACTGTTAATATCGTATATTGATGAGCGGTCCTTTAGCTTGGCGAGTTGTTGTTGTTGTAGAACCTGTAGATCTGCGTCTTTAATGTCGGGTGATTGTGTGATGGCCTCCAAGGTGGACTCTGAGCTGACATCCATAATTTTTAAGATGTTTCCAAATTGGCTGAATGATGTTTGGATTTTCCTTGTCAGGGGTTCCCAAAATACTAAGGCATACATTCACGTTGCAAGCCGTGCAACCTGAGGATAATGTCAGTATGGTGGCGTAAATCCATTGATTATATCATATATTATATTATTCCATATATTATATGGTATATATTATACCATATCATGTTGGAATGCACTGCTTTTCTTTGTCACAGCATTCCACTTTTATTGTTAATAAGGCGTTGTAAGGCGTTTGCTGATGGAAGCAAATGTGATGCTCATTCTTTAATGATGGATAGTGATTGAAATTGTCTTTATTGAATCCGATGAAGAGATCTCTGTGGGCGTCGACTGCGATAACTGTTGTTTGTACGTTGTATATGGTCCAGCTCTTTGAGATCCATAACGGGGGATCGTTAACCGGAAAATGTCGTAAGT
Organism: Drosophila varians; assembly: GCA_018150405.1. Classification (NCBI taxonomy): domain Eukaryota; kingdom Metazoa; phylum Arthropoda; class Insecta; order Diptera; family Drosophilidae; genus Drosophila; species Drosophila varians. Next base: position 20,567,666 of record JAECWK010000125.1, read on the forward strand.
TGTAGTTGTAGTTGTCAGATCACTAACAAGTTCTAAGTGAACTGTCTTCGTAGAGAAACAGCAGAAATCTGCAGTATAGGCCTTGTCGGTTCACTTTGCCTCGGATCTTGTGAATCCAAGTATTGAAAACTCCAGTATTGAAAAATTTGTGCCTCTTTCGATTGGTAAGTTTTCCATAATTTGATGCATCAATTTTGGTCGGATGGAAGTTGTCATCATTCTCACAATTGAGTAAGTGTACAATTGGAAAACTGGATGTTTGCATCAAAAGCCAGATTCGGCTTTTCTGGATTTTCTAGTCCTCCTCCGACCTGAAATAGCCTAAAGAATCCAATATGGCGGCTAATGATACAATACAAGCGAGCTCTTCTTGTCCAGAAAATCCGATTCGTTATATTGTACGCAGTATATTTATGCGTGCTTGCGTCAAGTCGCTTTTTTTTTTTTTTTTTTTTTTTTCGTGGCTCCCACTGCATACGTACAGCCCACCTCCCGCCCAACCGACCGAGGGGCGCTGCCGTTTATCGTACGGCTCGAATCGCGGGGATAGATCCGAGACGAGGAATAAGTATTTTTAAAAAGGTTACGAGGAAGAGTTACATTGTTGCTCTCTTAAGTGGGAAAGAATCGAGGATTTCATGCAAGAGTTCTGTGAAATGATTTGATAGAGGTTATTGTAGTCAGAACATAGTACCCTGAAAGGGTCATGGTGGGCATATGTTGACCTACAAAAGTTAGGAAATAAGGGGAGGAAAGTTCGAGAGGCCCTAAAAGGAACGTTAAATTTTAACAGACTTAGAAGGTTCTGGCTGTCGATTTCACCATTAATAAGGTTATTGATGAATACTACACCCAGCATAGTCCTACGGTTTAGTAGGGATGGTAAGTTTATTAAAAGTAGTCTGCTATGATAAGACGGGAGTTGAATACTTGCATCCCAGGTTAGACCCCTAAGAGCAAAAAGGAGAAAGTTCTTCTGTACTGATTCAATACGGTCTTGATGAACCCCATATTGGGGACTCCAGACACATGAACCGTATTCAAGAATCGGACGAACTAAAGATATATAAAGAGTTTTGGTTATATAAGGGTCATTAAATTCCTTTGACCATCTTTTAATGAAACCAAGCACACCCTTGGCTTTATTAACCATTGCCGATATATGGTCGGTAAATTTAAGCTTGACGTCTAATAGGACACCTAGGTCGTTAACCTGAGTTAATTTTTCTAGGGCGGTCCCATAGAGAAAATAAGTTGCCTGGATGGGGCTTAAGCGATAGAATGACATAAGTTAGCATTTTGACCCATTGAGTTTTAAGTCATTAGCAGAACACCAATTTTGGAACTTGTCCAGATCGGACTGAAGTTTGTATTGGGCAGAGGAAGATTTATACTGAAGACACAGCTTAACGTCATCTGAGTACATAAGTACACGAGAGTTCGGTAAAGCAAAAGGCAAGTCATTTATAAAAATGGTAAAAAGTAAAGGCCCGAGATGGCTTCCTTGAGGGACTCCAGATGTAGCTCGGACTAGGCAGGAGAATACATCATTAAAAAGGACGCGTTGGGTTCTTCCAGAAAGATAACTGGAAATCCACGTAAGAAGGTTAGTTGGAAATCCCAAAAGATCGAGTTTTCTCAAAAGAAGTGAGTGGTTTACAGAGTCAAATGCTTTACTAAAGTCAGTGTAGATGACATCTGTTTAAAGGCCATTTTGGAAGCCATCAATTACAAATGATGTCAGCTCCAACAAGTTGGTGGTGGTGGAGCGACGCCTAATAAAACCATGCTGGCATGGAGAAATGATTGAACTACAGAGGTGCTGCAGATGAGGAGTAATAATTTTTTCAAATAGCTTTGGAATTGCTGACAATTTAGAGATGCCTCTATAATTGGTAGCATCAGATTTTTTCCCTTTTTTATGCAGGGGAATTATAAAGGATTCCTTCCACTTAAGGGGAAATATCGACGTTTCCAGAGATAAGGTGAAAAGCTTTGAAAGAGGTTTGCACAATGACTCAGCGCAATTCTTTAGCACACAGCCTGGTACTCCATCGGGACCTGGTGAAAGTACCGGTTTAACCTTTAAAAGATCCGATAACAAACTACGCTCGGTGAGAAATGGACCAAAAATAAGATTGGCATAAGATATAAGATATAACGTCTTTGTTGGGGTGTTTGTTCGCCTTTTAACAGAACCGCAACATGTATGCAACAGTTCGTTATAATTTATGAAGGAAGGAATTTTCATGTCTGCAGTTGGTCTTTTGCTGCCATACTTATAAACTGTAGAATGATAGTCCTTTATTTCCAGTTAAAGACTTTGGATTGTATTTTAGGGTATCTTTATTAATCAGGAGGCGGCAGTGGTGCCGCGTCCAGTTCTCGATGGATTCTGCTCTTTACAATATTCCTTATTAACGAAGTAAGGTCTAGGTCTCGTAACCGCGCTGCTTACAGCGGCAGAGACGCTTATATATTCTTATGTATAAATCTATATAACTAAACGAGGAAATAAGAATATACACTTGAGTTCAAGTACCCGCGGTCTGCATGTGACAGTTTATGCTGACACTTGCAACCGGCTCGGATTTCATCCGCTTGGTCAAGAACCTTATATTTATCGTTTGTTTATGTTTATGCGACAATGTATGAAGTACAGTGTGCATTCGATAAATGTGCATATTACAAAACTTTGTTATTTGTTTCAAGTTGATCAGCTATCCGCTGCATTGTTGTTGATGATACGTGACGGCACTATTTTGGTTTGGTTGTTTCTGGGATCTTAGCAATCCGATTTGCCACAATTTGGTAAGTGGAAGCTGTCGCGTTGATAAATCCTAGTACGACGGATGAAAATATCCAATAGCCCCGGATGTAATTATGCGATAATTTAATATTAAAACCTATGACTTAATAATTTATACTATAGTGTCGCAGACCGCTATCTTGCCGACTCTGAATGCCAGCGGGTGAAAAAGATCTGGATCTCTATGAAATTTGGCTGCAGTATGAAAATTGAAAATTGGAAGGGATCAGATATGGTTGTTATGATTTTCCTAAAGTGCGGTGGCGTAACCTTTTTCAAGAGATTGCCGATTTGATCGTGAATCTTCGAGCGCAGATTTGGTTTTTTATCAATTTTGGTTTTCAGGCACTTCAGTCGTTTTAGAGCATTTGTGTCACTTTTAGGTAGAACAGTATCGTTACGCCGCCAGAGTAGTCCGTTTAACGCCCGTTAAGTTTTACACACTTTTCGCCCATGATTTTGAAAGCTTTTCATCGTGGTCTGTACGTTAAAGCTTTTCTTTATGGACTTTTCAATCTCAGATCAATCGCATTGACAATGATGCATAAAAAAACCAGTGTCAATGGTGTCAATGATGGACACTCGTATATTAAAACAAACGGATTATTGGGACAATCCGAAAAAATTTTTCTCCTTCGGTTGGATGTGTATTTCAGGTATTTGATTTTATTTTCAATATGGTTTAGATATATATTTTCTGATTGCTTAAGTATTTAATTTGATTTCTTATTAGAGTTTTTTCGCCTACGCAGATATTAGCTTGTCTTCTGTATAGAATTCTTCTAAGTTGCCGACGAGTTCTTATAATAAGAAGGCATTCCCTATTTAGATGGTCTGATTTATTTGGTTTATTGTGATCTAAGGTTATTTTGGGTATTGCCAGTTCAGAGTCTAGTCCTTTCTTAAGAGCTTCTTAAAGATTGTTAATGTATAAATCTATTTTATTAAGGCTTAAGGTAGTCTCATTTGGGATTTCGTTAATATTATTTACGACTATAGTGTTCCACATTGTCGGGTTTTTTTTTATTGAAGTTTAGAATTTTAGTGGGATCAATTTTATCAAGTTTAAAGTTGCCTAGTTTTATTTTTGTTTCTATTGCAAAATGGTCTGATGGAAAGTCTTTTAATACTTTGCAGCTACCGTTTGAACTAAGTTGTAGGGATTTTATAAAAAAGTCTATTGAGGTTCTACTATTGTTGCCTACTCTGGTAGGTTCTGAAGCAGAAAGTTTGGCTCATTTTGCAGCCAATTGTGGAGGGTTAGTCCGTTTAAGTTTATATGGCTTGTATCATGGTATCATGTATCATGGTATGGAAGGTGCCAGCTGGGGTGTTTACTGTTAATATCGTATATTGATGAGCGGTCCTTTAGCTTGGCGAGTTGTTGTTGTTGTAGAACCTGTAGATCTGCGTCTTTAATGTCGGGTGATTGTGTGATGGCCTCCAAGGTGGACTCTGAGCTGACATCCATAATTTTTAAGATGTTTCCAAATTGGCTGAATGATGTTTGGATTTTCCTTGTCAGGGGTTCCCAAAATACTAAGGCATACATTCACGTTGCAAGCCGTGCAACCTGAGGATAATGTCAGTATGGTGGCGTAAATCCATTGATTATATCATATATTATATTATTCCATATATTATATGGTATATATTATACCATATCATGTTGGAATGCACTGCTTTTCTTTGTCACAGCATTCCACTTTTATTGTTAATAAGGCGTTGTAAGGCGTTTGCTGATGGAAGCAAATGTGATGCTCATTCTTTAATGATGGATAGTGATTGAAATTGTCTTTATTGAATCCGATGAAGAGATCTCTGTGGGCGTCGACTGCGATAACTGTTGTTTGTACGTTGTATATGATCCAGCTCTTTGAGATCCATAACGGGGGATCGTTAACCGGAAAATGTCGTAAGTTGTAGTTGTAGTTGTCAGATCACTAACAAGTTCTAAGTGAACTGTCTTTGTAGAGAAACAGCAGAAATCTGCAGTATAGGCCTTGTCGGTTCACTTTGCCTCGGATCTTGTGAATCCAAGTATTGAAAACTCCAGTATTGAAAAATTTGTGCCTCTTTCGATTGGTAAGTTTTCCATAATTCCATAATAATAATTTCCATAATAACTTCCATCCGACCAAAATTGATGCATCAAATCAATTTTGGTCGGATGGAAGTTGCCATCATTCTCACAATTGAGTAAGTGTACAATTGGAAAACTGGATGTTTGCATCAAAAGCCAGATTTGGCTTTTCTGGATTTTCTAGTCCTCCTCCGACCTGAAATAGCCTAAAGAATCCAATATGGCGGCTAATGATACAATACAAGCGAGCTCTTCTTGTCCAGAAAATCCGATTCGTTATATTGTACGCAGTATATTTATGCGTGCTTGCGTCAAGTCGCTTTTTTTTTTTTTTTTTTTTTTTTTCGTGGCTCCCACTGCATACGTACAGCCCACCTCCCGCCCAACCGACCGAGGGGCGCTGCCGTTTATCGTACGGCTCGAATCGCGGGGATAGATCCGAGACGAGGAATAAGTATTTTTTAAAAAGGTTACGAGGAAGAGTTACATTGTTGCTCTCTTAAGTGGGAAAGAATCGAGGATTTCATGCAAGAGTTCTGTGAAATGATTTGATAGAGGTTATTGTAGTCAGAACATAGTACCCTGAAAGGGTCATGGTGGGCATATGTTGACCTACAAAAGTTAGGAAATAAGGGGAGGAAAGTTCGAGAGGCCCTAAAAGGAACGTTAAATTTTAACAGACTTAGAAGGTTTTGGCTGTCGATTTCACCATTAATAAGGTTATTGATGAATACTACACCCAGCATAGTCCTACGGTTTAGTAGGGATGGTAAGTTTATTAAAAGTAGTCTGCTATGATAAGACGGGAGTTGAATACTTGCATCCCAGGTTAGACCCCTAAGAGCAAAAAGGAGAAAGTTCTTCTGTACTGATTCAATACGGTCTTGATGAACCCCATATTGGGGACTCCAGACACATGAACCGTATTCAAGAATCGGACGAACTAAAGATATATAAAGAGTTTTGGTTATATAAGGGTCATTAAATTCCTTTGACCATCTTTTAATGAAACCAAGCACACCCTTGGCTTTATTAACCATTGCCGATATATGGTCGGTAAATTTAAGCTTGACGTCTAATAGGACACCTAGGTCGTTAACCTGAGTTAATTTTTCTAGGGCGGTCCCATAGAGAAAATAAGTTGCCTGGATGGGGCTTAAGCGATAGAATGACATAAGTTAGCATTTTGACCCATTGAGTTTTAAGTCATTAGCAGAACACCAATTTTGGAACTTGTCCAGATCGGACTGAAGTTTGTATTGGGCAGAGGAAGATTTATACTGAAGACACAGCTTAACGTCATCTGCGTACATAAGTACACGAGAGTTCGGTAAAGCAAAAGGCAAGTCATTTATAAAAATGGTAAAAAGTAAAGGCCCGAGATGGCTTCCTTGAGGGACTCCAGATGTAGCTCGGACTAGGCAGGAGAATACATCATTAAAAAGGACGCGTTGGGTTCTTCCAGAAAGATAACTGGAAATCCACGTAAGAAGGTTAGTTGGAAATCCCAAAAGATCGAGTTTTCTCAAAAGAAGTGAGTGGTTTACAGAGTCAAATGCTTTACTAAAGTCAGTGTAGATGACATCTGTTTGAAGGCCATTTTGGAAGCCATCAATTACAAATGATGTCAGCTCCAACAAGTTGGTGGTGGTGGAGCGACGCCTAATAAAACCATGCTGGCATGGAGAAATGATTGAACTACAGAGGTGCTGCAGATGAGGAGTAATAATTTTTTCAAATAGCTTTGGAATTGCTGACAATTTAGAGATGCCTCTATAATTGGTAGCATCAGATTTTTTCCCTTTTTTATGCAGGGGAATTATAAAGGATTCCTTCCACTTAAGGGGAAATATCGACGTTTCCAGAGATAAGGTGAAAAGCTTTGAAAGAGGTTTGCACAATGACTCAGCGCAATTCTTTAGCACACAGCCTGGTACTCCATCGGGACCTGGTGAAAGTACCGGTTTAACCTTTAAAAGATCCGATAACAAACTACGCTCGGTAAAAAATGGACCAAAAATAAGATTGGCATAAGATATAAGATATAACGTCTTTGTTGGGGTGTTTGTTCGCCTTTTAACAGAACCGCAACATGTATGCAACAGTTCGTTATAATTTATGAAGGAAGGAATTTTCATGTCTGCAGTTGGTCTTTTGCTGCCATACTTATAAACTGTAGAATGATAGTCCTTTATTTCCAGTTAAAGACTTTGGATTGTATTTTAGGGTATCTTTATTAATCAGGAGGCGGCAGTAGTGCCGCGTCCAGTTCTCGATGGATTCTGCTCTTTACAATATTCCTTATTAACGAAGTAAGGTCTAGGTCTCGTAACCGCGCTGCTTACAGCGGCAGAGACGCTTATATATTCTTATGTATAAATTTATATAACTAAACGAGGAAATAAGAATATACACTTGAGTTCAAGTACCCGCGGTCTGCATGTGACAGTTTATGCTGACACTTGCAACCGGCTCGGATTTCATCCGCTTGGTCAAGAACCTTATATTTATCGTTTGTTTATGTTTATGCGACAATGTATGAAGTACAGTGTGCATTCGATAAATGTGCATATTACAAAACTTTGTTATTTGTTTCAAGTTGATCAGCTATCCGCTGCATTGTTGTTGATGATACGTGACGGCACTATTTTGGTTTGGTTGTTTCTGGGATCTTAGCAATCCGATTTGCCACAATTTGGTAAGTGGAAGCTGTCGCGTTGATAAATCCTAGTACGACGGATGAAAATATCCAATAGCCCCGGATGTAATTATGCGATAATTTAATATTAAAACCTATGACTTAATAATTTATACTATAGTGTCGCAGACCGCTATCTTGCCGACTCTGAATGCCAGCGGGTGAAAAAGATCTGGATCTCTATGAAATTTGGCTGCAGTATGAAAATTGAAAATTGGAAGGGATCAGATATGGTTGTTATGATTTTCCTAAAGTGCGGTGGCGTAACCTTTTTTCAAGAGATTGCCGATTTGATCGTGAATCTTCGAGCGCAGATTTGGTTTTTTATCAATTTTGGTTTTCAGGCACTTCAGTCGTCTTAGAGCATTTGTGTCACTTTTAGGTAGAACAGTATCGTTACGCCGCCAGAGTAGTCCGTTTAACGCCCGTTAAGTTTTACACACTTTTCGCCCATGATTTTGAAAGCTTTTCATCGTGGTCTGTACGTTAAAGCTTTTCTTTATGGACTTTTCAATCTCAGATCAATCGCATTGACAATGATGCATAAAAAAACCAGTGTCAATGGTGTCAATGATGGACACTCGTATATTAAAACAAACGGATTATTGGGACAATCCGAAAAAATTTTTCTCCTTCGGTTGGATGTGTATGATGTGACAAAATGATGTTGGTATTCCTCCGGCCTTTGTGCAACAAAGGATGGCGTCTTGATTCGCATCCTCCGATGTCGCAGAGTCTTGGTGACACGCACCTGCGGCCGTGAATCTTTAAGCACTTGAAGCAAAGCTTATTTTCTTTGTCAATGTCCTGCTTTTCTTCATGAGGATGCTTTTAAAAAAGTGGGATCCGATATACATTGTTAACGTGGCAGTCGATGCTGCTTAGGGTGGAAAGGGTTATTGAGGTGGCCGTTAAGCTGGCAGGCTTCCATTGTAGCACAAATATTTCAAACTGCCAGAGCGTAATCAATTAGCGTGTCAAGTCGCTCCTTATGAATGGATATTTATCTTTCCCGATCATCTAGTATCTGATTCGGACGACCAAAGAATGTCTTGAGCGTACCTATGACGTCAGGTACCATAGATGAGAGTAGTTTAAATCTCACTAGGTTGTGTGCCTTACCTTTTAGGCATTTCTGAAGTCGAAGCATATTTTCAACATTCGAAACCCCAGTGACAGCGGTAGAGCTGACTATTTCCCCCGGAGGCACATGCCCAGCACTTCGCATTTTTGCCGTTCTCGTCTCGAACGCAGGCAAAACAATACCACGTCATATAAACTTCGCATTGCACCCATATAATGTTGTTCCCGGTGCTGGCTTTTCATACAGTTGTGGAGCGCTAATGTTGTTCGTGAGTCCCATTTTATGTTGGCGGTAAGAACTGTAAAATTTTTCTTTATAAGGTTTTACAAAACCCATCGTCAGGTATCTCTCTCTCTTTTATTTTATTTCTTTGTCTTCATTCACATTTAATGGAAGCTTTTTGATTATTACCACATGTGATAAAACGTTGCTTTTTGATCGATAAAAGTTTTTTTTTTGGTTACACTTAGGGTTTCTAGTGTTTATAGTTCACTATGTATTTCATGTTTATTAAGTATATTTAGTTATTTAATTTAAATTAATTTTCCTAAGTATATAATATTATTTTGAAACTGCTGTTGCTGATGTTTATGTTGGTGTTGATGTTGATGTTAAGGTATTGAACTTGTTCATTGTTTTCATATTAAAGTATGCCAGGTATTTTCCAAAGGTGTTATTTGTTATATTTTTCCACTTTGGTGGATCATAGTTTGTTTTAGCAAGATCAGCCAGGGCCCTAGCTGACTATTCTTCGTTGACTATCTCACTATTCACTTTAAGTGTTGTAAGAAGAAACCATCTTTCTTACTCGATCATTGTTATTTTGTCTATGTTGGGACCGGTAACTGCAGCATACTTCCCTCATATTTGAATATATTTAATATTGTTTATGATAGTTTCGGCGGATTTCAATAGGTGCGCATTACTGGTCTACAACCTTCCCCTTTATCTTATCTTCCCGTTCTGATCATGTGTAACTGCTAACCACTGCTAAAGTTTGCTGTTCAAGAAAGGCCTAGTGTGCGTGGCTGGTTTTGGTTCCCCGGGCGCCGCTATGAAAGGGCTTGGCAGCTGTGATATTTATTTGCAGTTGGCTTGGCTGTGACTTCCTTTTGGTGAGCTCTCAGAATTGCATCGCACCGAGCAGACCTCTTCCCTAGACCTTCCTGCGCACAGTTAAACCCCGAATAAAAAGTTAAAGTGCAACTGACTAATTAATTATTGAAACCTGGGAAACTGCCTGCTGCCAAACCCCTGGTAGTTCAACAGTCTCTTTTTATTATTTTAATATTAAGCACTTGTTTAGACTGCCTTTCCACTGGTTTTCGGCAGAATTATTACTTTAAAATAGTCTTGCACAAACTTTAAATTGCATTGATTATAATCCCATTGACCGTTTCGTTTGTACTTTTATTCCAACAATGTTTTCGAACGAGCGATGCACAATTCTCACTCTCGCAAAGGCACAAGTATAAATTGGTGATCAGAGACGCGCCTTAAATTAGATCAATCAGATCAATCAGAGTGATATGTTGCCCAACATCCAGGTTGTCCTGTTTCCAAAAAATACTGAAAAGACGGCTTAAACGACTAATTGTGGACCTGTATTTGGCAATCTTGTATATGAACATACATACCTATAAACCCAAACGTCCTTATTAAGACGACCAAAAATTGTGAAGAAGAAATCGAAATTTTCAAAGTTGGCAAATGTATGTAGGGTTTTTTGAGAGTACGGTTTTATTCATTCTTTCGGTTTGGCCGTAAGCTTGAGGAGTGCGCACCGCTATTATGATGTTTTAGTTGGGTTAGAATATATGTGATGACGTCTTGGTGAGTTGGTGCGTTTACCAACTCAAACGGCATTATGTTTAACTCAAAGAGTTCATCTGGCGTCATGAAAGCTGTGGATTTCTTGTTTCTTTGTTCAGGGAAATCTGCCAGTATCCTGACGCCATATCCAAAGTTGTAAAATACATGTTTCCGGCCAGCATGGCCAGTTGCTCCTCCACAATCGGTATTGGATATCATTGCATAACCGTTGCATCATCGTAGAAAGCTCTGTAGTAACTGCACTGTCTACTTCCGCCATTTGCCGTCAATTATTATTGTCAATTATTTGCGATGCTAATAAAACATTGACCTTGGTATTGGGTATTGGATATCATTGCATAACCGTTGCATCATCGTAGAAAGCTCTGTAGTAACTGCACTGTCTACTTCCGCCATTTGCCGTCAATTATTATTGTCAATTATTTGCGATGCTAATAAAACATTGACCTTGTAATTCTTTTGTTCTTGGCCAATCTTCAGTCATCTCGAACGTTTTGGCCGCTGCAGTGGCACAGGAAATTTACCCGCCGGGTGATTCATTTCATTGCAGTTGTAGCCAAGAGAACGGCAGAGAACGGCACGGGTGGCACTAACTCAATGGGTATAGACGAGAGACACCGGTTCTTTAGGCGATCTTTCGTCAACAAAGTTGGGGAATAAGTAACTACCCATACAAGAAACCTCGTGTAGCATTAATATCCGAGTAGATCGGGGGAATGGATTTTTTTTACTCGGTGAAATTTCTGTGTTATTTGCAGATACCCATAAAAAAGTATGGATAGAAAAAAAACACAAGAAAAGGGTCATTAAAAGTGTTCGCAGTCAAAGGTGCACCTATTTTTAGTTACCCGTTGTGGTCTGGACGCATGTAATATAATAAGGAAGAAGAAACATTTTTTAATCAAACAAAAAACTTGCATGAAAATAATATATGGATGGAATACTTTTTTTTCGAGATTATTTTAAGGATATAAGTATAACCAGCACTCGCAATATAAAAAATGTATTTTAAAAATGTAAAACAAAACTTAATTAATTCAAAATTAAAGGTTAAGCTACAAAAAAATTCGCTTGGTTAAAAAATTATTTTTGCTAGATGTAAAGTATCTTACAGTTGATGAAGGCAGCATGTGTGTATGTGTATCTTTTAGATACGGCTTATGTATGTTTCTGAATATATAATTTTATCTGTTTGTAGATATGTACATCATAGGTATTTCGTATACCCATAGCTTACTTTAACGGGTATCGGTTTTTACCTACTCCCTCATTCTAGATTTTTTTGGTAGCAAGTATAACAACCTCTAGCGAGCGAAAAATCTCTGCGTATCTTACGTCTTAAGATAGAGATACACTAAGTTCACGGTTCATCAAGTCCATCAAGTCCGGTTCAAGTCCATTGCATCTATAAGAATTTTTTGATGTGTCTGATCTTACCACATTGCTGATTAGTAGTACTGTTGAGCTACCACGGGTTTGGCAGCAGGCAGTTTCCCAGGTCAGAATAATCAATCAGTCAGTTTTACTTCTACTTTTTATACCCTTGCAGAGGGAATTATAATTTTGGTCAGAAGTGTGCAACGCAGTGAAGGAGACTTCCAACACCCCATAAAGTATATATATTCTGGATCAGGATTACCTCCTGAGTCGATATAAGCATGTCCGTCTGTCCGTCTGTCTGTTTCTACGCAAACTAGTTTCTCAGTTTTTGAGCTATCGTCTTGAAACTTTGCACACACCATTCTTTCCTTTGCACGCAGTATATAAGTCGGAACGGCCGGGATCGGCCGACTACATCCTATAGCTGCCATATATCTGATTGATCGGAAATGCTGTAACTTCCATGTTATTGAAGATAGAAACTTGAAATTTGCACTATTAGGGGAATTGACTATTAGGGGAATTTAGGCCGATCTGGAAAATTTCATACGGATCGGCCGACTATATCCTATAGCTGCCATATGATTGATCGGAAATGCTATAACTTCCACGTTTTTGAAGATAGAAATTTGCACAAATTTCCTTTTATGGGTATCTAAGCCGATCTGGAAAATTTCATACGGATCGGCCGACTATATGCTATAGCTGCCATATAACTGAACAATCGGAAATGCAACAACTTGCGTGTTTTTGGGCGTAGAAGCGTCGGACTTCTTTTAAAATTAATTTTATACGAATCTAAGCTTGTTATGAATGTTTTTGTAAAGATCGGCTTACTATATCCGATATTTACTATATCTTTAAATAATAGAAGCCGCTATTTAACTGCAAGGGTATATAAGCTTCTCGTTTTTGTATTGCTATTGCTTATGGAAGGGCCTCATTCGTATATGCACTCGGCTCTTGGCATAGGGCACAACAACAAATTTAAGTTTCGGAGAATGGCAGCAACACTTTTTGATGGAAACATGTTCGAAATATATCAATTTATTATTGTACATATAAAAAATGCTAACTTATCAGACTAATGTTAATATAACAGACTGTTGAGTAAACACATTGAAACCAATACCACAATATTTACCAGACGTAAAATTTGAAATTATAGTGCAATTTTAAAACACAATTTCTCCAAAGAAAATCAATTACTTAAATTTGAAAAAAATTGTGTGTGCAGTTTCAAGACGATAGCTCAAAAACTGAGAGACTAGTTTGCGTAGAAACAGACAGACGGACATGCTTATATCGACTCAGGAGGTGATCCTGATCCAGAATATATATACTTTATGGGGTGTTGGATGTCTCCTTCACTGCGTTGCACACTTCTGAGCACAATTATAATACCCTCTGCAAGGGTATAACAACGGAGCCAAAAGAGATATGGGATAGGCGTCCTTGAATTAAAACGTTTGAAAATAATTATTTTAAATTTTAAATAAAGTAATATTTTATAAATTTTTCTGTAACAATCCTGAAATATTTGAGTAAGGATTTGAACTACTACAAAATGTTTCCGAAATGATTCCGTAATGCTTCTGGAATTTTCGCGAAACATTTCAGAAACAAACGTCGGGCCCCCGCACCTTTGCCTATCTGATCTGAACATACAGCTCGACTCCTTATCACGATATGCTTCAGCGAACTTTCACCCAACCTTGAAAGAAATTGTAATATTTTTAAAGACTTTCCCGCGAATTTCTTTGGCGTAGAATAAAAAATAAGATTCGAGCATTTTTATATCCAAGACAACTAATTGACAACGCAAAACCAAAAAGGTGTGCTCAAATTAATTGCTCTTAAAATGGGTTATTTTCTTAATAGTCGTTCTCATTTTCAAGCCTTACCAATGCGGGTTTCGGCAAAATACCCCTATAAGCCTCTCATTTTCGACAACAAATTACTTTAATACTGAGAACTTGGCCCGCAAACGTGCCACCGTATGGGTAAATTGAATTATCTACAAAATGTCCCAAATATTTTATCTGCAGTATATACACACAGTTACCTTGATAATAGATTCTTTTATATAATTAGCCCCGATGAATCTGAAAGCTACATCATTCAAACCCCATGGTTGATCTACCGCTAAAATGCAACCATTAATATATGCAGACGACGTTTCCTCCTTCGGAGCTAGAATTGTAAGAGCTGATTCCGACCACTAAATACCACTTAATGTGAAAGCTGCATACTCAAGGAACATAATCTTTATGACATCTATCGCAATGTACATTGATTTTAAAATCTTCGTCAATGGCAATATTCTTATTCTTTTATTCCAAAGAAAAAAAATACCTGTTATATACATACGACCAAAAAGTAAGCTATAGAAATTACCTAGCGAATTCATGGGCACTGTAATGTATAGCTTGAGCGCGGGTATGTCAATCTGAAATTAGAGGCGAGAGACACGGTTACACGCTGTTACCGATCCGTCTGCTCATCGGCTCGTGGGTGCGTTTACTTCAGCATCCCTCTCCCCTTGAGGTTCTCTGCTTATTTTCATAGTGATCGATAATATAGTAAAAATCTTTCCAGAATGGGGCGAACTGGGGCAGGACAATAACCGTAGATCTATATGGAGGTTGGTCAACGACATATTAGCGATATACAAGACAAGGTTTTAAAATTCTTATCTCATTATAAACATTTTCATTTATTATTAATTAGAATTATTAATTATTATTATTCTTAGAATCGTCTTCCCATTTCCGTGTCTCTTTCTTAACGCTACTTAGAATAACCTAGCTCGACATACTTATTTGTTATTTTAAGAACATAAGAAAAGAATGCCTATGCTACTAGAGAATTTCGATTGCACCCAAAGATACAAATTTTCTTATACAACTGGTAAATAATACTGTGCGTTCTAGGTCATCTTTCGTGAGGCCATCAAAGGAGCGGCCAAATGGCGCTTATCATTTGTTGACGTCGGGAAATTAAATTAGTTTCTGGCTTATTCAGTTTTGCTTCCTCTCTTAGACACTAAATTTTTTTTGGTCCCGCCACCGCCAAGAAAACGAAAGGAAATTGCAACACCCTTTTTTTTGCTCACCCTTGCTTGTGCCAGATTACTCAAATGCATCTCCTTACACTTGTCGAAACTCTGCAGTCCAACGCTGCCACCCCTTTGACCTAAATCCCCTATTGCACTCCCGCATTGGCCTACCACGTAGGCCATTTGCTGCTAACGTTACAAAATACCCTCTTCTCATGAGCTGGAATAGAGGGCCTTACATGATCCTGAAACACAGAGGCAAGCTTAACTGCCTTAAGTGTTTTGCGTGGCACACTCCAACCGATCGCTTTTTCCTTTCTCTCCATGATCCTATCCTTAACCTACCATGATAAGCTTAGCATTGAAAGCAGCCAAGAAATTAGCCTCTTTGAATTTCTTTTGGAAGATCTCTTGCCCTTCATAGAAACTCACTTCTCGTGTACGTGTTTTATACAATCGTTCAATCCTCTCTGTCAGTTTCTTTAAAGGCTTCTGAGCTTGAACCTGGACGTAACGTCCAACCTCCCGCGAAATCAAAACTTGTCTGTCCTCCATAAGACACAAGACATACATCTTCAATAGATTCTTGGATATTGGGTACTCCCGACAGCATGGATACGTGCCTAAGTAGCCATGATACCTAAGTTCGGAAAAACGGATGCCAAAGTTATCTTATCGGACAGGAGGCTTGCTTGGAAGCCTTATCTTGTCAGAAAGCGCAAACAGGCGAACGATCGCCTAAAGTCGTTTTACTGGCAAAAGGGAAGGAAGCTTAGGATGGTCTGACTACATCCTATAGCTGCCATATAAATGATCGATCGGAAATGTCATCGCTTTCGGAAGTTCCGTTTAACTTGTATTATTATATTGTATTATTGATCGGATTTCAGCTGCTGTTACTTCGATTCCGTTTACTTTTTTATCTTGATTATCATCTGGCTTGGTAGTGCTTAACTGCTTAGAGCTGGTGCTTAGTAAATCATCAAATGAAGTTACTTTCATAGTTCTCTTAAACTCAACATATATTTCTGTCGCTGCCTATCACCAGTGTTTACAAGTGTTTTACAGTGTTTACTCTTTCGGTTGAAATCAGCTCCAATTTTATTGTACAGTTCAGCAAATTTCCCTCCGATTCAGCTAACTGCCGCACCTGCGTCCAACAAGCCTTTTCTTGCAAAAGTCTCCAAATGGTCATTTGTGCACAGTTTGTATCTTCTTGCTTCTATTTTCTTTGACGACTGTCAAAAGTGCCTTTATATATTAGAATTCCTAGACCTTATTTTTTTATCCTTGCAGAGGGTATTATAATTTTGGTCAGAAGTGTGCAACGCAGTGACGGAGACATCCAGGACCCCATAAAGTATATATATTCTGGATCAGGATCACCTCCTGAGTCGATATAAGCATGTCCGTCTGTCCGTCTGTCTGTTTCTGCGCAAATTAGTCTCTCAGTTTTTGAGCTATCGTCTTGAAACTTTGCACACACCCTTCTTTCTTTTGCACGCAATATATAAGCCGGAACGGCCGATATATATAACTGATTGATCGGAAATGCTATAACTTCCATGTTATTGTAGATAGAAACTTGAAATTTGCACAGATTCTCTTTTGTTCTCATACGGATCGGCCGACTATTTCATATAGCTTCTATATAACTGAACGATCGGAAATGCCACAACTTTCGTGATTTTGGTCGTAGAAGCGACGGACTTCTTTTAAAATTCATTTGATACAAATCTAAGCTTGTTTTGAATGTTTTTGTAAAGATCGGCTAACTATATCCGATTTTTACTATATCTTTAATCAATAGAAGCCGCTATTTAACTGCAAGGGTATATAAGCTTCGGCTCCGTCCGAAGTTAGCTTTCCATTCTCGTTTAATATTATTTCTTTCTTCCCTAGTCTCAATATATTAAAAAATATATAATAAGAAAAGATTTTGATCTTTACTGGCGGAAACTTTTTAGATGTTTTTCAGTGACGGCTGGAACCCACTTTCTAATTTTATAAGCAAGCGGGTTCTACTGCTAAGAATGACAGAACCTGTGACTGAAAGGGAGATGAAAGTATATGTCATAATTTCATAGGAGTCTATTTATAGACAATAGCGGGTTCTACGGCGAAATGGCACGTCCTGCGAGTGAAAGTAAGGCATCGGTATATGCATTATTTTCTTTGAAATGCTTGCATAGGCGATTTATATGGATTATTCGAGGTTTACATGGTTTTTTCATAGATCAATATTTTATTTTATTTTTATTTTTTATTTATTGTTTCGATACTTTTAATTTTATTTAAAATTAATTAAAATTATTTAAAAAAAAAAATATTATTTAAAGAAGCATTTATAAAATATTTGGACTTTCATTTAAAACCGAAATTTATATGAAATAAACATAAATTTCATAGATCAAGCCCTGCATATTTTAGCAATATTTTTTAAATTTCATTTAAAATTAAAAAAAAAAATTTTTTTGAAAAAGCATTTATAAAATATTTGGACTTTTATTTAAAAGCGAAATTTATATGAAATAAAAATAAACTTCGCTGAAAATTAATTTTTATTTCGCTGAAATTCATTTTTATTTTGGATTATATATGGTAGCCGAACAAACCATATAGGATTAATTCGCCTGCGCATTTTGGTAAGTCGTAAAATCGTGAGAAATTGAAACTTCAAAGCAAAATCGTTTTTACGTTTCACACGAGAACAGACGCACACATCCATGTGAAGGCCCAGATGTCCCATCTATGTACTGTACACTCTTTGTTTTAACAAACCAGAACTCAGATATCCAAAATGTTTTAACTTTATCATTATATCATGTCAGAAATTTTTTAGGTTGGCTTCTCGATTTATGTTTTGTATCTGATTCAGATGGAGACACTGTTTCCAGAGCCCTGCCTTTGGCGATCCCTGAAGATCCATACCATCTTACGCATAAAAATACCAATTTGGTACCAACCGTAAACTGTTATCACTAAAAGTGTTTGTGATCTTTCCATTTGCCTTAATCTTTCCTTTTAATTTTGAAGTAGAAGGACAAGTTGCATTTAAAACAGGCGAATATAAAATGAAGAGTTTTGAACATATAACCAAGACACAAGTTCGTATTTAGTTGTGTTATACCTTTCAGGAATTTTTACATAAGCTTGTGGTCCCAGTGCTTGCAAACATTAAACTATAATTACAATTAAATAATTTGCAAATTATGTGAGCACATAAGAACAAGAATAGAAAGCTTACTTTTATAACAAATATTCATTTATATATTCGTATAAATATATATGATTTATATACATATATAATTAAGTATTTGATTCTATTAATTGTATAACAAAAATATACTTTATTTAATACAATAACCAAAATTGGATTTCACAACTTTATCAGTTTAAAGTCACAAGCTGAACTCAACTCTTAAGTCTATGTTACTATCGATGTAACTTCGATTTTCAGCTTTTTAGAGCTTTATGAGTTGGACTTTGGAGTCAGAGTATCAAGTAGAAAGATCGACTTCCTGTCGTTTATTTTATGACTGTCTAGACGGGATCAAGTGCCCTCGCTTTTATGTTGTTATTTCCATGATGTTCATGTTACAATTCTTTGCTTATTATTAAGGTGCATAGAGTAGGCGTAGAGATATGGATATCTCACTCCCTTTTTAAAGAGAAGCCTGTCCTCAGGCGTGTAAGGTTCAGGGTATTTTACATTTGGTTTTTTTTTTAGGTAATTCTTGGATATAACATAAAATCATTTAGTTCTGGTTGATTTTGTGCATTTTCAGTGTTTTCTGTTTGTGTTTCCTGAATTTCTTCTTTTGGTTTCCTGAACTTAATTATTACATTTCTGGGAATACTTTTGAACTTATAAGCTACGTACAATATGATGCTTAGTATAGTAATAATAAATAAAATTAATGTTATTGTCTGGAAAACGTTATTATCTTTCATGTGCGTTTCAAAAATTTCCTTTGTAAAAGAAAATTAATGAAGAAATGAAATTGGTTCTAATTTTGTTATATTATTACTTGTAAAAATGCTTTGTGTAATAATCAAACATTGAATTTGTAATCGTTATTTCATCGAGTTGTAGTGAACAATTATAAATTTTTATAATATTATTTCCTTCTATACTTATTTCGTTCTTGTAAAGATTTAAAAGTGTTTTCGGTAAATTCCATGTTAGAATAATGTTAGGCTCTATGTATGTGACTTGGAAGTTTTTATATGTTTTTGTGTATTTACATTCTGTATTAATTTGTTTTATGATTTTTGCAACACAATTATTATTTACTGGTTTTTTACTTTCTTTTTTGAATACATTTCCGTTTTGAACATAGTATTTGCCATGAACTTCTTCTGTTAAAATTGTATTATTTTCATCGGGATATGGAATAATTTTGTAACCAGGAGTTTTTTCGATGTTTTTAGGGGCATGAGAAATAATTAGCATTTCGTTTGTGTCTGATTTAAGCCAAGTTGATGTTTTAATATTTATTAATTTTTCTGAATTAATATGCCTCAGGAAATCGTGTTTTAATAAGTTCGGATTGAAAATTCCTAGACGAGTTAGTTGCATCCCCATTTCGATATCTTCAACATATTCTGTAAACTCTTGTAAATTGTATGCCACCACTTCTAGTTGTTTGTCTTTTTCGTTATCCTCCCTTAGTTCATTCATTACTTGGTTTCCTTTATTTATTGCTTCTATTATATGATTTAATTCATTTGTTTGTACGCTATTTTCTTTTATTGTATTTATTTTCTCTTTTAATTCTTTGTTATCTTCTTGATTTAATGTTCCAAATAAATACTTGTAAGCTGACCCTATTGCATTAATTAGTCCTCCTTTACTCCTTCTTACAATATTTAGTCCATTTATCTCTCTACTGAGTTTCTTTTTTTTTTCGCGGCTCCCACTGCATACGTACAGCTGCATAGTGCTGCCATTTATCGTACGGCTCGAATCGCGGGGATAGATCCGAGACGAGGAATAAGTATTTCTAAAAAGGTTACGAGGAAGAGTTACATTGTTGCTCTCTTAAGTAGGAAAGAATAGAGGATTTATAGAGGATATATAGCATTCCCGATCGTTCAATTATATGACAACTGTTGGGATCAGCAGCTAGGCTATTGCACGGAAATATAAAAAATATAAAAAATGTAAACAAACCAGGCGTAAGCACAGCCGAGTCTGCATAGCGCAATGCGTTTGTTGTGTGAGCTGTTAGCTCTGTGGAACGCATTGCGCTTCTATGCACTTTTGGTTATTGATAGCGAGTCGCTTCGGTCGTGGGACCCTTTTTGGAGTTGATTGTTCTTGCGGAATTGTGAACGATTAACAATAATAAAAACTAAAATTAAATTCTTGAGTTTTACTCCCGCTTGTTAGTGCGACATTTGGTGACCCCGACGTGATTGTCCTGACGCATCCTGGCCAGGCTTTGACACTTCTTTTGGCACGTGTTCCCAGTTGCGTAATCAATCCCAAATTCGCCTCCGCTTTGTTCGGGTTTCTGTTACTCGCATATATTTGACGCGATTCTTTGGTCCACTTGTTCGTCGCTTTGGACACCGCGAGAAATGAATGCTGCACCTACTATTTTGATCCCATCGGCCAGGAGAGACTTTCTATGGAGATAGGCCGATGATGTGCACCAGGAGCTGGAACATCTGCTGGAAGTGTTCAAGAAGTCGGCAGATATGGAGTTTGCGCCGCTTCACTACTTTCTCAGCCGTGCAGCTGAATTAAAGGACAAATTTGATGGTCTGCAAACGGAATTGGAGGATTTATGCGACGGCGAAATTGACAGTCCTCGAGTGTTGAATTTCCAAAGGCTGTACAATGCTGTAAGCTGGGAAGTTTAACTTCCGCTTGTTAGCACGACAACAATAATAGAATATAGTCTGCCGATCCCGGCCGTTGCGACTTATATACTGCGGGCGAAGAAGAAATTATTATACCCTCTGCAAGAGTATAGTAGACAAGCAGAGTAAGTTGAATAATATTTCACCTTTTCGAGGTTAAAAATATATCATATGGAAATTTCGTGACAAGGCACTTGATGACGAAAATTATATTTCATATGTGGTTGAGAAAGAAACGCCACAAAAGATAGATGAAAGCTGGATAAAGGCAGAAAGATTAGCTAAAAGCGTTGTATTATAATTTGTAAGCGACTCTTTTCATTCCGTTGAAAAATTTGATTGTGTATATGAAATTTTGGCTACACAAATTTTTGCGCGGAAGCAATTATAACCTTTTAATTTAACTGATGAAACTCCCCATAATTCATTCCAATAAATTTGATGAAATGATCTGCGAATTAACGGCTTCGGGAGTAAAAATTGAGGAGGGGGATAATGAGCTCATCTTCTTTTAACATTACCTTCCGTTTATGACGGAGTTGTGACCGTTATAGAAATATGTGCCGAACATGTAACTCTTTCTTTTGTCAAAAACCACTTAATTTATCACGTGATTAAAATAAAGAATTTAAGTCAGGACACAAGCAACTAAGTTTAAAAAGCTACCTCCTAATAATGAAATCGTTTTAATTGAAAGGATTAAATCCTATTTCCAATGTCACTATTGCGTTAAAAAATGTCACTTCAAGAAAGATTGCTTTAGTTTCCAAAAACGAAAGAAATTAAAAAAAAACCCAAGTTTTAATGGCGAAACATGTAGATCGTTTGCTTTTATGTTACAACACCAGGGCAAGACAAGGTGCATACATATATGCATTTGCAAAAGGAACTGCCCGCAGCAATCTTAATAAGAGCATTACACTGAAAAATGTTCTGTTATGCAAAGCTGAAGGTTTGACAGTTGAATTCAATTGAAAGGAAGTAAAAATGTCCATGAATGGTTATTCATTTTTTGAAGTTTTTTGATTGTTAATTTCAAAATGAACCAATATTTTTTTTTTAATTAAAATGTGTGTTTTAATGAATAGCGCTCTTCTACCCGAGACGCAGCTTAATTTAATCATTTTACAATTTTCGTTACTAAATTTGTAGCGTTACTCAATACTAAATACAAAGCTACGAGTTTGGAAATGATATTTGCCGCTGCTGTTGTTTTAAATTTGTATGTCAAAGCCCGCTCTGGTTGGTCTTAAGGGTGTTGTCTCTCAATCTTCTTTTTATTCGAATCTAGGGGTCAGCTGTGCTGCCGTACTTAGTTTTCTAACAAGACTATTAAGGTGCACGTTGAGCCTTTTCATATATCTTTTGGAAATGTCATGCAGCTTGTCTTCATGTTTGGGCCCCTTTAAATGACTCTGAATGTCTCTGGTCCTAATGGTGGTACACGAGGGGGAGCCAGAAATTTTTCTTAGCGTTTTCGCCAGCAGTGTTCGTATTTTTTGAAGGTGGGTTTTTGCGGCATAGCAGCGAACCTGGATTCCGTAGAAAAGGGAGGCAGTAGATCTAGATGCCGCTTTATTGGCAAGTGAGCGTGGAACAAGTAGCCATAAAATCCGAACAGCCTTAGCCCTGAATGACTGTTGAATACACGCGACGTAACAGTGAAAGGTGAGTTTTTATCAAGAGTGTCTGTCACCCATGTAATTATACGCCTGATGGGATCTCATTGAGTTTATGTTAAGGGTAACGCCAGGGTAGTTGGTTCTTGTAATATGCACATTTATCGAATGCACACTGTACTTCATACATTGTCGCATAAACATAAACAAACGTTCTTGACCAAGCGGATGAAATCCGAGCCGGTTGCAAGTGTCAGCATAAACTGTCACATGCAGACCGCGGGTACTTGTACTCAAGTGTACATTCTTATTTCCTCGCGTAGCTATATCGATTTATACATAAGAATATATAAGCGTCTCTGCCGCTGTAAGCAGCGCGGCTACGAGACCTAGACCTTACCTAGCTAATAAGGAATATTGTAAGAATCTGAATCCATTTAGAACTGGACGCGGCACCACTGCCGCCTCCTATATAATAAAGACACCCGAAAATATAAACCAAAGTCTTTAAATGGGAATAAAGGATCTAAAGGATAACCAGGAACACAACATGGCGACCGTGACAATAAGGATCCTACAAGGACCATTGGACCAAAGACGGAAAAATAGCAACAGAAGCAGCAACAACTCAACAGCAGCAGCAGCAGCAACGGAGCCAGCAGCCAGCAGGAGTAGAAGCAACCAGAAAAGCCAAATAAATGTACCAATTTGATACGCATTTAAATAATGCCTCTTACACAAGAGCACACAAAATATTGTAAAATTTAATTTTTCTGCATTCGGGAGGACGACGAGCGAGCAACAGAAGTAGAAACAACAACGGAATAATGCCAAACATCAACAAACGGCCTACCAGCACGGAAGAATCACAAAAATCTGAGTGAGTAGAGTCATGGGCAAGCGTGAAGGTTTAAAAAATAAAATAACAAAAAGAATAGCACACATTAAGTGGTTGCTATATTCTAATAAGACGCCACCTTCATGGGCAACGGCGCATAAGCTCACAGAAGAGCTTCATTTTTTAAACGAAAACCTCCGGCTCAGAAAAGCCGACTCTGCAACTCACTCAGATAATATTAAAGTTATAAATAACTTACTAAAACAAAAACCTCCATCTCCAAAGCCATTGCCGAAAAAACAGAAGAGCTGCCCCAAGGACTGCCCTGGACCTCTATACTCGGCACACTGCGAGCTCACGTGCGGAAGGAAGACCACAACTGGATTGGAGTGAAAAGCCTGTGCAGCCAGCACCGGCCCCGTCTGGCGTACCAACTCAGACCAAGGAATAGCAAACCGACAGCGCTACAAAGAGCGCAAAAATTATTTTATCCGTTGCACTGCGTTGCAACAATTTTTTTTTACTATTGCACTGCGATGCCTATTTTTTTTTATATCATAAACATCAAATGTAAAATTGAGCGAAACATTTTGCCCAATTAAAAGTATAGCCTGTAAAGCTATACAAAACAATAGGCAGCAAAAGCTGTAAATTAATGATAGATAATTCAATAAGTAAGGTCGATTCAACTGAAAAATATATTTATAAATTAAGTATACATAATCCCAAACCACAATTAATAAATAAATAAAAAAAAAAAAACAACATATGGCTAACTTAAGAATATCTAGATGTATTTATAATGGAATGGAATGATTTGTATAAAGAGCTTACTAGAATAAAAACTGAATTTGGTAAATAATACAAATCATTAACGCAAAATAGACCAATTCAGAGGAACACCGTCAAGAAGCATGCAGAAATATTAGTAAAGTGCTTTAACGAAGCACGTATTTTAACATATGGCCAAAGAGAAAAACTTAATAAAGATCATTGATCCACAGGATCCAAATTTTTAATTAGACTTCGAGAAAACTTAATATTAATTAAGCAAAAATTTGACTTAGATATATCAATCCCGACTATACTTAACACCTCTTTATTAGTTGAAGCTGATGATAAACCAAAATCAGAAGCACGAACTGAAGTGGAACAAGTAAAGTCGGAAGGGTCCGAATTAGATTTAGAGTCACGTGAATTAGAATTGAATCCTAAAATCGAGGAAACTGATTATAATAACCTCACTATTCCAGCAGTTTTAAAGTCTGATCTGGATGATAATATAGATTCAGATTCTAATTCAAGTATAATAGAAAATATTCCAAATTATAGTACCACCATGGCAGACCCAGCCGCACAAAGGTCCTACATAAAGGACATTTCAAACGCAATTCCTGAATTTGATGGACAGAAAATCCATCTCCAAAGATTCATAACATCGTTGAAATTAGTAAACCTTAGAAAAGGCACATTCGAAGAACTAGCCGTTGAGGTAATTAAATCTAAAATAATTGGGTCAACTCTTTATAGAGTACAAAACGAGACAACAATCGAAGCAATTGTGAAGAAACTTCAAGACACAATTGTAGGTGAAACATCGGATGTTCTTAAGGCCAAAATGGCCAAAACACTCCAAAAAGATTGAAAACCTAAGAAAACTACTGGAAGCTTCATACATTGATGAAGGTTTGTCAGCCGAACATGCTGATAAGTTCAGCACAAAAGAAGCCATCTCCACAATGGTTAAAAATTGTGAACATGGCAGGCTAAAAACAATACTAGTGGCTGGTAGCTTCAGCACCATGAATGAAGCAGTCACGAAGTACATTCAATGCAGTACTGAAATGACTGGCAATGCCAACACAATATTGTATACCCGAAGACAGCAAAACTATAGTGGCAACAATTACAGAGGTAATTTTCGTGGTAGAGGTAGTAGTCGTGGTAATTATCGGTAATAATCGATACTATAACAACCAGACCAATAACTCAACTAGAGGTCGTGGAGGTTATAGAGGTAATAACCACAATCCAAACAATGTAAGAATAGCACAAAACCCGCCGGAAAACTAATAAAGACCCTTAGGTACTCTACAGAACAAAACGTTAAAATTCGCACCATCAATCTCACTCAAAACATATTCGCAACCTTTATTAACACAGAAACAGGAAATAAATTATTTTTCTTAATTATTTTTCTTAGACACAGGTGCAGAAGTATCCCTATTAAAAGAAAATTCTGACACTTTTAAACATATACAAACAGACAATATAATAAACATACAAGGCATAAGCAAAGAGGTAACCCAATCAAAAGGGTTGATCTCTATAGAAATACAGACTTTTTAGATACATAATTCCACATGACTTCCATATAGTAGACTCAAAATTCAGTATCCCTTGTGATGGAATATTAGGACTTGATTTTATGAAAAAATTTAATTGCATTCGTTCATTGGAGCGTAACCATTCCTGTTAAGTAGACTATATGCTACAAAATTTTTTGAATGTCGAAAGAAAGATTGCAAATAAAACTATATAAAAAAAAAAAAAAAAAAAAAAAGATCTTAATCAATCTGAAGACTGGCTTATAATTAGACCAAACAATTTAAACTTTCCGATTTATGTTCCAGTAACATACACTTCTAGTAACAACTCTTTAATTCTGCCAGCAAGATCTCAAGTCGTCCGAAAAATTCAATTCAAGATGGCATTTATGTTGCGAACACAGTTGCAACTACCAAAAAGGCACATGTCCGATTACTAAATACAACCAGTACTGATAAATTTAAAATATGAAATACTTTCGAACTACAACATTGTTTAAACTAATTCTGAATATAGAGAAAAATCTATCACAAAAATTATCACAACTTTCGAAAAATTTTCCCCCACAATTCCACACACAATTAACAATTTTATGCACGAAATATAGCGATATATTTGGACTAGAAAACGAAGCAATAACAACGAACAACTTTTATAAACAGAAACGGAGATTGACGGATGACGAACCAATTTATATAAAAAACTATAGAAATCCTCAAAGTCAAAAAGACGAAATACAGGTACAGGTACAAAAATTAATTGACAATAAAATAGTCGAACCATCTATCTCACCATCTAACAGCCCACTCTTGTTAGTTCCAAAGAAATCTCTCCCCAATTCTGATAAGAAAAAATGGCGATTAGTAATTGACTATCGTCAAATTAATAAAAATCTGTTGTCTGATAAGTTTCCGCTACCTAGAATCGATGACATCTTAGATCACCTAGGAAGAGCAAAATACTTCTCATGTCTAGACTTAATGTCTGGTTTTCACCAAATTGAACTCGAAGAAAGTTCCCTTGAAATAACGTGTTTTTTAACAGCAATGGTTCTTATCGCTTCACGCGATTACCATTTGGCTTAAAAATAGCGCCAAATTCTTTCCAGAGGATGATGACTATAGCATTCTCCGGATTAGAACCTTCACATGCTTCCCTTTATATGGATGAACTTATAGTCATTGGATGTTCCGAAAAACAAATGCTTAAAAACCTAACTGATGTTTTTGAGAAATGTAGGACATACAATCTAAAACTACATCCTGAAAAATGTTCATTTTTCATGCATGAAGTCACATTTTTAGGACATAAATGCACAGATAAAGGAATCTTGCCTAACGACAAAAAATACGACGTCATTAAAAACTATCCAGTCCCACATGATGCGGACAGCGCTAGACGATTCATTGCCTTTTGCAACTATTATAGACGTTTTATAAAATATTTCGCCGATTATTCCCGTCACAAAAAAGGTGTTGTATTCAAATGGACAGAAGACTGTCAGAATGCATTCGAACATCTTAAATCGGCACTAATAAATCCAAATTTATTGCAATATCCAGATTTCAGCAAAGAATTTTGCATAATAACAGATGCAAGTAAGCAAGCATGCAGAGCAGTGTAACTCAACACAAAAACGGACTCCAACTTCCAGTTGCATATGCATCAAGATCATTTACTAAAGGAGAAAGTAACAAAAGCACAACAGAACAAGAGTTAACAGCAATTCACTGGGCAATAACTTATTTCAGACCATGCATTTATGGCAGACATTTTACTGTCAGAACAGATCACAGACCACTTACCTACCTATTTTCGATGAGAAATCCAAGCTCAAAATTAACACGAATACGGCTTGAATTAGAGGAATAAAATTTTACAGTCGAGTATCTAAAGGGTAAGGACAATTACGTTGCTGATGCGTCATCAAGAATAACTATTGAGCAACGAAAAGAAATAACCAGAAATGTCTTAAAAGTCACTACGAGAAACAAAAGTAAACAGAAAAATTCCTGCGCAGAAAATACAAAAGAAAAAGTAGATTTGCATAAGCAAACTCTTAATAAAGCTTCTAAGCCCAAAGTATACGAAGTCATTACAAATGATGAGGTACGAAAAGTAGTGACCTTGCGAATAACAGACCCACTATGTTTATTAAAACATTGAAAGAAAGTTATAGCAAGAATTGTTATTGTTATATTGTTGTTGTTGTAGCGATTTGTACACCAATGTAGATAAAATAGAACCCCTTTTAACATAGATGACTATGCTAAGGAATCTAAGTATAGGCTAGAGATAGCTTATAAAAGAGCTAGAATAATGATAGAAGCTAATAAAATTAAGAATAAGGAACTATATGATAGGAAAACTAGAGATAAATCACTTAAAATAAGAGATAACGTTTTGTTAAGAAATGAAAGCTAGATTTTAAATATACAGGCCCATATACTGTAACTAAAATTGGAGACAAGGATAATATTATAATATGAGGAGATAGGAATAAGACACAAACAGTTCATAAGGATAGATTAAAAATATTCATTAACTAAAATTTAGATGGGAGTTAATTTTTTTTTTTTTTTTTTTTTTTTTCGCGGCTTTCACTGCATACGTACAGCCCACCTCCCGCCCAACCGACCGAGGGGCGCTGCCGTTTATCGTACGGCTCGAATCGCGGGGATAGATCCGAGACGAGGAATAAGTATTTTTTAAAAAGGTTACGAGGAAGAGTTACATTGTTGCTCTCTTAAGTGGGAAAGAATCGAGGATTTCATGCAAGAGTTCTGTGAAATGATTTGATAGAGGTTATTGTAGTCAGGACATAGTACCCTGAAAGGGTCATCCTGGGCATATGTTGACCTACAAAAGTTAAGAAATAAGGGGAGGAAAGTTTGAGAGGCCCTAAAAGGAACGTTAAATTTTAACAGACTTAGAAGGTTCTGGCTGTCGATTTCACCATTAATAAGGTTATTGATGAAAACTACACCCAGAATAGTCCTACGGTTTAGTAGGGATGGTAAGTTTATTAAAAGTAGTCTGCTATGATAAGACGGGAGTTGAATACTTGCATCCCAGGTTAGACCCCTAAGAGCAAAAAGGACAAAGTTCTTCTGTACTGATTCAATACGGTCTTGATGAACCCCATATTGGGGACTCCAGACACATGAACCGTATTCAAGAATCGGACGAACTAAAGATATGTAAAGAGTTTTGGTTATATAAGGGTCATTAAATTCCTTTGACCATCTTTTAATGAAACGAAGCACACCCTTGGCTTTATTAACCATTGCCGATATATGGTCGGTAAATTTAAGCTTGAAGTCTAATAGGACACCTAGGTCGTTAACCTGAGTTAATCTTTCTAGGGCGGTCCCATAGAGAAAATAAGTTGCCTGGATGGGGCTTAATCGATAGAATGACATAAGTTTGCATTTTGACCCATTGAGTTTTAAGTCATTAGCAGAACACCAATTTTGGAACTTGTCCAGATCGGACTGAAGTTTGTATTGGGCAGAGGAAGATTTATACTGAAGACACAGCTTAACGTCATCTGCGTACATAAGTACTCGAGAGTTCGGTAAAGCCAAAGGCAAGTAATTTATAAAAATGGTAAAAAGTAAAGGCCCGAGATGACTTCCTTGAGGGACTCCAGATGTTGCTCAGACTAGGCAGGAGAATACATCATTAAAAAGGACACGTTGGGTTCTTCCAGAAAGACAACTGGAAATCCACGTAAGAAGGTTAGTTGGAAATCCCAAAAGATCGAGTTTTCTCAAAAGGAGTGAGTGGTTTACAGAGTCAAATGCTTTACTAAAATCAGTGTAGATGACATCTGTTTGAAGGCCATTTTATAAGCCATCAATTACAAATGATGTCAGCTCCAACAAGTTGGTGGTGGTGGAGCGACGCCTAATAAAACCATGCTGGCATGGAGAAATGATTGAACTACAGAGGTGCTGCAGATGAGGAGTAATAATTTTTTCAAATAGCTTTGGAATTGCTGACAATTTAGAGATGCCTCTATAATTGGTAGCATCAGATTTTTTCCCTTTTTTATGCAGGGAATTATAAAGGATTCCTTCCACATAAGGGTAAATATCGACGTTTCCAGAGATAAGGTGAAAAGCTTTGAAAGAGATTTGCACAATGACTCAGCGCAATTCTTTAGCACACAGCCTGGCACTCCATCGGGACCTGGTGAAAGTACCGGTTTAACCTTTAAAAGATCCGATAACAAACTACGCTCAGAGAGAGATGGACCAAAAATAAGATTGGCTGAAAGAATTTCATATGTGTAGGGCTGATCGGAAATAGTACAAGGTGAATACGTTGTTTGAAAAAATTTTGCGAATAGATCTGCAATACCCAGGAAGGAGAAGATACATGTTTCCGCTTTGTGTTTACGAAATTATAAAAATGCTTCGGGTCCTGCGTGAACTGAACCCGACAACGGCGAATATTATCTCTATAACATTCAGCGTTATGCACAGTGAAGTTCGACCGAGCTACTAAGTACCTTGAAAAAGTTAGATTGCAGCCGGTTCTTTTATATTTGTTTAAAAGTCTATTTTTAATATGTTTAAGATTATTTAGACTCCTTGTAAACCAAGGAGGGTTGTCTTTAACGGACGGATATTTCCATGGCACACAAGAGTCAAAAAAACTATTCAAACTCCTATAAAAATATTCTAAGGCGATATCATTGCATGCCAAAAGATCAGACCAATCAAAGGAAAGAATTAAGTTATTGAGCTTTATAAAATCAGCCTTACTAAAGCAGCGAATTCTATTACCTACGCTATGAGGTTTAACTAAGGCAATGGTTTCGATTGAAACCTCAAGCGTAGGATGATATGGATCTTCTGGGGTCACCAAAGGCAGGGCTCTGGAAAGGGTGATTCCATCTGGATCAGACAAAAAACATAAGTCTAGAAGCCGACCTAAAGAATTTCTGACATGGTTAATTTGACCTAAAGACATGTCAAACATGCCCGCAGTAAAATCATGGTGTGAAGAAAGTGATAAAGCTGTAACGTTATCGATATTTGATTAAGTGAGTTCTGGTATATTAAAGTCACCCAGAACCACCAGCTGGTCGCTATCGGACAAAAGATTAAAAACCGACTGGATAGCAGACAAATGATGCCAGGCGGTTCGGATGAAGGTGGTATATATGAACAGGTAATAAACAGCGATTGATCGGACAAAGTGATCTTAACGCAAAGAAATTCTAAATTACCAAACTCTTGCAACTTGACCTCTTCAGAATGGAAAGAGGAGTCTACTGAGATTAGTACTCCTCCGCCACTTTGGAGAGGTCGGTCGCGTCTGAAAGTGGTGTACCTGTCTGGGAAAACTTCGGAGCTAAGGATCTCCGGCTTTAACCAGGTTTTACTGAAGACAATAACCTGAGATGCAAAGGAAAAGCTATCAGAGTATAGCCAGGGGAGCTTACTACGAAGGCCCCTAGTATTCTGATAGGTAAGAGTAATGAAGGTTGTTAGTTTTTTAAAATAGAAGTTGGCTGGTCAGTTGGTGTGGCTTTGGGAAGTTTGACTCCCGCAGGCCTGGTATTTTTTTTTTTTACGTTTCTCGGCAGATGTTCTTGAACGAATATGTAGTCTGGCCAGAAGCCAGGCGAACACACCGTCTCAAACATCGACAAAGGCACACATATCTTAAAGAATGATGTGCGCCTCGAAAGTGCAAATTTAAATTTGGAGATGTCCTCCATCTTAATTTTGGCCAGTACCAACCAACCAGAACGTTATTCTGTATGAATTGGAAAATTAAAAAGGTTTATTAAATTTAAAAAAAAATTAAATTTTATTTTGAACCAAAATTAACATTCTTGTCAATCTTCTTGTTTCAGTTGGTTAAATTTAAACACATAAGATTGAATTCAATTTCCATTTTAATAAATCTAATACAATCAATTAATTAAGCCAATATACAAAAAAAAACAATATTTACACATCTATACAAAAAAAAAAAAAAAAAAAAAATTTTTTTAAATAAATAAAATTTATCTTTACCCTAAAATATTATGACATAAAAATAACT
The DNA here is from genome assembly GCA_018150405.1 of Drosophila varians. Classification (NCBI taxonomy): domain Eukaryota; kingdom Metazoa; phylum Arthropoda; class Insecta; order Diptera; family Drosophilidae; genus Drosophila; species Drosophila varians. Next base: position 20,599,330 of record JAECWK010000125.1, read on the forward strand.
TCATTAATTACGTTATTTTTCAAAAGGAGGGAGATGTAATATGCGAATGCACACTGTACTTTATACATAAACATAAACAAACGATAAATATACGAGTTCTTGACCAAGCGGATGAAATCCAAGCCGGTTGCAAGTGTCAGCATAAACTGTCACATGCAGACCGCGGGTACTTGAACTCAAGTGCATATTCTTATTTCCTCGCGTAGCTATATAGATTTATACATAAGAATATATTATATAAGCGTCTATGCCGCTGTAAGCAGCGCGGCTACGAGACAAAGACCTTACTTAGCTAATAAGGAATATTGTAAGAATCTGAATCCATCAAGAACTGGACGCGGCACCACTGCCGCCTCCTATATAATAAAGACACCAGAAAATATAAACCAAAGTCTTTAAATGGGAATAAAGGATCTAAAGGATAACCAGGAACACAACAGTTCATCGATTGTGAAGGTCACATTGGGTCACCAATTGGAACGTGCGCATTAGCCCAGAACTTCCAAGGCAATGTTAACTACTCTATGTACTTGCACAGCAGTTCCGTGCTGTAGGAGAAAGCCAAACTAAAATTTCAGAATCGTTCTGGTGATGTTCTCAAAAGTTAGCAGCCTGTCTAGAATCAGGCTTTCTCGGATTTTTCCCAGTAAAGACAGTGGACTGATTGGCTTGTACGAGTCTACATCTGTCGAAGACTTTCCACTTTTGGGTAACATAATAACGGTCACCAATTTTCAGATCTTCGGAAAGTCCAATATTAAGTGTGCTGTTGTATATTTGCATAAGGAACTGCAACGCTTGGTCTGGTAAAAGTCAAATGGTCATGTTGTCGAGCCGGTCGTCTCCAGGTGTTTCTTGATTGCTAACTTTGCAACTATAACTTTTAACCTCTTGCAATGTTACAGGGCTAGCAGGCGGGATAATATTGAAAAGTGTTTCTAGGACTTCCGGCACGTAGTCATAAGGCTTGAAACGTTGCTCTAAGTTATTAGCAAAAGCTTCCGTTTTCTCTAGATTTGTACCGTTTCGGGATGCGCCAAAGTGAGTATTTCGAACTTACGTTAGGGTCTAAGTTTTCAAAAAGCTGTCTTTGTCGTTCCGCTTTCCATAAGCATATCCATGCTGGATACTGACGTATCTGAAGTGGTCTAGGAGAGTCCATGCCGTTTCCAATACTGGGTGCGGTTATCTCAGCTACCTATTTTATGTTGCGCATGAGTAAGTTGATATTTTTATCAATATCAAGTATTCCATAAATGGCACACTTAGGTGTTGGAGGTGAATGCATTTGAATGCTTTATGTCAGCTCCTCGGGCAAGTAGTCGCTCTAGTCGCGGTTTCCTATCGGCGTACCATGCAGAACAACCAAAATAGGTGAGTGGTCCAAACAGAGTTCATGGAATGTTTTTACACTAAGCCTGTCCATCCTGTATCCGTTAGTCGCAAAAGAGAATTGTGCTGACGGTGCAATCTGAGAATGGTAGGAGTAGAATGTGTTTGAAGCATTTTTCATCTAGAGCAGGTTCTTGAATTGTAATGCATGTTTTGCATGATAGTTTTCTCCATAAATTTGTTTCCAAATGTGGAAAAAAAAAGAGTTCAAAATTTTTAGTCCTCCTTTCTGGTGGGGTAAGGTATACACGAACTCTGAAAATGAACTTAGTAGAAATATACGCTGACCGTCACGCATGTGTGATTATATGACAAGCATTATGTATATTTTATGATCGCTGAGAAAAAGTCGAAGCTCTTCAGAGCTTTTAAAGAGGCCACGAGCGTTTGAAAATCCAATTTTCAGATTGCATTTCGTGAACCGATAAGATAAGAACCTGGACTTGTTCTCTAAAGGCCTTATTGCCTTTTCTTGTACAGTTTCTTGTTTACTTATGTCGTATAATGAAATACGTAGCGCACAGGAGCTACGACTAAAAATACTACTACTACTAAAAATGACTATTAACCATAAAGCATATACAACTGACTGTAATAAAAATCAAAACTATAGTTTGTGGCAGGAAAGATTAGAACATTGAGTCACATATAACTATAATCTATAATCTAATAACTATAATCGATAACTATAACTATAACTATATCCTTTGATATAACTATAACTAAAATTATAACTATTCTAATACCCCTAATTGTAACCTACACATACATACAAGATTAGAGATAAGATCTAATGTAAATAGACTTTAAGCTCTTTCTGATCGCTGCTAGGAGTTACGTCCGTACAAGAGTTCGGACGTAGTACTAAAGGTACTGAATAATAAAAATTTTCAATTAAAGGACCATCAAGATTACCCTACATAAAAATTGAATCCTCCATAAGAGACCTGCTATTCATAATTGATACTGGAGCGGATTTATATTTTATAAATGAAAACGTCTGCCCCCCCGAAGTGAAAAACTAAACTCGATGCCCAAGTAAAAGCAATGGGAAATAGGTTTCCTTTAAAGAAGTTCAAATAAAAAATTACCAGTGTGAGTTCTTGGAATACAACTTTCACGACCATTTCGACAGTATTATTTAAATGCAATAATAAATTACGGAGAACATAAAATTATTTTAAATAATGTGGGTCTGAAGTTATACATTCAACACCCAAAACCGTCTAAAAACTTTACAGCTAATGTAAGTCAATTTACGAGGATAGAACATCTTGATTATAATTCTCAGAACCAGCTTAGCACTATTCTAAAAGGGAGACAACTTAACATTTAAGCGTAATTAAATATAACATATCCACAAAAAATGAGATACCTATTTATTCAAAAGCGTATAGGTACCCCGAAGTCAATATAACAGTCCCTTATGGGTTGTCCAAATAAAATTAGACCTTTCTACCCAACAGAAATGGCGGTTGGTCATTGATTATAGGAAATTGAACTCTTAAACCATCGAAGATCGATATCCTATACCTAGCATAGACGAAATATTTCACAAATTGGGCGGATGCAAAATCTTTTCTTCGCTCGATCTAGCAAAAGGGTTCTACCAAATAGAAATGAATGAACGCGATATTTCGAAGACAGTTTTTTCTACCATTAACGGATATTATGAATTTTTTTTTTTTTTTTTTTTTATTTTATTTAATAAGGAATACGGGGTTGTCATTAAACCCTTTTATGTCATTGTTTTCTGATGATTCATCCCAGATAGGCGCGTCGGCTAGCCATGCGACTAGCGTTATCAATTAACCATAAAAAAAGTAATTACAAATACATAACAATCACAGCCTTTCCGGTTCCTCGGAGATCTTGTCATCAGGTCCCTAGGCTGGCGTCTTTTTAATCTCCTTAGAGAGCGTTCCCTGACCAGGCTCGTCGCCAGTCTGTTTCGATGCCATTCTAGCCTGCTAAAGTACCGGCTGGAGTGAGCATTTATTTAGTCAAAAACCGTAGCAACCTTGAGATCCCTGTGCAGAGCAGTCTTTCTGATGAACCACTCGCATCCTGTGATTATTCTTAGGAGTCGATTTTGGGCCACCTGGATACGCTTGATTTGGCTATCACACGCCAGTCCCCAGATTTGGCAGCCATACCTCCAGATCGGTGCAAGTACTTGATTATACACTGCCAATTTGTTTGACAGTGATAATTTGCTTCGGGAGTTAAGGAGCCAAAAGGTTTTGGCCGCTTATTTGCACTTCTTAAAGATATTACAGATAAGGAAGAAATTTTAAAAATAATCGACGAGGAACATTTAAGTAACAACCATAGGGGTATCAACGAAATTTTTTATGAAAAAAAAGATATACTATTATCCTAACATTAAGAAAAAAATTCAAAAATACGTCAATAGCTGTAAAATATGCCACTTAGCCAAGTACGATCGAAAGCCAATAAAATATAAGCTAAGCATAACCGATACTCCTTCCCAACACAATGAAATAATCCACATGGTTTCCTATGCGAAACACCATGTATCTGACCACCATCAATAAGTTGACAAAGTATGCTACTGCACATTATCTTAAAGATAGATCGAGGGTATCTCTTTTGAAAGCTTTAAAAGATAGGATACAAAACGTAGGTAAGCCCAAACTGATTATAACAGACAACGAATTTGTCTGTATAAAACAGTTGCTAGACAACAATATAAATATACATTATACGACTCCCTATAAAAACACATTAAACTCAAATATAGAAAGACTACACTTAACATTAAATGAGTATATTCGAGTGTTTAACGCAGATGATAAAAATACAGATACACTCCACTACTCCACTATAATAATACAATTCACTCTACCACAAAATATAGACCAATAGATATTTTAAACAATTTACCTAGTTCAGAACAACTTCAGGATCTCTTAGAAATTATTAAGCATCATAAAGAACAATTAAATGTAAAGAATAATAATACTGATAAGGATAATTTTATAAACGACTATGTAAATAATAATAAAGTTGGTAACTCTAACCCTAAGTATAAACTATCTCAAAACTACCATCAAGATGGAAATTACCTAATATCAAATGACAATGAATAAGAGATAAGATCCAATGTAAATCCAATGTAAGACTTTAAGCTCTTTCTAATCGCGGCTAGGAGTTAGTTGAATTTAGACCGTACAAGAGTTCGGACGTAGTACTAAAGATACTGAAACGTGAAACTCAATAAGCAATTTAGCCATCTAAATATCAACTCTTTTACAATCGACTTCGAACCCGGCTGAAAATAGCTCCTGGTCAAAAAAGACACGGAGATCAAAGAAGATCTGGCACGTGAGGGACCTCTACAGGGCCCAAACAACGGCATAACTATATTAGCAAGAGAAAGTTTTTTAGAAATTGTGCGGAATAATATGTTTGAAGATGTAGAACTTGTATGAAAGATATTAAGTTTAAGCTTTCAAAAATGGTAAGCAAGCTAGACTTTCATTTCATTTTTCAAAAGTAACAAATATATTAACAGGTGCTTATTTAGGTTTGTGGACCGAAAAATCCTTCTGGTATTAATAGAAGAAACTATTATATTATCTTTGTTCATAAATATGTACGTGTCGGATCAAAAACTGTAGACACCTGTTGGCTCCCCATCTCCGTGCATTTTCACTTTTATAGCACTTCGCACAGCAAGTCGCTCGCAATGTTCTTCGTCGTGTTTCTACTTCACCATAACTATTTCATCATATTTATTTCGTCACTACTATTACATTCTTTCTATTGCATTAGTCAAAGAACCGTAAGTGCTGTGCTCATTTGAGCTTCTCTTAAATGATGCTCTGTCCATATAAGAGAATGTTAACTAGCATACTTTAAGTAATTATTCAGATTAGCAATTCTCCGACACGTCCTGACCTTTACGCGTCCTCGCGTATCATATTCCTCAATATGTTTCATTATAACAATAACTTTTATTTATTCTCTTTATTTCGTTCTTTCTTTTGTAACTTAACATTTCATTTTACATTAATTTTCTGCTTATTTCTATTTTGTATCAATAAGAAGTACTTTCCATCATAAAGTGAAAATTAGGATCATGCTCAACTTTTTTTTACCGAATATACATGTATCTCTCGCCACAGCGCTATTTCGTTTTATCTTTTCTCATGTCCCCTTGTACCATAACCCTTTCTCTTAACTTAGCTTTACAGTCTCAGGTTCTTGCTGCACGCATTGAAACGCTCGCACTCTTTGCGTACTGGTCCCACATAGCCCCGTCATGCAGTTACTGCGCAGATTACTACATGACACGGCTATAGCCTTTGTAAATGATTTAATCCGAGTTTATGGTACCTACGAGTGCGTCAGAAGGCGATCTCTCGCACTCATCTGCTTCTTCTTCATTTGAAAGATATTTCAACATATAACGGTCACCATCTAGCGTCTCTATTATTACAAAGGGTCCTTTAAACGTTGGATCTAGCTTTGTTTGGTGCCATTCTTGACTTTTGAGCAGGACTTGGTCACCTACACTATAACTTAAAATCTTATCCTTATTAATATCATATCGTTGCTTCTTATATTCTGCACTATTCTATATGTTTCAATGTCAATGTCTTCTTTCTCTACCATTGGCATCATGCCCATTGGTCTTGCCTTCTTACCAATTAGTAACTCTGTTGGCCGTGAAATTAAACATTGCCGTCAATATTGCTTTCATGGTACTCATAACGCGCTCAACTTGACCATTCCTACGGCTTGCACCAGTTGCTATCAGATGGAAGTCAATTTTTTGGGCTGCGCAGAATTGCTTAAAATCACCACTCTCAAAACTGCGACTGGGACCCCAAACATACACATGGTGGACTTTAATGCTTCTATGCAACTCTTAGTGTCGAGGCTAAGAGCGTGATGTAAATGAACATATTTTGTGAAAGCATCAATTTGCACTATTCTTTGATATCATTTTTGGCACTTGTAACTTATATCCACATGCACTGAATGCCATGGTATGGAAACTTTTGGTATGGGATGTAGTTCTATTTGGGCCTTTCCCGAAGTTGATTTTGAAAGCTTGCAAGCGATGCAATTCTCAACAAATTTCCGCACTTATTTGGACATATTCGGAAACCAATTCTGCGTATATACCTTATCCAACTGATCCCGTGTGCATTATGGCCATATGTACGTATTAATCACAGACCATATGAAATTTTCCAGATAATATAATTCCAGATAATTATATTATAAACGAATCTAAGCTTGTTATGAATGTTAAGATCGGCTAACTATATCCGATATTTTTTATATCTTTAATCAATAGAAGCCGCTATTTAACTGCAAGGGCATATAAGCTTCGGCTCCGTCCGAAGTTAGCTTTCCATTCTCGTTGTTGTATAATATAAGCATATACAATATTATAAGCACACGGCCCATGGCAGTGGCAGAACAACAAATTCCCACTTCGGAGAATGGCAAAACTTTCCTTTAGTTGGAGTTGGGCCACACACTTTCGAGCGACTTCTTTTAAAATCCATTTTATACGAATCTAAGCTTGTTATGAATGTTTTTGTAAAGATCGGCTAACTATATCCGATATTTACTATATCTTTAATTAATAGATTTTTTAACTATTTAACTGCAAGGGTATATAAGCTTCGGCTCCGTCCGAAGGTAGCTTTCCATTCTTGTTTAATTTTCTTATACCTGGGAGGCTTTTTTGCAGAAATGCCATAGTCCTATTAAAATCTCATAGCTGATAGAAATTTTTTTTCTTTGATTGGTCTCATCTTTTTGTGTGCTGTGGAAATATAATTTCGTTATGAACAATCCACCTTGGTTTACAAGGCGCCTAATTAACCTTAATTAATATGTTTAATATGTAATATGCAAATTTAAAAGAACTGGCTGCAATATAACTTTTTCAAGGTACAAGATGCTACGTCGACCTTTACCGTGCATAACGCTGAAAAAAATAATATGAAAAAAATTATTTTAGCTGTTGTAGGATTCAGTATATTATGGATCCGAAGCAGATTTGTAATTTTGTAAACAAAAAGCGAAAACATGTATCTTCTCCTTACTTGCTAACGTTTGAAAATTTTTTTGCGAACACGGATCAGGCCATTGCAGATCTATTTGTAAAATTTTTTCAAAAAAATATTTACTTTCAACTATTTCTGTAACTATATCAGCCTTACATATATGAAATTCATTAATCTAAACTTCTTTTTGGTCCATCTTTCTCCGAGCGCAGTTTGTAATCGGATCTTTTAAAGGTTAAAGCAGTTCTTTCAGCAGGTCCCGATGAAGTACCAGGCTGTGTGCTAAAAAATTGTGCCGAGACACTGGGCCAACCTTTTTTTGAACTTTTTAACTCATCTCTAAAAAAGTCGATATTTCTCCACATGTGGAAAATATTTTTCATAATTCCTGTGCATAAAAAAGTAAAAAATCTCGATGCGGCCAATTAAAGACATTTCCAAATTTTCAGCAAATCCAAAGCTTTTCTAAAAATAATTACTCCTCATCTGCAACACTTCTGCAGTTCATTTATAAACTCGAGCATGGATTTATTAGGCGTCGCTCCACCACCACCAACTTGTTGGAGCTGACTTCATTTGTAATTGATGGCTTCCAAAATGGTTAAAACATCTACACTTACGTTATTGAAGCACTTGTAATTATAAACCACTCATTCCTTTTGAGAAAACTTGATCTTTTGGGAATTTCTATAGAGTTTTTAACATGTTTCACCACACCGAAACAAGAAGTCACAAATCTTGTAACGTAAACGGCTGAGGCCCTTACAATCGTGTGTTTTATTCTGTTGAGATAATAGTATTATCATAATACAGACTTAGACTTACTTAACCTCAACTTGACTTATTCTTAATATCTAACCGCAGTATTTCGTCTCCTCTTCCGTTGAAATCGCCTTCTTACGTGGATTTCAAACTACCTTTCTGAAAGAACCCAAAGAATCCTTTAAAAAATATTATCGCATGTCATATGGAGTTGCCTTTAACAGTAACTTCACATCTATAGTTTCCAAAGATATGTCGACTTAGAATGCAAAAGTTTTATTCGAAGTATGTCCTCCTACTTCTTGCGCGACAACCAAATCAATCATTTCCTGCCATTTTTCTTTTCTCTCTAAGTTTGCGGGTCGATTGTCAAATATTTGAAATAGGCACCGCAAAGGTGCAAAAGTTTAGTATTATCGGATTTATAGATTGATTGTAATTGGTTACACTAATTGTGGTCCAAGGCTTTATGTATTCCCGGGTTTTCCGATAAACGGAAGAGGAGAGGAAATACTGTGGTTGGATATTTAGAATATCCCACTCGGACCTTCGGCGATCGGGGTGAACTTGGCTGTCGCCGGGCTAGCGCCAATGCCTGCTTTTGTTCCCCTACCGAGAGTTGAGCGGAGAAATTATTTCCCTTTTCTCAGCGATTGCTACTAAATAAAGTCCAAAAGGCGAGAGCGAAAGTCTTTGCGTTCAACCACACCGGCGCCAGCCAAAGGGAATTAAGACAAAATTTAGACAAGTCCCAGAGGCTGGGTCCGAGGTCTGCTTGTGTTCATCTACCTCGAGTAAGGGAATTAAAAGCAAATTTTTCTAAGTCCTATTATATTGCTATAGAATTTTACTAAAATATGAATCTATGGTATATACACTACTGGCCAAAATAATAAGTACATAGACATAGTGTTTTTTTGTTTCGTTATAACTCGATTAATATTAAATGAACCCAGGCCAATTTTTTTTACGTTGAAGGGTTTTTACATTGAGGGGAACCGCGAGTATTCAATACTGAGCTTAAATTTCTGCTGGATGAGCGATTTCGGTCTGGCCAAATTAATAAGTACACCTGTGTATTTGATAAATTTTAAAGGATTTAAGGTATAATTGGGTCAAGGTATGTTGGTTTTTATTATTTCCTTGCATATTCAAGTATATCCCAGAAAAAAATATTCTATAGATGGCAAAAAAAAACATTGTACTGAAGAAGAAAGAAAAATTGCTTTAGATCTGCAAAAAGAAGGATAAAGTATTCGGGAAATTGTTAAAAGCCATGGACGACCAGTATGTTTTGTCCAGAATTATTTGAAATTCAAGGTTGATACCGAAAATCGAGGTCGGAAGAAGAAATCCTCTCAAACGACGCACACCCGAATCCAAAGTCTCGCAAAGAAAGATCCCTTCATGTCTTCCAAGGCTATTGCCGCTCATATTGATAATGAAATATCGTCAAGATCGGTTCGTCGTAGACTGAATAGGAGAGGCTTACAAGGACGCATAGCCAGGAAAATTCCTTTACTTCGAGGGAATAATTTAAAGACATCATTTGGATTCGTCTGTACCAGAGGGTTGCAAAAAGTGGAATAATGTCTTATGAAGCGTCGAAACGAAAATAAATCTTTTTGGTAACGACTCCAGAAGACATGTACGACGCCCCAAAGGCAAGGAATTCGAAGCCCGGTACACAAAAGAGACCGTTAAACACGGATGCGGAAACATAATGGTTTGAGGCTGTTTTTCTTGACATGGAGTTGGCCCTATTCATCGGATTACCGATACTATGACCCGATTTGGGTATAGAAATATATTATCTGACATAATGCTGCCATATCCTGAGGAAGACATGCCCTTGAGATGGGTCTTTTAACAAGATAACGACCCAAAACATACATCGGAGCTGGTCAAGGCCTGGTTCGCTGCAAACAAGGTTGACTTTATGATGCGGCCAAGTCAATCTCCAGACTTAAGCCCCATCGAAAACCTGTGGGGAGAGCTCAAACGTCGGGATGGCTCAATCACTTTTCGAAATACGGAAGAATTGTGGAAATTCGTAGAGAAAACGTGGTACGAGATTCCTTTAGAGACTTGCCGTAAACTAATTGTCAGTTTGCCGAAACGGATAATCAAAGTCATAGAAAATAAGGGTGGATATACTGGGTATTAGCATAGGATAAAATAAAAATAAAAAAAATTGGGATACTGTTGTTTATTTTTAAGCTAGAGACTTTGAAGAATTGCTCTACTTATCTTTTTGTCCAAACCTTTTTTATGTTTTTTTGCTTAATTGCCAATAAATTCTCTACATTAACTGAAATATTCATTTGTTAACTATTTTTATAATAAACTTTATGTCAGAAAACTAAAAGAAACTAGAATTGGTTCGTTACACTAATACGAAAAGATTTACAGGACGCAGAAGAAACCTTATGGGCGTGTACTTATTATTTTGGCCAGTAGTGTATATTAAAATATATTCATATACATACATGTACGAGTTCAAGACATGCAGAAAATCGTGCACTGCAGATAGGCAACAGATGATCCTATACAAAGAGGTACCGCTGCGCATTTACGACCTCACACCATCTGTCAGCACGCATGATAAGGACCTGCATGCGTCATAAACCTAAGCGATAAAAGATATCCTATTTTACAACTGTCCAAACTAGTAAACTATAAGCAGATAATAATTTGACCTAAACAAACATTAGTTCTTAAGATCTTGTATATAAAAACCCTGCATACTCCACAATAAAATCAGTACTCAACGAAAACTCGTGGTATTCACTTCTCCGAGCTCAATTTGTTTCAAGTACAGATTGCGGCAACGAAATTGTTACTGGTATCAAGAACCGGTGGCAGACAAAAGCAATTTTTCAGCTCACAATTTACATTTGGTGACCCCCGACTTTTGGACACAGGATTCATTTGGAGAATCATACTCGTATAGTTGGTCAACTGGGCGACCAAACTACAAAAAAAAAAAATACCAACAACTGATCAACTTGGCGATCTTGGACATCACTGGATAGTCAACTTGGCAGCAACAAAACAGGAGAAAATCAAGCTCCATAGCCATAGTATTTAAAAGAATACCTTGACCGTCTATTTGGTTGTGAGTAGAGGCACAACCTGTCAAAGCGACAAATCAAAATACCTCCAACGGGTCAGGTATTTTTTTAAAAAAAATGGCATTATCTAATATCAACGCATTGCTGGACAGGCAATTGATAACAGGCGAAGAGATCCAAAACGTAATAAGGAATTACAAGAAGGATTCGCCTGAGCGAAAACAACAGCCTGACTACTTCCAAAAAACGCATTGAGAAGTTAGTTAAGCTGTGGGAAATATTTTTTAAAGATGATTTAGTTATAAAAAGTACAACAGAAGGTGCTAAAATTGAGCACAGTTACTTTAAAAATAATTATTTCAATCAAATAAGAGATTTGGTTGTATCCTACAAAGGAGAATTCAACAAACAATTATCCACAGTACAAATGGATACTGGATCGGTTGCTTCCAGTGAAGAAGAATCGGAACTGGAGCCAATGATTCGGGAACAAAGGGCTCTGCTGATTAGTCTGGAACGAATCATGAATAAAATGACGAATGAAACTCGTCAAGGATTTATGCCAATCATAAATCAGTATTGGGATAAGATAACAACTATCCACATTGAAATTTATAAAAAATTTGAGGATCCTGCAAAACTTGGATATCTCGACCAGAGATATTTAGCAGCGGAAGACGCCGTCATAGCAGTCCAAACTATGACATGTGAAGAAAGCATCTCACGTCCTGCCAACATACCTCAAATGCATGCCTCATTGCCGTTGCCGAAAGTTGAAATTCCCAAATTTGATGGGGACTATTTAAAATGGCAACAATTTCATGACATTTTCAAGAAAATGATTCATGAAGCATCATTACCCATCATTCAAAAGATGTGGTACTTAAAAACTAGCATCACTGGAGAGGCTGAGCGTTTAATACGCCATCTATCCTTAACCGAAGGAAACTATGCAACAGCATGGAATATGCTACAAGAGCGTTTTAGCAACAAAAGAGTGCTAAGTAACGCGTTAATACAAAAAATATTGGACCAACCATCAATAACAAATGATGCGAAATCCATAAAGGCAATGCATGATAATATTAAAGAAACATTATCTGCGCTTTGTAACATTGGAATTCAAACTGAAAATTGGGATCCAATACTATTATGTAGTTTGACAAGGAAATTAGATCGTCAAACTCATATGTTATATGAACAGTCAATTGTAGACTTGAAGAAACTGCAGAAACTGGATCAGTTTTTGACCTTCTTGGAACATCGGTTCCTTACATTGGAGGCTACCGGTAGTGATAAGATAAATCACACCAAAAAAGGCACATGCGCTCAGATTGGTACAGAATATACATGCTATTTCTGTAACAAACCCAATCACATTATGTATAAGTGCAACGAGTTTTTGAAGAAAACAACAGCTGAACGATTAAATTGGACTCAAAGGAACAAGCTATGCGTAAAATGCTTCAAACGCGATCATTCAGCAAAGGAATGTCAGAAGAAAAATTGTTTTAAATGCGATAAAAGGCATAACACCCTTCTACATTTGGAATCAAAGCCTGACTCTAAAACAGCAGCATCAGCAAGTGGAGTACAAACCAATTATGTACTTTTAGCCACTGCTCGAGTTATTATTGAAGGCAATAATGGACGAATGGCCGAATTCAGAGCATTACTTGACTCAGGTTCTCAAGTCAATGTAATCTCTGAAAGAGCATTAAACATATTAGCTCTCGACGTTAAAAAATCAGAGCTACAAATAAATGGAATTGGTGGACGAATACAAACATCAAAGGCACGAGTTAATGTTATGCTCAAATCACAGCATAACAACTTCAACTCTCGATTGGAGGCTATTGTATTGCCTCACATTGTTGCAGATCAGCCAGGACAGTCAATTGATATTAATCGTTGGAAACTTCCAAAACATATTGAATTGGCTGATCCCAATTTTGATAAAACAGGAAGGATTGATCTACTCTTGGGAGCAGAACACTATTACGATATAATGCAGGACAAGCATTTATCGTTGGGTAAAGGACTGCCAAAATTACAAAAAACCAAACTAGGATGGATTGTGGCTGGAAAATTAAAACACAATTCACCTAGATCAACTACCTGTGCAGCTCTAACCGAGGAAGATAAGGTAGACGAACAAATCACGAAATTTTGGGAACTGGATTCATTCTCAACTGATGCGCCATGCCTATCTCCACTGGAGAAACAATGTGAAAGACACTTTCTCCAGCACATTCAGACTGCAATTGATAAGAAATCAATTGTTAGGCTCCCATTCATGGATAATGTTTCAGCCCTGGGGAGAGTCGTGATCTTGCAACACGACGATTCCTTTCCTTGGAAAAACGGCTATTGCGAGATCCACAAACTAAGGCAAGTTATGTGGAGTTTATGAAAGAATACGAAGCTTTTGGGCATATGAAGGAGATGCACACAAGTGAAATTAAAAAAGCACGGTACTTCATACCACATCACTGTGTGCTCAAACCTGAAAGTACAACAACCAAATTAAGAGTGGTTTTCGATGCATCTGCAGTTACGTCATCAGGAAAATCGCTCAACGACTTACTGCACAAAGGTCCTACAGTGCAAAACTCTATATTTTCAATTTGCTGCGATTTAGGACTTACAAATATGTTTTCACGGCGGACATAGAGAAAATGTACCGTCAAATCTGGATAAATCCCGAAGACCAATATTTCCAAACAATTGTTTGGCGCAATAATCCATCTGAGGATTTGCGATACTACAGATTAAAAACAGTTACCTATGGAACAAAAGCTGCACCGTATTTAGCCACAAAATGCTTTCAGCACATAGCACGAAAAGGCAGAAAGGAATACCCTAATGGTGCTGCCGCATTGGAAAACGACTTCTATGTAGACGATTGCTTAACCGGAGCCGAAACTATACCAGAAGCTCTACAGAGGCAACAACAGCTTAACAAACTTCTGCAAAATTCTGGATTCAAGTTAAGAAAATGGTGTACCAACAATTTCCAAGTTCTACAAGGAGTTCCGAGGGAAGACATCACTTCAAATGTACAACTGGAGGAGACTTCATATGAGGACTACATGATTAAGACCCTCGGAATCACCTGGACACCAACGACAGATCACCTTTGTGGGAAAACGGAGATAGCAACAAAGGCCAACATATCAAGACGAGAAATCTGTCTCGAATTATGAGAAATGAGAAAATCTGTCTGAAATCTTTAGGATATTTGATCCTCTTGGTTTATTTTCCCCAGTTGTAATGAAAGCAAAAATTTTCATGCAACACCTCACAAAGGAGGGTTATGAATATAAAGACGATCTGCCGGCTCATCTTCAGGAGGAATGGAAACGCTACAGGGAAGAGCTAAAGGTTCTGAACACCATAAAGGTACCACGTCACGTCTACTTAGGAAAAACACCTGTGACGTCAGAAATCCACACATTTGTTGATGCCTCGGAGAAGGCATATGGAGCTGCTGTATACATCCGAGCAACATATAAGGACAAGCGAAGAACGATCCAGTTATTGTGTGCAAAATCTCACTTAGCACCAATAAATACAATAACGTTACCACGTCTGGAACTTAAGGCTGCTGTATTAGGAGCACAGTTGACTTCTAAAGTAAAGAAAGACTTGGCCATGAAAAATGCATCCACACTTTATTGGTCTGATTCACGGATTGTACTGTCATGGATTAATTGCTCAACATCCATTCGAGACAAATTCGTTGCCACCAGAGTTGCAACAATACATGAGCTATCCTTACCCAAACAGTGGAGACATGTTGCATCAGAACACAATGCCGCAGATGTCCTCTCCAGAGGAATGACAGCTTCAAAATTCGCGGAACATGCCATGTGGTTCTACGGCCCTATGTTCCTACATGGTTCATCATCCACATGGCCCGCTCCGTTTATTGCTACCAACGAGGAACTAATAATTATGAATCCGCCAAAGGTTAGTCAATCATCCGTGATGACTATCACAAAAGAGGAGGACATAATATACACAATACAACATAATAATTCATTTAACAAGCTACTCAGAATAATAGCTTACATAATGCGCTTTCGACGTAAGAAGAAGTACACAAGCCACACCATTGAGTTTGAAGAAATAATGGCAGCCCGAAAAATTGTCTTCCGCAATATTCAAAAAATCGACTTCAAAGATGACATCAAACATCTCAAGCGGCAAAGGGAGACACTAAAAGGCAGTTCAATCAACTCACTATCACCATTCTTAGATCAGAATGGAATTTTGCGTGTAGGAGGTCGACTGGAGGCGGCAAATATATCATTCGACTCCAAACATCCGATACTTCTGCCATACAACGACCCTGTTGTGAAGATGATTCTTGTGCAAATACACAAGGACAACATGCATTGCGGACCTCAAGCTTTATTGACTGCATCAAGGCAGCAATTCTGGATCCTTAAAGGAAAAACGATGGCTAGGAGCACTGTAAGAGCCTGTGTCAAGTGCACTAAAGCTAAACCAAAATTAATGGAGCAGATCATGGGAAATCTGCCACCACTGAGGGTAACGCAAGCTCGACCATTTTTCAACTCTGGCGTCGATTATTGTGGACCATTTAAAATTCACTACAAAGTGAGAGGAAAGAAGCCTAGCACAGCTTACATTGCTATATTCTGCTGTTTTACGACTAAAGCTGTACATCTGGAGCTGGTTAGCGATCTCACAACAGAGGCATTCTTGGCAGCACTTCGTCGTTTCATTGCTCGGCGAGGGAAATGCCAAACTCTTCACTGCGACAATGCAACAAATTTTGTGGGAGCCAAAAACAAGTTGCAAGAGCTACAGGAGGCTATATTCTCCGATAATGCGAAAACACAAATTCTCCAGGAGTGTAACAACAAGGGAGTTCAGTTTAAATTCATCCCACCTCGTGCACCACACTTCGGAGGATTATGGGAAGCTGCAGTAAAGTCGGCAAAACATTTATTACTAAAAAATGTGACGACAGCCGATCTTACTTATGAAGAACTTGAAACAGTTATAGTCGAAATAGAGGCCATATTGAACTCTCGACCATTAACACCACTGTCCGATGACCCAAATGACGTCACAGCATTAACGCCTGGACACTTCCTAATTGGAGAGCCGCTAACTGCACAAGCTGATTGTGAACCATCGCAGCAACCAAAAACGTTAGGTAATCGATGGCAGGCCGTTTCAAAACTGAAACATGCGTTCTGGAAACAATGGTCACAGGATTATCTACAACAGTTGCAGCAACGTCAAAAATGGAGAAGATCCTCAACAAACATAAAGGAAGGCACTTTAGTAATAATGAAGGAAGACAATGTTCCTGTATTACAATGGCCAATGGGAAGAATTGTTCGAGTCTTCTACGGGAAGGACAACTTTGCACGAGTGGTTGAAGTTAAAACGACCAAAGGGATCTTTAAACGTGAAATTCAACATGTTGCTCCACTCTTTAATGAAGAAGAACCCACTGACAAACATCCAATTGAAGAAGATGAAGTAGAAGAAGAAAACAGAGCAGTGGAAGACCGCCAGCTGAGGAAAAGACCAAATCACGCTTCGATAACCACTGTCATGATTGTCATGTTATTATTATTACCATTAGCCTGGGCCCAATCGATTCAAATAACTCAGTTTGGATCAAAACCAGGAATATTTTTCGAGAAAATTGGGACAACCCAATTAGCAGTGGCTGACTGGACCATAGTGGCTTACTTCGATCTCAAACCATATTGGAGTGACATGGCTACATTTTCAAAAGGAACAAAAAAACTTGGTCAAATGTGCGCTACACTTAATGATGCACACTCATGTGAAGGAATGTACCAATACTTCCAACAAGTAGAGAATGAACTCATCATGGAAAATATGCTATTGGCCAAATCACGGAAAGTTCGAGCACCATTGGACATCGTGGGAAACATTGCAAGCAGTCTATTTGGTGTATTAGATTCTCAATATGCACAAGACATGTCGAAAACAATATCGAAGGTCCAGGACAATGAAGATCATGTCTTGGAGTTATTACAAAACCAAACGTCCTTAGTTGATTCAACAATAAACGTAGTGAAACGAGATGAAATTGCATACGCAAAACGATTCAACCTAATTGAAAGTCAAATGAATGCAATAATAAAGGATAATTATCACTGGTACATTACACTGACATCACAACTTACGTTGCTCGCTACGAATCTACATCGAATGCAGAATGAAATCATCAAAGTGTTAACAGACGTGCGCCACAACACTATTAGTCCACTTCTATTATCACCACGACAACTAAAGGAGCAATGTGATCAAATACGGGACCATTTGAAGCCTGGTCAAATGTTACCTGTTAACCAAGAAAACATACTCATGGCATACAAAATGATGCAAGCCGAAGGTACCATAGTAGATAATCATGTGATTATAAAAATAACAGTACCATTGATATCGACAGAGGTATTGCACATATACAAATTAACACCGATCCCAGCTGCAAATGTATATGGTTTTCATCTGTTCAAAATTAAAACACCATTCATTGCAATTAACAACTATCGAGATAAGTTTGTTGATATGACGACGGAAGACATAGCAAATTGTTATCCAAGATCGATAAATGATTTCATTTGTCACAGCAAGCAATCAATGTTCTCTACAGAAATGAGCTGCGAAATGCAACTATTCCACAATAAAACAGACACGTCATGCCATCTGGAAATCACAAATAAAACGTTCATTTGGCAAGAGATGCATAAAAAGAATCAATGGATATTTGCGACAAGGACGCCAATAAAACTCTCAGCTGTTTGCACCGATGGAACATCAGATATCTGGTTACGCAACACGGGACTACTGACAGCAAGAGCAGGATGCACCATACGCAACTCTCTAATAACAGTAATCAGTCAAACTGGTATAGAAACATCGATGCTCATCTCATACGCCCGTTTTGGAGAAATCGATGGTAACAATACAACGATTAAAAGACAGAACACCACATCCAGCAAAACAAATAAATTTGGTTATACCAAACTACTGGATCTTCAACGGGATCTTGTACCAAACCGAAGACTGAGACTACCACATAGACTTGAGACGATCAAGCATCACCACATCGCAATGTACATTGGCTTAACATTCATCATAATAATATTGACCATTCACTGGGTAAGAAAATGGTACAAAGGAGACAAGAGACCTCAGCAAGTCCAGGTACCAGCGGTGGCAATGAAAAAAACCGATACGATATTGTTGAAACTACGTTCAACGGCCGGGAGGATGTACGAGTTCAAGACATGCAGAAAATCGTGCACTGCAGATAGGCAACAGATGATCCTATACAAACAGGTACCGCTGCGCATTTACGACCTCACACCATCTGTCAGCACGCATGATAAGGACCTGCATGCGTCATAAACCTAAGCGATAAAAGATATCCTATTTTACAACTGTCCAAACTAGTAAACTATAAGCAGATAATAATTTGACCTAAACAAACATTAGTTCTTAAGATCTTGTATATAAAAACCCTGCATACTCCACAATAAAATCAGTACTCAACGAAAACTCGTGGTATTCACTTCTCCGAGCTCAATTTGTTTCAAGTACAGATTGCGGCAACGAAATTGTTACTGGTATCAAGAACCGGTGGCAGACAAAAGCAACTTTTCAGCTCACATTCTACAATACATATATTATACATATATTAACATATTAGGCAACATATTAGACAATGGTCTTCCTTTGCCTTTCTAAGCGAACGGACGTGTTTTTTTTGTGCGCTCTGCGTTTATATCTTTATTTTGCCTGCCTTGCAATCAAACCGGCGTTTGATTTAAATATATAATATTAAAAATTTTTTTTAACAATTTTAAATCACTTTTATAATTTTCGTCTCGCTTACGCGTGTGCAGTGATATATTTGGTGAGAATTAATATTTTTTAATTTTAATCCAAGCATAGCTCTGCTTTGCTGTGCTATTTGTTGTTGCTCTTTTCGCTATTCCCGTTTGAGTTGCTTATCTCTACCTCTAAGCCTAACCTCTAACTCTTATACTAACATACAAGCTGTTCTCTTGTTCTAATTTTCTTTTGGTACAGTGGTTCAAGGTATAACATAATTGAAATAAAAAATAAATGTAATATTTAATAAAAATGGAATTTAAAGTAGTCTGCGCAATTAAGTCTTGCAATAAGACAATAACTGCATCCCAGCCAAGCCTCCCCTGTTGGCTGTGTGACAACATGGTACATGCCAAATGAGCCGGTTTCACAGCCTCAGTGTCGGACGGAGTGTCCCGGAGCTCTGGCTTGCACTTTTGTTGCAGTGACTGACGTGCCGAGCAGAGCGAGATGAGAGCGTTCATGCGGCACACAAGGAATGGATTTAACGAATTGAAAGCTGGTTTTCGCAAAATCAGCGATCAATTCAATGCGCTTGATTCTCAATTTAGTAACCTTCAGCTACTAATAGAGTCTCCGAAGCGCAAAAAATCCACCCAAGTGGAGCCGTGTGCACCAGCTAATCCTCTGCCCGCACTGCCGACTATCACTCAACCCCTGATCACCCTGACAACCCCAAGAGTCAGGACTGATAAAAATTCGGATACCGAATGCGTCAGTGAACGTGTGCAACTTTCTGATTTGTCCCCTATGGCATCACAACCAGTGACGCCACAGCCCCAATTAATGCATACCCCTGTAAAACCCACTGAGAACATTGGGTCCGGACCCCCGGCACCGACTGGTATCGCAGTCCTACAAGCTGCGAGACCAAAGCCCCTAAAGGTTGTTCCTCCAACGAAACAAATATTTGTTTCATGGCTCGCCCCTGATACCTCAGAGCTCGATATCTCGGCTTATATCAATCCAAAACAAAAGCCGAAATTAAGGTGGAGGACATCTCCAAATTTAAATTTGCACTCTCGAGGCGCACATCATCCTTTAAGATATGTGTGCCTTTGTCGATGTTTGAGATGGTGTGTTCGCCTGGCTTCTGGCCAGACTACATATTCGTTCAAGAAACGTACAAAAAAAAAATTCCAGACACGTGGGAGTCAAACTCCCCAAAGCCACACCAACTGACCAGCCAACTTCTATTTTAAAAAACTAACAACCTTCATTACTCTTACCTATCAGAATACTAGGGGCCTTCGTAGTAAGCTCCTTAGGCTATAATCTGATAGCTTTTCCTTTGCATCTCAGGTTATTGTTTTTAGTGGCACCTGGTTAAATCCTTAGCTCCGAAGTTTTCCCAGACAGGTACACCACTTTCAGACGCGACCGACCTCTCCAAAGTGGCGGAGGAGTACTAATCTCAGTAGACTCCTCTTTCCATTCTGAAGAGGTCAAGTTGCAAGAGTTTGGTAATTTAGAATTTCTTTGCGTTAAGATCACTTTGTCCGATCAATCGCTGTTTATTACCTGTTCATATATACCGCCTTCATCCAAACCGCCTACTTACTGGCATCATTTGTCTGCTATCCAGTCGGTTTTTAATCTTTTGTCCGATAGCGACCAGCTGGTGGTTCTGGGCGACTTTATTATACCAGAACTCACTTGGTCAAATATCGATAACGTTACAGCTTTATCACTTTCTTCACACCATGATTTTACTGCGGGCATGTTTGACATGTCTTTAGGTCAAATTAACCATGTCAGAAATTCTTTAGGTCGGCTTCTAGACTTATGTTTTGTGTCTGATCCAGATGGAATCACCCTTTCCAGAGCCCTGCCTTTGGTGACCCCAGAAGATCCATATCATCCTACGCTTGAGGTTTCAATCGAAACCATTGCCTTAGTTAAACCTCATAGCGTAGGTAATAGAATTCGCTGCTTTAGTAAGGCTGACTTTAAAAAGCTCAATAACTTAATTCTTTCCTTTGATTGGTCTGATCTTTTGGCATGCAATGATATAAATATCGCCTTAGAATATTTTTATAGGAGTTTGAATAGTTTTTTTGACTCTTGTGTGCCATGGAAGTATCCGTCCGTTAAAGACAGCCCCCCTTGGTTTACAAGGAGCCTAAATAATCTTAAACATATTAAAAATAGACTTTTAAACAAATATAAAAGAACCGGCTGCAATCTAACTTTTTCAAGGTACTTAGTAGCTCGGTCGAACTTCACTGTGCATAACGCTGAATGTTATAGAGATAATATTCGCCGTTGTCGGGTTCAGTTCACGCAGGACCCGAAGCATTTTTATAATTTCGTAAACACAAAGCGGAAACATGTATCTTCTCCTTCCTTGCTCTCGTTTGAAAATTCTTTTGCGAATACAGATCAGGGTATTGCAGATCTATTCGCAAAATTTTTTCAAACAACGTATTCACCTTGTACTACTTCCGATCAGCCCTACACATATGAAATTCTTTCAGCCAATCTTATTTTTGGTCCATCTCTCTCCGAGCGTAGTTTGTTATCGGATCTTTTAAAGGTTAAACCGGTACTTTCACCAGGTCCCGATGGAGTGCCAGGCTGTGTGCTAAAGAATTGCGCTGAGTCATTGTGCAAATCTCTTTCAAAGCTTTTCACCTTATCTCTGGAAACGTCAATATTTCCCCTTATGTGGAAGTAATCCTTTATAATTCCCCTGCATAAAAACGGGAAAAAATCTGATGCTACCAATTATAGAGGCATCTCTAAATTGTCAGCAACTCCAAAGCTATTTGAAAAAATTATTACTCCTAATCTGCAGCACCTCTGTAGTTCAATCATTTCTCCATGCCAGCATGGTTTTATTAGGCGTCGCTCCACCACCACCAACTTGTTGGAGCTGACCTCATTGGTAATTGATGGCTTCCAAAATGGCCTTCAAACAGATGTCATCTACACTGATTTCAGTAAAGCATTTGACTCTGTAAACCACTCACTCCTTTTGAGAAAACTCGATCTTTTGAGATTTTCTGTTAACCTTCTTACGTGGATTTCCAGTTATCTTTCTGGAAGAACCCAACGTGTCCTTTTTATACCCTTGCAAAGGGGATTATAATTTTGGTCAGAAGTGTGCAACGCAGTGAAGGAGACATCCAGGACCCCATAAAGTATATATATTCTGGATCAGGATCACCTCCTGAGTTGATATAAGCATGTCCGTCTGTCCGTCTGTCTGTTTCTACGCAAACTAGTCTCTCAGTTTTTGAGCTATCGTCTTGAAACTTTGCACACACCCTTCTTTCCTTTGCACGCAGTATATAAGTCGGAACGGCCGGGATCGGCCGACTATATCCTATAGCTGCCATATATCTGATTGATCGGAAATGCTATAACTTCCATGTTATTGAAGATAGAAACTTGAAATTTGCACAGATTGACTATTAGGGCAATTTAGGCCGATCTGGAAATCATACGGATCGGCCGACTATATCCTATAGCTGCCATATAACTGAACGATCGGAAATGCAACAACTTGCGTGTTTTTGGGCGTAGAAGCGTCGGACTTCTTTTAAAATTCATTTTATACGAATCTAAGCTTGTTATGAATGTTTTTGTAAAGATCGGCTAACTATATCCGATACTTACTATATCTTTTATTAATAGAAGCCGCTATTTAGCTGCTAGGGTATATAAGCTTCGGCTCCGTCCGAAGTTAGCCTTCCATTCTCGTTAATGATGTATTCTCCTGCCTAGTCTGAGCTACATCTGGAGTCCCTCAAGGAAGTCATCTCGGGCCTTTACTTGTTACCATTTTTATAAATGACTTGCCTTTGGCTTTACCGAACTCTCGAGTACTTATGTACGCAGATGACGTTAAGCTGTGTCTTCAGTATAAATCTTCCTCTGCCCAATACAAACTTCAGTCCGATCTGGACAAGTTCCAAAATTGGTGTTCTGCTAATGACTTAAAATGGGTCAAAATGCAAACTTATGTCATTCTATCGCTTAAGCCCCATCCAGGCAACTTATTTTCTCTATGGGACCGCCCTAGAAAGATTAACTCCGGTTAACGACCTAGGTGTCCTATTAGACTTCAAGCTTAAATTTACCGACCATATATCGGCAATGGTTAATAAAGCCAAGGGTGTGCTTCGTTTCATTAAAAGATGGTCAAAGGAATTTAATGACCCTTATATAACCAAAACTCTTTACATATGTTTAGTTCGTCCGATTCTTGAATACGGTTCATGTGTCTGGAGTCCCCAATATGGGGTTCATCAAGACCGTATTGAATCAGTACAGAAGAACTTTCTCCTTTTTGCTCTTAGGGGTCTAACCTGGGATGCAAGTATTCAACTCCCGTCTTATCATAGCAGACTACTTTTAATAAACTTACCATCCCTACTAAACCGTAGGACTATGCTGGGTGTAGTTTTCATCAATAACCTTATTAATGGTGAAATCGACAGCCAGAACCTTCTAAGTTTGTTAAAATTTAACGTTCCTTTTAGGGCCTCTCGAACTTTCCTCCCCTTATTTCTTAACTTTTGTAGGTCAACATATGCCCAGCATGACCCTTTCAGGGTACTATGTCCTGACTACAATAACCTCTATCAAATCATTTCACAGAACTCTTGCATGAAATTCTCGATTCTTTTCAACTTAAGAGAGCAACAATTTAACTCTTCCTCGTAACCTTTTTAAAATACTTATTTCTCGTCTCCCCGCGATTCGAGCCGTACGATAAACGGCAGCGCCCCTCGGTCGGTTGGGCGGGAGGTGGGCTGTACGTATGCAGTGGGAGCAGCAAAAAAAAAAAAAAAAATTATATCAATTCATCTATCCCATTGTGTTTAAGATCTTTTAATGTTGAAATTTTTTTAATAAGCAATGTTTTTTTTATTATATTCGAAAATATATTCGATAATAATGTGGGCTGATGCCAGCAAACGCATCGTATTAGTGTGTATTAGTGTTAATGTGTAAATCTGTTTAATTTTCCTAATTCGAAACGGTCACATTTAGCTGTTAAAAGTGCGCCGCAATAGGTTTCGGATTCTAAAAAGGTAAGTTTTTCGCATATTACATTGTATGCTGTATGCAATTTTCTGATTCTGGTTTTGGTAGGGTTCATATTTTGTGGTATCGATTGGATTCTTTTAGAAAGAGTATTGCTTTTTGAAGGTTCTCTGTGCTTAAATCGTTTAGTAGGTTTAGTGTGTTTGTGGTTTTAAAAATAGATTGTCTTATAGGCAGGAGTGATGGGCATGAGTTTAGAAGGTGGGATAAGGTTTTGTCCCCTTGGCAAAATGAGCAGGGGGATGTTTGATTTTGGTTGAAGTAGTGTTCGTGGGTAATTTTTGTGTGGCCTAGTCTAAGGCGTATTATTTTTATTTGATCAAGCCTGCTCGATTTTGGGTTAAAAGAAGTAATGTATTTGTCAATATGCGTGTTGTGCCTGTTTATGTTCCTGTACCATTGACTGCATTCCTCAATATTTTTCTTTTGTCTTGTTGAGAATTCTGATCTTAAGTGTTTGTTTATGTCAGTTTAATTTAAGGTTGGGGTGAAAATTAGGGGGAGTTTGGTTGCTGATATGCTTTTTGGATTATTTTACCTCTTGAGTTTGACGTTGGGGCGCCCCATGCCGGGTGCCAACCGTTAAAGTCCCCTACGATTAATGAGGGCACTTTATATCTATGCAATGTGTTTTCTAGTATTTGTCTTGTGACAGTTTTGCTTGGAGGGATATAAGTTGTCTGTATGTGTATGTTTTGTTGAGATTTTACCCGTGGTTGGTATGGTATATTTAAAAGATGGCAGAATTGTGTTATTCGGTCTATGGCTGATGTGTGTTTTTTTTTGTTTCCGGTTTTTAACAAAGCTGTGTATTGGGGTGTCTCTTGAGAAGATTAGGTTTTAGGTAGGTTTGGCTGTATGTTGGTCGCGCTTTAATTCAATTGGGAGAATATTGGCTTCGTGGATTAATTTATTTGTAGGTGTGCTTCGGTAGGCTCCAAGGGCTAATCGAAGTGCAGTATTGAATGGAGTCTTTAATTTGTTAAGGGTGCTTTTGGGTGAGTGGTCGTAAAGGAATAAACCGAATTCCATTTTGGCAATGACAGTTGCTTTAGCGACATGGAGGAGAGTGCGGGTGTTGCAGTTGAACTTGAAGCTAGATAAGCATTTTATAATATTCAGTTTTTGGTGGAGTGAGGCTATGAGTGAGTGTAAATGAGTGTTCCATTTGTATTTACTGTTGAATGTTAATGTCTACATGGCCAGGAATCCGCAATTTTTTTATTTTTGGGGCTAGCTTTATTATAAGTGATCTTATTTTTTGTGAGTAATAGTTATTATTGTTTGTGTTGGCTATGAAGTCAATTGCTGAGAGAGATTCCGAGCAAATTACGTATTTACCCTTCGAGTTTTTGAGTTGATTGATTGCTTCTAGGATTGCTATTATTTCGGCGGAGAGTACTGATGAGTATGGGGCAAACATACCATATTTTATAATGTTATTTTCGGTTGTGATTGCGTACGTTGTGGAGTAATCCATTTTTGATCCGTCTGTAAATATAAATTTCTATGGCTTGTGGCGTTCTTTGGAATGTGCGTATACTTTTCGGTATGTGTCTGCATACATGTGTTGTATGTATTCTGAGTGTTGTATCTATGATGTTGGGATTGAGTCTCCAGGGTGGATCAGATTTGTATAGTTTTTGTGGTTGGTATGGTATATTTAGAAGATGAATTTTATTTAATTTGCTTAGTGGGAATAGGGAGATGATTATTGGGAAGTGGTCGCTGCCATGGAGGTCATTGAGTATTTTCCACTTGGCGTGTTGGGTTAGTGACGCCGAGCAGAGAGAAAGGTCAATGTGTGTGTATGTGTTGTGTGTTGAAAAGTGTGTTGGTGATTTGTCGTTTAATAGGATAAGTTGGGATGTGTCTATGAATTTTTGGATTATTTTACCTCTTGAGTTTGACGTTGGGGGGCGCCCCATGCTGGGTGCCAACCGTTAAAGTCCCCTACGATTAATGAGGGCACTTTATGTCTATGCAATGTGTTTTCTACATTGTCTTGTGAAAGTTTTGCTTGGAGGGATATAAGTTGTCTGTATGTGTATGTTTTGTTGAGATTTTGCCCGTATTTCTAGTGTTTCGAGATCGTTTGGTGTGTTAATTAAAGAATGTTCAATTGATAATAAGGGACATTTTTGCAGAGAGGTTCGGGTTATGTTAGGGTGATGTTTTGGATTTTAAATGGATTCGCTGTCGCTGTTATTGGTGTGTTGGGTTTTTGTTAAGGATTTGTTTTTGGGTTTGGGTGGTTTCAGGTTAGTGGACAGAGTGTTTGACTTATCTTTGGAGAAGATTCTTAATTTTAATTCTTTTGTGAGCTGAGATCAGTATTGTGCTTTTGGTCTGGTGTCTGCGGTGTCGGTTTCCATAGCCTCGAAGTCGTCTTGTTCTTTGTGGTAATTGTCATATTCGGGTGTGCTTTTTTGTTGGTTGTGGTGCTTTGGTTGTGTTTCCGTGGGGTATTGATTTGTTGTGGTGGTTTGTGAGTGATTTTTGTGTGTAGTTATTTCTCTTGGTGTGGTGGTGTTTGAGGTTTGATTTTCCTTGATCCTGTGTTGTGGTGCTGGTGAGTGTTTTTGCATATGTGGTTCTAGTTAGGTATCCATGTCGCTCGAAGTATAGCCTAAGGGCTTTTTTGTGGTCGACTTTCAGTGTAGTTTTTATGGCTGTGAGTTCTTGCTGTTTCAGGAATGTGGGGCATTTACGGTCAAGTGGGCTGTGCTGTGGGTTGATTTCGGGGTTATTTACACAATTAAGGCACTTTTTATCTTTTTCGCAGTGTGATCCTTCAGTACAGTGTTTCTCTTCGGAGCAGTTTTTACATTTTTCTGTGTTCTTGCACTGGGCTCTTGGCTGGGTGTCCAAAGCGTAGACACTTTCTGCAACGTAGGGGGGGAGGCATATATTCTCGTACGCGATCAGTTTCATATCCAATTCTTAGTATTTCCGGAAGTTTGTGAGATTCAAAAGTTATTATAACTAGGCCGGTTTCAATTAATGCGTCGGTGGTTTTGTTGTTGGTATTCATGTTTGTGGATTGTTTTTTTTGTGGTTTCAGTTCTTGAAGGATAGTCTCTTCGTCAATATATCTTAGGTCGTTGCTGTAGATAACTCCTTTCGAGTAGTTTAATGTTTTGTGTTCTGTAACTATTATTTCAATGTCGGCAATTTTGTTAAGTTTAAGTAGTTTTGTGGCTTGTAGGTGGGTTTTTGTTTTAACTAGAAGGGTTCAAACTCTTGTTTTTTTTTTACAGAATCGACTTCTCCTCCACAGGCGTAGTCTACTGATTTTTGGATTATGAAGAGGGAAATTGTTTTAAATGATTCGTTATCCTTCCTTTAAATTTAGGTTCATTCAGTTGTGATATTTTTGTGGTATATCTGCCTATATCGGGTGGTTAGTGCATAGTTGTTTGTAAAGGCCTTGTGCCTGAGTCTAGTAATGCTCGCGTGTTTTTTGTTTTTGTGTTTTTAAATTTCGTTTTCACAGGTGCTGTTTAAATACTACTTGTCTCTTTAGAGGTTGAAGTGGTACTGACCTCTTAAATATACTTTAATGATAAACCAACTATTTGCCGTTTTAATATCATTTGTAAATCTTGCTACAGGGGGAGTTGCAGCGTTTGTTTAGGCCAGCCGAGTAAATTGCTAACAACAATATATGTACATATGTACATACGTATGCACATATAAATATATATATATATATATTATTTTTATTACAGCTTTGGATGCAATTATTACTAATTCTAATAAACATTTTTTCGTTTTTTCCCTTTTCTTTTAGGTTTTTTAATTTTTTAGTTTTATATGTATATTTTATTTGCTTTAATTTGTTTAAATTTGCTTTAATTTATTTTAAACTATATCAGTTTTTTTTTAAACTATTTTTTAACTTTATTAACTGGATTTAAATCAATTTAATTCAAAAAACATGTAATATTTTCCAGATTTAAATTAATAATAAAAGTAAAAAAAAAAACACGGGCGAAGCGCCACCAAAAAATCGTTTCTTATATATACATATGTATGTATGTATATGCATTTTAATAGATATATATATATATACCAAATTCAAAAGCCAAAACAAAAACAACATCAAAGGATATTTTTTGTGGATCCAAATTTACGCTACAAAGGGTACGTGACTTTAGTTGACTTTTACGCTACAAAAAGTACGTAAGAAACTGCGGCCACGCATGTGTAAAATTCATTCAGAGAATTCACCCAGTTTTCCTATAGCCGCTAGCGACATTTCCCCTCGCCATGCGATCGCCAAGTCCGACTGGGAAGATAATACAGGTTAAGTCTAAGTCTGTATTATCTCAACAGAATAAAACACACGATTGTACGGCCCAGAGTCGTTTACGTTACAAGATTTGTGACTTCTTGTTTCAGTGTGGTGCAACGAGTTAAAAACTCTATTCATAAATTGTGGATCGGTGTCATTTCGTTTATTTGCATTGCTTGGTTGCAATTGGATTGCATCCGGAATACGGCAGCTGCGATCGCACTTGGAGATACGTGCGACATGCCGACGAGACATGCGCCCATACGGAGCCCCAGACTCATCATGTCAAAGGCCACCGCAGCTACAACAACCCCATCTGCAGCATCTGGCACACCGACCAGCTTGGCGTATGCAGAGCGTGGAAGACAGCAGCCATGGACTTATCGGACAGACCGAGGCGCCAGGAGAAAATACGGCTTCCACGACTGTACAGATGAAGGACAAGCGACGACCGCAAGGAATTCCGCTAGCCAAGGGTCAAGCGGCGTCGGAGTGAGCGGTGCGGCGAATACACCGCTAGGAACGGCGCCGAGACGGAATCTGCCAACGGGTCTGGAGTCAGTGACGCCATCTTTGGATGAACAGTTGCCGGCACAATTGAGTGCAAACCTGCAACCACAGTTGAGTGGATGCTTGCCGCCATATTTTGGCGGTAAAGCGGCTAACGGGCAACAAGTCACTCGGACCACAAGCTGTACAACCGTAAGCTACCCACCGCCATGCTGCGTCACAGCCATGGAGCAGCCAGATGGAGGTTATGTACATCAACCGAGGGGACTGCAACCCACGCCTTCACCTGGATCCTATGGAACGACGAGTGCAGCGATCGGATGGACGCCACGCCAATTACCTGATCTTCCAAAATTTGAAGGTCAGCAGGAGGAATGGCCAATATTTCACTGTGCGTTTTTGGATACGACGGCAGCATATCATTGTACAGCATTGGAGAACAACCAGATGCTAGTGAAAGCCCTGAAGGGTGAAGCGAGGACGGCAGTTACATCACTGCTCATTCATCCGAACAACGTTTAAGCAGTAATGGACCAGCTGCGCTTTCGGTATGTGCGTTCGGAGCAACTGATCCGGAGCCAACTGGAAGGCGTTCGAGAGCTGCAGCCAATACAGGGGCACAACATCACCAGAATAGTGCCGTTCGCTACGAGGGTGAGCAATCTCGCAGCGTTTCTACAATCGACTGCCGGTGGTGGCCAGCACCCAGGAAATCCAACGTTAATGGAGGAGCTGATAGCCAAACTGCCGCTAAGTAAAAGGTTAGACTGGGCCAGACAAGCGGCCACGATAGAACCTTATCCAACGGTTGTGCACCTAAGCGAGTGGCTAAGTGATCTCGCAAAGCTGCTATGTACCATCACGGACGTGAGCAGTAAGGAACCGAAGGAACCGAACCTGGAACCGATGCCAAGCTATCATCGGGAGGACCCAGAACAGACGGGATACAGGAATCATTCCAGAGGTTGCCTTATGTGTGAAGGGCACCACAGCATCGAAGACGGCAAGGAATTCAGCAAAGGTCCTGTCAGGAGGCGAATGGGATTCGTCAAGGAGCACCGGATCTGCTTTTCGTGCCATGAAGGCGGGCACAGGGTGCAGTTTTGCAAGACGAGCCGCAAGTGCATGCCAGAGGAGGCATCATTACCTACTGCATGACGAAACCGAGAGTCCCAGACGGTCACTGCAATCGGAAGGTGGCTACAAGAGGGAGCTATGGAGCAGTTAAAGACGTGAGCTGCACGATGTCATCAGTACACGTAAGCGGATACCGCAGCAAGCCGAACAACAATGATCAACTGGTCCATGCCCCTCGGAGAAAGCGCACAGGGTGGAAAGCGCTTGGAGAAGGACAATCAAACGCTACACAGCGGCCAGGGGATGCTGCACCAGAATCTTAGTTGTGTCTATCCGAATGGAGGTCACCTGCTAGTCAGGATTCTGCCCGTGACGCTGTACGGGGAGAACAATCAGGTAGACACGTATTCCTTGCTCGACGAAGGATCGTCTGTAACACTGATAGACGACGAGCTTGTGCGGAGCCTACGCCATAAGGGCGAGAATCGACAGCTAACGTGTGGCACGCAGTGAATCATACGATGCAAAGTCTACGTCGGGAAGATGTGAAGGCGGCAAAGGCGAGCGCACGTCTACCAGCGAGGCCGTACGACAACGCGAATACCCCTGCAGACCAGGAGCTTCGGCACAGGGGGACCATACGTAGCAGACAATATGGCGACGTCAAGCAAGTCCACAGTCTTGATCCACAGATCGTGCCTCCAAGCCGTTACCCAGGATGACGCTCTGGAGAAGATGGTCAGCGATTATTTTAAAATCGAAAACTTCGGAGTGAATCCAGCGCCACCGGTCGCAGCCAGCGACGACAAACGAGCCCTGGGCATCTTGGAGGGAACGACTAAACGGATTGGCCAACAATACCAGACTGGGCTGCTATGGAAGGACGACGAGTTGGCACTGCCAGATAGCTACAACATGGCACTTCAGCGACTCGTCAACATCGAACGGAAAATGAAGCGCGACACAAACTTCGCGGAAGCCTACAACGGAAATATGAAAGACTACATCAAGAAAGGATATTCACGACGACTAGGGTCGCGAGAGATCACTTACGGCAACAGTGACAAGTTGTGGTACCTGCCGCACTTCGGGGTCGAAAATCCAAACAAGCCTGGGAAGATCCGTCTAGTCTTCGATGCAGCAGCCAAAGTCAATGGAGTGTCCCTGAATTCAGCGTTATTGAAAGGCCCTCAGAACTACAAGACACTCCCGGCAGTGCTCTTCCATTTTCGGGAAGGAGCCATGGGAGTCTGTGCGGACATAAAGGAGATGCTCCACCAAGTATTAGTGTAGCCACAACACCGGTGCGCTCAGCGATTTCTGTGGAGAAATGGAGACGACCGAAAGGACCCGGACAGTCTGTTCGCCATGCTCGGCGCAGCACGTGAAGACCGTGAATGCCTTGAGATTCACCCATACTGATCCCCGGGCGGTCCTGGCCATAAATGAGTACTACTACGTGGACGACTACGTAGACAACTTTCTAGACGAAAATGAAGCTATTGCCGTTTCCAAACGGGTGAGAGAGATAAACGCCAGTGCCGGTTCTCTTCAAGTTCGGCTAACGAGGTCAAATCCTTAAATCCGCAAAGCACCAACCAGAATGTTGATTGGACCGAAGCTGAGCAGAAAGTACTGCGCATGTATTTGCATCCGGCTACAAATGACTTCAAGACGGGAGTTCCCCAGCCTTGTGATGTCTACGCTCGATCCGATTGGATTCTTGAGCTGCTACATGATGACAGAAAACTACTGATGCGAGAGATTTGGCGAAGAGGAGTCAACTGGGACGAGCCGTTGCCAGGCGAGCTAGCCGCAGCATACGAGAGCTGGCGGCAAGACATGGATTATGTGAAGGAGTTTCGATGACCACGCTACTACTTTAGTGCTGGACGACTACGAGCACTACAGCTGCATGTTTTCGTGGATTCTAGCCAGTCGGCGTTCGCTGCAGTAGCGTACTGGTAGGAAACCTACGCAAACGACGACGTGCAGGCGTATTTCGTGTGTGCCAAAACGAGATGTGCTCCGATGAGGACGATGACGATCCCGAGAATTGAACTTCAAGCGGCCGTGGTAGGGACACGGTTAATGGACACTGTGAAGCGAGAACACAGTGTGTATTTTGGACAGATTCGAGAACAGAATTGAACTGGATAAGCAGTAACCACTGCCGGTACAAGCAATTGGTCGGAAACCGGGTGGCAGATATACTGGAGTCAAAGGAAGTATCCCAGTGGAGATGTATACCGACTGCTGAAAACGTTTCAAACGACGCAACGAGGCCGCAACGCCATGTGGACCTCACTCAAGGTTTACGATGGATGAGTGGGCCGCAGTTTCTACGGGAACCAGAAGAAAACTGGTCAAGGATCTCTTCAAGTAGTCACTTTCCAGCACCCATGGAAGAGGAGGAGATGCCATGTAAGTTGACCTTGGTCACCGCAAACGGAATTTGTATATCTTAGCAGAGATTCTCGAACTACAACCGACTGGTAAGAACCACGACTTGGGTCCTCAGATTTGTCCGATGATGTCGAGGGCAATACAACAATGGTGAGGTCTACGGACTCACGGCCGACGAGTGCCCCAAGTCGGACAGCATACTGGATGGTAGTACGCCACTACCAGGAGAAGATGGGGCATCAGAATCTAGATTGGAGGCTGCAGCGGAAGGTGATGACTGACTGCAGCATCTGCAAGCTGCGGAGAGCACAACCTATGCAGCCAATTATGGGTCCCTTGCCAGAGGACCGACTCGAGGCTAACGAATGGCCATTCAAGTATACAGGATTGGATTATTTTGGACCGTTGTACGTGACAACTGGACGTGGCATCGAGAAAAGGTGGGTGGCAAGAGCTTCAACGAAGTCTTTGAGTACATGAGTATCTGCCTACTCTTGTGCGCAGGGAGAAATGGTGCGAGCACGTCGAGCCCCTGCGCCGTGGGAAATTGGTGTTCATCTGCGATCCTGGTATACCACGACGAGAGTGGAAACGAGGCATCGTCGAGGAGGTTCGAAGACGATCGAGCAAGGATGATTCGCCCCGCTTCAAGCTAGCTGTCCTGGATGTGGTGAAAGCGGCTGCTTCACGGGGGTGGGGATGTCGCGGATCGAATTAGGATATCCATTGTTATGTATTTAAATTAGACGCCGCTTGGGAGCAAGAAGTTTAGTATTACCGGATTCATAGATTGATTTTAATTGGGCAGACTAATTGTGATCCAAAGCTTATACGAATTTTCCTTTGCGGTCATTCCGATCAGCAAATTCAACAGAAGAGGAGAGGAAATACTGCGGAAGGATATAAGGATTAAGTTAAGTTGAGGTTAAGCCTAAGTTTGTATTATCGCAACAGAATAAAAGGCCACCAGTGCCCCGTATACACCAACATACTCTACCCCACTCATAGCTGTATGGCAAGATTTGGGACTTCTTGTTTCGGTGTAGTGCAACGCGTTAAAGGCAACTCTCTTCAGGAATTGTGGATCGGCGTCATATTTAAATCTGGACTTCGAGGTGGCCAGTCCAAAGTGGTAACATCGACACCCTTCAAAAATGTTTCAACCATCTTGGCTTTGTGGCATGGGGAGAATTGCAAAATTAAGGATTGTAAGCCTTTCTTTAGAAGTAGCTTAAAATCCGTAAATATTGGCCTTGATTTATTGAGCCGGTGACAGGAACGACGTCAATTATACGCCACACATCCCTAGAACTTCACATAGCCTCCACCATGCTTACTCTTTAGCATTTGAGCCATTGGTAATCTTGTAAACAAATTATTTTTTGATTAATTATACTCAAAAGAGCTTTCCTAGAAAGCTCCATAAGAACTCCTTTGATGTCTTAGCTCTCAAACTATATTGATCTGCGGTGGATTGGGGCTTTAGAAAGACATTTTTTTTAATTCCCGTACAAGGACTCGGTCTTTACTGAGATCTGTTATGCGCTTATCACCTGATCTTCTTTAGTGACGCATGTTGTTGAGCTTCCAGATTTTACTTCAGCACTCTATTCGAAGTTATTATACAGCGGCGGAGGGTCAATAACAAAAGGTCTGCTCGGCGCGATTCTTTCCACTCAAACTTCCCATCTATATATATCACACCACAGAACGGGATAGGAAGATTAGATAAAGAGGGAGCTTATAGAATAGTGATAGGGACTGTTAGAAGAACCGACTCTTTGCTTCCTCATGTTTTGCTTTCTGTTTGCGCTACCAACTCGCTAACCTCAAGACCCAGGCTGTGGTCCTCTCCGGTCGACTTAAGCTCGAAAATCTCTAATGAAATTATGAAGTCATTTTTTGCAACCAAAGCACACTCACTGGGCATCTTCTCCTTATCAAGGGAGTCTGGAACACGCTCACTTCCCGGCCAGCCGCTCGCTGGTTGCCTTAAAGATGCATTTCCGCTAAGCCAACGTGACTCCTGGCTAAGGTAAAACTCGTTCAGTGACCAAGTTGCACCATTTACCGCATTGTCTACTGTTGGTACCCAGCTCCACTGGGAAACCTTTGACGACTCCAAAACCTTCGTCAAGTAATGGACGAAGGATCCTTTGTGCCCACGAGCCCTCGCTGCCAGTGACCTGTGGCGCGGGCATCACTCCAAAGCTTCCCGTCTGGAAGTGGTCCTTTACCATCTGTTCCATCGTATCCTCCATTGACACGGCTAGTGTCAATCCCAGTCCAATCCCAGTTCCTATCCCGTTCTGTGGTGTGATATATATAGATGGGAAGTTTGAATGCTCCAGTAAAATTAGCAACTTGGACACAACTTTGCTATGAGGCTTCATCGAAAGACGCGCATCGTTATGCACGCCATGAACATCTGGTCGACTTAACATTTGCATCGACCGACTTACATTTGAAACAGCATATACGTTTTCTCAATTCGTGGCAAGTCAGCTTTTCAAGACTTTGTGTTGTCCTACACAGAATAGACAACCGATCATCCTGTTGATCGCATCCGTTCGATTGATGCTCGCATAAAGAACTCATTGCCTCGGCTCCTTTCCCTCAACGTCCAATACCGTACACACCATGTTTGGAACTCCTGTAGCCACGCGCTGAATTAAGCTAAAGTGGGAAAGGGCCTGATTGTGGCAGCCTGCATGGCCCAATTCACTCGCTTGCTCTTAGGAAGCTTGGCCACAAGCTGGTGAGGGGCAGATTCATCTCCAGCACTGGTCGTGTTCACTCGCGGCTCCGCTATTAATTGTCTTCCGAACCGCTTGTGTTGTTATAGCGGTGAAGCAAGTTTAGAAAACATACATAAGAAACATAAATCAAGTACTTTAAAGTTGAAAAGATTATTTGAGGCCCTACTTAAAAATCAAAAAAAATCAAAAATCCATCTGCCAATGACTTAACTTCACATACAACACTTACCAATACATGGTGGGTAGACTTAATGAAAAAACTTCTATAGTACCTTTCGAGACCATATGTGTTGCCACCCAGTCCCAAAGGGGGAAATTTTAAGGCTAAGGGTTTTTTGACCTAGTACGTTTGAATCCGGAACAACTATTCAGAAACATATTAAAACATTTTTAAAAAACGAGGAAATCAAAAAAGAAAAAGTGGAATAAAAACCATAGTAAACAGCTAATAAAGGAATAATATTGTCGCGCTAACAAGCGGGAGTAAAACTCAAGAATTTAATTTTAGTTTTTATTATTGTTAATCGTTCACAATTCCGCAAGAACAATCAACTCCAAAAAGGTCCACGACCGAAGCGACTCGCTATCAATAACCAACTACCGAAAGTGCATAAAAGCACAATGCGTTCCACAGAGCTAACGGCTTACACAACAAACCCATTGCGCTATGCAAACTCGGCTGTGCTTATACCCTACACGTGATTTGTTTACATTTTTATATTCCTTCTATTTGGGGCTTGCACGGAGCCTAGCTGCTGATCCCAACAAATATGATGACGCTTAAAAGGTTTATTGGAGAAGGCAAAACATCAGGTTGGTTTAAAATCCTAACATGCCATCAGACGATTTTTCGGATAGCGGCCTCAAGATGTCAAAATTGGTTGGAAGGATGAAAAACCACCAAAAGCTCACAAAGAATATTAGTCAAGGAACTGCACTAATCCACGAACATAGACGAAATAATACATTCCGACGTCAAGGGAATGTAGTCCGATATGTGCACAATGCCATAGGGCATATCAGCAAGACTCTATTGCCGTTTTTTCTTTTTTTGAACTTTGAACCGTTACAACAAGGACGTCTTCAACGTAAAGAGGTTATGCCCCTCAGTGGTGATGGTGGAAACTCCACGAAAGTTCGAAGAAGTACCGCAGTGCTATCGCTGCCAAGGGCTCGGGCATAGCCAGCGGTACTGCAAGTTTCAGCTCAAGTAAGTGCACAAAAACTCCTAAGCAAGCGGCCAAACGCGCTCAATGTTTCGGGGCCCTTCCTGCCTCCTACAAAGGTTGCCCGGCCAACAAGAAGCAATGGTGAAATAGCAAAAGACGGAGCTTGGCCCCAACAGCATCAACCGCCGAATGGGAGAGGTACCGGGGAGCGGCAATCCTTATCCGTAGTAGCATCATGTACTACCCAGTTCTGCTCTTGCTCTTGGATTGCCTCGGCCCCAAGTTCATAATTGGAGAGGATTTTAATGCCAAACACCCCTGGTGGGGCTCTAGGTACTGCACAGACAAATTCAATCCAGGAATTTGAGCTGCCATCGCACCCACATACTGGCCCACGGCTCCCTTAAAAATCTTTAATGTACTGGATATCGGCATCTATAAAGGCTTGGATTCTAGTAGAATTCAGGACAGAGAAATAGAGGACCTTTTCTCCCAACACAGCGCTTTTTCCTTCTCGCTTTACACCTCAGCCATCCTCAGGTGAGTCCGCAAAAAGTTAATCTATAAAACAACTGATATCGACATGTACCAGTCCTGTCTCAACACTACTACCGAGCCCAGCCCATCTCTAGACTCTCCCCTCGATATTGAAGCAGTCGTCGAACAAACTGCATCAAATTCAGACGGCAGCATCACTAGCAGCGCCAAGGTTCTCCAATCGTCTAAGAACTACCAACAGAGAAGTCCACTTTTTGAATCCGAAAGTGACCGGGTTGAAACTCGAGAAGCGGCCACTCCGGCGGGTATGGATTCTCTCTAGAAACCCGAGACTACTTTAAACAGAGCCACCAAACGAGTCAAATAAACGCTGGCGAACTTAAGGAAAAAAGCCTTCGATGAGTTTGTCGATCGGCTGGAACAAGGTGACCCACAACACAACCTTTGGCAGGTCGCGAAAAGCATAAGATATGAGATGGACCGGGCCAACGCATTTGCCGAACACCTCGAAAGCGTCTTCACCACTTTCGATCGCTGCTCACCACAAGAGGCAGTTGAAACAGCTCAACAATTAGCCGAGCCCACAAGCGAAGCTGACCCGATTCCACTAGTAATGGACGAAGCGACAGCCGTCACTGATTGCCGTCATGAACAACAACAAGGCACCGCGTGATGATGGTATCAATGCCATTGCATTAAAACTGCTACCGCCACCAAGCATTAGGCTTATCACAAAAATCTTCAAGAGATGTTTGGAAACTGGGTACTTCCCGATAACATGGAAACGTGCCCAAGTAGCCATAATACCTAAGCCCGGAAAACACGAAGCCCACCTTACATCTTATCGTCCAATAAGTATACTGCCAATGCTTTCCGAAATACTCGAAAGAGTATTTTTGAGCAGACCACTGCTGATACTGGACGAGGCTGGACTGATCCCTGATCACCAGTTTGGCTTCAGGCGATCCCATGGAACACCCAAGCAATGTCATAGAGTCGAGCAATACATCCTGGATGCCTTTGAAACCAGGAAATATTGCCTAGCACTCATGCTGCTTCCTGCTCAAATTAAAATCATGCCTGCCCCGACCATATTACCAGTTTCTGTTATCATTACTAAACGACCGCAAAGGTCAGATGTGGAGAGGCCACTTCCGTCTCAAAGAAATTTTCCTAGGTGAACTCTAGGGTAACCATCGTACCCTTTTTCACCCAGCCGTAGAAAGGGTACGTAAAAAACCACGGCCACGCATGTGTAAAAGTGATACACAGAGTTCACCCAGTTTTCCAAACTGGGCCGCTGGCGATATTTCCTGTCGCCAGCCAATCGCCAAGTCCGACTGGTGTACCACAGAGACTGAGGGAGATCGCCTTTGTGTTTTGGACAATCTCTTGATGTCATTGGATAATTTCCATGATCAGGTAAGGTTATTACAAGAAGTCTCCCGAAGCCTAATAGAGGCAGGACTCACAATAGGCCTCAAGCAAGAAACCGCACTTTTGCTTCAAGGAGTTGAGGTATCTTGGGTATCTGATTGGTGGAAGAGTAATCCGGGCGGAAGGTGGTCAAAATAAAGAGGGTGACGATTCCAAAGAGTGAAAAGAAAGAAGTGGCAGAATGGTATCGTAGATTCATCCGAAAATTTGCAGAGCAAATTTGTCCCAAATTGAGTTTTAAGCCCCGGAGTATGTTGAGTTACAGGAAGTTTACCCGGCATAAAAGGAGAGGTTCCCGGACATCAAAGTGGTTGACAGCTACGTGCTTAAGAGGACAGAGTGTCAGAGCGCCACAAATTAAAGGAAACTACGTGGAAGCACGGCCGTGATTCAACAGCCCCATTCTCTCCAAATAAGACTCTTGATGGAAGGGAAAAGACATTCCAACGACTAAGAAAGCGTTTTTACTGGCCTGGAATGGTGGCTCAGGTCAGGACCTTTGCCGGCGACAAAATATAGATAGTAGCCAGAAAGGTAAGAGGACCGTATGACCCACGAGAAGTCACCTAGAAGAGAAAAGGGGTACAAATCCGGCGGACAACAGAGGCGTGGAACGAAGTCAACAGCAATAAGCGATGAAGATGGCAATAGATATGGCGGAAGAGATAATGGGCTTGAGCTTAAGAGGTCGTCACGAGCATTGGTCCGGCCGGTTGATGAAAAAATCATCAAACTTTTCATTTGACGCTGGAATGCGTAAAATGTCAGTGGTGTTGCTGTGACCGATATATAATAAAAAAATAAATAAAAAAAATAATAAAAAAAATAATAAAAAAATCTGGAAAGGGGTCACCACAAGGGGTAAGGACAAAGTTGTCACCGAGTGCCAAAAGGATAAAATTTTGTGGGACACACCAAAAAAAATAATAAAAAAATCTGGAAAGGGGTCACCACAAGGGGTAAGGACAAAGTTGTCACCGAGTGCCAAAAGGATAAAATTTTGTGGGACACACCAAAAAAAAAATTTTAGCAATCGAGAAAATCAAAAAAAAGTTAAAGATAAAAAAAAATAAAAAAATAAAATAAGAAAAAGGAAATATACATTGTCAGAAAGCTGAAGTTAAGTCGAAAGAACCCTAAGGTAAGTAATCGGTCTAGGAAGGATACCCAGTAGTAACGGTCTTATCTATTCCCGGACCGACCAGAACCGTTACTCCAGCAATCTGCCAGGCCTGTACTAAGAGCCTGGCAAGTTTTAATTGTAATTGGCACGACCTGCAGGCGAACGTTCAGCACTGGGTAAAAAAATCCAGTTCCCTGTTGTCTGGCCATACCGAAAGCGGTGATCGACCTAGAAGGTAGGGATACCATTCATGCCTCGTCACAAAGCCCTGAAATAGGTAGCGGTTCAAAACGCAGAATATTGCCACCGCGATCCCGATTGGGCTTATATACCGACATAAGCCCTTTTCGATGGGATGGCTGGCAAAAAGGGGTCCAAGGACAACAGAGCCAAAGCTGTGACAATTTGGGTTAGTTTTATATGTCGTTAATAAATTAGTTTTTATATGTCGTTAAAGAAGTGTTATAGGATATCGTACAGAAATATTTTATTTTTTTTTTTTTTATATATGAATGGTGTTTATTTAAGACTGTCTTTAGGGACAACTGTTGTCCAGGAAAAAGATGGCCAGCGATGGCTGCTCCTCCTTTTTTCATCCTAAACCCATGGGAACTGTAGTACCTTATTAAACCGGAGCTTCGGTTGCGATGCGAAGGGCTTTGTTTTCAAACGTCAGGATTCTTTTAATATTAGTCTTATCCGCAGTTCCCCACAATTGAGTGCCGTAGCTCGGTTTTATGATGGCTTTGTGTAGAAGTGGCTTTGAGAATGCCCGCAGCTTGAACTTCCTTTCAATTAGATAATAGTATTTTATGGAATAATGCAATATAAATGGTTCATAAAAATGTGCACCATTGTATAAGGTTTAAAAAGCCTCCTTTCACACATTCTGGACAAAATTTTAAGCTGCAAGGATATAATATACATACATATGTATATGTACAATGCAATTTTCAGGAATTTCGATTTCTTGTTTTCTCAAGATCTGCAGCGCCATCAGACGGGGAAATGTAGCCAAACGTCATTTTATATATATTATAGATAAAACTATACAAAACAAAAAACAAGTTAAAAGTATAAGTAAAAAAGAAAATGGGGGTATAAACAATTACGAATAATTTACAACGAAATTTGCGTACAGCTTACAATGTAAAAATAAAAAAATATCGATTTAAATAGAAGTTGTATTCCTGCCATTACATTTTTACACACTTGTACCAGGTAAATAGTCTGAAGGTCGTATAAATAAATCGATTTAAGGGCTGGCAAGAAATGTTAGATTATAATGATTATTTTATAATAATGAAAAATCCATGAAATCTATTTTAAGTATGGTTGGTTTTGATGAGTTGGCTATGGCGGCAAAAAGATTTCCCAAAAATAATATACGTAGGTATACATTGGCAAAAAAAAAACCAACCATCTGTGTAAGCATATAGTTGGGTCATTACATTCGCTCATGCGATGTATGAAGTAGTTAAAAAAAATACTAGTTGCTCCATTTTCGACACAAACGACAGTGTTAGAAATGCATGTGGCAAGAGCACTGGCCAATCTGCATGAGACCGTAGGCAAACTGATACCGAAAAATCTTCTGATGTTTTATCATTTTCTCATAGAAGGCTTCGCTGACGCTCTTTGCTGTTTTCAGCGGCATAACCAGTTTTTCGCTCTCGGACTCTCTTCTGGGCCAAGACCAGTTTGCTTTAATCCCGGCTCAGTTACTTTTTGTTCGTTGTCATTGCCAGTTCTCAACGCAGATCGCGCTCTTGGCCAATAGCTTGACTTGTGAACCGTTAAGTTAATTGACTTGTGACGGTGCTTATATTTGTGTATGTACACTTACTTGTGACGGTGCTTATGTTTGTGTATGTACATTTACAATATAATGCTAAGCTTTCCTTACCATTTACCTCGTTTTTTTTTGTTCGCTTCTCACAAATTTGCAAATCTGCAAATGCGAAAAGCTTTTAAGGCCTTTCTTCCCCATCAAGTTTCGCCAAATCAGCAACCAAATTGTTTTTAAGTGCCGCAAAAATCAGTTAAAGCCCATAAAACTAAACAAAAAACTTAAAAAAAAGGATTTATAGCTAAATAGCAGTAATTTAAAATACTTTTGTTAATAAGAAATTGAAAATGTAGAACAACGAAAAAAGCAAAAAATTACGAAAAATGTGTATAAAAAATATCCATCTTCTATTTCTTAATTTCCATTTATTTGTCTATCTTCTCTTTGTCATTACTGAAGACCATATATTTTTTTTAAAGCCATTTACTTTAGAATAGAGTATAGCCGAAAAGGAAAGTTTTTCTTTTGAGACAACCAAAAATAGAAACTTGTTAAATAGAAATTAAAATATAACTAAAGAAATATTTTTTTAGCGTGTAGTGAAATGTTTTATATTAAACATCCTCAACTGCTTTTAATACATCATGTAAACCTAAGACAATGAAATATAATCAACAAGTTGATGGTAAACACGTAAACATTCATACATGTATGCGAGTGACTATCAACCTTTGGACGAAATCACATTGAGATTGCGATTTGCGCAATGTAATATTTTCGAAACCTTTAAAAGCCGTTCAATTTTGAAACATTTCAGAAAGATCTCTGAAATGTTTAAATATGTTTTTGTTTTGTAATGTTTCTATAACCTTGCAAAACATTACGGAATCGTTTCAGAAACATTTCGTAACCGTACACTAGAAACATTTTAGCTCCCGCCAACATAAATCATTTTATAACATCAAATGTCGTTTAAATGAAAAATTTAAAATACATTAACTAGCAGAATTTGAACCGCAGACTTTCTAAACCAACTTTATTTATCAGCCATGTCCAAACACCAATGATAATATCAATCGCCATATCATTAATGAAAGACTTCAAAGATAATATTTCAGAAATATTTTGTTTTCGAAATATTAAAAAATGATTTCATTAACAACATTTCTGCAATATTTCATTTGAATGATTACAAAAGGATTTTCGAGAATACTTGCATGACGAATGGAAACACGCATTTAGAAACCCTCCGAAAACGTTCATTTGTAATCTTTCATGATTTTAAAACATTTCAAAA
The DNA here is from genome assembly GCA_018150405.1 of Drosophila varians. Lineage (NCBI taxonomy): Eukaryota > Metazoa > Arthropoda > Insecta > Diptera > Drosophilidae > Drosophila > Drosophila varians. Next base: position 20,641,945 of record JAECWK010000125.1, read on the forward strand.
AGAGCTCTGATATTAATCTTTGATCACATTTGTCCGTACTTTTAATTTCGTAATCATATCAGAAACATTAACAAACAGGAAACCGAGGACTCACTAGACCTTCACCTTACTAGACCTATCCTTCAACCCTGTCCTTCATAACAATTTCTTACATCATGTTTCTGAAGCATTACATTATACATTTCAAAAATTTTTCTGTTATGTTTTTAAAATGTTTTAAAATCATACAAGATTTTAACTGGTCACTTTTCTTAAATGTATAAAGCTTTCAATAAAAGAGACCACACCGAATATTTCTGGATTTGGTGCAACTTTATACAAAACATAGTGCGCACAGTCTGAACATATTGTGTATGCTTTGTTTATGCATCTTACAGATGGCACCACTATGCATCCAACTCAATTCCATCTATTAACCTGTAAAAGTTCCGACCACTGAATTGAATAAAATATTTCAATATTATTTAAATATTTTTTTTAATCTTTCAAATTTTATCTTTCAGATTTTATTGTAAATTTTTGCTTTTTTTTATGTTTCAGTAACATTTTGAAAGGTTACTGAAATGGTTTCTGAAATGTTTCTAAAATCATGAAAGATTTAAATTGAAAGATTTCGGAAAGATTTTTGAAACGTTACTCAACGTTACCGGTTGAGTATGAATTTTGATGATTATTTTTTTTTTTTAATAAAGTATCGCCTTGCATTTAGAAGCATGGATATTATCGTTTCGTGGACTTCACTCCTTCTACGATACTGAAGTTTCTATTCTTTTGGAATAGTAAAGGAGTGTAAAGGAGACCACCGTGGCAGATTCTACCAAACGCTTGGTTGGTATCCATAAAAACACCGACTGCAAAAAATGTATTTTACATGGTTTCTATCGTGAATTTCACAACCCGATGCAGTTCCTCTAGAGTGGCAGGGTTTTTTTTTTTAAACCGAACAGTCAGTATCCAAGATCTAGGAGAAGACTAGTTGCTCCGTATCCATCAACGTCTAAAGGTTTTTTTTGCGATCAGAACAGTGTTCAGACACTGGCAAAATGAGCCGATCTTAATCTTAATCATATTCGTAAAGAGTACTATAAATAATAGAGTTTTTTTGGGAGGATATTTACTGTTCCTTCCTTGTCTTTAATGTTACAAAATGTTAGAATTTTGCACAGAGCCATTTTTATGGGGATTATGAGGAAATCCAATAACAGATCGGAACGTTCGGAAATGCGAAAACTTTCATGTTTATGGGTGTAGCAATCTCATTCAATATTTTCAGCAACAACATGGCTAGGCGTCTAAAAGGCAGTCAAAAGACGAGTTGATGACGAGAAGACTTGTAAAAAACGACGATTAAGACGCGAGAAGAAAGACACGATAAAGACGCGAGAAGAAAAGCGACGAGCAAACGTGAAGCGAATTGACGTTTACAGCTGTAATTTATGTTGTTCAATAATTTTTCTAATTTAAAAAATATAATTTTTACTTTAATTTATAATAAAATCAAAAAGTAAGCAAACGGTAACTCAGACAAAAATGTTAAAGCGACTAATCTTCGTCTTCATTAATAGAAGCCGCTATTTAACTGCAAGGGTACATATGTAAGCTTCGGCTCCGTCCGAAGTTAGCTTTCCATTCTCGTTCTATTTTTTTTCGTAAAAAAAAGGGTAAACATTTTACTCGTACCCCTGATATGCATATGTATTTAAAAAGAAATATGACATATGATGTGTTTTTTTTTATAATTAACCGAATATTGAATAATCTTATATTCTTAGGGTACCAAGTATGAAAGGTTCAAGATCCGCCTCTCTGCGTTTGTCCGATCGAACCATGCAAAGGCCGTAAAAAGGTATGGCCATGAACCCCATCGAGCTGGGACCCGCTGTGGGACCCGTCGCCAAAAATTTTGGTGCCCATTTTCGTTGTATGAAATGAGAAGTTTATATGTTGTATGGTTAGTGGTGCAACGCAGTGAAGGAAACATCTAGGACCCTATAAAGCAGGGTCGTCCAGCACATAACTCTATTGGCTCCGTTGTTTTTGTATTGCTCTTGCTTATAAAACGGCATGCCTATTCCGTAGCGGGAGTTGGGGAATGGCAACAACACTTCCCTTAAGCTGTCGTTGTGTCGAACAATTCTGAAAACAACACGACACAACTACTCGAACTAGTGTTTAAGTTTTTGAGGTATCGTCGTTAAGCTTTGCACACACCCTTCTTTCCTTTGCACGCAGTCCAAAATATATAAAATACTTCACAAGATCATTTAAAAATTAAACAAAAAATTAATCAAAAAAAAAATTAAACTGTATGACTTGCGCTTGTCCTGGAAACCTAATTTGGAAGCTATCAGAAACTCAATAATTTTACAGATATGAAATCATAAAGAAAAGCAACAGTTTTGCACTACTATTTACTTAATAAGTGCATAAACTATAAAAAAAACGATAATGAAAAGCTAGCTTCAGACGGAGCCGAAGTTTATATACCCTTGCAGTTAAATAGCGCCCTCTATTGCTTAAAAATATAGTAAATATCAGATGATCGGCTATCATTATGAAAACATTCATAACAAGCTTAGATTCATATAAAATGGATTTTAAAAGAAGTGCGACGCTTCTACACAAAAAAAAAGTTGTGGCATTTCCAATCGTTCAGTTATATGACATCTATAGGACTTCCGACTTATATACTGCGTGCAAAGAAAAGTGTGCAAAGTTTGAAGATAATACATAAAAAACTGAGAGACTAGTTCGCGTAAAAACAGACAGACAGATGGACTGATCCAGAATATATATACAAAGGGCGTTCCAAGTGCGTTTTTGAATAAAACGCCCTCTTGTGGGGCCATCTATATGTCAACTGGTGCGTTAGAATCTGCTATCATCACCGCTACGAATTTTTTTTTGTTTTTTTTTATCGCCTTTTTTTTTGTAGTTATCGTCTTGAAACTTTTCACACACCCTTCTTTCCTTTGCACGCAGTATATAAGTCGGAACGGCCGGGATCGGCCGACCATATCCTATAGCTGCCATATAACTGATTGAACGCAAATGCTAAAACTTCCATGTTATTGAAGATAGAAGGACAGATTCACTATAAGGGGAATTTAGGCCGATTTGGAAAATTTCATACCGACTTTATCATATAGCTTCTATATAAATTAACTATCGGAAATGCCACAAATTTTTGGGCGTAGAAGAGTCGGACTTCTTTTAAAATTCATTTTATACGAATCTAAGCTTGTTTTTAATGTTTTTGTAAAGATCGGCTAACTATATCCGATATTTACTGTATCTTTAATCAATAGAAGCCGCTATTTAACTGCAAGGGTATATAAGCTTCGGCTCCGTCCGAAGTAAGCTTTCCATTCTCGTTTTTTTATATTATCAATTTAGAGTTAAATTTAAGATCTGTCCGCAGTTATGGACAATAATTAAATGCTATAATGGTACCTTAACATGTGACAATGTTTGATTAGCCTACGAAAATTTATTTTAACAATTTAACCTTATCGAATTAACTGTCTTATTAGAAGAGAGTTTGGATTGTCGGGCCCATTAGTGGATCTTAAATGATCATTAGCTGCAACTCAATCCTGTTCATCCTCGTGACATCCTCACCTCGGAGCGGTGAGCTCCAGCAATAGTCCTGAGGGCCCTGTTTTGGGCAAGCTAGATGATCTTTCGATTGGTCGGACTCGCCGTCCCCCATAGCTGTATGCCGTAGGGGCATACTGGCTTCACTATGGATTTGTAGATGAGGAGTTTTACCCGCATCTTTAGCATGGATCTTCTTCCAACTAGCCAGTATAGCTGTCGCAGCTTGTCCTGGATTTGCCATCGTTTGCGCAGCAAGTGAGTTTTCCAGGTGAGTCTCCTGCCCAATGTCATTCCCGGATATTTGGGTGTAGGGTTTATTGGTATAGAAGTGCTCGGGTGTGGAGTGGGAGCGCCTGAAACCAAACTGGTGATCTAGGATCAAACCAGCCTCGTCCAGTACTGACTGCAATCTTCGCAAAAATACTCTCTTGAATATTTTTGAGATTACAGACAGTAAACTAATCGGTCTGTATGATTCAAGATTAGCTTCGGGTTTTCCTGGCTTAGGAATGCGTATAACTTCCGCCTGTTTCCAGCAAGTGGGGAAGTGGCCGATCTCAAAGCACGCGTTGAATATACTTGTAAGCCTCTGTATGCCTAGTGGGGGAAGACGCTTAACAGCTAGAACCTCTAGCCCGTCAGCACCCGGAGATTTTTTTTTGTTGAGGCCTGACACCTCCTCCTTGACTTCCTCCTCCGAAACAGGCTCCAACTGGCTGAAGTCCGTGTGTGGTAGAGCAAGAAAATTGTCAGTTTCTGCTCTGTCCTCCTCCGAGCACATGTTGTAGGACTTAAAGGCATCTTCGAGATGAGAAGCAAATGCATCAGCCCTCTTTTGGTCCGAGCGATACCACCCACCCTCTGGCTTTCTGATCTGGGTCACCCTTTGCTTGGGACTCTTTATGTCACTCGTCAGTAGCCACAAGTTGTGCTGGGAGTCCCCATGCTCGAGCTGTCGCTGTGGCTTTCTGATCTGGGTCACCCTATGCTTGGGACTCTTTATGTCACTCGTCAGTAGCCACAAGTTGTGCTGGGAGCCCCCAGGCTCGAGCTGTCGCAAATATTCTTCAAATGCGCAGGTGCGCAACCTCTCAATGTCGGGGGTGCGATGCAGACCTTTGACCACAATTCTGTACGCCCTGTCTTTCTTGAGCTGATATTAATAGTACCTTTTCTCCGCACTGTCAAGCTGGGACTTAAGGGCAGTGTACGACTCTTTGTCCGCCATCATCACCCTTACCTGGTTGTCTCTAGCGGCTTTGTATTATGTCCTTTTTTTACCCACAATGATCTCGATGTAAGAAATTAGTGCCGCAATGTTGGTGACATCAGGGATGATGGTGGCTTGATCTACTTTGGGGCTTTCTTCTTCGTAGTCCTTAGCAGATTGTTCACGTCGTCATAGGGCTGGATTTGCTGTTGTCATCATCGTCATCAGATAGCAGGGCAAAGAAGTTGCTCTTCAGCCTGGCCAATAGCGCAGCTCTGGGTGCCTCGTTGGTACTGGGTTTGTCGGGTTCAGAGTCACTGGATTCAACCACGATAAAGTCAGTCCAAACGACCTTCACTTTAAGGAGAGGCGATTGTCCGCAAGTCAGTCTTCCATACAAATAAACCCTACACCCAAATATCTGGGAATGACATTGGACAGGAGACTCACCTGGAAAACTCACTTGCTGCGCAAACGATGGCAAATCCAGGACAAGCTGCGACAGCTATACTGGCTGGTTGGAAGAAGTTCCATGCTAAAGATGCGGGTAAAACTCCTCATTTACAAATCCATAGCGAAGCCAGTATGCCCCTACGGCATACAGCTATGGGGGACGGCGAGTCCAACCAATCGAAAGATCATCGAATCGAAATCGAAAGCTTCCCCAAAAAAGGCCCTCAGGACTATTGCTGGAGCTCACCAGTTCCACGAAAATGTGACCATCCACACCCAACTGGGTGTCCCAACTGTAAGCGCTGAGGTTCAGCGATTCACCACTAGGTACGTAAGAAGGCTGGACCGACACCCCAATCCACTGGCCATCAATCTCCTGGACAACAGCTCCACGACAAGGAGGCTTAAACTGAACCACCCACTGGATCATTGTCACGAGAATAAACATGATTGAGTTGCTGCTAATGATAATTTAAGGCCCAATTATGTGCCCGACAATCCAAACTCTCTTCAAACAAGACAGTTAACTCGATAAGGATAAACTGTTAGAATAAATTTTCGTAGGCTTATCAAACATTGTCACATTCAATATTCTATTATGTTAAGGTATCATTATAGCATTTAATTATTTTCCATAACTGCGGACAGATCTTAAATTTAAGTCTTAATTAATAATATAAAAAAAATTCTTAATTGATAAAAAAAAAAAACTTTTAAAAACATTTCAGAGTCTTTGTTTTTCAAAATCATAAATACGTAATGTTTTAGAAATGTATCGGAAATGTTTCATATGTAATATTTCATATGAAACGTTTTAAAAATCTGTTGTAGGTCAGATTTTAAACCATTTATTTCAAAATAACTTTTTTTTTTTTTTTTTTGCGGCTCCTACTGCATACGTACGTATCCCACCCAACCGACCGAGGGGCGCATAGTACCCTGAAAGGGTCATGCTTGGCATATGTTGACCTACAAAAGTTAAGAAATAAGGGGAGGAAAGTTCGAGAGGCCGTTAAAGGAAAGGAACGTTAAATTTTAATAGACTTAGAAGGTTCTGGCTGTCGATTTCACCATTAATAAGGTTATTGATGAAAACTACACCCAGCATAGTCCTACGGTTTAGTATTGATGGTAAGTTTATTAAAAGTAGTCTGCTATGATAAGACGGGAGTTGGATACTTGCATCCCAGTTTAAGCAAAAAGGAGAAAGTTCTTTTGTTCTGATTCAATACGGTCTTGATGAACCCCATATTGGGGACTCCAGACACATGAACCGTATTCAAGAATCGGACGAACTAAACATATGTAAAGAGTTTTGGTTATATAAGGGTCAATAAATTCCTTTGACCATCTTTTAATGAAACGAAGCACACCCTTGGCTTTATTAACCATTGCCGATATATGGTCGGTAAATTTAAGCTTGAAGTCTAATAGGGCAGAGGAAGATTTTTACTGAACACACAGCTTAACGTCATCAGTGTACAAAAGTACACGAGAGTTTGGTAACGCAGAAGGCAAGTCATTTATAAAAACGGTAAAAAGTAAAGGCCCGAGATGACTTCCTTGAGGGACTCCAAATGTAGCTCGGACTAGGCAGGAGAATACATCATTTAAAAGGACGCGTTGGGTTCTTCCAGAAAGATAACTGGAAATCCACGTAAGAAGGTTAACAGAAAGTCTCAAAAGATCGAGTTTTCTCAAAAGGAGTGAGTGGTTTACAGAGTCATATGCTTTACTGAAATCAGTGTAGATGACATCTGTTTGAAGGCCATTTTGGAAGCCATCAATTACCAATGAGGTCAGCTCCAACAAGTTGGTGGTGGTGGAGCGACGCCTAATAAAACCATGCTGGCATGGAGAAATGATTGAACTACAGAGGTGCTCCAGATTAGGAGTAATAATTTTTTCAAATAGCTTTGGAATTGCTGACAATTTAGAGATGCCTCTATAATTGGTAGCATCAGATTTTTCCCCTTTTTTATGTAGGGGAATTATAAAGGATTCCTTCCACATATGGGGAAACACCGACGTTTCCAGAGATAAGGTGAAAAGCTTTGAAAGAGGTTTGCACAATGACTCAGCGCAATTCTTTAGCACACAGCCTGGTACTCCATCGGGACCTGGTGAAAGTACCGGTTTAACATTTAAGAGATCCGATAACAAACTGCGCTCGGAGATAGATGGACCAAAACAATAGATTGGTTGAATGAATTTCATATATGTAGGGCTGATCAGAAATAGTACAAGGTGAATATGTTGTTTGAAAAAATTTTGCGAATAGATCTCCAATACCCTGATCTGTATTCGCAAAAGAATTTTCAAACGAGAGCAAGGAAGGAGAAGATACATGTTTCCGCTTTGTGTTTACGAAATTATAAAAATTCTTCGGGTCCTGCGTGAACTGAACCCGACAACGACGAATATAATCTCTATAACATTCAGCGTTATGCACGGTGAAGTTCGACCGAGCTACTAAGTACCTCGGAAAAGTTAGATTGCAGCCGGTTCTTTTATATTTGTTTAAAAGTATATTTTTGATATATTTCACATTATTTAGGCTCCTTGTAAACCAAGGGGGGCTGTCTTTAACGGACGGATACTTCCATGGCACAAAGAGTCAAAACAATTATTCAAACTCCTATAAAAATTTTCTAAGGCGATATCATTGCATGCCAAAAGATCAGACCAATCAAAGGAAAGAACTAAGTTATTGAGCTTTTTAAAGTCAGCCTTACTAAAGCAGCGAAGTCTATTACCTACGCTATGAGGTTTAACTAAGGCAATGGTTTCGATTGAAACCTCAAGCGTAGGATGATATGGATCTTCTGGGGTCACCAAAGGCAGGGCTCTGGAAAGGGTGATTCCATCTGGATCAGACACAAAACATAAGTCTAGAAGCCGACCTAAAGAATTTCTGACATGGTTAATTTGACCTAAAGACACGTCAAACATGCCCGCAGTATGGTGTGAAGAAAGTGATAAAGCTGTAACGTTATCGATATTTGACCAAGTGAGTTCGGGTATATTAAAGTCACCCAGAACCACCAGCTGGTCGCTATCGGACATAAGATTGAAAACCGACAATATAGCAGACAAATGGTGCCAGTAAGTAGGCGGTTTGAATGAACAGGTAATAAACAGCGATTGATCGGACAAAGTGATCTTAACGCAAAGAAATTCTAAATTAGCAAACTCTTGCAACTTGACCTCTTCAGAATGGAAAGAGGAGTCTACTGAGATTAGTACTCCTCCGCCTCTTTGGAGAGGTCGGTCGCGTCTGAAAGTGGTGTGGCTGCCTGAAAAAACTTCGGAGCTAAGGATCTCCGGCGTTAACCAGGTTTCACTAAAGACAATAACCTGAGATGCAAAGGTGAAGCTATCAGAGTATAGCCTAGGGAGCTTACTACGAAGGCCCCTAGTATTCTAATAGGTAAGAGTAATGGAGTTTGTTAGTTTTTTAAAATAGAAGTTGGCTGGTTAGTTGGTGTGGCTTTGGGGAGCTTGACTCCCACAGGCCTGGTATTTTTTTTTTTACATTTCTCGGTTGATGTTCTTGAACGAATATGTAGTCTGGCCAGAAGCCAGGCGAACACACCGTCTCAAACATCGACAAAGGCACACATATCTTAAAGGATGATGTGCGCCTCGAGAGTGCAAATTTAAATTTGGAGATGTCCTCCACCTTAATTTCGGCTTTTGTTTTGGCTTTGATATAAGGGGCGAGCCGTGAAACAAATATTTGTTTCGTTGGAGGAACAACCTTTAGGGGGTTTGGTCTCGCAGTTTGTAGGACTGCGATACCAGTCGGTGCCGGGGGTCCGGACACAATGTTCCCAGTGGGTTTTACAGGGGTATGCATCAATTGGGGCTGTGGCGTCACTGGTAGTGATGCCATAGGGGACAAATCAGAAAGTTGCACACGATCACTGACGCATTCGGTATCCGAATTTTCATCAGTCCTTACTCTTGGAGTTGTCAAGGTGATCAGGGGTTGAGTGATAGTCGGCAGTGCGGGCAGAGAATTAGCTGGTGCACACGGTTCCACTAGGGAGGATTTTTTGCGCTTCGGAGACTCAGCAGACTCAGCAGACTGTAGAATGCTTGAGAATCAAGCGCATTGAATTGATCGCTGATTTTGCGAAAACCAGCTTTCATTTCGTTAAATCCATTCCTTGTGTGCCGCAAGAACGCTCTCATCTCGCTCTGCACGGCACGTCAGTCACTCCAACAATAGTGCAAGCCAGAGCTTCGGGACACTCCGTCCGACACTGAGGCTGTAAAACCGGCACATTTGGCATGTACCATATTGTCACACAGCTAACAAAGGAGGCTGGGATGAAGTTATTGTCTTATTGCAAGACTTAATTGCGCAGACTACTTTAAATTCAATTTTTTATTAAATATTATTTATTTTTTTTTATTTCAATTTTTGTTATACCTTGAACCACTGTACCAAATGAAAAAATAGAACAAGATAACAGTTTGTATGTTAGTATAAGAGTTAAAGGTTAGGCTTAGAGGTGGAGATAAGCAACTCTAAAAGGGAATAACGAAAAGAGCAACAACAAATAGAAAAGCAAAGCAGAGCTATGCTTGGATTAAAATTAATAAATATTAATTCACCACCAAATATAACACTATACACGCGTAAACGAGACGGAAATTATTAAAGTGATTTAAAATTGATTAAAAATTTTAAATGTATTTAAATCAAACGCTGGTTTGATCGCAAGGTAGTGATATAAACGCAGAGCGCACAAAAAAAACACGTCCGTTCGCTTTGAAAGGCAAAGAAAGTTTTAACATGGATAACAATAATAATGAAAAATTAATAATGATGTTTCTGTTGAACTATTCAATATTAAACTTATTCAACTCCTAAGAACTGCTATTTACCTTAAAAATAAACAACAAAAAAGTATGGACAAATATGGACGGAGCCGAAGTTTTTTTACCCTTGCAGTAGCCGCTTTTATTGTTTAAATATTAAGGGTATAATTGGCCGATCCATACCGGAACATTCAGAAGAAGTTTGACGCTTCTAAACCCAACGAGAATGGAAAGCTAACTTCGGACGGACCCGAAGCTTATATACCCTTGCAGTTAAATAGCGGATTCTATTGATTAAACAAATAGTACATATCGGATATAGTTAGCCGGTCTTTAAAAAAACATTTATTACAAGTTTAAATTCATATAAAATGGATTTTAAAAGAAGTCCGACGCTTCTACACCTAAAAACACGAAAGTTGTGGCATTTCTGATTGTTCAGTTATATGGCAGCTATAGAATATAGTCGGCCGATCCCGGCCTTTCCGACTTATATACTGCGTGCAAAGGAAACAGACAGACAGACGGACATGCTTATATCAACTCAGGAGGTGATCCTGATCCGGAAATATATACTTTATGGGGTCCTAGATGTCTCCTTCACTGCGATGCACACTTCTGACCAAAATTATAATACCATCTGCAAGGCTATAAAAACACGAAAGGCGCGTTTCCGATCGTTCAGTAATATGGCAGGTATAGGATACAGTCGGCCGATTCCGACTGTTGCGACTTATATACTGCTTGCAAAAAAATGGATGTGTGTAAAGTTTAAAGACGTTAGATTTAATCGCTTAAATCGACTTAAAATGTGATCCTATTTCAGAATATTTACACATTATATATATACTTCATTGGAATCAGTGAACATATTTCGAAGCTCTATTTGTATTATAACGTCTATAAGCTTATTAACGATTTGCGTCGGTGCAAAAACTGCCGCTGTAGATAAGAATATGTAATCGATTTTAAATTAATATTTAAAAATTTTCGATTTGTAAATTCGTCTGTATATACATCATTGGTGATATTATAAAAAATATCAGAATCAGTTCAGTTCCATACACCGAACAACACGAACGTTGTGGTATTACTGATCGGTCAGTTATATGACAGCGACAAGGAATGGTCAGTCGATCCGAATAAAACTTTGTGGATGGGCTCGGTCTTCAAAATATAGAATTCAGCAAATTTCAAAATTCTCTCTTTTAAAACATGGAAGTTATAGCGGCTCCGATAGTTTGATAGTAATAGGGTTTAGTAGGCCGATACCGAGCCACCCAATTTATATACTGCATGTAAAGGAAAGAAGTCGATAGCTTTACAAATAAAAGCCTAGTTCTTCCACATGTATGTATATGGGTTATTTATAACACATAGATATGTACATACCAAAAGTAATTGTCGAACGAATATACATATCCATAAATGTAAACTTTTTGATTCTGAAGAATATACACTTGTGTAAAAATGTATGTATACACTTGTGTAAAAACTCGTTTAGGTATTAACGCTTTACTTTAAAACAAAACAAACAATTCTTTCGTATTAAACTGTTGCCACCATTGCTTGTATTATGAATGTGGGGACAACAAAAACGAATTTTTATTTATCACCTAAAAGATAAGATTTGAGTCACATTATATATATGCATGCATGTATAATGTATATGTATGTATGTATGTATTAAATACATATAACATGAATCGAAAGCTAATTTCGGAGTTACCACTGGAGTTACATAGCAGTTTCTTTATCTTAGAGATAACAAATATTTAAGATAGTTGGCCGGTCCTTATGGGAACATTCAGAATCAGTTCAGTGCAAAGAAAGCAGAATAAGTTTCTAGTCGATAGCTTTAGGAGGGTGAGGTGATCTTCATAGGGTCGGAGATGTTTCTCTCAGTGAACGTCAGTTTTTTCACTGTCACCATAATATCTACGTAACTCAAAGACATACAAAGAACATTATTTAAACAAAAATGCTATCGCTTGGTGCATCAGATCCGACTAACGCAGAAAAAGTTAAACTCTTTGTATATACATATGTATATGAACATTTGTACATATATACTCACAGCGCACATTCCGTGGTGTGCGTCACCTAAGTTAACGCGGACAGTGATAAATTTGTTTACCTACCTTTGGTAATATAATAACCAGTGCGGCTAACTAATTAAAATATATTTAATTATTATATAAGTCGGGACGCCCGGGATCAGACGACTATATTATATAGCTGCTATATAACAGAACGTTTGAAAACACGAAACTTCCATGAAAATTTTAAGAAACTTTAGAATTGCTCAGACCCTCTTTTATGGAGATTTAAGTTAATCTAAACGAGAATGGAAAGCTAAATTCGGACGGACCCGAAGCTTATATACCCTTGCAGTTAAATAGCAGCTTCTATTGATTAAAGATATAGTAAATATCGGATATAGTTAGCCGATCTTTACAAAAACATTCATAACAAGCTTAGATTCGTATAAAATAAATTTTAAAAGAAGTTGTTGTTGCATTTCCGATCGTTCAGTAATATGGCAGCTATAGGATATAGTCGGCCGATCCGTATGAAATTTTCCAGATCGGCTTAGATTCCCATAAAAGGGAACTTGTGCAAATTTCTATCTTCAAAAACGTGGAAGTTATAGCATTTCCGATCAATCATATGGCAGCTATAGGATATAGTCGGCCGATCCGTATGAAATTTCCAGATCGGCCTAAATTCCCCTAATAGTCAATCTGTGCAAATTTCAAGTTTCTATCTTCAATAACATGAATGTTATAGCATTTCAGATCAATCAGATACATGGAGCTATAGGATATAGTCGGCCGATCGCGGCCGTTCCGACTTATATACTGCGTGCAAAGGAAAGAAGGGTGTGTGCAAAGTTTCAAGACGATAGCTCAAAAACTGAGAAACAAGTTTGCGTAGAAACAGACAGACGAACAGACGGACATGCTTATATCGACTCAGGAGGTGATCCTGATCCAGAATATATATACTTTATGGGGTCCTGGATGTCTCCTTCACTGCGTTGCACACTTCTGACCAAAATTATAATACCCTCAGCAAGGGTATTATATAAATCTAAGCTTGTCATGAATGTTTTTGTAAGGATCGGCTTTTTCCGAAGTTAGGTTGCCATTCTTGTTTTTGATTCCTCTTGCTTTTGGAAGAGCCTCATTCGTAATTATTCATACAGCTCTTGGCATAGGCCACAACAGATATTCCCAATCCGGAGAATGGCAACAACACTTTCTTGAAGTTGTTGGGTCAACAAATTTTGAAAACGTGCTCTCTGATAATTTTGGATTTGTTTTATTTATAAGAGCTCAATGTACATATGTATAAATAAAATGCCAAAAATTGTCATTAAAAGACTTTAAAATGCAAAGAGAAATCCATTTATTGATTGATTAAACGTTCAGTTTATTTAAGTATTTATCAGTAATTTTCTTAGTGAATTCATATTTTTAATATTTTTTAAAGAAAATTAGTATTACTAAATTTTGTGGAGAAAAAAAGTTTTAAAAACAAACCTTCTAAGGATTTTCCAGATCGGCCAAAATTTTCACAAAAGAGAACCTGTGCAAATTATAAGCTTCTATCTTCAAAAACATGGAAGTTATAGCATTTCCGATCAATCAGTTATATGGCAGCTATAGGATATAGTCGGCCGATCCCGGCCGTTCCGACTTATATACTGCAAAGGATAGAAGGGTGTGTGAAATGTTTCAAGACGATAGCTCAAAAACTGAGAGACTAGTTTGCGTAGAAACAGATAGACAGACAGATGGACCGACGGACAGACGGACATGCTTATATCAACTCAGGAGGTGATCCTGATACAGAATATATATACTTTATGGGGTCCTAGATGTCTCCTTCACTGCGCTTCACACTTCTGACTAAAATTATAATACCCTCTGCAAGGGTATAAAAATAGAAACCGCTACATAACTGCAAGGGTATAAAAACTTCCGCTCAGTCCGAGATTAGCTTTCCATTCTTGTTTATATTATCATAAATCTTTTATCTTTAAAATCATGGAAGTTATAGCAATCCCGATCGTTCAGTTATATGGCAGCTATAGAATATAGACTTTCATAATGCTTGTGGAGGAAAGAAGGGTGTGTGCAAAGTTTGAAGACGATAGCTCAAAAACGCAAACTAGTCTCGTCGAAACGGATACCCTCTGCAAGGGTATAAAAAAAGAAGTTCTAAAAAATCCATAGGCATACCTGGGAGGCGCGATTTCAAGTGGGCCACTTCGAAAAATGTATTTTTTGATATTGAAGATTTATACATTTTTTTAAGGTAAGTGGGTGTAGAATGTACACATAAGTTTTTGTTGGAAAATACCGATAACTTTTTTTATCGGTAAGCATATGCTTTTAAGAACTAAAATTTCTATCTTACTTTCCTAAAAATGTAATTTAATGATTATTTTGTGGTAATTTAATTATTTTTTAAGAAGACTGGTTAATACCTAATAGGGTATTATAAAAAACCGAAGAACTACTAAAGTACAACAAAGTTTTTAATTCCTAATAAGGTTTTTCCATTTTCAGATGCATTAAAATTGGGTTTTTTTAATTTTGTCTATCTTTTTATCACCCTAATTTTTTTGGCCCAGGAACAATTTTCCGATTTACTAGTTTTTTCTTGCGTTAGTTAGAAAGCTTAAACTTACATTTTAGAACATTTTTTTTCTTATCTTATGCTCCTGAAAAACCAGTATTTTTCAATATATTCACTTAGTCCAGGATCAAAATTTGTTGTCCTATCCAGACCATCGTACAAACCGCCAAGGGGAAAGGCAGTCTCTGAGCATTCTCTGGTAAATACCATGCAACCCGGCTCTCCTGTATCCTTAAAAAATCAGACTGTTCTATATTGTACGGTTAAAATGTAATAAAGTATTCTTAATGTATTCTTGTTGTTATTTGACGAAAAGAAATGTTGTTTAGTGACTTAAGACTCAAAAGGTCCATGCTACTTCTGCCTTGTGTCCTTCTGCCTTTTTATACCCTTGCAGAGGGTATTATAATTTTAGTCAGAAGTGTGCAACGCAGTGAAGAAGACATCCAGGACCCCATAAAGTATATATATTCTGGATCAGGATCACCTCGATATAAGCATGTCCGTCTGTCTGTTTCTACGCAAACTAGTCTCTCAGTTTTTGAGATATCGTCTTCAAACTTTCAACACACCCTTCTTTCCTCCGCACGCATTATAAAAGTCTATATTCTATAGCTGCCATATACCTGATCGATCGAGATTGCTATAACTTCCATGATTTTATAAATAAAAGATTTATGATAATATAAACAAGAATGGACAGGTAATCTTGGACTGAGCGGAAGTTTTTATACCCTTGCAGTTATGTAGCGGTTTCTATTTTTATACCCTTGCAGAGGGTATTATAATTTTGGTCAGAAGTGTGCAACGCAGTGAAGGAAACATCCAGGACCCCATAAAGTATACATATTCTGGATCAGGATCACCTCGATATAAGCATGTCCGTCTGTCTGTTTCTACGCAAACTAGTCTCTCAGTTTTTGAGATATCGTCTTGAACACACCCTTCTTTCCTTTGCACGCAGTATATAAGTCGGAACGGCCGGTATCGGCCGACTATATCCTAACAGGATCACTTTTAGGGGAATTTAGGCCGATCTGGAAAATTTCAAACGGATCCGCCGACTATATAGCCTATAGCTGCCATATCACTGAACGATCGGAAATGCTATAACTTCCATGTTATTGAAGATAGAATCTTGAAATTTGCACAGATTCTCTTTTGCGCTTCTTTTAAAATCCATTTTATACGAATCTAAGCTTGTTATGAATGTTTTTGTAAAGATCGGCTAACTATATCCGATATTTACTATAACTTTAATCAATAGAAGCCGCTATTTAACTGCAAGGGTATATAAGCTTTGGCTACTTCCAAAGCTAGCTTTCAATTCTTGTATTTTTTCTTTGAATGAATAATTTTTTTTAATAAAATATCGCTATGAGTATGGATTCGGCGGCTAATTGTGCTAATTTTACAAAAACCCGAATTTACAGGCACAAAGAAAATAGACAAGAAAATGCAGACTTATGTCTAGTTTCTATTTTTTTCCAGCCTAAAGAAGCACTTATAAAATTGGTAAACAACAAGGAATTCAAAATGAACTAAAACTGATCAACTGAAGTCAATGTAAAGGATAACAATATATAGTACCGATATCAAGTGTCTATATAAGATCGAATTTACCAAAATTATTTCCGTAAATAATATTTAGCCTTTGGTGCAAATGTAATTTTTGTTTCTATTAATTTTTGTTAATTATTATTTTCCATCTACAGTACAGTATGTACGTTGTATTTGTAATGTACGTTGTAATTGTCATTTCTTTTTGCATTTAGTGTAGCTACCATTAAATTCCGTTGTGCTTCGTTTGTGTTACATTTCAACATGTACGTATAAGTTGTTTTAAAAATAACTCAAGTTTACATAGCACGAATCAAAAAATAAACACTTGACCGACCAGTTGCATTCAAAAAATTTTTAAACTTTAAAGTTAGTGCAGCAGACCTATTGAAATGGAAATATGAAACTGCGATATCAAAATCATCAAAATATTAAAAATTTTTATTTTTGTTTTTTTTACCATGTACTCGTTGAATACTTTTAATTGTGCAAATATTATGGAGATGTAATATAGAAATGGACGCGTTTTCGACCCTTTTAATTATACATACATTTGTATACATTCTTGCTCAGCATCAAGAACCGATACGATGTAGCCATGCCCGTCTGTATAAACGTATCGAATTAGACTCTACATTTTCGAGACTGTTTTTATACCCTTGCAGAGGGTATTATAATTTTGGTCAAAAGTGTGCAACGCAGTGAAGGAGACATCTAGGACCCCATAAAGAACACATATTCTGGATCAGGATCACCTCCTGAGTCGATATAAGCATGTCCGTCTGTCTGTCTGCCATATAAATGATAACTTCCATGTTATTAAAGGAAGAATCTTGAAATTGCACAGATTATAGAAAGTTAAGCCGATCTAGAAAAATTTAATACGGATTTTTTTTACAAATTAAGTTTTCAAAGAGTCAAAGAGTTCAATCTCTTTGATCCCAAATCATTTTCGCGGTCATAATAAACCTGCAAAACTAAATTCAGCAAGATCGGACTACATTTAAAGAAAGTATAGACATTAAAAATATTAATTTGGAACAAACGGTGGGAGAGGACAAGGTAAGGAACGGGTATCATAAAGTCAAAAAAAATTTATTATAGACTCCTCTCTCCGTTGATACATACAGGGAACATCCATAACCAGGATCAAATCCTGAGTCGTTATGAGCATGTCCGCCTTTCTATCTGCCTCTACCCGTACTAGTCTGTCAGTTTTGGAGCTATCGACTTCAATCTTCAAACTTTGAACGCACCCAAATTAAATCGTTGGATTTAAACGGTCTCTTTTAAAAAAACTAAATTTTTTGAACGTTTGACGGGGTTTCCCGTCATTGAAACACCAAAACACAAATATGCTTACTGAAAATTTAAAACGACATGTGAATGAGTTTTTAGGAAGTTCAGCGCAGAATTTTTCCAATGGGTCGAGGTTTTCAAAGGGTCGTTTTATTGCCGTTATTGTGCTTTGACCTTCAGTATTAAATAGTTTGAAACTTAACTATGTGCAGAATACCTAAAAAAAAAATTATTATATGTGATAAGTGTTAAAATAGGTATACATATAAAAATATATAATGTTAAAACATGCAGGCTGTACGTATCAGAGGGAGCCGCGAAAAAAAAACGAGAATAGAAATCTAACTTCGGACGGAGCCGAAGCTTATATACCCTTGCAGTTAAATAGCGGTTTCTATTGATTAAAGATATAGTAAATATCGGATATAGTTAGCCGATCTTGACAAAAACATTTATAACAAGCTTAAATTCATATAAAATGAATTTTAAAAGAAGTCCGACGCTTCTACGCCCAAAAACACGAAAGTTGTGGCATTTCCGATCGTTCAGTTATATGGCAGCTATATGATATAGTCGGCCGATCCGTATAAAATTTTCCAGATCGGCCTAAATTCCCCTAATAGTGAATCTGTGTAAATTTCAAGATTTCAAATTTCTATCTTCACTAACATGGAAGTTATAGCATTTCCGATCAATCAGTTATATGGCAGCTATAGGATATAGTCGACCGATCCCGGCAGTTCCGACTTATATACTGCGTGCAAAGGAAAGAAGGGTGTGTGCAAAGTTTCAAGACGATAGCTCAAAAACTGAGAGACTAGTTTGCGTAGAAACAGACAGGCGAACAGACGGACATGCTTAAATCGACTCAGGAGGTGATCCTCATCCGGAATATATACTTTATGGGGTCCTGGATGTCTCCTTCACCAAAATTGTAATACCCTCTGCAAGGGTATAAAAAAATAGCCAGTTACTCTTTTAGATATACACCATCATAATCTCTAATTATGGGTTGCCTATATACATATGCCTAAAATAAAGGTATTTTATAAACACCAAATAAATTTATATTAAATGGAAAAATAAAAAGATTTTCCCTTTTTTTTTTTTAATTTAAAATACAAAAATTAAATTTGCTGAACTCATTTTTGGATTAAAAACAAAAAAACATAATGCAATATAAAAAGCTGAACAAAAAATAATGTGACTATTGGATAAGACAACCTACAAAACAAACAGAAAACTATGATAAATGGTGGTGATATTAGAAATTACATTTGCTATAATTTGCGCTAAGAACGACGCATACGTCTTGAAAATTTAAAACTGAAAACACAAATGACTTTCAAACAACAGACTTGGAAATGGAGCATCTAGATTTGGCTGTAAATCTTGCAAATTCATCAAAAAGTTGGAACTTCATTGGATCTTTCGAACAGCAAGGTAAGACAATTTATAGTATACAATATACCATAGGGATTTTTTTGCCAAATGATTATTGGAAGGTTTTCGAAATTTTATTTTCCTTACAAAACATATGTGCAATAAAATTTTTACATTTCGTGTGTCGGAAGTTCGAAGTTGCAAAGTTGAAATTACAAAAAATGTTGAAAATGAAAAAAATTTGCCAGACTATGTTCTTTTTTCAAACACTAGTCCTTTTGTACATATTTATATATTGTATAACTCTGGACTCTTCAAGACATCGGCTCTTCGCGAAACGGGATTTAAATTTATAAATAATTGCACTATTGTTTGGTTATTGTTTCAGTAGATGGTTTACTATTAGTTGATTAAAATCACTTTCAAAATTAATTTCCGTTTTTTAAAGATGCTGCATGTCTATCCAACTCGCGACAGATATTGGAGCCCATTATGGAAGAGACAAGCGAGGACGAAGATGATTCACAAAGCAGCTGGAACCGATACCACGAGCAACGCAACTACTTTTGTTCCACGGAGTTGGAAACGGGCTCCGTTGTTCGTATCGAGATAACAAAAGGTGGGGTGTGGAATTATTCTAAAAAATTATTTATAATTAGTAAAAATTTTTAAGATAATGATGCCATTTCTGAGAGAGATTTTGCATGCCCTTCTAAGCGAGCCAGGCGGTGTCAGGAACTGGATCAAGTCGATGGCTTGGATGATAATGTACAGCTTCGTCGTTCTTTTCATCTTGATCTTATGTCACTAGAGTCTTATACGCGTGACACTAACGGGAATAAGGGTCAAAAAATTAGTTCGATCAGTCGTCGTGGCGGAATGTTTGAGGACTATTTTTCAGACAATGATTCCTACCACTCGCTATCCCGCAGCTCGTCTTTGGTGCAATTCGAATCGTTGGAACGGCAACTCACACTACAAGAGCAGAATCAAAGCATGAGCAGTCTGGGAAACAGCTCACCTTCCCTCATAAGCTGTGAACAAGGTGCAGAATTAGTGGCCTGCGACACAAACCCTGACTGCAGACGAGCGTCAGCCACGTCGTTGACTCTGATGAAGCGTTACGAATCAAGCGATGGACGCCTGCACCAAACGTACTCTGAGCTGAATAAGCTTAACTTTGAGGACAAGCCAGAGCGAAAACTATTTTCGAAAAACCTGCACCAGGCAGAGCTTAAGTCGGATTCAGAGTCAAGTTCCAGCTGCAGCGATGCCAGTGGGCACAGTCTTGTTACCTCATCTTGTTGCAACGAAACCACAGGATGTAAAGGAAAGCAGAACGGAGTCGCTTTCCGGCGAATGCCACTTATGTCGGTAGAAAATCTCTCCGAAGATTCCGGCTTTTGTGAGTCAAGCACGTTACAGCGAGAAACTTCTAAATCTATACCCGAATATTTTGATGAGCTATGTGAGGAAGAGGAGAATAGTCTCTCGAATTCCGAAAGCTCTATGTTCGAAAGAAATTTTTTATGTCAGCCAAAAATAGAGCAGACAACGGGCACGAACACAGTGCCCTGCTCTCTGACGTTCGCTATTAATAGAAGCTCGGAGAGGCCCTACTCTTCGGAATCGTCGACATCAGAGTCATCGTGTCTGTCGGCCTCAGCTTCAGCAGCATCGCCATCAGGCCCTCCATCCCCGATCGATTGGGGAGCATCTTCCACTGCCTCGTTTATGTGGCTTCACAACAGTTTGCCTGATATACGCGAATCGCGACGTTCGTCATTGCCTTATTTCGTATCGGTCGATCGAGAGCACCCGATTTACGTCACGGACCACATGCTGGCCACCAACAGCAACCGAACATCCAACAGTATTCGGTCCTCTGCTGCCGATTGCTCTCAGTCTCTGCTTACCACACATTCGCTTCCCAACAAGCTGCAACAACTCGGGCGTAGGCGCAGATCGCGTGGCAAGACAAACCACCAAAACTGTCGTAGAAACAGCAACACCACAGTCAGTTCAGGCGACGAGTGGGACAACGAGGGCGAGAGACGCGACGCCTTTTTTTACTGTCCAAGCCTACCGAGAATCCGCCGTTGCTACAGCTGGAACGAAGGATCTGAAGGAATTACTCGGCGTGAGAATCGCTGCCGCAGTTTACTAGGCGTGTCCAGTGCCGGTTACCTGTACGCGAGTTCCCAGAACCTTAAGTTGCTAAACTACACTGATCAGCATCCAACAGCCGGACACCTGCGAAGTAACCAAAAGAGGACTAAATCTGCCAAGATGTCGGACCATAGCAGTGTTTCTGGCGAAGGCTTAGAGCAGGTGATCTGCAAAGGAAATTTTTTGCTAGATGAAATTAGCAAAATCTACGACAAAAATGTTTCCATTCTCAATGACATGCCTATTGTGGATCTCGAGAAAGGACTATCCTCAGTTGGAAAGGTATGTATGTTTGTTTACATAGGTGGAATTTATAAAACTGAAATTTTTTTCTTCAAACCTAATTTTCGATTATATTAAATGGAACTCCATAACCCAACAGACAATATAAGCCTTCGTATGCATTGTAGGATAACACAAAACAAAACAAATATATAATTTAATTGTAAAGGTATGCATAAATATGTATGTTTATTTACAAAGGCAATGGCTTTTATTTAGTGCTTATTGTTTAATTAAAACAATGGGTGTGTACTTTCGTCGTTTATAGAGAGAGAAAAAGTTGCCTCTATATCATCTTCATCTCTTTATTTTCCTTCAATGAATCTCTTAAGTTACAAAATTAGGCACTACAGAAACGTGTAGGGGTTCAAAATTACAGAGCGTATTCTAACGAAGAGAAAAATCAGATACTACTTAGATACACACTTTTCAACTTTTCCGTTTTGGTGGCATAAACTTAATTTTCAAATGTACATTATAAATGTATTACTAAACATGTCAAAAATGGTAACTTAAAAGTCTATAAGAGATATTTATTAGATAATTAAGCATAATTACAAAAAAAAAAAAAATGCAACTACATTTTTTATTGTAGCTGAGCTATTTTAGCTAAGCTGCCCAAAGCTTTTTAGGGAGTCCATTTCGTGTCGTACGTACTTATGTGAATTGTTTTGCTTTTGCATTGCTTTTTGATTTGAATGTTAGGTTTATATATAGCATTTTATATTTAGAAAAAAAAGAAATGCATTAATTTTTATCAACATTTTATACCCTTGCAGAGGGTATTATAATTTTGGTCAAAAGTGTGCAACGCAGAGATGGAGACATCTAGGACCCCATCAGGAATGTATATTCTGGATCAGGATCAACTCCTAAGTTGATTTAAGCAAGTCCGTCTGTCTGTTTTTACGCGAACTAGTCTCTCAGTTTTTGAGCTATCGTCTGACTATATCCTATAGCTGCCATATAACTAAACGACCGGAAATGCCACAACTTTCGTGTTTTTGGGTGTAGAAGCGTCGAACTGTCTTTTCATTCTTGCTTACAATCCATTTTATATGGAACTGGAGTATTTCTGGATGTTCCCATAATTATAAGCGAACTATATCCGATACGTGATGCAGTTGATCTCAAAATAATAGGAGTGAATAATCAGTAGGTGAATAATGTCTGAAAAAACTATTTTAAAAGTGTTTCATTTTTATAAATATATTTTTTTATTAACTAATAATAGAATATTAAACCTAAAATAAAAGTAACGTAACTAAATAATATTTTCAGTCTAAAAAAAAATAATATAATTTTACCGAAAAATAGGTTTGCAAAATAATAGGAGTGTTCGTAACAACGTATTGAAAACTTAGAAATTTGAGTGCTACAATGAGAATTCTTCTTTTTTGTTGTAGTACTAATACTAAATGAAAAAATAGGGATTTAAAATTTTCTGACGCTGCCTATAGCTGCTAGAATTGCGGCACAGCACCATGGCATGGAGTCCACCAATTTCTTGCATTTTTTGACAGGATTGGAGTTCTCGCAGTCTTTAAAATCTCTAAAACATTTGTAGGATGATTTTCTGATTTCTTTAATATCCGACCAAAATTTCCAATTGGGTTAAATTTCGGTGTCTGGGCTGGCCATTTAAGAACGCTTACATCAGGGTCGACTCGTGTGCTTTGGATTGGTTTCTTGTTGGATTGCCCAAAACAATGGCTTTTTGTAGCTAGCATATAGTAGCATAGTTCCTTCTAAAATGTAGATATACTTTGGCTCATTTATACTGTCCCTAATCCAATCAATAGGCCACACCCCGTTGTAGGGAAAACATACCCAGAATGTTTGCTCCACCGTGTTTCATAGTTTTTAAACAATATTTGCGATTGAACCTTCTTATATACTGGCGAGACCCCTTTTCTTTCATGGAGAATAATTTTGGACTCATCCAACCACAGAAAGTATCTCCATTTTTCAGGTGCCCAATCAATTTTGCGCTTGGCAAATTAAATCCGCGCGGCTAAGTGTTCTTTGCTGTGAAAAGGAATTTTTCTTGGCCTGTGGGATTTCAAGTTATTCTTAATGAATCACATTGCAGGTTCATTTAGCGCATCTTTTATATTTTATTAAATATTATATTATATATTATTATATTGTATTATTATATATATTATATTATTATATTATATATTATATTATATATATTCAAAACGGATTTTTCGTTATTACAAGTGGACAAAAACCTGTTTCCAGTTTTAATGGATATTTTGTAGGAATTTCGTATCATTGGAGATCTTTACCCTACAATATTTTGAAAATCTTTTTAAATTTTGCTTCTTAGAATCAAATTTGTTAATGATCCCACTGCTCAGGTGAACAGAGTTTTCCACGGCCCATTTAATATCAAATTTTATTAATTTTTGACATAAAGCAGCTATAGGATATAGTCAGCCGATCCGTATAAAATTTTACAGATCGGCTTAAATTTCCCCAATAATGAATCTGTGCAAATTTCAAGATTCTATCTTCAATAACATGGGAGTTAAAGCATTTCCGATCAATCAGTTATATGGCAGCTATAGGATATAGTCGGCCGATCCCGGCCGTTCCGACTTATATACTGCGTGCAAAGGAAAGAAGGGTGTGTGCAAAGTTTTAAGACGATATCTCAAAAACTGAGAGACTAGTTTGCGTAGAAACAGACAGACAGACATGCTTATATCGACTCAGGAGGTGATCCTGATCCAGAATATATATACTTTATGGGGTCCTGGATGTCTCCTTCACTGCGTTGCACACTTCTGACCAAAATTATAATACCCTCTGCAAGGGTATAAAAATATCTTAAAAGATACAAATAATAAAGGAAAACGAGAATGGAAAGCTAACTTCGGACGGAGCCGAAGCTTATATACCCTTGCAGTTAAATAGCGGCTTCTATTAATTGAAGATATAGTAAATATCGGATATAGTTAGCCGATCCTTACAAAAACATTCATAACAAGCTTAGATTCGTATAAAATGAATTTTAAAAGAAGTCCGACGCTTCTACGCCCAAAAACACGCAAGTTGTTGCATTTCCGATCGTTCAGTTATATGGCAGCTATAGGATATAGTCGGCCGATCCGTATGAAATTTTTCAGATCGGCCTAAATTCCCCTAATAGTCAATCTGTGCAAATTTCAAGTTTCTATCTTCAATAACATGAATGTTATAGCATTTCCGATCAATCAGATATATGGAGCTATAGGATATAGTCGGCCGATCGCGGCCGTTCCGACTTATATACTGCGTGCAAAGGAAAGAAGGGTGTGTGCAAAGTTTCAAGACGATAGCTCAAAAACTGAGAGACTAGTTTGCGTAGAAACAGACAGACGGACAGACGGACATGCTTATATCGACTCAGGAGGTGATCCTGATCCAGAATATATATACTTTATGGGGTCCTGGATGTCTCCTTCACTGCGTTGCACACTTCTGACCAAAATTATAATACCCTCAGCAAGGGTATTATATAAATCTAAGCTTGTCATGAATGTTTTTGTAAGGATCGGCTTTTTCCGAAGTTAGGTTGCCATTCTTGTTTTTGATTCCTCTTGCTTTTGGAAGAGCCTCATTCGTAATTATTCATACAGCTCTTGGCATAGGCCACAACACATATTCCCAATCCGGAGAATGGCAACAACACTTTCTTGAAGTTGTTGGGTCAACAAATTTTGAAAACGTGCTCTCTGATAATTTTGGATTTGTTTTATTTATAAGAGCTTAATGTACATATGTATAAATAAAATGCCAAAAATTGTCATTAAAAGACTTTAAAATGCAAAGAGAAATCCATTTATTGATTGATTAAACCAAAGATTATACAGTACATAGATGGGACATCTGGGCCTAAAACTGACACATTTTTTCTTTGAGCTTGTTGGTAAGGGGGGAACTTACACGCACTAGATTCTATTTTTAGAATCGTTTATTAGTGTGCGTAAACAAAAAAGATTGTGCATGTGTAAGTGTGTCGCCGCACGTGCGATTCGTCAAAACGATTTGTCTCCTAAATTTCAAATTGTGACGATTTTACAACCTGCCGATATGATAAAACTAGAAAGCGGGTTCCATCAGTCACTGAAAAACATTTAAAAAGTTTCTGCCAGTAAAGACCAAAATATTTTTTAATATATATAAACTAGGGAAGTAACAAGTAATATTTAAAAAAACTTAAAATATTAAAAGAAAATAAGCTAAAAAGATTGAGTCTCTACATATACTCGAACCTGGTATACTTTACACGTTAGCCGAGCACTCTACCCTTCGGCCATCACCGATTCTGTCGCCCGAAAAAAAATTTCAAACTTATACCGACGGCGTGTGGAACCCGCACGTAGAACCCGCTGGAACCCGCCATAGTACACTTTTGTTTGTATGAGATGTCCCATCTATGTACTGTATAATCTTTGATTAAACGTTCAGTTTATTTAAGTATTTATCAGTAATTTTCTTAGTGAATTCATATTTTTAATATTTTTTAAAGAAAATTAGTATTACTAAATTTTGTGGAGAAAAAAAGTTTTAAAAACAAACCTTCTAAGGATTTTCCAGATCGGCCAAAATTTTCACAAAAGAGAACCTGTGCAAATTATAAGCTTCTATCTTCAAAAACATGGAAGTTATAGCATTTCCGATCAATCAGTTTTATATGGCAGCTATAGGATATAGTCGGCCGATCCCGGCCGTTCCGACTTATATACTGCGTCGTGCAAAGGAAAGAAGGGTGTGTGCAAAGTTTCAAGACGATAGCTCAAAAACTGAGAGACTAGTTTGCGTAGAAACAGACAGACGGACAGACGGACATGCTTATATCAACTCAGGAGGTGATCCTGATCCAGAATATATATACTTTATGGGGTCCTGGATGTCTCCTTCACTGCGTTGCACACTTCTGACCAAAATTATAATACCCTCTGCAAGGGTATAATGAGTCCCTACTTGGACTCGAACCTTGTACACTTTACACGCTAGCCGAGTACTCTACCCTTCGGCCATCCCTGATTGTGTCGCCGCAAAAAAATTTTCAAAGCTTTACCGACGGGTTACAGCGGGTTCTATGGCTGGAACCCGCCATAGTAAACTTTCGTTTGTATGAAATGTTCCAACTATGTATTCTTTAATCTTTGGTCCTAAGTAAGATAGCATTGATACTATAATATGATATTATACTATCACCCCAGTTGAGCCCCCTAACGGCAACAAACAATGTCGGAGAAACAAAATATATATTTTTAATAGTCGTTAAATTCTTTAGACCATTTTATAATAAAGCCAAGCCCACCTTTGGTTGTATTTACCACTTCTAATATATTTATGTATGGTCGTTCAATTGGCTGCCTTAAGGGTCTCTAGATGCAGCTCGAAATAGGTAGAAGGGTAATTTTTTTTAAATGACGCTTAGGGTTTTTCCAGATAGGTAGCTGCAAATCTACCTTAAAAGGTCGACGGGAAATGAAGTTTTCTCAAAAGAGTAAGGTGCTTGCATCATCTACAGATGTGTGTTTAAAAGCCATTTTGGAAGCCATCATCAACAACGAATGATTTTTTCTGTGGTTGTTGTTCTATTGCCATAGTGATTAATGGAGGATTTTTTTTATAATGCCTGGAACCGAATTTTCTATAAATCGACTCCAATGACTAAATTGAAACAGACTTTTAAACAACTTGAAAATAATTGCCTGGAATTAAATTTTCTTA
Source organism: Drosophila varians (assembly GCA_018150405.1). Taxonomy (NCBI): domain Eukaryota; kingdom Metazoa; phylum Arthropoda; class Insecta; order Diptera; family Drosophilidae; genus Drosophila; species Drosophila varians. The sequence goes on from JAECWK010000125.1 coordinate 20,669,114, forward strand.
AGCAACGTAGTCCCAATTACTCTTACAATTTTAGTGTAGGTCTGAACTTATATAAAATTCAATCAACTTATTTATCTAGAAGCGCATTTCGGTGTCTGTTAAAAAAGTGACCGCCCATAAATTCATAAAATAATTACAATATTTGGAATATTTTTAACATTTAAAATGAAAACAAAATTTTAAAATATTACAATAATATATTTTATATATATTTTTAATTTAAAATTTTTTTTAACTAGTAAATGGCTTTGAAAAGTAGAAGAAGAAATTATTTTAGCCTTTTTTCTTGGCAATACAATCTTTTTATCAAATTCCTTTCTTTTGCATCTAAGGTTTAGTGAAACCTGGTTAAAGCCGGAGATCCTTAGCTCCGAAGGCGGAGGAGTACTAATCTCAGTAGACTCCTCTTTCCATTCTGAAGAGGTCAAGTTGCAAGAGTGTGGTAATTTAGAATTTCTTTGCGTTAAGATCACTTTGTCCGATCAATCGCTGTTTATTACCTGTTCATATATACCGCCTTCATCCGAACCGCCTACTTACTGGCATCATTTGTCTGCTATCCAGTCGGTTTTCAATCTTATGTCCGATAGCGACCAGCTGGTGGTTCTGGGTGACTTTAATATACCAGAACTCACTTGGTCAAATATCGATAACGTTACAGCTTTATCACTTTCTTCACACCATGATTTTACTGCGGGCATGTTTGACATGTCTTTAGGTCAAATTAACCATGTCAGAAATTCTTTAGGTCGGCTTCTAGACTTATGTTTTGTGTATGATCCAGATGGAATCACCCTTTCCAGAGCCCTGCCTTTGGTGACCCCAGAAGTTCCATATCATCCTACGCTTGAGGTTTCAATCGAAACCATTGCCTTAGTTAAACCTCATAGCGTATGTAATAGAATTCGCTGCTTTAGTAAGGCTGACTTTAAAAAGCTCAATAACTTAATTCTTTCCTTTGATTGGTCTGATCTTTTGGCATGCAATGATATAATTATCGCCTTAGAATATTTTTATAGGAGTTTGAATAGTTGTTTTGACTCTTGTGTGCCATGGAAGTATCCGTCCGTTAAAGACAACTCCCTTTGGTTTACAAGGAGCCTAAATAATCTTAAATATATCAAAAATAGACTTTTAAACAAATATAAAAGAACCGACTGCAATCTAACTTTTTCAAGGTACTTAGTAGCTCGGTCGAACTTCACCGTTCATAACGCTGAATGTTATAGAGATAATATTCGCCGTTGTCGGGTTCAGTTCACGCAGGACACGAAGCAGTTTTATAATTTCGTAAACACAAAGCGGAAACATGTATCTTCTCCTTCCTTGCTCTCGTTTGAAAATTCTCTTGCGATTACAGATCAGGGTATTGCAGATCTATTCGCAAAATTTTTTCAAACAACGTATTCACCTTGTACTATTTCTGATTAACCCTACACATATGAAATTCATTCAGCCAATCTTATTTTTGGTCCATCTCTCTCCGAGCGTAAATTGTTATCGGATCTTTTAAAGGTTAAAGCGGTACTATCACCAGGTCCCGATGGAGTGCCAGACTGTGTGCTAAAGAATTGCGCCGAGTCATTGAGCAAACCTATTTTAAAGCTTTTCACCTTATCTCTGGAATCGTCGATATTTCCCCATATGTGGAAGGAATCCTTTATAATTCCTTTACATAAAAAAGGGAAAAAATCTGATGCTACCAATTATAGAGGCATCTCTAAGTTGTCAGCAATTCCAAAGCTATTTGAAAAAATTATTACTTCTCATCTGCAGCACCTCTCTAGTTCAATTATTTCTCCGTGCCAGCATTGTTTTATCAGGCGTCGCTCCACCACCACCAACTTGTTGGAGCTGACCTCATTGGTAATTGATGGCTTCCAAAATGGCCTTCAAACAGATGTCATCTACATGACTTTAGTAAAGTATTTGACTCTGTAAACCACTTACTCCTTTTGAGAAAAATCGGTCTTTTGGGATTTCCTACTAACCTTCTTACGTGGATTTCCAGTTATCTTTCTGGAAGAACCCAACGCGTCCTTTTTATACCCTTGCATAATTTTGGTCAGAAGTGTGCAACGCAGTGAAGGAGACATCCAGGACCCCATAAAGTATATATATTCTGGATCAGGATCACCTCCTGAGTCGATATAAGCATGTCCGTCTGTCCGTCTGTCTGTTTCTACCCAAACTAGTCTCTCAGTTTTTGAGCTATCGTCTTGAAACTTTGCACACACCCTTCTTTCCTTTGCACGCAGTATATAAGTCGGAACGGCCGCGATCGGCCGACTATATCCTATAGCTGCCATATATCTGATTGATCGGAAATGCTGTAACTTCCACGTTTTTGAAGATAGAAACTTGAAATTTGCACAGATTGACTATAAGGGGAATTTAAGCCGATCTGGAAAATATCATACGGATCGGCCGACTATATCCTATAGCTTCTATATAACTGAATGATCGGAAATGCTATAACTTCCATGTTATTGAAGATAGAAGATTGAAATTTGCACAGGTTTACTATAAGGTGAATTTAGGCCGATTTGAAAAATTTTATACGGATCGGCCGACTATATCATATAGCTTCTATATAACTGAACGATCGGAAATGCCACAACTTTCGTGTTTTTGGGTGTAGAAGCGTCGGACTTCTTTTAAAATCCATTTTATACGAATCTAAGGTTGTTATGAATGTTTTTGTAAAGATCGGCCAACTATATCCGATATTTACTATATCTTAAGTCAATAGAAGCCGCTATTTAACTGCAAGGGTATATAAGCTTCGGCTCCGTCCGAAGTTAGCTTTCCATTCTCGTTAATAATGTATTCTCCTGCATAGTCCGAGCTAAATCTGGAGTCCCTCAAGGAAGTCATCTCGAGTCTTTACTTTTTACCATTTTACCATTACGACATTAGGCTGTGTCTACAATTAAATCTTCCTCTGCCCAATACAAACTTCAGTCCGATCTGGACAAGTTCCAAAATTGGTGTTCTGCTAATGACTTAAAACTCAATGGGTCAAAATGCAAACTTATGTCATTCTATCGCTTAAGCCCCATCCAGGCAACTTATTTTCTTTATGGGACCGCCCTAGAAAGATTAACTCAGGTTAACGACCTAGGTGTCCTATTAGACTTCAAGCTTAAATTTACCGACCATATATCGGCAATGGTTAATAAAGCCAAGGGTGTGCTTGGTTTCATTAAAAGATGGTCAAAGGAGTTAAAGACCCTTATATAACCAAAACTATTTAAATTTCTTTAGTTCGTCCGATTCTTGAATACGGTTCATGTGTCTGGAGTCCCCAATATGGGGTTCATCAAGACCGTATTGAGTCAGTACAGAAGAACTTTCTCCATTTTGCTCTTAGGGGTCTTAACTGGGATGCAAGTATTCAACTCCCGTCTTATCATAGCAGACTACTTTTAATAATCTTACCATCCCTAATAAACCGTAGGACTATGCTATGGTGTAGTTTTTATCAATAACCTTATTAATGGTGAAATCGAAGCCAGAACCTTTTAAGTCTGTTAAAATTTAACGTTCCTTTTAGGACCTCTCGAACTTTCCTCCCCTTATTTCTTAACTTTTGTAGGTCGACATGCCCACGTATGCCCGACATATGCCCACATATGCCCGACATATGCCCACATATGCCCGACATATGCCAAATCAAAAAAAAAAAACATTTTATTTCGGCGTAAACAAAAAAATATAAAACAGAAACAAACCGAAAAATACAGTAGTGTGACAATTGATTAACAAAAATTTTTCTAACAAAACTCGCAAAAGGATTAGAACGATTCCACTTTTCTTTTTTTTTATATTTTTATTACATTTAAGTACTCAAGAGGTTACAAAAAGTACCTCAAAAATTGTTATTTGTGCCTAATATTTTTTGGTTTATTTTTTAACTTTTACTTGGGGGATTTTGTATATATATTTTTTTAAATAGATAGTTGAAATTAAAATTGGATAAACATGATTTTTATTAAATTACAAAATGTTTAATACAAAGAATATTTAATTTAAAAAATATATTATATTTGTGGAAAATTGAAGAAGCGCCAAATATTTAGGAACTAAGTAATATTTTTGTACAAAATGATTTAAAATTTTTATTTTTATGTGTCTTGAAATCTCGGTTCCAATTCCAAACGTCGGGGCATTTAGTTTAGTTTTGTAGTCTGTTTGTGTCGATGGCATCCCATTTCTTAACAATGTCTTCCTTCAAGCCCTTTAAAGACTTAAACTGTGTTCCAACTGACAGGATGTCCCAAAGGTTCTCAATTGGGTTCAAGTCCGGACTTATTGCTTGCTACTGGAATAGTATATTTAGAATATTTTTGATTCCAGAAACGACATCGTATTCCTCGCAACGTGTATAGGAACGTTATCCTGTTGATACACAGTCCTCGCTATGCTTCTTTTCTGCAAATGGTAGAAGTTCACTTTCTAGGAGATCCGTATACACTTGCGCATTTATCCGTCCTGGTAAAAAGCATATAGGGGACTTTCCTTTAGCGCTAAAAGCGGCCCAAACCATAAATGAGCCACGACCGTGGTTTCGTTTATGGCAAGTCTGTCTTGGATGCGTAGGATCCCGCCAAGACTTTTGGTTACCGTCTAGGCCGTCCAAATTAAACCTTTTCTCATCGCTTAAAATCATTTTTTCAATTTCATTTTTTCTAAACTTATACTTTTTATAAAAGGCAAGCCTGGTCTTCTTGTGTCTTGGTAAAAGTTGTTGTTTGTGCACCTTTGCATCATACTGCAGGTTCAAGTCTTTTTAGCAAATCTGTTGCACTCTTAGTCTTTTTTTTAAAGTGCAATTCCGCTTTTATTTGTGCACAACTCATGTCTTAGCCTTTGCCAAGCCTTAAATGTGCCGTTTAGTGCGCGCGTCTATTTTCAAAACGGCTCCCTTGCGATTCGCTTGCCCAATTTCTTTTGGGTTTGAAATATTTTCTAATTGCATTGCGATGCCTATTAATACACCTTTTCACTTGATTCGAGTGCACGCGCCATTTATAATCAGCAATGTTAGATATCTCGAAAAAAATATAAAAGATGGCAACAATATAGAAAAAAACAAAGATTTTAAAATATATTTTAATATAATATATAAAGTGTTATAATTAATTTAATATTTACATCATTTGGAGTAAGAGAAATTTAAAGTGCGTCATGGCGTATACGCTGAAATAGGCAACTGAAACTTTAAACTTTTTTCTCAACAATTTTTTTTAAATAGTTGAATTTTCCCGCGCCGATTGACTTTTAATTCTACTTTACTTTACTTTAGACATGGTACACATGTAAACAAAGTATTTTAAAATGTTACACTCAGCGCCACAAAAAAAGCCGCACTTTGAAGGTTTACGAATTTTTAACTTTCCGGGCCTGTGGTTTCTTTATATGATTGCGAATTCGCCCAAGTTTTTTTTTATAAGTTAACTGATGGTATGGTAATAAAATTGCATACCAATTTTTAGTTTAAATTTGTTTTTAATATTAAAAAAATGTTGTTTTTTGGTTTCACCCTGGTTTTAACGACTTTTCACTATTATGGCACTCTTAAGGAAAAAATTCATAAAAGTTATAATAATGAAAAAAATCAACAAAAACTATTTATTTCCAATTCAACACCTTATTAACTATAACAAAAATTTAAATCTAGGCAATTTAACAAAAGATATATTTTTTAAATTTAGCTTAATACTTAGTAATTCCGCCTTTGGCCTTAATTACAGATTTTACCCTACTGGGCATAGAATCGTAAATGAAACACAAATATTCCTTCGTTATATCGTGTATCCATACTTTTTCTATAATTTGTTTTAGTTCCTCCATAGTTTTGGGCTTTCGCTTTCTTATTTTGGCACCCATATAGGCCCAAACATTCTCGATTGGATTAAGGTCTGGGCTGTTTCCTGGCCAATCTAAGGACTTAATGCCCAATTCTTCCTTCAAATTTGTTATTTTTAGATAGAAAAATGATAAATTTAACTGAATAAGTTGTTTTGACAACAATCGGACATTGAGTAACTCACAGACCGCGCTCGATGACAAGGTGCAGAATCATCCTGAAAAATGGGTTCTTGTTCTTCTTCACTTATGGATTCAATGCTAGGCACAACTCCACTTAAAATTATTTCTTTGTATTTTTCTGCATTGACCATACCCTGAACCATTAAAATTGATTTCGTTTTATATTTGGATATGCATCCCCATACCATAACATATGCTTTACTGTGGCTATGCAGCAATTTTCAGAATAGCGTTCCCCACGTCTACGGCGCACCTTGAGGATTCCATCAGACCCAATGAGATTAAATTTTGACTCATCTGAAAATAGCACTCTTGACCAATCAGAAGCAGTCCAATTTTCCTTGTCCTTGGCCCAGTTTTTAGACGATTTTTTTTTTATTCGCGGATTCAAAAGTGGCTTTTTTGTAGGTGATCTTGCGAGCATTCCCATAGAGTGAAGCCGACGTTGAACAGTTCGCTCCGAAATATCTTTTGAAAACTGTTCCTGAACCTCAGATCTTATCTCCACTGCAGTTTTGAAACGATCCTGCAGGCTAGTCCACATAATAAAGCGTTCTTCTCGTGACGTGGTGCATTTTTTTTTACCTGTTCCTTCTTTCCTTTTTATTTCACCTGTCTCACGATATTTTTTTAAAAAGCGACGCACTGAGCTTTCATTGAAATGTGTTTCAGCCGCTATTTGCCGATTTGACACATTTTGTTCAGCCAATAAAATAATTTTTTCTTTATCGCGATCAGTGAACTGCTTTTGCTTTGGCATGATTTTACAGGAGTCTTTACGAAAAAAATTCTACCAAAAGCAACTTAAGCAACAGCGCTCTTCAAATGACGAAATTATGTCGAAAATAGTCAAGGGAAACCCCCCTAAAAAAATAATGACCAAAGAATAAAATTTAGGGGAACACCAGCATAGTGATTGCACCATTTCCAAATTTTTTCAAGTGGGGCTTTTTTTATGGCGCTGACTGTAGGTTTTAAATACAACCAAAGATTATACAGTACATAGATGGGACATCTCATACAAACGAAAGTATACTATGGCGGGTTCCAGCCGTAGAACCCGCTGGAACCCGTGCAGGTTCCACACGCCGTCGGTATAAGTTTGAAAATTTTTTTCGGGCGACAGAATCGGTGATGGCCGAAGGGAAGGTTCGAGTACATGTAGAGACTTAATCTTTTTAGCTTATTTTCTTTTAATATTTTAAGTTTTTTTAAATATTATTTGTTACTTCAATAGTTTCTATATATTAAAAAATAAATAATGAGAAAATATTTTGGTCTCTACTGGCAGAAACTTTTTAAATGTTTTTCAGTGACTGCTGGAACCCGCTTTCTAGTTTTATATGCAAGCGGGTTCTACTGCTAAGAATGACAGAACCTGTGAGTGAAAGGGAGACGAAAGTATATCTAATATTTTCATAGGTGTCTATTTATAGACAATAGCGGGTTCTACAGCAGAAAAACAAGCCGTGGGAGTGGAAGGGAGATGAACCTATATGCAATTTTTTCAAAAGTGCCTATTTATAGACCATAGCGGGTTCTACGGCAGAATCATAAGCAATAAAGTGGAAGCGCCACGGAACTTTATGAAATATTGTTACTGATGAGAATACGTAGGCAGTAGCTTACTTGGTCGCTGCGCCTGAGCAAAATGCATTGATCATTCGTTCGGCTACCACATCGGCAGGTTGTAAAATCGTCACAATTTGAAATTTAGGAGACAAATCGTTTTGACGAATCGCACGAGCGGCGACACACTTACACATGCACAATCTTTTTTGTTTACGCACACTAATAAACGATTCTAAAAATAGAATCTAGTGCGTGTAAGTTCCCCCCTTACCAACAAGCTCAAAGAAAAAATGTGTCAGTTTTAGGCCCAGATGTCCCATCTATGTACTGTGTAATCTTTGATACAACCTATCTTATAGGTCAAAGTAGAGTCAAAGAAAGAAAAAATGTAATTTTATAAAATCACCATGTAAAATAAAAAAAACATAAACATAGAAGAAAATCAACGGTTCATTGTTTTATATTTTCTTCAAATTTTTATATTTATATTTTCTAGTCAACATAATACACATACATATGTACATACATACTTATGTATCAATTTCCAATAAACATAAAGTGTTTTTAGCTGTAGTTTTTCAGAAATTATCACATGTTGCTTATTTCTTATTATTTACTTGATTGGATAACAAAAAATTTTTTCTTTGCTTATTTTTATGACCAAGCCAAAAAAAAACAGGAAGGATAGATAGGTCTTAAAACTAGTCGAATGCTTCTGCTTCATTTGGCAATAAAAATGTACTGTAACTTACATAACTTTTAAGAGCAGCCGTATTTATTCATTTTATTTATGTTTATTGTGCTTATGTAACTGGTTTCAGGCCACTTCGGAAGTACTTCTTATTAGTGGAATGGAACCAAGCATAGCATGCAATGTCACAGGAAATGTTCAGGACTCAATCGTATCAATCGAGGCGCCTAAAGTGCACAAAGTGCAATTGACCATCAGGAATCCACCGCCTCGTACCAAGCGAATCAGCGGAAATCCTCAAACAGACCTAAGCCAATTTGGTAGCCAAACACCTACAATAACTTTTAGCAGCTATCGTAAAACATTTGACCAGGACCCCACCAACTTGCGCACCTCATATGCTCAGAGCCTGGAGCAGTGTAACTTCGATACTCAGGGCGCTACAACGATCAAGTCACACACGCTTCCGGCTCAGAGGTTATTGCCGAAACGGCGCTTCTTGTCGCATGCAGTGTGCGCAAAGCCACGTAGCCTGGTCAGCAGCACCCCCGACCTTTCAGCCCATGTCGATCGGCCACAGGAGCAAGAGGACGTTATTTACATCAGCAGCGCTCACACCTCGATGCACCAGCTTCCGGAGACCACGCAATCAAAACCTTTGGGGATCCTCCTACCAGCAGGTTCCCGTAACTTATTCAGTAAGGAAGTAAGCTTCTGTCCAGTGGTCAGCAAATACTGTTGGCAAGAGCAGTCCTCCGAGGAACCCCACCATAGCGGCAGGGAACAAGTAATCTCGGGCGACGAACTGCTGGACAATACTGACGCCACGGTCGTATACAACACAAAAGAGAACGAGAAAACAGCCTTGTTCTTTAACCAAGAGCTGATGCAACAACATAGTAGCAGGGAGGGAGAGCCGTCAAAAGAACCACCGATCGCAGCAGAGAAGAGCGATGGAAACGACATCATCGATGCGAGCGGGAGAGACCCTAAATACGAAATCAAAACAAACCTCGAAAACCAGCTTACTTCAGGCCTCGCAGTTAAAGTCAATCTCAAATCTCTGCCCAAGTCGTACTTGCCAGCTCGGAATGCGCAACCCCCAGCTACGCCTTTGCTAACGACCACGACTGCCGCGGCCCACTGTCCAGAGATATGTCCTTTAAGCCTGTATTTACCCATTCTTAGCGAGCCGCCAACCAATCGCGCCCACCATATCTTGTACGCGTCTCAACAGCTTTTGCAGCATTACGAACCAAAGGATCCAGAAATCGCTGATTCGAAGCAGCCTATTGTAGCTGCGGGAACGGCAGCAGAGAAGCACTCTAGTTCAAAGAGCTTCTTTTCCAGGTTCGCCCATGGGTTGGGTTTCTCCTTGCGTCGCAAAAAGAAGCAGCAACAGATGGCACGGATAGAACAAGAAGATCAACCAGTGCCGGTCAAGGTCGTGTCGGGAAGTCAAAGTCCTACCGACAAAAACGATCCTACCAACAGAAACAGCTTCATCCACATACCACTGAAGTCTAGGAGCGACGTTATATCCTGCCAGTTGGACGAGAGGGTTGAATCTAAGAAAAGAACAGTCAGTGTAAACAATGTCCGGCATCCAGAACAGCTAACCAAAACCACCACCCTGCAAAAGGTGACCGGTAAACCACCGTTGCCCAAGCAACCGCCCCGAAGCGGCAGCATGGCGCATGTGCCTCGAGGAGCACTTCATGGGGCTTGTATCGTGGCCGCTGGTACCAGTGAAAACGATGCAATGCTTCGAACTGAGCGTAAACTGTATCAACAATTCACTAACCAGTTGTCGGCGGGGCTTACAGATATGATGTGGGACACTAAGTCGCCTTCACGGGATACGGTGGCTCAGAAGACACAGATGTTCAACCAGTTGGGTGGTAACGGGCGTGGGGTAAAACCCTCTATGGTCACCGCTGTGCCGGTCGCTGTTTCACCTGACGACTGTGCCGCAGAAAAAATCGGTTTGATGGAAACCAATCTGGACACCCACGAAACAGTGATTTCTGGAAAAACGCGCTCCCTTGTGGACATCACTAGTAACACGCTCAGTCTGCCGCATTCGCGCTACATTGTAAACCGCTTGAAAGGGACTAGTGCAGCCTATGAAGTGGATGCTCTGCATAGGGATGCCGTAAAAAGTTTGACAAGCGGAGAAATCCAAATAGCACCAGTTCCCAGGCCGCACAAGAGCATGGAATTTTTGCTTGACAAGGAAAATCAGAGAAATGCTTTGGTAAGTATTACATTTACATTCACATGCACATTGTAAGCTTATACAAAGTAGCTAAAAAGATAAAGCACTTTGGCCTATTTATTCCACGTTCAGGGTTAGTTATAGGTCAACCTAAAACAACCTTACTGACACATTAGTCCATTTCGTTCCTATTTGGCATATAGGATACAATTGTCATTAGTGTAGAAAGATACATACATACATATATGTACAGTCTATAATTAAAGATAATTAAAGAAATTATTTAAAGAAAGAGTGCTTAACTGGCTTTGCTGGGTGTGACCATGCAAATTTGTATCTTGTTATGAATATTCATACATACATAAGTGTGTCTTTATTCACCCTTATATTTAGGTTTCTTGTATTATTTTTAAACGTAAAGAGTTGATAAGTAATTTAAAAATACAACTTAATTAATGGGGCCCACCCCTATGCATGCAAATATTTTATAATTTCTACATTAATAACAAAATTAAAAAATTACAATAAATAATAAACAAGAAATTTCAGTGGCAGCTCAAGTATATATATATATTTTTTACTCTTTTTATTTATTAATAAGTTTAGCAAAAAACAATAAGTCAAAGAACAAATTGTAGATTGAGTTAAGCAATGAGAGCCAATTCTCGTTCAAATGAGACTCGGTCAACGCTCTTATACTTTTAAAGCGCACGGTTTTCAACTGCTTCTGCTCACTTTGGTATTTACAAATGCGTCTATGATGTACATTTATGTATACATATATTCTATCCATATGCACTTTTTCCAGTGTAAAGTGCTGTGAAAAACAAAACTTGCTCGCAAATGCAAAAAAATATGAGAAAAAAAAGAGAATTGATCACTCTTTATAATGATTTTAAGAGCTATTGTGCTAAGACACTCGATCCAATTAAGATTCTTAAAAGCTGGGATCAACATCGCTTGGCAATAATTTATTTATGATTTCGGCTCACATCTTTCACCGAGACTGCAAGAATGGCCGGGGATACGGAAATCGGTTTACATATAAAAACGAAGAGTATCCCCTCATAATTTGAGTTCTCGACTTTCGGAAAATTTTATGTCACAATCTCTATTTCTATTTCTACCTAAAACATACTTGTAGAAACATAGCGAAATAACGCCAAACTTTCTTCCAAGAACCTCTTTAAAGTTGATGTATTTTTCTGAAAACCCCAAAGTTTTAATACAAACTCAAAATTTTAATACATACTTATTTTTAACTCATAGTATAAATATGCATTATTAATATACCAGAGTTTTTTTTCCAAATTCTAGATTGTTTTACAAGAATTTTAAATTTTAAAGGCGCCCAATCGTTTTCGATAGCAACAGCTGTCTTAACGCTGTTATTTCCACCAAAGATTATACAGTACATAGATGGGATATCTCATACAAACGAAAGTGTACTATGGCGGGTTCCAGCCGTAGAACCCGCTGGAACCCGTGCGGTTTCCACACGCCGTCGGTATAACTTTGAAAATTTTTTTGCGGGCGACACAGTCAGGTTTGGCCGAAGGGTAGAATGCTCGGCTAGCGTGTAAAGTGTGCCAGGTTCGAATCCAAGTTGAGACTTATTCTTTTTATTTAATTTTCTTTATTATTTGTATCTTTTAAGTTTTTTGTATATTATTTGTTACTTTTCTAAGCTGTATATATTAAAAAAAAGGTAATGAGAAAAGATTCGGTCTCTTACTGGCAGAAACTTTTTAATAGTATTTCAGTGACTGCTCGAATGCGGGTTCTACTGATAAGAATGCCAGGACCTGTGAGTGAAAGGGAGACGAAAGTATACACATGTAATATTTTCATAGGTGTCTATTTATAAACAATAGCGGGTTCTACGGTTTAATGGCAGGCCCTGTGAGTGAAAGTGAAACACAGGATATGTATTATTTTCTTTGAAATCTTGGTTTGGGCGATAGCATATACTCTGTACAAGGTTCTTACGGGAAAAAATATTAAGAAAATCTCTCAGAAAGATTAAACAATATAACTGTATATTGTTTTTTTATTTTTGTATTTTGTATATTTTAAAAAACGCGCGTGACAAATGTCAATGTCAATCAATTAAAAAAAACTATGACATAACATCCATAACGGCACTAACACTAATCTATATATAACGAGAATGAAAAGGTAACTTCGGATGGAGCCGAAGCTTATATACCCTTGCAGTTAAATAGCGGCTTCTATTGATTAAAGATATAAAAAATATCGGATATAGTTAGCCGATCTTAACATTCATAACAAGCTTAGATTCGTTTAAAATGGATTTTAAAAGAAGTCTGACGCGATCCGATCGTTCAGTTATATGGCAGCTATATGATATAGTCGGCTGATCCGTATAAAATTTTCCAGATCGGCCTTAATTCCCCTAATAATGAATCTGTGCAAGATTTCAAGATTCTATCTTCAATAACATGGAAGTTAGAGCATTTCCGATCAATCAGTTATATGGCAGCTATAGGATATAGTCGACCGATCCCGGCCGTTCCAAATTATATACTGCGTGCAAAGAAAAGAAGGGTGTGTGCAACGTGTGTGGAAACACGGGCGAAGCGCCACCAAAAAATCGTTCTTGTATACATACATATGCATGTGAATAAATTTAAATATATATATATATATATATATATATATAACTATATATATATATATATATATATATATATATATATATATATACCAAATCCAAAATCAAAATCAAAAACAACATCAATGGGAATTTTTTGTGGATGCAAATTTCCCTATGTAAACTCTGGGTGAACGCTCGTTCCCTTTTTCACCCAGCCGCTGGGTGAATCCTGTGGCTTTTACGATTGAAAGAGTAAGTGAAAAACCGCGGGCACGCATGTGTAAAAATGATACAAGAAGTTCACCCAGTTTTTCCTATCGCCGCTGGCGCTATTTCACCAAGTCCGACTGGGGAATTAGAGAGATATACAAAAACACAAGTTTTGAAACAACAAATTTTGCTTACCGAAAAAAAAAGGTTTGGTTTTTTTCACTTCGGTGTACATTCCACATCCACACACCTTTAGAAAAAAGTTATAAATCTTCAATTTTAAAAGTAAAATTTTAACCCATTTAGAATTTCGGTTGTTGTTTTTCAAATTTGATCCCCCCCGCATCCAATAGTCTCAGTGGATATTGATAAATTTATTTAGGAAAAAATGTTAATTTTAAAGAAAACTATCTTAAAGTTTTATGTACATTACATAGACCATTTTTAAATTTAAACGAACTCAAAAAAATAAAAATTTCGATTTATTTGGATCTATTTTCGACCCTTAACTGTAACTGGCTTCCGGATTGATTTTGTGATATATGGACAGGTGAGCAAGTACTGTTTAATGTTATTTTTTTTGGTAACGTTCAGTACACAGTGTTGTCCAGTATGTGCTGCACATCGTCACCCACTTAAACATTTTCAGTCTTTCGAATAGATAGATTTACCTAATGTAGTCAATGTTTCCCTTAATTTCCTTCAAATGCGCAAACAGATTTCTGGATCAGGATCACCTCCTGAGTTGATATAAGCATGTCCGTCTGTCCTGTCTTCAAAATTTGCACGCACCCTTCTTTTTTTTGCACGCAGTCGGAACGTCCGGGATCGGCCGACTATATCCTATAACTGCCATATAACTGAACAACCGGAAATGCTGTAACTTCCATATTTTTAAATAAACGATCGGAAATGCTACAAGTTTCGTGTTTTTGGGCGTAGAAGCGTCTGACTTATTTTAAAATCCATTTTATACGAGTTATTAATGTTTTTGTAAAGATCGGCTAACTTTATCCGATACTCACTATATTTTTAATCAATAGAAGCCGCTATTTAACTGCAACTATTCAGCCGTCCGAAATTAGCTTTCTATTCTCGTTTTTATTATAAGTTCTGAATTTAAATATTTTTCAGATTTGTTATCGCTTTTTCACATTAAACAAGTTACATGTTGTTTCGAGTCTAGGAAAAATATTTAATTACCTTGCAAATGGCATTCTTTAGCTTACAACTTGTAAGTTGTTGAAGTGTGTTGAAGTGAAAAGAGATCAAAATGTGGGGTCCTCTTCTCTCTTTAACTTATTATCTTTATATTTTTGTACCTTTTTGTATTGGGCGTCAATCATTAAAATTAATAATTCCCATTTAACAATATAAGGTAAATGGCTTAAAATTAGTTTTCTAAAAAACTAAAAATGTTTCGTTCCGCCAAAATGAACTTTTTTTTACGGGTTATCCACTACTTTCTTTTAAAGTAAATTTAGAATAATGCATGATTTCAAAGTTTTTAGCTACCCCATATAAATCTTTACAAAATCAATACACATATGGTATGTTCCCATATGGGACATATGTGTGTTCCCAAATTAGTTTATATATTATAAGGCAGTCACTCTCGCCTTTACGTTACGATCTTGACCAGGTGTTTGCTAAAGGATAAGCTATTTATTACCATGACATGTGGTTAAATGTATGCAGGTATTCTAACATTTATTACTTTTCCTATGTTGGCCTGCAAAAAGGAAATTCCAAAACTAAAAGTAATTACGAAAAGTTGCCTTGGATTTTGTTAGGCCTCCTGAACTTAACTACCTGGTAGAGGGTGGGTAAATATCAAATACTGGTATCACGTACCTATTGCATATAAAAACGTTTGCGTACGGTCAACCAATATCAGTTACTTCTCAACCAACTTAGCTTCCATACCCAAGTGTGGCTCTCAGATATCAAACATACTGTAAACAAAACTATGGCGTCATATTTTTGCACCCAACACTTGAGCCTTAAAGATAGCTGTGTGGTATCCTCTTCAACAACCTTTACTTTGGACGCCATCCATTTTGGACGAAAGGACCTAAGTCTCTTTGTAGAAAGCTTGGAGATTATATCCCGCCTGGAGAAGGAGCGCCACGAGCGTCGACAACGCCAGCGGGATCACAAGCTCCAGCAGGTGCGAATTCTTAAAATGGAGTACGAGCGCAGTCCTAACCCAACTTCTAGTGCTAAGGAGTCAGTCGACGAGCCAATGGTGTACCTCGAGGCCAAATGCATACCCTATGCAATATCGCATAACTTCAATATTCAAACACAAGCCGGCCCTGAAACGCCGGAGTACTACATTTTCAATGATGAAGCATATGAAAGCGCAACACATTCGCCACGAAGTAGCATAGCTTACTGCAGTTGCGGTGTCGAAGAATTTCTCAACATGGATTACAATTCGGACGAGTCTGGAGTATATGGGTCTTCCTCGCCCCCTCCCGTACGACCACGCTCACAAGTGATTATGCAAGCAAAGAATCGTTTCATGCGATCACGCATTATTAACATGGTTCTAAGACGGGCATCTGTTAAGAATCCAATTTTCAACTGCGATGAGCAAAAAGACCATGAAAATAGCTTTGTCACTAAGAAGCACTATTCACATCTTACGAGAAGGTCCCGGTTACGAGAAGGTTCGCTTTTGGAGGGCTTCCTCGACAAGGCCCTACGATATTTAACCTTATAATTCTTTTTGGAAGAAATGATTTATTAGTTACTATAAAGATTATGTTCGTTTGTACAACATTAATAAAATTAAACACATCAAAAATGTTTTTTATTATTGTTACTGTTTTAAATTTTTGTTAGAATTTTTGTCTTTATAGATAAACAAGAACACCCTTAAAAGTAGCTTTAGCAACAATTACAGCTGAATTGTATGAAAATATATGTGCTAAAATATGGAAGGCCTATTCTTATAGGAATTTTATATCTCTATAAACGCAAAAGTTGTGAACAATTTTCACTCATTAAGCGCGTTGAGCTGTACAATCTGATCGGAAATGGGTAGAAGGGAGGAATGTAAATATGAATAAAATAGAGGCAGACGTCCCGAAGGCCAGACGGCCTATTGTTTCTTTCCGTTTATACTATAAGGTTTAATGTCTTGAAGAAGTCTCCTTATTTGCACAATTTCGACCAAAACTGAAATATTCACTGCAAGGGTAAATAAAGGAAGGACTCCTGGTAATCCTGGTAATGTTTTCGACTATATATGTAAGTATGTATGTACATTGACGCACCTGGTATCGGTTATATCGACGATTACTCAGTACTCCCCTCAAATTCTTCTGTCCGTTTTCCATTTGTGAAAACAACCTGACTGGTGAATGGTTTAAGAGTAGTAAAGTTGTCAAAAATATAAAAAATAAAAAAATATATATATTTGAATACATGTATACCTTACGTATTGAAGATATTTAAAACTCAACGAACTTTTTACGCACTCTCATATTTTTATACCTGGTACTCGCAGAGTATATTGTTGTGTGAAAATGTTCATATGTAACAGGGAGAAGGAAGCGTTTCCGATACCATAGACTCTATATTCCTATTATAGGTATATATTTTCTATATTCTCTTATATATTCTTGTTCAGCATCGACAGCTGAGACAATCTCGTCATGCCCGCCTGTCCGTCTGCATAAACTCAAACGGAACTCATCAAAGATTTTTTTCTGTCACGAAATATGAGGATCTTTTACATAAAATAAAGTATCGTATAAACTTCTAAAAAACTCCCAACACCATTATTTTTATTTATTTTTTTTGTTTTTAAAAATACTATTTTGATTCAAATCAAATTGGAACTCATTAAAGGGTTCTTTTAGAAGCAAGAAACAAATGCCAAGAAATACGTGCATGATTTAAATATTGAAGATCACGAGGCTTTTTTCAAATGGATGCAAGCGAAAAGGATAGCCCTGAAAATAACAATGGGTCAAAAACGCTGCCTTGAAGGATTCCAACGCGAGCCTCCTTGAGACCGGAAGTGGCCTCTTCGCATTTGAATTTTCGGTTATTTTGGAACGCTACTAGTAAATGCTTATATGGTCTGTTCAGGAATAATTTTAATTTGAACAGGAGTCCGGTGTTCACGTCCAGCATGACTGCTAGGCAATATTTTCTGGTTTTAAAGGCGTCCAAGTGGTATTTCAATACTCTATGCCACTGATCGGTTGTTAAATGGGATCGCCTGAAGCCCAACTGGTGATCAGGGATCAGTCCAGCCTCGTCCAGTACCGGCAGAAGTCTGGAATCCCTCAGCGTTCTTGGCCCAACGCTGTACAATGCTGACCTTCCACTGCTCCAAAACCTCAATTCAATGGCAGACACCTACCCTGACGATTCCGCCTACCTAACCGTCGCAGACAGCGCCATGGAGGCATCCGCACTCATGCAAACACAACTCGATCTGCTCAGCACTTGGCAGAAAAAATGGAATATCGAAGTCAAGAACGAGAAATTCACCGCCACCACGTCTAGGAAACTGGTCTCCGGTCAACTGTACTCCAATCCCGCAACAAGACACTCCCAAGTTCTTGAAAGTACTACAAACTTGGAAGCTTCATCTTGTAAGAAAGCGCAAAGAGGCCAACATACACCTGAAATCTACTATCTAAAGGGAAGAAAGTCCAAGCTGCGGACATCCTTAAACCTATTGGTATACAAAACCATCATAAGACAGATATGGACCTACCGCATACAATTGTGGGGAACTGGGGCTAAGACTGATATAAAAAAATCCAGACGTTTGAGAACAAAGCCCTCCGCATTCCAACCGAAGCCCACGTCTATCACGACAACGCAACTATCCACGCAAGGAGGAGCACCAATAGTTACTTGCACAGGCTCTAAAATCATCCTTATTATCATCACTCTCCTGGACAGAAGCGAGCAGACCAGAAGACTGTATAGGACGCACCCACTTGACCTCTTCCTACTTCCTAGCTACTATCTGTAGTTCCAACTTCTAATTTAGTTATAAACAAAGTACTCCGCCAAAAAATATTTTCCTTAAGGTCAGTTTAAAATAAAAAAAAATCAATGATTTCGGAACTTACTGAAAATGTTCTGAGCGGCAAAAACCGTATGAAATTTAAGGTTGACGCTTAGTGGGGCTATTATGAATATGAGCTCCTGAGAACTTAAATTTAATAAAAACAATAATGGAAATAGGTACTGAGCCGAAGTATATACATTTGCAGTTTCAAAGCAGTTTTAAAGCAAAAGCAATTGCAAGCAAGCAATTCGAATTCCCCTTTATAAAATAATTAATAATCCTGTTGCTGGCTTTGATTTGTTTACTTGGTCGGCACAGACAGTCGCCAAGAAAACAGGAGCTGTTCTTTAGTAATGGAGAGCTTAAAAGGTCATGCGCAGTGCAACGCATGTACGAATCGGTTAAGGGTGTACCATAAATGAGTAAATTTATGTCATGACTGCATTATATGTTTATGACCAGTTCTGCCGTAATTAAATAGCTAGATATATTCAAACATTGATAATAGAAGAAATAATAATACAAAATAAAATACGAAAATAATAATTAAAATAGGAGAATAAAGTGACATTTGTTTTTTTTTATATTTTATAATATATAAATATATAATATTGAAGAAATGTCGATTACGTCGATATGCTTATCTAAACTTTTTTGGTTGATTCACCAATTATTTATTACTGCGGTGCAATAACTTTCATTTCTAAACATTTTAAATACAATATGCTTCAGAAAAACTAATTTTTACAGAATACCTTATTGACTGCGTATCACGAAGTTCTTTTAATACGATAATTTAAATTTCAGTGCTTAACAAAGGCATACGCTAATTGTATACCAACGATTGCGAACGGTGTCAATAACTTCAAAAGTTCGCTTAAAAGTAATCAAAGTAATTTTGATATTTAATCGAAAAATCGGAAAAATCGAAAAGCATTTCCTAAAACTCTATGGCAGTTTACCGGTTAAAAAATAGCTAAAATTGCAACCCTGCACACGACTTGGTAGTCTTTGGAAACGTTTGAGTGCCGTGAGGCCCGAAACACCAGGGCTGGGGACCTCCAAAGACTCAAAGACTAAAAGTTCTAACCCGTACCACATTCTCGGTCGCTCGATACTGCAAAAGGCGCGTGGAATGTCTTTCCAAGTAACGTCAATTTTAACGTCAATTTTAACTGTTTAAATGTTTTTATTAAATAATATTTTTATTTATTTAAAACGCCAAATAATACGATTTCTTGTGTTTCTGCTGACTTATTTATAGTCCGTCAAAGTCCTTGGGGTAAAAGTTTTCTAGAAAAAAGTATACAAATAAATCGAACACAATATATTTTTGTAATCTGTATACTTTGGATATATTAGCATAGGCACGTTTTGGGTGTGACTTGCCCTCGTTGCAGTTCTCTCTTGTTCTCTCCAATAGGTAACCGCTCTCTTTGTAATAGTATGTGTGTTCATTGCCTTTATCCCTGGCATAACTGGTTTATTGGGTTTTTAAGGCATTCTCCCTTGATAAATGTTTTCAAAAATTGTTTTACTCTTATAACTTTTACTAACAAACCTTAATATAATATACCTAATTAAAAAAATTTTTCTCAAGGCTCAGATGTATATGTGTTACAATATTAGTTTCCACTGAATTTGACCTAAATATTAAATTATTCGGTTCATACATTTATATGTAAAATTTTTAAAAGGGTTTTGTTATTCAATTAATGTAAAATAAAAAAAAACATTAAAAAAAAATAAATGTATACTATATAATGAGCAATATACAAAAAATTAGTTGCAAATATCAAATAAAAATCCTCTTCCAAACAAATATCCCCAAATCCCTATTAAAATATGTGCAACGATGTAAAGGATACAGCTGTAAACCTGGTTATGTATAAAGCTTGTATAATAATATCGTACATAATATGTTTTACATACGTAATAATCGTAATTTTGTATTAAAACTTTTAAACGGGTTGAAAGAAAAGTGCCTTTCTTTATTTCAGTAACGTAAACTTAAAATGACACTTGCAGCAGCCAGTTAAAATTTTTTAAATAAACATAAAAAATAAAATTATTTGTTAAGGTTTTTAACTAGAAGATGAAGATTGAATTAAAATATAATCTTTTTAACTATTAACTTTTTATTAAAAAAACAGAATTAATAAAATTATATAGCTAAGACAATAGAAATTATAAATATGGATTTATGACTTTTGATTTTATTTACATTAATAAATGAAAATGGATTAAATCAAGTAATCAAGTGAGAAATGCAAACAGAAGATTTGATGCCTCATGTGAAAGCTATTGAGTTATAGATCACAAATACACATTTACAAACTACATCAGGTGGTGAGCGATTCTCTTGTTTAAACATTACAACTGGTTTTGGGCATCGGAACAAGAACACATACGCAATCTTAAATAATATACAAACATTTTTAATTTTTGTAATAATTAATTGTATTTTTATTGATTAACCTTTTTCAGCCTCCAGAGAATGAACTTCAAAAGTCTCATGATCAAAATCCAGTCGCCTTAAGCGAACATCAGTTACGCGTTCAGGCCTCTCTGCAGCGACTCAACATCCCCGACTGGTTCCGACAGTACAATCAAAGAGATGGACCCACATCAGATGGAACTTCTGCTACCGCACAAACAATTAAAGGTGGCTATCGACCAGGCAATTTTACCCGCAAACGCACACAGGAGTCGGGTCGTTGGCAGGGACTCAACTCAAAGACGACATCACTCAGTTCTTTAGGGTCGCAACGTTCCGATCGAAGTCCTTTGCTACTTAGCCCGTCCGCACACAGCCACCATGGTGGCCAGAGTACATCTATTGGCGGACCGTCTGCTGATCACGAGTCGGCCCATGTTCAGATGGGTGTCGGAGCGATTCGATGGTCCACCTCCCACCTTAACTCCACTCAGACTTCTCCCATCATCACGCAGCGCGGCAGTTTTACGCGAGGTGTGCCTATTACAAGCAGCTTTATATCTGTAGCCGGTAGCATCGGTGTGCTTCGAAACTCTTACCGGCAGCCGTATCTGGGCTGGCGAAGCACGGAAAAGCTATCCCAGCGGACGCCACACGAACGGTGGGTTTACCAACTTTTCATGTAATTCTTATGTACATATATATGTGTATTTTAATACATATATTTTCCCTACTGTTTTTGGTTGTCTTTATATAAAAGTCATTTTTAATGTTTATAGATTCAAGATTAGTTTATTGTTGACGGTACTGACCTGTCATAAGTTCATAAACTATAACAGCAAATCCCTCCAACGGTAATCCTTTCTGGAACCACCTAAAAACCACCGCAACGTCAAAAACGATAAAAAACTTTAGAAAATACAACAAGAAACACTTGAAGATACAAACTTGTATGCAAAACTTTGAGAATCTCTCTTCATTTTGTATTTATGACGGAACCCACCGTTTGTTTTATTATACCCTTGCAAAAAGGATCATAATTTTGGACAGAAGTGCGCAGTGCAGGGAAGGAGACATCTCCGAACCTATAGAGTATATATATTCTGGATCAGAATCATCTCCTGTGTTGATATAAGCATGTCCGACTGTCCGTCTCTCTGCTTCTACGCGAACTAGTGTCTCAGTTTTGGAGCTATTGACTTCAAACTTTGCACATACCCTTCGGCCGCAATCGGCAAAGTATAGAGATACATTATAACTGAACAATGTAAATAATGATAAAATCTTGAAATTTACACAGATCCTCTTTTATGCGAATCTTTCGTGTTTTTGGGTGTAGAAGCGTCGGACTTTTTTCATAATCCAGTTTATATAAATCGGAGCTTGCTATGAATGATTTTGTAAGGATCGGCTAACTATATCTGATATTTGCTATATCTTTAAGCAATAGAAGCCGCTATGTAACTACAAGGGTATATAAACTACGGCTCTGTCCGAAGTAAGCTTTCCATTCTCGTTTCAGGTTTAGTTTAGTTTAATTTTTGTTTTTGTTATTTTTTTTTGGACAGTCCAAATAAAGTTAAAAATAATATAAAAAATGTATATATAATACATATATAATATATACCAACTATACTTTCTTTTGCCTTTCAAAGCGAACGGACGTGTTTTTTTTGGTGCGCTCTGCGTTTTATTCTATTATTTTGCCTACCTTGCGATCAAACCGGCAATTGATACAAAAACATTTTAAATTTTTTTAAATTTAAAGTTCGCTTACGCGTGTGCAGTGATATATTTGGTGGTAAATTAATATTTATTAATTTTAATCCAAGCATAGCTCTGCTTTGCTTTACTATTTGTTATTGCTCTTTTGGCAATTCCCTTTTAGAGTTGCTTATCTCCAAGCCCAACCTCTAACTCTTATACTAACATACAAACTGTTATCTTGTTCTAATTTTTTATTTGGTACAGTTGTTTAAGGTATAATAAAAAAATTTTGTTTTTTTTTTTGTTTTTATAATATCAATCAAGAGTTAAATTTAAGATCTGTCCGCAGTTATGGACAATAAATTAATGTTATAATGGTACCTTAACATAATAAAATATTAAGTGTGACAATGTTTGATTAGCCTACGAAAATTATTTTTAACAATCCTTACCTTATCGAATTAACTGTCTTATTAGAAGAGAGTTTGGATTGTCGGGCCCATTAGTGGACCTTAAATGATCATTAGCTGCAGCTCAATCCTGTTCATTCTCGTGACAAAGATACAGTGGGTGGATCCGTTTCAGCCTCCTTGTCGTGGAGCTGTTGTCCAGGAGATTGATGGCCAAAGGATTGGGGTGTCGGTCCAGCCTAAATAACAAAGATTAAAATAAAAAAAATAAATAATTAATATATAATATAAAAATGGAATTTAACGTTTTCTGCGCTATTAAGGCTTGCAATACAGTACCACTTCAACCTCCAAAGAGACAAGTAGTATTTAAACAGCACCTGTGTGATCCCTCATAAACCTTATCAGCAAAATCCCAAGTA
Organism: Drosophila varians; assembly: GCA_018150405.1. Taxonomy (NCBI): domain Eukaryota; kingdom Metazoa; phylum Arthropoda; class Insecta; order Diptera; family Drosophilidae; genus Drosophila; species Drosophila varians. Next base: position 20,692,496 of record JAECWK010000125.1, read on the forward strand.
TTTGTCAGCAAATTGTCGGCAAAATTGCCGACATTGAAATAATAGTTACAGAACACAAAACATTGAACTACTCGAAAGGAGTTATCTACAGCAACGACCTAAGATATATTGACCACAAAACGAAATTTAAAAACACAAAAAAAAAAGCACGCGAGCATTACTAGGCTCAGGCCCAAGGCCTTTACAAACATTTATGCACGAACCACCCGATATGGGCAGATATGCCACAAAAATATCACAACTGAATGAACCTAAATTTTTAGAAATAAAAAGGAAGGATAACGAATCATTTAAAACAATTTCCCCCTTCATAATCCAAAAATCAGTAGACTACGCCTGTGGAGGAGAAGTCGATTCTGTAAAAAAAAAACAAGAGATAGAACCCTTCTAGTTCAAACAAAAACCCACCTACAAGCCCCAAAACTACTTAAACTTAACAAAATTGCCGACATTGAAATAATAGTTACAGAACACAAAACATTGAACTACTCGAAAGGAGTTATCTACAGCAACGACCTAAGATATATTGACGAAGAGACTATCCTTCAAGAACTGAAACCACAAAAGGTAATTGAAAAGACAACCCACAAACATCAATACCAACAACAAAACCACCTAGTTATAATAACTTTTGAATCTCACAAACTTCCGGAAATACTAAGAATTGGATATGAAACTGATCGCGTACGAGAATATATCTCTCCCCCCCTACGTTGCAGAAAGTGTCTACGCTTTGGACACCCAGCCAAGAGCCCAGTGCAAGAGCACAGAAAAATGTCAAAACTGCTCCGAAGAGAAACACTGTACTGAAGGATCACACTGCGAAAATGATAAAAAGTGCCTTAATTGTGTAAATAACCCCGAAATCAACCCACAGCACAGCCCACTTGACCGTAAATGCCCCACATTCCTGAAACAGCAAGAACTCACAGCCATAAAAACTACACTGAAAGTCGACCACAAAAAAGCTCTTAGGCTATACTTCGAGCGACATGGATACCTAACTAGAACCACATATGCAAAAACACTCACCAGCACCACAACACAGGATCAAGGAAAATCAAACCTCAAACACCACCACACCAAGAGAAATAACTACACACAAAAATCACTCACAAAACACCACAACAAATCAATACCCCACGGAAACACAACCAAAGCACCACAACCAACAAAAAAACACACCCGAATATAACAATTACCACAAAGAACAAGACGACTTCGAGGCTATGGAAACCGACACCGCAGACACCAGACCAAAAGCACAATACTGATCTCAGCTCACAAAAGAATTAAAATTAAGAATCTTCTCCAAAGATAAGTCAAACACTCTGTCCACTAACCTGAAACCACCCAACCCCAAAAACAAATCCTTAACAAAAACCAAACACACCAATAACAGCGACAGCGAATCCATTTAAAATCCAAAACATCACCCTAACATAACCCGAACCTCTCTGCAAAAATGTCCCTTATTATAATCCAGTGGAATATAAAAGGATATTCTAACAACTACAACCAACTCCTAATATTAATAAAAAGGCACTCTCCTCACATCATTGCACTCCAAGAATCACACATACAACACACCAAAAACATACAAACCCCCGTAAACTACACTCTACTGACAAACACAGCCACCAACAGATTTGGCGGCGTAGCATTGTTGGTACACAACTCAATTGAACATTCTTTAATTAACACACCAAACGATCTCGAAACACTAGAAATACGGGTAAAATCTCAACAAAACATACACATACAGACAACTTATATCCCTCCAAGCAAAACTGTCACAAGACAAATACTAGAAAACACATTGCATAGACATAAAGTGCCCTCATTAATCGTAGGGGACTTTAACTTCAAACTCAAGAGGTAAAATAATCCAAAAATTCATAGACACATCCCAACTTATCCTATTAAACGACAAATCACCAACAAACTTTTCAACACACAACACATACACACACATTGACCTTTCTCTCTGCTCGGCGTCACTAACCCAACACGCCAAGTGGAAAATACTCAATGACCTCCATGGCAGCGACCACTTCCCAATAATCATATCCCTATTCCCACTGAGCAAAGTAAATAAATTCAATAGACCCTTTTTCAAACTAAAAAACACTGATTGGAAACAGTACGCCACCCTCAAACAAAAAAACGATAGCAAATTTGCTACCTCAGGAAATGTAAACAAAGAGGCGGCCCAAATCAATAAAATTATCCTTAACAGTGCGAACACCTCTATCCCACAAACCCCACCAAAGATTAAACCATATAAGGTTCCCTGGTGGAACAAAAACTTAGCTAGGTTACAAAAAGAAAAACAATTAGCATGGAAAGAACTTAATCAAAACATAAATCTACAAAACATTACAGATTACAGACGAAAGAATGCCAAATATAGATTTGAAATTAAAAAAAGTAAAAATGAAGCATCCAACTCATTCACATCTACCATAGACCCCTCAACCCCTTCATCAAAAATATGGGCCAACATAAGACGCTTTTGCGGACTTAACCCGGTCAAATAAATTCATTCAATCCTAAACCCCGAGAACAACATCGCAACCACTTCAAACAACGAAATTGCTAATATATTTGCCCGACATTTCTCTGAGCTTTCAAGCGACCGGAACTTGCCACGAGAGTTCTTAAATAACAAATACAAAACCAATACAAACAATTACACCCCCTGCCCAACAGCTAAAATCATAAAGGAAAAGATTACCTACCTCGAACTAATATAAGCCCTACAAACACTTAAAGGAGCCACCCCAGGATTAAACAGACTCTCATACGAAATGATAAAAAACAGCTCTCATACCACAAAAAACAGAATAAAAGACCATTTTAACAAAATTTTAGATAGCTACATACCACAAGCATACAAAACAAGCCTTATTATACCGATCCTTAAGCCAAAAACAGAAAAAACAAAAATAAACTCATACAGACCCATCTCCCTCAACTGCTGTATTGCCAAAACTCTCGACAAGATCATTGCCAAAAGATTATGGTGGTTTGTCACACAAAACAAACTCATCAACGAAAACCAATTCGGCTTTAAAAAAGGGAAAGCGACTTCGGACAGTCTACTTCACGTAGACTACCTCATAGCAAAGTCAAAGATGCACACCTCACTCATCACTCTTGACTTCACAAGAGCTTCGATCGAGTAGGTGTACACACTATAATAGACCAACTCCAAGAGTGGAAAATAGGTCAAAAAATAATTGGCTATTATAAAAAACTTTATGTACAACAGGAAAAAAATTGTCCGTGTAGGAACACACATATCCCATTCACAACCTTTATCTAATGGTATCCCCAAGGATCACCTATATCAGTAATACTATTCCTAATAGCTTACAATAAACTTGCCACTACTATTGCCTTATACAAAAACATTAAATTGAACGCATACGCCGACGATTTTTTTCTTATAATAAATTGCCATAAAAACACAAACCTCAACTTAGACCACCTCCTAAATAACATAAGCGCCTAGTGCTCATATTCAGGGGCAACCCTTTCCCAACAAAATGCCAACACCTACACATTTGCAAAAAACGCAACTGCACTTGTCTCATAACCTGCAACAACACCCAAATACCCACCGTGACCTCACTTAAAATCCTAGGATTAACATTCAACAGTAAATACAAATGGAACACTTATATACACTCACTCATAGCCTCACTCCACCAAAAACTGAATATTATAAAATGCTTATCTAGCTTAAAGTTCAACTGCAACACCCACACTCTCCTCCATGTCGCTTAAGCAACTGTCATTGCCAAAATGGAATACGGCTTATTCCTTTACGGCCACTCACCCAAAAGCACCCTTAACAAATTAAAGACTCCATTCAATGCTGCACTTCGATTAGCCCTTGGAGCCTACCGAAGCACACCTTCAAATAACTTAATCCACGAAGCCAATATTCTCCCAGTAGAATTAAAGCGCGACCTACAAACAGCTAAACTTACCAAAAACCTAATCTTTTCAAGAGACACACCAATACACAGCTTTGTTAAAAACCGGAAACAAAAAAACACCCATCAGCCATAGACCGAATAACACAATCCTGCCATCTTCTAAATATACCAAACCAACCACAAAAATTATACACATCTGATCCCACCCTGGAGACCTCATAGATACAACACTCAGAATACATACAAAACATGCTACATCTGCAGACACATACCGAAAAATATACGCACATTCCAAAGAACGCCACAAGCCATACAAATTTTTATTTACTGACGGATCAAAAATGGATTACTCCACAACGTACGCAGTCACAACCGAAAATAACATTATAAAATATGATATGCTTGCCCCATACTCATCAGTACTCTCCGCCGAAATAATAGCAATCCTAGAAGCAATCAATCAACTCAAAAACTCGAAGGGTAAATACGTAATTTTCTCGGAATCTCTCTCAGCAATTGACTCGATAGCCAACACAAACAATAATAACTATTACTCACAAAAAATAAGATCACTTCTTATAAAGCTAGCCCCAAAAATAAAAATATTTTGGATTCCTGGCCATGTAGGCATAGCAGGCAACGAGCTAGCCGACCAAACCGCTAAATCAGCAACTAAACCCCCCCTAATTTTCACCCCAAACATAAATTTAACTGACATAAATACTTAAGATCAGAATTCTCAACAAGACAAAAGAAAAATATTGAGGCATGCAGTCAATGGTACAGAAACATAAACAGGGACAACACGCATATTGACAAATACATTACCTCTTTTGACCCAAAATCGAGCAGGCTTGATCAAATAAAAATAAAACGCCTTGGACTAGGCCACACAAAAATTACCCACGAACACTACTTCAACCAAAATCAAACATCCCCCTGCCCATTTTGCCAAGGGGACAACACCTTATCCCACCTTCTAAACTTATGCCCATCACTCCTGCCTATAAGACAATCTATTTTTAAAAACACAAACCCACTAAACCTACTAAACGATTTAAACACAGAGAACCTTCAAATATACAACATACAACATACAAGCATACATACAACCATGTACATATTTAACCATTGTATATAAGCCTATTCATAGAAACCTAAACCAAGACAACCTAAGACAAATAACATGTAAGCAATATTGAAATCTCCTAAGCTGCCAGTGCTAAAACCACTAAGTTAGTATAGTTTTATAAACTCCGCTACCTTTAATAATAATAATAATAATAAAGTCTTGCAACAAGACCATAACTTTATCCCAGCCAAGCCTCCCCTGTTGGCTATTTGACAGCCTCAGAGTCGGACGGAGTGTCCCGGAGCTCTGGCTTGCACTATTGTTGCAGTGACTGTCGTACCGTGCAGAGCGAGATGAGAACGTTCATGCGGCACACAAGGAACGGATTTAACGAATTGCAAGCTGGTTTTCGTAAAATCGGTGATCAATTCAATGCGCTTGATTCTCAATTTAGTAACCTACAGCTACTAATTGAGTCTTCGAAGCGCAAAAAATCCACGCTAGCGGAGCCATGTGCACCAGCTAATCCTCTTCCCGCACTGCCGACTATCACTCAACCCCTAATCACCCTGACAACTCCAAGAGTCAGGACTGATAAAAATTCGGATACCGAATGCGTCAGTGATCGTGTGCGACTTTCTGACTTGTCTCCTATGGCATCACTACTAGTGACGCCACAGCCCCAATTGCTGCATACCCCAGAAAACCCCACGGGGAACTTTGGGTCCTGAATCCCGGTAACGACTGGTATTGCAATTCTAAAAGATGCGAGACCAAAGCCCCTAAAGGATGTTCCACCAACGAAACAAATATTTGTTTCACGGCTTGCCCCTGACACCTCAGAGATAGATATCTCGGCTTATATCAAAGCCAAAACAAAAGCCGAAATTAAGGTGGAGGACATCTCTAAAATTAAATTTGCACTTTTTAGGCGCACATCATCCTTCAAGGCTTGAGGCGGTTTACCTGGCTTCTGGCCAGAGAACATATTCGTTCAAGAACATCAGCCGAAACACGTAAAAAAAAAAAATACCAAGCCTGTGGGAGTCAACCTCCCCAAAGCTACACCAACTGACCAATCTACTTCTTCCATAAAAAACTAACATACTCCATTACTCTTACCTATCAGAATACTATGGGCCTTCGTAGTAAGCTCCCTAGGCTATACTCTGATAGCTTTTCCCTTGCATCTCAGGTTATTGTCCTTAGGGAAACCTGGTTACAGCCGGAGATCCTTAGCTCCGAAGTTTTCCCAGATAGGTACACCACTTTTTGACGCGACCAACCTCTCCAAAGAGGTGGAGGAGTACTAATCTCAGTAGACTACTCTTTCCATTCTGAAGAAATCATGTTGCAAGAGTTTGGTAACTTAGAATTTCTTTGCGTTAGGGTCACTTTGTCCGATCAATCGCTGTTTATTACCTGTTCTTATATACCGCCTTCTGGATGACTTTGACATACCAGAACTCACTTGGTCAAACTTGATTTTACTGCGGGTATGTTTGACATGTCTTTAGGTCAAATTAACCAAGTCAGCAATTCTTTGCGTCGGTTTCTATACTTATGTTTTGTGTCTGATCCAAATGGAATTTTTCTTTCTAGAGCCCTGCCTTTGGTGACATTCGCACATTTGATGAAATTCCCTGCTTTCGTAAGCGTACTTTAAACAGTTCAGTCACTTAATTTTTCCCTTTGATTGGTCTGATTTTTTGGCATGCAATGATATAAATATCGTCTTAGAATATTTTTATAGGAGTTTGAACAGCTTCTTTGACTCTTGTGTGCCGTGGAAGTATCCATCCGTTAAAGACAACCACCCTAGGTTTACAAGGCGCCTAATTAATCTTAAACATATCAAAAATAGACTTTTAAACAAATTTAAAAGAACTGGTTGCAATCTTTTGCAACTTTTTCAAGGTACTTAGTAGCTCGGTCGAACTTCACCGTGCATAACGCTGAATGTTATAGAGATAATATTCGCCGTTGTCGGGTTCAGTTCACGCAGGACCCGAAGCATTTTTATAATTTTGTAAACACAAAGCGTAAACATGTATCTTCTCCCTTCTTGCTCTCGTTTGAAAATTCTTCTGCGAATACGGATCAGGCCATTGCAGATCTATTCGCAAAATTTTTTCAAACAACGTATTCACCTTGTACTACTTCCGATCAGCCCTACACATATGAAATTCTTTCAGCCAATCTTATTTTTGGTCCATCTATCTCCGAGCGCAGTTTGTTATCGGATCTCTTAAATGTTAAACCGGTACTTTCACCAGGTCCCGATGGAGTACCAGGCTGTGTGCTAAAGAATTGCGCTGAGTCATTGTGCAAACCTCTTTCAAAGCTTTTCACCTTATCTCTGGAAACGTCGGTGTTTCCTCATATGTGGAAGGAATCCTTTATAATTCCCCTACATAAAAAAGGGGAAAAATCTGATGCTACCAATTATAGAGGCATCTCTAAATTGTCAGCAATTCCAAAGCTATTTGAAAAAATTATTACTCCTCATCTGCAACACCTCTGTAGCTCAATCATTTCTCCATGCCAGCATGGTTTTATTAGGCGTCGCTCCATTACCACCAACTTGTTGGAGCTGACATCATTTTTTGATGGCTTCCAAAATGGCCTTCAAACAGATGTCATCTACACTGCCTTTAGCAAAGCATTTGACTCTGTAAACCACTCACTCCTTTTAAGAAAATTCGATCTTTTGGGATTTCCTGTTAACCTTCTTACGTGGATTTCCAGTTATCTTTCTGGAAGAACCCAACGCGTCGAGTCCGAGCTACATCTGGAGTCCCTCAAGGAAGTCATCTCGGGCTTTAATTTTTACCATTTTCATATATGACTTGCCTTCTGTTTACCGAACTCTCGTGTACTTACATATGTACGCAGATGACGTAAAGCTGTGTCTTCAGTATAAATCTTCCTCTGCCCAATACAAACTTCAGTCCGATCTGGACTAGTTCCAAAATTGGGGTTCTGCAAATGACTTAAAACTTAATGGGTCAAAGTGCAAACTTAGCACAATGCTTAAGCCCCATCCAGGCCACTTATTTTCTCTATGGGACCGTCCTAGAAAGACTAACTCAGGTTGATGACTTAGGTGTCCAATTAGACATGAAGCTTAAATTTACCGACCATATATCGGCAATGGTTAATAAAGCCAAGGGTTATATTATTTACTTATGTTATATTATTACTTACAAATGTTCGTCCGATTCTTGAATACGGTTCATGTGTCTGGAGTCCCCAATATGGGGTTCATCAAGACCATATTGAGTCAGTACAGAAGAACTTTCTCCTTTCTGCTCTTAGGGGTTGGGATGCAAGTATCAAACTCCCGTCTTATCATAGCAGACTACTTTTAATAAACTTACCATCACTACTAAACCGTAGGACTATGCTTGGTGTAGTTTTCATCAATAACCTTATTAATGGTGAAATCGACAGCCAAAACCTTTTAAGTCAGTGAAAATTTAAAGTTCCTTTTAGGGCCTCTCGAACTTTCTTACCCTTATTTCTTAGCTTTCGTAGGTCAAGCGGAAGGTCGGTTAAGCGGAAGGCTGTACGTATGCAGTGGGAGCCGCGAAAAAAAAAGTACTGCAATAGTAGTTCAATACACTATTGTTGAATTAAAGACTTATTTGAAAGGAAAAGAACGGACACAATTTCCTTCCTTTTTAATTTTGAGTTTAATTCTTTCTTATGTAACTTTAATTTTTGTTCAGTCTGGCCAATTCACTTCTGGCGGAGCGTGCGACACCGTCCCCGAATTTGACGACCAAAGAAGTGCCTATCTTGCAGCCCATGACATCAGAGATCCAAAGCTCCATTAAGGAGGTAACATCAGCTATCGTTCATTTTGTGAACGATCAGCAGCAACAGCAAAAACCTCAGCAGCACCACAGCCGTTCAAGCAGTCCGAGTTCAAGGTAGATTATGATGTTATTCCACAATTGGTTACTATTTTTTTATGGACATCGACCTTATACTTGATAAATTTTGGCCGATTTCCCAAATTCATTATTATTTTTTTTTTAAAACGTAGTTACCTGTAAGTGTATCCGTTTTACAAATTGTCCAACTCAAAAGTTGCAACAAAGCCAGAGCAATAACCAACAATAATCCTTGCAGGAGGTAAGCCTTTTATTTTAGGGTTTCCGTCTTGTTAATTTCGTGGCTTACAGAAGTAAATAACTAAGGGGTCGGCCTGGGTGCCTAGGCGGTTTAGTGATAAGTAGAATTACTAATAATGCTAAAAATTGTTTATAAAAGATTAAAAATTAAAGGAGCTTTAAAATGAAATTCTCTCGCGGATTTTTGTCGTTTCGATCGCTATAGGTGGCAATCGTTGCTCCACAAGTAACGCAAATCTTTTGCTTTAAAAAAAAGCAACTCTATAACTTCATTAATACATGTCTGAGGTACCAAAAATTTGTATTTTGTTATCAGAATAAGGCTGTAGGTATATGAAATTAAATCGCATAATCGTTTTTGGGCATTTTCCCTTTATTTTTCTGCGTATATTTCTCTCATTCTATCGACCATTGTCATCAGGTTTCTATAGGTTTTGCTCTTATTCATATTTTATCCAAGTAATTTTTCCTTTTTAACACTTTTTAAAAACAGAAACATTTTTTTGAAGAAACCGTAAAGTAGTAAAACGGAGACAAATTTAGACCGCACTAACTTATGCTCATTTTCGTAATTATGTGTGTTATTTAACTTAGGCTGTCGCTTTACAAATTGATTTGTTTTTCAATCGTTTTGATTTAAATTTTTTCAATTCTTTTTATGTTCTTATTATAGCAAGTGCTGGCTTGAGAGCAGTTTTGTTGGCATACGGCCTGTTCACTCGCCACTGACACCAGTGATTGACGGCAGTCCGCCTACATCTACACATAGAAACCATAAGCTACAGTGCTATCCACACAACCTGGATCTGGAAGGTAGCCTAACGCCACTGGTGACTACTGACCAGACATCACTTCACATAAACGGGCTAAGTCGGTCCGACGGCGGTGGCGGTGAGTCCACCATATATATTTAACAACTCGTCACAACTTAGCTGGCGATGCTGACTTGACCCTCATAACGTTTTTTCTGCCTCTAATAAGATAATAGATGCACAAATTTTATTTTAAGTTTACGTGGTAGTAGAGCATCGCACAGATGCAAATGTAATATTTGCGTACGTTTGCTTGTTGTAAGATTAATTTTTCGTTATCCAGGTGATAAAGTGCGATGCATTTTATTTTATTTATATATTATGTCTGGAAATATACAATTTAAACAAAAAAGATTGCTCATCATTAAATTATTTGCATTCTTTATCACATATTGTTCATAGCATACTTATCAAAGTATAAGCATGCTAATGCGCCATGTCTTTTGCTGTTAGCATCCAAATTTTATTTACAATATTAATTTACAAAAGCATTTAGGTTTTTTCTATTTTAGGCTTTGTCATTAAAGTTAGACAAACTCTCAATTCAAAAAGGAAATCATAATATATGATCAGTATGCAACGAACTACATATACATAGATGTTTTTATTTACACATTTATCTTTTAATTTTGTAAAGACTTAAACGAATTTTTTGGTGACTATAATAAATAAAATTTTTATTATAAAAATATGTTTATCAGTTCAATTTTTATATTTCATATATGTACATATATTTTAGACTCTTGCAGAGGCTATTATAATTTTGGTCAGAAGTGTGCAACGCAGTAAAGCAGAAATCTCCGACCAAGTTTATGTCAATGTAACTTTATGAATGTTTACGTATGTATCGGCTAACTATATATTGTACGATATATGCTATATCTTTAAGCAATAGAAGTCGCTATGTAACTGCAAGAGTATATTAATTATAAATTAGCATTCCATTCTTGTTAGATGTTATTTATTACAAGACTAAACCTTAAGAGCAATTCGGACACGTTTAATATTACGATGTAACCACAATGTTAACTCGCTGTTTAACTCGCTGCGTTTATTTAACAAAAACCATCTATTCTTAGCCGCCGATCGTTCATTGAGCAGCGCTTCGCTAGAAGATGTCCTAGCCTCGCTTTTAGGACTGCCAACTCATTTCTCCTCAAACCAAAACAGCAATCACAACAATTACAGCGGCAGAACTGGAGGTGCCCAGATGCAGACGATAGGTACGAGCCCAGTAAGTTTTTTCCCAATATAGCCCAAAAATCCCTTCATGAACCAAAAACAGTAAATAAATCAATAAGTCTCTTTATCTTTCCCATTTTTAACTTGCCACTTAATCTTCGTACTTTTAAAGTAAGTTGTAATTTCTCACTTTGGGATTTTAGAAAAATTAAAAAATAAAAAAATTTTCACGTTTGGTAAATAAATATTGAGCTTTGTGAGAAATGGATTCTTGTTAGAAAAGGAATTATTTTCCCCCGATGCACTCTTGCTGACTTAATCTACGTCTAAAGTTGAAAAAAAAAGTCGTACCAAAAAGTTTACCATTCTTTTGGCTCAAATGAATCTTTTTATATTTAATTCTTTCTAATTGTCCTGAGTTTGCTTAATCTTAAAAATGTCAAACTTTACGTTATATTTTTCAGTTGCTGGATCTAGAAATATGAAAGGGACTATTGTAATATTGGATGTAAAAATTAGGTTCGGTATTCGATAACGATCTCCTGTGATGGTTTCACTTTGTTTCAGTAACTCGTAGTATACCACACCAAACTGATCCCACCAAATAAAGAGCATTATAAACTATATACACGACAGGAGTGACAAATACGAACTGTTATGATGAACACATATTGGGAGAGGCTGGTGTCATTTTATTAGAAAACGATCATTTTCTATTTCCACACATAATATTTATAAATATGTTGCTCCCAAAAGTATTCTATTTACTGTAATAATTTTTTTTATGCAAAATGGGTTTTATTATAGTTAATTTACTTTTTAAATTGCTTGTTTCAGTTAGACATGCTGGTTAGTCAGAAAAGTTTCAGAAACAAAAACTTTCACAATATCGGTCCTTTGTCGTTTTCGGCCACATTTTACTCATTCTTTAAGAATGTAAATAGGAACAGATTTTGATATATCTTACAGAATTATTAAAGAGCCATACATTGAATCAAGAAAAGGGTGCCAAATTTTTTCTGGACCATATGTGTATGTGTTTGGATATATATTGGTATTTTCTTCAAAGTAGAACACACTATTTCTCAGGGTCCATCATAACATTTCACTAAAAACCACTTCAGTCAAAAAAGGAACATAATGTTCTCTTTTCCTAAAATTAGGTTGTTTTTATATTCGAACTTTTGTGTAAACCTTAGTCAAATGGAATTCTTGTCGTACTCATTGTAACTACAAAAAAGTAGTTTTTGCTTGCGGTCTTAACTATACTCAGAGTATTCGCATTTATTTCCACACCAAGGATGAGCACAACATCCGGTCCCTAAAAATCACGTTTTTCGACTTCTTTTCAAAATTTGATAATATTATATTGTATGTATACTTTATCTTCTATATCAACAGACCCAGCTAGTCGGCAGCAACAACAAGCGCTAACACCAGGCGATCAACAGAAGATTCGTAGAAGAAGTGAAGGCGATGTAGCACGCTCTAAAAAACAGGAAACCCAGGATCTCTCTGATTACCACTTCCATTCACTATCATTAAAAGGAGAACCTGATACCAAAAAAAATTGCATTTCCGGAAATCGACGCGTTTCGTTGGGTAATTCTCCACCAGCAAAGCCGGACAAAGAAAGTAGTGGCAACCACAATTGGGACCATCCTTCTGGATTGGGACTACTAGTTTATTGCCGAAACACTAAATGTGAACATAGCGCATCAGCCGCAGAAGCCAAAAAGCAGTACAAATCATGCCACAATTGTTCCTATTTGTACTGTACCCGGGAGTGCAGACGAGCGCACTGGGAGAAACACCGCAAGGCCTGCTTGCACTCGCGTGCATCCAACCTGTGTCGGCAGGTTCTAGCTACTTGTAAGGACGACACCGACTCGCAACGCCAGCTCAGCCTTTTGGCTCGCAAAGGAAGCCTTTTGCAAGGACGGGGCGTAGTGCGGGTACTCTTCCGTAGTGCTGAAGCGGCGGAGTGCTTTATTAAAAATGGATTTCAGTGCATGGGGGAGGCCTCTTACGTACGTTGGCCGGACCTGATGCCCGCCGAGATGGGCTTAGAATTATATTCGGAACTTCTGAAACTCAGCACGGAGTACAAGCCAGAGTCCAAGATGCTAATATATGTAGCCATTTGTGTGGTATCTGAAGCGCCTGGAATGGGCCAGGCGCCCGTGCGTTGGGAGCGACAGCTCGTTTCCCGATGCGCGAAGCTAAAGCTTTGCAAGTCTGCGCTAGCAGAGATGGAAATAAAGCATTCCCTATTGGCGGTCGCAGTGCTGGAGCGCACCGAGACCCTTATACTTACCTTTAATCCTTGCCAGCGGACCTTACATGGCAATCGCGAGCTTATTTTATCCAACATACTAGACATATTATCCCGTCGGGGTGTTTTACTGCGTAAACACTACCCGGAGGTCTTTCAGCGGCTTCAAACGTTTACTGAAGGACAAAGTGACAAATTCAATCCGGTTACTTTACACCCACGCGACTCTCAAACGGGACAGAGCTTTGTTTGCATTATTATGCCAGTACACACAGACGACGACCTAATTAAACTGCCCTCTGCGGCTGACGGCTACAACCGGGTAACAACAATCGATGTCGGATCTCCTGCTGCAATCGCTCAACTGGATGACGATGAGCTGCTCATGCAGAGCTCCCCGGCAAGTTGATTAGAGGCCATCGATAAAGGTCCCAGGAACAGCAAATGCAAAATAGGGACGAGTGGAAAGTGCAGCTGCACTAATATAGGACGTAATATTGAGAGCACCCGTATGTAGGGTAGTCTTACGATAAAGTTACTATAAAACTTCAAGAAAATTGCTGCAGAATAATATTTGCAACCATTTTTACTAAATGCTTTAAGGAAAATATTGTAAGGAGTTTAAGTGATGTCAGTGGTATTAAAATTCTTCGAAAAATGTATTGATAGTCAAATAGATAGATGCTTTTTTATTTTTCATAACAAGTTTGGAACGCAGTGAAGGGGGTATTGTCTTTTTTAGCATGTCCGACATTCTGTTTCTGTTTCTGCGTTAAGCTGTCACACTTTGCTCACACCTTTCTTCTCTTTGCATGCAGAATAATTTTGGAAAGACCGCAATCGGTCGACTATATCCTACGGCTGACATTTAACTAAACGATCAAAAATTTGTTTTTTTTTATATAGCAGGGGTGTATTTATTTAAAACTGTTATTTAAAACTGTTAAAACTGTTAGGGGTAGAAACTACAAAAATTGATTACGAACTAGATTAATTGGGTGGGTTCTGCGCAGCCTGCGCAACTGCTCACTGTTGTCCAGGAGGGTGATCGCCAGATCATTGGGGTGGTTGTGGAGCCTCTGGATGTATTTTCTGCTGCTTCTTATATTTCGTCCCTGACCCAAACCTAAGGACCTCGTGGATGGTGTAGTTATCATGGTAGATGTGTGCCCCTGTAGCAATACGTAGGGCGTTGTTCTCGAATGTTTTTATTATTCGTATATTTGTCGCACTTGCAGTGCCCCAGAGCCGTACGTCCAAATTGGGCGTATAATTGCCATATAATTGCCAACGATAAAAAATTGCGAAACTTTCATTTTGTTTTTTTTTGTTCTAAGAAGCTTTGGACTTTTTACAAATCAATTTACCTTATCTAAAGATTTTTAAGATTTCGATAAAATCTATATCCGATTCTGGCATGGTAGGCATGGAGACTCATAATTATAAACGCAAACAGTACTTTTTTTTTTTTTAGGGAAAAGCACAAGATGGGTTTAGGAGAGTTGCATCTCATTTTTAAAAGAAAGAAAACGTGTATATGTAGGTGCCATGCAGTATGTCGTCCATAGAAAGATGCACTGGGTTGTTTGCACGTGTTCCTATCAATTATCAGAAAACTTTACTTATGTACATATGTATGTTTATAAAATAAAATGCTTCGTAAATAGTTATTTGGTACAAAATTGTCTAAACGTCTAGAATCAAACACAAAATCATAAATAAATAAGGTGATCTTTCCTGCGGATTTTACATACATACATATATCATGCTTATATTCGAGTTGAATCGGAGCTATAATTTCCAGTTGACTGATAACCTTATTTGCAATGGCTTCAAAACCTTTAAAGGAATATACTTCAACTGATAAACAAGAAGAAAATATTGTATATCTATAAGAACTGCAATATCATACCAATATTAACCATAGCATATTACAGCTAATGTTAGGTATGCGTTTATATTGGGGACCGTAAAGAATAGATTGTGATGTGATTGTGGAATTTATGTGAAACGAATAAATACATACATAAATCATAGCTATAGGCATTTACCCCTAAAGCTTTTATTGATTTTATTGATTTTATTTTTATGTTTATATTGAACTGGATAGTGGCCGTCTATTCTATCTTAAAAAACATGGAAGTCATTGCACTCCGATCGTTTTGTTTATTTCAAAATGTCCTCTAGAGATAACCATTATATATTAGTGAAACTTGCTTAAAGCCGGAGGTCCTTGTCTCCGAAGTTTTCCCACTTTTAGACGCGACCGACCTCTCCAAAGAGGTGGAGGAGGACTAATCTCAGTAGACTCCAATTTCCCTTCTGAAGAGGTCAATTTGCAAGAGTTTGGTAACAAAGAATTTCTTTGCGTTAGGGTCACTTTGTACGATCAATCGCTATTTATTACCTGTTCTTATATACCGCCTTTTGGATGACTTTAACATACCAGAACTCACTTGGTCAAACATCGATAACGTTACAGCTTGTGAGGAGATGAAATCTCCCACACCCAAGACAGCAAAGGGGGAAGGAGGGGTCGGGTACGGGTTTTCCTCAAGGAGAGGGAACAGGAGATCAGGAGACCAGAGAAAGCCGTCCGGAACAGCGACGGATTGGAGAAAGTAAAGGAAACGACGTGGAACGTAACGGGATCGAGAGCCCGCATAGCAACAGCGAAGGTTTGGAGAAAGCAGGAGGAGCGGAGAAAGTAACGGGACGAGCAGCGGAGCGGCAATGGAGCAGGTGAGAGCAGGGGACGACGGGGAAAGTAGCGGGACAGCGGGCCCGCCTAGCAACAGCGGTGGGATGAGAGTTGGACGGAGAAAGTTGCGGCACTGGAGGATGGACGCAACCAACGGAAGAAGCGACCCATGAAGGATTAACGGCCGCGTCGGCCCCTATATAAGGTACTGCCGGCGTGGGATCGGGAGGGTTAGTCAGCAGAGAGGCTGACAGTGTGAAGTCCGAGGACCGCCTTTGGAGAGTCCGGAGACCGATACAGAGCAAGTCCGGGAAAGTGCGCGAGTTAGAGCGAGTGCGAGGCAACGTAAAGTCGGGAAGAGTGAAATCGGTCAAGACACTCGTGCAGCGAGTTGCGGCCACCAGCAAGGAGACGAGAAACACGGAGACGTCGGGGATACGGGAATCACGGAGACAACGAGGAGACGGGAATCACGGAAGAGATCACAGCGAGCAGCACAGGAAGAAGCCCAGGGTAAAGGAGTCGAGCGTAGCGTGTGGAAGCCGGTAAACGGTAAATAGACAAGTTTGGCGTACGCCTGAACTGGTTCCCTAATCGCAACGAGCAGGCGTGAGGCGACGCGCTACCCTCGTAAACTCAGACCCACGGAGAGAACCGAGAGGGTGACCACACGCGATCCGTCACAGCATCCGGGGAGCGACCGCACCAAGGTTTGCCAGTGACAAGCGATCGACCCGCCGAATCCTCGTCAAGCAAGACTCCGGCCCAGCGATAGCGGGCCGGCGCGAGCAAGACCAAGGGGAGGAGGGCGCCAAGCGTGAGGCATTCCATCCGGCAGAGGCCACCACGGCAAACACTCGGCTGCCAGGCACCGAAACCATCCGTCTATCTCGGCGGAAGCTCGGAGAGATCGGACAGTCGAGGCGACCAACCCGAGCAGCGGCCAGGCCAGACGAAAGGGCACCAGCATCCAGCATCGAAGACATCGGAGAGCCGCCGACCCTAACGCGGTGAGCCCCAGTTACCAAGCCGGATGCCAGGCACCAGACCAACACTTCCCCACGGCATACGCCTCGCGGGGTGGAAAGTCCGGCGACCAACACGGGGCGGTGACCGGCGAACCCGGAAGGGAGAGCGCGAGCCGGACCGGAGGAGCCAGGCTACGCCAGGAGGCAGCAAAGCAGCAAGTAATCCCGTTTTGTAAAACATAACATTAGCATAATAAAGGGAATAGTACCGACTAATCCACACCGTGTTATTTCTGGGCTCGGGCAATCACGTCGAATATATAAATTCGGTGGAACGTTCCCACAAACTCTGTGAGCTAGCCGCGGCATTTGTCGCGAACAGACAGCAAAAGAAGAACAGTTCGTTACACCTGGCGCCCAAACTACGTGATTGCTTCCGAGTTCAGAATACACAAAAAAAAATTAGTAGGAAAAGTTGGATCTACACGCTCCGTAAAGAGGAGCTAACGGAGGTGTGTGAAGAATTAGGCCTGCATGCGGAAGGCACCGTCGACGCCATGAGGGGGTTGGTGGCAAAATGGGTCGATGACAACAGGGAGGAGGAGGGAACAGGAGCAATAGTAAGAAGCTTCGAGCTCAAATACGCGCAACGGTCCAGTCCGAGGTCAAGGACTGTGAGCGAGTCGGAAAAGATGCACAATTTGTCCGTGCCGGAGATAAAGCTCGGCAGGGCAGCGGATGTAGCAAGTCAGGCAGTCCAAGTTCAGGTGGACTACGCGAAGGTGGCAAGGCAGGTGCGGGACTGGCCATTCCGGTTCGATGGAACAGGGGAGCCGCTAGAGTTCCTCGACAAGGTGGTATGGACGACCAGAACGTATGGAATGGAGATAGACAGCATACCCAGAGCAATGCCAGAACTCCTGCAGGGCAAGGCCCAGCGATGGTTCTACATGAACGACGAACGGTGGCGTACTTGGAAGCAGTTCAGGGAGAGCTTCGAGGAATTTTTCCTGCCTAAAGGGTACTACCAAAAACTTGTAAGCCAGGTACGGGAGCGGAAACAGCAGTACGGAGAGGCGTTCAAGGACTACATGATAGACCTACAGGTGCTGATGAAACCTCTAGGAGGAACCGACGAGGAGGTCAGGGAGAGAATAGTAAGGCAGAAGTAAGGGAGAGAATAGTAAGGCTGAGGAGTACGAGGATCATAAACTTACAGGAACTGGCAAGGTTCACAGGTCAAAAAGAGCGGTCCAACATAGGGCAGCAGCGGGTTACCATGAAGGATGAGATACCAGTTAAACAGCGGGACTATCCGAGGAATCCAAAGATTCAGGGCGAAAGAAACGATAATAAAAAGGAAATGCTGGAGCTAGGATGCATCGAGCCATCAACCAGTCCGTACATCTCGCCGAGGGGAATGGGGAAGAAGGAGAAGGAGGCAGCGGAGAAGCAAGAGGCATCTGAGGATATCAGGCCATGGAAAGAGGAGCCGGCCCAGCAGGATCAAGCGCGGCCAGAAGAGGGCCTGGAGGGGACATGGACGAAAGGGCCATGGGAATGCTCGGAGTCAGTACAGAGACCGGCACTGGCACGGCAGATGTCAGAACCGACGCCATCAGGCAGCCGGCCGGTGCAGCTCGATAAAGGTCCCAGGAACAGCAAATGCAAAATAGGGACGAGTGGAAAGTGCAGCTGCACTAATATAGGACGTAATATTGAGAGCACCCGTATGTAGGGTAGTCTTACGATAAAGTTACTATAAAACTTCAAGAAAATTGCTGCAGAATAATATTTGCAACCATTTTTACTAAATGCTTTAAGGAAAATATTGTAAGGAGTTTAAGTGATGTCAGTGGTATTAAAATTCTTCGAAAAATGTATTGATAGTCAAATAGATAGATGCTTTTTTATTTTTCATAACAAGTTTGGAACGCAGTGAAGGGGGTATTGTCTTTTTTAGCATGTCCGACATTCTGTTTCTGTTTCTGCGTTAAGCTGTCACACTTTGCTCACACCTTTCTTCTCTTTGCATGCAGAATAATTTTGGAAAGACCGCAATCGGTCGACTATATCCTACGGCTGACATTTAACTAAACGATCAAAAATTTGTTTTTTTTTATATAGCAGGGGTGTATTTATTTAAAACTGTTATTTAAAACTGTTAAAACTGTTAGGGGTAGAAACTACAAAAATTGATTACGAACTAGATTAATTGGGTGGGTTCTGCGCAGCCTGCGCAACTGCTCACTGTTGTCCAGGAGGGTGATCGCCAGATCATTGGGGTGGTTGTGGAGCCTCTGGATGTATTTTCTGCTGCTTCTTATATTTCGTCCCTGACCCAAACCTAAGGACCTCGTGGATGGTGTAGTTATCATGGTAGATGTGTGCCCCTGTAGCAATACGTAGGGCGTTGTTCTCGAATGTTTTTATTATTCGTATATTTGTCGCACTTGCAGTGCCCCAGAGCCGTACGTCCAAATTGGGCGTATAATTGCCATATAATTGCCAACGATAAAAAATTGCGAAACTTTCATTTTGTTTTTTTTTGTTCTAAGAAGCTTTGGACTTTTTACAAATCAATTTACCTTATCTAAAGATTTTTAAGATTTCGATAAAATCTATATCCGATTCTGGCATGGTAGGCATGGAGACTCATAATTATAAACGCAAACAGTACTTTTTTTTTTTTAGGGAAAAGCACAAGATGGGTTTAGGAGAGTTGCATCTCATTTTTAAAAGAAAGAAAACGTGTATATGTAGGTGCCATGCAGTATGTCGTCCATAGAAAGATGCACTGGGTTGTTTGCACGTGTTCCTATCAATTATCAGAAAACTTTACTTATGTACATATGTATGTTTATAAAATAAAATGCTTCGTAAATAGTTATTTGGTACAAAATTGTCTAAACGTCTAGAATCAAACACAAAATCATAAATAAATAAGGTGATCTTTCCTGCGGATTTTACATACATACATATATCATGCTTATATTCGAGTTGAATCGGAGCTATAATTTCCAGTTGACTGATAACCTTATTTGCAATGGCTTCAAAACCTTTAAAGGAATATACTTCAACTGATAAACAAGAAGAAAATATTGTATATCTATAAGAACTGCAATATCATACCAATATTAACCATAGCATATTACAGCAAATGTTAGGTATGCGTTTATATTGGGGACCGTAAAGAATAGATTGTGATGTGATTGTGGAATTTATGTGAAACGAATAAATACATACATAAATCATAGCTATAGGCATTTACCCCTAAAGCTTCATCGGGACACAAAGAAATTTTTTTTAAATAAAAAATTGAATGAGTTGGCGTAAATTTGATTTTATTTTTATGTTTATATTGAACTGGATAGTGGCCGTCTATTCTATCTTAAAAAACATGGAAGTCATTGCACTCCGATCGTTTTGTTTATTTCAAAATGTCCTCTAGAGATAACCATTATATATTAGTGAAACTTGCTTAAAGCCGGAGGTCCTTGTCTCCGAAGTTTTCCCACTTTTAGACGCGACCGACCTCTCCAAAGAGGTGGAGGAGGACTAATCTCAGTAGACTCCAATTTCCCTTCTGAAGAGGTCAATTTGCAAGAGTTTGGTAACAAAGAATTTCTTTGCGTTAGGGTCACTTTGTACGATCAATCGCTATTTATTACCTGTTCTTATATACCGCCTTTTGGATGACTTTAACATACCAGAACTCACTTGGTCAAACATCGATAACGTTACAGCTTGTGAGGAGATGAAATCTCCCACACCCAAGACAGCAAAGGGGGAAGGAGGGGTCGGGTACGGGTTTTCCTCAAGGAGAGGGAACAGGAGATCAGGAGACCAGAGAAAGCCGTCCGGAACAGCGACGGATTGGAGAAAGTAAAGGAAACGACGTGGAACGTAACGGGATCGAGAGCCCGCATAGCAACAGCGAAGGTTTGGAGAAAGCAGGAGGAGCGGAGAAAGTAACGGGACGAGCAGCGGAGCGGCAATGGAGCAGGTGAGAGCAGGGGACGACGGGGAAAGTAGCGGGACAGCGGGCCCGCCTAGCAACAGCGGTGGGATGAGAGTTGGACGGAGAAAGTTGCGGCACTGGAGGATGGACGCAACCAACGGAAGGAGCGACCCATGAAGGATTAACGGCCGCGTCGGCCCCTATATAAGGTACTGCCGGCGTGGGATCGGGAGGGTTAGTCAGCAGAGAGGCTGACAGTGTGAAGTCCGAGGACCGCCTTTGGAGAGTCCGGAGACCGATACAGAGCAAGTCCGGGAAAGTGCGCGAGTTAGAGCGAGTGCGAGGCAACGTAAAGTCGGGAAGAGTGAAATCGGTCAAGACACTCGTGCAGCGAGTTGCGGCCACCAGCAAGGAGACGAGAAACACGGAGACGTCGGGGATACGGGAATCACGGAGACAACGAGGAGACGGGAATCACGGAAGAGATCACAGCGAGCAGCACAGGAAGAAGCCCAGGGTAAAGGAGTCGAGCGTAGCGTGTGGAAGCCGGTAAACGGTAAATAGACAAGTTTGGCGTACGCCTGAACTGGTTCCCTAATCGCAACGAGCAGGCGTGAGGCGACGCGCTACCCTCGTAAACTCAGACCCACGGAGAGAACCGAGAGGGTGACCACACGCGATCCGTCACAGCATCCGGGGAGCGACCGCACCAAGGTTTGCCAGTGACAAGCGATCGACCCGCCGAATCCTCGTCAAGCAAGACTCCGGCCCAGCGATAGCGGGCCGGCGCGAGCAAGACCAAGGGGAGGAGGGCGCCAAGCGTGAGGCATTCCATCCGGCAGAGGCCACCACGGCAAACACTCGGCTGCCAGGCACCGAAACCATCCGTCTATCTCGGCGGAAGCTCGGAGAGATCGGACAGTCGAGGCGACCAACCCGAGCAGCGGCCAGGCCAGACGAAAGGGCACCAGCATCCAGCATCGAAGACATCGGAGAGCCGCCGACCCTAACGCGGTGAGCCCCAGTTACCAAGCCGGCTGCCAGGCACCAGACCAACACTTCCCCACGGCATACGCCTCGCGGGGTGGAAAGTCCGGCGACCAACACGGGGCGGTGACCGGCGAACCCGGAAGGAGAGCGCGAGCCGGACCGGAGGAGCCAGGCTACGCCAGGAGGCAGCAAAGCAGCAAGTAATCCCGTTTTGTAAAACATAACATTAGCATAATAAAGGGAATAGTACCGACTAATCCACACCGTGTTATTTCTGGGCTCGGGCAATCACGTCGAATATATAAATTCGGTGGAACGTTCCCACAAACTCTGTGAGCTAGCCGCGGCATTTGTCGCGAACAGACAGCAAAAGAAGAACAGTTCGTTACACCTGGCGCCCAAACTACGTGATTGCTTCCGAGTTCAGAATACACAAAAAAAATTAGTAGGAAAAGTTGGATCTACACGCTCCGTAAAGAGGAGCTAACGGAGGTGTGTGAAGAATTAGGCCTGCATGCGGAAGGCACCGTCGACGCCATGAGGGGGTTGGTGGCAAAATGGGTCGATGACAACAGGGAGGAGGAGGGAACAGGAGCAATAGTAAGAAGCTTCGAGCTCAAATACGCGCAACGGTCCAGTCCGAGGTCAAGGACTGTGAGCGAGTCGGAAAAGATGCACAATTTGTCCGTGCCGGAGATAAAGCTCGGCAGGGCAGCGGATGTAGCAAGTCAGGCAGTCCAAGTTCAGGTGGACTACGCGAAGGTGGCAAGGCAGGTGCGGGACTGGCCATTCCGGTTCGATGGAACAGGGGAGCCGCTAGAGTTCCTCGACAAGGTGGTATGGACGACCAGAACGTATGGAATGGAGATAGACAGCATACCCAGAGCAATGCCAGAACTCCTGCAGGGCAAGGCCCAGCGATGGTTCTACATGAACGACGAACGGTGGCGTACTTGGAAGCAGTTCAGGGAGAGCTTCGAGGAATTTTTCCTGCCTAAAGGGTACTACCAAAAACTTGTAAGCCAGGTACGGGAGCGGAAACAGCAGTACGGAGAGGCGTTCAAGGACTACATGATAGACCTACAGGTGCTGATGAAACCTCTAGGAGGAACCGACGAGGAGGTCAGGGAGAGAATAGTAAGGCAGAATGGAGGCAACTCCTTGCAGGCGGTGGCGAGACTGGCTGAGGAGTACGAGGATCATAAACTTACAGAAACTGGCAAGGTTCACAGGTCAAAAAGAGCGGTCCAACATAGGGCAGCAGCGGGTTACCATGAAGGATGAGATACCAGTTAAACAGCGGGACTATCCGAGGAATCCAAAGATTCAGGGCGAAAGAAACGATAATAAAAAGGAAATGCTGGAGCTAGGATGCATCGAGCCATCAACCAGTCCGTACATCTCGCCGAGGGGAATGGGGAAGAAGGAGAAGGAGGCAGCGGAGAAGCAAGAGGCATCTGAGGATATCAGGCCATGGAAAGAGGAGCCGGCCCAGCAGGATCAAGCGCGGCCAGAAGAGGGCCTGGAGGGGACATGGACGAAAGGGCCATGGGAATGCTCGGAGTCAGTACAGAGACCGGCACTGGCGCGGCAGATGTCAGAACCGACGCCATCAGGCAGCCGGCCGGTGCAGCTCCGGTTGGAGTCGGTGCCGAAAGGAAAAACGGGCAGGGAAGACCTGGTCAAGGCGGAGTGGCCACTGGAGCTGGCGGAGAAAATCAAGCGGCTGAAGGAAGCACACCCAGGCCGTTGGTGCCAGCTCATGCAGGTGGGCGGAACTGCGTATAGGGTGCGGTCGAGCGCACGGGGAGCAAGAGTGTGGAAGAGAAGAAAAAAAGTTAGTTAAATTAGAATGATAGGGAAAAAATTAGTGAAAAAAAGAACAAATTTAAATGAAATGGGAAAAAATATTTAGTAAATAAATTTATTAAATTTAATTTAGTAAATAAAAAGATTTAGTAAATAAAAAAAAAAATAAAAAATAAATTAAAAAAAATAAATTAAAAAAAATTAAAAAAAAAAAATAGAAAAAAAATTTTGAGCAAGGTCCTCACAGTGTTGGGGAGGGGGGAAGTGGGGGGAAGTACACATCCACACAGCATAACCAAAACGGAAAACATAAAGCAAAAAAAAAAAGCGATAAGGCCGAGCAGCACCTGCATAAGAAACCGAAGAAAAAGGGTCTACGGCCACCAGGAACCCCGGCCCTCCACCTCGCTGTCGTTCCCGAAGAAGGGGGGAAGTGTGAGGAGATGAAATCTCCCACACCCAAGACAGCAAAGGGGGAAGGAGGGGTCGGGTACGGGTTTTCCTCAAGGAGAGGGAACAGGAGATCAGGAGACCAGAGAAAGCCGTCCGGAACAGCGACGGATTGGAGAAAGTAAAGGAAACGACGTGGAACGTAACGGGATCGAGAGCCCGCATAGCAACAGCGAAGGTTTGGAGAAAGCAGGAGGAGCGGAGAAAGTAACGGGACGAGCAGCGGAGCGGCAATGGAGCAGGAGAGAGCAGGGGACGACGGGGAAAGTAGCGGGACAGCGGGCCCGCCTAGCAACAGCGGTGGGATGAGAGTTGGACGGAGAAAGTTGCGGCACTGGAGGATGGACGCAACCAACGGAAGGAGCGACCCATGAAGGATTAACGGCCGCGTCGGCCCCTATATAAGGTACTGCCGGCGTGGGATCGGGAGGGTTAGTCAGCAGAGAGGTTGACAGTGTGAAGTCCGAGGACCGCCTTTGGAGAGTCCGGAGACCGATACAGAGCAAGTCCGGGAAAGTGCGCGAGTTAGAGCGAGTGCGAGGCAACGTAAAGTCGGGAAGAGTGAAATCGGTCAAGACACTCGTGCAGCGAGTTGCGGCCACCAGCAAGGAGACGAGAAACACGGAGACGTCGGGGATACGGGAATCACGGAGACAACGAGGAGACGGGAATCACGGAAGAGATCACAGCGAGCAGCACAGGAAGAAGCCCAGGGTAAAGGAGTCGAGCGTAGCGTGTGGAAGCCGGTAAACGGTAAATAGACAAGTTTGGCGTACGCCTGAACTGGTTCCCTAATCGCAACGAGCAGGCGTGAGGCGACGCGCTACCCTCGTAAACTCAGACCCACGGAGAGAACCGAGAGGGTGACCACACGCGATCCGTCACAGCATCCGGGGAGCGACCGCACCAAGGTTTGCCAGTGACAAGCGATCGACCCGCCGAATCCTCGTCAAGCAAGACTCCGGCCCAGCGATAGCGGGCCGGCGCGAGCAAGACCAAGGGGAGGAGGGCGCCAAGCGTGAGGCATTCCATCCGGCAGAGGCCACCACGGCAAACACTCGGCTGCCAGGCACCGAAACCATCCGTCTATCTCGGCGGAAGCTCGGAGAGATCGGACAGTCGAGGCGACCAACCCGAGCAGCGGCCAGGCCAGACGAAAGGGCACCAGCATCCAGCATCGAAGACATCGGAGAGCCGCCGACCCTAACGCGGTGAGCCCCAGTTACCAAGCCGGCTGCCAGGCACCAGACCAACACTTCCCCACGGCATACGCCTCGCGGGGTGGAAAGTCCGGCGACCAACACGGGGCGGTGACCGGCGAACCCGGAAGGGAGAGCGCGAGCCGGACCGGAGGAGCCAGGCTACGCCAGGAGGCAGCAAAGCAGCAAGTAATCCCGTTTTGTAAAACATAACATTAGCATAATAAAGGGAATAGTACCGACTAATCCACACCGTGTTATTTCTGGGCTCGGGCAATCACGTCGAATATATAAATTCGGTGGAACGTTCCCACAAACTCTGTGAGCTAGCCGCGGCATTTGTCGCGAACAGACAGCAAAAAAAGAACAGTTCGTTACACCTGGCGCCCAAACTACGTGATTGCTTCCGAGTTCAGAATACACAAAAAAAAATTAGTAGGAAAAGTTGGATCTACACGCTCCGTAAAGAGGAGCTAACGGAGGTGTGTGAAGAATTAGGCCTGCATGCGGAAGGCACCGTCGACGCCATGAGGGGGTTGGTGGCAAAATGGGTCGATGACAACAGGGAGGAGGAGGGAACAGGAGCAATAGTAAGAAGCTTCGAGCTCAAATACGCGCAACGGTCCAGTCCGAGGTCAAGGACTGTGAGCGAGTCGGAAAAGATGCACAATTTGTCCGTGCCGGAGATAAAGCTCGGCAGGGCAGCGGATGTAGCAAGTCAGGCAGTCCAAGTTCAGGTGGACTACGCGAAGGTGGCAAGGCAGGTGCGGGACTGGCCATTCCGGTTCGATGGAACAGGGGAGCCGCTAGAGTTCCTCGACAAGGTGGTATGGACGACCAGAACGTATGGAATGGAGATAGACAGCATACCCAGAGCAATGCCAGAACTCCTGCAGGGCAAGGCCCAGCGATGGTTCTACATGAACGACGAACGGTGGCGTACTTGGAAGCAGTTCAGGGAGAGCTTCGAGGAATTTTTCCTGCCTAAAGGGTACTACCAAAAACTTGTAAGCCAGGTACGGGAGCGGAAACAGCAGTACGGAGAGGCGTTCAAGGACTACATGATAGACCTACAGGTGCTGATGAAACCTCTAGGAGGAACCGACGAGGAGGTCAGGGAGAGAATAGTAAGGCAGAATGGAGGCAACTCCTTGCAGGCGGTGGCGAGACTGGCTGAGGAGTACGAGGAGATGGTGATGGAGGAAGCTGCGGAAGAAGCGCAAAGGGATGGATGGTCAAACGCGAGAGCTACGAAAGGCCACAGGAGGCACAGCACCGTCAATGGGCACCGAGACAAGAAGTGGTGCAGAATCCGGCCCAGGCGTGCCGCAGGTGCGGAGGAATGGGCCACTGGGCGTCCGATTGCAGGAACCAGAGGCTGATGTTTTGCTGGATGTGTGGAGCGATCGGAAAAAGGACCACGGAGTGTTGCCAAAGGGCGGGAAACGCGCAGCAACCCCAGCCACAGGGAGGCGAGCAGGGGTCGCGAATTTCTGCCTCTCAAAATTAGTCGCCGGTATGGAAGAGGACGGGCAACAGCTTTCAGCGACTGTAGAAGTCGTCAAGAAAAGGGTGAAGACAAGCGGCTCCGGGCATGAAAAGAAGTCGGTAGCAGTGACAAGGACCCCAGAGGAATGGAGTCTGGGCCAGGAAGGCGGGATCATAAACTTACAGGAACTGGCAAGGTTCACAGGTCAGAAAGAGCGGTCCAACATAGGGCAGCAGCGGGTTACCATGAAGGATGAGATACCAGTTAAACAGCGGGACTATCCGAGGAATCCAAAGATTCAGGGCGAAAGAAACGATAATAAAAAGGAAATGCTGGAGCTAGGATGCATCGAGCCATCAACCAGTCCGTACATCTCGCCGAGGGGAATGGGGAAGAAGAAGAAGGAGGCAGCGGAGAAGCAAGAGGCATCTGAGGATATCAGGCCATGGAAAGAGGAGCCGGCCCAGCAGGATCAAGCGCGGCCAGAAGAGGGCCTGGAGGGGACATGGACGAAAGGGCCATGGGAATGCTCGGAGTCAGTACAGAGACCGGCACTGGCGCGGCAGATGTCAGAACCGACGCCATCAGGCAGCCGGCCGGTGCAGCTCCGGTTGGAGTCGGTGCCGAAAGGAAAAACGGGCAGGGAAGACCTGGTCAAGGCGGAGTGGCCACTGGAGCTGGCGGAGAAAATCAAGCGGCAAAAGGAAGCACACCCAGGCCGTTGGTGCCAGCTCATGCAGGTGGGCGGAACTGCGTATAGGGTGCGGTCGAGCGCACGGGGAGCAAGAGTGTGGAAGAGAAGAAAAAAAGTTAGTTAAATTAGAATGATAGGGAAAAAATTAGTGAAAAAAAAGAACAAATTTAAATGAAATGGGAAAAAATATTTAGTAAATAAATTTATTAAATTTAATTTAGTAAATAAAAAAGATTTAGTAAATAAAAGAAAAAATAAAAAATAAATAAAAAAAAATAAATTAAAAAAATTTAAAAAAAAAAATAGAAAAAAAATTTCGAGCAAGGTCCTCACAGTGTTGGGGAGGGGGGAAGTGGGGGAAGTACACATCCACACAGCATAACCAAAACGGAAAACATAAAGCAAAAAAAAAAAAGGATAAGGCCGAGCAGCACCTGCATAAGAAACCGAAGAAAAAGGGTCTACGGCCACCAGGAACCCCGGCCCTCCACCTCGCTGTCGTTCCCGAAGAAGGGGGGAAGTGTGAGGAGATGAAATCTCCCACACCCAAGACAGCAAAGGGGGAAGGAGGGGTCGGGTACGGGTTTTCCTCAAGGAGAGGGAACAGGAGATCAGGAGACCAGAGAAAGCCGTCCGGAACAGCGACGGATTGGAGAAAGTAAAGGAAACGACGTGGAACGTAACGGGATCGAGAGCCCGCATAGCAACAGCGAAGGTTTGGAGAAAGCAGGAGGAGCGGAGAAAGTAACGGGACGAGCAGCGGAGCGGCAATGGAGCAGGAGAGAGCAGGGGACGACGGGGAAAGTAGCGGGACAGCGGGCCCGCCTAGCAACAGCGGTGGGATGAGAGTTGGACGGAGAAAGTTGCGGCACTGGAGGATGGACGCAACCAACGGAAGGAGCGACCCATGAAGGATTAACGGCCGCGTCGGCCCCTATATAAGGTACTGCCGGCGTGGGATCGGGAGGGTTAGTCAGCAGAGAGGTTGACAGTGTGAAGTCCGAGGACCGCCTTTGGAGAGTCCGGAGACCGATACAGAGCAAGTCCGGGAAAGTGCGCGAGTTAGAGCGAGTGCGAGGCAACGTAAAGTCGGGAAGAGTGAAATCGGTCAAGACACTCGTGCAGCGAGTTGCGACCACCAGCAAGGAGACGAGAAACACGGAGACGTCGGGGATACGGGAATCACGGAGACAACGAGGAGACGGGAATCACGGAAGAGATCACAGCGAGCAGCACAGGAAGAAGCCCAGGGTAAAGGAGTCGAGCGTAGCGTGTGGAAGCCGATAAACGGTAAAAGGACAAGTTCGGCGTACGCCTGAACTGGTTCCCCAATCGCAACGAGCAGGCGTGAGGCGACGCGCTACCCTCGTGAACATCCGGGGAGCGACCGCACCAAGGTTTGCCAGTGACAAGCGATCGACCCGCCGAATCCTCGTCAGGGAAGACTCCGGCCCAGCGATAGCGGGCCGGCGCGAGCAAGACCAAGGGGAGGAGGGCGCCAAGCGTGAGGCATTCCATCCGGCAGAGGCCACCACGGCAAACACTCGGCTGCCAGGCACCGAAACCATCCGTCTATCTCGGCGGAAGCTCGGAGAGATCGGACAGTCGAGGCGACCAACCCGAGCAGCGGCCAGGCCAGACGAAAGGGCACCAGCATCCAGCATCGAAGACATCGGAGAGCCGCCGACCCTAACGCGGTGAGCCCCAGTTACCAAGCCGGCTGCCAGGCACCAGACCAACACTTCCCCACGGCGTACGCCTCGCGGGGTGGAAAGTCCGGCGACCAACACGGGGCGGTGACCGGCGAACCCGGAAGGGAGAGCGCGAGCGGGACCGGAGGAGCCAGGCTACGCCAGGAGGCAGCAAAGCAGCAAGTAATCCCGTTTTGTAAAACATAACATTAGCATAATAAAGGGAATAGTACCGACTAATCCACACCGAGTTATTTCTGGGCTCGGGCAATCACGTCGAATATATAAATTCGGTGGAACGTTCCCACAAACTCTGTGAGCTAGCCGCGGCATTTGTCGCGAACAGACAGCAAAAGAAGAACAGTTCGTTACAAGCTGCATCACTTTTGTCATACCATGATTTTACTGCGGGCATGTTTGACATGTTTTTAGGTCAAATTAACCATGTCAGCAATTCTTTTGGTCGGTTTCTATACTTATGTTTTGTGTCTGATCCAAATGGAATTATTCTTTCTAGAGCCCTGCCTTTGGTGAAAGTCGCACATTTAATGAAATTACCTGCTTTCGTAATCGTACTTTAAACAGTTCAATCACTTGATTCTTTCCTTTGATTGGTCTGATTCCTTGGCATGCAAAGATATAAATATTGCCTTAGAATATTTTTATAGGAGTTTGAACAGCTTCTTTGACTTTTGTGTACCGTGGAAGTATCCATCCGTTAAAGACAATCCCCCTTGGTTTAGAAGGCGCCTAATCAATCTCAAACATATTAAAAATAGACTTTTAAACAAATTTAAAAGAACTGGTTGCAATCTAACTTCTTCAAGGTACTTAGTAGCTCGGTCGAACTTCACCGTGCATAACGCTGAATGTTATAGAGAATATATTCGCCGGTGTCGGTTTCAGTTCACTCAGGATCCGAAGCAGTTTTATAATTTTGTAAACACAAAGCGGAAAAATGTATCTTCTCCTTCCTTGCTCTCGTTTGAAAATTCTTCTTAAGTCTAAACTGGGCTGCAAGTATCCAGCTCCAGCTGACTAGCAGACTGGGCTGTACGTATGCAGTTGGAGCTGTAAAAAAAAAAATAAAATAATAAGTTAATAAAAAGTTGGAACTACAGATAATAGCTTAATAACAAATAGCTAATAACAAATTAAATGAGAGGTTAAGCGGGTGTGTCTTACGTAGTCTACTGGTCTGCACACTGTTGTCCTGTTGTTGTCCAGGAGGGTGATGGAACAGATTATTATTATTTTGCACCCTGTGCAAGTAACACGGGCTGCTCCTCCGTATTTCATCCTTGACCAATGGGGACTTTACTACCTCCTGGATAGTTACGTTGTCGTGGTAAACGTGGGCACCGATTGCAATGCGAAGGGATTTGTTCTTAAATATCTAGAATCTTTTAATATTAGTCTTAGCCGCATTGTATGCCGTAGGTCCAGATCGGTCTTATGATGGCTTTGTATACCAGTAGCTTTGAGGATGTCTGCAGCTTGAACTTTCTTCCCATTAGCCAGTAGAATAATTTCAGGAGTTCGTTGGCCAGTTTTCGCTTTCTTACCAGATGAGGCTTCCAAGTTGTAACGTGCAACGAAATTTGTTCATGGACTAGCGAGTGTCTGTGCTTGCGGGGCACGCTTTAGTTTCGGCTCTAGCTCGTCGGCTTTGGGGGTGGTAGTCTTGCTGGCACAGATTTCGCCTTTCGCTGCTCATAATAATGTTTAATTCCAAAATTGAGCGTGCTGCGACAAAAAAATAACAAAATGCTAGAACTCTAACCGGGAGAGATAATACCTAAATAATCGTCTGAGGCTGCTATCCAAGGAATCGAAGAAGGGAAAAATTAAAAGATTAAAGGAGAGAGAGAGAAGGATATGGAAGAGTAAGAGATTTCATTTGAAAAGCTACCACTGGTGTTACATGGTAACAACTGCCCCTCCCTACCGTTGATCACTGCTACAGAGTCTGACTCTGGTGATCCGTATGACGGATCGTATTGACGTTTGTTAGCGAATTAAGCCCAATGAATGCAGGCATATTTTATGAGGCCTTTCTTATTTAATTTTGTTTTGGTTTGGGCTTTTGCCCTCCGGCGAAGCGCTGGAACGTTGGTTCGACGAGCTTGACTGTGGGGTTTACTTAAAATATGGCCGGCATAATTTTCTTCTTTCCTTCTTTTTTTTCCCTCGACTTTACATAAATTCCTTATTTTCTTTAGTTTTTGTTTTGTTTGACTTTTTACTTTTAAATTTATTATTGTTTCCTAATTTTATTTCAGCTCATGTTTCTACCTTTTAACAATTTCTTTCTACCATTTTTCTTTCAACATTTTCCTTCTCACATTTTTTTTCCCCACAATCTTCTATTATTTTTCTGTTAACATTTCTTTCTCACATTTTTTTTATTCTTTTTCGGTTAACATTCCTCTTCTACTCACTTTGGGCCTCAGAAGCGCCCGCTCTACACTTTATGTTTTTCTTTTATTGCATTTTTTACCCCCTTTTTTTCTGGCTGTTTTTAAAAAAAAAAACTTTATGTTAGGCGACTTAGTCACCGTGGAGGGGGGGGGGTCAGGAGTCGCCTCAATCCAGGTGTTCCTGTGGGGTACTCCTTTGTGATTAGGTGCTGTTGGGTCCTGAAGGTTCTCCGCGGGGCGGTGTTGCGTCCCCAGCTGACCGACCGGTCAAGTAGTCGCGCTCCGCCGGCCACAACCGGTACGTTGAGCGTTTCACTGGCTGACAGTGCGGGTGCTGCACTGTTCACTCGCCTTGTGACGCCAAAAAGGGGCACTCAGGAGGCCAAGTCTCAGACCTTCCGAATCGGATAAAAAAACAAAGAAAATTTTAACCTCCGAACCCTACTTTTGCCAAAATAAAGTCGGACTCGACTTTCAAAAAGGTTGACCTTACCGAGGGTCACGCGTTCCAATTAAAATTCAGAGTCACCCAGTTCGATGCTCAACAATTTCAGCTCTTCAAGGTACGCCGCAAGTCACCTGAAAAATAATCCGGCCAGAAACGGAAAACCTAAGTGGGCTGGGCTTGAGCCGGATCAGCTGACGCATACGCCAAATCACGGGGTTGCGGAGGTGCAGCAATTCAAAGCCGGGCACTTTGGGGCGCGTGTGATTTAAAATTGACAACCCGTTCTTCGCTTCCCAACCAAGCGTTTTAGCTTCAGGCGCCGCAACAAAGTAAGTTGTACTTGGAAGTACTTGGGAGTGTCTGCCTGCGGGATTAGGGTGCTATTGAGGCTGACCGGAGGACAGTTTCCTGGACGGAGGGAGATGGTGGTGGCGGTGGATTTTTTCGTTGTTGACTTCAATATTCCATCTTTTCTGCCAAGTGCTGATCAGATCAAGTTGTGTTACCATGAGTACAGATGCCTTCATGGTGCTGCCTGCGACTGTTAGGAATGCGGTATCGTCGGCGTAGGTGGCTGCCATTAAATTGAGATTTGGGATGTCAGCCGTTTAAGCATTGTACAGCAATGGGCCAAGAACGCTGCCTTGAGGGATTCCATCGCGAACATCTGACCTTGAATTTGCGGTCGTTCAGGAATGATAACAGAAACTGGTAACATGGTCGGGGCAGGCATGATTTTAATTTGAGCAGGAATCCGGTGGCCTCTCCACATCTGGCCGTGAATTTGTGGTCGTTCAGGAATCATACCAGAAACTGGTATTATGGTCGGGGCAAGCATGATTGCCAGAACCGGTCGAATGTTTGTTCCACGTCCAGTCTGACTGCTAGGCTATATTTCTGGGATTCAAAGGCATCCAGGATGTATTGCACGACTCTATGACATTGCTTGGGTGTTCCATGGGATCGCCTGAAGCCAAACTGGTGATCATGGATCACTTTCGAGTATTTTGGAAAGCATTGACAGTAGACTTATTGGACGATAAGATGTAAGGTGGGCTTCAGGTTTTCCGGACTTAGGTATCATGACTACTTGGGCACGTTTCCATGTTATCGGGAAGTACCCAGTTTCCAAACATCTATTGAAGATTTTTATGATAAGCCTAATGCTTGGTGGCGGTAGCAGTTTTAATGCAATGGCATTGATACCATCATCACCCGGCGCCTTGTTGTTGTTCATGGCGGCAGTCAGTCCAGCTGTCTCCTCCTCCGTTACTAGTGCTATGGGTCGGCTTTGCTTGTGGGCTCGGCAACAGACGAGCTATTTAACTGCCTCTTCTGGTGAGCAGCGATCGAAAGGGGTGAAGACGCTTTCTAGGTGTTCGGCAAATGCGTTGGCCCGGTCCATCTCATATCTGCACCAGCTTCCGTCAGCTCTTTTAACGGGTGGAATTCTTTTGAGATGCCGTCTTATGCTTTTCGCGACCTGCCAGAGGTTGTGTTGTGGGTCACCTGGTTCCAGCCGATCGACAAACTCATCGAAGGCTGTTTTCCTTAAGTTCGCCAGCGTTTATGTGAGCCGTTTCGTAGCTCTGTTTAAAGCAGTCTCGTCTCTCGGGTTTCTAGAGAGCATCCATACCCGCCGGAGTTGTCTAGTACATTACGCACACTTATAAACACTTCTAAAAATAGAAAAAAGTTATATTGAGACCAGTTTTTTTTTTTTTACATTTTAACATTTATTTTAATTATATTTCCAGTCCTTGCGGTCTATATACATTTTCTAAAACAAAGTGTTTATATCGTTGCATGACAACAGTTCGGGACAATCAAAGAAAGGAATTAGATAATAAAAATTTTAAAAATGATCCTTTCGAAAGCGAGTTCTACCAGCTTTGTATGAGATTTATATAATGGAGCGTACGATTTTTTGGGTGTTCGGGGGATGATGTGATTCTCTCTGGATCAGATACAAAACACAAGTATAGAAGCCCACCTCTGACATGGTTATATTGAACTAGAAGCTTGAAAGAATTAATAAAATGTATTATTTTATCTATCAAACGCTACTTTGATTGCACAACAGAACTTCAGGTTCTGTCCAACATATACCCTTGATACCATAATAGAACAGAAGAAATGACACATTTATTTATAATTTTGATCTCTTCATAATTTTCTATTAATTTTGGGACCAATTTGAGAAGCCTTTCTGCACAAGATTCTATTATGTATAGTTTTTTGTCTTTAGCTAACCCGTATCTAACTGATGCTCATTATATAGTTTAATGTAGTCGCAAAAAATCAACCTCTACGAAAAATTACCAATATAATGAATATGCATTGCAGGAATTAAGGAATATCATTAAAACATTGTATCTACCTTTTTATTTTATTCAAATGTTTATTTTATTTTCATGTTAATACTTAAATATATAGTAGGTGTATTTTAAATGGGTTTGGCTTAAAAATAATAATCTATTCAAACGCATAACTATATATTAATATTTATATATACAGATACACATTATATAAATAACATATATAGCGTAGATTTTTACGTATTTCCAATTCGGATCCATTTCTTTTCCCCATCCCACACCCATCTTAAAAGTCCAACTGATTACACCTAAAATATATATACGGAAATAAACTATAACACTTATATATATACATGTAGTAGTACATATATGCATTAAATATTTATAGGTATGTTATGTGTATGTTACAGGCTACAAAATAAATTAGGTTCGTTCGTTTGTTTATCGTAAAAGCGTTTGGGGGTTCCTCCAAATTTTGTCGACTAAAAGAAGCTAGAGTAAAAAATTATGTATATGAACGTATCCTATGCGGTGCCTAGTTGGTAGTGATGGCAATGTCGCCAATTTTAAATACCACTTTAATATCTCTCTGGATGAAAAGCAGCGTCTTCGGATTGGTTTGGGATTGAGACTGTGGGAGGCGGTGGCAACTGATAGTAAAAGTTACCATGGTAAGGCTGACCGGAAAACTCTTCACGTGTACGGCTTGGTATTGCTTGTTTTGCCAATTTTTTAAAAGTGTCTAATGCCTCGATATTTGAATTCGTTGCTCTTATCTATAATCCTCCTATTATAACTTCCTGCTGAGCTTCATCATCCATATCAGGTATCTCCTGTTTGTGCACTATCATCCCCTCACCCCCAGTTTGTCGTGGCGCTGTCTGTCCGTATTTTTGGTGTATGCCACGGTGTCGCTTAAGGGCAAAACGATCAGCGAACGCAGCAGAGCAGATCTCGCATTTGTATGGCTTCTCACCGGAATGCACCTTAGCATGGTTCTTTAGATGCGCAGCCTGTGAGAAAGCCGAGCCACAAATCTCACACTTGTATGGCTTTTCACCTGTGTGAATTCGTCTATGGTTCCAAAGCGTTGCGTGTCTGGCGAATCCTTTATCACACACCCCACATACATATGGCCGCTCACCACTGTGTGTACGTTCATGATTTTTAAGATGTGGCGATTGGGAGAACTGCATACCGCAGGTTTGGCATCTAAAGTAAAAGCAAAATGAGGCAAATCAATCGATAAATGTTTAAAAAATTACTTGTAAGGTTTTTCGCCCGTATGAATTCGTGCATGGTTCTTCAGATAAACAGCTTTGGCAAAAGCCAATCCACATATGCTGCACTTGTAGTTTTTTTCGCCGCTATGTAGCTTCTTATGGGACCAGAGACTCGAATATCGCGAAAAAAGCCCACCACATATATTACAGCTAAACGGTTTTGATGGATTTCTGCAAGACAAACACCTGGTTTTGTTAGCATAAGATAAGATTGCGTCAAGCTTCTTTACTCACTCAGTTTTTACAGTGACTGCCTGCTTAACTGACCCTCCAGCTCCACTAAGGCTTCCGTGAGAGTGCTGACCCACGATTACCATGCCGGATCCGTTGCACTTTTGACACTTGGTCATCTGCTGTGAATTTCGTTTTTTCACGGGGTGGTGTCCAGATCCACTAGTAGGTTCCCTTTTAGGTGTCGTACCACCGGTCTGCGAAGCTACAATTTGCTGCAGCTGAGCTTGGGCCTGGGGCGTAGTTGATATAATTTGCACTGGGTGCGCCATTTGGCCTAGCAAAGATAGATTTGAATAAACATTTATATAAACATAATTTTGAAGAACCTTTTTACCGTCTTGTGCAACAAAAAGCTGCTGCTGAGCCGCTTGCTCAGCTTGCACGCATGTTTCGCATCGCATCTGTTTTGGTCCCTTTCGTTTGGATTGCTGCAGGATTGGGCCTCCACAATTAATACACTTACTAGTTTTGGAATCATGTTGCTGCATTACAGATTGCTGAACTGGCTCAAGCGAGTCGGATGCAACTATTTGTATTTGACTCATCTGACCATTGTTAATAATGTTTTGTGCTTGCACCATTCCCTGGGCATTGACAACAGCTATCGAGTCTCCACCACCTTGCGGGGAGTTGTGCTGTTGTTGTTGCTGTTGTTCGCCGTCGGTATGCATTCGCTTGTGAGCGTTCAGTAAGGCGAGGTGAGGAAACATGTCCGAACAGACATCGCACTTAAAGCTGATGTTAGATATGGTGTTCTAAAACAAGAAAACACGTTAAAACTGTGAAAAACTTTACACAAGCCAGAGGCCGCAAACGCTTACAGCTGTAATTGGCTTGTTCTGGTTGACGATCTGAATGCGCCCTTGGGCATCCACTGTTGCGATTCCTAACGCCGTGCCCTGATTAAGGGGCATTCCATTCACTAAGGCATAATTGTAGCCACCCACTGGCTGGGCTATATAGCAGGTTTTGTTGTCATCAGTGGTGGCAAGTTGGGCGAGATTGACGGTTCCTCCGTTCCCCTTTGGGACAGAAGACAAGGTGTTAGTTACTTTTTAAATATAATGCTTTTTTAAAATCTGGAATTTTAACTTACATTTGTCGTATAGTAAAAAGTCGGTTGCGGTTCATTTTTTTGTCCTTCAATCTTCGGCTGCTTTAGGATGGTGCCATCTGCTGTCTGGTACTGAATCGTGGCAGGTTGCCCGTTGATCGCATTTGTAAAAATTATATTTTTAGTGAGGTCTTCCATTGTGTAAGCAAGTAACTTGAAAATATAAATAGTTCACATTTACAAACGTTGCGATTGTTAAAGTTCTCTAATAGGATATATGCATCGATTTCACAGCACACAACACTTAAGCATTCGATTTCCAACACTTAAAAACAACAAAAACAAAGCAAATGCGAAAAAAATGGCGTCAGGGGAAAAAAAATATGTATGCGGACAAAAAATGTATGCAGTCGAGTGGTAACCGGCCAGTTTATTTCTGTTATTGTTGGAACATTTATTTTGTTTTTTTTTCCGATAATAGGCTTTTAATGTTTAGAACACTAGAATTTTACTATTTACCCTTTACGCAACCAAGTCACTCGCTAATGGTAATTCTATGTGCGTATTACAACGCCCACAAAAGCAAAGTCGATTTATTTATAAACCTAAATTTATAACGTTACAGCTAAAAAAAACTTCTGGGCTTGAGTATGCTCGAAAATATGTACGCTAAAAACAATACTATTATTGTTTTTCCTCTAAGAAATTCCAGCACTTTTACGTGCCCCCGTCTATCACACAAGCGACGTATTTCCTATTCCGAGTAACGTATTTTCTAAGAACCAATAACTGGTCGCACTGTGTTAAGTATTGTTTCAAGTCAAGATGGTGTCTGTTAAGTTACGCCAAAAAGAAACGGTGGGTCTGGAACGGTGTATATGTATCTTTATACTAAAACAGTGGTCGGAACGGCCCTATCCCGCGGGTCAAGGAATTTCTCTGCCGGAGCTCTGCCAAAACACAGAAATTGTAAAACGCGTTGGGGTTACTCTCTAAAAATATAAGCAAAGCAGCAGTGCAGCCACATTATGATTTTGTGGCTAACTTTTACAGATGTTAGCTTTTTTCAGCTAAAAAAAATTGGGCTATTTTTTTCTCATGTTTGGAGACTTAGAATAAGAATGGAACTTTCAGATTCATTTTCGTTACATTTCTCACTCACACAAGTGTTATGTTCGCATGTAATTGTAGTGGTGCCGACCACTGCACTAAAAGCTAAATTATCCCAAGAAAAATAATCCTTAATATATTTTTTTACTTTTATATCTTTGTTGCAGTGCAATGTTTGGTAAGATTAAGGGGTTATTAGTTTCTGTTTTTTAAATTAATGTATTTTATTTTGTAGAAGCTACAAACGCACAAACTAGATCCCAAAAGGAATTTAAAAAAGATGTGCCCGAGGGTCTTACATTTGTAAATGTAAAAAATGTGGCAGGACATAGTCGGTATAGGTAAGATAGAGAAAAACAATAATAATGAAAATTACATTTATTACAGAAAATACAATTAAGAGAAGATTTCACCGACACCGCCCTCACCGCCCAAAAAAAATCACACTACAGTGGGTTTTTTATCTTAACTGTCTTAATTGGGTATGTTGACAACACTAGACTCTTCCCCCAGTGCGCTAGCACATAATCTAGGGAAATACACCTGCCTAGTCTGCGAAAAACTACGTGCAGAGCTTAGGGCAGGCTCGACGTCCTGGGATCCGTCGTGAATAGGTCAGGAGAACAGCCAAAGGTGGTCTACAACTGGAGCTGGCAAAGTCCAGAGAGATCTCAAAAACGTCTTTAAAGGACGCAGTGGACCAGTCAGGTCTTAAAGTCAGGACGATGAGAC
Organism: Drosophila varians; assembly: GCA_018150405.1. NCBI lineage: Eukaryota > Metazoa > Arthropoda > Insecta > Diptera > Drosophilidae > Drosophila > Drosophila varians. Next base: position 20,731,474 of record JAECWK010000125.1, read on the forward strand.
ACAGTTACGGTGAGTCACAGATGGATATTGTGGGGCTCCCCGCGAGCCTAGTCAAGGTAATCTTAGCAATAGGTAGAGCTACGATCGGCTGGATCAGCTATAGCGCGCTGCCACAAGTAAACGACTCAATGACACGAGCTATCAGATAGGGAGCAGCGGAGACCCCATGACAGAGGAAGGGAGGAAATCTCAGTAGACTCCTCTTTCTTAGAATATCTTTGCGTTAAGAACACTTTATAAGATCAATTGCTATTTATTGCCTGTTCTTATATACCGCCTTCAGCAGAACAGCCTACGTACTGCCTACGTATTTTTACAAATCTTTATGTCAAATTAATTGTTGGAACTTGTGCCTGCTAAATAAATAATAAATATGTTCTCTACGTGTAGTTAGTAACGGCGGCCGTCAGCGGTTCATCAGCGGTCATTCCAGCATCTCCCAGCTCCTAATTCCGGTGTGCGATCCCCGCTTGTTGTTCCCCGGAGCGCTCGAATGTATCGGGACTCAACGGGTTTGGGCAATGCGAAGGCGAAACTTACACTTTCTTTTCGTACCGTTCGGTTGTGCAGCTGCGGTTCCATCCCGCAGTGCCGTTGTTTAGACCGTTCCGTTATCCCTGAGGATCCGCGAGCTGCCGCTACCTGCGTTTGACAATTATAAAGTAAAACATTGAACTAAATTTAACTGCGAGATTGTGATTACGTGGCTACCAAAAACGCTTGGTTGCGCAACATTAACTATGTTAGAAATGGTTTAAAACGGCTTTTAGACTTTGTTTTTTAAATGATCCAGATGGAATCACCCTTTCCAGAGCCCGTCTTTTGGTGAACCCCGAAGATCTATATTATCCTACGCTTGAAGTTTCAATCGAAACCATTGCCTAAGTTTAACCTCATAGCGTAGCTGAAATAGTTCGCTTTTTTTCGAAAGATTTAATTTTTTAAATCTCAATAACAAGTTCTTTCAATTTGTCTGATCTTTTGGCATGCAACGAAATGAGTAAAAATAAAAACAAAAAGACTAGCGGATGTGCTAGTTGCAAGCGACTTCAAAGCGCAGGACTGGTGCTGCCCGAGTACAAATGCGAGAGGAGGAGCGTTGAGGAAGAAATTTAACGCCCCTCGAATTGGTTCCCCAGAACCAGCATACCATTAGCAGTGCGGGCTTGGGCTCGATGTTAAACATAATCTATGCCAGTCCCTCCCTAGCGGCTGCTGCTTGCATCTTCACCCATTACATAAGGAACGCATTCAACTAAGCGGATTGGTGCAGATCTCTGGATGTTCCAAGCATTCTGCATAAGGTGATTAAGAGCTATCTCGACTGCAGAATACTGCTTTACGAGGCCGACAAAGGCATAGAGTCCTACGCCGTCACGGTTGGGTTTCCTCGTGGATCGGTTCAAGGATTTTTCTGAACCGGGATGTACCACGCGATCCTCCGAGTGAAGCTTTCGTCAGGAGTCGGCCGGCTGATGGATGTAATGGCGGATGCCGGGCTCTCCTTTCGAGAGCATCTAGTACATATTAACCAAAAGGCAATGCGCCGCTGCGGGTCAAACCAGCTGGGGCAGCGCTGCAATGGGACCCCTAACGCAGCTCCGAAGTGGCCACGGATGATTTCAGCATAACCTCAAGCGATTTTGAATGAGGTCGATACCAAGTTGAGGACGCAACACTCGTGGCGTTTGAGCGTCGGCTGTTTAAATGAAAGTGGCACAGGATGAAAGTCAATGTGGGACGCCTCATCAGTGAGATCAACTCCATGCTTGGTAGCTAACAAGCTTGGAATGCTTAGGTGATGTTAGTGGCATCTATAATGAGGAAGCTTACAGATGTATTTTATAAAAATTATTTTGTGTAAGTTAATCTATCGTATTCAAACAAAAAAAATTACCCCGGCCTTGCATGTGTAAAATGAAACCGAGATGTTTCAATTTGGAGATCAGTGGAAGCACAAAGTCCTTCCCTGGTAATCTGGCAACATATGAAATAAATGGGCATCACGAGCATGTGAATCACGAAATGCTGTTTAAAGTCCAACCCGCCAAGATTGGCTAGCATCGCGACAATAATCAAAAGTTACTCTAGTAAATTTTATTCAGATGTGCCGATTATATTTTATAGTTATATTTCATATAACTGAACGATCGGAAATTACACAACTTTCGTGTTTTTAGGTGTAGAAAAGTCGGTCTTCCAAATCTTTTTTATATAAATATATATCCAAATGCATCCTATGAAAAAGAGAGAGAGAGAGAGAGAGAGAGAGAGAGAGAGAGAGGCTATTAGGTAAAAAACAGTTTTTGACAGAGTCTGTTTTCCATTTTTTTTTTTTTTTTTTTTTTTTTTTTGTTATTATACACGTTTAAGAATTTTTACATAATATATAATAAATTAATAAATGTATAATTATTAGATATATGTCAATAGTCAATGTTAACAACTGCAAACTTTCTTATATACATTTATAATTCAACTCTAGTATCTCTATCTAGTATCTCTCAAATCAAAAAAACATGTAAATCAGCTGTGTTTGTTAACATTTTAACGTTGACGACGTAGTTTAGGAATTTTTTGTTATTTCAAAATTTTTGAACTTGTCCTATCCATTTTCCAAATATCATATATTCTCTAAGACTAATTCAAGTATGGACAATATTATTATATACAATTCCTATTTAAACGTACATTTTTTAATCTTAATTGAAACAAAAGTTAATTATTCTTCACTTCCGAACTTTCCTAGTCTATTTTACAAATATGACAATTTTGAATTTTTCGCGGTGGCTTGAAAAACATACATGCGTGCGATGTGGCAGCCCTATGTTAGCTTTTGGTATTTTTCTTTATCGATCTGAGTACTGGATCGCTCTCTTTCATAGTTGTTCACAAGGTAATCTGATTGCTTGGCGTTATAACAAAGTGGCCGTTTTTGATATATTTTTGTATTTTGTTTTTACATTTTAGTATATTTTAAAGCCAATTTTGGAACAAAAGTATATTTAAGTATGGATATAAGCTGGAATTAATAGAGTTTTCAGGTTTATAGAGTATTTTTGAACAGTTTCATGGAATATTTTCGTACTCAGATGGAATACTTTCGGACAAACAAGCCTTACTGTCAACTTCGTTTATTTACAATAAATCTATGTGTTGAAAGTTCATATGTAAACAATCGGCTGATTTACTGTTGATTTACACTGAAAATATTCGGATTTTTTCGCCGTCAAACATGTTTCTCGGAAGTTTTGGCGTATTTCTCTTTTTATCTGAGAATAAAGTGAAAAAGTAACAAAAACGTGCGAAAATACTTGGTTAACAATACATACGCAAAAACCGTTGCAACTAAGTTTTTAACGGAAAACGTTTTTAACAAGAAAACGTAATTTGGGAAACTTGACAAATTTTTTCGAAATCAACTTAAAATACCGGTTCAATATTAATGACAAAAATCCGCTTTCAATATTTTTTGAGGAGCTTTTGAAGCTGTTTACTTGATTAAAAAACTTAAGACAGCGTACCCTAGTTTAAAATGTGGGTCATCACCGGCAACTTAAGTTGTGAAACACTCACATATGTACATATGTATCTACGTTCAGAAAAACTTTTTTTTTTCATTATCTTTTTGAAAACGTGTAAGACTTTTTTTAGATTGTCTATATATAAATAACATCCCTTAGCATATACAATGTAAATTTTACATACATATTTATCCACAAACGCACGTTACAAAATAACATAAAGCCCCTTTTGTCTTTTAAGGTAAATGCGATAATATAAACGTGTATTATCAACCAAATGACAAAAAACCGAGGGCAGGTCGGCCGAGCAGTGTCAGTGTTTGCGAGACCACCGGGGAGATTGTTGCATATGCCGCTCTTCTAACTTCAAAAGTTATTAAATAACTAGTCGTTTCGTTTAAAAATGCTGATCGTTTCAAAGAGCCTGTTGATTACGTTTTCGCTATTGCTGCTGCGAACGAAACGATTGGGATCTGTGAATACCCATAAAATGACAGTAAGCACACTTACATCTTACAGAAAATTGCTGTAACAAATTGATAATTGCTGATTTTGAAGAAAATTAAATTCTGCCAACACTAACAGGGTTGAAACGTTTTATAAGAGTAGGAAGTTCATAAACAATGAAAACAAAAATTAAGTAATATTATATAATTAATATCACTAAATATATGTAGAGCTAACAACGGATTAGCAAAGAAAGCTTACCAAATCTAAAAGTCCTTGTTGTTGTCCATCAATTCCAATGTTTATGCCTTTACATGACGCACTACGTCTGCTTGGACTTTGTACCACCTTCTCTAGATTGTCCTGGGTATGTTTGTGTCTTTGTTGATCGCAGATGAAAAACATTAGTCAACGCGTTTGCGTACTTCGAATGCAATAAGCTTAAGTTCATAAGAACAATAGTTAAATAAAAAATTAGTTTATTTGAAGTCAAAATAATGCGTCTCTTTATCTTTGCATAGGGTTCTTCCAGTTTCACACACGGTTGCCAGATTTGGCTTTTAAGCCAAAACTTTTTTTTTTTTTTTAACTATTGCTTAAAATAGTCTGCTTGTTGCATTATACCTGTATGTATATTCATATAAAAAGATTACAAAATGATTATACAAATATCTTCATAAAACGTTATCCATCTTCAGCGTTGCTTTGCCTGATCTGTTGGCACTTGTGATTTAAATCGAAATTAACTGGTTTAATTACAACATTTTGATTGTTAAACAAATAATATTTCTTTCAACAAATTGCTATGGCTGTTTTTAGGTTCATTCGTGGGGTTAGCGGCGATAAGGTACTTGTGGTGTGTGTGTATATTATAATTTCTTGATATATAAATTATATATTTGATATATATTTGTTTGGTTTTAAAACTTGTAGCTATTGCAGAAAATTGTTGGCTGGTTTTGGATGGGAAATCTGGTGGATGGGGAGTGGGATTCCGACAAGGATTGGTGGCTTGGTTGAGGTGTGTTTTCAAAAACTTCAAGTAATTGTCTGTGTGTGCATTTGGAAATTTGGTCTGTTGTGAATTTCGGTATCAGGCTGGCTTCAGTTAATTCGTCGTATTCGTACAAAATGGCTAGATGTCAACAAAAACAATTGCTAATTACTTTGAAATATTCAAAAAGCAATCGTCGTGCGTGTGTTAACGCCCCTCGAATTGGTTCCCCAGAACCAGCATACCATTAGCAGTGCGGGCTTGGGCTCGATGTTAAACATAATCTATGCCAGTCCCTCCCTAGCGGCTGCTGCTTGCATCTTCACCCATTACATAAGGAACGCATTCAACTAAGCGGATTGGTGCAGATCTCTGGATGTTCCAAGCATTCTGCATAAGGTGATTAAGAGCTATCTCGACTGCAGAATACTGCTTTACGAGGCCGACAAAGGCATAGAGTCCTACGCCGTCACGGTTGGGTTTCCTCGTGGATCGGTTCAAGGATCTTTCTGAACCGGGATGTACCACGCGATCCTCCGAGTGAAGCTTTCGTCAGGAGTCGGCCGGCTGATGGATGTAATGGCGGATGCCGGGCTCTCCTTTCGAGAGCATCTAGTACATATTAACCAAAAGGCAATGCGCCGCTGCGGGTCAAACCAGCTGCGGCAGCGCTGTAATGGGACCCCTAACGCAGCTCCGAAGTGGCCACGGATGATTTCAGCATAACCTCAAGCGATTTTGAATGAGGTCGATACCAAGTTGAGGACGCAACACTCGTGGCGTTTGAGCGTCGGCTGTTTAAATGAAAGTGGCACAGGATGAAAGTCAATGTGGGACGCCTCATCAGTGAGATCAACTCCATGCTTGGTAGCTAACAAGCTTGGAATGCTTAGGTGATGTTAGTGGCATCTATAATGAGGAAGCTTACAGATGTATTTTATAAAAATTATTTTGTGTAAGTTAATCTATCGTATTCAAACAAAAAAAATTACCCCGGCCTTGCATGTGTAAAATGAAACCGAGATGTTTCAATTTGGAGATCAGTGGAAGCACAAAGTCCTTCCCTGGTAATCTGGCAACATATGAAATAAATGGGCATCACGAGCATGTGAATCACGAAATGCTGTTTAAAGTCCAACCCGCCAAGATTGGCTAGCATCGCGACAATAATCAAAAGTTACTCTAGTAAATTTTATTCAGATGTGCCGATTATATTTTATAGTTATATTTCATATAACTGAACGATCGGAAATTACACAACTTTCGTGTTTTTAGGTGTAGAAAAGTCGGTCTTCCAAATCTTTTTTATATAAATATATATCCAAATGCATCCTATGAAAAAGAGAGAGAGGGAGAGAGAGAGAGAGAGAGAGAGAGGCTATTAGGTAAAAAAACAGTTTTTGACAGTCTGTTTTCCATTTTTTTTTTTTTTTTTTTTTTTTTTTTTTTGTTATTATACACGTTTAAGAATTTTTAAATAATATATAATAAATTAATAAATGTATAATTATTAGATATATGTCAATAGTCAATGTTAACAACTGCAAACTTTCTTATATACATTTATAATTCAACTCTAGTATCTCTCAAATCAAAAAAACATGTAAATCAGCTGTGTTTGTTAACATTTTAACGTTGACGACGTAGTTTAGGAATTTTTTGTTATTTCAAAATTTTTGAACTTGTCCTATCCATTTTCCAAATATCATATATTCTCTAAGACTAATTCAAGTATGGACAATATTATTATATACAATTCCTATTTAAACGTACATTTTTTAATCTTAATTGAAACAAAAGTTAATTATTCTTCACTTCCGAACTTTCCTAGTCTATTTTACAAATATGACAATTTTGAATTTTTCGCGGTGGCTTGAAAAACATACATGCGTGCGATGTGGGAGCCCTATGTTAGCTTTTGGTATTTTTCTTTATCGATCTGAGTAGTGGATCGCTCTCTTTCATAGTTGTTCACAAGGTAATCTGATTGCTTGGCGTTATAACAAAGTGGCCGTTTTTGATATATTTTTGTATTTTGTTTTTACATTTTAGTATATTTTAAAGCCAATTTTGGAACAAAAGTATATTTAAGTATGGATATAAGCTGGAATTAATAGAGTTTTCAGGTTTATAGGGTATTTTTGAACAGTTTCATGGAATATTTTCGTACTCAGATGGAATACTTTCGGACAAACAAGCCTTTCTGTCAACTTCGTTTATTTACAATAAATCTATGTGTTGAAAGTTCATATGTAAACAATCGGCTGATTTACTGTTGATTTACACTGAAAATATTCGGATTTTTTCGCCGTCAAACATGTTTCTCGGAAGTTTTGGCGTATTTCTCTTTTTATCTGAGAATAAAGTGAAAAAGTAACAAAAACGTGCGAAAATACTTGGTTAACAATACATACGCAAAAACCGTTGCAACTAAGTTTTTAACGGAAAACGTTTTTAACAAGAAAACGTAATTTGGGAAACTTGACAAATTTTTTCGAAATCAACTTAAAATACCGGTTCAATATTAATGACAAAAATCCGCTTTCAATATTTTTTGAGGAGCTTTTGAAGCTGTTTACTTGATTAAAAAACTTAAGACAGCGTACCCTAGTTTAAAATGTGGGTCATCACCGGCAACTTAAGTTGTGAAACACTCACATATGTACATATGTATCTACGTTCAGAAAAACTTTTTTTTTCATTATCTTTTTGAAAACGTATAAGACTTTTTTTAGATTGTCTATATATAAATAACATCCCTTAGCATATACAATGTAAATTTTACATACATATTTATCCACAAACGCACGTTACAAAATAACATAAAGCCCCTTTTGTCTTTTAAGGTAAATGCGATAATATAAACGTGTATTATCAATGTTACTTGTAGCTTAAATGAATGTTTTGGAGCTGATAAAATATTACGTTATCAGGTTGGCATTTTTTCTATTTACAATCCAATGAAAACAAAAAAGTTTCAGAAAGGTAAAATTTGTTGTGGTTGATTGAAAACACTATTGTATAAAACACAAACACCAGTGCAACTGAAATCAAAAAGACACCTGTGTTAATAAACTAACTATAATATAAACTTATCAATATAACTCACTATAAAGTATGTAAACCGCCAAAGTAATGACCATAAAGACCTAACATCATGGGTTAATATCAGTTCAAAAGGGGTTTCAAACCAAATGTGTATTTACATATATATTTAACAGATTTAGGCGGCCAACCGACAAAAAACCGAGGGCAAAAACCGTCGGCCGAGTAGTGTCAGTGTTTGCGAGACCACCGGGGAGATTGTTGCATATGCCGCTCTTCTAACTTCAAAAGTTATTAAATAACTAGTCGTTTCGTTTAAAAATGCTGATCGTTTCAAAGAGCCTGTTGATTACGTTTTCGCTATTGCTGCTGCGAACGAAACGATTGGGATCTGTGAATACCCATAAAATGACAGTAAGCACACTTACATCTTACAGAAAATTGCTGTAACAAATTGATAATTGCTGATTTTGAAGAAAATTAAATTCTGCCAACACTAACAGGGTTGAAACGTTTTATAAGAGTAGGAAGTTCATAAACAATGAAAACAAAAATTAAGTAATATTATATAATTAATATCACTAAATATATGTAGAGCTAACAACGGATTAGCAAAGAAAGCTTACCAAATCTAAAAGTCCTTGTTGTTGTTCATCAATTCCAATGTTTATGCCTTTACATGACGCACTACGTCTGCTTGGACTTTGTACCACCTTCTCTAGATTGTCCTGGGTATGTTTGTGTCTTTGTTGATCGCAGATGAAAAACATTAGTCAACGCGTTTGCGTACTTCGAATGCAATAAGCTTAAGTTCATAAGAACAATAGTTAAATAAAAAATTAGTTTATTTGAAGTCAAAATAATGCGTCTCTTTATCTTTGCATAGGGTTCTTCCAGTTTCACACACGGTTGCCAGATTTGGCTTTTAAGCCAAAACTTTTTTTTTTTTTTTAACTATTGCTTAAAATAGTCTGCTTGTTGCATTATACCTGTATGTATATTCATATAAAAAGATTACAAAATGATTATACAAATATCTTCATAAAACGTTATCCATCTTCAGCGTTGCTTTGCCTGATCTGTTGGCACTTGTGATTTAAATCGAAATTAACTGGTTTAATTACAACATTTTGATTGTTAAACAAATAATATTTCTTTCAACAAATTGCTATGGCTGTTTTTAGGTTCATTCGTGGGGTTAGCGGCGATAAGGTACTTGTGGTGTGTGTGTATATTATAATTTCTTGATATATAAATTATATATTTGATATATATTTGTTTGGTTTTAAAACTTGTAGCTATTGCAGAAAATTGTTGGCTGGTTTTGGATGGGAAATCTGGTGGATGGGGAGTGGGATTCCGACAAGGATTGGTGGCTTGGTTGAGGTGTGTTTTCAAAAACTTCAAGTAATTGTCTGTGTGTGCATTTGGAAATTTGGTCTGTTGTGAATTTCGGTATCAGGCTGGCTTCAGTTAATTCGTCGTATTCGTACAAAATGGCTAGATGTCAACAAAAACAATTGCTAATTACTTTGAAATATTCAAAAAGCAATCGTCGTGCGTGTGTTAACGCCCCTCGAATTGGTTCCCCAGAACCAGCATACCATTAGCAGTGCGGGCTTGGGCTCGATGTTAAACATAATCTATGCCAGTCCCTCCCTAGCGGCTGCTGCTTGCATCTTCACCCATTACATAAGGAACGCATTCAACTAAGCGGATTGGTGCAGATCTCTGGATGTTCCAAGCATTCTGCATAAGGTGATTAAGAGCTATCTCGACTGCAGAATACTGCTTTACGAGGCCGACAAAGGCATAGAGTCCTACGCCGTCACGGTTGGGTTTCCTCGTGGATCGGTTCAAGGATCTTTCTGAACCGGGATGTACCACGCGATCCTCCGAGTGAAGCTTTCGTCAGGAGTCGGCCGGCTGATGGATGTAATGGCGGATGCCGGGCTCTCCTTTCGAGAGCATCTAGTACATATTAACCAAAAGGCAATGCGCCGCTGCGGGTCAAACCAGCTGCGGCAGCGCTGTAATGGGACCCCTAACGCAGCTCCGAAGTGGCCACGGATGATTTCAGCATAACCTCAAGCGATTTTGAATGAGGTCGATACCAAGTTGAGGACGCAACACTCGTGGCGTTTGAGCGTCGGCTGTTTAAATGAAAGTGGCACAGGATGAAAGTCAATGTGGGACGCCTCATCAGTGAGATCAACTCCATGCTTGGTAGCTAACAAGCTTGGAATGCTTAGGTGATGTTAGTGGCATCTATAATGAGGAAGCTTACAGATGTATTTTATAAAAATTATTTTGTGTAAGTTAATCTATCGTATTCAAACAAAAAAAATTACCCCGGCCTTGCATGTGTAAAATGAAACCGAGATGTTTCAATTTGGAGATCAGTGGAAGCACAAAGTCCTTCCCTGGTAATCTGGCAACATATGAAATAAATGGGCATCACGAGCATGTGAATCACGAAATGCTGTTTAAAGTCCAACCCGCCAAGATTGGCTAGCATCGCGACAATAATCAAAAGTTACTCTAGTAAATTTTATTCAGATGTGCCGATTATATTTTATAGTTATATTTCATATAACTGAACGATCGGAAATTACACAACTTTCGTGTTTTTAGGTGTAGAAAAGTCGGTCTTCCAAATCTTTTTTATATAAATATATATCCAAATGCATCCTATGAAAAAGAGAGAGAGGGAGAGAGAGAGAGAGAGAGAGAGAGAGAGAGAGAGAGAGGCTATTAGGTAAAAAAACAGTTTTTGACAGTCTGTTTTCCATTTTTTTTTTTTTTTTTTTTTTTTTTTTTTGTTATTATACACGTTTAAGAATTTTTAAATAATATATAATAAATTAATAAATGTATAATTATTAGATATATGTCAATAGTCAATGTTAACAACTGCAAACTTTCTTATATACATTTATAATTCAACTCTAGTATCTCTCAAATCAAAAAAACATGTAAATCAGCTGTGTTTGTTAACATTTTAACGTTGACGACGTAGTTTAGGAATTTTTTGTTATTTCAAAATTTTTGAACTTGTCCTATCCATTTTCCAAATATCATATATTCTCTAAGACTAATTCAAGTATGGACAATATTATTATATACAATTCCTATTTAAACGTACATTTTTTAATCTTAATTGAAACAAAAGTTAATTATTCTTCACTTCCGAACTTTCCTAGTCTATTTTACAAATATGACAATTTTGAATTTTTCGCGGTGGCTTGAAAAACATACATGCGTGCGATGTGGGAGCCCTATGTTAGCTTTTGGTATTTTTCTTTATCGATCTGAGTACTGGATCGCTCTCTTTCATAGTTGTTCACAAGGTAATCTGATTGCTTGGCGTTATAACAAAGTGGCCGTTTTTGATATATTTTTGTATTTTGTTTTTACATTTTAGTATATTTTAAAGCCAATTTTGGAACAAAAGTATATTTAAGTATGGATATAAGCTGGAATTAATAGAGTTTTCAGGTTTATAGGGTATTTTTGAACAGTTTCATGGAATATTTTCGTACTCAGATGGAATACTTTCGGACAAACAAGCCTTTCTGTCAACTTCGTTTATTTACAATAAATCTATGTGTTGAAAGTTCATATGTAAACAATCGGCTGATTTACTGTTGATTTACACTGAAAATATTCGGATTTTTTCGCCGTCAAACATGTTTCTCGGAAGTTTTGGCGTATTTCTCTTTTTATCTGAGAATAAAGTGAAAAAGTAACAAAAACGTGCGAAAATACTTGGTTAACAATACATACGCAAAAACCGTTGCAACTAAGTTTTTAACGGAAAACGTTTTTAACAAGAAAACGTAATTTGGGAAACTTGACAAATTTTTTCGAAATCAACTTAAAATACCGGTTCAATATTAATGACAAAAATCCGCTTTCAATATTTTTTGAGGAGCTTTTGAAGCTGTTTACTTGATTAAAAAACTTAAGACAGCGTACCCTAGTTTAAAATGTGGGTCATCACCGGCAACTTAAGTTGTGAAACACTCACATATGTACATATGTATCTACGTTCAGAAAAACTTTTTTTTTTCATTATCTTTTTGAAAACGTGTAAGACTTTTTTTAGATTGTCTATATATAAATAACATCCCTTAGCATATACAATGTAAATTTTACATACATATTTATCCACAAACGCACGTTACAAAATAACATAAAGCCCCTTTTGTCTTTTAAGGTAAATGCGATAATATAAACGTGTATTATCAACCAAATGACAAAAAACCGAGGGCAGGTCGGCCGAGCAGTGTCAGTGTTTGCGAGACCACCGGGGAGATTGTTGCATATGCCGCTCTTCTAACTTCAAAAGTTATTAAATAACTAGTCGTTTCGTTTAAAAATGCTGATCGTTTCAAAGAGCCTGTTGATTACGTTTTCGCTATTGCTGCTGCGAACGAAACGATTGGGATCTGTGAATACCCATAAAATGACAGTAAGCACACTTACATCTTACAGAAAATTGCTGTAACAAATTGATAATTGCTGATTTTGAAGAAAATTAAATTCTGCCAACACTAACAGGGTTGAAACGTTTTATAAGAGTAGGAAGTTCATAAACAATGAAAACAAAAATTAAGTAATATTATATAATTAATATCACTAAATATATGTAGAGCTAACAACGGATTAGCAAAGAAAGCTTACCAAATCTAAAAGTCCTTGTTGTTGTCCATCAATTCCAATGTTTATGCCTTTACATGACGCACTACGTCTGCTTGGACTTTGTACCACCTTCTCTAGATTGTCCTGGGTATGTTTGTGTCTTTGTTGATCGCAGATGAAAAACATTAGTCAACGCGTTTGCGTACTTCGAATGCAATAAGCTTAAGTTCATAAGAACAATAGTTAAATAAAAAATTAGTTTATTTGAAGTCAAAATAATGCGTCTCTTTATCTTTGCATAGGGTTCTTCCAGTTTCACACACGGTTGCCAGATTTGGCTTTTAAGCCAAAACTGGCTTTTTTTTTTTAACTATTGCTTAAAATAGTCTGCTTGTTGCATTATACCTGTATGTATATTCATATAAAAAGATTACAAAATGATTATACAAATATCTTCATAAAACGTTATCCATCTTCAGCGTTGCTTTGCCTGATCTGTTGGCACTTGTGATTTAAATCGAAATTAACTGGTTTAATTACAACATTTTGATTGTTAAACAAATAATATTTCTTTCAACAAATTGCTATGGCTGTTTTTAGGTTCATTCGTGGGGTTAGCGGCGATAAGGTACTTGTGGTGTGTGTGTATATTATAATTTCTTGATATATAAATTATATATTTGATATATATTTGTTTGGTTTTAAAACTTAGCTATTGCAGAAAATTGTTGGCTGGTTTTGGATGGGAAATCTGGTGGATGGGGAGTGGGATTCCGACAAGGATTGGTGGCTTGGTTGAGGTGTGTTTTCAAAAACTTCAAGTAATTGTCTGTGTGTGCATTTGGAAATTTGGTCTGTTGTGAATTTCGGTATCAGGCTGGCTTCAGTTAATTCGTCGTATTCGTACAAAACGGCTAGATGTCAACAAAAACAAATGTTAACTACTTTGAAATATTCAAAAAGCAATCGTCGTGCGTGTGTTAACTGCAGCTAAAAGCATACTTTTCTTGGTAGTGGGCTCGGACTTTCGGCTTTCGGCCCTAGATATTTGTTGTAAAATTAACCAGGGCTAATTTTATAACAAAAGCGCAAAGGTAAAGGTTGCTTGGTGAGTAAAAATTTTGATTGTGCCAAAAACTGGCAGAATTTTGTAAACCGGTCTATTGCATAAAATTGCAGGTCTTCGTCCGCCGCCAGGCGGCGTGCGGACAAGTAAAAAAGCGTAGTTGGCAAAGGTAGAGGTAAAGGATTCGGCAAGGGTCTGCTAGGCCACAAAGTCGAGCGGCCGGTTGAAGCCACCCTTGCGATTCATATACTAGCGGTATTTTCGCTTTAAGATTACATGCACTTCTCCGACATCGTTGCCCCCGACCTTCCTGTTCTTGGTGGTGTCGAACGTGCAGAAACCCATTGTCTTCAGCATCTCAACCTCTTCCGGCGACTTGCCCTCCTTTTTTCGTGGGCTCTTTGTCCCATTTTTATTGAATTTGGCTCTTTTTTGCTAATAGCGATACAAAATATTTTAAATTTAAAAAAAAGACGAATTCATCTTTTTATTATTCCATTTTTTTTTTGCAATTGGATAACATTTCAATGATTACGAATGGATTAAATTAAAGTGTATTTAAAGATCTAATTAAGTTTGTACACAACTTATTAGATTTTTTGCAAGTAGTCTAATAAAAACCAAATTAAGAAATAAATTAGAATTTAATACCGTTAGCAGCATAATGCTATGCAAGGAGTTAATTTCAAACGAGAATGGAAAGCTAACTTCGGACGGAGCCGAAGCTTATATACCATTGCAGTTAAATAGCGGCTTCTATTGATTAAAGATATAGTTAATATCGGTATAGTTAGCCGATCTTTACAAAAACATTAATAACAAGCTTAGATTCGTATAAAATGGATTTTAAAAGAAAACACGCCGACTATATCCTATAGCTGCCATTTCCATTCGGAAATGCTATAGCTCCCATTGAAGATAGAACAAAATTTGCACATATTCTCTCTTGTGGGAATCTAAGCCGATCTGGAAAATTTCATATGGATCTGCCGACTATATCCTATAGCTGCCATATAGCTGAACGATCGGAAATGCCACAACTTTCGCGTTTTCGGGTGTAGAAGCGTCGGACTTCTTTTAAAATAAATTTTATACAACTCTAAGCTTGTTATGAATGTTTCAATCATTATTTGTGAGTTTTATTTTTTTTTGCTCAAAATAAAACTCATTCAAGGCATTACAAGCTTCGTAGAAGGGGTTTGGCCATTTTTTTTGCATTTCCTTAAAGAGTATCTCTGATGGACCGAAACTATGATCTTATGATCTTCCTACGTCCTGTATCCTAAGCTACGTCTCTTCATCCTTAGTTGCTTTATAGGTTATGTAAAATTATTTTTTTGCTTATCCCATTTTCGCGTAACTTTTGCGGTTATACATATTGTACGTTTATTTACAATTTTTGTTATGTTCCCACAAGAGGTCACATTTGGTTTATGTGTCGTCTTTTTTATTAGAGCAATACTTTAAAATTGGTGTTTAGTGCGGATAAAATAAAATAAAATAACAAGGACTTTTTATGGAATGGTGAAGATGGTGTTTGACGACAAGTCAATACGGGGTGCAAACTAAATCAGTTGCGATAATTACTTGAAGACGATTAAATTATGCACGATTTATGAAATTATGAAATTTCAATGTTTACCGTTCTTTCTAAATAAGTTTTCTAAGCCTTGGTAAAAGTTTCGGCACTCTATTTACCATTAAAAATATTATTGACCATGTCTATTCACAACCGGAACCACAGTACAAAGGATAAAATAAGTTTGGTCAAAGGTGTGCATGAAGTGAACGATAAATCTTCGACCCTATATATTCTAGATCAGAATTACGATATAAGCATGTCCGTTTGTCCGTCTGTCTGTCTGTTGTCCGCGAAATTTACCGATATCCGATAATACCACTATGTTCACTATTTAATTGGAAATAAATAAAGCTGATTGACTCTAAAAACGTAGTGCGATGAACTTTCTTCTTGTCCGACTATACCGTATAGCTGTCATGTAACTGTAACTAAACTCTTGGAAGTGTAATGATTTTCGTTGTTTTGGGTGTACAATCGTCGGGCTACTTTTAAATTCCTTATTAATATTGAACTTAGAATGACAGTTTTTGTAAGGACCAGTCAGCTATACCGATATTTGCTAAATAGCTAAAGCTTTGACTCTAAAGTGATTATCGATGCATGTTTTACTAGTACTAGTCCTGAGGCTTAAATATTATATGAAACGAGAATGGAAAGCTAACTTCGGACGGAGCCGAAGCTTATATATCCTTGCAGTTAAATAGCGGTTTCTATTGATTAAGGATACAGTAAATATCGGACATAGTTAGCCGATTTTTACAAAAACATTCATAACAAGCTTAGATTCGTATAAAATGATTTTTAAAAGAAGTCCGACGCTTCTACGCCCAAAAACACGATAGTTGTGGCATTTCCGATCGTTCAGTTATATAGAAGCTATATGATATAGTCGGACGATCCGTATGAAATTTTCCTTATCGGCTTAGATTTCCACAAAAGAAAAAGACAGACGGACCGACGGACAGACGGACATGCTTATATCGACTTAGGAGGTGATCCTGATCCAGAATATATATACTTTATGGGGTCCTGGATGTCTCCTTCACTGCGTTGCACACTTCTGACCAAAATATAATACCCTCTGCAAGGGTATGAAAAGGGATCAATATTTTAAATCGTTATTATTGAAGGAATAATCGCGCGATTACTAGAGGTTAGCTTCTGGGGACTTCAACTTTACAAAAATCGAGACTTTATGCTTTACTATACTCCAAGGTTTAGAGCATGACCATAAACTTGTCAATAAACAAATTTGATTAGTAACGACTATTCCACGTAAATTGTAGACTTTTTTTATCTCAAAAATCATATAAATTTTAAAAAATTTTACGTTTGCTTAAAATGTTAATTTGCATTTTTATTTTAATTTTCATTTGCATTTAAGTAATATGTATTTATTTGAACTTCGGTCAGAGCCGAAGCTTATATACCCCTGCAGAATACCTTGAATAGTTACAGATATAGTTAAAACGATTTAATTGACCCAATCTTAAAGGACCTTCAAAATCAAACCAGTTTTTTAGAAAATATATTTTGGGAAAAAATGCCAAAAAAACAGGGAGCTATAGCAATATAGCTATATTATGTCAGACTCCCGACCGTTTCAATAAATATACAGACTGTTGTTCTCTAACATTAACATTTTCTTCCTTTTTCTTAAATAGGTTCTTATATAAAAAAAAAAAAACAAAAATGGGCAAACCAAAACAATTATGTTTTATAATTTTAAAAATCGCAAAAAGTTTGTAAAAACCGTAACACATTTTCTTTTGAAAACACATTTTTTGAAAACTCAAAACGTCTGACTTTTTTATATTTAAATATGTTTACTAAAGGTTTATATGCCACATTTTCTAATGATCAATTTAAACCTATTAGACTTTCTTGTACTTATGTTAAGGGAGATCAAAAGTTCTTCGAATAATAAAAAAAAATTGAGCAAACTTCTAATTTGAATTTTAGTAAATGTTTGTAATTTTCTAGGCCACCTTGATTGCGAATCATAACTACGCCGTCGAGGAGCATACTGTTTACACACCAGATGGGTATATTTTGACCATTTACCGTATTCCAACATCCTCTAAAAACCCACAATTTGATGACACCTTCACAAAAAAAGTGGTTTTTCTTCAGCATGGCATATTGTGTGCCTCCGACGACTGGATTATTAATGGGCCAGAAACATCGCTAGCTTATATGTTTGCTGATGTTGGGTTTGACGTATGGCTAGGGAATGCACGGGGCAATACATACTCTCGTCAGCACAAGCACATTCATCCAGATACATCGGACTTTTGGCGTTTTAGTTGGCATGAGATTGGCGTCTACGACCTGGCAGCTATGCTGGATTACGCACTTGTGGAAAGCAACTCTAGCTCTCTTCACTTTGTAGCGCATTCCCAGGGTACTACGACGTTTTTTGTACTGATGTCTTCGCTACCCTGGTACAATGAGAAGGTGCGATCTGTTCACCTTCTTGCACCCATTGCGTATATGCGAAACCATTCGTTCATATTGTCAAAGTTGGGGGGAATTTTCCTAGGCTCGCCGTCATTTCTCAGTTGGGTACTTGGTAGCATGGAGTTGCTGCCCATCACCAGCGTACAGAAGTTAATGTGCGATTTTGTCTGCTCAGAGGGTTCTATTTTGAAGTTTCTATGCTCTGGTTTGCTAGACTTTATGGGAGGATGGGGAACTCGGCACTTAAATCAGGTAAAAGTCTCTACTATCTACGGCTTATAATATATTAAATTTTTCCGTCTTTTACGTTACTAGACCTTGCTTACCGACGTGTGCACAACTCACCCAGCCGGCGCATCCACCAGCCAGATTATTCACTATTTACAGCTGTACACATCAGGTGACTTTCGGCAGTACGATCATGGTCGAGAGCAGAACGAGATTATATATCAACAGGCCACACCACCTTCATATAACGTTCAAAACATCAAGAGCTGCGTTAAAATGTATTACAGTGAAAACGACTACATGTCCGCCGTGGAAGATGTTGAGTACTTAGCTTCGTTGTTGCCCTGTGTCGAACTATACCGAATACCATACTCTGACTGGAATCACTATGACTTTCTCTGGTCAACCAATGTTAAAGAAGTCATAAATAATAGAATAATTGACAAGATTCTTAGATATGATCGAGAAAATTTTTTTTGAGATTGCCACACCCTAAATTTGAGGTACGTTGATAAAGTATCTGTTACTATCTGTGATAGTAGTATCTGTGATACTATATTTTAAATTTAGTTTGTAAACTACATGACTTTGTGATAAATTTGTAAAAAATATGTAATCCATAATCATTGTAAAAAAAAGGTAGGGCTTAACCGAAGACAAAACGAAATACGAGACCAATTAAAATTTGGTGTCTCAGTTTAAAGCTGCGGCGAAAAGGTACTAACAGATAGAGGAAAACTTTAAAATTGTTATATGCAAAAGGGTAATACACTGGAAATATGTTGGCGTGAGCGAGAGTCCGCTCAACCTAGAATTCAACGATGCAGCCGAAGAAAAAGTCAAAGAGGAAACAGTCGAAAACGTCAGATTAAAATGAAAAATCGAGCAGTTCACGGAATTGTTGTCAAGGAAAGCAAAACTTTTTTTTTTTTTAAATAAACAATGATGGCAGCGGAAGTATTTGATAATGAGTGAACGGGACCTTCTGTGCCAATCGGAAAGGCCAAAGGGAAATCACGCAAGATTAAGTTTTCCCAAAAGGAGTGATTAATTTACAAAGCCAAATGCTTTACTAAAGTCAGTGTAGATGACGTCTGTCTTAAGGCTATTTTAGAAGACACATCACAAATGAAGCAAGTTGGTGGTGGTGGAGCGACCTAATAAAGCCATACTGTCTTGGAGAAATAATTTAATTACAGAGGGTTTGCAAATGAGAATTAATTATTATTTTTTTTTAAAGCTTTCTAATTGCTGGCAACTAAGAGATGACTCTATATTTAGCAGCATCGGATTTTATACATTTTAATTTTTCCTTTTTTAAAGGAATTATGAAAGATTGCTTCCACATATGGGAAGAATTGACTAACTGTGCTCGCAGATAGATGGACCAAAAAAAAATTAGATGAATGGATTTTATATATGTCAGGATGATCAAAAATAGTAAGAAGTTTCATTTCAAACGAGTGCAAGGGAGGAGAAGATACATGTTTTTCCTTTGGGTTTGCAAAAATATAAAACTGTTCGACCGAGCTAATGACAAGTCCTAACAAAGGTGGGATCTTTAAAGGGTGATCCCATCTGGATCAAATACAAAACACATGTCTACAACCCGACCTAAATAATTTCTAACATGGTTAATTTTACCTAAATACTCCTAAAATCATTATGTGTCGAAAGTTATAAATCTAAAAAATTTTCGATATTTGACCAAGTGAGTTCTGGTATGCTGAAGTCACCAAGGATCACGAGCTGATCGATATCGGAAATAAATTTAAAAACCAACTCAACCACAAGCAAATAGTACTAATACGACGGCGATTCGGATGAAGGCGGCATATAAGAAAAGGTAATAAACGGCGATTGATCAGACAAAGTGACCTTAACGCAAAGAAATTTTATGTTACGTGCTATTTCTTTTCTATCAAACCGGTTGTTGAACTACCAGCGCTTTGAACTTCATCATCAGAACTTTATTCGGGTTATTTTACAGCGGCGGAGGGTCAATGACAAGAGGTCTGCTCGGAGCGATGCAATTCTCTCGACTCAACTTCAAGCTTCCCCTATATATGTATGTACCACACCACTAAACATGTCAGCAACCAACGATCCAAGAGGTCCGCTCGGCGCGATGCAATTCTCTCGACTCAACTTCAAGCTTCCCCTATATATGTATGTACCACACCACTAAACATATCAGCAACCAACGATCCAAAGCTGCCAAGCCTTTCCTAGAGGCGCCCGGAGAACCAAAGCCGGCCACGCACACTAGGCCCCTCTTGAACAGCAAGAGCTGAGCTTTAGCGGTGTTAACCAGACCGGGATAGGAAGATTAGATAAAGAGGGCGCTTATCGCCCAGTAATGCCACCACGGCTATTGTTAACAATTATAATAATCCAAATAATCAGGAAAGGGTGCTGCAGTTACAAGTCCCTACATACTCCCCCCGTTGAAAGTCCAGCTTTCAACAACAATTAGAGGGATTGAAGAGCAGCAGTATTCCATTTGTCATTCTAGGGTCCATGTTTAGCGACAAGTTCGGTCCAATCCATCCAGAAATAGAATTCGCCTGATCTGGGGTGAGCATGTAGGGATCCTCTGAGGAGGTGTAGGTTCTGCAAGAATTGGTGACCAGGATCTTGAACCACAAGCAAGTGATGACTGCCAGGGTCCATCTTTCCTGGTCGCGCATGTTGGGTTCGTATCTCTCCGACATCAGACTGAAGGCCCCCAGAAAGGAGACCGAAAAGGACCATAGCCCAAACTATCATGCTAAGGATGAAGGACAGATAGTACCAAATGAGAGACTGCTCAGTCATCCCCTTACTCTTCCTCCTTCTTGCACGATTAGCGATTCGGACCGGCGCAGACATCTTGGCCGGAACAGTCGAAAGCTTGGCAGAGCTCTGGGGAGCAGCAGCAGTGGCAATCGGCTTCTGGCGGGCATCTTCAGTGAAGGCGGGCTTGGTGGCAGCATGGGTGGAACCTGGCGCTTCATCAGCAGCGGCAGGAACAATGCCGGACCCGGGCAGAGAGAACTATATTCAATTAGTCGGATCAGCAACAGAAACAGGGCCAGCAACGAGGACTGGTGAGGCGGCCGTAGAAACGCATATTTTAACTGGGCAAGAGGGCCGGCCACTACACCAGGAGTATGATCCGGCATCAAGATGAATGGAATAGCAGCCAACACCAAAGCAAAGGTGGAAGTGGACAAGGCTGCAACAGGATCTACAGCAACCATGTTTGATACCGCTGCCAAAATAGAAGCAGCAAAGTCAGGAGCGGTTTCTGATGTAGTGGCCGCAGTAGCAATGGGAACGGAGCCAGCATCTTTGCCAATCTTTGCGCAAAGCTAGACGTGGCGCTCCCCCCAATGGAGAGATGCGGGGCGGCGATTAAAGAAACCCAAGTCAAAGCCTCCTTGGATCCAAACTCAGTTGAAGACGTATCACATAGAGCCAGCTTAGCGCATTAAGAGCGGATAACGGGCATTGGCACAAGCTGAGGACAACTTGCGGCATCGCTGGGAATTCGAGTAAAGACGTCGAGTAAAGGCTGAGCGCATGGGCGGAGCGGAGGCCAACTTCAGCACGAATTTCCCAGCTTACAGCATTGTACAGCCTATTGAAATTCAACACTCGAGGACTGTCAATCATTTCTCAAAATAGCAGCTGCAGCATTCATTTCTCGCGGTCTCCAAAGCGACGAACAAGTGGACCAAAGAATCGCGAAAAATATAAGGGAGTAACGGAAACCCGAACAAAGCGGAGGCGAATTTGGAATTGATTACGCAACTGGGAAAACGTGCCAATAAAAGTGTCGGGGTCCCGTCGGGGTCACCAAATGTTGAACTACCAGCGTTATGGTAGCAGGCAGTTTCCCAGATTCCACTAGTCCTCTCTTGAACAGAAAGAGCTGAGCTTTAGCGAAGATTAGATAAAGAGGGCGCTTATCGCCCAGCGATGCGCACCTATTAACGGCCACCGCGGCTATTATTAACAATTATAATATTCCGAATAATGGGAAAAGCCTGCTGCAGTTAAAAGTCCCAACACCGGTGTTTGATAGAAACATAAATCCGTTTTTTAAGTCTTCCAAAAATGTGTTTAAAACGGCTAATAAATTACCGAACTCTTGCAACTTGACTTCTTCAGAAGGAAAAGGGAGTCTACTGAGATTATACCTCCTCCGCCTCTGTAAAGAAGTCGGTTGCCTGTGCCGATGTTTGAGACGGTTTGTTTTGCTTCGATATAGCAAAAGATTGATAGTGCACAAAAAAAAAATTTACTTGTAAAGGCAAAAAGAGAACCATCTAGCTGAATTTTATTGTCAAACTGGTTTAAAGTTAAACTGAAATGAATTGGACCCCTTTATTAAGCTTACTAAATTAACTTTTCTAACAACTGCCAGAAAGTTTGCTGAAAAAAATAACCTTTTTTGGGTCTAGCATCACATGTGATGTCCCAGTGCTTTGCTTCCCTCTCTATGTCAAACTATATAATAAGTTACTTCGTCCGCTCAGTCGATCGTCAAAATTTACACCAATTGGAAACCTCTGAGTTCAGTAGTGAGTTTTAATGATTTAGTAAGAACGGCAGGAGTCATTCTTGAACAAGAGGTAGTTCGGCTGTCTCGACATTGCTGAGTAGTTCCTCCGGCCCTCATAAGGGTTGTGCCGTGGCCAGGCTTGTTTTACAAGCTGCTTTGCGCTGCCCAAATCCATCTACCTCTCCGTTTGCTGTCACTGCAGAATACTTGCCTAGGGTGGATTGTTTGTGGCGGCTGCAATTAAGTGGAAAAGACAATAAAAATAAATTGCGGAGGTGAACAATCCGATAATATGTGCCTGCGACCATTGAGATTTTGTTGAAAGTCCGGTGGTGACTGTCAACAGGGGGGAGGATGACGGGTCTTGCAGTCGGAATATACTAAACGCCGCTGAAGAATAAACAGAAATTATTATTGCAAAAAAAACCCTGTGCTTTTCTTTTTTTCTATTAACCAAAAAAAAAAATTGTTTTTTTATCGTTAAAGAAAAAGTTGTGTGACTGAACAACCATTATTGAAAAAGCGGTCGGTGAGAAGAGTACCATAAATCAATTAGTCGCAAAGAAAAAGCGTTTTGTTGCGCTACAAAGCGTATTAGGTAGCAACGAAATCAAAAGTTCGAAAACGGTTCAATTTAATTCAAAGCTTTATTCAATTCGCTAGCAGTGGCTCACTGATCAACGGGGAGAGCAGAATGGTTCAAACAACAGCACTGCGGGACGGTACGGAAATGACCACTGAGGAACCCCTAACGGCAACTACAAGCTATACGTAAAAATGATTTACAATACAATTTAAAATTTTACAATATCTACAAAATTTTATGCTGGCACAAGACCCAACATGTTTATTATATTTTACTTTGATACATCACCAAAAATTTCGCCAAATTTTGCACCACTTTATCCAACGAATCAACTTTGAGTCTAAGGCTAAATGGCATAGAAAAATTTCCAAAAGAAGGATTGATCCTGCTGAACATTTAAATTGTAGATGCTATATGTACATTAAATTTTTTCTGACTTGCCTCTCAAAAAAGTGCCTATAACCAGGGCGATAAAAGCTCCTTGAAGCATAAGCAAGTTCAGCGGCTGTATAATTCCGCATTCAGGGCTCAAGTGTTGACTTGGGTAGGCCCTGGTCTTCTCATTGTTATTGGCTTTAGTGTTTTCAAGCGTTGCTGAATCCGTTGATTGTTTATGTACTTTTTTGGATTTTTTTCGTGACTGCGCCTCATATTCTGCTGTGGTTATTTTGTCTAGAATTCCACCTTCAAACAGGTGCATGAGACTATTTACGTTAGAAGGGCTTTTAAGTATTTAGCAAAAATAAAGTTTTTTTATACGTACACTTCGTTCAGGCTGTCTAAAAAGGGGCATCCAATTTGTACAGCCACGGCAGAGTAGCGAGTATAGAGCTTTTGACTAAGTTGGAAGTTTTGAGCTCCTGGGGCACCTGGTTCCGCATTGGAGCATAAAGTTGTCGAAACAGTTCCGTGCCGTTTTCAAGCATCTCCAGCGAGCTACTCTCCTTTTCTACATATAGTCGATAGCCATCATGAATCATCGCTTCCTTCAGGCGCTGCAAATTGTTAATAGGTGGCTCACGGGCTGGTCGACCAAACTGACTTGTCAGTTGAGCCGAGTAGACGTCGGCTAAAACATATGTAGCCGCTATCCAGTACACAATGGTTAAGAATTTAGCACGATAGCCATTATAAAGTTCACGACAAGCTACCAAGAAAATAAAAAATATATAGAAGTCTAATTAAAAAGTGTCCGCAAAAATAAAAGGTTGCTTTGCAGAAAATCCAAAAGGTATACACTTTAAGAACTTTAGCAAAGACGACTTTAAATAATATTTTAAAACAAGAGTAAGTAGTAAAAAAGTAAAAAAAAAAGTCCTATCCAATACAAACTACTTTCTTTGTTTTATCGATCTGATGTATCTTATGTACATATAAGACAATCGAAAATATACATTCATTTTATCCTTATTCCCATCCTTCTCTCCAAGTCCTTTCGTGAGAGATATGCTTAAAGCTTCATATATATATAATATAGATATACATATACCTATTACTTACACTGTTTTAGAAATAGCCTTAAAGTAAACCAAAAGCACTTTTGAAAGAGTTCGACCGGCATATGCAAGTGTGGATGGTGAGGCGACATCACACCAGGAGTTATCTCCTTAATACACACCATATAAATTTGCTGTTTCCCATAGTACTCTGCATCAGATATGATATTGCGTCGCTGCCACAGATAAGGTGCGGAAATTATGACGTAGAATATGGGACCAGAAAAGACGATCGTCAGGATGAGATACGGCCATACATTCGGCTTAAAAGGTCGCATAATAGCTAGGGCTTCATTTAGGCGTCTTGGTGCATGAGTGGCGAAGGCTCCGGAATCGGCTAAAGTGAAAAATGAGTATTCAATCGCCTTCAGTCGCTCCGAGCTTAGACCAACGTCTCCTAAGAAAAAATCAGCATGCTATTGGACATAAAAACCAAAATTATAAATTGATATAGTTATCGATTTTGATATACTTACGCCGCTCTGCAGTAGTCCAATGCCACCGGTGAAACTGTCTTTTGACGCTTTTTCTTTTTCTGATCTAAAGGATCCCTGAGACCTTCCAGGGGTTTCTATGTATTTAAACCTGAAGTTCATGTGCTGGGACAGCAGCATAAGCAAGCGGTGATCGCGTCCGCCCGTAACCCGCAATTCGCTATAATAGAGACTGTTAAGACCTGTTGAGTCTTCACTAGAATGTCGGCTGTTGATTCCATAAGTAACCCAAAACCAGGGTGGAGCCTAAAAGTGGAAGTTTTTGGTCTAGTTCAAAATATACAAATTGATCGCTTACATGAAAAACAGGTACACGAAAAACTCAACCCTCAAAATTTTTATATACCGTCGCTCCGGAGGGAATGAGCGGACACCTTTGCAGTCCCAAGCTGATACCATCGTACCAATTGATCAACTGCAAATGGTTCACTTTGCTAGCCCGTGCCTGATTGTAATAGATGCGAAAAGTATGTTTACTAGGGCGGGTAACCACAACTCCCCGAAGAGGTTCTTCAAGTCTTAATAGTCTAGTATTTGGAGGCCAGTGGGCGCCCCAATAGAAAATATAGAGACTTAGACGGGGTGGGTTAGGTGCCGGTGGGTTAGGTGCCGGGTATAAAGCTTATCTAATAACTCAGTAGGGTCATTCAGAATCAGACTGACACACTCGATGGCACCCTGAAGATTTGACTCAATATGTTGAAAGTACATCTCCGTGTCGTTAAATATTACTGAATTGTAGTACATATAATGAAGTTGCTGCACAAAGTCGTCTATGTGAAAGGCTCGTTCGTCCTCGCAGTTACCATCGTTCTGGCTGACTCCGGTTAGTATTATTATTGATATCGGTCTTGGCCTAAGTCCGCTAACAATCTGTGAAAGAGCTGAAAGCCGCAGCTTTATCCAGTAGTTTAATTTATTTTAAGTGAGACTGAACAAACCTTTTGACACATCCGATTTGTTGCAGGCATAATTGGAAAGCTTGGTGAAACCCAAAGAGAAACTCATATATAAAAAAAAGCTCAACACTAGGTACCTCGGCATTTTACAAATGTGACCCACAGATCTATAAATGCTACCTTTTTATACTTTTTGTACAATTTTAATATTCAAACAGACAACCAATTACGGCTTCAAGTGTAAATATCACATGTCACTGTCAATTACATATGCGTATGGTTCAGGGTGCCTGCTTGTTTTTGTTTTTTTTTTTTTGGTGCACACTTAAAGAAGAATTTTTAGCACTCGACATAGGAAATTGTCCAATTGTTTCCCATTAAACTATAAATATCTTTGAAATAAATTCATAGACGCCGCCAAACCGGAAAAAAATACAATAAATAACTTTTTTTAAGGTAAAAAAAAGTTACACTTATTTATACTTAAACTTAATTGATTTTTAGCCTATATAAAATTTGTATAAGTTGACAGACGTTATTACCATTTTTGTAACTAGTGTGCATTGTGGTGGAGTAGACCCGGTGACCCTACAGTGTATTTTTGATCAAGATCACCTGAAGACAGAATTGCCGAAATGGGTTGAATACAGTCTATAGCTGCCGGTATACTGTAAAATAGATGTTTGGGGGTTTACAATATTTATTTTATAAGAAACATCTGCATATTTTAAATGAATATATAAACAAAATAATTGGCGATTGGCGAACTGTTAAGTGTATGATAACTAAGGGTATGAAAACTTTTCCTCCCTCCCAAGCTATCTTTCCTTTCTCGTCCTTCAGCATCATAAATCGTTACAGAAAAAAAAGTATTTTATGGGAATTGCCAATTATAGCATACTGGAACGTTAAATGGATGTAGTAACTTTTTTGGGTAAAATAGCCCCGCAAACAATTGTTGGGTACAACTGTAAAGCACTAAAGTCGTAAAATGACAATTCTCGCCTGACAGTTGCATGTCTGTTTAGATATTTTAGTGACCTCAAATAAAAATCGTCGACCTACATTTCAACAAAGCCTAATAAAAATAATTATCTGTGTGATATATTATAAAGTGTCACTTACTCATTACTTTACTTTACTTTACTTTAATATAATTTATGTCACCACTTGCGCCAACATGTATAAAAACCACAACCGAGAAAACTTAATCTATTATTTCAAATATGGTATTTCAAGTTGCTGCACTTATCACTATTCTAGCCCTAAGTAAAACCACACAATGCGAGAAAAATGGTGCTTTTAAACGTTTTTACCATTTAAATGAAGTCGTCACATCCAGGATAAATCAGACTTTGCTAGAACATAGTCATGAGGATGTTAACCCATACTATAAAAACCTTGAACTAGCACTGAAGCTCCCTATGATTCAACTCGATGAAAAAATCAAGCCATAGATTTACTCAAGATATCCAAAATAGGGGTTTCGCTTGTATGAACAGACTGCGACTCAATCCAAACATAAGACTTCCATTCACCAGAACTTTTCCCAATTTGAAAAAAAAGTTCTTAAACTTCTCATGAAGTTGGGAATATATGACGACTATACTGCAAGGATCTTTAAGGCAATTTTTAGTGATGAAGAACAATTAAGAAAGCTAAAAAGGAAACTTGATGAGCTGGGCATGGATGCAATTCATGTAGAGAATGGTTCATTGTGGGAATATATTTTCTGTTTATTTTGATCAACAAATTATTCAGTGCTACCAGACGATATATATATGTATATTTGTATAAAAAACCAATTTTATTTATTTAATCAAATACTGGCTGCGTGGGAAATCTTTTGAAAAGCTCTCAGGCCTAATTTATGCTGTTTTGCCTGCATGAAAGTCGGACTAAAAGGAAATTATTATTACAGGACTCTCTTTGTTGCAATTTGAGTTGTGCTGGTTATGCTAAAACTATTTGAAGGAGAGCACACATTATCAATTGTCGTGTTGGTAAGAAGTTGTTTATAAAACTCGCGTCAACGGAGTGCATAACGGAGCTCTACAGATCAGATTTACTATTATATTTCATTATACACCTCAAAATGCAGAAGTTTTTATCGATACTTCAATAAAAAAACGTATTTTGCGTCATGTAGCACGGAACACAAGCACGAAAAATAAAAACTCTAATTGCACAGCCTATGTAAGATGACAACACGCAGGTCACATCCATTAACTGTGGGAAGAATCAAATTGCCTGATGTAATCAATATCTCAACAAATTTTTAATAATCGGTCTGATAAAGACTGCGAATTTTGTGTGTGGCGACCTCCCATATCCCGATACTGTTTACTCAGAATAACAAATTGTAAATCACCCAAGGTCAACGACTGCCAAAAACATTCAACCACCCAAGATAGAGATCTGAATAGATATTAATGAGTTCCCATTATAAACTTATTGTCTCCGACCAACATTTAAAAAGTTATTTACTAATTGAAATAAAATTTCCTGTTGACTATATTATAGCTGCCAATTACTAAACGATCGGAAATGTCAGAACTGTCATGTTTTTGAATGTAGAAGCGTCGGATTTGGTTTTTTTTCTTGGTTTTTTTTTTTTGGGTTTTTAAAAGGTGAAATTAGCCTCGGCTATAAATTTAAAATTTATAATTTATAAAATTTATTTGTGCATAAGATTTCTTTTATGTTTTGAAATGGTTTAAAAATGTTGTATTTTTTCCTGATACTGGAGTATCTCTGGCAGAAGAATATTTGATGATCGGCACTATCAGTAGAATTACATATATTACAAATATTGGAGTCTTATGTCTAAGCGTGTATTTTGTGTAAAAATACTTTGTCATATGTTTTATTTATGAGAAGTCTGTTAATTACTTTAATTTTTTTAGTATTCCAATTCAGTATTCTCAATGCCAGGGTTTAACTGGAGGCTTGTTAACAACAGGCATGAAATAGGAACCTTTTTTAATGCTTATAAATTTGAGATTAATTGCCCCAGTGAATAATGAACTTATTGCTTTTAGCAGTCTCAATTTTTTTGTTCATTTTAAATTTCATCTGTAAGGTAAGTGGTAGATTTTTCGGATTTTAAGGATTTTAAGGCACTTTGACAGTCACATAGAATAATATTTCTTTTAAGTTCTTCTAGGATGATTCTTTAATGGCTGGTAGTAGGCCAGTAAGCTCGGCTGACATTGAACGCATGCTTCTTTTGTTGCGGAACTTGTAGACTGCAAGTTTGAGTATTCAAAAATTCCGAAACTAATTAAATTGTCGGAGATTGAAGCGTCGGTAGATAGGGTTTTCACCCATTCCCGTGCCAAGCTTGAAACTTGGAAATAAAAATTTTATTGTATTTCTTATTGAAGGCTTTATTGTTTTTTTTTGTTGTGGATAGATCAAATATGACCAGCTTGAAGCAAATGTTGGTTTGACATTTTCTGTGTATAGTATACGCCACAACTTTCGTGTTTTTGGAAACGTCGGACTTCTTTTAAAATCCATTTTATATGAATCTAAGCTTGTTATGCACGTTTTTTAAGGATCGGTTAACTATATCCGATATTTACTATATCTTTAAGTAGTAAGTAGGTTTATTTTCATATTAGTTTTTTTGTCATATTTTTTTTTTGGATAGTAAGGAAAAGACACTCTTTCTTTTTTTTTTAATTTCTAGATTTATTCTTTCTTATGTAACTTTAATTTTGGTTCAGTCTGGCCAATTCACTTCTGCCGCTGCGTGCGACACCGTCCCCGAATTTGACCACCAAAGAAGTGCGTATCTTGCAGCCCATGACATCAGGGATTCAAAGCTCCATTAAGGAGGTAACATCAGCTATCGTTCATTTTGTGAACGACCAGCAGCAACTGCAAAAACCCCAGCAGCACCACAGCCGTTCAAGCAGTCCGAATTCAAAGTAGATTATGATCTTATTCCACAATTATTTTTTTTTATATATATATTAACTATTTTTTTTATGGACATCGACCTTATACTTGATAAATTTTGGCCGATTTCCTAAATTCTATATTAATTTTTTTCTCGAAAAAAACGTAGCTAACTGTATCCGTTTTACAAATCGTCCAAATCAAAAGTTGCAAGAGTAACGCAAACCTTTTGCTTTAAAAAAAAAAAAGCAACTCTATAACTTAATTAATACATATCTGAGTTGCCAAAAATTTGTATTTTGTTATCAGAATAAGGCTCTAGGTATATGAAATTAAATCGCACAATCGTTTTTGGGCATTTTCAAAATTAAGGCAGGAACGCTTTATTCCCATTATTTTTCTGCGTATATTTCTCTCATTCTATCGACCACTGTCACCAGGTTTCTGTAGATTTGGCTCTTGTTCATATTTTATCCAAGTAATTTTTACTTTTCAACATTTTTTAAAAACAGAAACATTTTTTTAAAGAAACCATAAATAAGTAAAACGGAGACAAATTTAGACCGCACTATCCTATGATCGTAATTATGTGTGTTATTTAATTTAACATAACAAATTGAATTGTTTTTCAATCGTTTTGATTTAAATTTTTATACCCTTGCAGAGGGTATTATAATTCAGAAGTGTGCAACGCGGTGAAGGAGACATCCAACACCCCATAAAGTATATATATTGTGGATCAGGATCACCCCCTGAGTCGATATAAGCATGTCCGTCTGTCCGTCTGTCTGTCTGTTTCTACGCGAACTAGTCTCGAATTTTCTAGTCTCGAATAGTCTAAAAAATTTACACCAATTTACACCTCTGAGTTCAGGAGTGAGTTTTAATGATTTAGTAAGAACGGCAGGAGTCATTCTTGAACAAGAGGTAGTTCGGCAGTCTCGACATTGCTGAGTAGTTCCTCCGGCCACCATATGGGTTTTACCGTGGCCAGGCTTGTTTTACAAGCTGCTTTGCGCTGCCCAAATCCATCTACCTCTCCGTTTGCTGTCACTGCAGAATACTTGCCTAGGGTGGATTGTTTGTGGCGGCTGCAGTTAAGTGGAAAAGACGATAAAAATAAATGGCGGAGGTGAACAAATCCGATAATATGTGCCTGCGACCATTGAGATTTTGTTGAAAGTCCGGTGGTGACTGTCAGCAGGGGGAGGATGACGGGTCTTGCAGCCGGAATATACTAAACGCCGCTGAAGAATAAACAGAAATTATTATTGCAAAAAAAACCCTGTGCTTTTCTTTTTTTCTATTTACCTTAAAAAAAAATTTTTTTTTTATCGTTAAAGAAAAGTTGTGTGACTGAACAACCATTATTGAAAAAGCGGTCGGTGAGAAGAGTACCATAAATCAATTAGTCGCAAAGAAAAAGCGTTTTGTTACGCTACAAAGCGTTTTAGGTAGCAACGAAATCAAAAGTTCGAAAACGGTTCAATTTAATTCAAAGCTTTATTCAATTCGCTAGCAGTGGCTCACTGATCAACGGGGAGAGCAGAATGGTTCAAACAATAGCACTGCGGGACTGTACGGAAATGACCGTAACCCCTAACGGCAGCTACAAGCTATACGTAAAAATGATTTACAATACAATTTAAAATTTTACAATATCTACAAAATTTTATGCTGGCACAAGACCCAACATGTTTATTATATTTTACTTTGATACATCACCAAAAATTTCGCCAAATTTTGCACCACTTTATCCAACGAATCAACTTTGAGTCTAAGGCTAAATGGCATAGAAAAATTTCCAAAAGAAGGATTGATCCTGCTGAACATTTAAATTGTAGATGCTATATGTACATTAAATTTTTTCTGACTTGCCTGCTAAAAAAGTGCCTATAACCAGGGCGATAAAAGCTCCTTGAAGCATAAGCAAGTTCAGCGGCTGTATAATTCCGCATTCAGGGCTCAAGTGTTGACTTGGGTAGGCCCTGGTCTTCTCATTGTTATTGGCTTTAGTGTTTTCAAGCGTTGCTGAATCCGTTGATTGTTTATGTACTTTTTTGGATTTTTTTCGTGACTGCGCCTCATATTCTGCTGTGGTTATTTTGTCTAGAATTCCACCTTCAAACAGGTGCATGAGACTATTTACGTTAGAAGGGCTTTTAAGTATTTAGCAAAAATAAAGTTTTTTTTATACGTACACTTCGTTCAGGCTGTCTAAAAAGGGGCATCCAATTTGTACAGCCACGGCAGAGTAGCGAGTATAGAGCTTTTGACTAAGTTGGAAGTTTTGAGCTCCATAACTTTGCATGTTGAAGTAGAGAGTCTCGCGTCCGCCCAAAACAGCTTTGTCCTCACCGCCTTCGGCAATTAACTGAATTCCTGCCTCCACGGAGTCAATTAGGAAGCCTGGTCTAGTGTAGGGCACCTGGTTCCGCATTAGAGCATAAAGTTGTCGAAACAGTTCCGTGCCGTTTTCAAGCATCTCCAGCGAGCTACTCTCCTTTTCTACATATAGTCGATAGCCATCATGAATCATCGCTTCCTTCAGGCGCTGCAAATTGTTAATAGGTGGCTCACGGGCTGGTCGAGCAAACTGACTTGTCAGTTGAGCCGAGTAGACGTCGGCTAAAACATATGTAGCCGCTATCCAGTACACAATGGTTAAGAATTTAGCACGATAGCCATTATAAAGTTCACGACAAGCTACCAAGAAAATAAAAAATATATAGAAGTCTAATTAAAAAGTGTCCGCAAAAATAAAAGGTTGCTTTGCAGAAAATCCAAAAGGTATACACTTTAAGAACTTTAGCAAAGACGACTTTAAATAATATTTTAAAACAAGAGTAAGTAGTAAAAAAGTAAAAAAAAAGTCCTATCCAATACAAACTACTTTCTTTGTTTTATCGATCTGATATATCTTATGTACATATAAGACAATCGAAAATATACATTCATTTTATCCTTATTCCCATCCTTCTCTCCAAGTCCTTTCGTGAGAGATATGCTTAAAGCTTCATATATATATAATATAGATATACATATACCTATTACTTACACTGTTTTAGAAATAGCCTTAAAGTAAACCAAAAGCACTTTTGAAAGAGTTCGACCGGCATATGCAAGTGTGGATGGTGAGGCGACATCACACCAGGAGTTATCTCCTTAATACACACCATATAAATTTGCTGTTTCCCATAGTACTCTGCATCAGATATGATATTGCGTCGCTGCCACAGATAAGGTGCGGAAATTATGACGTAGAATATGGGACCAGAAAAGACGATCGTCAGGATGAGATACGGCCATACATTCGGCTTAAAAGGTCGCATAATAGCTAGGGCTTCATTTAGGCGTCTTGGTGCATGAGTGGCGAAGGCTCCGGAATCGGCTAAAGTGAAAAATGAGTATTCAATCGCCTTCAGTCGCTCCGAGCTTAGACCAACGTCTCCTAAGAAAAAATCAGCATGCTATTGGACATAAAAACCAAAATTATAAATTGATATAGTTATCGATTTTGATATACTTACGCCGCTCTGCAGTAGTCCAATGCCACCGGTGAAACTGTCTTTTGACGCTTTTTCTTTTTCTGATCTAAAGGATCCCTGAGACCTTCCAGGGGTTTCTATGTATTTAAACCTGAAGTTCATGTGCTGGGACAGCAGCATAAGCAAGCGGTGATCGCGTCCGCCCGTAACCCGCAATTCGCTATAATAGGGACTGTTAAGACCTGTTGAGTCTTCACTAGAATGTCGGCTGTTGATTCCATAAGTAACCCAAAACCAGGGTGGAGCCTAAAAGTGGAAGTTTTTGGTCTAGTTCAAAATATACAAATTGATCGCTTACATGAAAAACAGGTACACGAAAAACTCGACCCTCAAAATTTTTATATACAGTCGCTCCGGAGGGAATGAGCGGACACCTTTGCAGTCCCAAGCTGATACCATCGTACCAATTGACCAACTGCAAATGGTTCACTTTGCTAGCCCGTGCCTGATTGTAATAGATGCGAAAAGTATGTTTACTAGGACGGGTAACCAC
This sequence comes from Drosophila varians, assembly GCA_018150405.1. Classification (NCBI taxonomy): domain Eukaryota; kingdom Metazoa; phylum Arthropoda; class Insecta; order Diptera; family Drosophilidae; genus Drosophila; species Drosophila varians. Next base: position 20,765,435 of record JAECWK010000125.1, read on the forward strand.
AACTGCCCGAAGAGGTTCTTTAAGTCTTAATAGTCTAGTATTTGGAGGCCAGTGGGCGCCCCAATAGAAAATATAGAGACTTAGACGGTGGGTTAGGTGCCGGGTATAAAGCTTATCTAATAACTCAGTAGGGTCATTCAGAATCAGACTGACACACTCGATGGCACCCTGAAGATTTGACTCAATATGTTGAAAGTACATCTCCGTGTCGTTAAATATCACTGAATTGTAGTACATATAATGAAGTTGCTGCACAAAGTCGTCTATGTGAAAGGCTCGTTCGTCCTCGCAGTTACCATTGTTTTGGCTGACTCCGGTTAGTATTATTATTGATATCGGTCTTGGCCTAAGTCCGCTAACAATCTGTGAAAGAGCTGAAAGCCGCAGCTTTATCCAGTAGTTTAATTTATTTTAAGTGAGACTGGACAAACCTTTTGACACATCCGATTTGTTGCAGGCATAATTGGAAAGCTTGGTGAAACCCAAAGAGAAACTCATATATAAAAAAAAGCTCAACACTAGGTACCTCGGCATTTTACAAATGTGACCCACAGATCTATAAATGCTACCTTTTTATACTTTTTGTACAATTTTAATATTCAAACAGACAACCAATTACGGCTTCAAGTGTAAATATCACATGTCACTGTCAATTACATATGCGTATGGTTCAGGATGCCTGCTTGTTTTTGTTTTTTTTTTGGTGCACACTTAAAGAAGAATTTTTAGCACTCGACATAGGAAATTGTCCAATTGTTTCCCATTAAACTATAAATATGTTTAAAATAAATTCATAGACGCCGCCAAAACGGAAACAAATACAATAAATAACTTTTTTTAAGGTAAAAAAAAGTTACACTTATTCATACTTAAACTTAATTGATTTTTAGCCTATATAAAATTTGTATAAGTTGACAGACGTTATTACCATTTTTGTAACTAGTGTGCATTGTGGTGTAGTAGACCCGGTGACCCTACAGTGTATTTTTGATCAAGATCACCTGAAGAAAGAATTGCCGAAATGGGTTGAATACAGTCTATAGCTGCCGGTATACTGTAAAATAGATGTTTGGGGGCTTACAATATTTATTTTAAGAGGAACATCTGCTCATTATAAATGAATATATAAACAAAATAATTGGCGATTGGCGAACTGTTAAGTGTATGATAACTAAGGGTATGAAAACTTTTCCTCCCTCCCAGGCTATCTTTTCTTTCTCGTCCTTCAGCATCATAAATCGTTACAGAAAAAAAAGTATTTTATGGGAATTGCCAATTATAGCATACTGGAACGTTAAATGGATGTAGTAACTTTTTTGGGTAAAATAGCCCCGCAAACAATTGTTGGGTACAACTGTAAAGCACTAAAGTCGTAAAATGACAATTCTCGCCTGACAGTTGCATGTCTGTTTAGATATTTTAGTGACCTCAAATAAAAATCGTCGACCTACATTTCAACAAAGCCTAATAAAAATAATTATCTGTGTGATATATTATAAAGTGTCACTTACTCATTACTTTACTTTACTTTACTTTAATATAATTTATGTCACCACTTGCGCCAACATGTATAAAAACCACAACCGAGAAAACTTAATCTATTATTTCAAATATGGTATTTCAAGTTGCTGCACTTATCACTATTCTAGCCCTAAGTAAAACCATACAATGCGAGAAAAATGGTGCTTTTAAACGTTTTTACCATTTAAATGAAGTCGTCACATCCAGGATAAATCAGACTTTGCTAGAACATAGTCATGAGGATGTTAACCCATACTATAAAAACCTTGAACTAGCACTGAAGCTCCCTATTATTCAACTCGATGAAAAAATCAAGACATACAAGATTTACTCAAGATATCTAAAAGAGGGGTTTCGCTTGTATGAACAGACTGCGACTCAATCCGAACATAAGACTTCCATTCACCAGAACTTTTCCCAATTTGAAAAAAAAGTTCTTAAACTTCTCATGAAGTTGGGAATATATGACGACTATACTGCAAGGATCTTTAAGGCAATTTTTAGTGATGAAGAACAATTAAAAAAGCTAAAAAGGAAACTTGATGAGCTGGGCATGGATGCAATTCATGTAGAGAATGGTTCATTGTGGGAATATATTTTCTGTTTATTTTGATTCAGTGCTCAGGCTTAAATAAATTTAAAGTTTGCTAAAGCTTACCAGACGATATATATGTATATGTACATATGTGCTTGCGTTTTTAAAAAGCCAATTTTATTTATTTAATCAAATACTGGCTGCGTGGGAAATCTTTTGAAAAGCTCTCTGGCCTAAATTATGCTGTTTTGCCTGCATGAAAGTCGGACTAAAAGGAAATTATTATTACAGGACTCTCTTTGTTGCAATTTGAGTTGTGCTGGTTATGCTAAAACTATTTGAAGGAGAGCACACATTATCAATTGTCGTGTTGGTAAGAAGTTGTTTATAAAACTAGCGTCAACGGAGTGCGGAACGGAGCTCTACAGATCAGATTTACTATTATATTGCATTATACACGTCTATTATTTTGCGACCTATAGAAAAAATTCAAAATGCAGCAGTTTTTATCGTTACTTCAATAAAAAAACGTATTTTGCGTGATGTAGCACGGAACACAAGCACGAAAAATAAAAACTCTAATTGCACAGCCTATGTAAGATGACAACACGCAGGTCACATCCATTAACTGTGGGAAGAATCAAATTGCCTGATGTAATCAATATCTCAACAAATTTTCAATAATCGGTCTGATAAAGACTGCGAATTTTGTGTGTGGCGACCTCCCATATCCCGATACTGTTTACTCAGAATAACAAATTGTAAATCACCCAAGGTCAACGACTGCCAAAAACATTCAACCACCCAAGATAGAGATCTGAATAGATATTAATGAGTTCCCATTATAAACTTATTGTCTCCGACCAACATTTAAAAAGTTATTTACTAATTGAAATAAAATTTCCTGTTGACTATATTATAGCTGCCAATTACTAAACGATCGGAAATGTCAGAACTGTCATGTTTTTGAATGTAGAAGCGTCGGATTTGGTTTTTTTTCTTGGTTTTTTTTTTGGGTTTTTAAAAGGTGAAATTAGCCTCGGCTATAAATTTAAAATTTATAATTTATAAAATTTATTTGTGCATAAGATTTCTTTTATGTTTTGAAATGGTTTAAAAATGTTGTATTTTTTCCTGATACTGGAGTATCTCTGGCAGAAGAATATTTGATGATCGGCACTATCAGTAGAATTACATATATTACAAATATTGGAGTCTTATGTCTAAGCGTGTATTTTGTGTAAAAATACTTTGTCATATGTTTTATTTATGAGAAGTCTGTTAATTACTTTAATTTTTTTAGTATTCCAATTCAGTATTCTCAATGCCAGGGTTTAACTGGAGGCTTGTTAACAACAGGCATGAAATAGGAACCTTTTTTAATGCTTATAAATTTGAGATTAATTGCCCCAGTGAATAATGAACTTATTGCTTTTAGCAGTCTCAATTGTTTTGTTCATTTTAAATTTCATCTGTAAGGTAAGTGGTAGATTTTTCGGATTTTAAGGATTTTAAGGCACTTTGACAGTCACATAGAATAATATTTCTTTTAAGTTCTTCTAGGATGATTCTTTAATGGCTGGTAGTAGGCCAGTAAGCTCGGCTGACATTGAACGCATGCTTCTTTTGTTGCGGAACTTGTAGACTGCAAGTTTGAGTATTCAAAAATTCCGAAACTAATTAAATTGTCGGAGATTGAAGCGTCGGTAGATAGGGTTTTCACCCATTCCCGTGCCAAGCTTGAAACTTGGAAATGAAAATTTTATTGTATTTCTCATTGATGGCTTTATTTTTTTTTTGTTGTGGATAGATCAAATATGACCAGCTTGAAGCAAATGTTGGTTTGACATTTTCTGTGTATAGTATACGCCACAACTTTCGTGTTTTTGGAAACGTCGGACTTCTTTTAAAATCCATTTTATATGAATCTAAGCTGTTATGAACGTTTTTAAGGATCGGTTAACTATATCCGATATTTACTATATCTTTAAGTAGTAAGTAGGTTTATTTTCATCTTAGTTGTTTTGTCATATTTTTTTTTGGATAGTAAGGAAAAGACGGACACTCTTTCTTTTTTTTTTAATTTCTAGATTTATTCTTTCTTATGTAACTTTATTTTGGTTCAGTCTGGCCAATTCACTTCTGCCGCTGCGTGCGACACCGTCCCCGAATTTGACCACCAAAGAAGTGCGTATCTTGCAGCCCATGACATCAGGGATTCAAAGCTCCATTAAGGAGGTAACATCAGCTATCGTTCATTTTGTGAACGACCAGCAGCAACTGCAAAAACCCCAGCAGCACCACAGCCGTTCAAGCAGTCCGAATTCAAAGTAGATTATGATCTTATTCCACAATTATTTTTTTTTTATATATATTTAACTATTTTTTTTATGGACATCGACCTTATATTTGATAAATTTTGGCCGATTTCCTAAATTCTATATTAATTTTTTTCTCGAAAAAAACGTAGCTAACTGTATCCGTTTTACAAATCGTCCAAATCAAAAGTTGCAAGAGTAACGCAAACCTTTTGCTTTAAAAAAAAAAAAAGCAACTCTATAACTTAATTAATACATGTCTGAGTTGCCAAAAATTTGTATTTTGTTATCAGAATAAGGCTCTAGGTATATGAAATTAAATCGCACAATCGTTTTTGGGCATTTTCAAAATTAAGGCAGGAACGCTTTATTCCCTTTATTTTTCTGCGTATATTTCTCTCATTCTATCGACCACTGTCACCAGGTTTCTGTAGATTTGGCTCTTGTTCATATTTTATCCAAGTAATTTTTACTTTTCAACATTTTTTAAAAACAGAAACATTTTTTTAAAGAAACCATAAATAAGTAAAACGGAGAAAAAATTTAGACCGCACTAACCTATGATTATTTTCGTATGATCTCGTATGATCATCATAGGCTGTCGCTTTACAAATTGAATTGTTTTTCAATCGTTTTGATTTAAATTTTTATACCCTTGCAGAGGGTATTATAATTGTGCTCAGAAGTGTGCAACGCAGTGAAGGAGACATTCAACACCCCATAAAGTATATATATTGTGGATCAGGATCACCTCCTCAGTCGATATAAGCATGTCCGTCTGTCTGTCTGTTTCTACGCGAACTAGTCTCTCAGTTTTTGAGTTATCGTATTGAAACTTTACACACACCCTTCTTTCGTTTGCACGCAGTATATATGTAAGTCGAAACGGCCGGGATCGGCCGACTATATCTTATAGCTGCCATATAACTGAACTATCGGAAATGCTATAACTTCCATGTTTTTTAAGATAGAATCTTGAAATTTGCACAGATTAGGGGAATTTAGGCAGATCTGGAAAATTTCATACGGATCGGCCCACTATATCATATAGCTGCCATATAACTGAATGATCGGAAATGCCACAACTTTCGTGTTTTTGGGCGTAGAAGCGTCGGACCTCTTTTAAAATCCATTTTATTCGAATCTAAGCTTGTTATGAATGTTTTTGTAAAGATTGGCTAACTATATCCGATATTTACTATATCTTTAATCAATAGAAGCCGCTATTTAACTGCAAGGGTATATAAGTTTCGGGTCCGTCCGAAGTTAGCTTTCCATTCTCGTTTTAAGTAATATTTTTGTACCTTTTTGCATTGGGCGTCAATCATTAAAATAATAATTCCATTAAATAATAAATAATAATAATTAAAATAATAATCATTAAAATAATAATGAAGCATATGAAAGCGCAACACATTCGCCACGAAGTAGCATAGCTTACTGCAGTTGCGGTGTCGAAGAATTTCTCAACATGGATTACAATTCGGGCGAGTCTTCCTCGCCCCCTCCCGTACGACCACGCTCACAAGTGATTATGCAAGCAAAGAATCGTTTCATGCGATCACGCATTATTAACATGGTTCTAAGACGGGCATCTGTTAAGAATCCAATTTTCAACTGCGATGAGCAAAAAGACCATGAAAATAGCTTTGTCACTAAGAAGCACTATTCACATCTTACGAGAAGGTCCCGGTTACGAGAAGGTTCGCTTTTGGAGGGCTTCCTCGACAAGGCCCTACGATATTTAACCTTATAATTCTATATGGGTCTTCCTCGCCCCCTCCCGTACGACCACGCTCACAAGTGATTATGCAAGCAAAGAATCGTTTCATGCGATCACGCATTATTAACATGGTTCTAAGACGGGCATCTGTTAGGAATCCAATTTTCAACTGCGATGAGCAAAAAGACCATGAAAATAGCTTTGTCACTAAGAAGCACTATTCACATCTTACGAGAAGGTCCCGGTTACGAGAAGGTTCGCTTTTGGAGGGCTTCCTCGACAAGGCCCTACGATATTTAACCTTATAATTCTTTTTGGAAGAAATGATTTATTAGTTACTATATAGATTATGTTCGTTTGTACAACATTAATAAAATTAAACACATCAAAAATGTTTTTTATTATTGTTACTGTTTTAAATTTTTGTTAGAATTTTTGTCTTTATAGATAAACAAGAACACCCTTAAAAGTAGCTTTAGCAACAATTGCAGCTGAATTGTATGAAAATATATGTGCTAAAATATGGAAGGCCTATTCTTATAGGAATTTTATATCTCTATAAACGCAAAAGTTGTGAACAATTTTCACTCATTAAGCGCGTTGAGCTGTACAATCTGATCGGAAATGGGTAGAAGGGAGGAATGTAAATATAAATAAAATAAAGGCAGACGTCCCGAAGGCCAGACGGCCTATTGTTTCTTTCCGTTTATACTATAAGGTTTAATGTCTTGAAGAAGTCTCCTTATTTGCACAATTTCGACCAAAACTGAAATATTCTCTGCAAGGGTAAATAAAGGAAGGACTCCTGGTAATCTTGTTTTCGACTATATATGTAAGTATGTATGTACATTGACGCACCTGGTATCGGTTATATCGACGATTACTCAGTACTCCTCTCAAATTCTTCTGCCCGTTTTTCATTTGTGAAAACAACCTGACTGGTGAATGGTTTAAGAGTAGTAAAGTTGTCAAAAATATAAAAAATAAAAAAATATATATATTTGAATACATGTATACCTTACGTAATGAAGATATTTAAAACTCAACGAACTTTTTACGGACTCTCATATTTTTATACCTGGTACTCGCAGAGTATATTGTTGTGTGAAAATGTTCATATGTAACAGGGAGAAGGAAGCGTTTCCGATACCATAGACTCTATATTCCTATTATAGGTATATATTTTTTATATTCTCTTATATATTCTTGTTCAGCATCGACAGCTGAGACAATCTCGTCATGCCCGCCTGTCCGTCTGCATAAACTCAAACGGAACTCATCAAAGATTTTTTTCTGTCACGAAATATGAGGATCTTTTACATAAAATAAAGTATCGTATAAACTTCTAAAAAACTCCCAACACCATTATTTTTATTTATTTTTTTTGTTTTTAAAAATACTATTTTAAGGTAGTGATTCAAATCAAATTGGAACTCATTAAAGGGTTCTTTTAGAAGCAAGAAACAAATCCCAAGAAATACGTGCATGATTTAAATAATGAAGATCACGAGGCTTTTTTCAAATGGATGCAAGCGAAAAGGATAGCCCTGAAAATAACAATGGGTCAAAAACGCTGCCTTGAAGGATTCCAACGCGAGCCTCCTTGAGACCGGAAGTGGCCTCTTCGCATTTGAATTTTCGGTTATTTTGGAACGCTACTAGTAAATGCTTATATGGTCTGTTCAGGAATAATTTTAATTTGAACAGGAGTCCGGTGTTCACGTCCAGCATGACTGCTAGGCAATATTTTCTGGTTTTAAAGGCGTCCAAGTGGTATTTCAATACTCTATGCCACTGATCGGTTGTTAAATGGGATCGCCTGAAGCCCAACTGGTGATCAGGGATCAGTCCAGCCTCGTCCAGTACCGGCAGAAGTCTGGAATCCCTCAGCGTTCTTGGCCCAACGCTGTACAATGCTGACCTTCCACTGCTCCAAAACCCCAATTCAATGGCAGACACCTACCCTGACGATTCCGCCTACCTAACCGTCGCAGACAGCGCCATGGAGGCATCCGCACTCATGCAAACACAACTCGATCTGCTCAGCACTTGGCAGAAAAGATGGAATATCGAAGTCTAGAACGAGAAATTCACCGCCACCACGTCTAGGAAACTGGCCTCCGGTCAACTGCACTCCAATCCCGCAACAAGACACTCCCAAGTACTTGAAAGTACTACAAACTTAGAAGCTTCATCTTTTAAGAAAGCGCAAAGACGCCAACAAACACCTAATATCGTTCTACTATTTAAAGGGAAGAAAGTCCCAGCTGCGGACATATTTAAACCTACTTGTATACAAAGCCATCATAAGACAGATCTGGACCTACCGCATACAATTGTGGAGAACTGCGGCTAAGACTAATATCAAAAAAATCCATGCGTTTGAGAACAAAGCCCTCCGCATTCCAACCGAAGCCCACGTCTATCACGACAACGCAACTATTCACGAGGTACTACGGAGGAGCACCAATCGTTACTTCCACAGGCTTCAAAATCATCCTTATCTGCTGACCATCATTCCCCTGAACAGCAGCGAGCAGATCAGAAGACTGTATAGGACCCACCCACTTGACCTCTCACTTACTTCCTAGCTACTATCTCAGTTCCAACTTCCAATTTAGTTATAAGCAAAGTTCCCGCCAAATATATTTTCCTTAACATCAGTTTACAATAAAATAAAAAAATATTATTAATAATAATAAAAATAAACAACTTACATTTTAAAACCTGTTGCTTCGTCGCCTTCTATTTTTACTTGTTCTTTATCATTTTCGGGGTGAATCGAAGTATCGCATAAGAAAGTCCGTAAATCAAGTATACTAAAATTTAATAAAATTTAATAAATTTAATACATTTAAATTTAATTAAATTAATAAAACTAAATTTAATAAAAACAATAATGGAAATTGGTACTGAGCCGAAGTTTATACATTTGCAGTTACAAAGCAGTTTTAAAGCAAAAGCAATTGCAAGCAAGCAATTCGAATTCCCCTTTATAAAATAAATAATATGCCTGTTGCTGGCTTTGATTTGTTTACACGGTCGGCACAGGCAGTCACCAAGAAAACAGGAGCTGTTCTTTAGTAATGGAGAGCTTAAAAGTTCATGCGCAGTGCAACGCATGTACGAATCGGTCAAGGGTGTACCATAAATGAGTAAATTTATGTCATGACTGCATTTTATGTTTATGACCAGTTCTGCCGTAATTAAATAGCTAGATACATTCAAACATTGTAATTGATAATAGAAGAAATAATAATACAAAATAAAATACGAAAATAATAATTAAAATAGGAGAATAAAGTGACATTTGTTTTTTTTTTATTTTATAATATATTTATATATAATATTGAAGAAATGTCGATTACGTCGATATGCTTACCTAAACTTTTTTGGCTGATTCACCAATAACTTTCATTTCTAAACATTTTAAATACAAAATGCTTTAGAAAAACTAATTTTTACAGAATACCTTATTGACTGCTTATCACGAAGTTCTTTTAATACGATTATTTATGAATTTATGTATACGGCAAAGCTGGAGTACGATTTAACACTTCTCTTTTTGATGATGCTTGAATACAAACTGAATCTTAAAGTTAAACAAAATATTTCTCATAACGGCCGCGCAAATATGCAGTATTCGCCGGCTATGTATTGGCATCCGGCCAGACGCTGTGTCGACAGTTTGGCCCGACCGAGCACTTAGGTAATCGGACATTGCCGATGCGCGGTTAACTTCACCCCTCGGCCGACCCTATTTTGGCAATCATCTTCTTAAGCTGGGCCGCAGTTCCTCGGGCCTGTGTGACTCGCCGATAGGTTAGGCCGATGCAGATCAAAGCGCAGCATATTGCTCTTGCTATGAATACCATCTGGTATGATTGATGATGGTTGATCTCTTTCCCGAACTCCTAAATGTGTTCCAGATTACGTTTACTTAATCAGGGAAGGTACGGAAGACTGAGACTTCCATGGTGACGTTCAAGAAGGGCGAGCTGGCAACTCCTGGAGCCCTCTTCTGGGCTGTGTCATGATTAACCAATCGGGTTTCGTTGGCGGTGGCACTCTCCGTGATCTCACCGACACATCCAGCAATCACGTTGTTCTCTAGCCTGAGTATGGTGTCGTGATGCGACACAGGGAGTATGGTGTCGTGATGCGACACAGGGAAAACAGTGATTTTGTCGCAGGCCGACTTTATTTTTAACTTAATAATAAAGTGTAGGATGTTATCGGATTGTAAGATTTTAACGGATGATACGGACAAAACATCTCTAATCGCGGTCTCGGTGGGCTCTTCCATCCACACACCTTCTAGGTCTGCATGATCTAAGATGCTACGGCTAACAACATTAACTTTGGCAAGTGCCACTGCCACAGCATTAAACCCTGGAGCTCCATTGAGATTATCCTATTTCGAGTTAAAAGCACCTCGAATAGGTGCCCTGTATCAATTTAGGACTTTTTAGCTGACCTCAGAAGTTGGTTGACGGTTGCGGAAATTTTATTAATTTGATTTTGTATTTTATTGTTGATATTGACATGCCATTGTTTGCATTTATTAATTGAAATTCCTTAAATTTAATTTGTTCAAAGTCTTCCGCGTCCGACGTTCCTGCCACTACTTTCAACGCGGTCCCTAGGAAGTCTAAGCTTCTGGCTACTCTATGATGGATGCTCAACGAGTCGAGCAGGTCGCGCAGATGGGCAACATCAACAACCAAAAGTTTCTGCATGTGGGACTGAGGGAACATGGTGGTTATTTCATAAGTTTCTTCTATGACACGCCTATATTCCGAGAGATTCGCTGAGTATTTAACAATTCGGTCATCAACGATGGGAATGTACTTGACTTTAGAATAGTCGACTATTTCGTTCGCTAGCTTGGTCATTTTCGGGAAGTAGTACTCGGAGAGTACCTGCTTCACGTTCTCTTGGGCAGATCTGTGAGCTCTGTTTCGCTCGACAGTGAGAATTTCTCGTCTCTCAATTGCAAAAATGTCCGTTACTCGGTTTTGCAGTGCCAAAATTTGTTGGCAGGGAACTGCCGAACCAATTTGTCCTGTATCATTGCTAGCGTGTGCAAATCGCAATGAATGGCGTTTACGCCTTTAAGAACTATGACGATCGCGAGCTTCTCAAGCAATGACTCCTCGCAAGTGAAGTCAATGTTAAGGCCTCTCTTGTTTCCAAAGAGGACGAAGCTGCGTTTTGACTTAGAGCGTGCTTCCTCCAGAGTTATCTTGTTTTGGACGCAATTGAGAGGCTTGTCCGTGGATTAAATGGTGTGGGCTAGCGACAGCTCACTGTGAATTGTGGCCGCGCTCGAGAATTTCGACCCAAAATCTTTAATAAAGCATCTCTAATAGCCAGCCAGGACCATGAATGACCTTACTTCAAACACGTTTTTAGGCACCGGGAATTCCTTGATGGCCCTAACTTTTTCCGGGTCAGTAGTTGTCCCATTGTTGGTGACTATAAACCCCAAAAAGTGGACGCTTTTTTTGAAAAAGACCGATTTTTGCGCTGACACCCTCATATTGACGTCGTGCAAATTCTTTAGAATCCAGTCTACGTATGTGGGCGCCTTTGTCTTCTAAGAAAACGATAACATCGTCGACATAGACATAGCAAAATTTGCCAATCTGCTCTCGCAGTATGTCTTTCTAAGATGCTGGCAGAATTCCTCAACCCGAATGGCAGTCGGCGAAACTCGTATTTTCGTCCGTTTACGGAAAAGGAAGTTTTCTCAAGGTCACGCTCTGCCAGTGTAGTTTGGTGATAGGCAGACCTTAAGTCGAGTGTCGTGAAGTATTTGGCCTCGCCTAAATTCCCTAGTATCATAGAGATATTTGGCATGGGATAGCTGTCTGGTACTGTCTTCTCGTTTAATTTTCGAAAGTCTTATACCAGCCGCATTTTCCGGTTGCCAGTTTCGTCAGTGCCCATTTTGTCTTCTACAAAAATTGGGTTATTGTAGGGGGATCTCGACTTCTGGATTGAAATTCGTCATTGACGAAATCAGCTGCCTCTATTGGATACGGGTAGGGTCTGGCATAAATGGGTTCCTCATCAACTGTCCTGATGGTGGCCACCACTGACGTTTTGTAAGGTAATGTCTCATTTGGGTTTGCGAACGCATTTTTCCTGTCGCACAGCATTTTTGAAAACGCTCTCCTGACTGAAGGTGGTCCGTTCGAGCAGTCCACTTCAGTAAAATTTACGTTGGGGCATGATTGGAATTCTAGCTTTTGAGGTGGCAAAAAGATGGACAAAGCGATGCCCCTGCCTTTATAAACAGGTCAAGGCCGATGATGGCATCAAAGGAGGACAAATCTGGTAAGATGAAGAACGTGTCCTTCAAGTTGAAAAGGGATACGAAGCATTTTTTTGTGATTGTGGTTACGCCATGGATAGAATGTATCGGAAATGGCGAATCTACTGGGCGGGCGCCTTTCAAGCCTTCGTATGGACGGATGAAATTTTTTTACGTGCCCGTGTCTATTAAGAACTTTATTTCCACCCCTGCTACTCTTCGTCTGATGACGGCAAGCAGGGATTTTCCCCTAAATATTTAATGACGTCCGAATCATAGTCTTGAATGGCGTCGTCGTCAATTTCCTGAGCCGCGCTTGAAGCTGCGGCGGTATATTCCCCCGGTTTCGCCTGCGCTCAGCGCGACGTGGTTAACCCTCTGCATTTTGTGTGGGCCCGATCGATCGGACACGGCCGGCTTCCTGGGTTGGTATGCCGGGGCTTGAGGACAGTGATGGGTCAATGTCCGTGGGTTCGGGAAAGTCTCCACTGCGTGGGGCCGCAAGGTGAGTTTTTTTCTCGACCAAACGAGGATAACACGGCATCGGCAGGTCCTCTTATTTTGCTCCTAATTATGATAACCGCCTTATAATGGCGTGAGCTATTTACATAATTTCTAAAGATATAATATGCGGCTACTGCTGCTTGGCGCCATGAGACGTATGCGACTTGTGCTCCCGTAAATTCAGGCAGGCACTTGAGGCATCTAGGGCTCATCACATTTGACGTTGTCCCTAATTTCTATGTGTTCATAGATTTTGATTTGGGGAGCTCCCACTTGGGCGGGAGGGATTTGTACTGCGTTGACCTGTTCGGTCAGCCTGTTGTATAGCCAGGCATAGCTCGTTTTCCCTATGTTGGCTTTCGATGTTGGCTTCTTGCACTGCATGCTGAACGGCCGCCTGTATAGTGGCCATTATTTGTTCCATGCTAAAAGCCATATTCGCGGATGTGAGTGCGCTAGCGTTTTGCGCTTCTTGGTGTGAAAAATCTGGCCGTCCCTTCGGTCTCGGACTCAGAGTCATTGGAGAATTGTCTTGTGTTCCTATACTGGTGAAAGGGATTGCTCATGTGGAGATGTAGCTATAAGATCGCCCAAAGGAATTAGTTTATGCTCGAATTGCATACCCACAGAGGCAATTGGGCTGGTGAGGGGGCCGCGGGGGCTGAGCCACAGCTTTAGTTATGTGTGCGAGCTTGTCGAACTGCGCTATTGCCTTGCCGAGTAGAGACAAGGTGAGGGGTGCGCGGGGACTGAGCCTCTGCTATGACAAACAAAGAAAAATAGAAACAACAAAGTGCCAAGTATCGTGTTCCCGAAAATGGAGTGGGGAGACAAAACGGAAAGAAAAATAAATAACCAAGACTGTGCAGCTAATACCAAGAATTCTTGTGTAACAAAGAAACGTATATGAATTATTTTTGGTTGGAAATTAAACTTTTAGCTAGCAGTTCTTTTGCTTTAGTTAACTTTTGTATTGCTGTATAAAAATATTTATTAATTAATTCAAAAAAAAAATGCAAACAATGTTGGAAAGTGAATATTCCGAAAGAGGCTTATATATAAGCCACATAAAATGTGTTAATACTAAACCATCAACCAATAATGAGGATTAATTTACCTAAATTGTTAGTAGAGCTGCAGATTATATATGACAGTGTAAGAAACATTATTATTATTATTTTTTATTTTTTATAATTTTATTTTTTATATTTTATATTTATATTATTATTATTTTTTAAATTATTTAATTTTTTTTTGATTTAACGCAGACGTCGAAAGTTATCTGTATGAAAGACTTTCTTTGCCTTTCAAAGCGAACGGACGTGTTTTTTTTGTGCGCTCTGCGTTTTTATCACTATTTTGCCTACCTTACGATCAAACCGGCGTTCGATTTAAATACATTTAAAATCTTTAACAATTTTAAATCACTTTTATAATTTCCGTCTCGCTTACGGGTGTGCAGTGATATATTTGGTGAGAATTAATATTTATTAATTTTAATCCAAGCATAGCTCTGCTTTGCTGTACTATTTGTGGTTGCTCTTTTCGCTATTTCCGTTCGAGTTGCTTATCTCTACCTCTAAGCCTAACCTCTAACTCTTATACTAACATACAAACTGTTCTCTTGTTCTAATTTTCTTTTGGTACAGTGGTTCAAGGTATAACATAAATTGAAATAAAAAATAAATATAATATTTAATAAAAATGGAATTTAAAGTAGTCTGCGCAATTAAGTCTTGCAATAAGACCTGTGCTGTGTGACAACATGGTACATGCCAAATGTGCCGGTTTCACAGCCTCAGTGTCGGACGGAGTGTCCCGGAGCTCTGGCTTGCACTTTTGTTGCAGTGACTGTCGTGCCGTGCAGAGCGAGATGAGAGCGTTCATGCGGCACACAAGGAATGGATTTAACGAATTGAAAGCTGGTTTTCGCAAAATCAGCGATCAATTCAATGCGCTTAATTCTCAATTTAGTAACCTTCAGTTACTAATAGAGTCTCCGAAGCGCAAAAAATCCACCCTAGGGGAGCCGTGTGCACCAGCTAATCCTCTGCCCGCACTGCCGACTATCACTCAACCCCTGAAAACTCCAAGAGTCAGGACTGATAAAAATTTGGGTACCGAATGCGTCAGTGATCGTGTGCAACTTTCTGACTTGTCCCCTATGGCATCACTACCAGTGTCGCCACAGCCCCAATTGATGCATACCGCTGTAAAACCCACTGGGAACATTGGGTCCGGACCCCCGGCACCGACTGGTATCGCAGTCCTACAAACTGAGAGACCAAAGCCCCTAAAGGTTGTTCCTCCAACGAAACAAATATTTGTTTCACGGCTCGCCCCTAATACCTCAGAGATCGATATCTCGGCTTATATCAAAGCCAAAACAAAAGCCGAAATTAAGGTGGAGGACATCTCCAAATTTAAATTTGCACTTTCGAGGCGCACATCATTCTTTAAGATATGTGTGCCTTTGTCGATGTTTGAGACGGTGTGTTCGCCTGGCTTCTGGCCAGACTACATATTCGTTCAAGAACATCTGCCGAGAAAACAAAAAAAAAATACCAGGCCCGTGGGAGTCAAACTCACCAAAGCCACACCAACTGACCAGCCAACTTCTATTTTAAAAAACTAACACACTCCATTACTCTTACCTATCAGAATACTAGGGGCCTTCGTAGTAAGCTCCCTAGGCTATACTCTGTTAGCTTTTCCTTTGCATCTAAGGTTATTGTCTTCAGTGAAACCTGGTTAAAGACGGAGATCCTTAGCTCCGAAGTTTTTTCAGGCAGCCACACCACTTTCAGACGCGACCGACCTCTCCAAAGAGGCGGAGAAGTACTAATCTCAGTAGACTCCTCTTTTCATTCTGAAGAGGTCAAGTTGCAAGAGTTTGGTAATTTAGAATTTCTTTGCGTTAAGATCACTTTGTCCGATCAATCGCTGTTTATTACCTGTCCATATATACCGCCTTCATCCGAACCGCCTACTTACTGGCATCATTTGTCTGCTATCCAGTCGGTTTTTAATATTATGTCCGATAGCGACCAACTGGTGGTTCTGGGTGACTTTAATATACCAGAACTCACTTAGTCAAATATCGATAACGTTACAGCTTTATCACTCTCTTCACACCATGATTTTACTGCGGGCATGTTTGACATGTCTTTAGGTCAATTTAACCATGTCAGAAATTCTTTAGGTCGGCTTCTAGACTTATGTTTTGTGTATGATCCAGATGGAATCACCCTTTCCAGAGCCCTGCCGTTGGTGACCCCAGAAGTTCCATATCATCCTACGCTTGAGGTTTCAATCGAAACCATTGCCTTAGTTAAACCTCATAGCGTATGTAATAGAATTCGCTGCTTTAGTAAGGCTGACTTTAAAAAGCTCAATAACTTAATTCTTTCCTTTGATTGGTCTGATCTTTTGGCATGCAATGATATAAATATCGCATTAGCATATTTTTATAGGAGTTTGAATAGTTGTTTTGACTCTTGTGTGCCGTGGAAGTATCCGTCCGTTAAAGACAACCCCCTTTGGTTTACAAGGAGCCTAAATAATGTGAAATATATCAAAAATATACTTTTAAACAAATATAAAAGAACCGACTGCAATCTAACTTTTTCAAGGTACTTAGTAGCTCGGTCGAACTTCACCGTGCATAACGCTGAATGTTATAGAGATTATATTCGCCGTTGTCGGGTTCAGTTCAAGCAGGACACAAAGCAGTTGTATAATTTCGTAAACACAAAGCGGAAACATGTATCTTCTCCTTCCTTGCTCTCGTTTGAAAATTCTCTTGCGATTACAGATCAGGGTATTGCAGATCTATTCGCAAAATTCTTTCAAACAATGTATTCACCTTGTACTATTTCTGATCAGCCCTACACACATATGAAATTCATTTAGCCAATCTTATTTTTGGTCCATCTCTCTCCGAGCGTAGTTTGTTATCGGATCTTTTAAAGGTTAAACCGGTACTTTTACCAGGTCCCGATGGAGTACCAGGCTGCATGCTAAAGAATTGCGCTGAGTCATTGTGCAAACCTCTTTCAAAGCTTTTCACCTTATCTCTGGAAACGTCGATATTTCCCCTTATGTGGAAGGAATCCTTTATAATTCCCCTATCTAAGAAAGGGAAAAAATCTGATGCTACCAATTATAGAGGCATCTCTAAATTGTCAGCAATTCCAAAGCTATTTGAAAAAATTATAACTCCTCATCTGTAGCACCTCTGTAGTTCAATCATTTCTCCATGCCAGCATGGTTTTATTAGGCGTCGCTCCACCACCACCAACTTGTTGGAGCTCACCTCATTGGTAATTGATGGCTTCCAAAATGGCCTTTAAACAGATGTCATCTACACTGACTTTAGTAAAGCATTTGACTCTGTAAACCACTCACTCCTTTTGAGAAAATTCGATCTTTTGGGATTTCCTACTAACCTTCTTTCGTGGATTTCCAGTTATCTTTCTGGAAGAACCCAACGCGTCCTTTTTAATGATGTATTCTCCTGCCTAGTCTGAGCTACATCTGGAGTCCCTTAAGGAAGTCATCTCGGGCCTTTACTTTTTACCGTTTTTATAAATGACTTGCCTTTTGCTTTACCAAACTCTTGTGTACCTATGTACGCAGATGACGTTAAGCTGTGTGTTCAGTATAAATCTTCCTCTGCCCAATACAAACTTCAGTCCGATCTGGACAAGTTCCAAAATTGGTGTTCTGCTAATGACTTAAAACTCAATGGGTCAAAATGCAAACTTATATCATTCTATTGCTTAAGCCCCATCCAGGCAACTTATTTTCTCTATGGGACCGCCCTAGAAAGATTAACTCAGGTTAACGACCTAGGTGTCCTATTAGACTTCAAGCTTAAATTTACCGACCATGTATCAGCAATGGTAAATAAAGCCAAGGGTGTGCTTGGCTTTATTAAAAGATGGTTAAAGGAATTTAATGACCCTTATATAACTAAAATTTGTTACATATTCTTGAATACGGTTCGTGTGTCTGGAGTCCCCAATATGGGGTTCATCAAGACCGTATTGAATCAGTACAAAAGAACTTTCTCCTATTTGCTCTTAGGGGTCTAAACTGGGTTGCAGGTATTCAACTACCGTCTTATCATAGCAGACTTCTTTTAATAAACTTACATCCCTACTAAACCGTAGGAATATGCTGGGTGTAGTTTTCATCAATAACCTTATTAATGGTGAAATCGACAGCCAAAACCTTCTAAGTCTGTTAAAATTTAACGTTCCTTTTAGGGCCTCTCAAACTTTCCTCCCCTTATTTCTTAACTTTTGTAGGTCAACATATGCCCAGCATGACCCTTTCAGGGTACTACGTTCCTACTACAATAACCTTTATAAAATGTTTTTATGAAATAATATTTTATTTTATTTAAAACGCCAAATAATACGATTTCTTGTGTTTCTGCTGACTTATAGTCCGTCAAAGTCCTTGGTTACCCCAAGTTTACTAGAAAAAACGTATACAAATAAAACGAACACAATATATTTTTGTAATCTGTACACTTTGGATATATTAGTACAGGCACGTTTTGGGTGTGACTTGCCCTCGTTACAGTTCTCCTTTTTTCTTTCCAATCGGTAACCGCTCTCTTTCTAATATTATGTGTGTTCATTACCTTTATCCCTGGCATAAGTGGTTTATTGGGTTTTTAAAGCATTCCCCCTTCATAAATGTTTTCAAAAAATGTTTTACTTCTATAACTTTTACTAACAAACCTTAAATTAATATAAATAATTACAAAAATTTTTCTCAAGGCTCAGATGTATATGTGTTACAATATTAGTTTCCACTGAATTTTACCTAAATATTAAATTATTATAAATTATACATATATATGTACAATTTTTTAAAGGGGTTTTGTTATTTAATTAACGTACCATTAAATAAAGAGTAGAAAAAAAATAAATGTATACTATATAATGAGCAATATAAAAATCTAGTTGCAAATATCAAATGAAAATCCTCTTCCAAACAAATATCCCTAAATCCTTATTTAAATATGTGCAACGAAGTAAAGGATACAGCTGTAAACCGGGTTTTGTATAAAGCTTGTATAATAATATCGTACAAAATATGTTTTACATACGTAATAATCGTAATTTTCTATTAAACTTTTAAACGGGTTGAAAAAAAATGATTTTCTTTATTTCATTAAAGTAAACTTAAAATGAAAAAAAATTTGTCAAATTTAATTTGATATCACTTAATTTAATATCAACCAGTTACAATTTTTAAAATAAAAAATAAAATTATTTGTTCAAGGTCTTTAACTAAAAGATGAAGATTGAATTAAAATATAATTTTTTTAACTATTAACTTTTTATTAAAAAAACAGAATTAATAAAATTATATAGCTAAGACAATAGAAAATATAAATATGAATTTATGACTTTTGATTTAATATTCACATTAATAAAAGAAAATGGTTTTAATCAAGTAATCAAGTGAGAAATGCAAACAGAAGATTTGATGCCTCATGAAAGCTTTGGTTATAGATCACAAATACACATTTACAAACTACATCAGGTGGTGACCGATTCCTCTTGTTTAAACATTACAACTGGTTTTGGGCATCGGAACAAAGACACATACGCATCCTTAAATAATATACAAACATTTTTAATTTTTGTAATAATTAATTGTATTTTTATTAATAAACTTTCAGCCTCCAGAGAATGAACTTCAAAAGTCTCATGATCAAAATCCAGTCGCCTTAAGCGAACATCAGTTACGCGTTCAGGCCTCTCTGCAGCGACTCAACATTCCCGACTGGTTCCGACAGTACAATCAAGGAGATGAGCCCACATCAGATGGAACTTCTGCTACCGCACGAACAATTACAGGTGGCTATCGACCATGGCAGGGACTCAAGTTCTTTAGGGTCGCAACGTTCCGATCGAAGTCCTTTGCTACTTAGCCCGTCCGCACACAGCCACCATGGTGGCCAGAGCACATCTATTGGCGGATCGTCTGCTGATTACGAGTCGGCCCATGTTCAGACGGGTGACGGAGCCATTCGATGGTCCACCTCCTACCTTAACGCAACTCAGACTTCTCCCATCATCACGCAAGCCATCCCAGCGGACGTCACACGAACGGTGGGTTTACCAACCATTCATGCAATACTAACATATATATGTGTATATTTTAATACATATATTTTTCCTACTGTTTTTAATTGTCTTTATATAAAAGTCAGTTTTAATGTTTACAGATTCAAGATTAGTTTATTGTTGACGGTACTGACCGGTCATATGTTCATAAACTATAACAGCAAATCCCTTCAACGATAATCCTTTCTGCAACCACCTAAAAACCACTGTAACGTCGGAAACGATAAAAATCTTAAGAAAATACATCAAGAAACACTTGAAGATACAAACTTGTGTGCAAACTTTGAGAATCTATCTTAATTTTGTAGTTATGACGGAACCCACCCTTTATATTATTATACCCCTTGGTTTACAAGTAGCCTAATTAATCTTAAACATATTAAAAAAAGACTTTTAAACAAATTAAAAAGAATCGGATGCAATCTAACTTTTTCAAGGTACTTAGTAGCATAACGTTGAATGTTACAGAGATTATATTCGCCGCTGTCGGGTTCAGTTCAATCAGGATCCGAAGCAGTTTTATAATTTTCTAAACACCAAGCGGAAACATGTATCTTCTTATCTTCTCCTTCCTTGCTTTCGTTTGAAAATTCTTCTGCGAATACGGATCAGGCCATTGCAGATCTATTCGCAAAATTTTTTCAAACAACGTGTTCACTTTGTACTATTTCTGATCAGCCCTACATATGTGAAATTCATTCAGCCAATCTTATTTTTGGTCCATATATCTCCGAGCGCAGTATGTTATCGGATCTTTTAAAGGTTAAACCGGTACTTTCACCAGGTCCCGATGGAGTACCAGGCTGTGTGCTAAAGAATTGTGCCGAGACATTGTGCAAACCTCTTTCAAAGTTTTTCAACTTATCTCTGGAAACGTCGATATTTCCCCATATGTGGAAGGAATCCTTTATAATTCCCCTGCATAAAAAAGGGGAAAAAATCTTATGCTACCAATTATAGAGGCATCTCTAAAATGTCAGCAATTCCAAAGTTATTTGAAAAAATTATAACTCCTCATATGCAACACCTCTGTAGCTCAATCATTTCCATGCCAGCATGGTTTTATTAGGGTCGTTCCACCACAACAAACTTGTTAGAGCTGAGATCGTTTGTGATTGATGGCTTCCAAAATGGCCTTCAAACAGATGTCATTTACACTGACTTAAGTTAAGCATTTGACTCTGTAAACCACTCACACCTTTTGAGAAATCTCGATCTTTTGGGATTTTCTGTTAACCTTCTTTCGTGGATTTCCAGTTATCTTTCTGGAAGAACCCAAGGCGTCCTTTTTAATGATGTATTTATTTTGTAATGTAGTAGTCCTTTTTAATGATGCCTTTTACTTTACCAAACTCTCGTGTACTTATGTACACTAACGTCATCAGCTGTGTCTTCAATATAAATCTTCCTCTGCCCAACACGAACTTCAGTCTGATCTGGACAAGTTCCAAAATTGGTGTTCTGCAAATGACTTAAAATTTAATGGGTCAAAATGCAAATTCTATCGCTGAAGCCCTATCGAGGCCACTTACTTTCTTTATGGGAAAGATTAACTTATGTTAACGACCTAGGTGTTCTATTAGACTTCAAGCTTAAATTTACTGACCATATATCGGCAATGGTAAATAAAGCCAAGGGTGTGCTTGGCTTCATTAAAAGATGGTCAAAGGAATTTAATGACCCTTATATAACTAAAACTCTTTACATATCTTTAGTTCGTCCGATTCTTGAATACGGTTCTTGTGTCTGGATTCCCCTATATGGGGTTCATCAAGACCGTATTGAATCAGTACAGAAGAACTTTCTCCTTTTTGCTCTTAGGGGACTAAACTGGGATGCAAGTATCCAACTCGTATCATAGCAGACTACTTTTAATAAACTTACCATACCTACTAAACCGTAGGACTATGCTGGATGTAGTTTTCATTAATAACCTTACTAATGGTGTAATCGACATTCGACATTCCCCGCGATTCGAGCCATACGATAAACGGCAGCGCCCCTCGGTCGGTTAGGCGGGAGGTAGGCTGTACGTATGCAGTGGGACCAAAAAAAAAATAACAATAATAATAATAATAATAATAATAATAATAATAATAATAATAATAATAATTATTATAATAATAATAATAATAATAATAATAATAATAATAATAATAATAATAATAATAATAATAATAACAATAATAATTTTGGGCAGAAGTGTGCAGCGCAGGGAAGGAGACATCTCCGAACCTATAAAGTATATATATTCTGGATCAGAATCACCTCCTGTGTCGATATAAGCATGTCCGACTGTCCGTCTCTCTGTTTCTACGTGAACTAGTGTCTCTGTTTTGGAGCTATCGACTTCAAACTTTGCCCATACCCTTCGGCCGCAATCGGTAGAGAATATCCTAGAGATACATTATAACTAAACAATGTTATTAAAGATAGAATCTTGAAATTTACACAGATCTTCTTTTATGGGAATCTAAGCCAACAACTTTCGTGTTTTTGGGTGTAGAAGCGTCGGACTTCTTTCAAAATCCAGTTTATATGAATCTGAGCTTGTTATGAATGATTTTGTAAGGATCGGCTAACTATATCTGAAATTTGCTATATCTTTAAGCAATAGAAGCCGCTATGTAACTACAAGGGTATATAAACTTCGATTCCGTCCGAAATTCAATTTCCATTCTTGTTAACCTTAAGGAGTTCTCTTGCTGTGAGCATTTTAGCTCTGTATTTTGGTGGCAGTATATCTGCTAGGGCAAAAATCAAGTGTTTTTACGTTTGTGGTGTAACATCGACACATCTACGCAGACACGTTGTTTGTGCAGTGTTGAGAGTTTTGTTATTTCCGATATTAAGATTCCTTTTTGGATCTGATATTGGACTTACAAATGTTTCTAAAATTCCGATGTTTGAGACTAGATTTTGATGTTAGTTGCCGTTTAGAGTAATCAAAATATGTTGGGCCCAGCAGTTTACTTGTTCCCGCAGTTAATTTAAGCTTTAAAGAAGCGGTCCACTTTCCGTCTGCTTGCATGTATTTTAGTTTTGCCCCCGCCTCATCCCTCACGTGGACTTTTTGTTACATAAAAGCTCGGCATATTGCTCAATCTTTAACGGCTGCGTGGGAGTCATTGCTCTTGATTGCCGTGTTGCGATTGCATTGATCGGGTTTGAATTTGGAGTTAAATAAATAAAATCGTCAGCAAATTGGTCTGAAGTCTGACTGTTATTGATTTAATAAAGTCTTTTCGTATATAGATTAAACAATATGGGAAAAAGGCAGAACCTTGAGGTTGTCCACCCCTAATTACAGCCGAAGATTTGTTTAGGTGTAAGTGCAGAAAAGAGAAGAAGTTTAGAATCCAGTTCATGTAGTTGTTAATACCTTCGTTTCTAATAAGAGTTTGAGGATATCAAGATTCACGCAGTTGTATGCATTCTCAATATCGACCATGATAGTAACTATAGCTTTGCGATCTATTTTGCTTGATTCTGTCGGGTTTAGAAGGTTTTTAATGCCCATGAAAGCTGATTTACATTTTTGATATTTTTTAGATACTGGGGGGACTGTTCGATTCGTTCTAGAAATGTTTAAGTTTCTCTTCGATCATTAAATTTTAAGTTTTGGCAAAAACAAAAATTCAGGAAACGGGGCGGAAGTTTTTAAACGAAGTAAGGTCTTTGGCTTCATTTATCTGGTACCACACATTTGTTAAAGATTTTGTTAAATCCTGTTAGGACACTAGAAGAAGATGATTTAATGATTATATGATTTAATGAGCGTACCATTTTATGAGTAACTTTATCTTTACCACCAGCGGTGTTAATAGTTTTCCTCAGTACATTGTTCTAAATTAAAGTGATTGGCTGTGACATGGTTGTCACAGAGAGAGACGCAAATGAAAGTTGACGGCTTCAATAAATTTTGGGTAGGCTAGGTTTCAGGTGAGCAATGATCTGCGCCTTAGTGTACATACAATATTACAGTTAAAGTTTCTCGTTCCACCATCCTTCGAACACTTGTTTTTGATAATGGAAAATGTGGTTGCTCTGATTCGATGCAAACTTCAAGATTGTGTTTTCGACATTTCTTAACTTTTTCGCACGTGTGTGTTTTGATAATAACATCGTTTTTCGTTATTATTTTGTTTTTTTTTTTCATTCAGTGGAGTTTTTCCAAGGGCGGCGTGGTAGCCTAAAATAATAAAAAAATCTATATTTTTTATAAATTTTTTTTTTACCGGTATTTTTGACCGACAAAAATTACTTTGTTGTTGTTGTTTAGATAATTGAGAATAGTATTTGTTTTCAAAAACGGAGGTTGAGATACTAGGCTCAAAAATTGTCGCAGAGATTTGTAGTGTTCACAATCATTGTGATCAATGATTGTGAGTAAAGAAGTTTTTGAATTTTTATACCTTTTTTTAACAGCTATAACAACTCCATCATAGCCATCATCTATTTGTTTTACAATTAGATCAAAATGTGTTTAATCTTTATATTTTTATTCTCAAATGGCTTGCTGTGTAAAGGAAAACACTTTTAAAAGTATTTGTTACTCCTTGTGTTGATTTAAAAGAATTTACAGTGTCTTTGTCACAATCGATGTTCCTGTAATTGTTTGTTTAAGTTTCTAATTGAAAAGAAATGGGTGTCGCGGATCGAATTAGGATTTTGATTGTTATGTATTTAAATTAGGCGCCGCTCTGTATTTTGGTGGCAGTATATCTGCTAGGGCAAAAATCAAGTGTTTTTACGTTTGTGGTGTAACATCGACACATCTACGCAGACACGTTGTTTGTGCAGTGTTGAGAGTTTTGTTATTTCCGATATTAAGATTCCTTTTTGGATCTGATATTGGACTTACAAATGTTTCTAAAATTCCGATGTTTGAGACTAGATTTTGATGTTAGTTGCCGTTTAGAGTAATCAAAATATGTTGGGCCCAGCAGTTTACTTGTTCCCGCAGTTAATTTAAGCTTTAAAGAAGCGGTCCACTTTCCGTCTGCTTGCATGTATTTTAGTTTTGCCCCCGCCTCATCCCTCACGTGGACTTTTTGTTACATAAAAGCTCGGCATATTGCTCAATCTTTAACGGCTGCGTGGGAGTCATTGCTCTTGATTGCCGTGTTGCGATTGCATTGATCGGGTTTGAATTTGGAGTTAAATAAATAAAATCGTCAGCAAATTGGTCTGAAGTCTGACTGTTATTGATTTAATAAAGTCTTTTCGTATATAGATTAAACAATATGGGAAAAAGGCAGAACCTTGAGGTTGTCCACCCCTAATTACAGCCGAAGATTTGTTTAGGTGTAAGTGCAGAAAAGAGAAGAAGTTTAGAATCCAGTTCATGTAGTTGTTAATACCTTCGTTTCTAATAAGAGTTTGAGGATATCAAGATTCACGCAGTTGTATGCATTCTCAATATCGACCATGATAGTAACTATAGCTTTGCGATCTATTTTGCTTGATTCTGTCGGGTTTAGAAGGTTTTTGATGCCCATGAAAGCTGATTTACATTTTTGATATTTTTTAGATACTGGGGGGACTGTTAGATTCGTTCTAGAAATGTTTCTCTTCGATCATTAAATTTTAAGTTTTGGCAAAAACAAAAATTCAGGAAACGGGGCGGAAGTTTTTAAACGAAGTAAGGTCTTTGGCTTCATTTATCTGGTACCACACATTTGTTAAAGATTTTGTTAAATCCTGTTAGGACACTAGAAGAAGATGATTTAATGATTATATGATTTAATGAGCGTACCATTTTATGAGTAACTTTATCTTTACCACCAGCGGTGTTAATAGTTTTCCTCAGTACATTGTTCTTAATTAAAGTGATTGGCTGTGACATGGTTGTCACAGAGAGAGACGCAAATGAAAGTTGACGGCTTCAATAAATTTTGGGTAGGCTAGGTTTCAGGTGAGCAATGATCTGCGCCTTAGTGTACATACAATATTACAGTTAAAGTTTCTCGTTCCACCATCCTTCGAACACTTGTTTTTGATAATGGAAAATGTGGTTGCTCTGATTCGATGCAAACTTCAAGATTGTGTTTTCGACATTTCTTAACTTTTTCGCACGTGTGTGTTTTGATAATAACATTGTTTTTCGTTATTATTTTGTTTTTTTTTTTTCATTCAGTGGAGTTTTTCCAAGGGCGGCGTGGTAGCCTAAAATAATAAAAAAATCTATATTTTTTATAATTTTTTTTTTTTACCGGTATTTTTGACCGACAAAAATTACTTTGTTGTTGTTGTTTAGATAATTGAGAATAGTATTTGTTTTCAAAAACGGAGGTTGAGATACTAGGCTCAAAAATTGTCGCAGAGATTTGTAGTGTTCACAATCATTGTGATCAATGATTGTGAGTAAAGAAGTTTTTGAATTTTTATACCTTTTTTTAACAGCTATAACAACTCCATCATAGCCATCAACTATTTGTTTTACAATTAGATCAAAATGTGTTTAATCTTTATATTTTTATTCTCAAATGGCTTGCTGTGTAAAGGAAAACACTTTTAAAAGTATTTGTTACTCCTTGTGTTGATTTAAAAGAATTTACAGTGTCTTTGTCACAATCGATGTTCCTGTCATTGTTTGTTTAAGTTTCTAATTGAAAAGAAATGGGTGTCGCGGATCGAATTAGGATTTTGATTGTTATGTATTTAAATTAGGCGCCGCTAGGGAGCAAGAAGTCTGGAATTTCTGGATTCATAGATTGTTTGTAATTGGGCACACTAATTGTGCTCCAAAGCTTACACGAATTTTCCTTCGCGGTCATTCCGATCAACAAGTTCAACAGAAGAGGAGAGGAAATGCTGCGGTAGGATATTAAGATTAAGATAAGTTGAGGTTAAGTTTAAGTTTGTATTATCTCAACAGAATAAAACGCATCGCATCGCGCACGCAACCAGTGCCCATATACACCAACATGCTCTACCCCACTCGTAGTTGTATGGCAAGATTTGGGACTTTTTGTTTCGGTGTGGAGCAACGCGTTAAAGGCAACTCTCTTCAGAAATTGTGGATCGGCGTCAAATGGGAGTTTCGGATTTATTTGGAACTAGTTGACCCACCACACTTCGTACTGCCTAAAACGGTTTTTGCATCATTTTATCTTGATCTTGAATTTGGAGATCTAGGTTGAAAAGGTCAGACAGGTATTCCGAAGACCTCTACGAACACAAAACGAACAAACATAGACATCTGTGGTCGGTATTTCTTTCCAAAATGAAGTCAGTTCGTGAGTACGACAAAACGTTTTAGGGTCTCCCTTTTAAAATGTGAGCAAAGCAACAGTGCAGCCACATTTTGCTTAGACCAGCTTTGAACGAGAATGGAAAGCTAACTTCGGACGGAGCCGAAGCTTATATACCTTTGCAGTTAAATAGCGGCTTCTATTGATTAAAGATATAGTAAATATCGGATATAGTTAGCCGATCTTTCAGTCAATCTGTGCCAATTTCAAGTTTCTATCTTCAATAACATGGAAGTTATAGCATTTCCGATCAATCAGATATATGGCAGCTATAGGATATAGTCGGCCGATCCCGGCCGTTCCGACTTATATACTGCGTGCAAAAGAAAGAAGGGTGTGTGCAAAGTTTCAAGACGATAGCTCAAAAACTGAGAGACTAGTTTGCGTAGAAACAGACAGACGGACAGACGGACCGACGGACAGACGGACAGACAGACAGACGGACATGCTTATATCGACTCAGGAGGTGATCCTGATCCAGAATATATATACTTTATGGGGTCCTGGATGTCTCCTTCACTGCGTTGCACACTTGTGACCAAAATTATAATACCCTCTGCAAGGGTATAAAAAGCAAGACCCATATCTCGCCGAATCGTTGTTTAATATTTACGCAATATCCGTCTTGTCCCTTTCAAAAAATTAATGGATATTGGAGGGCGTTATATGAAAGGTGGGTGTCACTAATGAACTGTAGAGCATTATTTCTTCCTCGAATCAGAATTTGTCGCGTAGCTGTACGGTCGCCAACCATGATTCCAACAACGTCCTCAACAACAGGTGCGTTGAATCTACGTATATGCTCTCCAGCTGGTGTTCCATCAGGATTGATGACAATAGCGTGATTATCACTTTGTAGCTTGTGCATGTGTGATTTACATAATTTTAATAAGTCATTGTGCTCGTTTAACCGCACACGATTGGCGAGTATTGTAGAGTTCTCCTCACCCATAAAGTAGATTTGTAAAAATTTAGGTTCCGTTCTGCATTGGCAGCAATGAGCCCACTTTGTGATAGACTTTAATTTTTAAATTTAAGTGCATGAGCACTTAAGTCAAGTAACAACAATCACTTTGGAATATTCAATATCAGGTTCGTACTGGAATACTAGTCGAAGACATCAAGGAACTTGGTGGCGTTGTTCGACAATTCTTCTTAGTTGCAGTTGTGTTTGTTGATTACGTTCATCTCGTGCCTCTTTCGATTGTGATTGACGCAATTGCACCATGCTCACGCGCATTTCCATTATATTCTTCGATTTGTTCACCTGATCTTCGTGCTCTTCTATCTCGCACGGCTGTAGAATTCATCGTTCGACGACTCAAATTGGCCCGTTTGTTTTTTTTTGGCTGACACCTGACGGGGGGTTCAAATTGTATAAAGAAACAAATCATCATAAAAGGAAATACAAATTATAAGTTCTGAAAAAGAATTTGTGGTATTACAATTATTATATACAATTTCCATCTAGTAACGATATTGCAAATTTGTGGACACAATAAAAATGTGTACGTATTTTTAAATGCTTTATCCTAACAAAATAAAAACATGAAATTTTGTCGAAAAGTAAAATAAAAAAATTAGGGTTGGACCGTCCTTATTATTTAGAACTGTGTCCATAGCAATTGTTTTTTATGTTGCACACTGCATCTAGATAATTTTGAATGTTCAATAGCAGCTTAAGTGCTGAAAGATTAAAATAATCAAAATTAAATGTATATTTTTCAATCTATTTTTCATGGCGATAATCGTTAAAGCATAAACATACAACGTTCAACAGTGCCAGGCCAGGGATGTCCGATTTTAAAATAAATCTGCTCAGCCAGAACAGAAGAACAGAAAAGGAAAAATAATCTGACCACCTTCCATAACAATCTGCTAAATAAAAAAAAGTTCCAGCACTTCCAGTGTTTTATGGAAAATTTTCTTCTTTGAGGGGCATAAATTCAATTTTCGAAGGTATCATTATAAAAAAGTTTTTGATGGAAACATGTTCCGAATATATCAATTTTGTTTTTTACATATTAAAAATGTTAACCTTACAGTCTACTGTTAATATACCAGATTGTAAAGTTAACAGATTAAAACCCCAACCACGGGACCTAGTAAAATGTGAATTTAAAGGGATATTTTAAAACCCAAATTCTCCGCAAGATTTTAACCAATCACAATAATTTAAAAGGAATATTGTTTATTGGTGCTTTAACTAAGAAATGTTTGTTGTATACTGGCTTGTTTCAAAATGTTATATAAGTTATTTATATATTATATTTTATATATTATATTTATATATGGTCCCGTTGACTCATTCTTGGAACTAAAATTTAAGTATACATTTAAATTTAAGTGAACATAGAGCTATAAATAAATGCTCATAACGATTTTAAGTATATTTTTTTGAATAAATAAATTTGTTATTTAGGGCAATAGACTTTAAACTCCACATTTCACGACATTTGGAGTACTTCATGTTTTATGGAGCCAAATCGAAGTTTTTAATTGGTATTTTTTAGCTGCGCAATGGTCAATCAAAAATTGTTCTAATTTTTTTTTTCATTATATCAATATCAATATTATTATATCAAAACAATATTAAGGTTATGATAACATTACACCAGAACCTCTTTTTCTGTCAAATTAAATTAACAATGTTAAAAAAGGCGCGGTAATAAAGGCATTTGGAAAAGCAAAATTCATACTTTTTTAATTTTTTAATGAAATTCTAAATAATAATTTATTGTTTTACATTTTTTCGACCACGCCCACTTTTGCAAAAGGAGCTTATTGCTTCATTTAATAATAAAGCGCAAAGCTTAGATGTCTCACTTTTCTTTCCTTGACGAACTATCTTTCTAGAATTTGTCCGTTCAGTTCTTCCGGTTTATGCATACCAGCTCTTTGTTAATGTTTTGTATTTTTCACTTTTTTTGTCGCAATAATTTTTTCAATTTTTGTCAATTTTTAGACTTATTTATAATAATGTGTAAAAAGTAAGGAACTATACAAGACCACCCCCAAAGCTAACGCTTTAAAATCAGGCTCTGTTCTCAAGCGTAGACTTAGAGAGAAAATTCAATCTTAATCTATAATCTCTCACTCGGTTTATTGCCGTTCTCTTACTTTTGATTTACAGTGTACTGATATTAAAAAAAAAAGATTGTTCCCTTTTCAAAGCAAACGAAAATGTTTTTTTTTGCGTTTTGCGTTTGTTTATTCTTGTGCTCATACTTGCAATTAATCTATTTCTATTTCCTTTTAGAGCTTCTTATCTCGTCTTAGGCTTATACCGAACGTACTAAACCGTAATCTTGTGTTTTTTTTTCTAATTGGTAAACTGGTTTAAAGAATTAAAATCATAAAATGGAATTTAAAGTCGTCTGTAACTTTATCCCAGTCAAGCCTCCCCTGTTGGCTGTGCGACAATATGGCACATACCAAAGGTGCCGGTTTCACGGCCTCATGACGGACGGAGGGTAATTTAGCCACCCTAATCCTCTGCCCGGACAGCCGACCATCACTCTACCCCTGATTACCCCGTCCACTCCAAGAGCCAGGACTGACAGAAATTCGGATATCAAATGCGTCAGTGATCTTGTGCAACTTTCTGATTTGTCCCCTATAGCTTCACTAACCACAGCCCCAATTGCTTCATACCCCAGTAAAACCCACGGGGAACATTGGCCCCGGACCTCGCCCCTAATACCTCAGAGATTGGTATCTCGGCTTATATCAAAGCTAAAACAAAAGCCGTAGTTAAGGTGGAGGACGTCTCAAAATTTAAATTTGCGCTCTCGAGGCGCACATCATCCTTCAAAATTGCTAAAGATTTGCGCCGAGTCATTGTGCAAACCTTCTTCAAAACTTTTCACCTTATCTCTGGAAACGTCGATATGGAAGATGTGGAAGGAATCCTTTATAATTCCTTTACATAAAAAGGGGGAAAAATCTGAAAAATCTTAAATTGAAAGCAATTCCAAAGCTCTTCGAAAAAATTATTACTCCTCATTTGGAACACCTCTGTAGCTCAATCATTTCTCCATGGCAGCATCGCTTCACCACCACCAACTTGTTGGAGCTGACATCATTTGATATTGATGGCTTCCAAAATGGCCTTCAAACAGATGTAATCTACACTAACTTTAGTAATGCATTTGACTCTATAAACCACTAACTCCTTTTGAGAAAACTCGATCTCTTGGGATATAATGTTGACCTTCTTACGTGGATTTCCAGCTGTTTTTCTGGAAGAACCCAACGCGTCTTTTTTAATGATGTAGGTCCCCAAGGAAGCCATCTTGGACCTTTAATTTTTACCATTTTTCAGTCCGATCTGGGTCAAAATGCAACTTATGTCAACTTATTTCTCTTAAGCCCTATCCAGGCAACTTTATTCTCTGTTGGGCTGCCCTAGAAAGATTAACTCAAGTTAACGACCTAGGTGTCCTCTTAGACTTCAAGCAATCCTTGGGGTAAATTGAGCAAAAAGGTGCATAAACCAATTGCTAAGTAGGTTGTTAAGAGGGGGGTTTGCAATGGGTACACATTCCGATGGCTGGTACACATTGTCGCAACTTGCACTTGAACAAATTGGAAGTTGGAGAGATAATGAGTTCAGAAAGAGTTTGTCTGAGACTGATTTTAGTTGCTTGAAAATTCACTTTCTATAGATAAGTAGATAAATTGATATTGCTTAAAACTATTGATATTGCTAATGCTGCACACGATAGTTTTGTCTGGTGGTCCATCTGGTATAGTGGTGAGCGGTCCTTTAGCTGTTGTTGTAAAACCTGTAGATCTGCGTCTTCAATGTCGGGTGGTTATGTGATGACCTCCAAGATGGACTCTGAGCTTACATCCATACCTTTTCAGATGATTCCGAATCTGCTGAATGATGTTTGGATTTTCGTTGTCAGGGTTCCAATAGTACTAAGGCTTACATTCGCGTTGCGAGCCGTGCAACCTAAGGATAATGTCAGTACGCCAGTGTTGATTATATTAATGGTTGATGAGACCTCGTTGCATACGGCCTGAAGTTCCATCGGGTCCTTGGTGGCGTAGATCCATTGATTGGAGTGGTGTGTTTTAAACCATACCATGTTGGATTGCACTGTATTGCTCTGACACAGCGTTTCACTTTTATTATTGAACAACTGGAATTCACATCGGCCGTCAGATCTCGGGGGGCGTTGACTGCGATAATTGTTGTTTGTTCGTTGTATATTGTCCAGGTCTTTGAAATCCATAACGGTATCGGAATGGCACAAAAAAACACATACTATGATTCGATAACTTAGTGGCTGTTGTTCCTTTAGACAAGGCGTCAGTTGCATTGTTGGAGGGTGATACGTGACGCCACTGTTTTGGTTCGGTTATTCAATGGACCTTAGCTATCCGATTTGCCACAAATGTGTGGTAAGTGGATTCTGTCACCTTGATTTATCCTAGGACGACGGATGAGTCATCAGTTGTCATCAATAGTGCCCCGGAACCTTGCTCGATGCCATGTTAAGATCTTGTCTCACCCTTTGAGTAAGTTCTGCGCTCAAGATTGCTGCGCATAACTCTAACCTGGGCAAGGATTGTTTCGCGGTGGGCGCCACCCTCGACTTGGAACACAGTAGTAATCTTACTGAAATCCGCTTGTCCTTGTATGTGGCTCGCACATATATCGCTGCCTTATGTGCTTGCTCGAAGGCTCCTACAAAGGTGTGTAAGTCTTGTTTGATTGGAACCTTCGCCAATATGTGCCTTGGAATTTTCAGTTTATTTAGCGCTTGCATGTCGGAACGATAATTTTCACATTTCGCTTGAAGTTTGGGAGCACATCATCCCATGCCATTTTGCATTGCCTTTACTACCACTGGTGCAAATAACCCAACTGGGTCAAGGTTTTGGTTTATGACTGAGGCTGCGCTTTGTTATGGCTTGGTTATGACTGAGGCTTCGCTTTTTTGAGTCCTGCCACAAAGTTAATCTTCGCTGGCGATTCGATCGATCCTTTCATTATTTCGTTATACCACTAGTCTATGGAATTGGTCATCTGGATGGTCATATGGACTTGAAGTTGCATCTTTTCTATATCCGCCATAAATACGTACTTGTGCATTCGGAAACTTAGTAAAATTGAGAATAGCTTTGGACGGTGGGACCTCCATTCAAGGATTTGCCACTTGATCTTTGCAATAAATCTTTCATCTTCTGATCTTTTCAGATTGGTTAGCTATGATGTGAGGGAGAACGAACGCTTCTATGTGTTGTTCGTAATCCCCATGAAGGGTCTTAACGAGTAATTTGTTCAATTTAGGTTGTTCACCGATGCCTTCGATTCGAGGCAGAGTATCATGCCGCTTTAATGACAACATAGATGCCATTCGTTTAAATTAATCAAATTAATTAGAGATCTGGAGTCTAGCAGTGGAATTCCAACATTGATTGGAGGGGCTGTACTGAGTTTCCAATATTCTGCTCAAACAGACCACTGTTAGTAA
This sequence comes from Drosophila varians, assembly GCA_018150405.1. Lineage (NCBI taxonomy): Eukaryota > Metazoa > Arthropoda > Insecta > Diptera > Drosophilidae > Drosophila > Drosophila varians. Next base: position 20,799,250 of record JAECWK010000125.1, read on the forward strand.
TATCAAGCTTATTGATAAGCAAGACTACTTGAAACACATCCCACGTGGATACGTCGATCCCTAAGCCCTTTAATGATCCAAATGATCTTTAATGAGTCTCTAGGGTGGTGATATATAGCTCCTGTATCGTTTTGGCACTGTCAGTAATTGGGCTCTGATGCAGTATCCGACAGATGACAGTGTTTGCTATCTGACGAGGATTGTCGCACGGGCCAACAATTATGCGCCATGCATGCAATGTCCCCATTTAATTCAATGTGGCGAATTAACCTCTCTGCGTTTCCTGACAGTGCGGTCTCAAGGTACCACATTTTCTTTACTGCTGGCATGCTGGTGTCATGGACCATGCATAAAAAAAGAAATTGTGTCCATTTCATTATATCCCCATCGAACTTTGGAATATTTATTCGTGGCATTTGTACATCAGCTATGCTGGCGCCCTGCAGCTTCAAATAGGCTGCTTTGTAGTACCCGTTTTCTTTTGGATTTTCACTGGAGGCTTGTCCATTGGATGATCTGAGCTCATGTAACGTGCCTTTGACGTATCTTGAATACTGTTCTCCTTGCCTGCGACATAATCCCGCTAACCTCTTGCTTAGGTTGGTGCGGAGTTGTTGTTGATCTTTAATGTTTTCTGCTTCTCCAGCTTCTTCGCTTCGACTCAGGCCTTGCATTAACTTGTCACGACCGGCCTTGAAGATGTCGCAGTATTTTTCAAAATTGGTCTGGAGATCATCCGCATGCTTTAGGTAATATTCACTTTGGCAGGAGTCTTTTTTATGATTTTTGGGGAAATGTCCTTAAGATAGCGATTAAGGGATAGCAACACAGAAATGGTGTCACTAACAGGTTACTTAAACAACGTAAAAACTTTAAATATGTGATCATGGGCTGGCAGCATCACGTCGGGGTCACCAAAATGTTAGTCCTTGAGGATTAATTGGGCAAAAAAGTGCATAAACCAATTTTTAGGTAGGTTATTTAGGGGGGTTTTGCAATGGGTACATAAACCGATTGCTGGGTTGTTCCCGCAACTTGCAATTGAACAAATTTTACGTTAGAGAGATATTGAGTTCAGAAACAGTTGATCTGAGATTGATTTTATTTGCTTTAAAATTCACTATTTATAGATAAGTAGATACATTGATATTACTTAGGTGATAAATTAATGGAATTAGAGCATAAAACAAAAAGATAAGTTTGCATTTTAAATAGGGCGTGTGTTGGAATATACTGTTGATTGCAGCAATTTGAGTGTCAGCCGTTTTGTTGTGGGGTTTTCGCTGTAGTGTTCATATTATTTGGGTCAGCTTTTACTTTTTATTACGTTATGAACTGATTGTACCACATAAAGTATTTTAATATTAAAACCTATCACTTAACACTTACATTTACCGACCATATATCGGCAATGGTTAATGAAGTCAAGTGTGTGCTTGGCTTTATTAAAAGATGGTCAAAAGAATTTAACGACCCTTATATAACTAAAACTCTTTACATATCTTTAGTTCGTCCGATTCTTGAATACGGTTCATGAGTCTGGAGTTCCCAGAACTCTCTAGAACTTTCTTTTCCTTATTTCTTAGCTTTGGTAGGTCATGTATGCAACCATGACCCTTTCAGGGTTTTATGCTCTGACTACAATGAACTCTATCCAATTATCTAACAAAACTCTTGCTTCAAATCTTCTATTCTTTCCTACTTAAGAGAGCAACAATCTTGCTTTTCTTCGTGACCTTTTGAAAATACTCATTCCTCGTCTCGGATCCATCCCCTCGATTCGAGACGTACGGTAAACGGCAGCGAACCGTTTGGGCGGAAGGTGGACTGACGTATGCAGTGGGCGCCGCGCAAAAATAAAATAAAATAAAAGTAATTTTTGCCGCCCCTCTGCTTCTGTTGTCTTTTTAGTATGATCGCTCTCTGCCCAATTATATCATTGGGACTCCCGAATGGGGAGCAATGTCAGTGCACCGGGATTCCGAATACACTTCCTTTAAAATAGGAAAGCGGGGTCTTAATGGAATATTGCTTGTATGGAAACGTCCCTCTTTTCGTTTATTTCACGTGGATGAAATCTCGGATGCGATTCTCTACAAAAGCAATTTATTCGATCTGTTCTTCTCGCTTGCGTCTCTCTGGAATTTACTGACTGTAGGCAAACCTTAGTCCACAATTCCTATTTTTATGCATTCCTCTTTCGCTTTATTTCAAATTAGCTTTATTTTTGCAATGTAGTCAAAGCAGCTCAAATACAAATATTTTTGGCTAGCATGAGAGCTTGTTAACCACTCTTAACTTACATATGCATTATATGGATTAATGGGCACTGTTTAGGCAGCGGTCAAAGTATGTAAATATAAGACGAAAAAAAGGAATACCATAATTATATTGTTTTGTTTGAAAAGTTTGAAAACATTCCACATTTCGCTAAAATACGAAATACGGCTGAAATACGATTAAAAATTGGTATTGCATGGCCGTAGCTTCTTCTGGCATTGCAGCAACTTTATTGGATGGAGACAGAACATTGAACATTGAAAATAATCCAAATGCAGTGAACAACATAAAAAAACAATCGTCTATCGTCACTGTGATAATTTTTAAGACTACCTAGTCGGCCCCTAATTTTTATACTCTTGCAGAGGGTATTATTATTTTGGTCAGAATGCTGCAACGCAGTGATGGAGACATCTAGGATCCCATTAAGTATATATATTCTGGATCAGAATCACTTCCTGAGTCGATATATAAGCATGTCCGTCTGTCCGACTGTCTGTCAATCTCTACGTAAGCTAATCTGTCGTTTATCCTTTGCCGGGGTCAGGGTGCCACAAGGAAAGAGACACCTAACATTTCCAAAAAGTTCTTCGAGCATTTGCATCAGGGTCATTTCTTAGACCAGCATTAGTCAGCTTATTCAAAAGTAATTATTGGTACTTTGGAAAAGGAACGCCAGTTTTCATGCTCTTAATTTTAAACATGAGCCAGATTTTAACCTGTTCCTGAAGAAAATTCGTATATTCGATTCATGCTTCCATCGTTTGAAGCAACACAAAGAGTACTGAAAACATAGCATACGCCTACTATCAAGGATTTCTTAGAACTTTGACCCTTCGCTTTTTCATTTCGCTGTATTTTTTTATCAAGGCTTAATAAGTTTTTGCAAAATTTTGTACCTTATCGGCACAGAGTTTAGAACACTCTTCCGATTAAAGATAACAATTTTTAAAAATAAATATAATATCCCATGTTATGCGCCAAAAAATATGTTTATAGTCCCGTTTGACCGAAAAATGATAAAAATCAGATTTCTCCAGTGCTAAAATTGCCTAAAAATTTAGTAAAAATACGAAAAAAATGGAAAAATTGAAATGTTGTTTTCATCAAATATATGTATGTATAAAGGAGATTAGTGCAATCCTTCGCTTGAACTCCTCATCTTTAAGCGCAACTTTAATTGTGCGTTAAATTTTGGCATTGACAGGAATGGAAAGGTAAATTGTGACGTAGATGATACCCCTGCAGTTAAACAGTGACTTCTATTGTTTTACGATTTATCAAAATATTGGATATGTTTTATAATATGGATTTATAATCTGGATTTAATAATATAATATGCATTTTTTTTATAATATGAATTTAAATTTTAAAATTAAGTCTGTCCCATAAAGTCGTCTAATCCGTATGAAATGTTTCAGTTGGGCTCAGATTTCAAGATTCTACCTTTTCAAATTGGAAGTTATTGCACTTCCAATCGTTCAGTTATATGGCAGCTATAGTATGCCGATACCGGCCGTTCCGACTGGTATACTGCGTGTAAAAAGGGTTGTGTGCAAAGCACACCCTACAACCAAACGTAAAACACCCTCTGCAAGGGTATACAAATTTGCTTGGCTAAACTTACTAAAAAAACATATTAAATACTGCAAAAAATGGTCATATATATTTTTTGTAAAGTTGCCAGAAATAGCATTTAAATTGCTAAAGTGGCACCACTGGATCTCTCGTTTTAGCTCAACTTCAAAACGTTGTATCAAACTAGAGGTAAAGAGGAAATCAAATCCGTCACGCTTCGACACAAAGAAAAATCCAAATCAAGTATAAGCGCTAGGGGAGCCAACTTTCTCACGAAGAGCCCAGCTATACGTTTGGTTTGTAAATCAACCGAGAATTTTCTAAATTGTTCAAGTCAAAAGATTCCTCAAGCAAAACAAAAAGGTAGGGTTCTAATTTAAATTCAATTCAAATTCAGTAAATTCAAGCCGAATGAGTCGGTGAATACATCCGTTTCTCTTGTGTTAAAAAATACAATTCTTAAAAGAAGAAAACCGTAGCACATAGGTAAAGAATAAAATCATGTTGAAAAACCACACACATCAAATTGCAGTGAGAGACGTTTAATCAAGGTCTTAAGCATTGTTAACCATAAATTATTTTGATGTTCAATAAGAAATTTTATTAAAAGCTTCGGCGAAAGCTTAGAAACATTAACTTAAAAACACATTAAAAAATATAAACTTTTGAAACCAAGGCAAGGCAAGAAAAAAATGGTAAAATTTAAATAAATAATATATAAAATTTAAACAAACTAAAAAATGACTTTTTTGACTGTAGTACAGTCCAAAAAGTCATTTTTTATACATACATACATATATATGTACATACATACATACATACATACATACATACATACTTAAATACATACATTGTTACATATATACGACCATAAATAGGAAACAAATTTTATAAATATGTATTTTTGTTATGAAAATTCTTTATGTTATGCCCTTGCAGAGTGTATTATAATTTTGGTCAGAAGTGTGCAGTGAAGGAGACATCTGGGACCCCATAAAGTATATACATATTGTATATTTTGGATCAGGATCACCTCCTGAGTTGATATAAGCATGTCCGTCTGTATGTTTCTACGCAAACTAGTCTTTCAGTTTTTCAGCTATCGACTTTAACCTTTGCACACACCCTTTTTTCCTTTTGTACGCAGTATAAAAGTCGGAACGGCCGGGTTCGGCCGACTATTTCCTATAGCTGCCATAATGATCAATCAATCAAGATTGAAGATCAATATAATTGATGATCAATCAATCAAGATTGAAGATCAATATAATCAATCAATCAAGACTGAAGATCAATATAATTGATGATCAATCAATCAAGATTGAAGATCAATATAATTGATGATCAATCAATCAAGATTAAAGATCAATGAATTATATGACAGGAATGCTTTAACTTCCATCTGGAAAATTTCAACTGGAAAATTTCATATGGATCGGCCGACTATATCCTATAGCTGCCATATAACTAAACGATCGGAAGTGCTATACCTTCCATGTTTTTGGAGATAGAATCTTGAGTCTACTAGAATCTTGCTCAGACCTATTTTATGAACACTTTGAATTTTATACGGATCGGCCGACTATATCCTATAGCTGTCATTTTTTTTTTCTCGGCTCCCACTGCATACGTACAGCCCACGTCCCGCCCAAACGACCGAGGGGCGCTGCCGTTTATCGTACGGCTCGAATCGCGGGGATAGATCCGAGTCGTGGAATAAGTATTTTAAAAAGGTTACGAGGAAGTGCTACATTGTTGCTCTCTTAAGTAGGAAAGAAAAGAGGATTTCATGCAAGAGTTCTGTGAAATGATTTGATAGAGGTTATTGTAGTCAGAACATACTACCCTGAAAGGGTCATGCTGGGCATATGTTGACCTACAAAAGTTAAAAAATAAGGGGAGGAAAGTTCGAGAGACCCTAAAAGGAACGTTAAATTTTAACAGACTTAGAAGGTTTTGGCTGTCGATTTCACCATTAATAAGGTTATTGATGAAAACTACACCCAGAATAGTCCTACGGTTTAGTAGGGATGGTAAGTTTATTAAAAGTAGTCTGCTATGATAAGACGGGAGTTGAATACTTGCATCCCAGGTTAGACCCCTAAGTGCAAAAAGGAGAAAGTTCTTCTGTACTGATTCAATACGGACTTGATGAACCCCATATTGGGGACTCCAGTCACATGAACCGTATTCAAGAATCGGACGAACTAAAGATATGTAAAGAGTTTTGGTTACATAATGGTCAATAAAATTTCTTTGACCATCTTTTAATGAAACCAAGCACACCCTTGGCTTTATTAACCATTGCCAAAATATGGTCGGTAAATTTAAGCTTGACGTCTAATAGGACACCTAGGTCGTTAACCTGAGTTAATCTTTCTAGGGCGGTCCCTTAGAGAAAATAAGTTGCCTGGATGGGGCTTAAGCGATAGAATGACATAAGTTTGCATTTTGACCCATTGAGTTTTAAGTCATTAGCAGAACACCAATTTTGGATTTTGTTCAGATCGGACTGAAGTTTGTATTGGGCAGAGGAAAATTTATATTGAAGACACAGCTTAACGTCATCTGCGTACATAAGTACACGAGAGTTCGGTAAAGTAAAAGGCATCATTAAAAAGGGCTACTACATTACAAAAGGAATACATCATTAAAAGGACGCGTTGGGTTCTTCCAGAAAGATAACTGGAAACCCACGTAAGAAGGTTAACAGAAAATCCCAAAAGATCGAGGTTTCTCAAAAGGAGTGAGTGGTTTACAGAGTCAAATGCTTAACTTAAGTCAGTGTAGATTACATCTGTTTGAAGGCCATTTTGAAAGCCATCAATTACCAATGAGGTCAGCTCCAACAAGTTGGTGGTGGTGGAGCGACGCCTAATAAAACCATGCTGGCATGGAGAAATGATTGAACTAAATATTATATTTATTTTTTATTTCAATTATGTTATACCTTGAACCACTGTACCAAAAGAAAATTAGAACAAGAGAACAGTTTGTATGTTAGTATAAGAGTTAGAGGTTAGGCTTAGAGGTAGAGATAAGCAACTCAAAAGGAAATAGCGAAAAGAGCAACAACAAATAGTACAGCAAAGCAGAGCTATGCTCGGATTAAAATTAATAAATATTAATTCTCACCAAATATATCACTGCACACGCGTAAGCGAGACGGAAATTGTAAAAGTAATTTAAAATTGTTCAAACGTTGTTGTTTAAAATCAAACGCCGGTTTGATCGCAAGGTAGGCAAAATAAAGATATAAACGCAGAGCGCACAAAAAAAACACGTCCGTTCGCTTTGAAAGGCAAAGAAAGTCATATAACTAAACGATCGGAAATGACACAACTTTCGTGTTTTTTGGGTGTAGAAGCGTCGGATTTTTTTAAAATCCGACTTATGTTATATTCCTGCTTTGGCTTTATAAATGTTCCATAAATTTTTCACAGAGCGAGAGGGGAATCCGTTGCACCATAATCAAAATTACTAGCCGGTTTTAAGTAATTCTAATCCCAATATTCTGGTTGAGTTAAACTCAGATGCGAGTATTTAGAGTATATACATAGAGTACATAGAGTATTTTAGCAAATGCGCTACCCCTGTGGAGCTTAGTATAATTGCTACAAATTTGCAGTAGTGAATGCAGTAAAACACTTCCGAGTATAGAAAATATTGATTAATGTAGGATATTTTTATACCCAGATTTGACAAACAAAAAAGTAAAAGTTATATAGCACCAAAGATTAAACAGTACGTAGATGGGACATTTCATAAAAACGAAACACGAAACGAAACGATCATAAAAACGAATGCGGGTTCCACAGGCCGTCGGTATAAGTTTGAATATTTTTTTGCAGGCGACACAATCGGGGATGGCCAAAAGGTAAAGTGCTCTTCTAGCATGTAAAGTGTACCAGGTTCGAATCCAAGTAGGGATTCAATCTTTTTAGCTAATTTTCTTTATCTATTTGTATCTGTTAAGTTTTTTTTTATGTTATTTGTTGTAATTTTTTCAAAAGTGTCTACTTATAGACCATAGTGAGTTCTACGGCAGAATCAGAGGCTGTGTGAGTGGAAGCGCCAGAGTGTCACTGATAAGTATTCGTATGCAGTAGCTTACTTGGTAAGCGCCGGGATAAGGTGTCCGCCGGTCCTTTTTTTTCTCACAACTAAACGGTACCATACGTTGTTTTTATTATTATTATTGTCATTATTGTGAATATTATTGTTATTTACATTATTACTGAAATTATTGTAGTCATTAATATAAATATAAATTTGAATACTATTGTCATTCTTAATATTATGAATTATTATGAATATTTTTGAATTAATATTGAAATAATTCTTGTCATTTATTTGCGGGACATAGTTCGTAACTTTTGTTACTTAACACTCTTTTTTCTGATCCCCAAGCACCGTTTCCGAATTAAAACGAGAAGCTACCTTGTACTAATTCTGATCAGCCTTACATATACGAAATTCATTCAGCCAATCATATGTTTGGTCAATCTATATCCGAGCGCAGTTTGTTATCGGATCTTATAACGGTTAAACCGGTACTTTCCCCAATCCCCGATGGAGTACCAGGCTGTGTGCTAAAGAATTGCGACGCGTCTTTGTGCAAACCTCTTTCAAAGCTTTTCTCTGGAAACCTTATCTCTGGAAACGTCGATATTTCCCCATATGTGGAAGGAATCCTTTATAATTCCCCTGCATAAAAAAAGAAAAAATTCGGAAGCTACCAATTATTGAGCCATTTCTAAATTGTCAGCAATTCCAAAGCTCTTTGAAAAAATTATTACCCCCCATCTGCAACACCTCTGTAGCTCAATCATTTCTCCATGCCAGCATGGTTTTATTAGGGTCGTTCCACCACCACAAACTTATTAGAGCTGAGATCGTTTGTGATTGATGGCTTCCAAAATGGCCTTCAAACAGATGTCATCTACACTGACTTAAGTTAAGCATTTGACTCTGTAAACCACTCACTCCTTTTGAGAAATCTCGATCTTTTGGGATTTTCTGTTAACCTTCTTACGTGGATTTCCAGTTATCTTTCTGGAAGAACCCAATGCGTCCTTTTAATGATGTATTCCTTTTGTAATGTAGTAGCCCTTTTTAATGATGCCTTTTACTTTACCGAACTCTCGTGTACTTATGTACGCAGATGACGTTAAGCTGTGTCTTCAATATAAATTTTCCTCTGCCCAATACAAACTTCAGTCCGATCTGAACAAGATCCAAAATTGGTGTTCTGCTAATGACTTAAAACTCAATGGGTCAAAATGCAAACTTATGTCATTCTATCGCTTAAGCCCCATCCAGGCAACTTATTTTCTCTAAGGGACCGCCCTAGAAAGATTAACTCAGGTTAACGACCTAGGTGTCCTATTAGACGTCAAGCTTAAATTTACCGACCATATTTTGGCAATGGTTAATAAAGCCAAGGGTGTGCTTGGTTTCATTAAAAGATGGTCAAAGAAATTTTATTGACCATTATATAACCAAAACTCTTTACATATCTTTAGTTCGTCCGATTCTTGAATACGGTTCATGTGACTGGAGTCCCCAATATGGGGTTCATCAAGTCCGTATTGAATCAGTACAGAAGAACTTTCTCCTTTTTGCACTTAGGGGTCTAACCTGGGATGCAAGTATTCAACTCCCGTCTTATCATAGCAGACTACTTTTAATAAACTTACCATCCCTACTAAACCGTAGGACTATTCTGGGTGTAGTTTTCATCAATAACCTTATTAATGGTGAAATCGACAGCCAAAACCTTCTAAGTCTGTTAAAATTTAACGTTCCTTTTAGGGTCTCTCGAACTTTCCTCCCCTTATTTTTTAACTTTTGTAGGTCAACATATGCCCAGCATGACCCTTTCAGGGTACTATGTTCTGACTACAATAACCTCTATCAAATCATTTCACAGAACTCTTGCATGAAATCCTCTATTCTTTCCTACTTAAGAGAGCAACAATGTAACACTTCCTCGTAACCTTTTTAAAATACTTATTCCACGACTCGGATCTATCCCCGCGATTCGAGCCGTACGATAAACGGCAGCGCCCCTCGGTCGTTTGGGCGGGACGTGGGCTGTACGTATGCAGTGGGAGCCGAGAAAAAAAAAATGACAGCTATAGGATATAGTCGGCCGATCCGTATAAAATTCAAAGTGTTCATAAAATAGGTCTGAGCAAGATTCTAGTAGACTCAAGATTCTATCTCCAAAAACATGGAAGGTATAGCACTTTCGATCGTTTAGTTATATGGCAGCTATAGGATATAGTCGGCCGATCCCGGCCGTTCCGACTTATATACTGTGTGCAAAGGAACGAAGGGTGTGTGCAAAGTTTCAAGACGATAGCTCAAAAACTGAGAGACTAGTTTGCTTAGAAACAGACAGACGGACATGTTTATATCGACTCAGGAGGTGATCCTGATCCAGAACATATATACTTTATGGGGTCCTGAATGTCTCCTTCACTGCGTTGCACACTTCTGACCAAAATTATAATACCCTCTGCAAGGGAATTTCATACGGATCGGCCGACTATATACTATAACTGTCTGATTGATAGGAAATGCTTAAGCTTTCGTGTTTTTGGGAGTAGATGCGTCGGACTGTTTTCTTGATTGTTTTTGTAAAGATCGGTTAACTATATCCGATATTTACTATATCTTTAATCAATAGAAGCTGTTTAACTGCAAGCATATATAAGCTTCGGCTCCGTCCGAAGTTAACTTTCCATTCTCGTTTTTGTAGTAAGTTCGCTTGGCAATAATACGTCCTGCTTGTACTCGTCCTCTTTCTTTCGTGATTTGTGGAAAATTTTGGAATTTTTCTGTATCTTGGCGATATATATAGCTATATAGCTATCCCTATATATATATATAGGGATATAAGTAGCTAGTGGCGGGGTGATAGTGAGTGTGTTGGAACGCCTAGATGCTTTTACTAACTGCAGGTGTCGGTGCGCTCCACTTATCCATTTCCTCGTGGAACTCCCTTGCCAATCGTGCTGTACACCTTCCTGCTCGCTGGAAGTAAATTCGACACCTCTCAAATGGGGTAGAGGAAGTTTAGAGAAGGCATCGTCCACTACCAAGATGTAGTTATAACGCCTAGAAGACTAGTTCTCTAAAGGACCAGCGTTATCTACGTAATGGGTTCCTCAGATCATATCGTAATTTTACACCTCTTTACAGCTCGTAAAAAAGAAAAGCTTTTTTGAGATAAAAAAATATTTTCTTTATTGTTTCAAGAGCCTTAGCCGGGATCAAGATGAATGGAAACAGCAGACTCTGATGATGCGACCGCGCTGATGCAGGGGCGGTCATGGCACCTTCAGACAAAGGTCGCTCCCGGTATCAACTAAGGCCTCCATAGAGACTCCTTTATATACAATATTCTTAATAAAAACATTTTTCAACTGAACTCGACTTTGGCACACCTTCTATAAACCATAATCTGTAACGCAGTGATGGAGACATCTCTTACCCTATATCAGGATTATTATTACTTACGGAGTCAATATAACCATGTCCGTCCGTCTGTCCGACTTGTCTCTAATTTTTTGGGGCTATCGATATGAAATATATAGACGATATCCTGTAGCTGCTGACTGATCGATCCGAAGTGACATAATTTCCATGTTGTTGGAGATAGAATTTTGAAATTTGCTCAGAGCCTCTTATATGAGAATCTGAGGTCATCTTAAAAATTTCATTCGGAAAAACGCCACAACGTTCGTGTTTTTGGGTCCAGAAGCGTCGAACTTCTTTTAAAATCTATATAAGCAAAATTTAGGGGGTTATGAGTATTTTTATACCTGACGAATTTTTGTTTACCCTAGATTTTTTGTGTTTAAAACTTTAAAGCGATTCCAAAGTCGGAGCCCTGCATAACTTCAAAACTCCTGCACCGATCCTTTTGAAATTTTAAACACTACTTTTGTGCATATTTTACGAGGTAACTTAGTCAAGTTTGTTTTTTTTTTTTTGTACAAAATTGGGATTTTACAATGACAAATGAGTCGATAATTCCCAAAAATTATGGTTTTCACTTCAAAGCCTTAGAAAAAAATTACACAATTCTAATTAGAATTTCAAAAACACTTAACAGTGTTACCTGGGAAAACTTTTATCTATCGCACCGATTTATGAGGGACACCGCAAGTTTTTTTTAAGTTTTTGGTCAGGAGTTTATCGCAGTGAAGTAGTCATCTCCTACCTCATAAAATGAGGTAGGGTCACCTCCCGAACCAATATTTATTTATTATTTTTTTTCGCGCGGCTCCCGCTGATGATGCGTTTCTAAAATTATAAGATTTTAAAATAAAAACAAATTAAAATAACATTGACACAATGAATGAATTAGATTCTTTTTATTTTACTCACATTTCAGATACACACATATACATACATATGTAGACAATAGTAAAAAAAAGCTATTGACGGTAAAGTTTAAAAAATTGGTTTTAAAAATGATCATCAGGCTACATTTTTAAAATGAATGGAGTCAAATCAGATCGTACTCAAACCAACCCATCTGGTAGTTAGAGAAAGAGACACACTTTGCCACTCATCTTTAAGGGATCGATGACATATTCGCAGTATCGTCGGTCTACGGGTAATCTAAATGAAACAGGTGCCAAGTTTTTAACAAATCTCAACTTTAAGTCACCTACCTATCGACAGTCTTGTGACGGGGAAATGTACGAGATAGTGGCGGTAAGGCACTAAAAGTGTTAGTAATTACTTTAGTAATTGTCTTTCCCTATTTTTAGAAAACTGGTGCTTCCACAGTATTTAAGGGACGTTGGGAAAATTCCCATTTACGGAGTCTGAATTCACAACAAGTAAGATAATAAACACCTTCTGATTTTAGGAAAAAAATTTACTCTGTTAAAAATGTTTTTGTAAATAACCGATTTTTTTTTTTTATTTTTTTTATTTTTAGTTTTATTTGCAATCTGTCTTTTGACATTCAACAAATTTTGTAGCATATAGTCTACTTAACAGGATTGGTTACGCTCCAATGAACGAATCCAATATATACTAATCTAACATTGTTTTAATTAGTATTAATTAGTTAATTTAAAATCTATGGGGGAGATCAAATGTATGAAATCTTTTTAACCGCCTAGTAATTAAGCTACTTTCTAAAAGATTTACCGCTAGTGTATTTACATGGTGGCTTATTCTATCTACGTATCTTTGACTTCTTTGTTTAATTTCATCTTTAACAAATGGAATGTTGAGATCATTATGAATAACCTGGTTTCTCACATACCAGGGTGCTCCAACAATATTTCTTAGTGTGCTTGACTGATATCGTTGTAAAATCTCTATGTTGGAGTTACTTGCTGTGCCCCATAGCTCCATTGCGTAAGTCCAAACTGGTTTTAGTATTGCCTTGTATAATACAACCTTAAACTCTAAGCTAAGCTCTGATCGGGGACCTAGGAGCCAGTACATTTTTCTCGTTTTTATTTTGAGCTGCTGCTGTTTTGCCTTTATGTGTTTGTTTCAAGTTAGTCTGCGGTCAAGATGTACCCCAAGATATTTAACGCTTTCCTCTTCTGGAATGGATGATCCGTAAAGAGTAACCGTTGGGCATATTCCACGTCTTAATGTAAAAGTGGTTTTTAACGACTTCTGGGTGTTTACTGCTATTCTCCATTTCCTTAGCCAGGTTTCCATTGCTGAGAGTTGCTCAATATACACTCAATAAAGCGGATTTCAATAACTTATTTTAGGGACTTGGGCCGAGATTCATTGAAGGAGGTGATTTTACCGCTAAACATCCATGGTGGGGCTCCAGACTGACAAACCCCAAGGGAAGAGAGCTTTATAAATGCATACTGTAATGTTGTTATCCTCTGGGTGAATGTATATCCCATACCCATTAAACGACTTTGGTTATCTTTCAGTATTGAGTTCGCACTCAACTCTCATAGAGAACAGTCGTGCTTTGTCAGTCGCTGCGTCTAAGCACAAAACAAAAACATCTTAAACAACAACAACAATCAAATCTATTTATAGAACTACTGATAAGCTGCATTGCTGCTAAGCTGCAGCTCAAGTCGCGATGGACTGGCAGCAATACCAGTCCAAACCTCGTCAACTAAAACAGCCAAGTGCCAGACAAGTTTCAGGCTGTAGAATCTGGACCAAGTACTTCGACAAATCCATTGTCATCAAATTCATTTCATCTGCTGGGTGATACTATTGAAGATAATGAAGAAACTGCTGAACTCCCTGAACCATCCTCTCCTATGAAAAATGCCGATATTTCAAAGCCACCGCCAATATTTATATCTGACGTTAGCAACATAAAGGGTCTCGTAAGCTATTTTACATCGAAAATAGGTTCCACTGAATTTACATATAAAACACAGCGTGACAATCAAGTAAGAGTTATGGTAAAGACAATTGAAAAGTACAGAGAGCTGCATAAGTTTATGAGAGACGACCATACATTTCAGATAAAGCATGAAAGGGCTTTCAGGGTCGTAATTAAAAATATGCATTTTTCTACTCCAATTGAAATCATTAAAACAGCTGTTGAACTAAGTGGACAAAAAGTACGAAGCATTAGTCATCAACAACGCCGTTATTACAATTGAACCCCCTAGGAAAGCTAGAGATATCGTACAATGCTTTAGATGCCAAGAATATGGACACACCAAAGCGTACTGCAGCAAAAAATTTAAGTGCGTTAAATGTGCCTTGCAACATCCAAGCGTAGAATGCCCTAACATTGATAATCAACCGATAAAATGTGCAAACTGCTCTGAGAACCACACTGGTAACTATAAAGGATGCAGAGTTTATCAAAACCTTATAGCTAAACGATCAGCTACTAATAACTCCCCTAGACAAGGACAACAGGAAGTAAATAAAGAATATAGTTTTATAAATGCTCAAGTACCATCGAATTCACAAAATAGCAACAGTCGACCAACTTATGCACAAGCAGTTAGAGGTGAAACAGAAATAACCGATTTGTACATTCAGGTTAACATATTTAAAAAAAAAAAAAAATTCAAATTAAGATCAATTAAGATATCTTTCAGATAAATACTTTGATTCTATATGGCATATTAAGGTTTTGCGTTAAATGTTATTAAACAAAATCAACTTTTTATTCACGTGTATGGTTTAATGTTATTGAATGAAAACAACTTGTTAGTCGAAGCAGCAACAGTTTTTTTTAGTATTTCGACTTTGAGAATGTGTATCTCAAAGCATTATATATTTATGTTTAATATATATATTGCGATATTTTTTGCATTACGAAATATATATATAAATATATTGTTTCGAATATTTATTTGATAAAAAAACGGGCATTTACCGTGACAAAAAAATCGATGACACATTTCTGAATCGTTTCATATAAAATATTACGTTTAAAATATTTGCGAAAAAAATCTGAAACATAAATGGAGAGTGTTTCGAATAAAAGGTTTCATAAATGCTTCTGAAATGATTCCGTCACAAGGTCCAAACATTACGATACATGGATATTTTTTGAAATATTTCAAAGTTATGAAAGTTTTCAATTGAAAAATTTCGGAAAGGTTTCTGAAAATGTACATACATACATTTGAAGTCTGAAAAGTCTAGATCAACAGTTTTTTGAATTTGTTTATTATACCCTTGCAGAGGGTATTATAATTTTGGTCAGAAGTGTGCAACGCAGTGAAGGAGACATCCAGGACCCCAAGTATATATATTCTGGATCAGGATCACCTCCTGAGTCGATATAAGCATGTTCGTCTGTCCGTCTGTCTGTCTGTCTCTACGCGAACTAGTCTCTCTCTCTCTTTTGAGCTATCGTCTTGAAACTTTTCACACACCCTTCTTTCCTTTGCACGCAGTATATAAGTCAAGGGTATATAAGCTTCGGCTCCGTCCGAAGTTAGCTGTCCATTCTCGTTTTTATTTACTATATTAAAAGTTATCCCTTTAAAAATAAATTAAAGAAGAATTTTTTATACCAAGACTTGACAGCAACGCTGTCAATAAGGCAACGACTTTATTTGAAAAAAGTGATATTTTATGTTGTTTTAACTACACTCTGTTCAATTTTAAAGCATAAGCAAGTTTGCAAGTTGAATCATTTAATCGATCACTCATTTTATAACCGAAAAAAGGACAAAAAAGAAACACAAGGAAAATTGTTAATTTTTTTATATATTACTATTTGTCTTGATTATATATTTTTATTCATATAAATATAACTTATATAATATATAATATATATATAAATATAACTTATAATGAATACGGTACCTTATGTTAACTCATAACCTTTAACTCTTAACTACATTCAAAGTATAAAGTATATGGTACCTAGAACTCAGGAGCTGAGGTTGGTGGAAAATATAGTCTAATGTTGCGCAAATGGAAAACCTTCAAAAACCTATTTACATAGCTTTTGGCGACCCTTAACATGGGTCTGAGTAATTTAATATTACACAAATCATAGTCAGACCAGTCAACGCAAAAGCTTTATAATTTCAATATTGCAGTCGCACTATTGAAGGTTGCATCCACGCCAGTGTGTAGATACTTGACAAGAACATATCGGGCAGTTAAATTTTATAGCCAACTCACAAAACTCCTTGGGATATGGTTGATAAATCGGTTGCAGTAGCTAGCTACTCGAATGAGGCGAGTCCACGAGGAGATCTTCTTGATCTTATTCCAAACTATCATCCATAGAACTATGAAGAGTTGTAGTTTTTAAATGTCGTTCCTCCGATACACCAGATGCGATGCGCGATGAACTTGGGCGGCGGGAGATGCACTGGTCAGCTGGGTTGGCTTCTGAACGACCGTGGTTCGAGGTAGTATTTCGGCAGTGCGATTGCAGGTTGTGCTATAGTGAAGTGACGTCAGATTCTCCATATGATTCTACCTCTTCCAAAAGCCTTGTACCATGGCTTGTATTTGAATCCAGCTCTCCAAACGATTTAAGGGAACGCCCAACAAACTGGGTCTGGAAGTGCTGAAAGGGTTCTGGTAGGGTGTTCCCGGAAGTGTGATGGAGTTAGATAAACCCCGAATTGAGAATCGCCTCTATCTGAGTAAGCAGTGTAGTCAGCTCCTCAAAGGTTAAAGCAGTGGTGATTAATTGATCGAGCTCCAGTTTCTTAGATTCATCCAAAATGCGTGCCAGCTGAAGAGATAAAATGCCAATTAATACGTTCGTTGCTAAAGAAATTGGCCAAATCCGGATCGTTGGAGTGGTCCAATGTTAGTCGTTTCACGTCGACCAGAATCTCCTCGAAATGTAGTTCCATTATCGGAATAAATATCGGTAGGCTTTGAGCGTCGTGATATAAATCTTTGGACACTGTAATAAATGCTTCGTCGCAAGGTGACTGACCACCTCGATGTGAAGTGCTTTTATGGCTAGGCAAACAAAAACTGCGATCCATGCCTTTTCTAATCTTGGAGTTCTTCCCTTGGTTTCCTTGATGAATATGGGACCTACGTAGTCGACTCCTGTGTGCGTTAGTTTGCGAGTTGGTTACACTCATTGTTGTGGAAGGTTTCCCATAATCTGTGTGTTAGTAGCCTTTCATAGAAGGAAACAAGTCTTGCAGCGAAACACAGTCCGAATAAGATTTTGGGCTCCAAAGATCCAATATTGTTGTCGCAAGATATTGAAGGTTGCATCCACGCCAGTGTGTAGGTACTTGACATGGATATATCGGGCAAGAAGTTCCGCTATGGGAAACAATTTCAAAATCAGGATAGGATTTTTAACGTTGTAGTTGACGGCGGCTAGTTGAATTTTTCTGCCAACTCTCATAACTCCTTGTGGGTCGATAAATGGTAAGTAGACTTGCTGGGAATATGTTGATATTCTTTAGAAAATTCCTTGTGTTGTAAGTGATGAATAAGACCAAATCTGACTTCCTCGAGCTCTGATGATGTGAGGAATTGTGTGGTTGGCTTTCGGCCTCTGATGCGGTTGAGAAATCGGTAGCAGTAGGCGAGTCCACGCCTTTTATGTCTGAATTTGTCCAGCAAGTTGTGCTGTAAATAAGAATTGTTAATAAAGATTTTACAACAGCTAGTAAGGAGGAGAGCTGAATTAAGATCCAAACGTGGTATTGATACTGCTTCTAGTGGAGCCACTAGTGTTTTGGCCGAGGCGTCTGGGAATCCATGCAGCTGAATCGTTGAGATGAAGAGGCGATGTAGCCTAGAGCCTGGCGAGAGCATTGGCCATTCTTCCAAGATCGCTCGCCTTCTTCCCTTTAACGCCTCGGGAATTGGCTTGTTCCATTGGAGCTCAGCAATCCAGTTCTCTTGAAATAGTAGCTTCAGCAACACGGTGGCTGGAGCAATCAGTCCGAGAATGGGGAGATATTGGGGTTTTTTCAAATTTGTCCAAAAAGTTTTATAAAGATTTTTAATATATTTTTTTTACCAATCTTTATACCCTTGCAGAGGGTATTATAATTTTGGTCAGAAGTGTGCAACGCAGTGAAGGAGACATCCAGGACCCCATAAAGTATATATATTTTGGATCAGGATCACCTCCTGAGTCGATATAAGCATGTGCGTCTGTCCGTCTGTCTGTTTCTACGCAAACTAGTCTCTCAGTTTTTGAGCTATCATCTTGAAACTTTGCACACACCCTTCTTTCCTTTGCACGCAGTATATAAGTCGGAACGGCCGGGATCGACCGACTATATCCTATAGCTGCCATATAACTGATTGATCGGAAATGCTATAACTTCCATGTTATTGAAGATAGAAACTGCACAAACTGAAATTTGCACAGATTGACTATTAGGGGAATTTAGGCCGATCTGGAAAATTTCATACGGCATAGGCAAATTTCATCGGCCGACTATATCCTATAGCTGCCATATAACTGAACGATCGGAAATGCAACAACTTGCGTGTTTTTGGGCGTAGAAGCGTTGGACTTCTTCTAAAATACATTTTATACGAATCTAAGCTTATTATGAATGTTTTTCTAAAGATCGGCTAACTTTATCCGATATTTACTATATCTTTAATTAATAGAAGCCGCTATTTAACTGGAAGGGTATATAAGGTTCGGCTCCGTCCGAAGTTAGCTTTCCATTCTCGTTTAAATATATATTTTGGCTGTAAATTTGTGTTTTCTATATTGTGTTTTTTAAGCATGCTAAATTTAACTTTTTAACAAATTTTTTATGTCAAACAGTTGTCAAAAACAAAATACCACTCAAATAATTTTAAAGAACTTATAGACATTTTTTAGTTAAGAGTTTAAACTCGAAAATACATGCTGCCTAAGTTAAGTAACTAAATGTTTCAAACTGAATGGAATAAGGTAAAGTGCTACACCTATCGCCATTAGAAACACAGATAGTTCAAAGTGAAATCATTCATCTTAATATTTGACAACGTAATATGCTGGAATTCAGGAGATTTTGAGAGGAAACGTTCTCTGCCCCCAAAAGCTTCACCGAATAATTGAAAACTAGATTTTGTCTTCAATGTAATTAATGTGGAACGGACAGAAAATATGGCTAATTTAATTCTGCTTCTAAGCAAATCTAGAATAATTAAATATATGTAAATACATACGATTTTCAAAATATGGCGTATGGACCAAATTAGAAAACTTTTTTAAGGTACCAGAAAATGCACGATATGATGTATACTAAAACACTTCATTATACTTTATTTGCCAATTTTAAAATACCAAAGAATAAAATTCAAAAAGTTACAGTAATAAGTCCATATTTGGCATCTTGCAGAGCCTGAAACATCAACCATCAAGGGATACCAAAGTATTGACGAAACAACACAGCTACTCTGGTTCAATTTCGTCCGGCGTTACTAGGGGCAGTAACTTTGCTTTAACATCGATATCAGTCTCCGACCGCTTGGAGGAACGTCGATTACTAAATTTAGTAGCTAGCTATGACCAACAAAATAAGCAACTGCACAGAGCACTGGCCAACGAAAAACGTCGACACACTAATGAGCTGGATTGTTTGGTTAAGTCCCTTCTTGTATTTGAGGCAAAGTTAAAGAGGGATATGAAGGTTGCTGGAAAACGACTACTTGACAGGGATATCGAAATTTGCCGCTTGGTTCGGCTTAACCGTGCTTTGCGTAAGCGCCTTAACAAACAACAGCATGAAGAAGGTATTGTGGATAAGCAGCAGCAGGATGACTTCAAAGGCTTGGTATTTGAATCTTTGCAATGCAATAAATGTCACAAAAAAGTTTACGAGGTAGAGCTACTAAATGCGAACGTCAATCAAGCATCTGCTAAAGAAATTACCTTAACCGTGAAACGTAAGTTTACTAAAATTTTTTTTAACTTTTTTTTAAGAATATTTGGACATTTTGCAACATTTAGTTACCACCTGCTTATTCGCGTCCTCCTTAGGTTAGAAAACCCTTTAAAAAATTGTGTACACTTTTAGTTTTTTGTCTTTAACAGCTATTCAATATTTTGCGTCTTAGGTCTTTTTATACCCTTGCAGAAGGTATTATAATTTTGGTCAGAAGTGTGCAACGCAGTGAAGGAGACATCCAGGAAAGTATATATATTCCCCATAAAGTATATATATTCTGGATCAGGATCACCTCCTGAGTCGATATAAGCATATCCGTCTGTCCGTCTGTCTGTTTCTACGCGAACTAGTCTCTCAGTTTTTGAGCTATCGTCTTGAAACTTTGCACACACCCTTATTTTCTTTGCACGCAGTATATAAGTCGGAACGGCCGGGATCGGCCGACTATATTCTATAGCTGCCATATAACTGATTGATCGGAAATGCTATAACTTCCATGTTATTGAAGATAGAAACGGCCGACTATATCCTATAGCTGCCATATAACTGAACGATCGGAAATGCAACAACTTGCATGTTTTTGGGTCCTGGATGTCTCCTTCACTGCGTTGCACACTTCTGACCAAAATTATAATACCCTCTGCAAGGGTATAAAAAGACAAAAGAATGTGTTAGTAGTGACGAAATAACTATGTCGAAATAATTATGATGAAAAAGTTAATGGGAAAATAGATGATTGGCAAACTGAGAGCGATGGCTTGAGAGTCAGTCTGCTTCGAGATACGCGAAAAAAACAAAGAGCAACTTGCTGTGCTGTGTCATTGGAGTAAACATGCAGGGAGATGAGGAGCTGCTCCTGTGCCTACACCTTTTGATCCAACGTATACTTTATATGGCCCATATCGGGATTGAAAACTGTAGAAATGAGTCTGCTGCATCCACAAGTCCTAACAAAATATATATGCGTATATATAGAGGAGAAAGAGATATTGATTACATTGTATATATAACCAGGTATATTTGACATATAATAAGAACAAGTGTAAATTATAGAAAAGTTTATAATGACTTCAATCATAAAGATTTATAGAGCTAATTTATAGCATGGTTTTATGTAAAATCTCTAGAAACTTTACAAAATAGAGGGGTTATTGATTAAGGGTTAGTAAATAAAAGAACTATTTATAAAGAACTAGTTTCTGACCCCGGGTCCAGCCCCGGCTCCTAATCCACTTTTAGCTCTACTTCCTGATTGCAAGAAAACTCAATAAAAATATCAATATTTGAACATAAATGACAAAAGTTTTTCAACTATAAATTATCGGTAGTCGCTCCATTTGACTTTCTCTTGGCTTTTGGCTTGCCATTTCAAAGCCGCGACCAGAACCCGCAATCAACCCTGCTCCACCACCCAGCATCCAGCATCTTTCCATAAAGTGCATTTCGGAGTAAAGTAGAGTTCTGACAAAATCATCATTCTGGCATTCATTCAAAGAAGCTGGTTAATGTTATCGATGGTGGCCTGTCATCTCGTTATATATAGCGTTAATACGGTTGCATCTGTAAAAAAAACCCGTTGACCACATTCCAAATGTACGGCCAAGTGAACAACAGTAGGGATTCATTTTCATATATATAGATTAGATCACTTTCTTAGCTTGGTTTGTAGCATTTCTGGTTCTTCCACCTAAATTGCTTCGTCTTATAGGAGGCATATCAAATATAAATTATTTTTTTACTAATCACGAACTAAACAAACACTAACTAACTAAACACTCTGCACAAAACACGATATACGAATTTGTTTCGTGTATCAGTTGACAAAAGCAAACTCAGTAGATTAGGTAACAGACAACTTTTTTTTTTTTTAATTTAATATGACTTAAAGTCAAATCCTTTTAAGCCGTACGAATTATTTTGCATATTAAAAATAATAAAACACTGTTGGTAACGCGATTTTTGTTTGACTGATGTAATGACGAGGAAACTGATGCATTTTATCTCGCGTGCCGAAACTAATACAAAAGAAACGCGAGTTTCGGAACGCGACATTAA
Source organism: Drosophila varians (assembly GCA_018150405.1). Classification (NCBI taxonomy): domain Eukaryota; kingdom Metazoa; phylum Arthropoda; class Insecta; order Diptera; family Drosophilidae; genus Drosophila; species Drosophila varians. The sequence goes on from JAECWK010000125.1 coordinate 20,821,494, forward strand.
ACTCCTCCAACTATGGATTCTGTGCTCCAACGCACACACGCACATTGTTCTGATAGATATGATCTTTGACGTTAGGAAGACACCTACATTGCTTAGACAACAGCTTGTAATTTAATATGAACTTTATACCATAGAAATAAAGCTCAAATTGACTACGTTTTAGTCACAAATCATTTGTATGGGAAAAAGAAAATGCTTTTTTTTAGAGTTTTTCCATCAATAATTCTAATTTTTCTCGCCGTAAAAACTATCGTTGAACTTTAACGAACCTTTTGAAAAAAAATCAGCCGAATCGGTCCAGCAGTTCTCGAGAATTGCGCTTACCAACAGATTTTGGGATTCATTTTTATATATAAAGAATAAATAGGATAAGATAAGATCTAATTTGCCTTTCAAAGCAAACGGGCATTTTGTTAGTGCGCTCTGCGTTTATTTCTTTTGTTCTTTTGCTCATATTTGCTGTCGTGGATCGAATTAGGATATCGATTGTTAAGTATTTAAATTAGGCGCTGCTAGGGAGCAAGAAATCTGGTGTTTTGGATACATAGATTGTTTGTAATTGGGCACACTAATTGTGCTCCAAAGCTTACACGAATTTTCCTTTGCGGTAAATCCGCCAGAGATCCGACAAGGATGGTTAGCCTGCAGATTAGTGGAGCGGGCAAACCGAGGCGACATGGTTTGAAGAACGTGTACGCAGTGGCAAACCTGAATCTTCCGATCCAAAGTCTACGTCGGGAAGATGTGAAGGCGGTAAAGGCGAGCGCACGCCTACCAGCGAGGCCATACGACAACGCGGCTCCGAGGATCCTTATTGGACTGGATCATGCGCGCTTAGGAATACCCCTGCAGACCAGGAGCTTCGGCACAGGGGGACCATACGCAGCAGCTACCAAGCTAGGATGGGTAGTATATGGACCAGTGCGACGTCAAGCAAGTCCACTGATCCACAGATCGTGCCTCCTTTCCGTTACTCAGGATGACGCTCTGGAGAAGATGGTCAGCGATTATTTTGAAATCGAAAACTTCGGAGTGAAGCCAGCGCCACCGGTCGCAGCCAGCGACGACAAAAGAGCCCTGGGCATCTTGGAGGGAACGACTAAGCGAATTGGCCAACGATACCAGACCGGGCTGCTATGGAGGAGCGATGAGGTGAGACTGCCAGATAGCTACAACATGGCACTTCAGCGACTCGTCAACATCGAACGGAAAATGAAGCGCGACACGAACTTCGCGCAAGCCTACAACGCAATTATTGATGACTACATCGAGAAAGGATACGCACGACGACTATGGCCGCAGGAGGTCACTTACGGCAACAGTGACAAGTTGTGGTACCTGCCTCATTTCGGCGTCGAGAACCCAAACAAGCCTGGGAAGATCCGTCTAGTCTTGGATGCGGCAGCCAAAGTCAATGGAATTCCCTGAATTCGGCGTTATTAAAAGACCCTCAGAGCTACAAGTCATTCCCGGCAGTTAAGAGTTAAGAGTTTAAACTCGAAAATACATGCTGCCTAAGTTAAGTAACTAAATGTTTCAAACTGAATGGAATAAGGTAAAGTGCTACACCTATCGCCATTAGAAACACAGATAATTCAAAGTGAAATCATTCATCTTAATATTTGACAACGTAATATGCTGGAATTCAGGAGATTTTGAGAGGAAACGTTCTCTGCCCCCAAAAGCTTCACCAATTAATTGAAAACTAGATTTTGTCTTCAATGTAATTAATGTGGAACGGACAGAAAATATGGCTAATTTAATTCTGCTTCTAAGCAAATCTAGAATAATTAAATATATGTAAATACATACGATTTTCAAAATATGGCGTATGGACCAAATTAGAAAACTTTTTTAAGGTACCAGAAAATGCACGATATGATGTATACTAAAACACTTCATTATACTTTATTTGCCAATTTTAAAATACCAAAGAATAAAATTCAAAAAGTTACAGTAATAAGTCCATATTTGGCATCTTGCAGAGCCTGAAACATCAACCATCAAGGGATACCAAAGTATTGACGAAACAACACAGCTACTCTGGTTCAATTTCGTCCGGCGTTACTAGGGGCAGTAACTTTGCTTTAACATCGATATCAGTCTCCGACCGCTTGGAGGAACGTCGATTACTAAATTTAGTAGCTAGCTATGACCAACAAAATAAGCAACTGCACAGAGCACTGGCCAACGAAAAACGTCGACACACTAATGAGCTGGATTGTTTGGTTAAGTCCCTTCTTGTATTTGAGGCAAAGTTAAAGAGGGATATGAAGGTTGCTGGAAAACGACTACTTGACAGGGATATCGAAATTTGCCGCTTGGTTCGGCTTAACCGTGCTTTGCGTAAGCGCCTTAACAAACAACAGCATGAAGAAGGTATTGTGGATAAGCAGCAGCAGGATGACTTCAAAGGCTTGGTATTTGAATCTTTGCAATGCAATAAATGTCACAAAAAAGTTTACGAGGTAGAGCTACTAAATGCGAACGTCAATCAAGCATCTGCTAAAGAAATTACCTTAACCGTGAAACGTAAGTTTACTAAAATTTTTTTTAACTTTTTTTTAAGAATATTTGGACATTTTGCAACATTTAGTTACCACCTGCTTATTCGCGTCCTCCTTAGGTTAGAAAACCCTTTAAAAAATTGTGTACACTTTTAGTTTTTTGTCTTTAACAGCTATTCAATATTTTGCGTCTTAGGTCTTTTTATACCCTTGCAGAAGGTATTATAATTTTGGTCAGAAGTGTGCAACGCAGTGAAGGAGACATCCAGGAAAGTATATATATTCCCCATAAAGTATATATATTCTGGATCAGGATCACCTCCTGAGTCGATATAAGCATATCCGTCTGTCCGTCTGTCTGTTTCTACGCGAACTAGTCTCTCAGTTTTTGAGCTATCGTCTTGAAACTTTGCACACACCCTTATTTTCTTTGCACGCAGTATATAAGTCGGAACGGCCGGGATCGGCCGACTATATTCTATAGCTGCCATATAACTGATTGATCGGAAATGCTATAACTTCCATGTTATTGAAGATAGAAACGGCCGACTATATCCTATAGCTGCCATATAACTGAACGATCGGAAATGCAACAACTTGCATGTTTTTGGGTCCTGGATGTCTCCTTCACTGCGTTGCACACTTCTGACCAAAATTATAATACCCTCTGCAAGGGTATAAAAAGACAAAAGAATGTGTTAGTAGTGACGAAATAACTATGTCGAAATAATTATGATGAAAAAGTTAATGGGAAAATAGATGATTGGCAAACTGAGAGCGATGGCTTGAGAGTCAGTCTGCTTCGAGATACGCGAAAAAAACAAAGAGCAACTTGCTGTGCTGTGTCATTGGAGTAAACATGCAGGGAGATGAGGAGCTGCTCCTGTGCCTACACCTTTTGATCCAACGTATACTTTATATGGCCCATATCGGGATTGAAAACTGTAGAAATGAGTCTGCTGCATCCACAAGTCCTAACAAAATATATATGCGTATATATAGAGGAGAAAGAGATATTGATTACATTGTATATATAACCAGGTATATTTGACATATAATAAGAACAAGTGTAAATTATAGAAAAGTTTATAATGACTTCAATCATAAAGATTTATAGAGCTAATTTATAGCATGGTTTTATGTAAAATCTCTAGAAACTTTACAAAATAGAGGGGTTATTGATTAAGGGTTAGTAAATAAAAGAACTATTTATAAAGAACTAGTTTCTGACCCCGGGTCCAGCCCCGGCTCCTAATCCACTTTTAGCTCTACTTCCTGATTGCAAGAAAACTCAATAAAAATATCAATATTTGAACATAAATGACAAAAGTTTTTCAACTATAAATTATCGGTAGTCGCTCCATTTGACTTTCTCTTGGCTTTTGGCTTGCCATTTCAAAGCCGCGACCAGAACCCGCAATCAACCCTGCTCCACCACCCAGCATCCAGCATCTTTCCATAAAGTGCATTTCGGAGTAAAGTAGAGGTCTGACAAAATCATCATTCTGGCATTCATTCAAAGAAGCTGGTTAATGTTATCGATGGTGGCCTGTCATCTCGTTATATATAGCGTTAATACGGTTGCATCTGTAAAAAAAACCCGTTGACCACATTCCAAATGTACGGCCAAGTGAACAACAGTAGGGATTCATTTTCATATATATAGATTAGATCACTTTCTTAGCTTGGTTTGTAGCATTTCTGGTTCTTCCACCTAAATTGCTTCGTCTTATAGGAGGCATATCAAATATAAATTATTTTTTTACTAATCACGAACTAAACAAACACTAACTAACTAAACACTCTGCACAAAACACGATATACGAATTTGTTTCGTGTATCAGTTGACAAAAGCAAACTCAGTAGATTAGGTAACAGACAACTTTTTTTTTTTTTAATTTAATATGACTTAAAGTCAAATCCTTTTAAGCCGTACGAATTATTTTGCATATTAAAAATAATAAAACACTGTTGGTAACGCGATTTTTGTTTGACTGATGTAATGACGAGTAAACTGATGCATTTTATCTCGCGTGCCGAAACTAATACAAAAGAAACGCGAGTTTCGGAACGCGACATTAAACTCCTCCAACTATGGATTCTGTGCTCCAACGCACACACGCACATTGTTCTGATAGATATGATCTTTGACGTTAGGAAGACACCTACATTGCTTAGACAACAGCTTGTAATTTAATATGAACTTTATACCATAGCAATAAAGCTCAAATTGACTACGTTTTAGTCACAAATCATTTGTATGGGAAAAAGAAAATGCTTTTTTTTAGAGTTTTTCCATCAATAATTCTAATTTTTCTCGCCGTAAAAACTATCGTTGAACTTTAACGAACCTTTTGAAAAAAAAATCAGCCGAATCGGTCCAGCAGTTCTCGAGAATTGCGCTTACCAACAGATTTTGGGATTCATTTTTATATATAAAGAATAAATAGGATAAGATAAGATCTAATTTGCCTTTCAAAGCAAACGGGCATTTTGTTAGTGCGCTCTGCGTTTATTTCTTTTGTTCTTTTGCTCATATTTGCTGTCGTGGATCGAATTAGGATATCGATTGTTAAGTATTTAAATTAGGCGCTGCTAGGGAGCAAGAAATCTGGTGTTTTGGATACATAGATTGTTTGTAATTGGGCACACTAATTGTGCTCCAAAGCTTACACGAATTTTCCTTTGCGGTAAATCCGCCAGAGATCCGACAAGGATGGTTAGCCTGCAGATTAGTGGAGCGGGCAAACCGAGGCGACATGGTTTGAAGAACGTGTACGCAGTGGCAAACCTGAATCTTCCGATCCAAAGTCTACGTCGGGAAGATGTGAAGGCGGTAAAGGCGAGCGCACGCCTACCAGCGAGGCCATACGACAACGCGGCTCCGAGGATCCTTATTGGACTGGATCATGCGCGCTTAGGAATACCCCTGCAGACCAGGAGCTTCGGCACAGGGGGACCATACGCAGCAGCTACCAAGCTAGGATGGGTAGTATATGGACCAGTGCGACGTCAAGCAAGTCCACTGATCCACAGATCGTGCCTCCTTTCCGTTACTCAGGATGACGCTCTGGAGAAGATGGTCAGCGATTATTTTGAAATCGAAAACTTCGGAGTGAAGCCAGCGCCACCGGTCGCAGCCAGCGACGACAAAAGAGCCCTGGGCATCTTGGAGGGAACGACTAAGCGAATTGGCCAACGATACCAGACCGGGCTGCTATGGAGGAGCGATGAGGTGAGACTGCCAGATAGCTACAACATGGCACTTCAGCGACTCGTCAACATCGAACGGAAAATGAAGCGCGACACGAACTTCGCGCAAGCCTACAACGCAATTATTGATGACTACATCGAGAAAGGATACGCACGACGACTATGGCCGCAGGAGGTCACTTACGGCAACAGTGACAAGTTGTGGTACCTGCCTCATTTCGGCGTCGAGAACCCAAACAAGCCTGGGAAGATCCGTCTAGTCTTGGATGCGGCAGCCAAAGTCAATGGAATTCCCTGAATTCGGCGTTATTAAAAGACCCTCAGAGCTACAAGTCATTCCCGGCAGTGCTCTTCCATTTTCGGGAAGGAGCCGTGGGAGTCTGTGCAGACATAAAAGAGATGTTCCACCAAATATTAGTGCAGGCACAGGATCGGTGCGCTCAGCGATTTCTGTGGAGAAATGGAGACGACCGAAAGGACCCGGACACATATGAGATGGCAGTGATGACGTTTGGAGCAGCCTGTTCGCCTTGCTCGGCGCAGCACGTGAAGACCGTGAATGCCTTGAGATTCACCCAAACTAATCCCCGGGCGGTCCTGGCCATCAATGGATATCACTACGTGGAAGACTACGTAGACAGCTTTGCAGACGAGAATGAAGCTATTGCGGTTTCCAAACGGGTAAGAGAGATACACGTCAGTGCCGGGTTTAATTTGTGCCGGTTTTCTTCTAGCTCGGCCAACGTGTTCAGAATGTTGAATGGACCGAAGCTGAGCAGTAAGTACTGGGCATGTATTGGCACCCTGCTACGGATGACTTCAAGTTCAGCGTCAAATACCATCGGGTACCCAGCAGCGTGATGACAGGAGAACGCGTCCCCACCAAGAGGGAGTTCCTTAGCCTTGTGATGTCCACGTTCGACCCGATTGGATTTTTGAGCTGCTACATGGTGACAGCCAAACTACTGATGCGAGAGATTTGGCGAAGAGGAGTCAACTGGGACGAGCCGTTGCCAGGCGAGCTAGCCGCAGCATACGAGAGCTGGCGGAGAGAGATGGATTATGTAAAGGAGTTCCGATGTCCACGCTACTACTTTAGCGCTAGACGACTACGAGCACTACAGCTGCATGTTTTCGTGGATTCCAGCCAGTCGGCGTTCGCTGCAGTAGCGTACTGGCGGGCCACCTACGCAAACGATGACGTGCAGGCGTATTTCGTATGCGCCAAGCGAAATGTGCTCCGATGAGGACGATGACGATCCCGAGACTGGAACTTCAAGCGGCCGTGCTAGGGACACGGCTAATGGACACTGTGAAGCGAGAGCACAGTGTGAAACCAGAGAGATGCGTACTTTGGACGGATTCAAGGACAGTATTGCACTGGATAAGCAGTAGCCACCGCCGGTACAAGCAATTTGTCGGAAACCGGGTGGCTGAGATACTGGAGTCAACGGAAGTATCCCAGTGGAGATGGATACCGACTGCCGAAAACGTGGCAGACGACGCAACGAGGCCACAACGTCATGTGGACCTCAGTCAAGGTTGACGATGGATGAGTGGGCCGCAGTTCCTACGGGAACCAGAAAAAAACTGGCCAAGGATCTCTCCAAGTAGTCACCGTTCAGCACCCATGGACGAGGAGGAGATGCCATGTGAGTTCGCACTGGTCACCGCAAATGGATTTTGTATATCTTTACAGAGATTCTCGAACTACAACCGACTTGTAAGGACAACGGCGTGGGTCCTCAGATTTGTCTGACGATATCGAGGGCAATACAACAATGGTGAGGTCTATGGACTCACGGCCGATGAGTGCGCCAAGGCGGAGAGCGTACTGATCCGACGAGCGCAAAGCGAAGCGTTTGCTGAGGAATCTCAGGGAAGAATCCCTAAGGAGAGCAGCCAACTGCGAAGGCTGTCCCCGTATTTCGACGACGAAGGAGTCATGCGTGCCAAGGGAAGGATTGACGCCGCTGGATGTGTGCCGTACAGTGCTCGGCGCCCAATTATACTGCCCCACAAACACACGTTGGCGGAGATGGTAGTACGCCACTACCACGAGAAGATGGGGCATCAGAATCTGGAGGCGACCATCGGCGAGATAAGGAAGAAGTTCTGGATAACGAGTTTACGGAGGCTGCAGCGGAAGGTGGCAACGGACTGCCGCATCTGCAAGCTGCGAAGGGCGCAACCTATGCAGCCAAATATGGGTCCCTTGCCAGAGGACCGACTCGAGGCCAACGGATGGCCATTTAAGCACACAGGGTTGGATTATTTTTTACCATTGTACGTGACAACTGGACGTCGCATCGAAAAGAGGTGGGTGGCATTGTTAACCTGTTTAACCACGAGAGCCATCCACTTGGAGATGATTTATCTACAGATACCTGTATCATCGCTATGAGAAATTTTATGAGCCGCCGAGGACCGGTGGTCAAGATGAGAAGCGATAATGGGAAGAACTTCGTTGGAGCCAACAGAGAAGCCAAGAGGTTCAACGAAGTCTTCGAACCAGAGAAGTTCCAGGGCGAGTTGTCGTCCAAAGGAATCGAGTGGATCTTCAATTGTCCGGCGAACCCAGCTGAGGGTGGCGCCTGGGAAAGGATGGTGCAGTGCGTCAAGAAGGTACTGGCCCACACGATGAAGGAGTTGGCTCCCAAGGAACATGTACTGGAGAACCTGTTCATCGTGGCGGAGAACATTGCGAATTCTCGCCCACTTACGCACTTGCCAGTTACAGTGGACCAGGAGGCTCCACTGACTCCCAACGACCTGCTAAAAGGAGTACCCAACCTGCCGGATCTACCCGGAGGCAAAGGACAGTCGTCGGAGAGGAGTGCCACAAGGAAGCAGTGGCGTCTGGCCCGGATGATGAGAGACCGCTTCTGGGCACGATGGGTACATGAGTATCTGCCTACTCTTGTGCGCAGGGAGAAATGGTGCGAGCGCGTCGAGCCCCTGCGCCGTGGGAACTTGGTGTTCATCTGCGATCCTGGTATACCACGACGAGAGTGGAAACGAGGCATCGTCGAGGAGGTGTTCACCGGAGTAGACGGAGTGCCACGTCGAGCGGCGATAAGGACTGACGATCGAGGAAGGATGATTCGCCCCGCGTCGAGGCTAGCTGTCCTGGATGTGGTGAATGCGGCTGCTTCACGGGGGTGGGGATGTCGCGGATCGAATTAGGATATTGATTGTTATGTATTTAAATTAGGCGCCGCTAGGGAGCAAGAAGTCTGGAATTTCTGGATTCATAGATTGTTTGTAATTGGGCACACTAATTGTGCTCCAAAGCTTACACGAATTTTCCTTCGCGGTCATTCCGATCAGCATATTCAACAGAAGAGGAGAGGAAATGCTGCGGTAGGATATTAAGATTAAGATAAGTTGAGGTTAAGTTTAAGCTTGTATTACCTCATCAGAATAAAACGCGCCACCAGTGCCCGTATACATCAACATACTCTACCCCACTCGTAGTCGTATGGGAAGATCTGGGAATTCTTGTTTCGGTGTGGAGCAATGCGTTAAAGGCAACTCTCTTCGGAAATTGTGGATCGGCGTCATTTGCTATTGAACCGGCGTTTGATAAATATAAAATCAAATTAATAAATTCTTTAAAACAATTTTTTTACAATACCTATCTCGCTTACGCGTGTGCAGTGATATATTCTGTGGTAATATTAATATTTATTAATTTTATTCCGAAGAGAGCTTTGCTTTGCTATACTTTTTGTTGTTGCTTTTTTTGCTCTTCTCTTTTAGAGATTCTTATCTCGAAGCCTATCCCCGAGTCTACCTCATGGTTGACCGAACTTATTAAACCGTTATCTTGTTTTTCTTTTACTTTTTGGTACAGTGGTCATTAGGTGACCACAAATGGAATTTAAAGTTGCAGCGGTTGTCGTTTCGTACAAAGCGAGATGAAAGCGTTCATGCGACGCATTAGGAAAAGGTTTTCGTAAAATGGTTTTCGGAAAATCAGCGATCAGCTTAATGCGCTTGATTTTCAATTTTGTAAATTACAGCTACTAATTAAGTCTCCGATGCGCAAAAAATACACCATAGCTGAGCCGTGTGCACCATCCTCTCCCCGTGTGAAAATTGTCCGATTTATCCCCAATGGCATCACAGCTGCATACGCCAATAAAGTCAGCACGGGGAACATTAGGTCCAGACCTACTTTACCGATTCATATCGTGGTTTTACTGCGATAACAGCTGCGATAACAAATCCCCTAAAGGTTGTTCCACCTTCGAAACAAATATTAATTTCACGCCTCGCCCCGGATATCTGAGAGATTGATATCTCGGCTTATACTGAAGCCAAAACAAAAGCCATGATTAAGGTGCGGGACATTATTAAATTACAATTTGATGCCTATGTTTAAGACGCTTTCTGGCTTTCTGCCAGAAAACATATTCGTTCAAGAGCAAAAGACGTGATTAGTCATTAGATGTGACTAACTAAAGTTGCATAGCTTCGCATAAGTACAAGCTCAGATTAAGAAAAAACCCCGAGTGGCGTAAATACCGTAATGTATCAGGGAAAGCTTTAAGATCAGGAATTTCTTTACACTAATAAAGATTAGCTTAAACTGAAAACAGAATGGAAAAATAATACAATTGATAAAACTTGATAAAACAAGAAACAAGCCTTTGGGAGTCAAACTTCCGAAGCTAGACCAGTTGACCAGTCCGCTCCTGAATTAAAAAACTAACAAACTCTTTTTCCCTTACCTATCTGAATTCTAGGGGCCTACGTAGTAAGTTCCCTAGGTTCCCTGGTTTAATCCGGAGATCCTTAGCTCTGAAGTACACCAGATAGTACACCACTTTTAGACGTGACCGTCATCTCCAAAGAGGCGGAGGAGTTTTAATCTTTGTAGGCTCCTCTTTCCCTTTTGCATACGTCAAATGGCAAGAGTTTGGTAATTTAGAATGTCTTTGCGTTAAGGTCACTTTGTCTGATCAATCGCTGTTTATTACCTGTTCTTATATACCGCCTTCGTCCGACCCGCCTACGTACAGGCACCATTTGTCTGCTATTCAGTCGGTTTTTAGAACTCACTTGGTCAAACATCGATAACGTTACAGCTTTATTATTTTCGACACACTATGTCGCATGTTTCACTGTTGGCATGTTTGACATGTCTTTAGGGCAAACTAACCATGCCAGAAATTCTATATCTGATCCAGATGGAATCACCCTTTCCAGAGCATTTGGTGACCGCCAAAGATCCTACGCTCGAGATTTCAATTGAAACTATTTCCTTAGTTAAATCTCATAGCGTAGGTGATAGAATTCGTTTCTTTCACAAGGCTGACTAAATAACTTAATTTTTTCCTTTGATTGGTCTGATCCTTTGGCATGCAATAATATAAATATCGCCTTAGAATATTTTTATAATAGTTTGAATAGTTTTTTTGTCTTATGTGGAAATATTCGTCCGTTGAAGACAATTCCCCTTGGTCTACAAGGCGCCTTGAACATATTATCTTAAACATATTATAAAATAGAATTTTAAACGAATTCCTTGGCTGAAACTTAACTTTTTCAAGGAACTTAATCGCTCGGTCGAACTTCTCTGTGCATAACGCTAAATTTTATATAGATTATATTCGACGTTGTCGAATTCAGTATAGTTAGGATCCGAAGTAGATTTATAAATTTGGTAAAAACAAAGCGAAAACATGTATCTTCTTCTCCCTTGCTTTCGCTTAAAAATTCGTATATAATTGAAATATTGATATATTAATATATTGATTAATAATTAAAATTAACAAAGAAACCATGTAAAATGGTGTAACCAAATTTTAAAATTATGAATTTGTTTAAAATTTTGAAAATTTTTGAAATTGGAATTTTTTAAGACCACATTTTTTTTTAGTTTAGGAAACATTTTCTTTCATTTCCCTTACTGGAACTTTATACGTGGATTTCCAGCTATCTTTTTGAAAAAACCAAACGCGTCCCTTTTAAAGATTTATTCTCCTGCCTAGTCCAAGCTACATTCGGAGTCCCCCGAGGAACCCATCTCGGGCCTTTACTGCTTACCATTTTCATAATTGACTATCCTTTTGCTTTACTCCTTTGCGCAGATGACGTTACGCTGTGTTTTAATATAAATCTTTCTTTGGCCAGTACAAACTTCAGTCCGATCCGATCTAAAATTGGTGTTCTGCAAATGACTTAAAACTTAATAGGTCAAAATGCAAACTTCTGTCATTTTATTTCTAAATCCCTATCCAGGCCACTTAATATCTCTATGGGACCACACTAGAAAGATTAACTAAAGTTAACGACGTAGGTGTCCTATTAGACTTCAAGCTGTGTCTTGCGCTTGTGTCTGGAGTCCCCAATATGAACCCCAATAAGATCGCAGTATAGAAGAATTTGCTCCCTTTTGTCCTTAGGGGTCTAAGCTGGAATGCATGCATCCATCTTCCGACTTAGAAGTAGACTTCTCTTAAGTTTATCAATGGTGAAATCGACAGCCAGCACCTGCTCAAGATTAACAATTGTGTTGTATTGCTTGCCTTCATGAAAGGGGGAAAACTAATTATCTTAAAATTATCTGCTTAAATTTACAATTGAACTGATCAATCCAACTTAGAAAAATGTTCATAAGTTAAAACCGAACAGTTGGAATTAATACGGACTTTATTAGAAACTTTATTTTTATTTTTTTTTATATAGAAAGGTAGAAGCTTTTAAAATATACATAAGATTTTGATTTTTAGATGTTTTAATGACACCAAAACAGAACATAGTCTACAAAATTAAAAAAGTTCAGCAATTTATAAAATTTATATATAAGATTTCCGAACTTAATTAAAGCTTTAGTAAAAGGCTGAACCTGGAGTTGCCGGAATCACAAGCTAACGAACTTGACACAACGCCGATTTGAGCACACCTGTCCAAGGGTTTAACTCTGCCTTAGACAATCCTGCATTAAGACAATGAAAGCTAGATTTTACAACACCAGTCCAAACGGATGACAATCGGGGATAATCCGCAGCTTCAGTTCTTTGCGCTGGAAAACATATGTGACATTGTCCCCTGATATTAACTTTCACTTCTCCATCTAAACCCGAATTCAGCTCCAGAACCTTAGTAGTTACTACATTGTGGTGAAATCAAAAACATAACTTGAACACATAAGTGAAGGCCCGCCTCATTGAAACAAGCTAGTTTATAAACATGATGAGCTTGCGATTTGATGATCACAATCTTGGAGAAAACAATATTCAATACTGCTCAGATATGTTCAGACCAAGCTGAACATGGGTATGACCAAACTTCGAGTACGCCTTTTGGAAGCGCCATATTGAGACTTTAATTCATGATGCCGGCCGATGTAGCCGACTCTAGCCGAATGAATCTCTTTTTCTCCTCATTACAGCTTCCTGATCAGTAGTCATGAAGGACTGTCTTATCATATGCCGCCATGCATTACTCATCGAGGACTAGATTTCTGTAAAGGCAAGATAAAATCTTAATTTTCTTATCACTTAGAAGTTCGTAATAAGGCCTCGCTCTCGACGCCCTACCAAATCCGAATGATGACATATAAGGGAGCATTCCGGAATGAATTAAAGCTGTTATATAGGGTGGCCCACGTAAGATTTGCGATTTAAAAACGCTGTAAAAAACAACGAATATATATTTTTCAAAATTTTTTTTTTTAATGGGTAGCCCTAACATTGCGGCTTACGTATGAAACACCACTTCGTTCATATGGCTGCCCCGGCTGGCTTTACAGTAGCCCCTTCGGTCGACCCATTTTGAAACACATTTTCGATGTTATGACCCGAACGGACACATATGATTCCAGCAGAAGGGCGCTACGTGCCACACAGCTAACGTCCTAACCGATCTTACGCGGTACGTTCGAAAATCGCATAATTACCCGAAACGGTAATGTCAACTGGTCGCCTCGCAGCTGCGATTTGACCCCCGTTGGACTATTTTTGTGGGGTGCCGTCAAGAATAAGTGTTACGCCAACCACGCAGAGACGATTGGCGACCTAAAGCACGAGATTGAAGTCGCCATCAGGGCCATTGAGGTCCATACTATCGAAAACGTGTTTAAAAATTGTGTTTTTTTTTTAAATAAATACTCGTTGTTTCTTTTATAGCGATTTTAAAATGCAAAAATGTATATCAAATGCTGAATAACTTGTACATTGCGCCGTTGCAGTCTTCGAAGAGAGAGTCGGCTTACAGATAAAACTCCTTTGGCTGATATAGATATAAATAAACTTTAAGCAGCGTCCTTTTATTGATGCGCGAGGAACAGCTTCGGCCTGACTTGAATTACTTAGGTACTTCGTTTAGATACATAAGTTAGATAAATTAGTTATAACCGAGTATTTCAAAATTTTCGTCGTGCTGAAAAAATAATAAAAATACAAGCGGCAAAAAATATTGGTTGTGTAAGTGATTGATTTTCAATGTATGTATTGGTGACCCCTATACATAAAGTAGGATATGTATACTTAATTGCAATTCCAAATTTTCAACAAAATAACACATAGTTTATTTGTAAGATATTAATGTGCACGATCTATTTATGTCAGGATAATTAAAAAAACATAATAAACTAATACTGAAAAATATATTTTTTGTGGTTTGCCTGCAGCCAATTTCAGCTCCTCCAGCGATTATACCGTTGCATCATCTTTCTACGGTACAAGGCACAGGGTGCGATACACAAGCAAATGCACGGCAAAAACTTTTCCGGACTATATGCGATCCCGAACCATGCACGACTCGACATCGGACCAACAGTCGGAGGAGAATACTAGCAGTATTAGCCATGAGGATTCGCAGACAAGCTTCGAACAGTTAAATCCCTGTGGCCAAACTATGAAAAGGATGAACTGCGAAACTCCAACGATGAAAGTGGATCACCTGCATAAGCGACTAATCCACTTTCTAGAGACTCCAAAAAAAGATAAAGGCGACGGAATATTTTCACCCATACATAAACACCTTGAAGAACTGGACTCTACACAGGAGCTTCGGATTATTCAAAGTAACAAAACAGTTCCAAAGCGCTGTTCGGATTTTTCAGAAGCGTCTCCAAAGCAGATTTACGATACGCCAGCTGACGACTGGTATGCCACGGCCTCTGACCAAGAGGGCTCTACCATATCGTCTAAGCCTTATAAGCTAGGCGCTGTGAACCCCGTATTGGAATGCGTCAATCAAATTTTGTTGCAGCAGTCCATGGAAGAGACACTTAAAGAGTCAACAAAAATAAAAACGGTCAGCTTAGGCTCAACATCATTCCAGGCATGTAGGCCTAGCATTAACAACGGGCGTAAACGAGTTCATTTCTCTACAAAAAATGGTATAGTTCACTTGTTGCGTAACGACGAGAAGGCGGATCATAACAACGACCAGTACCCAAAGATTTCACATTTTCACACTGTCGGAGAAACATCCAACTACGAAACAGTATACAGCAATGATTATGAGCCCATTGGCTCAGAAAAAGAATCCAATCTTTATATGGATATGGCAGCCGTACCTGGGGCACAAGTAACATTACAACCAACTCAAAAAATACCTCCAGATCTTCCTCCCAAGCCCGCAAACCTTTTGCAGTTCAAGAAATTATGGCACCCGCTGGGAGTTTTAAGTGAACGCGAATGTTCGGCATCGAGTGTAACCATTTCGGAACCTGACTATTGCTCTATTTGCGAATTAGGTGTGCCCAGTGTTTGTGTCCAGACAATGGCGGACGTTCATCAAGAACCTGTCTGCACATCGCCTGGGTCGGAGGATCATACAAATCCTAAGGAAACATACCATCACTGCGAAAAGTTTAATGGTAGATATTTACAAAGGACCGTCGAAGATGAAGAGATTTTCGACGATATACCAAAGTTACCCAATGTGGCGGCCATTATTGTACCCAAACATACTTCTCCTAATTATGTGCCGATGACACGCCATGACCCTTTATTTTTTAATGTGCCTTTTCCATCTTCAGAAACGCACTGTAATACGCAATATCAGCGGGAGCTTTTACCCAATATATTTTACAAAATTAACAAGCGCATAAATATGGAAAACTTTCCAGCTCCACCCGCTACGTTAGAAACCCCAATAAAAAGTCACTTACAGACATCAAAAGCTTTGCCTATTCAAGCGGAGTTTGACTGGTACAACCTAGATGTCGAGTTTGAGCGTGCACGTATATTTAAAGAATTAAATGACAAAAAACTGGTTAAGAAAAATTCTGCTGACGAGTATAACTTGGACGAGGAGTTTCAAAATGAGGATAACAAATTAATGGATCTAGTTTCAAAATCTCAATGAATATAAAAATTATAAATTATATTATAGAAGTGGTAGGTAAATTTTATCACTTTGTAAAGAGCGATAGAAGATGAATGGCATCGGCTAGTCCGTGATTAGTGCGGATATTTTTACCAAACACAACTTTCCAGTCGGATCTTCGCCGATCGGGGTAAACTTGGGTGTCGCCGGGCTATCGCTAATGTCTGCTTGTGTTCACCTACCGAGAACTGAGCGGAGAAATTATTTTCTTTTTGTCAGTGACCGCTGCTACATTTTTACAAAAGTGTTTGCCTGCAAAAGTATAAAATTTATAAAATCGTATAATTATTTCGATTAAATATTTTTTTATTTATATATTTTTATATAGCTATAGAATTTTACAAAAAATAATTTCTTTCTTAAAATATATTAATTATTATATTAATACATTTATATATAAATGTACATATATATATATATTTTTATATTTTGTAATAATATATATATATAATATAATATTAGCGATAGGTAATATAATATATATAAATTAATTAAGTTATTATTTCAGGGTATTATTAGTAATCCCACGCTGCAGTCGGTGACGTGTCAGTGATGGGTTAAATCATAGATTGATGATTTAAGGTGCTGTGCTGTCCCCTGCTGGTTACGGTGACGTCACAATTGCGGGTGTTCCTGGCGGTTGCCGAGGAATATTCCTTTTATACTGGAATTAGGTTGGGAGCACTTGCTCCGTTGTCACGGCCCTTGAGGCTTGGTGACCAAATCAGTAGAAGTGATTTTAATGATACGGCAAAGGCCGGAGAATGTTCTTGCACTTCTTTATTCAACGAGGCTTGGATACAAACTGAGCTTAAAGCTAACAAAAGTATATTTCATAGCGGCCGCTCAAATATACCACGTTTGCCGGCTATGTATGGGCAACTACAGTTAACTACAGTTAACTACAGTTAACTTATATTTCATAGCGGCCGCTCAAATATACCACGTTTGCCGGCTATGTATGGGCAACTACAGTTAACTACAGTTAACTACAGTTAACTACTCCCCCTTCAGGAATTAGGCCGCCCTCGGCCGACCCTATTTGGGCAATCATCTTCTTTAGTTGGGCCGCTGTTCTTCGGGCCTGTGTGACTCGTCGATAGGTTAGACCGATGCAAACCAAAGCGCAGCATACTGCTCCCGCTATGAATACCATCTGGTATGTCTGATGGTAGTCGATTTCCTTCCCGAACTCCTTTATGTGTTCCCAGTTACGTTCACTCAAACGGTGAAGGTATGGAAGACTAAGAACGTTACGTTCCACGGTGATATTCAAGGAAGGCGAGCTGGCAACTCCTGGGGCCCTCTTCTGGGCTGTATTGTGATTCACCATTCGGGTTTCGTTTATAGTGGCACTTTCTGTGAACGTGATGAGATATGTGCCCTTTATATGGACACAAGTACCATTGTCCACACTCACCCGAGCTGGGCGATCGTTTATAATTGCAATCCCTTCATCTACATAGGTAATGGGGTGCAGATCGCTCTGCTGGATTTCGCAATGCGCTATGCCCCCAGCATGGAGCTCTTGTGCGCACGATCTCTTTTGCGCCAGCTGGCAAAACATAGCCCCTGGTGTCGTGGAGCAATTTTTTATTGTGTGGATCTCACCGTCACATTCAGCTATCACGTTGTCTTCTAGCCTAAGTGTGGTGTCGTGATGTGACACAGGAAAAACAGTGCTCTTATTGCAAGCTGTTTTTATTTTTGGAAACTTAATGATAAAGTGTAAGATGTTATTGGATTGTAAGATTTTAACGGACGATACGGACAAAATATCTTTGATGGCGGTCCCCGTGGGCTCTTCCATCCACACACCTTCCAGGTCTGCATGATCCAAAATGCTTGGGCTAACAACGTTAACTTTGGCAAGTGCCACTGCTAGTATTAAACTCTGCAGCTCCATTGTGATCATCCTATTTCGAGTTAAAAGCATCTCGAATAGGTTCCCTGTGTCAACTTGGGACTTTTCGGCTGACCTCAGAAGTTGGTTGACGGTCTCGGAAATTTTATTAATTTGATTCTGGATTTTATTGTTAATATTAACTTGCCTATTGTTTGCATTTATTAGTTGGAATTCCTTAAATTTAATTTTTTTTGAAATCGTTTTTTTTTTTTTTTTTTTTTTTTTTTTTTTTTTGTTCTAATTGGGAAGCCCACCACCGAAGCATGATTAAATACTTATAAAAAAAAACTTAAGCCAAGTGGCTAGAAATAAAGATAATAGAAAATCCTACCTAAGGTTGTCCTTGTGGACCACCCTCCCCTTAATGAGGACTGTGGTCCCCATGTCCGCTTCAATGGTTCTTTCTTCACACAACGGTGAGAGTTTGTTGCCTAGGCGCCGGTTGGATTTCACTAGGACTTTTTCGCCAACTTCGTACACTCTGTTTTGTCGGGAGGCGTTCTCCCTATTCCGGAGTTTGTCTTGGGCATGTTTAATCTTATCCTGTATTTCGAACTGTTGGTCATTTGATTGTGTCTGAACCACGTCGACCGACCTCTTGTCGATGACCGAATGGATAGATTTGTTGTATTTGGTTGTAGCCAATAGGATTAGCTCTACGGTATCGCTAATGCCTTTATCAATTTTGAGGCATCTAGCAAGCTCTACCAGAGTGCTATGGAAGCGCTCCACTTGTCCGTTTGAGACACTGTGGAGGGGCGGCGCGTTTGAGATATTTACGCCGAAGTGGTCTTCCAGCATGGCCACCATGGAGTGCGAATTCAACGATGGTTCGTTGTCGCAGTATATGACTTTGGCCTTGGGGAAAACGTTCATCAGCTGTAGGAGTGCTGGCTTGAGGTCCTCTATGGTTCTAGAGGGGATCGGTTGGACTACAGCAAATTTTGAGAACTTGTCAATGCACGTAAGGAAATACTTTTTGTCCGTGGAGAAAATGTCTATGTGTAGCATTTCTCCTACTTGAGATGGGATTGGTGTTTCGCCAAGCTCTTGTTTCTTTGGATGTCTATCGTACTTGGCCTTAGCGCATGTTTTGCAAGTAGCGACTATTTCGTTCGCTAATTTGGTCATTCTTGGGAAGTAGTACTCGGAGAGTACCTGCTTCACATTTTCCTGAGCCGACCTGTGAGCTCTTTTGTGCTCGACAGTGAGTATTTCGCGTCTTTCGGCAATTGCAAAAATGTCAGTTACTCTGTTTTTGCAGTGCCAGAATTTGGTGGCGGGGAACTGCCGAACCAATTTGTCCTGTATCATTGCTAGCGTGTGCAAATCGCAATGAATGGCGTTTACGCCTTTAGGAACTATGACGGACTCGAGCTCCTCTATCAGTGACTTCTCGCAAGTGAAGTCAATGTTGTGACGCCTCTTGTTTCCAAAGAGGACAAAGGTGCGTTTCAACGGTGAACGTGTTTCTTCTAGAATTATTTGGTTCTGGAAACAATTAAGGGGTTTTTCCGTTGATTGTATTGTATTTGTTAGCGACAGCTCACTGTGAATTGTGGCCGCGCTTGAGAATGCCTCTTCCTCTTGTAGAACGTTAAGTTGCTGTCTGGAGAGGGCGTCCGCAACGAGGTTGTCTTTGCCGGGCTTGTAGAAGACCTTGGCACCACACTCGTCGATTCGTTCCTTCCACCTTTTTATTTTTGTGTTTGGATTGGAATCCGATACCGCGTAAGTTAACGGTTGGTGGTCGGTATAGATGTTTATATTGTTGACTGCATACAAGTAGTGACGCAGTTTTTCTAGCGCCCAGACTATGGCTAATAGCTCCCTTTCGTTGGTGGCATAATTAACCTCTCTGTCCTTTAAGGTCCTAGAGATCATAGTAATGGGTCGCCCCTCTTGAGACAGCACTGCGCCAATGCCGTATGCTGAGGCATCTGTCGTTAGATCAAATGCCTTTTTGTAGTCGGGATATGCAAGGATAACGTCTTCAGAGGCCAGGATATTACGTAGCTTTTCGAAAGCCAGCCGTTGCGGTTCAGTGAATTGAACTTCGATGTTTCTGGATCTGTATCTGCTTACGTTTCCAAGTTCCCCTTTTAGTATGCTCGAGATGGGCTTTGCTATTGATGCAAAATCTTTAATGAAACATCTATAATAGCTTGCCAGGCCCATGAATGACCTTACCTCGAACACATTCTTTGGCTCTGGGAATTCTTTAATTGCCTTAACTTTTTCCGGGTCAGTGGTAGTCCCATTGTTGGTGACTATGAATCCCAGAAAGTTTACGCTTTTTTTGAAAAAGACGGATTTTTCCGCTGACACCCTCATATTGGCGTCGTGCAGGTTCTTTAGAACCCAGTCTACGTGCCGTATGTGGGCGTTTTCTTCTTCTGAGAAAACGATGACATCGTCGACATAGACATAGCAAAACTTGCCAATCTGCTCTCGCAGTACGTCGTCGATAGTTCTCTGGAAGATGCTGGCAGCATTCCTCAATCCGAATGGTAGTCGGCGAAACTCGTATTTTCCCCCGTTTACGGAAAAGGAAGTTTTTTCACGGTCACGCTCTGCAAGTATAATCTGGTGATAGCCAGCCTTCAAATCGAGAGTTGTGAAGTATTTGGCTTTGCCTAAATTCCCTAAAATCATAGAGGTATTTGGCATGGGGTAGCGATCTGGTACTGTCCTCTCGTTAAGTTTTCGAAAGTCTAACACCAGTCGCATTTTTCGGTTGCCAGTTTCGTCGGTGCCCTTTTTATCCACTACCCATATTGGGTTATTGTAGGGGGACCTTGATTTCTAGATTATACCGTTTTTTAGTAAGTTTTGGATTTCGCCGTTGACGAAATCAGCTGCCCCCATTGGGTAGGGGTAGGGCCTAGCATAAATGGGTTCTTCATCGACTGTCCTGATGGTGGCCACCACTGACGTGTTGTAGGGTAATGCCTCGTCTGGATTTGCAAAGGCGTTTTTTCTGTCGCAAAGCATCTTTGAAAATGCTTTTTTGACTGAAGGTGGTGCGTTTGAGCAGTCCACTTCAGTGAAATTAACGCTGGGACATGAATGGAATTCTAGCTTTTCTATCTCTGAGCCCCATTTGAGGTGGCCAGAAGCCGGAAAAAGCGATACTCCTGCCTGTATTAACAGGTCGAGTCCAATGATGGCATCAAAGGAGGACAAGTCTGGTAAGATGAAGAAAGTGGCTTTTTTGTTAAAAATGGAAACGACTGGGCGGACGCTTTTCAATCCTTCGTATGGACGGATAAAATTTTTTGACGTGCCCGTATCTATTAAGATTTTCATGTCCACCCCTGCTACTCTTCGTCTGATGACGGCAAGCAGGGATTTTCCCCTAAAAAATTGATCGAGTCAGACTCATAGTCTTGAATGGCGTCATCGTCGATTTCTCGAGCTGCTTTCGAAGCTGTGGTGGTGTATTTTTCCCCTGTTCCGCCTGTGCCCAGCGCGATGTGGTTAACCCTCTGTTTTTGAGGGCCAGATCGATCAGACACGGCTGGTTTCCTGTTTTGGTATGCTGGGGCTTGTGATGGCTTAAGCATTCTGGACAGTGATGGGTCAATGTCCATGGGTTCAGGAGTGTTCCCACTGCGTGGGGCCGAATGTACTTGCACCTTGTGCTGTTTGGTGTAGTACGGATTTTTGCCAGTATTTGCTTGGGAATTTGTTTGTGTGGGTGTTTGTCGGTGCTCTTGCGCCTTTGGATACTGTTTTTTATCTCTGTCTTCTTGGCTTCTCGCAAAGGAGGCCGCGAAGGAGTACCTCTCGTGGTTAGATTCCACTTCTTGTGCTAAGGCGAGTGCTGATGGCATGTCTTTCGGCTTTGCCGAAAAGAGGACATCTGTTAGGCTACGCTTAAGTCCCGAGATGAATACTCGGAGTGCGTCATCTCGAAATTTGTCGCACAATACTTTTGCTGCCGATGCCTCATAAGACATGGTGGCTTTGTTCGTAAGCAAGGTGAGCTTTTTCTCGACCTCGTCATAGTATTGCAGGAGGGTAAGATTTCCCTGTCTGAGGGTACCCATTTCCTGTTCGATGACGTGAATCTGACGCTTGTCACTGTAAGTAAAATCGAGTCGATTTATAATCGCGTCGAAATTAAGCACAGTGCCAAACGAAGATAACACGGCATCGGCAGGTCCTCTTATTTTACTCCTAATTATAATAACCGCTTGGTAATGCCTTGAGCTGTTTACATAATTTCTAAATATATAATATGCGGCAACTGCCGCTTGCCGCCACGAGACATATGCGTCTTGTGCTCCCGTAAATTCAGGTAAGCACTTGACAGCATCTAGGGGCTCGTCACACTTGACGTTATCCCTGATTTCTATGGGTTCATAGACTTTAATTTGGGGAGGTCCCGCTTGGGCGGGTGTAATTTGTACTGCATTGACCTGTTCGGTCAGTTGCTGTATAGCTAGTCGTAGTTCGCTCTCCCTGCGTTGGCTTTCAATATTTGCTTCTTGCACTGCATGTTGAACGGCCGCCTGTATGGTGGCCGTCATTTGTTCCATGCTAAAAGCCATACTCGCGAATGTGTTTGAGTTTCTCGGAGTGGAAAATTTGGTCGGCCCTTCGATCTCTGATTCAGAGTCGCTTGAGAGTTGTTTTAAATTCCTATACTGGTCGAAGCGATTGTTCATGTGAAGCTGTGCCCATAAAATCACCCAGAGGAATTAATTCATGCTCAAATTGCATGCCTACAGAAGCAGTTGGGTCAGTGAAGGGGCCGCGGGGGCCGAGCTATAACTTTAGTAAACAGAAGAACTGTGCGGCTGCTTTGTCGACACAGACGAGGTGTGGGACGCGGGAATAAACAAAAACGAAATAAAAACAACAAAGTGTCACGCACTGTATGCGCGACAGTATCGTGTTCCCGAAGACGGAGTGGTGAGGCAAAACGGAAAGAAAAATAAATAACCAGGCTGGAGCTAGCTCCAAGAATTCTTGTGTAATAAGAGACGTATATAAAAGTTGAATTAGCTGTATGCAATTATAAGAATTTTTTGCTGCAGCTAAATTTTAGCTCTGGTTAAGAATTTCTGTTTCGTAACTTATGTTGTTGCATAAATTAATTATTGATTCATTTACAAATGCAAACAATGTATTTGGAAAGCGTTTATACAAAATTTTATATAAAAAATTATCACGTAAAACTTAATGTATTTAAAAATAATTCCACCAATCAACCAATTAATGAGGAGTAATTTTTATTTTAATTGTTAGTGGAGCTGCAGATTTTATCTGGCAGCAATTGTTAAAAAAATTTTTATTTTTATTTTTTATTACAGACTTGAAGGTTGTATAGATAAAAGGCTCACTTACATGATTTTTACGTTGGGCGCCAATTAATTAAGTTATTATTTCAGGGTATTATTAGTAATCCCACGCTGCAGTCGGTGACGTGTCAGTGATGGGTTAAATCATAGATTGATGATTTAAGGTGCTGTGCTGTCCCCTGCTGGTTACGGTGACGTCACAATTGCGGGTGTTCCTGGCGGTTGCCGAGGAATATTCCTTTTATACTGGAATTAGGTTGGGAGCACTTGCTCCGTTGTCACGGCCCTTGAGGCTTGGTGACCAAATCAGTAGAAGTGATTTTAATGATACGGCAAAGGCCGGAGAATGTTCTTGCACTTCTTTATTCAACGAGGCTTGGATACAAACTGAGCTTAAAGCTAACAAAAGTATATTTCATAGCGGCCGCTCAAATATACCACGTTTGCCGGCTATGTATGGGCAACTACAGTTAACTACAGTTAACTACAGTTAACTTATATTTCATAGCGGCCGCTCAAATATACCACGTTTGCCGGCTATGTATGGGCAACTACAGTTAACTACAGTTAACTACAGTTAACTTATATATATATTAATATATATATTAATATATAATTCAAATAAACATTTTTTCTCGTTTTTTCTAGGTTTTGTAATACTTAATTTTTATTTTTTTCATTTGCTTTAATATATTTGTTTATTTCTCAAATTTTTTATTTCTGCTATTTATGAACTATTTTTTAAGTTTAGTAACTAGAGTTCAATGTATGTAAAAAACATGTATTATTATTATATATTTTTTAAAAATTTGTTATTGGATGGCATTGTGGTTTATGTATGGAACACCTCTTTGTTCTTATGGCTGCCCCGGCTGGCTTTAAAATAGCCCATTCGGTCGACCCAATTTTAAAACACATTTTTGATGATACGCTCGTACCCTTTTTTACCCAGCCGCTGTGTGAACCCTAGGTGACTTTTACCCTTGATACGGTAGTTTTACGTTAGTCGCTTGGAAGAGTGTCCGTACAACCAAAGATTATACAATACATAGATGGGACATCTCATACAAACGAAAGTGTACTATGGCGGGTTGAACTCTTTTTGCGGGCGACACAATCGGGGAAGGGTAGAGTGCTCGGCTACCGTGTAAAGTGTACCAGGTTCGAGTCCAAGTAGAGATCAATCTTTTTAGCTTATTTTCTTTAAATATTTTACGTTTTTTTTAGATATTTTTTGTTATTTCCCTAGTTTCTATATATTAAAAAATATATAATAAGAAAATATTTTGGTCTGTACTGGCAAAAACTTTTTAAATGTTTTTCAGTGAGTGCTGGAACCGCTTTCTAGTTTTATATGCAAGAGGGTTCTAGTGCTAAGAATGACAGGACGTGTGAGTGAAAGGGAGACGAAAGTATATCTAATATTTTCAAAGGTGTCTATTTATAGACAATAGCGGGTTCTACGGCTAAATGGCAGGCCCTATGAGTGAAAGTGAGGCACAAGTATATGCATTATTTTCTTTAAAATCTAGGCGATAACCAACGTGGTAACATACGTAAACCTACCCTGTATACTTTTTAATTATTTTTTTGTTGTTTAAATATTTTTAATATAATTTTCAAAAAAAAAACACCTATTATTTGAAGAAGCGTTTATAAAATATTTCAACTTCTTAAATTGCTTTCCTAACAATAATTTTTTAAGAAATTAAATTAAATATATTTCGCTGGAATAAGCACTAAATTAAACAATTTTTATTTGACAAAAAATAAAAGCAGTGTCTGCCCATAAGTGGGTTAGAACCATTGTTTCATTGGCAGAAAGCATGCACTCCAGACCCTAGACCACCGCGGTTGGCCGTTGCGCCTGCGCATAAACGCTATATGGTTGTTCGGCTACCATATCGGCAAGTCGTAAAATCGTCGGAAATTGAAATTTAGAAGCAAAATTATTTTTGCGATTCACACGAGAACAGACGCACACATGCATATGTACAAACTTTCGTTTACGCACACTAATAAGCACTTCTAAAAATAGAATTAAGGGCTTGTGCGTTCCCCCCTTACCAACAAGCTCAACGAAAAAATCTGTCACCCAGTCGGACCATCGGCGATCGGGGTGAACTTGGCTGTCGCCAGGCGAGCGCCAATGTCTGCTTGTGTTCACCTACCTCGAGTAAGGGAATTGAAAGCAAATTTTTCTAAGTCCTAAAAAAAGACTTAGAAAAATTTGTGTCTTGAAAAGTATACATTTTTTAAAATTGTGTATATGTTTCACTCAATTATATAATGACTCATATATTTTTATATTGCTATAGAATTTAAATAAAATATGATTATATGATATGTATATTAAAAAATATAGACACATACACTACTGGCCAAAATAATAAGTACATAGACATAGTGTTTTTTTGTTTCGTTATAACTCGATTAATATTAAATGAACCCATGCCAATTTTTTTTACATTGAAGGGTTACAGTATTACGCAATTTTTAAAACAAAAATGAAAGAGGGGAACCGCGAGTATTCAATACTGAGCTTAAATTTCTGCTGGATGAGCGATTTCGGTCTGGCCATAATAATAAGTACACCTGTGTATTTGATAAATTTTAAAGGATTTAAGGTATAATTGGGTCAAGGTATGTGGGTTTTTATTATTTCCTTGCATATTCAAGTATATCCCAGAAAAAAATATTCTATAGATGGGCAAAAAAAAACATTGTACTGAAGAAGAAAGAAAAATTTCTTTAAATTTGCAAAAAGAAGGATAAAGTATTCGGGAAATTGTGAAAAGCCATGGACGACCAGTATGTTTTGTCCAGAATTCTTTGAAATTCAAGGTTGAAACCGAAACTCGAGGTCGGAAGAAGAAATCCTCTCAAACGACGGACACCCGAATCCAAAGTCTCGCAAAGAAAGATCCCTTCATGTCTTCCAAGGCTATTGCCGCTCATATTGATAATGAAATATCGTCAAGATCGGTTCGTCGTAGACTGAAAAGGAGAGGCTTACAAGGACGCATAGCCAGGAAAATTCTTTTACTTCAAGGGAATAATTTAAAGATGAGGCAAAAGTTTGCCCTAAATCATTTGGAATGGTCTGTAGCAGAGGGTTCCAAAAAGTAGGATAATGTCTTATGGAGCGTCGAAACGAAAATAAATCTTTTTGGTAACGACTCCAGAAGACATGTACGATGCCCCAAAGGCAAGGAATTCGAAGCCCGGTACACAAAAAAGACCGTTATACACGGAGGCGGAAACATAATGTTTTGGGGCTGTTTTTCTTGGCATGGAGTTGGTCCTATTCATCGGATTACCGATACTATGACCCGATTTGGGTATACAAATATATTATTTGACATAATGCTGCCATATCCCGAGGAAGACATGCCCTTGAGATGGGTCTTTCAGCAAGATAACGACCCAAAACATACATCGAAGCTGGTCAAGGCCTGGTTCGCTGCAAACAAGGTTGACTTTATGATGCGGCCAATTCAATCTCCAGACTTAAACCCCATCGAAAACCTGTGGGGAGAGCTCAAACGTCGGGATGGCTCAATCACTTTTCAAAATACGGAAGAATTGTGGAAATTCGTAGAGAAAACGTGGTACGAGATTCCTTTAGAGACTTGCCGTAAACTAATTGCCAGTATGCCGAAACGGATAACCAAAGTCATAAAAAATAAGGGTGGATATACTGGGTATTAGCATAGGATAAAATAAAAATTAAAAAAATTGGGATACTGTTGTTTATTTTTAAGTTAGAGACTTTGAAGAATTGCTGTACTTATTTTTTTGACCAACCCTTTTTTATGTTTTTTTTGCTTAATTGCCAGTAAATTCTCTACATTAACTGAAATATTCTTTTGTTAACTATTTTTATAATAAACTTTATGTCAGAAAACTAAAAGAAACTAGAATTGGTTCGTTACACTTATATGAAAAGATTTACAGGACGCAGAAGAAACCTTATGGGCGTGTACTTATTATTTTGGCCAGTAGTGTATATATAAATATATTATATATATATTAAATATTAAGCAATTTAAAATCGATCTATACCATTGTGTCGAAGACCTTTTAATATTGTTTAAATAAGCAATGTTTTTTTAAAAGGCAATTAATATTTGATAATAATGTGGGCTGATGCCAGGAAACGCCTCGCGATATTAGTGGGTAAATATGTTTAATTGGCCTAATTCGAAACGGTCACATTTAGCTGTTAAAAGTGCGTCGCAAATGGTTTCGGATTGTACAAGAGTAAGTTTTTCTCATATAGCATTAAACAACTCCTCTTAAATATACTTTAATGATAAACCAACTATTTGCCGTTTTTTATATCATTTGCAGTTCTTGCTACATTTGGAGTTGCAGCGTTTATTTAGGTAGTAAGCCTTGTTTGCAAGTGTTGCGGCCGGCCAACGTAAATTGCCAACATCAATATACATACGTATGCACATATGTACATATATACATACATATTAATAATTTAATTATTACAGCTTTGGATGCAATTATTACTAATTCTAATAAACATTTTTTCCTTTTTTTCTAGGTTTTTTCATATTCAATTTTTAAATATTTAATTTGTATTAATATATATATTTTTTTCTTAAATTTTTTATTTCAGCAATTTATTAAATATTTTTTAAATTAATTAAGTAGATTTAATTCAATGTTGTAACGAACTGTTCTCTTACTGTCTGTTCGCGACAAATGCCGCGGCTAGCTCACATAGTTTGTGGAAACGTTCCACCGAATTTATATATTCGACGTGATTGCCCGAGCCCAGAAATAACACAGAGTGGATTAGTCGGTACTATTCCCTTTATTATGATAATGTTGTGTTTTACAAAACGGGATTACTTGCTGCGCTGTTGTCTCCTGGCTTAGCCTGGCTCCTCCGCTCTCGCTCGCGCTCTCCCTTCCGTGTTCGCCGGTCACCGCCCCGTGTTGGTCGCCGGACTTCCCACCCCGCGAGGCGTACGCCGTGGGGAAGTGTTGGTCTGGTGCCTGGCAGCCGGCTTGGTAACTGGGGCTCACCGCGTTAGGGTCGGCGGCTCTTCGATGTCTTCGATGCTGGATGCTGGTGCCCTTTCGTCTGGCCTGGCCGCTGCTCGGGTTGGTCGCCTCGACCATCCGATCTCTCCGAGCTTACGCCGAGATAGCCGGATGGTTTCGGCGCCTGGTAGCCGAGCGTTTGCCGTGGTGGCCTCTGCCGGATGGAATGCCTCACGCTTGGCGCCCTCCTCCCCTTGGTCTTGCTTGCGGCGGCCCGCTATCGCTTGGCCGGAGTCTTGCTTGACGAGGATTCGGTGGGTCGATCGCTAGTCACTGGCAAACCTTGGTGCGGTCGCTCCCCGGATGCCGTGACGGATCACGTGTGGTCACCCTCTCGGTTCTCTCCGTAGGTCTGAGTTCACGAGGGTAGCGCGTCGGCTCACACCTGTTCGTTGCGGTTGGGGAACCAGTTCAGGCGTACGCCGAACTTGTCCTTTATCGTTTTCGTTGCAAGGCTACCGACTTCCAAACGCTACGCTCGTCTCCTTTACCCTGGGCTTCTTCTTGTGCTGCTCGCTGTGATCTCCTCCGTGATTCCCGTCTCCTTGCTAGTCTCCGTGATTTCCGTCTCCTTGCTAGTGGTCGCAGCTCGCTGCACGAGTGTCTTGACCGATTTCACTCTTCCCGACTTTACGTTGCCTCGCACTCGATCTGACTCGCGCACTTTCCCGGCTTGCTCCTTATCGGTCTCCGGACTCTCCAAAGGCGGTCCTCGGACTTCACACTGTCAGACTCTCTGCTGACTAACCGTCCGATCCCACGCCGGCAGTACCTTATATAGGCGCCGGCGCGGCCGTTAATCCTTCCTGGGTCGCTCCTTCCGTTAGTTGCGTCCATTCTTTAGTGCCGAAACTTTCTTTCTCCTGCTCCATCGCCGCTCCGCTGCTCGTCCCGTTACTTTCTCTGTTCTTCCTGCTTTCTCCGCGCCTTCGCTGTTGCTATGCGGGCTCTCTGTCCCGTTACGTTCCACGTCGTCTTCCTTTGCCTTCTCCCTTCCGTCGCTGATCCGGACGGCTTTCTTTGGTCTCCTGACCTCCTGTTCTCCCTCCGTGAGGAAGACCCGTACCCGACCCCTCCTTTCCCCCTTGCTGTCTTGGGTGTGGAAGATTTCATCTCCTCACAATGTAAAAAACATGTAATATTTTCCAGATTTAAATAAATAATAGAAGTAAACAAAAAAAAAACACGTGTGAAGCGCCACCAAAAAATCGTTTCTTATATATACATACATACATATGAATATAAATATATATATATATGTACCAAATCCAAAAGCAAAAACAAAAACAACATCAAGGCATATTTTTTGTGGATCAAAATTTCCCTAGGTGAACTCTGGGTGAACCCCCATACCCTTTTTAACCCAGCCGCTAAGTGAAACCTAGGTGACTTTTCCCCCAGAAAGGGTAAGGGTGAAAAACCGCGGCCACGCATGTGTAAAAGTGATACACAGAGTTCACCCAGTTTTCCTCTCGCCGCTAGCGCCATTTCCTCTCGCCAGGCGATCGCCAAGTCCGACTGGGCTGTCTAATGCGCTCAATTTCTAATGGAACAGCGGGAAAATTATTTATTTTTTTCTTCATACAAAATTCTGCTAAATTATTCTGAGTCCCAAGAGAAGATGAATTTTTCGTCTTGGAAAAAAAAGTTCCACAAAATCTTTTAATCGGTTTAATCGGCGGCAATCGATAGATGAAAGTTAAATATCAACATGTGATGCAATTTTTGCAGTGCTGTTCGGTAAGTTTAATATGTTTTTCAGATTAGCGCTGTCCTACTGAGGCAAGGACATTGTAAGAGGCCGATCTTGTAGTGTGTCCAGGTCCGACTGGGTTTTAGAAGTGTTGCAGCCCAGGGTATGTCAATTGAAAAAAAATATTTAATAGCATGATTTTTTAGTTATTTTTAAATCTTTATTAAATCAAAATTTCACGAGCTTTAAAAAATCTTGTTAGTTCTTTTTCGTCTTCTTCTGAGACTGTGACGAATAGAGATGGGTAAATAATAGATCGTTATTTATACGTTTCCACTTTCTTCCGTTATGGTTGTGGAGCGCTAATGTTGTTATGACTGACTGAGTTAATTCGTCGTGTTGGCGGTGAAAAGAAGTTTTTATTAGAGTGCGTAAAGGAAATTTTGTACATGTGTACTTCGGTTGTCATGATTCACACATCAATATAATTTTGCTTTTAAATTTCAACGTCTGACGATTTTACGACTTGGCGAAGTGGTAGCCGAAATAACGATATAGAATTTATGCGCAGGCTCAAATGCCTACCGTAGTGGCTTAGTGTGTAGAGTGCAGACTTTCCGCCAATGGAACAAAGGCTTTAATCCGCTAGAAGACGCTTCTTTCATTCAGTATTTATTTTGGCGAAATTTATTTTTGTTTTATAAAAATTATTATCCAACCGACCGAGCGGCGCTGCCGGGGGATAGATTGCGGGGATAGATCCGAGTCGAGAAATAAGTATTTTAAAAAGGTCACTAGGACGAGTTACATTGTTGCTCGTTTAAGTAGAAATGAAGAGAAAATTTCATGCAAGAGTTCTATGAGATAATTGGATAGAGGCTATTGTAGTCAGAACATAATACCCTAAAAGGGTCATGCTGGGCATATGTTGACCACAAAAGCTAAGAATTAAGGGAGCGAAAGTTTGAGAGGTCCTAAAAGGAACGTTAAATTTTAACAGACTTAGAAGGTTCTGGCTGTCGATTTCACCATTAATAAGGTTATTGATGAAAACTACACCCAGAATAGTCCTACGGTTTAGTAACGATGGTAAATTTATTTAGAGGAGTCTACTACGATAAGATGGGAATTGGATACTTGCATCACAGTTTAGATCCCTAAGAGCAAAAAAGAGAAAGTTCTTCTGTACAGATTTACAGCGGTCTTGATGAAACTCATATTGGGGACTCCAGACGCATGCACCGTATTCAAGAATCCTATAACTAGGTGCAGGTCTCCAACATTCGTCTTTTAATAGTAGATTTTATTTTATGAACTAGTTATTTTATAACTAAACGGTTAAGTTAGTATTAACCGTAGATCTTCGCTTGGTGAAATGTCTTTATCCAGCTTATATTAGGTTTCTTAAAATTTAACGTCACCTTTAGGGACTCTAGAAATTTATGTTTCGAGTAAGCTGTGTCTTCAATATAAATACTCCTCTGCCCAATACAAACTTCAGTCCCAACTGGACAAGTTCCAAAATTGGTGTTCTGCAAATGACTTAAAACTTAATGGTTCAAAATGTAAACTTATGTCCCGCCCGTATGACCGCCCTAGAAAGATTAACTCAGGTTAACGACCTAGGTGTCCTATTAGACTTCAAGCTTAAATTTACCGACCATATATCGGCAATGGTTAATAAAGCCAAGGGTGTGCTTGGCTTCATTAAAAGATGGTTAAAAGAATTTAACGACCCTTACATAACTAAAACTCTTTACATATCTTTAGTTCGTCCGATTCTTGAATACGGTTCATGCGCCTGGAGTCCCCTATATGGGGTTCATCAAGCCCGCATTGAATTGCATTAAATCAAGGCCGAACTTTGTCCTTTTTACTCTTAGGGGTCTAAACAGGGATGCAAGTATCCAACTCCCATCTTTTCGCAGTAGACTCCTCTTAATAAACTTACCATTGTTACTAAACCATATTACTATGCTGGGTGTAGTTTTCATCAATAAACTTATCAATGGTGAAATCGACAGCCAGCACATATTAGGTGTGTTAAAATTTAACGTTCCTTTTAGGGTCTCTCGAACTTTCTTGCTCTGATTTCTTAGCTTTAAATCTTCTATCTTTCCTACTTAAGAGAGCAACAATGTAACTCTTCTTCGTGACCTTTTTAAAATACTTATTCCTCGTCTCGGATCTATCGCCGCAATTCGAGCCGCACGATAAACGTCAGCACCCCTCGGTCGGTTGGGCGGGAGGTGGGCTGTACGTATGCAGCGGGAACCGCGCGGAAAAACATAATACCTTTTCATACCCTTGAAGAAGATATATACATTTGGTCAGAAGTTTTTAACGCAATGAGGGAAATAGTATATAGAAGTTAACAATGCGCTGGTAATCTGAGCTAAGAGCACGACGACGGACGGCACACGAAGTCTTACGACGGGCGCTGGACGGCGGACGTGATTCGTGCGAGTTAGGGTTACGATGAAGATATCGTTTTCTTATGTTAATCAGTTCTGGGCTGACAGTCGAATAATAAAGACACTTTATCTGAGTCGTGAGTGTTCATCTTCGTCAACCACCGCGACAGTATAGCTGAAGCTAAGACCCTGCTATCAGCTTACTAGGAGAAGGTCAGCAGCATCATCGTCACTGATCTTGGCCACCCCCTGGTCTTGATCGGTGCTCTGCAGCACTACACGACTGTAGAGGCACCTTCCGAGTGACCGGGTGGGCAGCAACTTGCCGGAATGGTAAGCCAGAACCACCAAATCCGTGAGTAGCACGTGACACGGCGTTACCTCCTGCAAGACCTGTGCAGGCTGGAGATATTGCGGGCAACTACGTACCCTCATCATAATAGCTGAAGCTAAGACCCTGCTATCAGCATCATCACCACTGATCGTGGCCACCACCTGGACCCGATCTGCACTCTGCATCGCTCTTCGGTTGCAGAGGCATCCAACATAGTGATTGATCATTGTGGGCAGTAACTTGCCGTAACGAGCTGCCCAAAAGCAACATATCCGTATGCAGCACGTGCCATGTTATAGCCCCCTGTAAGACATGTGCAATTGGAGAATATTGTGGGCGAACACGCCCCCACAATATAACCTGTCGTTATCTGGCGCCCAACCGAGTCGAAGACCCTGACAACATCTCCAAGCCTCGAAGACACGAGGAGAAAAAATCACTTCAAAACTGATACCCTGGGATGGACTGTTTTAGACCGCACAGAAGACTGCGAATAAGAAAATGTTAAACTTTCATAAATTCATGTAAGTGAAACCTTTTTTATGAATTGCCAAAAAAAAATCAAAAGAAACAATAATAAAATAATACATTTAAATTTGTGTTCGATTTTATAAAACATTTATTTTTGAAAACAGTGTCGGCATTAAAATCAAGAAGTTGGAGTACTTTATTTTTTTGTGTGTCGCGGTGTTTTTTCCTTCGATCCAGTAAAATCCATTTCGCGGAGAAGAGTACGGTAAATAGATAAGCGCTTAACTTAGTGCCTAGCTTGGCGACTGTTTAATTTTTTAAGACTTCTTTTTGTGTTCGTTCGCAGAGTCTGTAGACTTGGTTGTTATGTAGACTTGTAACCTTGCTATATCAGAAGAGGCCGCCGAACGCATAGTACAGGAAAAACCAAGTATGGAACCACAAACAATTGCAGGCAATTATAAATTCCGCAATTGCAAGTGCAGAAACAAGAGTTTGAAGAGAAGTTGAGAGAAGTCACTGATTTTAGAGCTGCGACAGTATCTGCCCCAGATATTGCAGCATACTTGCCTGTTGCTGTAACCGGTAATGTGCCTTGTGACAAAGGCCTTGATGCGGTAAAATCATTACCAAAATTTTGATGGGACACAGGGAAAATATGTTTCTTGGCGGCAGGCAGCATCATATGAGTTGTTTAGACGGTTCGACGGTAGCTCCAAACATTATAAAGCTGTTCTCATAATCCGCAACAAGCTGATTCTATCCTGTCATCCTTTAATACAGTTCTTAATTTTGACGCTATTATAACCCGGCTTGACTTCAACTATTCCGATAAGCGTCCATTACACTTACTCGAGCAGGAGCTTACTACACTAAGGCAAGGGCAAATGTATAATACACAGTTTTATGAGGAGCTTGAGAAGCTGACACTCCTTACAAATAAGACCAATATGACATATGAGACTGGCCGTGCCCGATATATGAACGATAAGCATAGGGCCAATGCCCTTCGTGTATTTATTTCGGGGCTGAAGAGGAACTTAACCGATGTACTCTTTGCTGCTCAGCCTAGGGACTTGCCATCAGCATTGGCAATGGCAGGAGATACAGGCAAACCACGAGAGAAACACCTTAGACAGGCCGTCCAATACAAGGGACACCGGATTCCAACCACGAATAAATACTTAGAAAGGGGTGAAAAAAATCCATATTTTACCAGGGACCAGGGTTAACGGACCGTTGTTGATAATAGGCTATTAGAGAAGATGGATGTAGATCCAACATCGTCGAAAATCCATTAATCGAAAAACTTTCAACGTTCTCAGGGTTCTTCGCCGCTGCAGGCACTCGATGCACAGCTACAAATTACACACAAGAAACCGATGAACTCTCAAAGATTATCTGACTTTAGGCGTCAAAAAGTTGATCATCTGTTTAAAGAAGATAAGGGTGGACAAACCGAGGATTATTACAATCAGATCGCTAGTGATGTGGTAGATGACATAGATGGTGAAGAAGAAGCAGAGTATGAGAGTGATACCGTGCATTTTTTAAGGGGATCTTCCCTGCTTCCGTTCGTCCAACGAACAGAAGCAGGGGAATCACGAAAGTTTCTAATAGACACGGGGGCCTCTAAAAGCTACATCAAGAGAGAGATTGGGTGGCCGACGTCAATTCCTGTTGATTCCCCATTTACTGTCAAGTCGCTTCATGGGTATGGAAAAATAGACCACAAATGCCAGTTTTATCTTTTTGGTGTACAAAACCCATTCTTTTTATTGACCTTGACCTGTTAGCGCAAGTAGGAGCGATCATTGATCTTAAAAGCAACTCTATTTGATTAAATGGGGGGTGTGAGAGTTTGCATTTTCAAAAATGCGCTCAGGTTAACTTTACGAAGATTGAGGACATTGTTGTGCCTCCAAAAGTGCATGAAAGTTTTCAGCAGATGATGTCTAAACACTCTGGGGCCTTTGCTGATCCAAATAAGAAGTTACCGTTCAACACAAACTTTGTAGCGACTATTCAGACACAGTTTACCCGTTTCCTTTGGGTGCTACCGATTTTGTCAATCAGGAAATCAAAGACTTACTAAAAAATGGTACTATTCGACCATCTCGGTCTCCCTACAATAACCCCATATGGGTTGTAGGCAAGAAAGGCACGGACGCCTCAGGATAACCTAATAAACGCTTAGTTGTTGATTTTAGGAAACTTAATTTGAAAACTATAGCCGATAGATACCCAATGCCGAGTATAAATTTGATACTGTTGAATCTGGGAAGGGCCAACTTTTTCACTATCCTTGACCTTAATTCCGGATATCACCAGATAGAACTTGCGGAATTGGATAGGGAGAAAACGTCTTTTTCAGTCAACTGAGGCAAATACAAGTTCTGCCACCTACCTTTTGGACTAAACAATGCATCAAGCATTTTTCAAAGGGAAATAGACGACGTTCTACGGGAACAAATAGAAAGAATCTGTTACGTCGATGTGGATGATGTTATTGTCTTCTCAGAAACTGAAGAGTCTCATGTTGGGCACATTGCGGATGTTTTAGAGAGCCTGCAGGACGCCAACATACGAGTGTCCAGGCAAAAGTCACATTTTTTTAAAGAAAGTGTCGATTTCCTTGGTTTTGTTGTGACAAAAGAGGATACTAGGACTAGCCAAGACAAGGTAAAAGCCATCAAGGAGTTCAAACAACCAAGTAATTTTTTCGAGCTGAGATCGTTCTTGGGCTTAGCAGGATACTATCGGTGCTTCATCAAAGATTTCGCATCAATAGCGAGACCTTTGACAGATTTACTGAAGGATGAAAAAAAGCTTTGATAAGCCCCAGTTAAGCGCATTTGACAAGCTTAGAAATATCCTTGCTTCGGAGGAAGTAATCCTTCACTACCCAGACTTTACGCGACCATCTGATTTGACAACTGATGCTTCATCCTTTGGTATAGGTGCAGTCTTGTTTTAGGGAAATAGGCCTATAACAATGATATCCAGAACGCTGAAATATAGGGAACTTAATTATGCCACGAACGAAAGGGAGTTACTAGCAATTGTATGGACCTTGGATAGTCTTCGTCACTACCTCTATGGGAAAAGTGAAATAAACATATTTACAGACCATCAGCCCCTTATATTTGCTATCTCTGATAAGATAAGAATTCTAATTTAAAGCTCAAGAGTTGGAAGGCCCGCATTGAAGAAAGTGGTGCAAAGGTAATGGATAAGCCAGGAAAAGAAAACTGTGTTGCGGACGCTTTGTTGCGACAGCGTATTAACACTTTGCCAAGCTCAGCGGAGTCAGATCGAGCCACTATTCACAGTGAAGAATCATCTACCTTTGTCATTGAGGCCACGCAAAAGCCACTTAACTGTTTTAAAAACCAGATCATATTGGAGGAGGGGTCCACGTCAAATAGGCGATTATTTACAGTGTTTACAGTACAGTATTTACAGTGACATCGATTAACTCCGAAACTATACGAGCCATGTTGAAAGATCAGTACGATATTGATATAGCAAATGCCCCACCTTTACACAGTACGTCAAATGGACAGGTGGAAAGATTCCACAGTCTCTTATAGAAATTGCCAGGTGTCTAAAATTGAAAAGGAAAATAGACGATGTTAAGTCGGAATAATCTAGCTCGGCAGACAGGTGGAAAGATTCCACAGTCTCTTATAGAAATCGCCAGGTGTCTAAAATTGAAAAGGAAAATAGACGATGTTAAGTCGGAATAATCTAGCTCGGCAGAATAGGGTACTTTGCCGTAGGCGAGAAAGTTTTAGTAAAAACCAACAAGAGATTGGGGGATAAACTTACGCCTTTGTATGCCGAGAATAGAGTCGATGCCGATATTGG
This sequence comes from Drosophila varians, assembly GCA_018150405.1. Classification (NCBI taxonomy): domain Eukaryota; kingdom Metazoa; phylum Arthropoda; class Insecta; order Diptera; family Drosophilidae; genus Drosophila; species Drosophila varians. Next base: position 20,858,625 of record JAECWK010000125.1, read on the forward strand.
GACAACAGTCCTAATTAAAGGGAGGGTGGTCCATAAGGACAATGTTCGATTAGGCCCACCTTAAAAGGGAAACAAACTTTTAAAACTTGCAAAGGTAGAGTCTTAGCATTGATTTCAAAGTGCAGGCCCTCGCAACGAAACGCTCTCAGACTCAACTCCATTTTAAGTCTGTCCTTTTTTTCACAAAACGAAAAAAGAAAAAAAAAAACAAAAAGCAAGTCGCAATTGCCTACGACCAAATGCCAGCTGCAGCAGCGTTAAGCTGCAGCAGCTTCGCGTCCTGCGTATTGATAAAGATAAAGATTTATCAGGCTTATTTACAGGCGGCGAAGCAAAGCCTCGATAGTGGTGATTTTAATCCTTGCTAACATGGATACGGCCGAGGACGTTCATTTTTGAAAAGAAGGGGAGTAGTTAACAATGCACTGGTGATCTGAGCTAAGAGCACGACGACGGACGGCACACGAAGTCTTACGACGGGCGCTGGTCGGCGGACGTGATTCGTGCGAGTTAGGGTTACGATGAAGATATCGTTTTCTTATGTTAATCAGTTCTGGGCTGACAGTCGAATAATAAAGACACTTTATCTGAGTCGTGAGTGTTCATCTTCGTCAACCACCGCGACAGTATAGCTGAAGCTAAGACCCTGCTATCAGCTTACTAGGAGAAGGTCAGCAGCATCATCGTAACTGATCTTGGCCACCCCCTGGTCTTGATCGGTGCTCTGCAGCACTACACGACTGTAGAGGCACCTTCCGAGTGACCGGGTGGGCAGCAACTTGCCGCAATGGTAAGCCAGAACCACCAAATCCGTGAGTAGCACGTGACACGGCGTTACCTCCTGCAAGACCTGTGCAGGCGGGAGATATTGCGGGCAACTACGTACCCTCATCATAATAGCTGAAGCTAAGACCCTGCTATCAGCATCATCACCACTGATCGTGGCCACCACCTGGACCCGATCTGCACTCTGCATCGCTCTTCGGTTGCAGAGGCATCCAACATAGTGACCGATCATTGTGGGCAGTAACTTGCCGTAACGAGCTGCCCAAAAGCAACATATCCGTATGCAGCACGTGCCATGTTATAGCCCCCTGTAAGACATGTGCAGGTGGAGAATATTGTGGGCGAACACGCCCCCACAATATAACCTGTCGTTATCTGGCGCCCAACCGAGTCGAAGACCCTGACAACATCTCCAAGCCTCGAAGACACGAGGAGAAAAAATCACTTCAAAACTGATACCCTGGGATGGACTGTTTAAGACCGCACAGAAGACTGCGAATAAGAAAATGTTAAACTTTCATAAATTCATGTAAGTGAAACCTTTTTTATGAATTGCCAAAAAAAATCAAAAGAAACAATAATAAAATAATACATTTAAATTTGTGTTCGATTTTATAAAACATTTATTTTTGAAAACAGTGTCGGCATTAAAATCAAGAAGTTGGAGTACTTTATTTTTTTGTGTGTCGCGGTGTTTTTTCCTTCGATCCAGTAAAATCCATTTCGCGGAGAAGAGTACGGTAAATAGATAAGCGCTTAACTTAGTGCCTAGCTTGGCGACTGTTTAATTTTTTAAGACTTCTTTTTGTGTTCGTTCGCAGAGTCTGTAGACTTGGTTGTTATGTAGACTTGTAACCTTGCTATATCAGAAGAGGCCGCCGAACGCATAGTACAGGAAGGAAACAATTGCAGGCAATTATAAATTCCGCAATTGCAAGTGCAGAAACAAGAGTTTGAAGAGAAGTTGAGAGAAGTCACTGATTTTAGAGCTGCGACAGTATCTGCCCCAGATATTGCAGCATACTTGCCTGTTGCTGTAACCGGTAATGTGCCTTGTGACGAAGGCCTTGATGCGGTAAAATCATTACCAGAGTTTGATGGGACACAGGGAAAATATGTTTCTTGGCGACAGGCAGCACTAGCATCATATGAGTTGTTTAGACGGTTCGACGGTAGCTCCAAACATTATAAAGCTGTTCTCATAATCCGCAACAAGCTGATTCTATCCTGTCATCCTTTAATACAGTTCTTAATTTTGACGCTATTATAACCCGGCTTGACTTTAACTATTCCGATAAGCGTCCATTACACTTACTCGAGCAGGAGCTTACTACACTAAGGCAAGGGCAAATGTATAATACACAGTTTTATGAGGAGCTTGAGAAGCTGACACTCCTTACAAATAAGACCAATATGACATATGAGACTGGCCGTGCCCGATATATGAACGATAAGCATAGGGCCAATGCCCTTCGTGTATTTATTTCGGGGCTGAAGAGGAACTTAACCGATGTACTCTTTGCTGCTCAGCCTAGGGACTTGCCATCAGCCTTGGCAATGGCAGGAGATACAGGCAAACCACGAGAGCCACGCTTTTGCCACACAGTATGTCAGGTCCGTAGAGGAGAAACACCTTAGACAGGCCGTCCAATACAAGGGACACCGGATTCCAACCACGAATAAATACTTAGAAAGGGGTGAAAAAAATCCATATTTTACCAGGGACCAAGGTTAACGGACCGTTGTTGATAATAGGCTATTAGAGAAGATGGATGTAGATCCAACATCGTCAAAAATCCATTAATCGACAAACTTTCAACGTTCTCAGGGTTCTTCGCCGCTGCAGGCACTCGATGCACAGCAACAAATTACACACAAGAAACCGATGAACTCTCAAAGATTATCTGACTTTAGGCGTCAAAAAGTTGATCATCTGTTTAAAGAAGATAAGGGTGGACAAACCGAGGATTATTACAATCAGATCGCTAGTGATGTGGTAGATGACATAGATGGTGAAGAAGAAGCAGAGTATGAGAGTGATACCGTGCATTTTTTAAGGGGATCTTCCCTGCTTCCGTTCGTCCAACGAACAGAAGCAGGGGAATCACGAAAGTTTCTAATAGACACGGGGGCCTCTAAAAGCTACATCAAGAGAGAGATTGGGTGGCCGACGTCAATTCCTGTTGATTCCCCATTTACTGTCAAGTCGCTTCATGGGTATGGAAAAATAGACCACAAATGCCAGTTTTATCTTTTGGTGTACAAAACCCATTCTTTTTATTGACCTTGACCTGTTAGCGCAAGTAGGAGCGATCATTGATCTTAAAAGCAACTCTATTTGATTAAATGGGGGGTGTGAGAGTTTGCATTTTAAAAAATGCGCTCAGGTTAACTTTACGAAGATTGAGGACATTGTTGTGCCTCCAAAAGTGCATGAAAGTTTTCAGCAGATGATGTCTAAACACTCTGGGGCCTTTGCTGATCCAAATAAGAAGTTACCGTTCAACACAAACTTTGTAGCGACTATTCAGACACAGGATAATGAGCCAGTGTATTCAAAGCTCTACCCGTTTCCTTTGGGTGCTACCGATTTTGTCAATCAGGAAATCAAAGACTTACTAAAAAATGGTACTATTCGACCATCTCGGTCTCCCTACAATAACCCCATATGGGTTGTAGGCAAAAAAGGCACGGACGCCTCAGGATAACCTAATAAACGCTTAGTTGTTGATTTTAGGAAATCTAATTTGAAAACTATAGCCGATAGATACCCAATGCCGAGTATAAATTTGATACTGTTGAATCTGGGAAGGGCCAACTTTTTCACTATCCTTGACCTTAATTCCGGATATCACCAGATAGAACTTGCGGAATTGGATAGGGAGAAAACGTCTTTTTCAGTCAACTGAGGCAAATACAAGTTCTGCCACCTACCTTTTGGACTAAACAATGCATCAAGCATTTTTCAAAGGGATATAGACGACGTTCTACGGGAACAAATAGAAAGAATCTGTTACGTCGATGTGGATGATGTTATTGTCTTCTCAGAAACTGAAGAGTCTCATGTTGGGCACATTGCGGATGTTTTAGAGAGCCTGCAGGACGCCAACATACGAGTGTCCAGGCAAAAGTCACATTTTTTTAAAGAAAGTGTCGATTTCCTTGGTTTTGTTGTGACAAAAGAGGATACTAGGACTAGCCAAGACAAGGTAAAAGCCATCAAGGAGTTCAAACAACCAAGTAATTTTTTCGAGCTGAGATCGTTCTTGGGCTTAGCAGGATACTATCGGTGCTTTATCAAAGATTTCGCATCAATAGCGAGACCTTTGACAGAGTTACTAAAGGAAGAAAAAAAGCTTTGATAAGCCCCAGTTAAGCGCATTTGACAAGCTTAGAAATATCCTTGCTTCGGAGGAAGTAATCCTTCACTACCCAGACTTTACGCGACCATCTGATTTGACAACTGATGCTTCATCCTTTGGTATAGGTGCAGTCTTGTTTTAGGGAAATAGGCCTATAACAATGATATCTAGAACGCTGAAATATAGGGAACTTAATTATGCCACGAACGAAAGGGAGTTACTAGCAATTGTATGGACCTTGGATAGTCTTCGTCACAGCCCCTTATATTTGCTATCTCTGATAAGATAAGAATTCTAATTTAAAGCTCAAGAGTTGGAAGGCCCGCATTGAAGAAAGTGGTGCAAAGGTAATGGATAAGCCAGGAAAAGACAACTGTGTTGCGGACGCTTTGTTGCGACAGCGTATTAACACTTTGCCAAGCTCAGCGGAGTCAGATCGAGCCACTATTCACAGTGAATTTGTCATTGAGGCCACGCAAAAGCCACTTAACTGTTTTAAAAACCAGATCATATTGGAGGAGGGGTCCACGTCAAATAGGCGATTATTTACAGTGTTTACAGTACAGTATTTACAGTGACATCGATTAACTCCGAAACTATACGAGCCATGTTGAAAGATCAGTACGATATTGATATAGCAAATGCCCCACCTTTACACAGTACGTCAAATGGACAGGTGGAAAGATTCCACAGTCTCTTATAGAAATTGCCAGGTGTCTGAAATTGAAAAGGAAAATAGACGATGTTAAGTCGGAATAATCTAGCTCGGCAGAATAGGGTACTTTGCCGTAGGCGAGAAAGCTTTAGTAAAAACCAACAAGAGATTGGGGGATAAACTTACGCCTTTGTATGCCGAGAATAGAGTCGATGCCGATATTGGGACAACAGTCCTAATTAAAGGGAGGGTGGTCCATAAGGACAATGTTCGATTAGGCCCACCTTAAAAGGGAAACAAACTTTTAAAAGTTGCAAAGGTAGAGTCTTAGCATTGATTTCAAAGTGCAGGCCCTCGCAACGAAACGCTCTCAGACTCAACTCCATTTTAAGCCTGTCCTTTTTTTAACTAAACGAAAAAAGAAAAAAAAAAACAAAAAGCCTGCAGCGTATAACGGAGTCGCAATTGCCTACGACCAAATGCCAGCTGCAGCAGCGTTAAGCTGCAGCAGCTTCGCGTCCTGCGTATTGATAAAGATAAAGATTTATCAGGCTTATTTACAGGCGGCGAAGCAAAGCCCCGATAGTGGTGATTTTAACATCCTTGCTAACATGGATACGGCCGAGGACGTTCATTTTTGAAAAGAAGGGGAGTAGTTAACAATGCACTGGTGATCTGAGCTAAGAGCACGACGACGGACGGCACACGAAGTCTTACGACGGGCGCTGGTCGGCGGACGAGATTCGTGCGAGTTAGGGTTACGATGAAGATATCGTTTTCTTATGTTAATCAGTTCTGGGCTGACAGTCGAATAATAAAGAATAATTTATCTGAGTCGTGAGTGTTGATCTTCGTCAACCACCGCGACAGTATAGCTGAAGCTAAGACCCTGCTATCAGCTTACTAGGAGAAGGTCAGCAGCATCATCGTCACTGATCTTGGCCACCACCTTGTCTTGATCGCTGCTCTGCAGCACTACACGACTGTAGAGGCACCTCCCGAGTGACCGGCCGTTGTGGGCAGCAACTTGCCGCAATGGTAACTACGGGCAACTACGTTGCCGCATTATCTCACCCTCATCTTAATTGCTGAAGCTAAGACCCTGCTATCAGCATCAGCATCATGATCGTGGCAACCACCTGGATCCGATCTGCACTCTGCATCGCTCTTCGGTTGCAGAGGCATCCAACATAGTGACCGATCATTGTGGGCAGTAACTGGCCGTAATGAGCTGTCCAAAAGCAACATATCCGTATGCAGCACGTGCCATGTTATAGCCCCCTGTAAGACACGTGCAGGTGGAGAATATTGTGGGCGAACACGCCCCCACAATATAACCTATCGTTATCTGGCACCCAACCGAGTCGAAGACCCAGACAACATCTCCAAGCCTCGAAGACACGAGGAGAAAAAATCACTTCAAAACTGATACCCTGGGATGGACTGTTTTAGACCGCACAGAAGACTGCGAATAAGAAAATGTTAAACTTTCATAAATTCATGTAAGTGAAACCTTTTTTATGAATTGCCAAAAAAAATCAAAAGAAACAATAATAAAATAATACATTTAAATTTGTGTTCGATTTTATAAAACATTTATTTTTGAAAACAGTGTCGGCATTTAAATCAAGAAGTTGGAGTACTTTATTTTTTTGTGTGTCGCGGTGTTTTTTCCTTCGATCCAGTAAAATCCATTTCGCGGAGAAGAGTACGGTAAATAGATAAGCGCTTAACTTAGTGCCTAGCTTGGCGACTGTTTAATTTTTTAAGACTTCTTTTTGTGTTCGTTCGCAGAGTCTGTAGACTTGGTTGTTATGTAGACTTGTAACCTTGCTATATCAGAAGAGGCCGCCGAACGCATAGTACAGGAAGGAAACAATTGCAGGCAATTATAAATTCCGCAATTGCAAGTGCAGAAACAAGAGTTTGAAGAGAAGTTGAGAGAAGTCACTGATTTTAGAGCTGCGACAGTATCTGCCCCAGATATTGCAGCATACTTGCCTGTTGCTGTAACCGGTAATGTGCCTTGTGACGAAGGCCTTGGTGCGGTAAAATCATTACCAGAGTTTGATGGGACACAGGGAAAATATGTTTCTTGGCGACAGGCAGCACTAGCATCATATGAGTTGTTTAGACGGTTCGACGGTAGCTCCAAACATTATAAAGCTGTTCTCATAATCCGCAACAAGCTGATTCTATCCTGTCATCCTTTAATACAGTTCTTAATTTTGACGCTATTATAACCCGGCTTGACTTTAACTATTCCGATAAGCGTCCATTACACTTACTCGAGCAGGAGCTTACTACACTAAGGCAAGGGCAAATGTATAATACACAGTTTTATGAGGAGCTTGAGAAGCTGACACTCCTTACAAATAAGACCAATATGACATATGAGACTGGCCGTGCCCGATATATGAACGATAAGCATAGGGCCAATGCCCTTCGTGTATTTATTTCGGGGCTGAAGAGGAACTTAACCGATGTACTCTTTGCTGCTCAGCCTAGGGACTTGCCATCAGCCTTGGCAATGGCAGGAGATACAGGCAAACCACGAGAGCCACGCTTTTGCCACACAGTATGTCAGGTCCGTAGAGGAGAAACACCTTAGACAGGCCGTCCAATACAAGGGACACCGGATTCCAACCACGAATAAATACTTAGAAAGGGGTGAAAAAAATCCGTATTTTACCAGGGAACCAGGTTAACGGACCGTTGTTGATAATAGGCTATTAGAGAAGATGGATGTAGATTCAACATCGTCGAAAATCCATTAATCGACAAACTTTCAACGTTCTCAGGGTTCTTCGCCGCTGCAGGCACTCGATGCACAGCAACAAATTACACACAAGAAACCGATGAACTCTCAAAGATTATCTGACTTTAGGCGTCAAAAAGTTGATCATCTGTTTAAAGAAGATAAGGGTGGACAAACCGAGGATTATTACAATCAGATCGCTAGTGATGTGGTAGATGACATAGATGGTGAAGAAGAAGCAGAGTATGAGAGTGATACCGTGCATTTTTTAAGGGGATCTTCCCTGCTTCCGTTCGTCCAACGAACAGAAGCAGGGGAATCACGAAAGTTTCTAATAGACACGGGGGCCTCTAAAAGCTACATCAAGAGAGAGATTGGGTGGCCGACGTCAATTCCTGTTGATTCCCCATTTACTGTCAAGTCGCTTCATGGGTATGGAAAAATAGACCACAAATGCCAGTTTTATCTTTTTGGTGTACAAAACCCATTCTTTTTATTGACCTTGACCTGTTAGCGCAAGTAGGAGCGATCATTGATCTTAAAAGCAACTCTATTTGATTAAATGGGGGGTGTGAGAGTTTGCATTTTCAAAAATGCGCTCAGGTTAACTTTACGAAGATTGAGGACATTGTTGTGCCTCCAAAAGTGCATGAAAGTTTTCAGCAGATGATGTCTAAACACTCTGGGGCCTTTGCTGATCCAAATAAGAAGTTACCGTTCAACACAAACTTTGTAGCGACTATTCAGACACAGGATAATGAGCCAGTGTATTCAAAGCTCTACCCGTTTCCTTTGGGTGCTACCGATTTTGTCAATCAGGAAATCAAAGACTTACTAAAAAATGGTACTATTCGACCATCTCGGTCTCCCTACAATAACCCCATATGGGTTGTAGGCAAGAAAGGCACGGACGCCTCAGGATAACCTAATAAACGCTTAGTTGTTGATTTTAGGAAACTTAATTTGAAAACTATTTCCGATAGATACCCAATGCCGAGTATAAATATGATACTGTCGAATCTGGGAAGGGACAACTTTTTCACTATCCTTGACCTTAATTCCGGGTATCACCAGATAGAACTTGCGGAATTGGATAGGGAGAAAACGTCTTTTTCAGTCAACTGAGGCAAATACAAGTTCTGCCACCTACCTTTCGGACTAAACAATGCATCAAGCATTTTTCAAAGGGAAATAGACGACGTTCTACGGGAACAAATAGAAAGAATCTGTTACGTCGATGTGGATGATGTTATTGTCTTCTCAGAAACTGAAGAGTCTCATGTTGGGCACATTGCGGATGTTTTAGAGAGCCTTCAGGACGCCAACATACGAGTGTCCAGGCAAAAGTCACATTTTTTTAAAGAAAGTGTCGATTTCCTTGGTTTTGTTGTGACAAAAGAGGGTACTAGGACTAGCCAAGACAAGGTAAAAGCCATCAAGGAGTTCAAACAACCAAGTAATTTGTTCGAGCTGAGATCGTTCTTGGGCTTAGCAGGATACTATCGGTGCTTAATCAAAGATTTCGCATCAATAGCGAGACCTTTGACAGATTTACTGAAGGATGAAAAAAAGCTTTGATAAGCCCCAGTTAAGCGCATTTGACAAGCTTAGAAATATCCTTGCTTCGGAGGAAGTAATCCTTCACTACCCAGACTTTACGCGACCATCTGATTTGACAACTGATGCTTCATCCTTTGGTATAGGTGCAGTCTTGTTTTAGGGAAATAGGCCTATAACAATGATATCCAGAACGCTGAAATATAGGGAACTTAATTATGCCACGAACGAAAGGGAGTTACTAGCAATTGTATGGACCTTGGATAGTCTTCGTCACTACCTCTATGGGAAAAGTGAAATAAACATATTTACAGACCATCAGCCCCTTATATTTGCTATCTCTGATAAGATAAGAATTCTAATTTAAAGCTCAAGAGTTGGAAGGCCCGCATTGAAGAAAGTGGTGCAAAGGTAATGGATAAGCCAGGAAAAGAAAACTGTGTTGCGGACGCTTTGTTGCGACAGCGTATTAACACTTTGCCAAGCTCAGCGGAGTCAGATCGAGCCACTGTTCACAGTGAAGAATCATCTACCTTTGTCATTGAGGCCACGCAAAAGCCACTTAACTGTTTTAAAAACCAGATCATATTGGAGGAGGGGTCCACGTCAAATAGGCGATTATTTACAGTGTTTACAGTACAGTATTTACAGTGACATCGATTAACTCCGAAACTATACGAGCCATGTTGAAAGATCAGTACGATATTGATATAGCAAATGCCCCACCTTTACACAGTACGTCAAATGGACAGGTGGAAAGATTCCACAGTCTCTTATGGAAATTGCCAGGTGTCTGAAATTGAAAAGGAAAATAGACGATGTTAAGTCGGAATAATCTAGCTCGGCAGAATAGGGTACTTTGCCGTAGGCGAGAAAGTTTTAGTAAAAACCAACAAGAGATTGGGGGATAAACTTACGCCTTTGTATGCCGAGAATGGAGTCGATGCCGATATTGGGACAACAGTCCTAATTAAAGGGAGAGTGGTCCATAAGGACAATGTTCGATTAGGCCCACCTTAAAAGGGAAACAAACTTTTAAAACTTGCAAAGGTAGAGTCTTAGCATTGATTTCAAAGTGCAGGCCCTCGCAACGAAACGCTCTCAGACTCAACTCCATTTTAAGTCTGTCCTTTTTTTCACAAAACGAAAAAAGAAAAAAAAAACAAAAAGCCTGCAGCGTATAACGGAGTCGCAATTGCCTACGACCAAATGCCAGCTGCAGCAGCGTTAAGCTGCAGCAGCTTCGCGTCCTGCGTATTGATAAAGATAAAGATTTATCAGGCTTATTTACAGGCGGCGAAGCAAAGCCTCGATAGTGGTGATTTTAATCCTTGCTAACATGGATACGGCCGAGGACGTTCATTTTTGAAAAGAAGGGGAGTAGTTAACAATGCACTGGTGATCTGAGCTAAGAGCACGACGACGGACGGCAGGGTTAGGGTTACGATGAAGTTATCTTTTTTTTATGTTAATCAGTTCTGGGCTGACAGTCGAATAATAAAGACACTTTATCTGAGTTTTTTTATCTGAGTCGTAAGTATTCATCTTCGTCAACCACTGCGACAGTATAGCTGAAGCTAAGACCCTGCTATCAGCTTACTAGGAGAAGGTCAGCAGCATCATCGTCACTGATCTTGGCCACCACCTTGTCTTGATCGGTGCTCTGCAGCACTACACGACTGTAGAGGCACCTTCCGAGTGACCGGCCGTTGTGGGCAGCAACTTGCCGCAATGGTAACTACGGGCAACTACGTTGCCGCATTATCTCACCCTCATCTTAATTGGTGAAGCTAAGACCCTGCTATCAGCATCAGCATCATGATCGTGGCAACCACCTGGATCCGATCTGCACTCTGCATCGCTCTTCGGTTGCAGAGGCATCCAACATAGTGACCGATCGTTGTGGGCAGTAGCTTGCCGCAACGAGCTGTCCAAAAGCAACATATCCGCAAGCAGCACGTGCCATGTTATAGTCCCCTGCAAGACACGTGCAGGTGGAGAATATTGTGGGCAAACACGCCCCACCAATATAACCTAACGTTATATATCTTATCTTATCTTACATATGTTTTGGATCAGGATCAGGAGTCGGTATGAGAATGTCTGTCGGTCCATCTGTTTCCACGCGAATTAGAATCAGTCATAGACTATCGACTTCAAACTTCGCACACACCTTTATTTCTTTAGCAAGCATTTTAGAATTCGGAACGGCCGGGCTTGGCCGACTATATATAACTATATATAACTGAACGATCGAAAATGCTATAACTTCCATGTTTTTAAAACTTTCATGTTCTCTTTTGTGGGAATCTAAGCCGATCTGGAAAATTTCATGCGGATCGGCCAACTATATCATATAGCTGCCATATAACTGAACGATCGAAAAAGGCCACAACTTTCGTGTTTTTGGGAGTAGAAGCGTCGGACTTCTTTTAAAATCCATTTTATACGAATCTGAGCTTGTTATGAATGTTTTTGTAAAGATCGGCTAACTATATCCGATATTCACTATATCTTTAATCAGTAGAAGCTGCTATTTAACTGCAAGGGTACATAAGCTTCGGCTCCGTCCGAAGTTAGCTTTCCATTCTCGTTTTTTAGTGAAGTTAACTACTTTTATAGCTGTTTTCAGATGAATAGTGAAACATTCTGGCAGCGATTTGAGAGCCAATGCTTGACGGTAAATGCGGTGTTTGAAAAAATTTTGCAAATAGATCTGCAATGGCCTGATCCGTATTCGCTGAAGCATTTTCTAAATAGAGCAATGTAGTAGAATATATATATAGATAATAGGCTATTAGAGAAGATGGATGTAGATCCAACATCGTCGAAAATCCATTAATCGACAAACTTTCAACGTTCTCAGGGTTCTTCGCCGCTGCAGGCACTCGATGCACAGCAACAAATTACACACAAGAAACCGATGAACTCTCAAAGATTATCTGACTTTAGGCGTCAAAAAGTTGATCATCTGTTTAAAGAAGATAAGGGTGGACAAACCGAGGATTATTACAATCAGATCGCTAGTGATGTGGTAGATGACATAGATGGTGAAGAAGAAGCAGAGTATGAGAGTGATACCGTGCATTTTTTAAGGGGATCTTCCCTGCTTCCGTTCGTCCAACGAACAGAAGCAGGGGAATCACGAAAGTTTCTAATAGACACGGGGGCCTCTAAAAGCTACATCAAGAGAGAGATTGGGTGGCCGACGTCAATTCCTGTTGATTCCCCATTTACTGTCAAGTCGCTTCATGGGTATGGAAAAATAGACCACAAATGCCAGTTTTATCTTTTTGGTGTACAAAACCCATTCTTTTTATTGACCTTGACCTGTTAGCGCAAGTAGGAGCGATCATTGATCTTAAAAGCAACTATATTTGATTAAATGGGGGGTGTGAGAGTTTGCATTTTCAAAAATGCGCTCAGGTTAACTTTACGAAGATTGAGGACATTGTTGTGCCTCCAAAAGTGCATGAAAGTTTTCAGCAGATGATGTCTAAACACTCTGGGGCCTTTGCTGATCCAAATAAGAAGTTACCGTTCAACACAAACTTTGTAGCGACTATTCAGACACAGGATAATGAGCCAGTGTATTCAAAGCTCTACCCGTTTCCTTTGGGTGCTACCGATTTTGTCAATCAGGAAATCAAAGACTTACTAAAAAATGGTACTATTCGACCATCTCGGTCTCCCTACAATAACCCCATATGGGTTGTAGGCAAGAAAGGCACGGACGCCTCAGGATAACCTAATAAACGCTTAGTTGTTGATTTTAGGAAACTTAATTTGAAAACTATTTCCGATAGATACCCAATGCCGAGTATAAATATGATACTGTCGAATCTGGGAAGGGACAACTTTTTCACTATCCTTGACCTTAATTCCGGATATCACCAGATAGAACTTGCGGAATTGGATAGGGAGAAAACGTCTTTTTCAGTCAACTGAGGCAAATACAAGTTCTGCCACCTACCTTTCGGACTAAACAATGCATCAAGCATTTTTCAAAGGGAAATAGACGACGTTCTACGGGAACAAATAGAAAGAATCTGTTACGTCGATGTGGATGATGTTATTGTCTTCTCAGAAACTGAAGAGTCTCATGTTGGGCACATTGCGGATGTTTTAGAGAGCCTTCAGGACGCCAACATACGAGTGTCCAGGCAAATGTCACATTTTTTTAAAGAAAGTGTCGATTTCCTTGGTTTTGTTGTGACAAAAGAGGGTACTAGGACTAGCCAAGACAAGGTAAAAGCCATCAAGGAGTTCAAACAACCAAGTAATTTGTTCCATCTGATTTGACAACTGATGCTTCATCCTTTGGTATAGGTGCAGTCTTGTTTTAGGGAAATAGGCCTATAACAATGATATCCAGAACGCTGAAATATAGGGAACTTAATTATGCCACGAACGAAAGGGAGTTACTAGCAATTGTATGGACCTTGGATAGTCTTCGTCACTACCTCTATGGGAAAAGTGAAATAAACATATTTACAGACCATCAGCCCCTTATATTTGCTATCTCTGATAAGATAAGAATTCTAATTTAAAGCTCAAGAGTTGGAAGGCCCGCATTGAAGAAAGTGGTGCAAAGGTAATGGATAAGCCAGGAAAAGAAAACTGTGTTGCGGACGCTTTGTTGCGACAGCGTATTAACACTTTGCCAAGCTCAGCGGAGTCAGATCGAGCCACTATTCACAGTGAAGAATCATCTACCTTTGTCATTGAGGCCACGCAAAAGCCACTTAACTGTTTTAAAAACCAGATCATATTGGAGGAGGGGTCCACGTCAAATAGGCGATTATTTACAGTGTTTACAGTACAGTATTTACAGTGACATCGATTAACTCCGAAACTATACGAGCCATGTTGAAAGATCAGTACGATATTGATATAGCAAATGCCCCACCTTTACACAGTACGTCAAATGGACAGGTGGAAAGATTCCACAGTCTCTTATAGAAATTGCCAGGTGTCTGAAATTGAAAAGGAAAATAGACGATGTTAAGTCGGAATAATCTAGCTCGGCAGAATAGGGTACTTTGCCGTAGGCGAGAAAGTTTTAGTAAAAACCAACAAGAGATTGGGGGATAAACTTACGCCTTTGTATGCCGAGAATAGAGTCGATGCCGATATTGGGACAACAGTCCTAATTAAAGGGAGGGTGGTCCATAAGGACAATGTTCGATTAGGCCCACCTTAAAAGGGAAACAAACTTTTAAAACTTGCAAAGGTAGAGTCTTAGCATTGATTTCAAAGTGCAGGCCCTCGCAACGAAACGCTCTCAGACTCAACTCCATTTTAAGTCTGTCCTTTTTTTCACTAAACGAAAAAAGAAAAAAAAAAACAAAAAGCCTGCAGCGTATAACGGAGTCGCAATTGCCTACGACCAAATGCCAGCTGCAGCAGCGTTAAGCTGCAGCAGCTTCGCGTCCTGCGTATTGATAAAGATAAAGATTTATCAGGCTTATTTACAGGCGGCGAAGCAAAGCCTCGATAGTGGTGATTTTAATCCTTGCTAACATGGATACGGCCGAGGACGTTCATTTTTGAAAAGAAGGGGAGTAGTTAACAATGCACTGGTGATCTGAGCTAAGAGCACGACGACGGACGGCAGGGTTAGGGTTACGATGAAGTTATCTTTTTTTTATGTTAATCAGTTCTGGGCTGACAGTCGAATAATAAAGACACTTTATCTGAGTTTTTTTATCTGAGTCGTAAGTATTCATCTTCGTCAACCACTGCGACAGTATAGCTGAAGCTAAGACCCTGCTATCAGCTTACTAGGAGAAGGTCAGCAGCATCATCGTCACTGATCTTGGCCACCACCTTGTCTTGATCGGTGCTCTGCAGCACTACACGACTGTAGAGGCACCTTCCGAGTGACCGGCCGTTGTGGGCAGCAACTTGCCGCAATGGTAACTACGGGCAACTACGTTGCCGCATTATCTCACCCTCATCTTAATTGGTGAAGCTAAGACCCTGCTATCAGCATCAGCATCATGATCGTGGCAACCACCTGGATCCGATCTGCACTCTGCATCGCTCTTCGGTTGCAGAGGCATCCAACATAGTGACCGATCGTTGTGGGCAGTAGCTTGCCGCAACGAGCTGTCCAAAAGCAACATATCCGCAAGCAGCACGTGCCATGTTATAGTCCCCTGCAAGACACGTGCAGGTGGAGAATATTGTGGGCAAACACGCCCCACCAATATAACCTAACGTTATATATCTTATCTTATCTTACATACCCCATCCAGGCAACTTATTTTCTCTATGGGACCGCCCTAGAAAAATTAACTCAGGTTAACGACCTAGGTGTCCTATTAGACGTCAAGCTTAAATTTACCGACCATATATCGGCAATGGTTAATAAAGCCAAGGGTGTGCTTGGTTTCATTAAAAGATGGTCAAAGGAATTTAATGACCCTTATATAACCAAAACTCTTTATATATCTTTAGTTCGTCCGATTCTTGAATACGGTTCATGTGTCTGGAGTCCCCAATATGGGGTTCATCAAGACCGTATTGAATCAGTACAGAAGAACTTTCTCCTTTTTGCTCTTAGGGGTCTAACCTGGGATGCAAGTATTCAACTCCCGTCTTATCATAGCAGACTACTTTTAATAAACTTACCATCCCTACTAAACCGTAGGACTATGCTGGGTGTAGTTTTCATCAATAACCTTATTAATGGTGAAATCGACAGCCAGTACCTTCTAAGTCTGTTAAAATTTAACGTTCCTTTTAGGGCCTCTCGAACTTTCCTCCCCTTATTTCTTAACTTTTGTAGGTCAACATATGCCCAGCATGACCCTTTCAGGGTACTATGTTCTGACTACAATAACCTCTATCAAATCATTTCACAGAACTCTTGCATGAAATCCTCGATTCTTTCCCACTTAAGAGAGCAACAATGTAACTCTTCCTCGTAACCTTTTTAAAAAAATACTTATTCCTCGTCTCGGATCTATCCCCGCGATTCGAGCCGTACGATAAACGGCAGCGCCCCTCGGTCGGTTGGGCGGGAGGTGGGCTGTACGTATGCAGTGGGAGCCGCGAAAATATGTTTTGGATCAGGATCAGGAGTCGGTATGAGAATGTCTGTCGGTCCATCTGTTTCCACGCGAATTAGAATCAGTCATAGACTATCGACTTCAAACTTCGCACACACCTTTATTTCTTTAGCAAGCATTTTAGAATTCGGAACGGCCGGGCTTGGCCGACTATATATAACTATATATAACTGAACGATCGAAAATGCTATAACTTCCATGTTTTTAAAACTTTCATGTTCTCTTTTGTGGGAATCTAAGCCGATCTGGAAAATTTCATGCGGATCGGCCAACTATATCATATAGCTGCCATATAACTGAACGATCGGAAATGCCACAACTTTCGTGTTTTTGGGAGTAGAAGCGTCGGACTTCTTTTAAAATCCATTTTATACGAATCTGAGCTTGTTATGAATGTTTTTGTAAAGATCGGCTAACTATATCCGATATTCACTCTATCTTTAATCAGTAGAAGCTGCTATTTAACTGCAAGGGTACATAAGCTTCGGCTCCGTCCGAAGTTAGCTTTCCATTCTCGTTTTTTAGTGAAGTTAACTACTTTTATAGCTGTTTTCAGATGAATAGTGAAACATTCTGGCAGCGATTTGAGAGCCAATGCTTGACGGTAAATGCGGTGTTTGAAAAAATTTTGCGAATAGATTTGCAATGGCCTGATCCGTATTCGCTGAAGCATTTTCTAAATAGAGCAATGTAGTAGAATATATATGTTTCCGCTTTGTGCTTACAAAATTATAAATCTGCTTCAGAGCCTGAGTAAACTGAACTCGAAAAAGTTAAGTTGCAGCCTTTTCATTCAAATTTTTTTAAAAGCCTAAGATTAATTAGGTGCCTTTTAAACCAAGGTGGGTTGTCTATAACGGACGAATATTTGAACGGTACACATAGGTAAAAAAAAACTACTCAAACTTCTATAACAGTATTCCAAGGCGATTTTATATCACTGCGTGCTAAAAGATTAGACCAATCAAAGGATAGAATTAAGTTATTTAGCTTTTTAAAGTCAGCTTTAAGAAAGGAGCGAATTCCAGATACGCCATGAGTTTTAACTAAGGCAATGGTTTCGATTGAAACCTCAAGGATAGGACGATATGGATCTACTGGGACTAAAGCTGAAACAGTTTCGATATTTGACCTAGCGAGTATGTTAAAGCACTAACCATACAACATGTTGTTCAACAGTCACCCGTACAACAGTACAATGTCACACTGACTCACGAGCTTTTCGCTTCGAACTTAAGGAAGTTTAAACATTTTCTTTTTACCATCCTCGGCAGACGTTCTGGAACAAATATGTTCTCTGGCCAGATACCAGGCGAACAAACCGTCTCAATCATCGGCAAAGGCACATATCTTAAAGGATGATGTGTCCGGTCCAATGTTTCCCGTGGGCTTCAGCAGGGTATGGAGCAATCGAAACTGTGGCGTCACTGGTAGTGATGCCGTTGGGTCTTGTGACAAACATCAATCAGGCAAAATATTTATTTTCTGTGAAACTGGTGATGGCGGCCCTTAAAAGTTTCAGCCCTTTCCTCTTTTCCCGCTGCAAAGCTTCGCCTATGTCTACCCAAATAGTCGTCTTTCGTGTGAGACCCCCGTTTTGTCGCTCGCCAGGACGCACCGTTGCTTTGCGGTCTTATGTGGGTTTGGGCAATGGAGAGACGACACTTCTTTTATCACAGCTAGCAAATCGAATCGCTAGTTTCCGCCACTTTGTCTTTTTTCTAAACACTTATTTTTGAGTTGCTAATCCCGTCTCGCGCGTCGCAAAGCTTTTACTTTGTGTAAACAATTTAATTAACTCAATATAATTGAACAAACCAAGACTTTGATTTCTTGGTTACCAAAAACGCTTAGTTCTGCAACAGCAAGGAAAACTCCGTTAATTGCACACGATCACTCAACCCTAAAGGTCGACTTTCTTCACCAATTAATAGTCCAACGGGAGACGCTTTAATATTTCTGACAGTAGTATTATTTATGTTCAGTAGTACATTTCGCCAGGATCTTTGACTAGAGTCTACTGTTTTAACATACTTTATAGAGTCCCCATGACTCGTTCAACTTTTCTATCAGCTCGACTAGATCGGTGGCAATTAAGTGTAGCTTTATCGTTTGCGATGCTCAGTATTCGCGCAACCTATTAATAGTAAACGATCTTCCTTGATCAGCTACGATACACGTTGTTAAGCCAAACAATAAGACAACATACTTTAAAGCTTTGATACAATTGTGCTTCTCAGAGATATCAATATGTAGGGATGCCAGGGTATGTCTGATTTTTATATATTGTGGAGTTCTACTTGGACCTTTCCTTTAGGAGCTATAGATACTTTACAAGTGATGTACTTGTCTACGAACGCCTAACCGACTTCGTCATATCATCATCATCATCACCATCACCTTAACCTTATCAACTTATATGTTTTAAGCAACTCTTCTTGGTCTTCATCATCCTCCAATTTCTTAACAATCAGTATTTTAACAATCTTAACAATTTCAGTATTTCCCAACTACTCAGCTTTTAACCAGTTGTCCGAGACTTCTACTAAACTTATGCATTTCTTAAAATATTAAGTGTTCTACTGCACGTGTTCACGTTTCTAATGAGTAAAAATGATATTTAGCTTTTACAGAAGTGCTGCATTTGCAAAATTAGTCTATGACATGATGCCTTTTTTCTATTATATGAAGCAATGTGGCACCATCCCTTTTGAAGGCGGGTATATGGCGCCAAAGCGCATCTGTTTGTAATTTAAAAAAGGTATTTAAATTAAAAATATTTAGAACAGGGCTGCTAGTCAAAAAATCTAAACTTTTATATCTAATATTTTATTATATTTTATTTAATATCTAAACTACAACTTCGTGTTTGCTTTGCCAAGCCTACTCCTTTAAGTTCTGCGATGTAAGTAGAAATAAGGGTTCAAGAACTTCTGAGAATTTCGTCACAAATTGATGGAAATAGGACGCTAAGCTTAAAAATTGTCTTAACTGTGTTACCGCCTGGGGTGAGTGCAAACTCACAAGACCTATTTTCTGCATCAAATCGAATAATGATCCTACAGGGTTGTAACTTGGCACATTTGATAATATTATCACCACGATAGTCAAAATATAAAAGAAAAAGTTAAACTTCAAGAAAAAGTTTTGGTCAAATTGTTTTGTGCTGCAACTGTGCATATTTACTCAGATTCAGAGTCATGGTTTTTTTTTGCTAACCTCAAATAGTGGTAACAGTGACTAAACTCGACCTTGTTTTTAATTAACAACATTGGGAAAAGCAGCAAAAACAAGCAAAAGATGTCAAATTGATGAACACAAAAATATAAATAAAATACTTTTGGGAACTCAGATGAACTAAGGGACTATACAGTCCTGCATCAACATATTAACAGAGGTAACCGAGAAGGAAACAACAACTCCCGGGGAAACTCAAACGCCCAAATAAGAGCCATTGACGCAGAACAGGGAAAAGAAATACTTCCCTTGAAAAAAAGAAGCCACAGAAAATAGTACAGTTATACAAAATAAACCTCAGCCAAAAAACATTTATGTCCAAATCAAAAACTAACATACAACAATATTATATACCTTCTTAATAGATACAAGTTCTGATATATGTACCCTCAAAATAAATTCAGATGATTATGGAAAAATCTATAATCTAGTTTTCATAAGAAATTATAGTATGGAAGAAATAGACAGATAGGTAGAAAAGTTACAAAAGATGATATAGTAGAACCATCGGTATCAGAATACAATAGCCCACCATTACTTGTACCAAAAAAATCGCTCCCGGGATCAGAAGAAAACGTTGGAGATTAGTAGCGCCTACCGCCAAATAATAAAAAAACTGCTAGCAGATAAATTGCCACTACCAGGAAAAGAAAATATATTTGATCAGCTTGGTAGAGCTACATTTTTCTTATGTTTAGATTAAGGTTTCATTAGTAGTAAAATGTTTTTCCGAACACAGAAAACACAACCCTAAATAACATCCAGATACGTCAGAGATCGGCTCGCCCCTGATACCTCAGAGTTCGATATCTAGGCTTATATCAAAGCCAAAACAAAAGCTGAATTTAAGGTGGAGGACATCTCCAAATTTAAATTTGCACTCTCGAGGCGCACATCATCCTTTAAGATATGTGTGCCTTTGTCGATGTTTGAGACGGTGTGTTCGCCTGGCTTCTGGCCAGACTACATATTCGTTTAAGAACATCAGCCGAGAAACGTAAAAAAAAAATACCAGGCCTGTGGGAGTCAAGCTCCCCAAAGCCACACCAACTGACCAGCCAACTTCTATTTTAAAAAACTAACAAACTCAATTACTCTTACCTATCAGAATACTAGGGGCTTTCGAAATAAGCTAGGCTATACTCTGATAGCTTTTCCTTTCCATCTCAGGTTATTGTCTTTAGTGAAACCTGGTTAAAGCCGGAGATCCTTAGCTCCGAAGTTTTCCCAGACAGTTACACCACTTTCCGACGCGACCGACCTCTCCAAAGAGGCGGAGGAGTACTAACCTCAGTAGACTCCTCTTTCCATTCTGAAGAGGTCAAGTTGCAAGAGTTTGGTAATTTAGAATTTCGTTGCGTTAAGATCACTTTGTCCGATCAATCGCTGTTTATTACCTGTTCATATATACCGCCTTCATCCGAAATTACTGGCATCATTTGTCTGCTATCCAGTCGGTTTTCAATCTTATGTCCGATAGCGACCAGCTGGTGGTTCTGGGTGACTTTAATATACCAGAACTCACTTGGTCAAATAACGATAACGCTACAGCTTTATCACTTTCTTCACACCATGATTTTACTGCGGGCATGTTTGACATGACTTTAGGTCAAATTAACCATGTCAGAAATTCTGTAGGTCGGCTTCTAGACTTATGTTTTGTGTCTGATTCAGATGGAATCACCCTTTCCAGAGCCCTGCCTTTGGTGACCCCAGAAGATCCATATCATCCTACGCTTGAGATTTCAATCGAAACCATTGCCTTAGTTAAACCTCATAGAGTAGGTAATAGAATTCGCTGCTTTAGTAAGGCTGACTTTAAAAGCTCAATAACTTAATTCTTTCCTTTGATTGGTCTGAACTTTTGGCATGCAATGATATAAATGTCGCCTTAGAATATTTTTATAGGAGTTTGAATAGTTGTTTTGACTCTTGTGTGCCATGGAAGTATCCGTCCGTTAAAGACAACCCCCCTTTGGTTTACAAGGAGCCTAAATAATCTTAAACATATCAAAAATAAACTTTTAAACAAATATAAAAGAACCGGCTGCAATCTAACTTTTTCAAGGTACTTAGTAGCTCGGTCGAACTTCACCGTGCATACCGTTAAATGTTATAGAGATTATATTCGCCGTTGTCGGGTTCAGTTCACGCAGGACCCGAAGCAGTTTTATAATTTCGTAAACACAAAGCGGAAACATGTATCTTCTCCTTCCTTGCTCTCGTTTGAAAATTCTTTTGCGAATACAGATCAGGGTATTGCAGATCTATTTGCCAAATTTTTTCAAACAACGTATTCACCTTGTACTATTTCCGATCAGCCCTACACATATGAAATTCATTCAGCCAATCTTATTTTTGGTCCATTTCTCTCCTAGCGTAGTTTGTTATCGGATCTTTTAAAGGTTAAACCGGTACTTTCACCAGGTCCCGATGGAGTACCAGGCTGTGTGCTAAAGAATTGCGCTGAGTCATTGTGCAAACCTCTTTCAAAGCTTTTCACCTTATCTCTGGAAACGTCGATATTTCCCCTTATGTGGAAGGAATCCTTTATAATTCCCCTGCATAAAAAAGGGAAAAAATCTGATGCTACCAATTATAGAGGCATCTCTAAATTGTCAGCAATTCCAAAGCTATTTGAAAAAATTATTACTCCTCATCTGCAGCACCTCTGTAGTTCAATCATTTCTCCATGCCAGCATGGTTTTATTAGGCGTCGCTCCACCACCACCAACTTGTTGGAGCTGACATCATTTGTAATTGATGGCTTCGAAAATGCCCTTCAAACAGATCTCATCTACACTGATTTTAGTAAAGCATTTGACTCTGTAAACCACTCACTCCTTTTGAGAAAACTCGATTTTTTGGGATTTCCAAATAACCTTCTTTCGTGGATCTCCAGTTATCTTTCTGGAGGAACCCAACGTGTCCTTTTTATACTATGGACTATATAGGACTATGCTGGGTGTAGTTTTCAACAATAACCTTATTAATGGTGAAATCGACAGCCAGAACCTTCTAAGTCTGTTAAAATTTAACGTTCCTTTTAGGGCCTCTCGAACTTTCCTCCCCTTATTTCTTAACTTTTGTAGGTCGACATATGCCCAGCATGACCCTTTCAGGGTACTATGTTCTAACTACAATAACCTCTATCAAATCATTTCACTGAACTCTTGCATGAAATCCTCTATTCTTTCCTACTTAAGAGAGCAACAATGTAACTCTTCCTCGTAACCTTTTTAAAATACATATTCCTCGTCTCGGATCTATCCCCGCGATTCGAGCCGATAAACGGCAGCGCCCCTTGGTCGTTTGGGCGGGAGGTGGGCTTTACGTATGCAGTGGGAGCCGCGAAAAAAAAAAATAAATAAATAAATAAATGTTCATTCTTCAAAAGGTCATAAATGCACAGACAAATAAATTTTATCTGATGAGAAACGAGAAAGGAAAGCTAACTTCGGACGGAGCCGAAGCTTATATACCCTTGCAGTTAAATAGCGGCTTCTATTGATTAAAGATATAGTAAATATCGGATATAGTTAGCCGATCTTTACAAAAACATTAAAAAAAAAAACAGTCGGACGCTTCTACGCCCAAAAACACGAAAGTTTTAGCATTTCCAATCGTTCAGTTATATAGTAGCTATATGATGTAGTCGGCCAATCCGTATGAAATTTTTTCAGATCGGCCCAAGTTTCCCTAATAGTAAATCTGTACATATTTCAAGATTCTATCTTTAAAAACATGGAAGTTACAGCATTTCCGATCGTTCAGTTATATGGCAGCTATAGGATTTAGTCGGCCGATCCATATGAATTTTTCCAGATTGGCCTAAATTCCCCTAGTAGTCAATCCGTGCAAATTTCAAAGTTTCTTTCTTCAATAACAAGGAAGTTATAGCATTTCCGATCAATCAGTTATATGGCAGCTATAGGATATAGTCGGCCGATCCCGGCCGTTCCGACATATATACTGCGTGCAAAGGAAAGAAGGGTGTGTGCAAAGTTTCAAGACGATAGCTCAAAAATTGAGAGACTAGTTTGCGTAGAAGCAGACAGACAGACCGACAGACGGTCATGCTTATATCGACTCAGGAGGTGATCCTGATCCAGAATATATATACTTTATGGGGTCCTGGACGTCTCCTTCACTGCGTTGCACACTTCTGAGCAAAATTATAATACTCTCTGCAAGGGACCGCCTTTATTATTTAGAACTGTGTCCATATCAATTGTTTTTTATGTTGCACACTGCATCTAGATAATTTTGAATGTTCAATAGCAGCTTAAGTGCTGAAAGATTAAAATAATTAAATGTAAACTTGAATGTATATTTTTCAATCTTTCTGAGGGATTTTCTTAATTGTACAGAGTCTTAAAAAACTACATAAAAATATCAGCCAAATCGGTCAAGCCGTTTTCATGTGATGTCGTTCGGGTTTCATTTTATATATACATGTATTTTTATGTATACATAAAAAAAATTTTAAAATTTTAAAAAAAAAAAAAAAAATGTTTTAAATATTTTTATGGAGCCGGAATTACGCTCACTTTCCCAAAGGGAGCATATTGCTTCATATATACAATTTGCCTCATAAACGTACTTATTGCCCCGCGATCATCGTAGTGAGTCGCACGCGTATTGCTAACGTCCGCGGTAAAATATAAATTTACTGGGTTGAAACTATAGACAAGTCCACAAAAGTGAAACAAACTGTGCTTAGTGATACAAGAAGCCACTTTAAAGTGTTCACACGCGCATTCCAAGTGCTTTATAATTGCTGTATTGTTAAAATTTAAGCCGCTGCCGGCTGGCACTTGCCGGCTAGCATATGCAAAATACCTGTTTTTGACCAAAGTTCTAATCCACAAATCCCAAATCCACGAAATCTCCATACCAAGGTTAAAGCCTCGGCTAAGATCTTTGATCTTAAAATATCCATTGCATACTTCTGGTTGCAATAAAGTCTGGACTCGTTCAGAAAACTCAAAAAGCGGATTCCGCAATTATTAAGAATAAGCTTTCCATTGGCGAGGCGCTTAGAGAAACCGTCGGTTTACCATCAGCCAGTGAAATGAGACTTACAGCAGGAAGATCCTCAGCAACAATACCTGAATCTGGCGCTACGTTACGCGCCCAAGTCCCAGCCGCTGAGGCTCCGCAGCGCTTTCAAACCATCAAGCGGAGCATACCTCCAGGCGGATCTCCCAAAATTGAGAGAAAGCGAACCACTCTAGATGGAAATGCGAAAACGACGTACAGTGGTAACATGAATCCACTCGCCCAACTCCCCACCGTGCTGAGTGATCAGCCCAGCACCAGTCGCCAGGCTGCTCTGGCCACAGCAAAGTGCACTGCTGAGAAAGTGCAGCCCCAGCCCCCTCCAATAGTTATGGAAGGCGTATCCAATATCAACCTGCTGATAGAAAGTATCAACTCCTTTGTAGACGTGAACAAGGTTGAGTTCCGTGCATCAATGGGAGGAGTCCTGCGTCTTTATGCAACCGACGCAAACACCTTTCGTTGCATCACCAGGTGGCTTGAGGAAAAGCAGTACGAATTCCACTGCTATCACCTCAAGGAGGAGCGACCTTATCGAGTATGCGTCAAAGGACTGCATCACAGCACGATGCACAGCCAAATTAAAGAGGAACTAGCCAAGCTGGGCCACGAGTTGATCAACGCCCACATTCCTCAGCGCCGCAGTGAGCCACGCTGCCCCCCAGTGGCACCGACTAATATGTTCTTCCTGAACATCGCTGCTGCGCCTAACAACAAAGATGTCCTAGAGGTGAGGACTCTGTGCCATATGCGAGTTGTTGTGGAACCCCTCCGCAAGCGTACCGCCATTGTGCAATGCCACCTTTGCCAACAATTTGGACACTCGGCGAAATACTGCCGCAAAGCGCATGTCTGCGTAAAATGTGCTGGAGAGCACCAGACGAACAACTGCACACGGCCACGCAATGAACCGTGCACATGCTGCAATTGTAGTGAGCAGCACCCTGCCAACTATTCTGGCTGCTCCAAGCACCAGTTGTATCTCCAACGCTCCAGGCCTAAGCGCGGTGTGGGATCTAGAAGTGGTACCAATACACGCCCGGAACCACAACCCCTCTCTGGCAGGCAGGCAGCGATTCAAAGAAGTAGCATCTCCTACGCTGACATAACGAAAGGCAGCGTCCAAACTATGAATGAGCAAAAGCAACCCGTCCAGCAGCAGCGTAACGACAGAAGCCGCAGCAGACCCAGTAACCGCCGTGACGTAGAGCAGCGCCCAGTTGAAGAAAGCTGCAGTACCGAAGCCATACTTCAGTCGCTGAACAATAGCATCAATTCTCTTCGTTCGCTCCAAGGAAAGCAGATGGAGCTAATGATGATGATGCTGAAGCAGCAACAGCAACAGACACAGCAGCAGGGGCAAATAATCAATTTACTCACTGCTCTTCAAACGCAGCAGGCTCATAAATGATGCCGCTGCGCATCTTAGTGTGGAACGTCAATGGCGTCTCCACGAAGCTGCTCGAGCTTGACTGCGTCGTGCGGCGACATAACATCGATGTCTTGCTGCTCAGCGAGACACACTGCCGAGGCACTGGCTATCCGAAGCTGTTTGGGTTTGAAGCCTATACTGCCAACGACCTTAGAGGAGGCAACGCTAAAGGAGGAGCAGCAGTCCTGGTTAAGTCCAGCCTAGTACACTTTCCGAATAGATCCGTAACCACCGACAAGGTGCAGCTCGCGTCCATAGCAATTCAAACAGCACTCGGCTCAATTAACTTGGGTGCGGTTTACTGTCCCCCAGGATTTACATGGACTACCGACGAGTTCGACTGCATTCTGAAGGATAATTGCCCAAAGTACATTGTTGCAGGTGACTGGAACGCATCCCACTGGCTTTGGGGCGCGGGTAGGTCGTGCGCTTGCGAACATTGCCTTGAGCACGGAGGCTGCCTCTTGGCAGCCGAGGCACTCCAGGATTCATTGTTTTCGCCATTACTAGAGGCATCCTTGGAATACATGCCGATATACGGTCTGTTGTTAAGCTCAGCTCCGACCATCTGCCGCTAATCATCACGCTAGATGCAGCAGCTGTATCATATCCTAGGACGGAGAGGTTAATTACAAGGCGAAGCAATGTAGAGGTATTCCAGAGCCAACTGGATCATCCGCTGCACCTCAACATGGAGATAAACTCTGGAAGGGACATTGAAGATGCCATTGACTTGCCATTGACTGTAATGCCTTCTTCCTGGACATTAAAAAAGCGTTTGATCGCGTATGGCACACGGGACTGTTGGCCAAAATTAAAGACATGCTACCTGCCCCATACTTTATACTGCTGAGATCATACCTGGAAGGAAGGCAGTTCGCAGTTCGCTTCCATTCGTCCGTCTCCCTCGAACACGAGGTGATTGCTGGGGTTCCACAGGGTATTGTCCTGGGGCCCCTCCTGTACTGCCTGTTTAGCAGTGACATGCCGCAGCCAGATGACAGCCTCCCTATGATGCTGGCTACCTTCGCAGATGACGTTTGCGTCACATACAGGCCCACCTGTGAATTTGACGCAGCCAGCAAGATGCAAGAGTATGCTACTACGTTTGCGCAATGGGCGAGGCGGTGGAATATTGGCATAAATAGCAGCAAGACAGTGAATGTCTGTTTCACCCTGAGGCGACAAACTCCGCCTACCATCACGCTAGAGGATGAGCCTGTGATGGTGGCCAATTCGGCCAAATACCTTGGCTTAACCCTGGACCGCAGGCTCACCTTCTCCAAGCACGTCACGGCACTGAGAATGCGCATACGGGCTGCAGCGGCCAAACACTTTTGGCTCCTTAACTCCCGAAGCAAATTATCACTGTCAAACAAATTGACAGTGTACAATCAAGTACTTGCACCGATCTGGAGGTGTGGCTTCCAAATCTGGTGATTGGCGTGTGAAAGCCAAATCAAGCGTATCCAGGTGGCCCCAAATTCGACTTCTAAGAATAATCACATGATGCGAGTGGTTCATCAGAAACACTGCTCTGCACAGGGATCTCAAGGTTGCTACGGTTTTTGACCAAATAAATGCTCACTCCAGCCGGTACTTTAGCAGGCTAGAACGGCATCGAAACAGACTGGCGACGAGCCTGGTCAGGGAACGCTCTCTAAGGAGATTAAAGAGACGCCAGCCTAGGGACCTGATGACAAGATCTCCGAGGAACCGAGGAAGGCTGTGATTGTTATGTATTTGTAATTACTTTTTGTATTGTTAATTGCTAACGCTAGGGTAATGGCTAGCCGGCGCGCCTATCTGGGCTGAATCATCAGAAAACAAGGACATAAAGGGGTTTAATGACAACCCCGTATTCCTTATTAAATAAAATAAAAAAAAAATAATAATAATAAATAAAAATAAACGTACTTGTGTTAGTCATTGATAAAGCTTATGATAAATCTTAAATTGATTAACAAACTGTTTCATAACAAAGTGTCTGTTAATATCAAATTTAAACCTTATAAATAGCTAGTTTTTTTATGTAAGCAACATAATGTGAATTTGTGGTTCATTAAAATAAAGAATTTTTATTCATTTTAAGAGTAATTTTAAAAATAAAATTTACATTATTTTTACATTATTTAATTAAGTCTAGGTCTTATCTTTATCGACTGATTCAGTGCGAAGTCTGCCGGTCAACTACCCAGTCGAACTTTAGTGGATTGCAGTCGCTTGGGAAATTGTCAACTTGTCAATGGGCTGTCTAAGGCTCTCAATTTCAAGAGGAAGAACGGGCAAATTATTTCTCCCTTTATAGAAAATAATGCCAAATTATTCTTAAGAGATAAATTAAGTCCCAAGAGAAGACATAATTTTACGTCTTGACAAAAAAAATGTTGCACAAAATCTTTTAATCGGTTTAGTCAAGAACTCGTTACTTTTATTATTTTATCTGCTTTGAAATTTAAAATAGTAATATTTTTTGTATTATCAATTACAAATAATTTAAATTACACAATTAAAATTTACTTATTCAACGAACGCCACTTTAAAGTTTGACATTCGAAGAATGTCTTATCAAATGAAAAACACAATTTTTCATTAAAAAATTAAAATTAAAAAAAAAAAAAAACTGGACATCGTTACCTCGTAAAATATGTACAGAAATAGTGTTTAAAAGGATGTCGGTGAAGAAGTTTTGAAGTTATGAGGGGCACCGAATTTGAAAATGTGAGTTGCTTCATAAATTTTCCTGAAATTGACTTCAAATTTTAATACAAAAAAATTTTAATACAATTTTAATACAAAAAAAAATTAAATACCTTACCCAACCCAGTCTCTTGTCTAAGTGTTTGGACACAAACTGTGTAAATAAGAACCGGGATTTTTAAATTAGAGGATCAGGGTTCGCGCTTTCGTACTGAGACAAGGAGACTGGAAGAGACTGATCTTGTAGTACTTCCAGGTCCGACTGGGTTGATAATTTTTCTGAGAGGTTCTAAAGCAGAACACCAGTGACGACCAATACACCGGAATACACCGGGCGGAGTTTCAGGCGAAAAAAAAGAAATTTTGGAAATTTTCAGTTGGAGTCCGCGCAGTGTTCACCCGGAAATCACTGTTCAAAATCAGGGTCCTTTCCCAGCTTTTCCCAGGCAGAACTAAAAAGTTTTCAAAAATGCAGACGAATCTCCCGGCCTCCTGTCGGATTCCAGGCGGCGGCGCGACGCTCCCGGCGTTTTGCGGGCTCTTTCCAGGCGGTTTGCAATTAGAAGGTGCCTAAAACCATTGCAATTGTGGACCGTATTTAGAATCGTATAATTAATCCAACAACAAAATTATTATAATTGATGCACATTTCAGAAAAAATGTTTATTTGAAGAGAATTTTTAAAGATAGTTTGGATATGTTTAGTGAGTTTAAGGCTCAATCCATGTTGTAGAGTGATTAATTCTTAGTTGAAGACTAGTTTCATTGTCGACTTTTGCGACCTTTTGCGAAATTTGATTGAATAGAGGCAAGAAATGCAAAGCCCTGATGGTGTGGCGTAAGCAGGGATGGCACGCAAATCAAAAATATCAGACAAATGTTCAGGAAACGCTGACTTTGAGTAGGAAAATTTAGATTTTCTATACAATGTTGAAATTGAATTGAGATTGATTGAAATTGAGACTGTATTTATATATATGAATATATACTTTCGCTCTGCGTTTATTTTATTATTTTGCCTACCTTGCGCTCAAACCGGCGTTTGATATAAATACATTTTAAATTTTTAACAATTTAAAACTCTTAATTTTTGTCTAACAATTTTTGTCTCGCTTACGCGTGTGCAGTGATATATTTGGTTGTAAATTAATATTTATTAATTTTAATCCAAGCATAGCTCTGTTTTGCTTTACTATGTGTTGTTGCTCTTTTCGCAATTCCCTTTTAGAGCTGCCTATCTCTATATTTAAGCCTAACCTCTAACTCTTATACTAATATACAAACTGTTATCCTTCCTTGCTCTCTATTCGCAAAATTTTTTCAAACAGCGTATTCACCTTGTACTATTTCCGATCAGCCCTACACATATGAAATTCATTCAGCCAATCTTATTTTTGGTCCATCTCCGAGAGTAGTTTGTTATCGGATCTTTTAAAGGTTAAACCGGTACTTTCACCAGGTCCCGATGGAGTACCAGGCTGTGTGCTAAAGAATTGCGCCGAGTCATTGTACAAACCTTTTTCAAAGCGTTTTACCTTATCTTTGGAAACGTCGATATTTCCCTATATGTGGAAGGAATCCTTTATAATTCGTCTGCATAAAAAAGGGGAAAAATCGGAAGCTAAAAATTTTCGGATATTAAAAATTTTAGAGGCATCTCTAAACTGTCAGCAATTCCAAGGATATTTGAAAAAATTATTACTCCTCATATGCAACACCTCTGTAGCTCAATCATTTCTCCATGCCAGCATGGCTTTATTAGGCGTCGCTCCACCACCACCAACTTGTTGGAGCTGACATCATTTGTGATTGATGTTCCAAAATGGCCTTCAAACAGATGTCATCTAGACTGATTTTAGTAAAGCATTTGACTCTGTAAACCACTCACTCCTTTTGAGAAAACTCGATCTTTTGGGATTTCCAACTAACCTTCTTACGTGGATTTTCAGCTATCTTTCTGGAAGAACCCAACGCGTCCTTTTAATAATGTATTCACCTGCTTAGTCCGAGCTACATCTGGAGTCCCTCAAAGAAGTCATCTCGGGCCTTTACTTTTTACCATTTTTATAAATGACTTGCCTTTTGCTTTACCGAACTCTCGTGTACTTATATACGCAGATGACGTTAAGCTGTGTCTTCAGTATAAATTTTCCTCTGCCCAATGCAAACTTCAGTCCGATCTGGACAAGTTCCAATATTGGTGTTCTGCTAATGACTTAAAACCTAATGGGTCAAAATGCAAACTTATGTCATTCTATCGCTTAAGCCTCATCCAGGCAACTTATTTTGTTTTTGGGACCGCTCTAGAAAGATTAACTCAGGTTAACGACCTAGGTGTCCTATTAGACTTCAAGCTTAAATTTACCGACCATATATCGGCAATGGTTATTAAATCCAAGGGTGTGCTTGGCTTCATCAAAAGATTGTCAAAAGATTTTAATGACCCTTACATAACTTAAACTCTTTACATATCTTTAGTTCGTCCGATTCTTGAATACTGTTGGTGCGTCTGTAGTCCCCAATATGGGGTTCATCAAGACCGCATTGAATCAAGACCGAACTTTCTCTTTTAGTTCTTAGGGGTCTAAACTAAGATGCAAGTATCCAACTCCCGAATTATCATAGCAGACTACTTTTAATAAACTTACCATCGCTACTAAACCGTAGGACTATGCTGGGTATAGTTTTCATCAATAATATATCAATGGTGAAATCGACAGCCAGAACCTTTTAAGTCTGTTAAAATTTAACATCCTTTTAGGGTCTCTCGAACTTTTTTACCCTTATTTCTTAGCTTTTGTAGGTCAACATATGCCCAGCATGACCCTTTCAGGGTATTATGTTCTGACTACAATAACATCTATCCAATTATTTCACAGAACTCTTGCATAAAATCTTCTATTCTTTCTTACTTAAGAGAGCAACAATGTAACTCTTCCTCGTGACCTTTTTAAAATACTTATTCCTCGTCTCGGATATATATATATATATATATATATATATATAAGAAAAATTCTATTCTATATATATATATATAAGGTTCGCAAAAAAGTCTTGCGGTATTTCCGATAGGTGTTTTTGCAAGCGCGTAGTTCTAGTTCTATTTATCGAATCGGTTCATGCTATACCTTTTTGGAAAGCTCTTTTCACGCGCTAACACGTGTTTGATTTATTGTTGTTTGTCTTGTGTCGTTCGTGAGTTATAGCGTCACAAACATGGAGCAAAATAAAGGGAAATACGGCATATTTTACAGTACTACTTCAATAAAGGCAAAAATGCAAATCATGCTGCCAATAAAATTTGTGCAGTTTATGGACCCGATACTGTTTCCATTTCCACCGCACAACGATGGTTTCAACGTGTTTGTTCTGGTGCAGAGGTGGTCGAAGACGCGCCACGGTCCGGAAGGCGTGTCGTCGAAATTTGCGATAAAATCGCTGAATTGATCGAAAGAGATCGGCATAGTAGCAGCCGTAGCATCGGTATATCTTTTTTATTTCTAAAAAAATTTCGTTGATACCCCTATGGTTGTTTCTTAAATGTTCCTCGTCGATTATTTTTAAAATTTCTTCCTTATCTGCAATATCTTTAAGAAGTGCAAATGATCTTATTACCTTTATATTAGCGTAGTAAGCAAAAAATTGTCGATAGCATTCCCGGAATTTTATGTACAGGTTATGTCTTTACAAAAGATGGCTATTAAGCCTTTTTCAGGTAAAATGTCTCGCATTATCTCTAATAAATCTGAGTTATTTCCATTTGTTTGTATAATATGTCTTATTTTCTTTTTATACAAGATTTTAATGGTTCTTAATTCCATATCTGATTTTTCCAGTACAATTTGTAATTTGTATATGTTAAGAAGGTTTTCTGTATTTCGTATATAATTTATGTAATCTGATTGAGCACTGTGAATGGTTTCATAATTTGATGGTTGGCTTGGAAACAAGTTTATTAGATCTGAGGAGAAGTCATAGGTTGCTTCATTGTTTTCTTTATGAGATTGTATTGGATTTGTAAGTTCGCCCATATATTTATGGGTTTATCAGTTTCATCAGTTTTATTTAAGTTTATAAAAAGGCTTTCATTTGTTTCGGGACTATTTAAGGGTGTATTACGATCGCAGATTCTACTAAGTCCACCCGCTAACGCGTTTTCTTTCCCTTTGATGAATTTAATTTCGAAATCATATTCGTTCAATTGAATTTTCCACCTTTGTACCTTTAAGTTAGGTTCTTTTAAATGGTTAAGCCATAAAATTATTAACTATAAACCTTCTCCCTTACAAGTAGTAATGAAAATGTTTAGTTCCCCAGAAAATTGCTAATAATTCTTTTTCTATCGTTCTATAGTTTAGTTCATGAGTTTTTAAAGTACGACTAGCATAGCATATAACTTTCTTATCGTGTAATAAGTGTAAACTGCTTTTTAAAGTCGGGGTAGACTACAATTGGGTCACTTTTGATTAATAGTTTTAATTTTTCGAATCGTTCTATAAATTCTAAATCTTTTGTATTTATTTTGGAATTTTATTTTAAGTATTTTATTAAATGTTTTGCAATTTTAGAATAGTCTTTAATGTATCTTCTTAAATAGCTGGTAATTCCCAAAAAACTTCTTTGAGCTTGGTTTTAGCCCGTCTCCATTAAGAACGTGCACTTAAAACTCTATTTCGCATTTGGCAAACTCACATTTGTCAATTTGAAGTTTCAAGTTAGCATCGGCGAGACATTTTAATATTTTATGTAGATGTTCAATATGTTCTTCGATAGTTTTTGAAAAAATAAGAATGTCGTCCATGTATACGAGGCAGAAATGATCCAAGGGTCGAAGCAAGTGGTTCATAAGTTTTTGGAATGTTGCTGGTGCATTTCGAAGGCCAAAAGGCATTCGCAAAATCTCATAATGTCCGTTAGTGGTAGAAACGGTAAAGAAAGCTGTCTTCGAAATAACGCATTCATTTATTTCTATTTGGTAGAATCCTTTTGCTAGATTAAGCGAAGAAAAGATTTTGCATCCGCCCAATTTGTGAAATATTTCGTCAATGCTAGGGATAGGATATCGATCCACGATTGTTTGAGAGTTCAAGGGACTGTTATATGGACTATCTGAATGCCTTATTATTCCTTGTTTTAGCATTTCGTTTATTTGTTTATTTATTTCGTCCTTATGGGCTTCGGGGTACCTATACGCTTTTGAATAGATAGGTATCTCCTTTTTTGTGGATATGTTATGTTTTATTACACTTGTAAATCTTCCTCTTTATAGAAAATATTTTCGAAATGTTTTAGAATAGTGCTAAGCTGTTTTTGTGAATTATAATCAAGATGTTCTATCCTCGTAATTTGACTTACATTAGGTGTAAAGTTTTTAGACGGTTTTGGGTGTTGAATGTATAACTTCAGACTTACATTATTTAAAATAATTTTATGTTCTCCGTAATTTATGATTGCTGAATTTATGATGATCGTTCAATATATTTCCTCTAATTATACCGTCGAAATGGTCGTGAAAGTTGTATTCTAAGAACTCACACCAGTAATTTTTTTTTTTAAATTGTTTGAATGAAGGAAATCTACAAAGTTTTTGTATTTTAATAATGTTTCCCATTGCTTTTACTTGGGCATCAATTTTAGTTTTCCACTTCGGGTGGCAGACATTTTCATTGATGATACTGAAATCTGCTCCAGTATTAATAATGAATAGCAGGTCTCTTATGGAGGATTCAATTTTTATGTAGGGTAATCTTGATGGTCCTTTAATTGAAAATTTGTATTAATCTGGCCTACATCCATGGGAGCTGGTGAAGTATCGTTGTTAGGGTTATAATTAACTAGTTGTTGCGGTTGGATTGTATTGTAGGACATTCGAGAGTTAATGTTTGAATAAGCAGTATGTCTGTTAAAATAATTATTATGATTGTTTGCGAATCTTCTAATATTTTGCCTATTTGAAGTACCAGGGTTATCCTCTGCCCGTGCTTGGTTCTGATATTCACTTTGGATGGGGTTATTTCGATTATTATTATCCTTGCTGAAGTTTTTTTAAAGGGAGTTTTATTATAAAACTGTTTTCGAAGAGTGTATAATTTTTATGGCGTGCGTCTTTAATAATTTTGTATGCGTCGTCGGATTCCCAGCAAAAATCATTGTTTTAGTAGGTTCGGGAAGATTGTCCCTAAATACTCTAAATGATATCCTATTAACTTCTTCTGTACTAAATGGCTCGTTAGAGTGTGTTAATATTCGGTTATGTATTCTAGACTCTCAGTATGACTTTATTATTAAGTCCGAGCTCTTGTACGGTCTAAATTCAACTAACTACTAGCAGCGTTCAGAAAGAGCTTAAAGTCTATTTACAGTGGTTCTTATCTCTAATCTTAAATGTATGTGTAGCTTACAATTAAGGGTATTAGAATAGTTCTAATTGTAGTTATAGTTATAGTTATAGTTATAGTTATAGTTATAGTTATAGTTATAGTTATAGTTATAGTTATAGTTATAGTTATAGTTATAGTTATAGTTATAGTTATAGTTATAGTTATAGTTAGAGTTATAGTTATAGTTATAGTTATAGTTATAGTTATAGTTAAAGTTATAGTTATATTTATATGTGACTATATGCGGCTCTCACAAGGCCAGACATGCTTTTTATATGAATCGAAGCTTGTTATGAATATTTTTATAAGGAATAGCTAGCTGTATCTGATATTAACTATGTCTTAAAGCAATAAAGCCGCTGTGTAACTGCATGGGTATATAAACTTCGACTCCGTCCGAAGAGAGCTTTACATTCTTGTTTTGTTTTTAAGCTAAGATGGATTCACTACTTTACAACAAGCCGTTTGTATATATTTTGAGTATTTTTCGAGTTATTAAATTATAATTCTGAAAATGCTTTCGCCAACAAGAGTCGGATCCATATGCATTGTTCGTTAAACGCAGTAAATTCTCAGTGAAAACGCGGATTCGGCAAGCTGACACTGGTTCCATTCTCTTTTGTTTTAATTATTATATAACTGAATACGTATAAAAACCATAAAGAAAGCAGTAATTAATAATCATGGATTTTTTAAAATTCAATCCGGGCATAAAATTGCAATTGTTTAATTTTGTATTATTCCGATTTAATTTTGTATATATCGTCACATGAAGCATTTAAAAGTCATCTGCATTAGAACAGCTGTGTCAGGGTTGTTATCAAAAGGATTGGTTTTCTCAACGCACTGATGTGGATCAGCGGAGTGGTCCGCTTTTATAGGATGCCTGCCGCAGAAAAAATTTAGAAGCAGCGCCTAACAGTGACCAGTAGCTACAGCTACATCGAGCAGCAGCGGTGCCTAATTTTTGATCAAGCTTAGAACCCGATTTCCCACAGGGCCGAGCATTGGTGTGCGATCCCCGCCTTGTAGTTCGCCGGGGCGCCCTAATGCATCGGGCCTTATCGGGTTTGGGCATTGCTTAGGTGGAACACCACTTGTTGTTATCTCTTCGCATCGTTCGGTAGTACAGCTGCGATTCCGACCCGCAGTGACGTTGTTTTGGTCCACTCTTCCCCGCTGATCCGCGAATGAATAAATGAATAAACATTGAACTGAAATGAATTACTTGACTTTTGATTCCCGCTACAAAAAACGCTTGGTAGCGCAACATTAAGTTTTCTGTTAATTTAATTAAAACTAAACATAAAATGTACCTTTTTGAGTCCATGTTTTCTTTATAACCAAACGCGAACAAATCTTAAATGGAATAAATCTAGTTTCTACCTCTGAGTAGGTGATTCTGCGGATGTAAGGATATCAAAGGAGTCACGTAAGCATTGCTTGGGTCACAAACACGTTAACTTTTCGATTTTAACTATAAGCTATATATAAGCTATATAATAAGTATATTATAAGCTATAAAGGATCGAAACTAGCAAGGCCTTAATCCCCAAAACCGACGAGCTTCAGTCATATTATTCTTAAGGTGGTTGTTGGGACTTGTGACTGCAGCAGACTTTCCCCATTGTTTGGATTATTTGTTATTGTTAACAATAGCCGCGGTGGCCGTCAATAGGTCCGCATCACTGGGCGATAAGCGCCCTCTTTATCTAATCTTCCTATCCCGTTCTGGTTAACACCGCTAAAGCACAGCTCTTGCTGTTCAAGAGAGGCCTAGTGTGCGTGGCCGGCTTTGGTTCTCCGGGCGCCGCTAGGAAAGGCTTGACAGCTTTGGATCGTTGGTTGCTGATATGTATAGTGGTGTGGTACATATATAGGGGAAGCTTAAAGTAGGAGTCGAGAGAATTGCATCGCGCCGAGATGCAATTGTCATTGACCCTCTGCCGTTGTAAAATAACCCGAATAAAGTCCTAAGGTGAAATTGAAGAATTGTTTTATTGGAATCTGGGAAATTGCATGCTACCAAAACGCTGGTAGCTCAACAGTGGTGTTACAATAAAATTTTATAAAAAAAATTATCAACTAAAAACAAAACCTTTTGAATCGCTTATTCTTTTTTAAAACTCACATGGTGTATTTTATAACGCGTCTTGATAATTCAATTTTTAAAATTATCAGATTTAATGTTATTTTTTAAATTTTTACGCTACGTTTTATCAACCAATGTAATGGTTTTAAAAAGTAAGACCTGTAGGCAGGACAGCAAAGAAAAAAGCAAGAATGTAAAGCCTAATTCGGATAGCAAAGATATAGGAATATTAGATATAGTTAGCCGATCCATTGAAAAACGAAGCTTAATAAATAAGCTTAGATTTATATACCATTATTATTAAAATAAAAAAAAAAACGAAAATGGAAAGCTATCTTCGGAAGGAACCGAAGTTTATATGCCCTTGGATATAAATAGCGGCTTCTGTTGCATAAAGATATAGTAAATATCGGATATATTTAGCCGATCCTTACAAAAACATTCATAACAAGTTGGACAAACAAACAAAATTGATTTTGAAAGATTACGACGCTTATCCGCCCAAAAACACGTAAGTTATATTGCAGCTATAGGATATTATCTGCCGATCCCGGCCTTTCTCACTTACATATATTCTGCGTGCAAAGGAAAGAAGGGTGTGTGCAAAGTTTCAAGTCGATAGCTCAAAACTGAGAGACCAGTTTGCGTAGAAACAGACGGGCAGAGTTACATGCGTATATCTCTTTATTCTCTCATTTCCGATCAGCTCTCTTTATTTTTTATTCTTTCCTCGTTCTTTAAACAACAAATATATTTTTGTATGCACATAAGCAACGTTTGTGGCGAGTATAAATAGTAGCATCCTTCATTTGAAGCCCAACAGTTTGGTTTTCAACAGGCATGTGTGGAGCAGACCTGTGTCGGTACGGACAGTCAAGAAGCTGAGTGAGTGTGCGTTTTGGGCCTACGGAATTATGTCGCTTGTTAAAGTCATGATACAGATTTCGAATATATGTATGTATGTATATGCATTAATTGTCCCTAATCGATGATGTTGCGTTTATGAACGTGAAGTGAATAAGAAATGCAACTCACCTGCGAGTTAATCGATTAAAGTTTATGAATTTTGTATTAAATTACAAAGTCCACACAGTCCCAGCCAAAAGTGCTTAGCCTTGAAAAGTTATAGTTACTAGAGTTATTCATTAAATGTGAAGTGGACAGTGATTTTCTTAAAATGAAGAGAAAGTTTCAAACCGGACGCATTTTGTGAGGACCAGAGAAATAGTTGAGTTCTTTGCGTTCAATGAACTCCCACAAGCTTCAAGAACCCGACCAGTTTCGGCGACCGATCCCATGTTGAACACAACACTTGCTCAACAGCTTTGATTTTACGGTTGTTTGTTAACCGTTTTAATGCCCTTGCGAAATATATATATTTATAAATATGTACACACTTCTGACAGATAAAGTTGAAGATATATTAAATATTTAGGGATTTTCGCTACTATCTTACAACTGTGTGTACAAATTAATAGACCCTTTCAGCTTAATTTGCAGAGTGTTGAATATTCAGCTTAAAAACAAAATTATTTCTTGTCTGTCATAATATTATATTTGCGATATGATGTATTTTTAACAGGACAATGACCGGGAAGACAGAAAAATAAAAACCGGTTATTATTATGCTCTTAACATAATTTTGAAAATATGTGCATATTTTCTGAATGAGGTGTAAGAAGAGTACAACATTTAACCTTTTTATAGAATGAAGAAGAATTAAGATATTTTTCTGTTAACAAAGTAGCATTTTTATTCAAGTTTCCGTTAGCTTAGTAATAAAGCTTTTAGGAAACCCTTTCGGTAATCCAGTTAGCTTAAAAATTGAAAAAGTTAGAAACGTATAAAATGTATTAAAATTCACTACATTTTATACACCTGAAACTAATAAATTAATTTTAAAAAAATGTTAGTTCATTAATTAATAAAAACATTTTTTTGGGGTAAATTTAAATATAATGATATGAAATTATTAGAAGGTTTGGCTTTGTTATTTTTACATCGGACTGATGAGCATGATTATATAGACTCGGGAGGTAATCCTCACTTTGATACAATTAGTATAAGCTCTCGTTGTTGACATATTGTTAGAATTATTAGTCCGTTAACATCCAAAATTTTAAAGCGAAAGGTTGTTTGCACTGTAAACAAAATTGTATCCTTTACTTCGTGTAAAAATCAGTTTGTGTCATTGTTTTATGTGTATTTTTATTTGAATTTATTTGTTGTGACAAAACGTGTTATTTTTAAGTTTACTTGAAATTGATTCTCCTCTATTTTGAGAACGATTATAAGGATCATAAAATAATGATTTTGGCCAAAGTTGTAATACCGTTTGCAAGACTTAAAAACAGTAAATACATTAAAATAAAAAGAATGCAAATTCTTTGGACGTAGCAGTTTCCGATCGTTCAAGTGTATGGCAGCGATCCGAATAATTTTTTCCAGATAGGTCTAGATTATTGGCATGGAAGCTATAGCATATACAATCGTTCAGGTTTGTGGCAGCTATAGTAATAGTCCTACTAGATTTGTACTATATGGAATCTCTAAAAATAATAATAAAAATAAATAAATAAATATAATATATAAATAAATTATTTAAAATATTAACAAAGAAAATTAACTTGGCTCGGCTTGAATTCGAACCTGGTGCTGGTCCCACACCAGCCGAGAAGGGTACCCCTCCCAAGTTTGCCGAATTTTTCTATTTTTCTAACAAAAAAAAATGTACAAATAATAAGAAAAAAATACCCTACAAATATTAATACAAAAATTAACCTAAAATCTAAGGCTCAAACCTGGTACACCAGGCATCAGCCGAAGGGTGTGGAACCCTATCGGTTTTTAGCGGGTTTTACGGTTGGAAACCGCCTTAGAACACTTATGTTTGTATGAGACATCCCGTGTATATATTGTGTATTCTT
This sequence comes from Drosophila varians, assembly GCA_018150405.1. Lineage (NCBI taxonomy): Eukaryota > Metazoa > Arthropoda > Insecta > Diptera > Drosophilidae > Drosophila > Drosophila varians. The sequence continues at coordinate 20,898,648 of JAECWK010000125.1, forward strand.
TAACAAAAGCTTCTGTGGCCCTGTGTGGCTTCGCATACGACTTTTTATGTATCCCCTTTCTAAATGTAATATTTTTTTTTGTTATTATCTTGAAAATAATCAATTTCACTGACAGCTATAGAATATACATACATATATAGTAGAATATATTTTCTAACTTTATGCAAGCATTTAATTCAGCTTTTAAAGTGTGCGAGTAAATTTCATTGATATTCAATGATATAAACATGATATCAAGTTAACGAAGTACGTGAGAAGCAAGAGAAGCAAATTTAATTTGTTCACGAACAATTTACGGACAAATAACAGAAAAGTGTCATTTTCTGTTATTTGATTTTGGGATTTCAAAAAGTGTTAGAAAAAACTTAACGCACATTCAAAGCTTCTGGACAAAATTATAATACTCTTTTATTAACGGACTATATTTTGTTGTCAAGAATACCCTGACATTTATTTGCATTGCTAATTAGAAATTATATTTATCGTTTTTCGGCTCGAATTCAACATCTATAAAATTTGTTAACTTGGCGACATTATTTTAGCTTGGGAAAGGAAACTTGTTTTCAGGAATGGGCTCAAAATCGACACGAATCTAAACTTATTTTGCGGTTTACAATTTAATATACTGCATATATTGAATATAGTTACCCCGTGGTCATAGGAATTTTATCAGATTATAACAGCTTTATCACTTTCGTCACACCATGATTTTACTGCGGGCAATTTTGACATGCCTTTTGGTAAAATTAACCATGTCAGAAAATCTTTAGGTCGGCTTCTAGACTTATGTTTTGTGTCTGATCCAGATGGAATTATTCTTTCCAGAGCCCTGCCTTTGGTGACCTCCGAAGATACATAACATATCTTCCTACGCTTTATGTTTCAATCGAAACCATTGCCTTAGTTAAATCTAATAGCGTAGGTGATGAAATTCGTTGCTTTCGTAAGCGTACTTTAAATAGTTCAATAACTTAATTCTTTCCTTTGATTGGTCTGATTTTTTGGCATGCAATGATACAAATATCGCCTTGGAATATTTTTATAGGAGTTGTTTTGACTCTTGTGTGCCGTGGAAGTATCCGTCCGTTAAAGACAAACCCCCTTGGTTTACAAGGCGCCTAATTAATTTTAAACATATCAAAAATAGACTTTTAAACAAATATAAAAAAACCGGCTGCAATCTAACTTTTTCAAGGTACTTAGTAGCTCGGTCGAACTTCACCATGCATAACGCTGAATGTTATAGAGATTATATTCGCCGTTGTCGGGTTCAGTTCAATCAGGATCCGAAGCAGTTTTATAATTTTGTAAAAACAAAGCGGAAACATGTATCTTCTCCTTCCTTGCTCTCGTTTGAAAATTCTTCCGCGAATACGGATCTATTGTAGATCTATTCGCAAAATGTTTTCAAACAACGTATTCACCTTGATCACCTGATCAGCCCTACATATATGAAATTCATTCAGCCAATCTTATTTTTGGTCCATCTATCTCAGAGCGCGGTTTGTTATCGAATCTCTTAAATGTTAAACCGGTACTTTCACCAGGCTGTGTGCTAAAGAATTGCGCCGAGTCATTGTGCAAACCTCTTTCAAAGCTTTTCACCTTATCTTTGGAAACATTGATATTTCCCCATATGTCAAAGGAATCCTTTATAATTCGTCTGCTTAAAAAAGGGGAAAAATCGGAAGCTACCAATTATAGAGGCATCTCTAAATTGTCAGCAATTCCAAAGCCATTTGAAAAAATTATTACGCCCCATCTGTAACACCTCTGCAGCTCAATCATTTCTCCATGCCAGCATGGTTTTATAAGGTGTCGCTCCACCACCACTAACTTGTTGGAGCTGACGTCATTTGCAATTGATGGCTTTCAAAATGGCCTTCAAACAGATGTCATCTACACTGACTTAAGTAAAGCATTTGACTCTGTAAACCACTCACTCCTTTTAAGAAAATTCGATCTTTTGGGATTTCCTACTAACCTTCTTACGTGGATTTCCAGTTATCTTTCTGGAAGAACCCAACGCGTCCTTTTTAATGATGTATTCTCCTGCCTAGATCGTGCTACATCTGGAGTACCTTAAGGAAGCCATCTCGGGCCTTTACTTTTTACCATTTTCATAAATGCCTTTTGCTTTACCGAACTCTCGTGTACTTATGTACGCAGATGACGTTAAGCTGTGTCTTTAAAATAAATCTTCCTCTGCCCAATACAAACTTCAGTCCGATCTGGACAAGTTCCAAAATTGGTGTTCTGCAAATGACCTAAAGCTTAATGGGTCAAAATGGATCAATGTAGGTGAACATATGCCCAGCATGACCCTTTCAGGGTATTATGTTCTGTATACAATAACCTCTATCCAATTTATTCGCAGAACGCTTGCTTGAAATCTTCTATTCTTTCCTACTTAAGAAAGCAACAATGTAACTCTTCCTCGTGACCTTTTCAAAATACTTATTCCTCGTCTCGAATCTATCCCCGCGATTCGAGCCGAACGATAAACGGCAGCGCCCCTCGGTCGGTTGGGCGGGAGGTGGGCTGTACATTTGCAGCGGGAGCCGCGAAAAAAAAAAAATAAAATTGATATTCAAAAAAAATCAGAGACGAAAACACTATGGTTCGTTTATTTGTATTGCAGATTTAGAATATATTCGACCAATCCCGGCCGTTCCGACTTTTATAGTTTATGCTTAAAGACTCGTTTTCCACAACGAATATTTTCTCTATAATATATGTACATACATCCTGTACTTTCAAAATTTGATTTTTTGTAGTTCCGCATTTTTAACTAACAAACTATTGATTTAATTTAATCAGGTGATTAGTAAAAATAATTGTCTAGTAAAATTTTGCGAAATGCTTCTCATTCTATGTTTTAAGAAATAAAGTTAAAGCGTTTTCCAAAATGTAGATTAACAAAAAATATATATTTTTTGCATGAGTGTCAGTTTTTATTATACCCTTGCAGAGGGTATTATAATTTTGGTCAGAAGTGTGCAACGCAGTGAAGGAGACATCCAGGACCCCATAAAGTATATATATTCTGGATCAGAATCACCTCCTGAGTCGATATAAGCATGTCCGTCTGTCCGTCTGTCTGTCTGTCTGTTTCTACGCGATCTAGTCCCTAAGTTTTTGGGCTATCGTCTTTAAATTTTCACACTACCTTCTTTCCTTTGCACACAGTATTTGTCCGTAAATTGCGGACTCTGTTATTTTGATATCATGTTTATAAGTAAGTCATGTATATATGTAAGTCGGAACGGCTGGGATCGGCGACTATATCTTATAGCTGCCATAAACCTGAACGATCGGAAAGGTCACAACTTTCGTGTTTTTGAGTGTAGTAGTGTTTGTTTGTCCAGCTTGTTATAAATGTTTTTGTAAGGATCGGCTTACTATATTCGATATTTACTATATCTTTAAGCAAAGGGAATATAAACTTCGGTTCCTTCCTTTATTACGTTTATTATAGGTTTAAATTAGGTTTAATTTTACATTTTTAAAATTATTTTCGCTCCGGCAAACTTCAGGAGCTTTTAACAATTTCTTCTTGTAAAATTATTTGCTTTAACAACGATCTGGAAACATTTTAAAGAACTTGGTGCCAAAACTGGAATGTCTGATTTAATTGCAGCTGCCAATAATTAGTTTTGTGAGAATAATTTTATTGAAACCTAAATCTGATCGATGGTCCAAAATTAGTAGATACTTTTTAAAAAATTACTGTAATATTTAAAATTGTTTGCCTTCTATTCACAGTTGGATACATAAACACGATAACTTTTCCAAAATAAATTTTAACGAGAATGGAAAGCTAACTTCGGACGGAGCCGAAGCTTATATACCCTTGCAGTTAAATAGCGGCTTCTATTGATTAAAGATATAGTAAATATCGGATATAGTTAGCCGATCTTTACAAAAACATTAAAAAAAACAGTCCGACGCTTCTACGCCCAAAAACACGAAAGTTTTAGCATTTCCGATCGTTCAGGTATATAGCAGCTATGTGATATAGTCGGCCGATCCGTATGAAATTTTCCAGATCGGCTTAGATTTCCACAAAAAAAATCTGTGCAAATTTCAAGTTTCTATCTCCAATAACATTGAAGTTTTAGCATTTCCGATCAATCAGTTGGGCTACAGCTATAGTATATAATCGGCCGATCCGTATGAAATTTTCAAATGCTCAAATTCTCCTAATAGAATCTGTGCAAATTTCAAGATTCTATCTTTAAAAACATAAAAACCGACAGACGGACGGACATGTGTATATCGACTTAGGAGGTGTTCCTTATGCAGAATATATATACTTTATGGGGTCCTAGATGTCCTGCGTTACACACTTCTGACCAAAATTATAATACCCTTTGCAAGGGAATAAAAATAATCTCCAGGAAACAATTTAATTGGTTTTAGATAAATTTTGTGTATATTTTTTTTTGTTATTGATTGTATTTGTTTTTGTCAGGTAAAATATAAGGAAATGTGTGAATCTACTGCGCTAACCTGGCGATTGGTAAGAGAAAATCGGCAAAGTCTCATAGAATAATATTTACAAAATGTTCGACCCCAAAACATATGACCTTCTATCCTATATAGGTGCTATGGGCTATGCATTTGACACCAATACTCGAAGCGCATATTCGAATGGAAGCGCCAGAAACTCACGTGGTACCTGAATTTCATCTTACATTTATTCGCTCCGCAGTGGAGAGCACAACAATCGAGAACAATGCTAAACCTCTTAATCGCTTAAGTATGCATTCTGTCTATGGCGAGATGTTTTTGCCTCTTCGAAGCGCGGTGGAGAGTGTGCCGACAATAAATGAACAAAATGCGGCACAGCTAAGGGAAATCAGTGGCCATCGTAACTTTGTAAGAGATTCAGTCGAAGCACCACCAAGTGATGAGGAAGATTTAAAAATAAACATTAAAAAATTTGAGCCTCCCACAGAAATTTGCAACCATATAATTGAACAAGATCCGTGGTCCGTGTCCGATAAATACGCCGCCTTTATAACATCTGACCCATCCGATGGTAACTACCCACAACCATACCGTGCTGGTTCTGTAAATCAGCAACTATTAAAAACTGTGGATATCGAACAGCTGGAACAAATTGAAGAAATAGATTCCTATACAGAGCAGCAATCGTATGGAGCATTGTCGCAACTAGGGGCACAAAATCTGGATGCTGCCTATGGAGCTCTGGCGCAGAAAAACGTTAAAAAAGATAAATTATCTTTTAATGTTCTTTGTTATATGTCGAATTGGGCATTTTACCGTAAAGGCGACGGACACTTTGTTCCCGAGAATATCGACAAAAATCTTTGCTCAACCATTGTTTACTCATTTGCTTCGCTTGACCCTGACCTTCTGACTATTCGTGAGTTTGACCCATGGGTGGATTTAGAGAACCAGTTCTATCGACGCGTAACTTCATTTGATATTCCTGTTATGATTGCAATAGGAGGGTGGACGGATTCTAACGGCGACAAGTATTCACGTCTAGCCGGAGATGAAATTAAGCGAAAAGTTTTTTCATCAAATGTTGCGGGTTTTTTACTGCGACATGGATTTAGTGGTCTGCACTTTGATTGGAACTATCCAAAGTGCTGGCAAAGTGACTGCACTAAGGGAACTGCAAGCGACAAGCCAAATCTTACAAAACTACTTCGTGAAGTGCGAAGTGAATTCCAACGTGTAAATAAAAAGCTGCAACTTGGAGTGGCAATTTCGGGATTCAAAGAAATTATTTCTGAGGCTTATGAGCTTCCAGAACTTTCAGATATTGTTGATTATATGACCGTCATGACTTATGACTACCATGGTTCCTGGGAGAGACAAACAGGGCATGTAAGTCCACTATATGGATCCAAGTCAGACAAATACCCACAATATAATACGGACTCAACTATGCAGCTATTGTTAAAGATGGGAGCAAAACGTGACAAGCTCATTTTAAGCATACCGTTTTACGGACAGAGTTTCACCCTAGAAAAAAGCCACCCGATTCTTGCTGGGGAAGGAATTTCGACAACTGGACCCGGAGAAGCCGGGGAGCTGACGAAACAGCCAGGAATGCTGGCTTTCTATGAGATTTGCCAGCGTGTCAGAAAATACAATTGGTTAAATGGTCGGGACACTTTTAGAAAGTCTGGTCCTTTTGCTATGTTTAAAGACCAATGGGTGGGGTACGAAGATGCATTGAGTGTTGAAGCAAAGGCTCGCTATGCCGCGAATAATAATTTTTCTGGTGTAGCAGCCTGGACTATTGACCTGGATGATTTTCATAATCGCTGCTGCAGTGAGTCCTATCCGCTTTTAAAAGCTATCAATCGTGGTCTTGGACGTTTAGATTCAGAGCCGCCTACTACAGGTAAGTGTGAGCGTCCTTCCTCCGCCTCGACTCCAAAACCTCCCCAAATGACCACCAATAGTAACGATGGGTCTGTGGGAATAGAAGAGAACCACGAACACACTACCTCTTGGCCTATCTGGGAGGCAAGCAGTAGTACGTCCATGACTCCGAAAAATACCACAAAAAAACCTTCCGCCACTACCATCAATAGTCCCATTACCTCATCTTGGTGGAGCTCCACTACAACCCGTCGCCCTAACAAACCGACTAAAACCACCGTGACTCCAGTTCTCACAACACTACCGGTTCCGGCATTAATATATCCTGTAGGACAGTCATCTATATGTACTCCTGGAGAATTCTACGCTGATACAAAGAATTGTAATTTGTATTATCACTGCGTTGCTTCTAGTGAATTACGGCAGCAGTTTTGCCCAGGAGGTCTACACTGGAATAAATATACAAAAGTGTGTGACTGGCCGGCTTCCGCTAACTGTTTAATTAAAAGAGAACATGAAACTAGTTCCAGTCTGCGTCCTACTCCATATACTACTAAGAAAACGACAACAACAAATCCCAGCCGTATTCCAACTACCCAGAGTCAGGCGCAGATAAGTACAACTACTAATAAACGACCGAACCCAACTACTCGGCGGCCGCAATACCCCACCCCCTCCTTATCGAACCCATGTAACGAAGCGGAATACTACAGCCACAAAAACTGTGGAAAATATTATATCTGTGTAAATGGTGTCCTTGTGCCCAGCGAGTGTGGCGGAGATCTTCACTGGGACGCTCTTCGCAAAACATGCGACTGGCCCAAGAATGTGCAGTGCCTGACTTCCGAAAAATACCTAAAAATTATTCAGGAGAGCCGCTTAAACGAAGAGGATCCATGCAACGGAGAAGAACGAGTACCGTATCCTGGTAATTGCTCAAAGTATTTGTTTTGCCTATGGAACCGGCTGCAAGCCGCAGACTGCCCACCTGGTCTGCACTACAATGTCGCTAACGGCAATTGCGACTGGCCGTCGGCTTCAATGTGCATTTCTGATAACGCGGTCATGGGACAAAACTCTAAGCCTAAACCACAGGCCCCCGCTAAGCCTGCACCCACTACGCAAACAACTACATCGAAGCCAACCTTTCCCACTGATAAACCAGTGGTAGACCCTTTAAACGGTCACTTCAAAGTGGTTTGTTACTTTACAAATTGGGCTTGGTACCGTAAGGGAATAGGCCGGTATACGCCTGATGATATAAACACAGACCTGTGCACGCACGTTGTTTACGGGTTTGCTGTACTGGACTATTCCGAACTAATTTTGCGTACCCATGACTCCTGGGCAGACATCGATAATAAATTTTATACCCGTGTAAGCAGCCTAAAAAAAAAAGGTATCAAAGTAAGTCTAGCTGTCGGGGGTTGGAACGATTCAATGGGTGATAAGTACAGTCGTCTCGTAAGAAGTCCATCGGCCCGAGCTCGTTTTGTGCAACACGCGCTCGAATTCATAGCAAAGTATGGATTTGAAGGGCTTGATCTGGACTGGGAATATCCTGTATGTTGGCAAACTGAATGCAACAAGGGGTTCGAAGACGAAAAGGAAGCATTCACTGCATGGGTTCGGGAACTGTCTGAAGCATTTAAACCACGAGGACTTTTGTTATCTACGGCTGTTTCACCAAGTAAAAAAATTATCGACGCCGGATACGATGTGCCACAGATTTCTCGCTACTTTGATTGGATTGCGGTAATGACATATGACTTCCATGGACAATGGGACAAAAAGACAGGCCATGTAGCACCTTTGTATTATCATCCTGATGATGCGATTGATTATTTTAACACGGTAAGAATTGAAAAACAATTGAAAATATTTCAAAAGATACATTTTTTAATTTTTAACAGAACTTTTCAATAAATTATTGGATTGAAAAGGGGGCACAATCCCGAAAAATCATTATGGGTATGCCTATGTACGGCCAGTCGTTTACATTGGAAAATGCTAGCAACAACGGCTTAAATGCCAAGGCACCCGGCCCAGGCCAGGCTGGCGAGTTTACAAAAGCAGCCGGGTTTCTGGCCTATTATGAGGTAAGAATTATAAAATCAATGATTGGGGCTAGTTACAAGTCTTTTGCAATAGATTTGCGATCTAATTAGAAATCAAGGCTGGGAAGTAGTCCAAGATAAACTTAAGCGTATAGGTCCGTTTGCTCGAAAAGGAACTCAATGGGTATCCTACGATGATCCTTCCATGATCCGTAGAAAATCTGAATTTATAAGAGCCTTGAATCTAGGCGGTGGCATGGTATGGGCACTGGATCTCGATGACTTTCATAACCGATGTGGCGATGGAGTGTACCCTCTGCTACGAGAAATTCACAATGTGCTAAAGCACCCACCAGGTGGATACAAGCCATCACGTACGTTTTAAAATTTGAAACATCTAGCGAAATAACTGAATCCGTTTTTTTTCTTTCAGAGTCCGTGGAAGAGAATATGTTGGAATCAATGGAGATGTCGTCGAATAGCGATGTGTCTATAGAAGTTCACATCGATGTTCAAGCAGAAAATTTGGAGAGTGCCTTGATTGAAGAGGTTTTAACAAACAATGAGGCGGAGTCACAAAACAACGAAGCAAATTCTGACAATGATGTTGAAGAGTTCGATTTCGAATTGGAATCGGACGGCCCAATATCGAATATTACTGGGAACACTGACTTTAAAATCGTTTGCTATTTTACCAATTGGGCGTGGTATCGTCAGGGGGGTGGGAAGTATCTTCCAGAGGACATTGATGCACAACTTTGTACCCACATTGTTTATGGTTTCGCTGTTCTGAACCGTGATAACTTGACAATTCAGCCACACGATTCCTGGGCTGACGTAGACAACAAGTTTTACGGACGAGTTGTGGCCTATCGAAAAAAAGGAATAAAGGTTACTGTAGCAATCGGAGGTTGGAATGACTCCGCAGGCGACAAATACTCTCGTTTGGTCAGAAGTTCTAAGGCAAGAGCGCTGTTTATTTCCCACTTATTAAATTTTATAGAACAGTATGGGTTTGATGGACTAGATCTTGACTGGGAATACCCGGTATGCTGGCAAGTCGACTGTAAAAGAGGCACCGTTGATGAAAAAAAAGGTTTTACTGCCTTAGTTCGAGAATTGTCAGAAGCTTTTCAACCAAAGGGGCTGCTCCTCTCTGCAGCCGTATCCCCGAATAAAATTGTTATAGATTCTGGCTATGATGTGCCGAAATTGTCTAAACACTTTGACTGGATAGCTGTAATGGCTTACGATTATCACGGGCAGTGGGACGGAAAGACAGGTCACGTGTCCCCTATGTATGCTCATCCAGAAGGAGTTTCCACTTTTAACGTAAACTTTTCAATGAATTATTGGATAACAAGTGGAGCTGACAGAAGAAAATTGGTCATGGGAATGCCAATGTACGGGCAATCTTTTTCTTTAGCTCAAGCAAGTGACAATCAACTGAACGCTCCGACTTATGGTGGTGGTGAAGCTGGTGATGCTACAAGATCCCGCGGATTCCTCGCTTATTATGAAATCTGCTCTTATATCCGATTAAGAGGATGGAATGTGGTACGAGACGCACGGGGGCGAATGGGACCATTTGCTTATTCACGAGACCAGTGGGTCTCTTTTGATGATGTGCCTATGATTCGGCATAAAAGTGAGTATGTAAAGGCAATGGGCCTAGGAGGAGCTATGATCTGGGCCCTTGACCTAGATGACTTTAAAAATGACTGCGCCTGTGAGTCCTACCCTCTACTTAAAACTATTAATCGTGTACTGCGTGGATATAAAGGATCACCACCAAAGTGCAGACTTGAAAAGAATGAAAAAACCATAAGTAAGTAATTAATTTAGATCGAAAAAGAGATAGAGGCAGAGATAGAAATAGAGATAGAGATAGAGATAGAGATAGAGATAGAGATAGAGATAGAGATAGAGATAGAGATAGAGATAGAGATAGAGATACAGATACAGATACAGATACAGATACAGATACAGATACAGATACAGATACAGATACAGATACAGATACAGATACAGATACAGATACAGATACAGATACAGATACAGATACAGATACAGATACAGATACAGATACAGATACAGATACAGATACAGATACAGATACAGATACAGATACAGATACAGATACAGATACAGATACAGATACAGATACAGATACAGATACAGATACAGATACAGATACAGATACAGATACAGATACAGATACAGATACAGATACAGATACAGATACAGATACAGATACAGATACAGATACAGATACAGATACAGATACAGATACAGATACAGATACAGATACAGATACAGATACAGATACAGATACAGATACAGATACAGATACAGATACAGATACAGATACAGATACAGATACAGATACAGATACAGATACAGATACAGATACAGATACAGATACAGATACAGATACAGATACAGATACAGATACAGATACAGATACAGATACAGATACAGATACAGATACAGATACAGATACAGATACAGATACAGATACAGATACAGATACAGATACAGATACAGATACAGATACAGATACAGATACAGATACAGATACAGATACAGATACAGATACAGATACAGATACAGATACAGATACAGATACAGATACAGATACAGATACAGATACAGATACAGATACAGATACAGATACAGATACAGATACAGATACAGATACAGATACAGATACAGATACAGATACAGATACAGATACAGATACAGATACAGATACAGATACAGATACAGATACAGATACAGATACAGATACAGATACAGATACAGATACAGATACAGATACAGATACAGATACAGATACAGATACAGATACAGATACAGATACAGATACAGATACAGATACAGATACAGATACAGATACAGATACAGATACAGATACAGATACAGATACAGATACAGATACAGATACAGATACAGATACAGATACAGATACAGATACAGATACAGATACAGATACAGATACAGATACAGATACAGATACAGATACAGATACAGATACAGATACAGATACAGATACAGATACAGATACAGATACAGATACAGATACAGATACAGATACAGATACAGATACAGATACAGATACAGATACAGATACAGATACAGATACAGATACAGATACAGATACAGATACAGATACAGATACAGATACAGATACAGATACAGATACAGATACAGATACAGATACAGATACAGATACAGATACAGATACAGATACAGATACAGATACAGATACAGATACAGATACAGATACAGATACAGATACAGATACAGATACAGATACAGATACAGATACAGATACAGATACAGATACAGATACAGATACAGATACAGATACAGATACAGATACAGATACAGATACAGATACAGATACAGATACAGATACAGATACAGATACAGATACAGATACAGATACAGATACAGATACAGATACAGATACAGATACAGATACAGATACAGATACAGATACAGATACAGATACAGATACAGATACAGATACAGATACAGATACAGATACAGATACAGATACAGATACAGATACAGATACAGATACAGATACAGATACAGATACAGATACAGATACAGATACAGATACAGATACAGATACAGATACAGATACAGATACAGATACAGATACAGATACAGATACAGATACAGATACAGATACAGATACAGATACAGATACAGATACAGATACAGATACAGATACAGATACAGATACAGATACAGATACAGATACAGATACAGATACAGATACAGATACAGATACAGATACAGATACAGATACAGATACAGATACAGATACAGATACAGATACAGATACAGATACAGATACAGATACAGATACAGATACAGATACAGATACAGATACAGATACAGATACAGATACAGATACAGATACAGATACAGATACAGATACAGATACAGATACAGATACAGATACAGATACAGATACAGATACAGATACAGATACAGATACAGATACAGATACAGATACAGATACAGATACAGATACAGGTACAGATAGAGATAGAGATAGAGATAGAGATAGAGATAGAGAATACTAAATAAAAAGAGAATACTAGAGAATACTAAATAAAAAAATTCTAAAGTTGCAGGAGAGGATCATCAATCAAAAATTCCACCAAATACGGTTCCAAATTTGGATACTGTTTTTCAGCAGACAAGTGAAGCTATTAACTGCACCCATAACTATTTTAACCATCAACACGACTGTAAAAAGTATTATATCTGCCAACACGGAGAGCTCATAGAACAAATGTAAGTATAGTGGCAGAAGGTGAACATTTTTAGGATAGGAATTGGAATCTTTGATCACATAGTACACAAAACGTAAAAACGTACACATTCTCATCCTGGCTCGTAACTGACAAATTAATAATGCAAGCAAAACAACTTGAACTAAGGTTTTTAACTTTTTTTCCAGAAAAAGGGACTTGCGGGAAATGTAAAAATGTTTTGAACTTTTTATTTGTATATGACTGATTGATCCTTATTGGTCCTGATTGGTTGATCCTTAGCTCAGAAGTTTTCCCAGTTAGGTACACCACTTGTAGACGCGACCGACCTTTCCAAAGAGGTGGAGGAGTACTTATCTCAGTTGAATCCTCTTTCCCTTTGAAGAGGTCAAATTGAAGAGTTTGGTGACTTAGAATTTCTTTGCGCTAAGGTCACTTTGTCCGATCAATCGCTATTTATTACCAGTTCTTATTTACCGCCTTCATCCGTACCGCCTACTTACTGGCATCATTTAACATACCAGAACATCACTTGGTCAAATATCGATAACCTTTCAGCTTTATCACTTTCGACACACCATGATTTTATTGCGGGCATCTTTGACACGTCTTTAGGTCAAATTAACCATGTCGGAAATTCTTTAGGTCGGCTTCTAGACTTATGTTTTGTGTTTGATCCAGATGGAATCACCCTTTCCAGAGCCCTGCCTTTGGTTTTAATCGAAACTATTGCCTTAATTAAATCTCATAGCGTAGGTTATAGAATTCGCTGCTTTCGTAAGGCTGACATTAAAAAGCTCAATAACTTAATTCTTTTCTTTGATTGGTCTAATTTTTCGTCCTGCAATGATATAAATATCGCCTTAGAATATTTTTATAGGAGTTTCAATAGTTGTTTTGACTCTTGTGTGTCATGGAGGTATCCGTTCCATTAAAGACAACCCTCCTTGGTTTACAAGGAGCCTAAATAATCTTAAACATATTAAAAAAAGACTTTTAAACAAATATAAAAGAACCGGCTGCAATCTAACTTTTTCAAGGTACTTAGTAGCTCGGTCGAACTTCACCGTGCATAACGCTGAATGTTATAGAGATTATATTCGCCGTTGTCGTGTTCAGTTCAATCAGAATCCGAAGCAGTTTTATAATTTGACTCTTCTCCTTCCTTGCTCTCGTTTGAAAATTCTTTCGAGAATACGGATCAGGCCATTGCACATTTTTTCACAAACAACGTACTACTACTACTTGTACTATTTCTGATCAGCCCTACATATATGAAATTCATTCAGCCAATCTTATTTTTGGTCCATCTATCTCCGAGCGCAGTTTGTTATCGGATCTCTTAAATGTTAAACCTCCTCTTGCCTATTATTTCACACAGCTGTTTTATTTTTTTAAATTTTCTTTTTTTTTATTTCACTTCGCAGAGCAACAATCTAAGTCTTCCTCCTAATCTTTTTTTACCTATTTAACTTTCCGTCTCGGATCTATTCTCGCTATTTTAACCGTACGAGAACTGCAGAACCGTTCGCTGGGTTGCAGCAGTAAAAATACAACATTGCAGTTCGTTTGCTGTTTTTATATAATTGACTCAAAATTGATACATGGGCTTCGGCTTGATTCGAGCCTTTTTATTAAAGAAGTCTTTTAATTCAAAAAGTTTTGCGGCAAGATTTGGGGATTCTAGTCAAAGTTCCCCATATGGCGATTTCTTAGAAAAAGGCAAAATCGGTTTGGTGAGACGTTCAAAAACATTCCAATTTTATGTGAATACATTTTTAATAAACCTGTAAAATGTGATTTATCGTATTGCGTAAAAATCCTGATTTTGTGACATAATGAATAACTGGTAAAGTAATCAATATTTTTGAATGCGTTTTTTTTTATATTATTATATGAAGCAATACGCTCCCTTTGGAGAAGTGGCTCCGCCCCCTTCAATATATTTAAAAAATTATTTTTTTTTATTTCATTAAATTTATGATCTTTTCATTATGGTCTAAAAATAACTAAAACTTGACTTATTTTCAGCTATTATAGCAATATTTAAACAAAATTAAGAATTTTTTAAAATATGTATTTTGCTCTACCAAATGCCCTTTTTAGAGCGCCTTTTTAAGCTTTTTTTTAATTTATTTGATAGAAAAATTCGAATTTAATCATATTAATAGGTGGGTCGTCCCATTTCAAGTGGGCCACTTTAAAAATATTATTTTTTAATATTAAAGATTTATGCATTTTTTTTAAAGGTAAGTGAATGTAGAATGTGCACAAATTTTTTTGTTGGAAAATATCGATAACTTTTTTTTTTATGTTTAAGTGAAATTTTTTGTTTCAAAACTTTTGTTTTTGTATATCTCGAGAATGAATAGAGATAAATATGTTATTCTTTTTTTTTTTAAATGAAGGCCAACCCAAACTTTGTTATGCAGTGTAAGAATATTTTTTAACATGCTTGGCCTATTTATAAGAAATTTTTTAAATTTAAAAAAAAATATTTCGGGTTGATACTGAGCTGGAAAATTTTTAAGATTTAGGTCATTTAAGCCCACAATGGTACTCAATTTAGACAAAAAATAAAAAATCGGTAATCTGTTCAAATATAATAATAAAAAATAAAAGTTCGAAAAAAAATATTTTTTAATACTTTTTTTTTTTTTTTTTTTTTTTTTAATAAGAATTGTTTTTTTTTGTACACCAAATTTAATTTTTTAATAATACATTTTTTTAAATAATAATTTCTACAAAAAAGCACAGTTAAACAGTTAAAATCTTTTCCAAACCGTAATATTAATTGTTTTTTATTTCTAAACGAAGATAAGACCAACTATACCTTAACCCACTATTTCCAGACGCAACATTAAAAATGTATTAACATACTAAATTAATTTATTTGGGGTCCTGGATGTCTCCTTCACTGCGTTGCACACTTCTGACCAAAATTATAATACCCTCTGCAAGGGTATAATAAAAACTGACACTCATGCAAAAAATATATATTTTTTGTTAATATACATTTTGGAAAAATCTTTAACTTTATTTCCTAAAACACAGAATGAGAAGCATTTCGCAAAATTTTACTAGACAATTATTTTTACTGATCAACTGATTAAATTAAATCAATAGTTTGTTAGTTAAAAATGCGGAACTACAAAAAATCAAATTTTGAAAGTACAGGATGTATGTACATATATTATAGAGAAAATATTCGTTGTGGAAAACGAGTCTTTAAGCATAAATTGGTCGAATTTATTTAAAATCTGCAATACAAATAAACGAACCATAGTGTTTTCGTCTCTGATTTTTTTTTGAATATCAATTTTATTTTATTTTATTTTTTTTCGCGGCTCCCGCTGCAAATGTACAGCCCACCTTCCGCCCAACCGACCGAGGGGCGCCGCCGTTTATCGTTCGGCTCGAATCGCGGGGATAGATTCGAGACGAGGAATAAGTATTTTGAAAAGGTCACGAGGAAGAGTTACATTGTTGCTTTCTTAAGTAGGAAAGAATAGAAGATTTCAAGCAAGCGTTCTGTGAATAAATTGGATAGAGGTTATTGTATACAGAACATAATACCCTGAAAGGGTCATGCTGGGCATATGTTCACCTACATTGATCCATTTTGACCCATTAAGCTTTAGGTCATTTGCAGAACACCAATTTTGGAACTTGTCCAGATCGGACTGAAGTTTGTATTGGGCAGGAAGATTTATTTTAAAGACACAGCTTAACGTCATTTGCGTACATAAGTACACGAGAGTTCGGTAAAGCAAAAGGCATTTATGATAAATAAAACCGCGCCTAATAAAACCATGCTGGCATGGAGAAATGATTGAACTACAGAGGTGCTGCAGATGAGGAGTAATAATTTTTTCAAATAGCTTTGGAATTGCTGACAATTTAGAGATGCCTCTATAATTGGTAGCATTCGATTATTTTCCTTTTTTATGCAGGGGAATTATAAAGGATTCCTTCCACATAAGGGGAAATATCGACGTTTCCAGAGATAAGGTGAAAAGCTTTGAAAGAGGTTTGCACAATGACTCAGCGCAATTCTTTAGCTCACAGCCTGGTACTCCGGGACCTGGTGATCCGATAACAAACTACGCTCGGAGAGAGATGGACCAAAAATAAGATTGGCTGAATGAATTTCATATGTGTAGGGCTGATCGGAAATAGTACAAGGTGAATACGTTGTTTGAAAAAATTTTGCGAATAGAGAGCAAGGAAGGAGAAGATACATGTTTCCGCTTTGTGTTTACGAAATTATAAAACTGCTTCGGGTCCTGCGTGAACTGAACCCGACAACGGCGAATATAATCTCTATAACATTCAGCGTTATGCACGGTGAAGTTCGACCGAGCAGTAGCTCGGCTCTAGCTTAGTAAGTACCTTGAAAAAGTTAGATTGCAGCCGGTTCTTTTATATTTGTTTAAAAGTCTATTTTTTATATGTTTAAGATTATTTAGGCTCCTTGTAAACCAAGGGGGGTTGTCTTTAATGGAACGGATACCTCCATGACACACAAGAGTCAAAACAACTATTTAAACTCCTATAAAAATATTCTAAGGCGATATTTATATCATTGCATGCCAAAATATCAGACCAATCAAATGAAAGAATTAAGTTATTGAGCTTTATAAAATCAACCTTACTAAAGCAGCGAATTCTATTACCTACTCTATGAGGTTTTTGTAAGGCAATGGTTTCGATTGAAACCTCAAGCGTAGGATGATATGGATCTTCTGGGGTCACCAAAGGCAGGGCTCTGGAAAGGGTGATTCCATCAGGATCAGACACAAAACATAAGTTTAGAAGCCGACCTAAAGAATTTCTGACATGGTTTATTTGACCTTAAGACGTGTCAAACATGCCCGCAGTAAAATCATGGTGTGACGAAAGTGATAAAGCTGTAACGTTATCAATATTTGACCAAGTGAGTTCTGGTATGTTAAACCCAGCCAGAACCACCATCTGGTCGCTATCGGACATAAGATTGAAAACCGACTGAATAGCAGACAAATGATGCCAGTACGTAGGCGGGTGGGATGAAGGCGGTGATAAGAACAGGTAATAAACAGCGATTGATCGGACAAAGTGATCTTAATGCAAAGAAATTCTAAATTACCAAACTCTTGCAACTTGACCTCTTCAGAATGAAAAGAGGAGTCTACTGAAATTAGTACTCCTCCGCTTCTTTGGAGAGGTCGGTCGCGTCTGAAAGTGGTGTACCTGTCTGGGAAAACTTCGGAGCTAAGGATCTCCGGCTTTAACCAGGTTTCACTAAAGACAATAACCTGAGATGCAAAGGAATAGTATAGGAATATAGTCAGCTGATCCGTATAAAAATCTCTAGATCGGCTTAGATTTCCATAAAAGAGAACCTGTGCAAATTTCAAGTCTCTATCTTCAAAAATGTGCAAATTATAGCATTTCCGATCAATCAGTTATATGGCAGCCGGCCGTTCCGACTTATATACTGCGTGCAATGGAAAGAAATGAGTGTGCCAAGTTTGAAGACGATAGCTCAAAAACTGCGAGACTAGTTTGCGTAGAAACAGACAGACGGACACACGGACATGCTTATATCGACTCAGGAGGTGATCCTGATCCAGAATACATATACTTTATGGGGTCCTGCGTTGCACACTTCTGAGCAAAATTATAATACCCTCTGCAAGGATATAAAAATTATGACTCATTAGACAATTAGAAAATTTTTCAAAAAACTTATAAAACCCGTTGAAACAAGCCAACATTTTAACCAAGCCAAGAATTTTAACTATGCAACATAACACATAACATTTTTTTTATGTACAATAATAAATTGATGCATTTGGAACATGTTTCCATTCAAAACATTTAACATTGATAACTTTGAAAATTGGGGATTGATTGAGATTTTTTAAATCAATCCACTTTCAAAAAAGTATACGGTTTTTTTTTCAGAAAACGGTTCCACCACACGTATATTCTGAAAATCGTGGGCCAAATCGTGGGTAGAGGTTTTGGAAGATCAAGCTTCTGTAGGATTGTTAATAGGATTTCTTTGTATGATTGCTGATAAGTCCAGATTGAGTCAAATCCAGATTGTAAGATTGCTTTTCATGATTTTATTTGACTGAGCTCATGGGAGCGATCAGTTTTGGATCTTCTTGACAACTGAATTCTTAAGTCTAAGAAGGGCTAAGCTTAGCGGGCTGCGCCGACGGCTACGTCGGCAGCGGCGCGGTTGGTTATGTATATGCTATATATAAGGGCAAGACTTGCAACGTGCGCATATGTACATATACATAGATTCACACAGCTTAGCTGGTGGGAAAATATTCAGTAACTGTAAACATTCATTGGGTGGTCATATTTCGTTTGCACTTAGAAGCGCTGACCACTTATGTGTACTGTTTATGACTGATACATTTTGATACTCTGTTGGCACAGTGTATACTCGGTATATGCGCATGCTACATCTCCCTTCTTTTTTAAAAATAACGTAATAAAATGAAGTTATTTTCTAGATTATGTTGTATATATATATAATTTTTTTTTTTTGTGTTTTGTGTATGGCCATACTATGTGTTCTTAACAAAATATTTGTTTTGATTTTACAAATATCTAATTTAATTTTGTTTAAAATATATAGTAAATATAAGTTTAAATGTGTAATATTGTTTCAAATAATTAGATTCAAAGATATATGATTATATGATTATTATTATTATTATTATTATTTTATTTTAAAGTAATTTTTTTTTTTTTTTTTTTTATGAATTAAATCTTTTTAGCCTATCCTTATGCACTATAAGTGTTTTATTTTTTTCTGTTCTTATTTTTATGTTATTTCTTTCTTCTATGCCTATTACCTTATATGGTCCTAAGTATTTATTTTCTAGCTTATGCGCTGTATCATTTCTTAGCATAACTAATTCTCCTGTATTAAGTATTAAATCGTTTATACTTCTGTCGTATTCTATTTTACGTTTAATTTTTTCATTTTCAATCATTATTTTTTTAGCCCGTTTATGAGCGATTTGCATTCTAAATTTAAATTCTTTTGCATAATCGTCTATGTTATAAACTGGGTCTACTGTTTTTGATGTATTGAATTCTTCGAATTGTTTAGGAGTTCTTCCATAAACAAGCTCGAAAGGGCAATAATCGTGTACTAATGAAGGTGTAGTATTAAAACAGTATGTGAAATAATTCAACCATATGTCCCAATCATTTTTGTCTACCGAAATGTATGAACGAATGTATTCATTGAATGTTCGGTGACTCACTCCTTTCAATAGTACCTAATGTCTGGTGGTGATGAGCTGTAGAATGTACATTACTTATTTTCATATAGTTACACAATCATCTAAAAGTGAATTTTTGTATTCCGCACCTTTGTCCGTTATGAACGTCTTCATTGGACCGTACTTCAGTACAAAAGATTCAAATATTGCTTTAGCTACTGTTTTAGCGCTTTTATCCGGTACTGGTACCGTAACAAGGTATTTACCTAAATCGCATATTACAGTAACTGCATACTCATTGCCATTTTCAGTTTTTGGTAATGGTCCAATCGTATCTATTAAAACAATATCAAATTGTTTGTCTGGTGTTTTAGTTAATATCATGGGTGATTTTGTATGTCTTGTTATTTTAGCTTGTTGGCATTTAGGACATTTTTTAACATGGTTTGCAACGTCACGTGTCATGTTTTTCCAAAAATAATGTCTCTTTAGTTTTGCTAGCGTTTTCGTTATGCCAGTATGTCCGCCATGAATTGGATCGTCATGTAGTGTAGGCAGTATAGCTTCTTTGTCTTTTTCATTTATTATTTCGGTCACCGGGTTGAGTAGCGCTACTCTTAAAATATTTAATTTTTTATTGCCCATATTTTTAAAAGAATCTATTGAGATCTGGTCAAAGATTTCTTCACTCGGTGCCATTTTTAGTTGAGTGATCTTGTTTATACCGGCTATATTTTCAAGCCTTTGGAAAAATTGATCTAGATCGAATATTCCATTGGTATATAAGTCATCAACGTTAATTCTTGCAACTATATTTTTCCCTTTTTTAAGAGAACAATATGATTTTTTTAGATGCAAGGTCACTACTTTTTTAACATCTTCATTGCGAATGACGTTATATATTTTGGGCTCAGAAGCTTTTTCTAAGGGTTGCATTGGCAATTCCCTTTCATTATCTTTATTTCCTGCGCAGGATTTCTGTCTACTTTGGTTTCTTGTAGTGACTTTTAGTATATTTCTGTTTAAATTTTTGAGTTCGTCAATAGTTATTCTTGACAAAGCGTCTGCCACATAGTTATTCTTTCCCTTAAGGTATACTGCTGTAAATTTAAACTGTTCTAGTTCTAATCTCATTCTTGTTAACTTTGAAGTGGGATCTTTCATTGAAAATAGGTACGTTAGTGGCTTATGGTCAGTTTTAATTGTAAAATGTTTTCCATATATGTATGGTCTGAAGTAATTTATTGCCCAATGTATCGCTGTTAATTCCTGTTCGGTTGTTGATTTGTTACTTTCGCCTTTAGTAAACGTTTTTGATGCATATGCTATTGGAAGATCTATGCCATCATAAGATTGCGTTAGTACTGCTCCGCATGCTTTTTTGCTTGCGTCTGTTGTTATGCAAAATTCCTTATTAAAGTCAGGATATTGTAATAATGTTGGTTGAATCAATGCATTTTTTAAATAGTTAAATGATTCCTGACACTCTGGTGTCCAATTGAATTTGACATTTTTCTTGCACAAGTGAGTGAGATGTCTTGAATATGTAGAGAAATTTGGAATGAATCTTCTATAATAGTTACAGAAAGCGACGAATCTTCTTGCTTCATCTGCATCGGACGGAACTGGATATTTATTTATTACATAATATTTTTTCTCATCAGGTAGAATACTTTTGTCTGTGCATTTATGACCTAGGAATGTGACTTCATGCATAAAGAATGAACATTTTTCTGGATGTAATTTAAGGTTGTGTTTTCTGCACAAATTGAAAACATTTGTCAAATTTTTGATCATATGCTTTTCGGAACAACCTATTACTACTAAATCATCCATGTAAAGGAAAGCTTGGGATGGTTCTAATCCCGAAAAAGCTAGTGTCATCATTCTTTGAAAAGAGTTTGGTGCAATCTTTACTCCATATGGTAAACGTTTAAAACGATACGAACCATTGCTTGTTGAAAATGACGTGATATCTCTAGATTTTTCTTCCAATTTTATTTGGTGAAATCCGGACATTAAATCTAAACATGAAAAAAAATTTAGCTCTACCAAGCTGATCTAATATATCCTCAATTCTTGGTAGTGGGAATTTGTCTGCTAGCAGTTTTTTGTTTATTTGGCGGTAGTCGATAACTAATCTCCAACGTTTTTCTTCTGATCCAGGGAGCGATTTCTTTGGTACAAGTAATAGTGGGCTATTGTATTCTGATACCGATGGTTCTACAATATCATCTTTTATTAATTTTTCTACTTGTCTGTCTATTTCTTCTTTTTGACTGTGGGGTATTCTATAATTTTTTATATAAACTGGATTATCATCTTTTAATCTTAATTTTTGTTCATAAAAGTTATTCGACGTTATTGGTTCATGTTCTATTCCGAATATATCTGTAAATTCGGTGCATAATTTTGTAAGGGTGCTTTTGTAGAGTTCTGGAAAATTCTTTGATAATTTGTTGAGTACCTCAGTTTTTCTTGTTACCGATTCAATTTTTTGTGGAGTTTCAAAGTTTTCTAATGGTTCATAGTCTATTTTATCTATCTTGACAATTTTGGTCGTATTGTTTTTATTTAGTATTCGGACAAAGGTGTTGTCTGAGTTTGCAATCAGGATCTCTTTGTTGGGAATGTTTAGATAAATTTGTCTCACGACTTCTGATCTTGCGGGGATAATTAAATTATTTTTCTCGGAATTTATAATGGGAATGTGGATGTGTTCTTTTATATTTTCGGGTCTAATCACTAACCAATCTTGGTCTATTTGGCAGTCTATTTGGCAATTAAATCTTTTAACGAAGTCCATTCCCAATATTCCGTCACATGGTATTGGGAAGTCTTCTGATACTATTTGAAAATGATAAGGTATTATGAATTTTCCTGCTTGTAACTCTATGTGTTTTAATCCATGTGATTCAAGAGCACCTTCACCTATTCCTACCATTGATACTGTTGTATTTGTGTCTATTTTTCCAAAATCATCTGAATTTATTTTGAGGGTACATATATCAGAACCAGTGTCTATTAAGAAGGTATATGTTTTTTTTTGTGTTGTAGTTTTTAATTTGGGCATAAATATTTTGACTGAGATTAATTTTGTATACCTGTACTATTTTCTGTGGCTTATTTTTCTTAAGGGAAATGTAAAAAATTCTGATTCTGAATTGTCGTTTTCTAAATTTATATTTGGGTCACCTCCAATTTCTATTGGGGTATTTATTATTGTTGGAATTTTTATATCCAAATTGTATTTGCTTTTTATGACATTGAGGTTGTCTTTAAGTTTTATTAAAAACTTCGAAACCTCAGCCCAGTGTTTTTCTGAAAAACTTTGTTTATGCTCGTAAATTAATAGCCTTGCTTCATTAAAACAATCTACTAAAATGGTGGCATGTTTACTTATTGTATGGTTTTGGGTATCTCGATTTTGAGATAGACATTTGTATGATTTATCAAATTTAAATTTGATTTGTTTTAATAGTTCCTTAATGTTCTGCCAATCCATTAGGATTGTATATTGGTTGGCAGTCTTGGGCTATTGGTATGTGTGTATATACATACATAGACATTTTTAGTTCATACTCTATCTAAGTTATTAGCTCTGCTCATGTATCGTTTCTTAATTATTTTGTTGTGTTTAACATACAAAATAAGTAAAAAGTGTGCTACTGTGACGCAGGTTAATATTAATAATAAGAACCATAATGAATTTATGTCATCAGTGTGGTCAATTATTTTTACATTATTGACAAC
Organism: Drosophila varians; assembly: GCA_018150405.1. Lineage (NCBI taxonomy): Eukaryota > Metazoa > Arthropoda > Insecta > Diptera > Drosophilidae > Drosophila > Drosophila varians. The sequence goes on from JAECWK010000125.1 coordinate 20,922,354, forward strand.
ATTGGCTTTGTTATCTTTAGTTTGGCTGTCATCTGATCCAAACCAGCCCATTTTGCTTATTTGTTATTTTCTAATCTTTAATTGTAACAACATTACACATAAGATTTTTTGGAATCCTCTTTTTCAATTTATTTGTATAAACAAGTAAGACCATATATATGTATGTACATAAAATATTTTTTTTTTTTTTATTTTTTTTTTTTTTTTTTTTTTATATTTGTTTGTTTTTGCTTGCTTTACAAGTCTGCTCGCAGGCAGGTGAAAAGGGACCAATGCAATCTAGGGGACAAGTTGTCTTGTATGCTTTTAATTCCTTTTTGATTGGTGGACAATTTTTTACTTTATCTTTGCATATTGACTTTATGGCCTTTTCATTTTTATCTTTCTTTTTGTCTGATTTTTTGTTTTTAGTTTTTAATTCATTTTTATAAAACTGGAGTTCTTCTTGCAGCTTGCAAGCGATCTCCCAAGGCGGTGGTGGATTACTACCTAGTTGTACCCTTAGCTCTTTAATTTTTTTTGTTATCCTCGCTTTTACACCGCCTTTTCTACTAGGCATTATTTTTATAATTTATATATGTATTTATTCTTATATATATATATATTTTTTTTATTCTTTTCTTATTCATAATGTATTTTAAAACTAATATATATATATATATTTTTTTTTTTAAATTATTAATATTTCTTATTGTGTATATATATATATTTTTTTTTTTTTACATTTCCCTACCTAGGAAAAAAAAAGAAATTTTTGGGCCGTTTTCGTATACAGCTCAAAATTACAATATTGTGTTTAAAGTATTAATGCATCGTAGTGCATTGTTAATGCATCGCAGTGCATTGTTAATGCATCGCAGTGCATTTTTTTTTTTTTTTTTTATATATTAAAAATAATACTCCAATACTCCAGTGTTCCTGTGTCGGGCCTCTTCCTTCTGATGGTCGACGGGAACGGTGCTGGCCATCTATATTTCCAATCCACCGGTGGTGTAGGGGACGGTCTGTCTCCCACACTTACTTCATACTTTTATCGTCTCTTTTTTTTTTTTTTTTTTATCCAACGTGGGTGCAGGGGACGCACTTATAGAATTTTTCATCGTTTTTTTTTTTTTTTTTTTTTTTTTTTTTTTGTCCAACGTTGGTGCGAGGGACGGATTGTATCCCGCACTTACTGCATTAAAATTTTTTTTTTTTTTGTGTGTGTGTGTGCAATTTTGCAATTAATGAATTTGATTTTGCACATAATTAATTATCTTTAGTTGGTTTGGTTGCGGTGGCTGTTGCGGTGTTATTCTGGTCCATTGTGTAGGATCTACACTCACGGTCGCCATGTAGGATTGTTAATAGGATTTCTTTGTATGATTGCTGATAAGTCCAGATTGAGTCAAATCCAGATTGTAAGATTGCTTTTCATGATTTTATTTGACTGAGCTCATGGGAGCGATCAGTTTTGGATCTTCTTGACAACTGAATTCTTAAGTCTAAGAAGGGCTAAGCTTAGCGGGCTGCGCCGACGGCTACGTCGGCAGCGGCGCGGTTGGTTATGTATATGCTATATATAAGGGCAAGACTTGCAACGTGCGCATATGTACATATACATAGATTCACACAGCTTAGCTGGTGGGAAAATATTCAGTAACTGTAAACATTCATTGGGTGGTCATATTTCGTTTGCACTTAGAAGCGCTGACCACTTATGTGTACTGTTTATGACTGATACATTTTGATACTCTGTTGGTACAGTGTATACTCGGTATATGCGCATGCTACACTTCATATACTTTTCTTTATTAATTTAATCAACTTTTCAGTTGTCCTTCGGGTTTACATTGGAATGGAAACCACTGCGACTGGCCTACAAAGTCAAAGTGCATGGTACGTTCGAATCAAACTACTAATGCGCCACCTTTACAACCTCCCAAGCCACCTGATGAAGTTTTCAAGCCTGAATTCACCAACAAACCGCTTAGCCTTCTCGATGAAAGCCCCCATTCTCAAGCTAAGCCAACAACAGTATCATCATTTTACAAAGTTGTTTGCTATTTTACTAACTGGGCCTGGTATCGACCTGGTCAAGGAAAATTTGTACCGGAAGACATAGATGCCAACCTGTGCACCCACATCGTATACGGTTTTATAGTCCTTGACACCAACACGTTAACCGTTAAAACACACGACTCATGGGCAGACATAGACAACAAATTCTATGAGCGCGTCATAAAGTACAAGCAGAAAGGAATACGTGTGACCGTGGCTATCGGAGGTTGGAATGATTCGATGGGTAATAAGTATGCACGTCTAGTGATAAACTCAGAGTCCCGAAAGCGATTTATAGCAAGCGTGATGAGTTTCCTTGAAAAATACGGATTTGATGGCTTAGATCTGGATTGGGAGTACCCAGTTTGCTGGCAAGTTGACTGCTCCAAGGGCTCTCCGGAGGAGAAACAGGGTTTTACGAATTTAGTTATGGAGCTTTCAAATGCATTTAAGCCCAAAAATCTACTTCTCTCCGCTGCAGTGTCACCAAGCAAGTTAGTGATCGATGCAGGCTACGATGTTCCGAAGCTCTCCCGGTATTTTGATTGGATCGCTGTTATGTCTTACGACTTCCACGGACATTGGGACAAGCAAACTGGTCACATATCACCACTTTATTATTTGGATACGGACACTAACCCATTTTTTAATAGTAATTTTAGTATTAACTACTGGTTAATTCAGGGCGCTCCTCCGTCTAAGCTAGTCATGGGGATGCCCCTTTATGGTCAGTCCTTTTCTCTGGCTAACCAAAACCATCGCTCGTTGAATGATAAAACTATCGGGGCTGGACAAGCGGGTACTTACACTCGTGCTGCTGGGTTCCTAGCCTACTACGAAATTTGTGAAAATATTAACAAAGGGGGTTGGATAGTGATAAGAGATACCGATGGCCGCATCGGTCCTTATGCCTACAGTGGCAACCAGTGGGTATCCTATGACGATGTAACGGACATTCGTCGTAAGGCAAAGTACATTAAAAACCTAAAACTCGGCGGGGGCATGGTTTGGGCTCTTGATTTGGACGATTTTCGCGGGCGCTGCGGATGTGGAAAGCATCCATTGCTAAGGACCCTTAATCAAGAACTGCGCGACTTACCGGGTCAGCGGACAAACGATTGCACCTAATTATTTAAAATTAAGGCACAAGGAATTGCGAACTTTAAATGAAATAAATTTATTTAGTAAAAATTAAATGGAGTTTTGTTTGATCAATATTTTTACATTTTATGGTAAAGTGTGCATAAGATTTTAAAGCATTCCCTACATAGTAACCCTTATTGTCTTCTTATTGTGATCACATTTTTTTCCATGTTCACTATTTAATGGATAAGTATTCCAGAACTCAAATTTCTCATTAAAATTCTGACTGAAATTTTCTAACCTTAACGTTAAAAGTTTGTTTTAAATTTACAATAAAAACGTGCAATTTTTAAATAATTTACCTTGTGTTATACAAGTCAAAGAATATTAATATAAATTTTAGCGGGAACTTAACGTTTTCAATAATATATAGTGTTTGGCCGTACAGGTGCCAATTATTTACGCCGCTCGTGCACTGCTAACATGGGCATCACATTAAATGTTATTGGCCATTGCTACCCTCTATTACTCACTCTGACTAATCCTTGCCCCTACATTTTTTGGTTACCTTCGCTTACAGCCCCCTTTTTACATAAAAACTTTTGCTGGCCACTTGTCGCCAAACCTAACGCTATTCTTATATTTTTCGCCGTCCCTAAGTTCGGACTATTCCCGTCTTATTGTTCATATATAAAAATAAATATTAAAGACTTGCTTTGTTTTCGGATCATCTCGGCAGGTCAGGTATGGAGGTAAAAGTCTTTGCTAAAATCAGAAATCGGGAGTACTTGCGATGGCATACAAAAAAGGGTCAAATAACTCATTAAAAACGGAATAACAAAGGATTGAGAAGCCAAAGAGAAAGAATTTTGCTAAGGGCAATGCAGATATTATGATGAAATTGTCATTCCGCTCGCGTAGGAACCGGACTTCCTATGAGCGTTTTTTGAGCATTGATCCCCTATGATATACCTGCGACCGCCGAATCACCTGCAGAGTTCAAACTGGACATTTATTTCATTGATTCGAGGAAATTCCTATAATTAGTATAAAAATAGTTATGAAACTAATAAGTTTTATGAAATCTTTATGAAATTTTACATGCTATTCATTTTTGAATAACACATTGGCACTTTTTTTTGTTCTTACAACTCAATTCGGATTGTAACTAGGGCCTAGGTATATTTATTTTTAAGATTGGTTTTAATTTTATTTTATTTATTTTTTTTTTTTGCGGCTCCCACTGCGTACGTACAGCCCACCTCCCGCCCAACCGACCGAGGTGCGCTGCCGTTTATCGTACGGCTCGAATCGCGGGGATAGATCCGAGAAGAGGAATAAGTATTTTAAAAAGGTTACGAGGAAGAGTTACATTGTTGCTCTCTTAAGTAGGAAAGAATAGTGGATTTCATGCAAGAGTTCAGTGAAATGATTTGATAGTGGTTATTGTAGTCAGAACATAATACCCTGAAAGGGTCATGCTGGGCATATGTTGACCTACAAAAGCTAAGAAATAAGGGTAAAAAAGTTCGAGAGACCCTAAAAGGATGTTAAATTTTAACAGACTTAAAAGGTTCTGGCTGTCGATTTCACCATTGATATATTATTGATGAAAACTATACCCAGCATAGTCCTACGGTTTAGTAGCGATGGTATGTTTATTAAAAGTAGTCTGCTATGATAAGACGGGAGTTGGATACTTGCATCTCAGTTTAGACCCTTAAGAACTAAAAGAGAAAGTTCGGTCTTGATTCAATGCGGTCTTGATGAACCCCATATTGGGGACTCCAGACGCACCAACAGTATTCAAGAATCGGACGAACTAAAGATATGTAAAGAGTTTTGGTTATATAAGGGTCATTAAATTCCTTTGACCACCTTTTAATGAAACCAAGCACACCCTTGGCTTTATTAACCATTGCCGATATATGGTCGGTAAATTTAAGCTTAAAGTCTAATAGGACACCTAGGTCGTTAACCTGAGTTAATCTTTCTAGGGCGGTCCCATAGAGAAAATAAGTTGCCTGGATGGGGCTTAATCGATAGAATGACATAAGTTTGCATTTTGACCCATTGAGTTTTAAGTCATTAGCAGAACACCAATTTTGGAACTTGTCCAGATCGGACTAAAGTTTGTATTGGGCAGAGAAAGATTTATACTGAAGACACAGCCTAACGTCATCTGCGTACATAAGTACCCGAGAGTTCGGTAAAGCAAAAGGCAAGTCATTTATAAAAATGGTAAAAAGTAAAGGCCCGAGATGACTTCCTTGAGGGACTCCAGATGTAGCTCGGACTAGGCAGTAAGAAGGTTAGTAGGAAATCCCAAAAGATCGAATTTTCTTAAAAGGAGTGAGTGGTTTACAGAGTCAAATGCTTTACTTAAGTCAGTGTAGATGACATCTGTTTGAAGGCCATTTTGAAAGCCATCAATTACAAATGATGTCAGCTCCAACAAGTTAGTGGTGGTGGAGCGACACCTTATAAAACCATGCTGGCATGGAGAAATGATTGAGCTGCAGAGGTGTTACAGATGGGGCGTAATAATTTTTTCAAATGGCTTTGGAATTGCTGACAATTTAGAGATGCCTCTATAATTGGTAGCATTCGATTATTTTCCTTTTTTATGCAGGGGAATTATAAAGGATTCCTTCCACATAAGGGGAAATATCGACGTTTCCAGAGATAAGGTGAAAAGCTTTGAAAGAGGTTTGCACAATGACTCAGCGCAATTCTTTAGCACACAGCCTGGTGAAAGTACCGGTTTAACCTTTAAAAGATCCGATAACAAACTACGCTCGGAGAGAGATGGACCAAAAATAAGATTGGCTGAATGAATTTCATATGTGTAGTGCTGATCAGAAATAGTACAATAGCCTGCAATAGCCTGATCTGTATTCGCAAAAGAATTTTCAAACGAGAGCAAGGAAGGAGAAGATACATGTTTCCGCTTTGTGTTTACGAAATTATAAAACTGCTTCGGGTCCTGCGTGAACTGAACCCGACAACGGCGAATATAATCTACTTTAGTTCGGTTTAGATTTAAAATGGTTCATAAATTTCACCTTTAAAGTGACGATTTATCAGTATCAAAGATTATACAACACATAGATGGGACATCTAATACAAACGATTGCGGGTTCCAGTAATAGAACACTTGCGCGTTCCACAGACCGTCTGTATAAGTTCAACATTTTTTTGCAGGCGAGATATTCGGGGATGGTGGAAGGGTTAAGTGGTCGGCTAGCATGTTAAGTGTCCCAGGTTCGAAACCTCAATCTTTCTAGCTAATTTTTTTAAATTATTTGTATCTTTTAAGTTGGTCTCAAAACATTAAAAAATAAGTAATAAGAAAAGATTTTGGTCTCTTACTGGCACTTTTTAAATGTGTTTTAGTGACTGCTGGAACCCACTTTCTTATTTAATTTTTACTGCTAAGTTCTACTGCTAAGGCGAAAGTATTGTGATATTTTCATAGGTGTCTATTTTTATCGGGTTCTGCGGCTAAATGGCAGGCTCAATGAGGCACAAGTATATGCATTATTTTCATACAGAATAAATGTGTCAGTTTTAGGTAGATGTACCATCTATGTATGTATTTAATACATTGTATTGTATAATCTTTTATCTTGTATAGTTTCTAAAAGAACAGTAGGAACAGATAAGAAGGTTTTAATGAAACACCATAAAATACCAATATTTTTGTTTATTGTAACTAACTTTGGGAATCCCAGGGACGAAATATCGGTCTCCTGAATCGTGACTGCAAATCAGTAGTCATCACAACCTTAACTCGCAGGTTAGGGAATCAGTAGCGATCACTCGATATACTCGTTGAGTATATACGTACCAATTTACTGTGCGAAGCCCACGCGTCATCTATTTACTTTCATCCTGAGTACCGTTGGAGGTCATTGGCATCTTTTATACGACAACAATCATCGAACGTGGGAGTCACAAAGTGTTGATACCCTATCAACATGCGTGACACCAACGAAGTCGTATCGGTTTGGCACTGGCAGAGGGTAAAACCAAAGCCAAATAAACAATAAACGATAATAAATCCAAATTCCCCACCTGTTGCTAGGAAAATAACTGCTTTCAATGCTGGACCAAGCCCCAGCTCAAACAAGATTCATTTCCTAAGCACTGATAAACCAGCTGATCATGAAAAAGACAACGAAAACGAACTACAAGAAACGGCAACTGCAAGAAACTTTTCGGACAAACCATGATAAGCAACATTTTTACTACAAACGTCAACCCGATAACGCATATTCGAGTAATGGTTAAAACTGTAGAAGAGTATAGAAAACTAATTAAAACTCTAAATGATGATCTAGTTGAGTTCGATAGGTATCGAAGCTTTTAAAGTAGTTATTAAAAATCTTCACTTTTCAACAGATATTGGACTGATTAAAAACGAAGTGGAATCTAAGGGACACAAGGTCAGAAACATAAGTACCATTAAAAGCCGAGTCACAAAGAAGCCATTAAATATGTTCTTCCTGACATTGAGCCAGACAAAAAAAATACGAAGACATGTATAATCTGAAACATATTGAAAAGGCTATAGTCAACATCACGCCAGCTCGTAAAGTTAAAGATAACAGGTTGGCTGATAAGTCCCCGGTCTAACAAAGAAAAACACATATGGGCTTTCCAACTATGTTAACGAAATAGCTATGTTTTTAAAAACAAATGAAATACACGTCAAATCTGAAACACATTTTACCAACAAATCTTACTGTCGGATAATCGGATATGATTTAATAAGAGGCGACCACCTTGCGAATAGAGCTCATGTACGGTATGCCATTCTTAATAAAAATGGAATAAAATTTACAACTGTGGACCGTGTATGGAAAGACTTCATCGAAGCAGCTGTTATAGACATAAAATGTGTGCATGTAGATGTGATAGTATCTGCTATCTATCTGCCTCCTCGATATTCACTTAAAGAAGCGGGTTTTTAAGAACTTCATTCAGAAACTTGGGCCCAGATTCATTGGAGGGGATTTTAAGGTCAAACATGCAGACTGACAAACCCTAAAGGAAGCGAGCTTTATAAATGCATACAAGCCAATAAATTTGTAAGCCTTTCAACTAGAAAACCAATATACTGGCCTACCTACAGCCGCCAAATTCCTGACTTGATGGTAACAGGTATACTGCTGCCTATGAGGCAGCTTGAGCAGGTTTTAAATATAGGGGATAACAAAGCGTTGGTATAAAGGTTATACAATATTTATATTCATTTACAATTTAAATAACAGCAGATATTTTCTAATAATTTATTTACTATTCATTTACAATTTAAATTACAGCAGACTTCGAGGGTGTTAAATTTATCTTAAAGGAAGATCATGTGGGTGGTATCTTTTAAGTCTTCTTCTTGTTGGTCTCCAAATTAGCATCTTCGCCAGGGAGTTAGGATGAGAGCCAAGGCGGCTGAAGTAGTTTTCAGCATACTCTCGACAAACATCGCCTATCTTTGGGATTTTAAGATCTCTTTCTATATATCTGGTTCTCATGAACCATGGAGCATTACAAATCAATCTGACAATTTTGCTTTGCGCTGCACGTATTTTGTTTAGGTTCGACTTAGACGCTATGCCGTAGACCTGTAGTCCATATTTCCAAAAAGAACTGAGAATCGATTTATAAATTCGAACTTTGTTGGACAACGAAAACTTACTTCTTGACGTAAGTAGACAGGAGTCCTCTATTCAAAATCACACCAAGGTACTTGTAGTGGGACTCGTGACGAAGTACAGAATCGAGCATGGAAATGCTTTGGCAGTTTTTTTGGCCTAGTGGAGAATGTGACATGAGCACATTTGTTGCAGTTTATGCCTATATTCCATTCGGTTGTCCATTTTTCAAAACGTGATACGTACTCCTGCAGGCCTAAGGCTGCAATGTCTCTACTTGGACTCCTGACCATAACCACTGTGTCGTCGGCATATGTTGCGATTAGCATGTCATCATCGTGAACTTCGGTACAACCCCAGGAATTTGGCATATCTGACGTATACAGTGAGTAGAGTGTCGGGCCTAGTACACTGCCTTGTGGTACACCCGTGACGAAGTACAGAATCGAGCATGGAAATGCCTTGGCAGTTTTTTGGCCTTGTGGAGAATGTGACATGAGCACATTTGTTGCAGTTTATGCCTATTTTCCATTCGGTTGTCCATTTTTCAAAACGTGATACGTACTCACCAAAGGCAGGGCTCTGCAAAGAGTGATTCCATCTGAATCAGACACAAAACATAAGTCTAGAAGCCGACCTAAAGAATTTCTGACATGGTTTATTTGACCTAAAGACGTGTCAAACATGCCCGCAGTAAAATCATGGTGTGACGAAAGTGATAAAGCTGTAACGTTATCGATATTTGACCAAGTGAGTTCTGGTATGTTAAACTCAGCCAGAACCACCATCTGGTCGCTATCGGACATAAGATTGAAAACCGACTGAATAGCAGACAAATGATGCCAGTACGTAGGCGGGTGGGATGAAGGCGGTGATAAGAACAAGTAATAAACAGCGATTGATCAGAAAAAGTGACCTTAACGCCAAGAAATTCTATGTTACCAAACTTTTGCAACTTGATCTCTTTGGAAGGGAAAGAGGAGTTTACTAAGATTAGTACTCCTTCGCGTCTTTGGAGAGGTCGGTCGCATCTAAAAGTGGTGTACCTATCTGGGAAAAACTTCGAAGCTAAGGATCTCCGGCTTTAAGCAGGTTACACTAAAGACAATAACCTGAGATGCAAAGGAAAAGCTATCTGAGTAATATCAGTATTAGGCCCCAAGTATTTTGAAAGGTAAGAGTAAGGGAGTGTCTTAGTTTTTTTAAGGAAGAAGTGTGCTAGTCAGTTGGTCTAGCTTTGGGGAGCTTGACTCCCACAGGGCTTGGTATTCTTTTTTTTTTTGGTCTCGCATCTCGTAGAACTGCGATACCAGTCGGTACCGGTGGTCCGGACCCAATGTTCCCCGTGGGTTTTACTGGGGAATGTAGCAATTGAAGCTATGGCGTCACTTGTTGTGATGCCATAGGGGACAAATCAGAAAGTGGCACGTGATTCACTGACGCATTCGATATCCGAATTTTTGTCATTCCTGGCTCTTGGAGTGGTCAGAGTGATCAGGGGTTATGTGATAGTCGGCAGTGCGGGCAGATGGTGCACACGGCTCAGCTAGGGTGAATTTTTTGCGCTTCGGAGACTAAATAAGTAGCTGTTGGCTGCTAAATTGAGAATCAAGTGCATTGAATTGATCGCTGATTTTACGAAAACCAGCTTTCAATTCATTAAATACTCGCTCTGCACGGCACGACAGTCACTGCAAAAATAGTGCAGAACAGAGCTCCACGACACTCCGTTCGACACTGAGGCATGAAACCGGAACATTTGGCAAATTTTTAATAACTTGTACCAAGTAGAAAAATAAGAACAAGATAACGGTTTGTTTGTTCTGTCTAAAAGATAAGAAACTCTAAAAGAGAATAGAGAAAAAGAGCAACATCAAATAAGAAAGCAAAGCAGAGCTATGTTTGGATTAAAATTAATAAATATTATAATATATATATATAAATAATAAGCGAGACGGAAATCGTTAAATTGTAAATAATCTATAAATTTTAAATTTATTTATTAAACGCCAGTTCGATCGCAAGATAGGCAAAAGAATAATATAAACGCAGAGCGCACAAAAAACACGTCCATTTGCTTAGAAAGCCAGAAAACCTTTTTTTTTTTTTTAATTAACATTTATATTTATTCAGAATTAGCAGGAATACTGCTACTGCTGCTATGAGGCAGCTTGAGCAGATTTTAGATATAGTGGATAACAAAGTGTTGGTATAAAGGTTATACAATATTTTTATTTATTTACAATTAAAATTACAGCAGCTATTTTCTATTCATTTACAATATTTCTGTTCATTTCCAATTTAAATTAGTGCATATTTCCAGATAGGACTGATAATCGATTTATAAAATCGAACTTGGTTGGACAACAAAAGCTTATTTCTTGACGTAAGTAGCCAGGACATACTTGCAGCCTTTGAAAGCACTGACTGCTTCACCATTGTTGTGTGCCTCTGGAAGGTGAGTCTTCTATCCAAAATCACACCAAGGTACTTGTAGTGGGACTCGTGACGAAGTACAGAACCGAGAATGGAAATGGCTTGGCAGTTTTTTGGCCTTGTGGAGAATGTGGCACAAGCACATTTGTTGCAGCTTGATACGTGATACGTGATACGTACTCCTGCAGGCCTAAGGCTGCAATGTCTATGCTTGGACTCCTGACCATAACCACTGTGTCGTAGGCATATGTTGCGATTAGCATGTCATCATCGTGAACTTCGGTACAACCCCAGGAATTTGGCATATCTGACTTACACAGTGAGTAGAGTGTCGGGCCTAGTACACTGTCTTGTGGTACACCCGCTGAGATTGGAAGTTTTGACGACTTTTCACCATCGACAACAACACTAAATTTCCTATCCAATAAAAAGCTCTGTACGAGGAGGAAAAGCTGCGGCGTTAGTAGTATCTTTAGCTTGCTTAGAAAGCCGTCGTGCCATACCCTAGCCAAAAGGCTTGTTGGATATCCATTAACATAGCAACTGTATACATTTTGCTTTCCATGGCTACCAGAGCGAAATTGACTACGCGATGAAGCTGTTCAGGGGTGCCGTGACTTTTTCGGAAACTAAACTGCCGTCTTGGAATAGCTCTGCTCACACTTTCAAGTCTAAGAATCCGATACAGTATTACTCTTTCCATCATTTTGCCCAGTGCAGGTAATAAACTTATTGAACAACAGAACTATAAACAGCAGTGGTTTTGTGGAAAGAATCTTGAGCGTTCTGTTGTCTATAAGATCCACGCCTGGTGCTTTTTTGTTTTTGAGCTTCCCGATCTGTGTCAAAACTTCTTCTAGGGTAACAGGCTTTGTGGGAAGAGCCTTTTGAAAAGGCCTGTCCAGACGCATTTGAAAAAGCATCCAATTTTCCATCGGAGTTAGGTTCAACGGCTTAAATCTGTCCTCTAGATTGTCAGCAAAGATATTAGCCTTCTCCTGACTGAAGCCACACCAACCACCGGCTGGATTTCTTATAAGAGCCTTTGGGGTAAACTGTCTCTTAAATCGATTCGTGAGCTTCCATAGAGAGTAGTTAGTCGATGCATCTGGACTCGCATTTTCCAACATAAGGTCAATTTGATCCTCCTTGTTTCTTTTCAAGACTTTACTTAGTCGATTTGAAAGTCTCTTGTAGATGTTGTAGACTCGCACATCTCCTGTACTTGTATACTCTCGACGAACTCTTCTTTTCAGGTGTATAAGAACTAATGCATTCTGTGGGAGCAAATTTCTATTTTGGTCCGGAGGTTGCCTTTGGTTTGGGGTAGCAGCTCTCGCAGCAGTGTATATTTGTTCCATAAAAAACGTTACCGCATTTTCAAGCTCATCGTGTTGAGATTTATGCTTCTGTCCAGGGTTTCCTTAAACTTTTCAACGGAGGAGCCGTGCGGTAGAAGTGATTTCCGTTTGGCCTTGTATTTAGGAGTTTGACTAAGCGTTGCAACAATTGACAAATGGTCCGAGGATAGCTCGTATTTTGTTTTGACCGAGAGTTTGTTGAGTAGTATTCCATTTACGATGAAAAAGTCAAGAGCTGTTGGCGTGAGCCTTGTATTGGCAGAATAAAAGGTGGGTTCCCCAGTAGTTAGAATTTGACTAGAGCTAAAAGCTATGGCCTCTTGAAGACGACTTCCTCGACAACAAGACCTGAAATTGCCCCACTGTTGATGCTTGGCGTTAAAGTCACCTCCAGCTAAGAATTTTGGGCCCACAGACGCTAATAGCTGGTCAAAATTGTTCTTTGTTCAAGGCTCTTTGGGAAGAAGATACAATGAAGCTATTTTAAGGACTCCTACATTTGTTGGGATATCTAGACTAGCTATCTGTAACTCAGTTCCTGAAGTGGACTCAGTCTGAGTTTGGATTATGTTGGTCTTGGTCTAGATCGCGAAAAGCCTTGTTCGGCTCAATCGTTTCCAGCTGATCGTGATCCAGCCTAGCATTAATATCAAAGATTGCCTTCTCCAAGGTAGATAAGTTTCGGTTTGGGTTGCGATAATTATGCAGCGATGTTACTGTTTGGAATGCTATTTCTTACCATATCTGCATAAGATACGCCATCTCTGGTAGCTGCCGTCGGCTTTCGTTAGTCCTAGTATTTCTTGTGCTCCTTAGACTTACTCCAGCTTTAAGTTTTTTTGCTCAGTTCCATTCCAACTTTGCAGCCCTTAAAACATGCAGGGTGATTGTCTCCGCAGTTTGTACAAAAACATTGGTTGTTGAGATGCGACTCACACGATTTGGAGTTTGTAGGATGGTGCACAATTCCCACAAACCGGTTTTTTAAAGCAACAATTTTGAGTGTGTCCAAAATTTTGGCATTTATAACACTGTACCAGGTCCTTATTTCGAGTAGCCTTTTCCACGGTAACTCTGTGCCTTCCAATTTGATTTTTAACGTCTCAGCAACATTTAACGTCATCTAAGATTAACATAGAACAAATTTTGCCTATCATCATTATTGACCTCGGACGTAGAACCGTGCAAGCCAGGCTTGCTTGGGCAGTAAATATTTGTAACGCTGAAGCCTTTCGGTTTCCAGTTCAGGTTGGGATTTCCATTCCTCATTCGTCTCCATCTCCTCCATAGAGTTTATTTCCTCAGCTAAAGGTGCGAAGCGGTTGTTGCTCAATCCATAAGACGTCGAAGCCTGATTTGAACAAGCGATTCTGGCCTTGTTTACATTAGATATGCTCTTTTTAATGTTGGAAGGTTCTTTGCTGCAGTTAGGAGGGTTTCGTTTTCTGCGAAGAGGCGTACTTGTTACTTGTTGCTTGGTCATAAACAATACGCTTTTAGTCTCACTTATCGCTGTTGGATTACTGAACAATAGTAGCCACCGCTGTGCAGTGACCAAAACATAGACTTCGTGTGCAAGATGTGTACACGAGCGGTAGCGAGGCGTAAGCTGGATTACTTGAGTTAATTATTCAATTAATAATTATACAAAAATTATTTGTGCACAATTCTTTGGTTGGTGTGACCAGAGTGAACGAAATACAAGTTCCAATTTGTCTCTGAAAACAGAACACGAAATAGATTCGAATACATACAGAGCGAGATGTATATCTTCTACTCCTGCAACTAACTGCCAACAAATTAGACCACCATTTATAGCAACTGAAATCCGTTCAATACAGAATAACCGGAATTCGCGAAAACGATGGCAGGAAAGCAGATATCCCGCACACAAGCGACTGTATAAGAAGGCAACATTCGATCTCAAAAAAATGTTAGCAGACTTAAAGAATGAATCTCTTACCACTTTTCTTAAAAGTCTAGATCCTCAATCATCACACTATGAACATAGTCTATGGACAGCAACAAAATATCTCAAAAGACCGGCTAAGAGAAACGCAGATGTTAAGAACAATACCGGAGAGTGGTATACCTGATGACAAGCTAGCTGAAACTTTTGCGCACCACATGCACTCTGTAAATCTGGCACATGAAAACGAAATTGTCGAGAGAGATATAGAAAGATTTTAGATTCTCTGTGTCAAATGAGCTGACCAATTCAACGTATACAAACAAAGGAAGTTTTATCGGAACTTAAGAACTTAAAAAATTGATAGACTAACTATACAAAACTTACTACCAAAAAGGACTCGTTTAATAACTCTTATATTCAATGCGATCATAAGGCTTGACAATTTTCCTACTCAGTGGAAATGTGCTGAGGTGATGATATAAAAACCATGGAAACCTGAAACTGAGTTATCTACCTACCGTCCCATAAGCTTGCCGTCAACATTTTCTAAGGTATTAATACCAGTTTGGTTTCAGGAGAGGGCATGGAACACCAGAACAGTGCCATAGAGTGAAACATGAAATGATTACTGCATTTGAGTGTAGAGAATACTGGACTGCAGAATTTCCTGATGTTCAGCAAGCGTTCGATAGACTATGGCATAAAGGCTTACTATTTAAAATAAAACGAGAATGGAAAGCTAACTTCGGACGGAGCCGAAGCTTATATACCCTTGCAGTTAAATCGCGGCTTCTATTAATTAAAGATACAGTAAATATCGGATATAGTTAGCCGATCATTATAAAAACATTCATAACAAGCTTAGAATCATATAAAATGGATTTTAAAAGAAGTCCGACGTTTCTACACCAAAAAACATATAAGTTGTGGCACTGAGGAGGTGATCCTGATTCAGAATATATATACTTTATGGGGTCCTAGATGTCTCCTTCACTGCGTTGCACACTTCTGACCAAAATTATATTACCGTCTGCAACGGTATAAAAATGGGTAAATCCTCTAAGTCTGTACAGGTAACATTTGCACTAAGAGCTGGAAAACTGCCAAGAAGTGAGATTCAAAAAACTCACCTTTTCCGCAAGGTGACACAGTTCTTGGCAAATATCTTGGCATCCACTTGGATCGCAGGCTTACATGGAAGAACCACAT
The DNA here is from genome assembly GCA_018150405.1 of Drosophila varians. Classification (NCBI taxonomy): domain Eukaryota; kingdom Metazoa; phylum Arthropoda; class Insecta; order Diptera; family Drosophilidae; genus Drosophila; species Drosophila varians. The sequence continues at coordinate 20,938,049 of JAECWK010000125.1, forward strand.
AAAGGCAAAAAGAAAACAACTAACTATAAAAGCTAACAAAATAACCTGGTTACTGGGTCGAAATTCTCAAGTCAGCATAGAAAACAAAATAGTGCTATATATAAAACGATTCTCAAACTTGTCTGGACGTATGGTATACCACTATCAGAAACGGTTAGCAACTCAAATATAGAGATCCTCCAGCGCTTCCAATCGAACTTTTTAAGAAGAATAGTTATAGTAATAATAGTAAATAGTAATAGTAATAAATGTAAATGTAATGTAATATATTAGTTAGATTTATTGAAAGCTTTTTATTCCTGTAAATGTCATAATTAAAAAATTTGCTTGTTGTCTATCGTATAGACAGATTGTAATTAAAATAGATTCTCAAAAAAAAAAAAAAAAAAAAACAACAAAAGTTTTTGTATTTTTTTTTTGCGCAGCGTCATCAGGTAAACAAAGTGATTTTTAGACTCTACCATATTGCTTACACTTGTGCAATGTTAATATTTCAATGTTTTGGGTGCCAACCACTCCCTACAGATTCAAAATTCCTGTTACGGCGCTTTACGGCGGGGAAAACAAGATCAGTTCAATAAACAACGAGAATGGAAAGCTAACTTCGGACGGAGCCGAAGCTTATATACCCTTGCAGTTAAATAGCGGCTTCTATTGACTTAAGATATAGTAAATATCGGATATAGTTGGCCGATCTTTACAAAAACATTCATAACAACCTTAGATTCGTATAAAATGGATTTTAAAAGAAGTCCGACGCTTCTACACCCAAAAACACGAAAGTTGTGGCATTTCCGATCGTTCAGTTATATAGAAGCTATAGGATATAGTCGGCCGATCCGTATGAAATTTTTTAGATCGGCTTAAATTCCCATAAAAGGGGATTTGTGCAAATTTCAAGTTTCTATCTTCAATAACATGGAAGTTATAGCATTTCCGATCAATCAGTTATATAGGAGCTATAAGATATAGTCGGCCGATCCGTATGAAATTTTTCAAATCGGCCGAAATTCACCTTATAGTAAACCTGTGCAAATTTCAATCTTCTATCTTCAATAACATGGAAGTTATAGCATTTCCTATCAATCAGTTATATAGAAGCTATAGGATATAGTCGACCGATCCGTATGATATTTTCCAGATCGGCTTAAATTCCCATAAAAAGGAATCTGTGCAAATTTCAAGTTTCTATCTTCAAAAACGTGGAAGTTATAGCATTTCCGATCAATCATATAGCAGCTATAGGATATAGTCGGCCGATCCGTATGAAATTTTCCAGATCGGCCTAAATTCCCCTTATAGTCAATCTGTGCAAATTTCAAGTTTCTATCTTCAAAAACGTGGAAGTTACAGCATTTCCGATCAATCAGATATATGGCAGCTATAGGATATAGTCGGCCGATCCCGGCCGTTCCGACTTATATACTGCGTGCAAAGGAAAGAAGGGTGTGTGCAAAGTTTCAAGACGATAGCTCAAAAACTGAGAGACTAGTTTGCGTAGAAACAGACAGACGGACAGACGGACAGACAGACATGCTTATATCGACTCAGGAGGTGATCCTGATCCAGAATATATATACTTTATGGGGTCCTGGATGTCTCCTTCACTGCGTTGCACACTTCTGACCAAAATTATAATACCCTCTGCAAGGGTATAAAAATGTATAGCTTTGGACGTACAAATATCGAACATATAAGCTCAATAAAAATGTTATGAAATTCGTTGGCAAAACACACACACAATATTTTTTTGTTTCTTTTTTTCGCGCGACTTCCGCTGCATGCGTACAGCCCACCTTCCGCCTAACCGACCGACGGTGCTGCCGTTTGTCGTACGGCTCTAATCGCGGGGATAGATCCGAAAAGTAAAAATAGGTATTTTAAAAAGATCACGAGGAAGAAATACATCGTTGCTTTCTTAAATAGGAAAAAATAGAAGATTTCATGCGTTCTGATATATAATTTGATAGAGGTTATTTTAGTCAGAACATAATACCCTGAAAAGGTCATGCTGGGCATAGGTTGACCTACAAAAGCTGAGAAATAAGGGGAAAAAATCGAGAGAACCTAAAAGGAACTTTAAATTTTAACAGACCTAATAGATGGTGGCCGGCGATTTCACCATTGTTACCATTATTTATGAAAACGATAACCAGCATAGTCCTACGGTTTAGTAACGATAATAACGATTGGACACTTGCATCCCAGTTCAGATTCCTAAAAGGAAAAAGGAGAAAATTCTTCTGAACAGATTCAATACGGTCTTGAAGAACCCCATATTGGGGCCTCCAGACACATGAACCGTATTCAACAATCGGACAAAATAAAGTTTAAAGTTTTACTCATATAAAAGTTGCTAGAGTCTTTTACCCATCTTTTAAAAAAGCACACCCTTGGCTTTATAAACTATTGCCAATATATGGTCGGTAATTTAAGCTTAAAGTCAAATAGGACACCTAGGTCGTTAACTTGAGTTAATCTTTCAGTTAATCTTTAAGGGCAATTCCATAAATAAAATAAGTAATTTGCAAAAGGGTTTAGGCTATAAAATGACATTAGTTTGCGTTTTAAACCCTTAAACCATTAAGTTTTAAGGCATTTGCAGAATACCAATTTTGGAACTTGTCCAGATCTGAATGAAGTTTGTATTGGGCATAGGAAGATTTTTTTTTAAGACACAGCTTAACGTCATTTGCGTACATAAGCACACGATAGTTCAGTAAAGGCAAAAGGCAACTCAATTATGAAAATGGTAAAAAATGGTAAATGCCCGTGATGGTTTCCTCGAGGGACTCCAGTGTAGCTCGGAGTTGGCTGAAAAATGCATCTGTAAAAAGGACGCGTTGGGTTCTTTCAGAAAGATAACTGGAAGGTTAACAGGAAATACCAAAAAGATCGAGTTTTCTCAAAAGGAGTGAGTGGTTTACAGAGTCAAATGCTTTACTAAAGTCAGTGTAGATGACAACTGTTTGAAGGCCATTTTGGAAGCCATCAAATTACAGCTCCAAAAAGTTAGTGGTGGTGGAACGACGCCTAATAAAATCATGCTGGCATGGAAAAATGATTGAGCTACGGAGGTGTTGCAGATGGGGCGTAATAATTTTTTCAAAAAGCTTTGGAATTACTGACTATTTAGAGATTCCTCTATAACTGGTAGGATCAGATTTTTTCCCTATTTTATGCAGATTAATTATAAAGAATTCCTTCCACAAATGGGGAAGTATCGACGTTTCCAGATATAACTGCGCTCGGAGATAGATTGACCAAAAATAAGATTGGCTGAATGAATTTCGGCGAATAAAATCTCTATAACATTCAGCGTTATGTACGGTGAAGTTCGACCGAACTACTAAGTATCTGGAAAAAGTTAAGTGAAAAAACGGACGTATGTTTCTACGGTACACAGGTGTCAAGAAAACTATTCAAATTCCTTTAAAAATATTCTAGGGCGATATTTATATCATTGCATGCCAAATCAAAGGAAAGAATTAAGTTATTGAGCTTTTTAAAGTCAGCCTTACGAAAGGAGCGAATTCTATCACCTACGCTATGAGATTTAACTAAGGCAATGGTATTGATTGAAACCTCAAGGGTAGGATGCTATGGATTTACTGGGACTAAAGCTGAAACATTTTCGATATTTGACCAAGTGATTTCCGGTATGTTAAAGTCACCCAGGACCACCAGCTGGTCGCTATCGGACAAAAGATTGAAAACCGACTGGATAGCAGACAAATGATGCCAGTAAGTAGGCGGTTCGGATAAAGGCGGTATATAAGAACATGTAATAAACAGCGACTGATCGGACAAAGTGATCTTAACGCAAAGAAATTCTAAGTTACCAAACTCTTGCAACTTGACCTCTTCAGAATGGATTGAGGAGTCTACTAAAATTAGTACTCCTCCGCCTCTTTGGAGAGTCTGGAAATGACTCAAACAATTTTCAAGTTTGGCGTTTTTTTTTAATCGGATAAATGGGTTGTTTTTGGACTAATTGTGTTTACTGCTGATGATGTCTTTGCTAGACATTTTCGCTATTTTCGGGCCGAACACGTCTAATACGGCGCACCAAAGGCTTCAAAACTCCAAGGTAGAATACCGCATTAACGTTTTCGCAGGGTGGAACAAATTCTTTGTGGACAATACCCTTGGAATCATAAAAGCAAATCTGCATTTTCTTCACTTTGACTTCTCCAGGCGCGATTTTTTGTAGTTTGGGCTCGTCCGGCGCCTTCCATTCAGCACTTTTCGTTTCGGGATCATATTTCGTTTCGGGATCATATTGAAAACACCACGTTTCGTCACCAGTCACAATCTTGTAAAGGAAGTTCGGGTCTCCTTTTACCTCTTTAATCATGTCCTTCGAATGTTGAATTCTGAGCAATTTTTGGACGACAGTCAATTTGTGCGGAACAAACCGTGCACACACCTTTTGTAAGCCCAATGTTCGGTCAAAATGCGATAAATCGATGTTTTGGAGATGTTCAATTCTATTTCCATGAATTTTAATGATGATTTCGACGGATTTTTATGAATTGACGCACAGTTTCGATGGAACTTTCGCAAATCATCGATTTTGGTTGGCCCACATGTTCATGGTCATTTATGTCCTCCACTTTGAAAACTTTGAAACCACTAGTGCACTCTGCTACGGGATAAGCAACCATCGCTATCAAATGCTTTCATCAATTGAAACGATTCGGTCAAATTTTTACCAATTTTAAAACAAAATTTAATGTTGGCTCTTTGTTTGAAGCTCATTTTCGCACCGGTGACAAAAACATACTGACACTTAAAACGCAATAACCTCACTTCCACTAGATGAAAGTCATGAAATTTTTACTGGAAGTCGATAAATGATTTAGATTCTATGCGTTAGATTCTAACGCACCCAACTGGTGCGTATATAGATGCGCCACTAGAAGGCGCTAGATATAAAAAGTCCTGTTTATTTTAGAATGCACATTGTATGTCATCGAAAGATTTTAATGTGTTTAAAACGAAAACTCTTATTTTGACGTTCTGAATTTAAAAAAGTATATCCACTTTATGGTGGTCACTAATGTAGTGGCTTGAAAACTAACTTATTTTCGTATGAGTTGTCTACAAATTTTGGTGGAATGTAATTTTTATCTGATCCTGTATCTATAAATATTCTAATAAATTTTTCATCCTTTATTTTGCATACGAAGTATGGAAGTGAAGAAATCTTTATTCTAAAATAATTCAAGAATTCAAGGATGTGTAGTAATCATACGCTTTGTTATTGTCGTCGTCGGCTTCTTCAATTTGATCAACGTATTTGTACTAGTTGTATGTTGAAGTTCCTTTTGTGGGTGGTTTTTGCCAGTTTCAAAGTTAGACCAGTTTAGATCCAGTGTAGATCAATATCTACGTCCATGGGTTCTGGGCAAGCAGTGCTTTTGGGACCAGGCGCATGGTGGCACGGACTGTTATGCCCATTTTGAGTAGTATGTCGAGGTGCAACAATGGGCTGTTTACCGAAGCTTTTGGGATTTTGAATTGTAAAATAGTTTGATGCTGACCGTATTGATGGGGCAAGTCGCCTTGCATTCAGGCATTTGGTATTTTAAGGTGATAATGCCGCGTTGATCCGCGTAATGAAGGGTTATCCATTTCGAGATTGCTATTCTCAATCTTGTTGCGTATGGTATGTAGGCGTCTACAATTTGGTCTACTCCTTTCTTCCACGATCTGGTTTCTGACGGGTAAGAAACCGCGAATTGTTTTTTGGATCGTCTAAATTATAAATTTATTCCACGTTCTGGGGCCATCACTTCATCTGTTACATTGACGAATTCTTTGTAAGGATTTTGTCGCTTTAATAACCTTGGTAATTGCTGTGCCATAATTTCACTAACTGAAGCTGCAGGCTCAGCAATATCCATGTTTTCGACCATAAATTTGTTGCAATCTTTTTCTTTCTGTCGGTTACGACAGAAATGAAGTTTTTATTTAAATTTTGATCAACTTTTTAATTATCTTTAATTTTTGCTCAGTAGTTTTGTTATATTGTTATTTTGTATTATAAAGGCAAAAGCCAAATTTTGTGTGACAATAACAAAAGTGCTACGTGAGATGCCATTGCTGCTATTACGGTTTGTTGTGAAAGACGTAAGCATACATACATATATGCGTTCCCTTTTCATATTAATGTAAGTGTATCTAAATAAAAATAATAAAATTTTACATTTAATAAACGGAAAACTTCGATCATCCCCAAAGGCGAATATATCCATTACGGACAAAGAAATATGCAAGCGCAGCAGCACTGCAAGAAATATGCAAGTGCAGCAGCACTGACAGTGAAGATGTTGCAAAAGAGCAACCAGAAGGAAAAAGAAATTCCAAAATTTCACGCGTATGGAAATAATTAAAAGCTCTGAAGATAAGAAATTTGCAAAATATCTTTCGTGTGGAAAAGAGTATAAAACTAGGAGTATATAAAACTTACTAGATCATTTAAAAAGATTTCACCCGTCATTGGACATTGAAGCCATATTCTATGATGCAAATTCCAAGAGCAAAAATAATATTGACCGGGCATTAACCGAAATGATCGCTGAGAATGTACAGCCTTACTATATTGTAAGGCGTGACCTTCCCCGCTACATGTAACTTACTCTTTACATTTATTGTTAACACAGGTATGATCAAATACCTGTGTTAAAGGTAAAAATTGCCGAGCCGAACACATGTAAGGGATGTACTAATGATGTACATGTATAAGGAAACCTCTGGAAAGCTAGCAATTATTTTAGAAGACACTTCAAACGTTGCAATTACATGCGACTTATGGACATTATCCGCCAACTCAAGTTTTTTAACGGTGACAGTTCCCTTTGTCCACGACTATGCTTTGGAAACAAAGCATCATTAGCCAGCAAAAAACTTTTGGATGCTACTAACCATTCGGCAATAATATTGCAAAAACATTGCAAGAAATATTAGCACAGTGGAACGTCCTTGAAAAAACTGTTTGCATTAGACAATGCCGCAACAATGCTTTAGGCGTGTGGTATTCTGAAAATAAGAAATCTTCCCTGCTTCGCCCATGCGATCAACCTGGTTGTCCAAATACTTGCGCTCTTTTAAAAAGTAAGTGAAAAGGTTTCGGGTGGAACGTATGTTACCATTTCCCTAATAATGCCGCATACATTTTGTGCCAAAAATTAGAACCCATTATTCCAGACTTGGAGACTGCATTGGGAAAAACCATTACAAATAAATTGTTGGTCGCAATAAGAAAACGCCTGTCTACATACAAGACATGGCAACTTCCAAGAATTGCAACTCCTATTGCAACTCCTAATTGCTAACTCCTATCCACGCTTCAAAACAAATGGTTCTCAGAGCTCTAAAAATGCGGGTCAAACAGCTAACTTTATTGATAGTGAGCTGCTCGCGTTGGCAACATGCAAAAAATCACCCAACAAAACGGATATCTCAACTGTGGAGGAAAACGGTAACAATAAGTCATTTTTTGATATAATTCTAAATAATCTTGATAAACAACATTAATGCTAAAAGTGATTTTGTTGTTATGAGACAGTAGTATATGCAGAGGGCCTTGGTTAGTCAGGAAATGGATCCCTTATGATCCTTATGGATCAAGGTAAACATAAATAGTTAAGTAAATACGATCAAACATAATCCATAAATTAAATAAATTTCTAGATGAACCAGAACGACATCCCGAAATGAAAATACTCTTTTTTAAATATCTCTGTATACCCGCAACCTCTGTAGAATCGGAAAGGGTATTTAGCAAAGCAGGACGAGTTACATCTAATAGGCGTACAAGGCTTAAAGACAAAAACGTTATTGTCTTGCTTTTTCTTAACCAAAATTTTTGGTTGATATAAATAAATAAAAAGCAGTTAAGGTAAGCCTAAAAAAACAAAAGTATTGGAAAACCAATACTTTATATATAAATTAATACTATTAGAAAAACTAATTCAATTATATTTTTAAGTACTTACTGCACTATCGACGAAAGCGCGGGCCCGTGATTTTCGTGTTTTTACATATACAGCACGAAGTGAGCAAGTCTATGTCGCTTTATGCGAGCCGTGCCCACAACAAAATTAAAAACAATTTTAACGCAAAATATTAAAAACGAGAATGGAAAGCTAACTTCGGACGGAGCCGAAACTTATATACCCTTGCAGTTAAATAGCGGCTTCTATTGATTAAAGATATAGTAAATATCGGATATAGTTGGCCGATCTTTACAAAAACCTACACCTATAGGACATAGTCAGGCGATCCGTATCCAATGATATAGTCGGCCGAACCCGGCCGTTTCGACTTATATACTGCATGCAACAGAAAGAATGGTGTGTGCAAAGTTTGAAGTCGCTAGCTCCAAAACTGAAAGACTAGTTTGCATAGAAACAAACATACACACGGTCTAACCGACATGCTTATATCGATTTAGGAGGTGATCCTATTCCAAAATATATATACTTTATAGGGTCGCAGACGTCTCCTTCACTGCGTTGCACACTTCTGAAAAAAATTATAATACTCTCTGCAAGGGTGTATTGACTTCGCTAACGTCGTTTAAACCATGAGTCTTCAGATACTCTTTTAACTCTTTGTAATTCTAAAATTAGATAGATTTAACCGTAAAAATGTTATGTGACCGAGAACCATTGCCAAGGCCATACGATTGTTTTTTACTGAGGCTGTGAAGACAAACGATTTTTAATTTTAAAAGTTAATTTTCAATTTCTCTACGTAGCTTAGTGCATTTAAAAAAATTGTTGTAACAAAATATTTTAGCTTCACTGCTAATAAATTCCCGAACAGAAATTCAAGTTCCTTAGGCGCAACTCGACATTTCTCCAGAGAAAGCACCTTTTGCCCGATGGGATCGAATCGGCAGTTGCAGCATTCGTTTCTAAAGCGATGAGCAAGCGACAACGGAACCCAAATAAAGCGGGGGCAAACTTGCAAATAATTACGCAACCGGGAAAAAGGCAGGGCAAGTTCAGTTCACCTATGCTGAGCTCCCAGGGTTTTGGACAGCAGGCAGTTTTCCAGGTCCCAATACTTAATCAGACAATTGAAATTCAAATACTTTATTATTTGTATGCTCGATTCAATGCAATTGTAGCAACTCACGAAAGCTTCCTATATGTAAGATCACCTGCACAGGCATAAACAAAACGAAGATTAGGCCTTCCATTGTGGCGATAACCTTAAGCGTTGAGAGGAAGTGCAACGGGAAAGGAAGACAAAGATAAAAAGATAGCTTATAATCCAATGATATGCACCTGACTGACATCTGCCGCCGCTATCATAGACAATATTAAACAAAGTAGCAAGGTAGGAAGATATAAAAATATGAGGAAAAGTTATCTGTGTGTTAACTGTAGAAACGGCTTGAGTAATGTTTCTGGGTGTTGGACCAGATCGGTCTTTCCCGCTGATGTCAAAATGAAAACAACCTGGTTTTCTTTTTTACATATGTGGTCGGGCGACTGCAGGGCGCAAAAGCTGTAATGCTATGAATGCACAGATTCGTGCGTACTGAAAAGATCGTACTGAAAAAAATTTGTCTGTACATGAGACATACAGACATACAACACTTCCAAAGTTTATCCGAATACAATTTTCAAAGTCTTTAAAACGTTGGTAAAAGATCAAGCTAGAACATGTCGTGTATAATTTGTGTCCATGGTTCTTAAGTGCTGAGGGTTTATGTAAAGGCAAAGATTGCACAATACATTGTATTAAATATTGAGTTCATTGTGTAATATTTCCATAATGTCACGGCTATTTACTCATTTTATTACTCGATACTCATATAATGCACGGTCAAAATAGGTTGATGTGGGTGTTACAGAATCTGTTATCTACAATTAAAAAAGAGAAAAATATAGAGAGCTTGTAGCAATTCGCAGAAAAAACAGAAGGACCGTTGCCATTTCTGTTAAAAATACCAACGTAACCCACCCTTGAAAGCAACTTTCACTTTTAAGCAACATGCAACATTGTGTCTAAAAAGAAATTTTTTTGGCTACCACCTTGACCTCTCCAAGGAATGTGCAGATTTACGAAAGCTTTATTAGAAAAGGAGATATAAAGCTTTGCCGCTCTCGAAACTTTACCATCTGCAGCTCACGCGTAGTAGGCCAGTTTGATTGTTAAAATTTTATCGACTGACGTTGTGAGGCTTTGCTTGTGCAATTGCCATTGTACATTAATTAATTTTACAATTATATATAATTACAATGCGACGACAATCCCTTTCCGCGATAAGGCAACTAATTCGTCAGTGTCACATTTTTTCTTCGACCGTCACGGCAATGCCAATGCTAAATAACCAAGCTTCCGGCGACCTGCATTTAGGTGGCCAGACCCGCACTTTCAGGCACTATTGCTTCACTCCCAGAAGGTACTCCAAGTTTAGTACACACCTTAGCACGGAACGGGCAATGGAATTGCTATGTAACCTAGATGAGGAGGAACGCAGTAATCTTCGTGGTGCTCTAGGAAAGATAGAAGCCGAAAAAAAGAAAAAGCCTTGTACAAGTAAGTTATTTTTAATGCTTTTATTAACTGTTATCTAGAAGTCGGTGTAAGTACATTAATCTTGAAAATGTCAAATTTTTCAGGAATGGGCTTTAAAATGGTCCAGTTGAGGTCAGCGGCCGAATTTACATGAGGCCATGATTGGTAGCTTCGCTTTTAAAACAGGCACCGTAGGCGTCTGCGGCTTCACATTGATCGGCTGGCACCGTAATAGCAGCACAAGTGTCCCCTATTTCAAGGGCTAGCTTTAATTTTGCTGGATCGTTACCAGTGTATTGCTTGGCTTTTTCCTGTGCGGCCCTGGTGTCTAACTTTCCGCTATCGCTGAGCAGACCAAAACTCTTCATTACGCAAGCTCGCATGCATTTACCCTCGTAAGTAGAAGCTGGCAGCTTCTTATTAAGCTCCTGAAGATCGGCGTCGGTTGCACCCACCTTCACCATACACGCATTCGCCGCTTCCATCAGCTTGACCATAGCTTCCTTTTCGTTAAATCCGCGCACTAGAACTGTACAAAGAAACATTATGGCCACAACTATCATTGGTGATCTCAGCATGTTTTAGTATTGGAGTTATGCAAGTTATGGTGCCATATCAGTTGGCTTTGTCTCTTTTATAGTCCGTTTTGAGATCTCTGGAGTGTAAAATTATATATCTCGTCGTTTAGTAAGTCATTTACTGGCCGGCCAGTTGTCCAAATCATGACTGTTAGTATGTAATTTTTTCAATAAAAGGGAACACGAAGAAATGCTATTTTTATATGTATCGTCACCGCCCATATGAATCATGCACGTGTAGTCAATGTACAAAAATACTATAATTAATAAAACACATACTATTGTGTGAACTGAATTTACGAAGCGATTAATTTTCAACATTTATGAAATATAAAAAAACAATTTTATTATTATACAGAAAAAATTAACCATCTAAATTAAAATTTCTCAAAAATTTTGCCTATTGATAGGATTTTGTACGTAATTTAACTGTCTTATCAGACGCAGCTTTTAACAATAAATCATTAAAGATATCATTCCTTGAGGAAAATTCCACACTTATCCAGGGACAAAATACATTTAACGCCAAAGCTTAAAGAATGACATAACAAAACGCATCTGGATTTTGCAGAGCCAACAAAATTTATCCAAATATTACAGGCACCTTAGAAGGATTTTGTTCCTTTTTTTTTTTGCATTTCCATGAAGAGTATCTTGGAAGGAACAAAACAATGATCCCTTTTTTTTACCACGCGCCTCCCACCCTCTTAATATTAGAAAAATTTAATTATAACGAGGTCTTAGGCAAATCTTCATTAGCAATGGACTAACAATATCAGCTTTCTAGTACTAATGTTACATTTTATGTATATATCCACCATCACCTCCTCCCCGCAATAAACAAAGTTTATATATAGTAAGCAGACGTTGTTTGTTTTAATAATTATTCAGTTTAACAAAAGATAATTTTAATAGAGTCGCTTGAAAGGTTGCATCTTTGGTCTGGTAAGAGCAATTAAATTACATATATAGCTAATTAAATTAACTTAAACTTAAAATCAAGAAAAATGTGCATAGAGAGGCATAATGCTTTCCACTAGAGCAAAGCTAACGACTCACATAACTACACTTATTGCGCTATGCAGACTCGGGTGTGGCTTATCTCCTATGTTTTGTTTTTTTACATCTCTATATACATCTCAATTATTAGAGCCATGCACGGAGCCTAGCTGCTGATCCCAACTTGATTGATAAACGAATAACCCCTTAAAAAGTTTTTTAGCTTGCAGAGTTGATGCAAATCAATAGTGTTTTGCTTTTCAATTCATACCTGTCGCGCTTAAAAATGAGTCGCAAGCAAATTTCTAACGTGAGTATTATTTTTACTTTTAACGGGGAAAGTAACATATCCGTGTGCAAATATGAGGCACCTAGTTACACAGAATCGAATTTGAAACAGATGTGGAAAATAATCGTTAACCCGTTCCAGAGAAAACGAGAATGGAAAGCTAACTTCGGACGGAGCCGAAGCTTATATACCCTTGCAGTTAAATAGCGGCTTCTATTAATTAAAGATATAGTAAGTATCGGATATAGTTAGCCGATCTTTACAAAAACATTCATAACAAGCTTAGATTCGTATAAAATGAATTTTAAAAGAAGTCCGCTTCTACGCCCAAAAACACGCAAGTTGGGGCATTTCCGATCGTTCAGTTATATGGCAGCTATAGGATATAGTCGGCCGATCCGTATGAAATTTTCCAGATCTATCTATCTTCAAAAACGTGGAAGTTATAGCATTTCCGATCAATCATATGGCAGCTATAGGATATAGTCGGCCGATCCGTATGAAATTTTTCAGATCGGCCTAAATTTCCCTAATAGTCAATCTGTGCAAATTTCAAGTTTCTATCGTCAATAACATGGAAGTTATAGCATTTCCGATCAATCAGATATATGGCAGCTATAGGATATAGTCGGCCGATCCCTGCCGTTCCGACTTATATACTGCGTGCAAAGGAAAGAAGGGTGTGTGCAAAGTTTCAAGACGATAGCTCAAAAACTGAGAGACTAGTTTACGTAGAAACAGACAGACGGACCGACGGACAGACGGACAGACGGACATGCTTATATCGACTCAGGAGGTGATCCTGATCCAGAATATATATACTTTATGGGGTCCTGGATGTCTCCTTCACTGCGTTGCACACTTCTGACCAAAATTATAATACCCTCTGCAAGGGTATAAAAATGAAGTTTCAATTACTATGGGCCAAGAAGAAGCAAGAAATGCTTCCATAGATTTTATGACAAGTGAAAAGCTTCCACTAGGTTTGACATCCCAAATATTCAGCAGATTAGATATGCCGGCTATGACTATGATAAATATAATTCCATTAAACTATAAATATTGACTGATCTGGAAAACCACATAATATCAACGAATATGGACACAGCTACAAGGTGTATAAGTGGCGTTCCCGGAGTAAATGTACAGAACATGCACCCTGAAGAAATTTGACGCTGGGATTGAGAGAATTCAAAAAGACGGACAATTCACAAAATGTTTGCAACCAAATTATGAGCATTCTCAGTCATTTTTATATACGCAAGGAGCAGATATATTCAATAACAATAGACAACGGACGTATGATAAAAGCGGTGCATATGTTGAGTAATTCCGAAGAGGATGACTGCAACGAACTAGAAGATGATTGTGGTTTTGAGATAGACACAAATTTGAAAATCTCAATAAGTTCTATTAAATGCGCTGTCCACACCCTTCAGCTTGCCATAAAAGACTTTATGCAATCCTTGGAGTCTGTTGAATTTATAAATATTCAAAAATAAACAAAATCGAGAATGGAAAGCTAACTTCGAACGGAGCCGAAGCTTATATACTCTTGCAGTTAAATAGCGGCTTCTATTGATTAAAGATATAGTAAAAATCGGATATAGTCAGCCGATCTTTACAAAAATATTAAAAACAAGCTTAGATTCGTATAAAATGAATTTTAAAATAGGTCCGTCGCTTCTACACCCAAAAACACGAAAGTTGTGGCATTCCGATCGTTTATTTATATGACAGCTATAGTATATAGTGGGCCGATCCGTATTAAATTTTCCAGATCGGCCTAAATTCCCCTGGTGAATCTGTGCAAATTTCAAGATTCGATCTTTAAAAAAATGGAAGTTATAGCATTTCCGATCGTTCAGGATATAGTCGGATATAGTCGGCCGATCCGTACGAATTTTTCCAGATCGGCTTAGATTCCCATAAAAAAAAACCTGTGCAAGCTTCTATCCTTAATAACATGGAAGTTATAGCATTTCCGATCAATCGGTTAAATGGCAGCTATAGGATATAGTCGGCCGATCCCGGCCGTTCCGACTTATATACTGCGTGCAAAGGAAAGAAGGGTGTGTGCAAAGTTTCAAGACGATAGCTCAAAAACTGAGAGACTAGTTTGCGTAAAAACAGTCAGACGGACATGCTTATATCGACTCAGGAGGTGATCCTGATCCAGAATATATATACTTTATGGGGTCCAGGATGTCTCCTTTACTGCGTTGCACACTTCTAACCAAAATTATAATACCCTCTGCAAGGGTATAAAAACATGGAAGTTATAGCATTTCCGATCGTTCAGGATATAGTCGGCCGATACGTATGCTCGGCCTAAATTCTAAATTCTAAATTATGTTTAACTTAAATATTTGATAACTAAGAAATGCCTGCCACAGACTGTGCTCGCTATTGCTACACGTTGATGCTCAACATACCAAATGTTGAACAAGCTTCTAGTCTTGAAACATTTCGTGAGAAACAACTCAAATCTGCATTAATACTTTCAAAAAGTGAATGTAATGAATTGAGAAAACTCACAGCTACTTAAGAGCCAGCAACTCTTATAGCAACTGAAAAATTGCTACAACTAAATTTTCAAAAAATTCATATAGTTCTCTATTAAATGATTATCAGCTAGCAAAGGTTGTGCGCTGTGTACCTGCAAGTAACTGTAGAAAAGTATTTTCGGCACTGAAATTGCTCGTAACAGACCAAAGATGTAACCTTTCAAGCGACTCTTTATCAAAACTACTATGAAAACAAACATCGTCTACATGCTATATATAACCTTTGTTTATTTCCCTGAAATATTTCTGTTATTTCTTTTTTTATATATGCAGCATTAAAAAAAACACTTAATTGCAAGTTGCAAGCACTCGACTCCCATACCCTGGGCTTCTTCTTGTGGTGCTCGTTATGGGCTCCTCGTCACTGTTTCTTGTAGCGTCTCTGCCGTCTCCCGTTGACTTCGTGATTTCCGTCTTCTTGCTGACTTCGTGATTCCCGACTCCTTGCTAGTGATCGCAACTCGCTGCACGAGTGCCCTGATCCTTTCACTGCTTCCGACTTGTACGTAGCCCCGCACTCGACTTAATTCGAGCACTTTCCCGAACTTGCTCCGTATCAGTCTCCGGACTCTCCAAAGGCGGTCCTCGGACTTCACACTGTTAGGGTCAAAGCAGACTAACCCTCCCGATCCCACGCCGGCAGTGCCTTATATAGGCCCCGGCGCGACCGTTAGTCCTTCCTGGGTTGCTCCTTCCGCTACCCTGGTTGCGTCCGTCGTCCAGTGCCGCAACTTTCTTCGTTCGCCTTTCCCAACATTCGCTGTTGCTAGGCGGGGTCTCTGTTCCGCTACTTACCCCGCCGACTTCCTGCTTTCTCCTGATTCATCGTTGTTTCGTTCCTTGTCCTGTTACTTTCTACGACGTTTCTTCTGCTTTCTCCACTCCGTCGCTGTTCCGGACGGCTTTCCCTGGTCTTCTGGACTCCTGTTCTTCCGCAGTGTGACTATGTCGGACCCGCCCCCTTCTTCCCCCTTGGTGTCTTGGGTGTGGGAGATTTCAAATTTTTAATCTGTAAGTTATGCCATTTCCGATCGTTCAGTTATATGGCAGCCGGATAATCGGCCGTTTTGACTTATATACTGAAGGAAAAGGAAAGAAGGGTGTGTGTAAGTTTAAAGTCGATACCTCAAAATCCGAGAGACTAGTTTGCGTAAAAATAAACAGACTTAGGAGATGATCCCGATTCGCTCCGACACAGACGGATATGGCCGGATCATTTCGGCTGTTGATGCTGATCTGAGTTCACATAGTTTATGAAGTCAGCAACGCTTCCTTCTCCCTGTTATAAAAATTTACACGACTATAATATACCTTTGCGTACCGGATAAAATCTCAGATAAATTACTGATAACAGATAAATGATTATGATAGATTACATAGAACATAGTTAGATGGAATTTATCCTCTTTAATTTCTAGTCGAATCTGCAGCATCACCCACCGGCAGTCAGTTGTACAGTAGTAAGTGAAGTACTCGATTTCTGTGAACTAAATAATTTGCATTTTAACTTTTAGTTTTTTTTGTGAATGCCGTGCCGTTTATCGCCTTTGGTTTCCTAGACAACTTCATCATGATAATGGCGGTACTGTCGCGCTTCAACCCAAATTTTTTTAAAACCCAAAAATGAATATTATTTTTAGGGCGAATACATTGAGTTTTCAATGGGCCAGTTTGTTACCCTATCAACCATGGCAGCCGCTGGCCTGGGCAACACCATCAGCGATATTATGGGCATCAGTTTGGCCACTTATGTTGAAAACGGATGCCAAATTTTGGGGCTTAAACAGCCAATGTTAACACCTGCACAATTCGAACTTAGGTCCAGCAAGCGAGCTACAAGTTTTGTAAGTAAGACCAAAAACCATTAGACATGTTGTTTTTCAAATAATATTTTTTTAGGGTCGAATTGTCGGCATCACTGTCGGCTGCATACTTGGTATGTGCCCATTGTGGTTTATGAATGATAAGGAAGAAATAATAAATGATATGTAGAAGTTTTTGTTAATTCCCAAACTTTTTGGAAAAATTGCCAAATTTAAGCAAAAAAATTATTATATATTATTATATATATTATATATATTATATATTATATATTATATATATTATTATTATTAAAAATCTTTGGTGATTTTTTAAAAAAGCACAATGCTAACACTTACAAAAATGACTTTCGGAGAATTATTTCGACAATTTCGACTTTTAATTTGTCCTTAACGCTGTGAAGGACGCATTGTTGACACTGTAAAGTAAATACACCTGGTCCTCGCATAACAAAGGTGTTACGATCCTAAAAATAAAAATTTCCATCAGACAATTTTTTAAATTAAAATATTATAAAACGGTACTTCATATAATTAAAAAATTGGGAGCTGTTGTTCAATCTGTCAAGACATCTTTGCTCCATGCTCCCAAAAAAAAAAAAACTTTTTGTTTGGACTAAAAATTGCACAGTAAAAAAACAATTGTATGCAAGAACATAAGCCATTCCCTTGCCAAAATGGACTGGCAAGCTCCCCCGCCCCCTCGAACCCCACAATCAACCAAAGCCCAACTGCCTCCCAAAAAAAAGATCTGCGCCAAAGTATCCACAAGCTCCATCGATGACTTTAGTAATTTTGAGCTGGTCAAATCAAACGCAAACCAGCTAGAAAATCAAAAAAACCGACGATCAACACCAGTGCGGGAGCCAGAGCCCAAACTAACTCTTTTACTCTCCTATCGGAGGACGACGACGTCGAGAAAAATGAGATCAAGCCACCGTCGAGGACCTATAAAATTGTGGTCAAGGGATTGCACCAATCCACGGGCATAGTCGAAACAAAAGAGGACTTGCGACGTCAAGGGTACGTAGTCCGATATGTGCACAATGCCATAGGGCACATCAGCAAGACTCCACTGCCGATTTGTTTTTATAAACTTGAAACCAGCTAGCAACAACAAGGACGTCTTCAACGTTAAGAGGCTGTGCCGCTCAGTGGTCATGGTGGAACCTCCTCGAAAGTTCGAAGACGTACCGAAATGCTATCGCTGCCAAGGAATCGGACATAGGCAACGGTACTGCAAGCTGTAGCCCCGTTGTGTCAAATGCGGTGAACAACACAGCTCAAGCGAGTGCACAAAAACTCTTAAGGAAGCGGCCAAATGCGCCCATAGTTTCGGGGCCCACCCTGCCTCCTACAAACGTAGCCTGGCCTCCAAGAAAACCAAGGCCAGCATGGCTCCAAAAGCATCACGCCCAACTCAGCTGCGTCGCTTAGCTTACCCACCCCAGCAACTTTACCAAACTGTGAACACTTCAGCGAGAAGCTACGCTGTGGCAGCAAAAGGCCGATCTTAGCCTCAACAGCAACAAGCGACACCACCAGAGATGCCTCAGGTACTACATACTTCCAGCCTTTCGTGAAAAATGGGTGCAAAGCGTCCAAATTAACGTTCCTATTACCCATGGAATCATCACAGTCGCCGCTGCTTACTGCCCCCCAAGACACAACGTTAACGACCAAGATTTTGGAATGTCTTGAATTCTCGTTTTATGCCTCAGCCCGCAAAAAGTTAATCTATAAAATAACTGAGCCCACCCCTGGACTCTCCCCTCGACATTGAAGTGGTCGTCGATGATCTAAATGCTCAAATCCAGATGGCAGCATCCCTAGCAGCGCCAATGCATTTGCTTGCCGAACACTTAGAAAGCGTCTTCACTCCTTTTGATCGCTGCTCACCAGAAGCGGCAGCTAAAACAGCGCGACCCGATACCACTACTGATGGAGGAGGAGACACGGTACCGGGCAATGATGGTAACAATGCCATTGCGTTAAACTGGAAGCGCCTCCAAGCATTAGGCTTATTACAAAAATCTTCAAAAGATGTTTGGAAATCGGAAAACGTGCCTAAGAAGCCATGAAGCCCAGAAAACCTGAAGCCCACCTTACATCTTATCCGATTAGTCCGATAAGTCTACTGCCAATGATCTCCAAAATACTCGAAAGAGTATTTTTGAGCTGTACTGGACGAGGCGGGACTGAACCCTGATTACCAGTGCGGCTTCAGGCGATCCCATGGAACATCTAAGTAATGTCATAGAGTCGTGCAATATATCCTGGATGCCTTTGAAACCAGGAAATATTTTGCGTAGCAGTCATGCTGGACGTAAAACAAGCATTCGACCGGGTCTGGCACACCGAACTCCTGCTCAAATTAAAATGATGCCTGCCCCGTCCTTATTGCCAGTTTCTGGTATCGTTCCTGAACGACCGCAAATTTACGGTGAAATGTGAAGAGACCACTTCCGGTCTCACGGAGGCTAGCGCTGGAATCCCTCAAGGCAGCGTTCTTGTCCCTTTGCTGTACAATCCAAAACCCCCATTTAATGGCAGCCACCTACGTTGACGATAACGCCTTCCTAACCGTCGCAGACAACGCCATGCTCACTTATACTAAGCACTTGGCAGAAAAGATGGAATATCGAACTCTGCAACGAGAAATCCCGGAAACTGCCCGCAGGGAGACACTCCCAAGTACTTGAGCTTTACGCTGGATAGAAGGCTTACTTGGAAGCCTCATCTGGTAAAAAAGCGCCAACAGCCCAACGAACGCTTGAAATCATTCTACTGGCTGATGGGAAGGAAATCCAAGTTGCGGACATCCTCAAAGCTACTTTTATATAGACCATAATAAGACCGATTTGGACATACAGCATACCATTGTGGGGAGCTGCGGCTAAGACTAGTATCAAAATAATCCAGACGTTTGGGAACTAAGCCCTTCGAATCGCAACCGGAGCCCACGTCTACCACGACAACGATACTATCTACGAGGGACTAAAGTTCCCATGAGATAAAATAAGGAGGAGCAGACATCGTTACTTGCAGAGGCTTCAAAATCATCCTAATCTGCTGGACATCACTCTCCTGGTCAACAGTGAGCAGACCAGAAGACTGCGTAGGATTCGCCCGCTTGACCTTTCATTTACTTCCTAGCTACTTTCGGTAATTCCAACCTCTAATTTAGATTTAAGCGATGTTCTTCGCCAAAAAATTTAATGGTTGTCCTTAAAAAACAGTTTTAAATAAACATTATCCAGATATAAATAAGAAGTATATATATATATATATATATATATATTTAATTAGGAAGTTAAACCTTTAAAATCTAAAAATTTTTAAAAACTTTTAATGTTCTTATTTATAGGTGACATTAACAGGTTGAGACAATTTGATTTCTTTTTTAATGCTAAAGTATTTTGCAATCGTGCTAAAACGATTTTTTTCGGCGAAAGAGCTAGGTCAGCTAGGGCCGTGTATTCAAATTTAGAAAGGGTTTAAAATTTCAAGTTGATATAAGGATGTCCGTCCTGTTGCCAGTCTCTACGCTAACTAGTCTTACCATGCCTATAGCTATCCAATTTATATTTTGTGCACACACTTTCCTTAGAAACGGCTAGACTATTATATAGACCAGATAGGACTATCCTTAAGATAGATACCATAAAAATAATATTGAAAAATTTGAAGGTCGTAAGTTCAAATCTAATAGTTCTAATATCCAGTATGATGATTGTTGATGGTTGATCATCAAGATGATGATTTCAAATTGTACTCCTTAAAGGTATAAACCCAAAGTAAACTGTGGAAATGCATAAAAAATAGAACTTGCTCAATGTATCTAATAACTAACTCCATACAAAGTATAGACATAGTGGCTCTATATTATCCTAGGTGTAATTATTTTGTTGTCGTAGCCGTTGTTTTTAAAATTCTGTACCAAAATTTTGAAATGTACACTAAAAATATTAAATATACAAAAGTTTTACGAAACCATCTGTCAGTGGTCCAATAGAATTTAAAATAAAAGTGCATGCTAAAAAAAAAATTTTGTTTTCAATTTTTTAAGAAAAAACACGAGTATACCAAATGATTTATAAAATGCATAAAATGGGATTACATAATATTTAAACGACCTTTATTTAGGACCCTAGGTGCCATTTATTTGAAGTTAATTTAATAAAGTTTGTTGAGCTACCAGTGTTGATCAATTGCAATTCAAATGGTATTTAAATGTGCAACGGAGGCCTTTCTTAACCAGCTACCAAGTCGGAACTTTGGCCCTCAGCTTGTGTTCACATACGCCGAGCTGAGCGAAGAAAATATCTCCCTTTTTTCGAAGAGATTGCTGCTTAATTTTTTTTAAGTTCAAAAGGCGAGAGCGAAAGTCTGCTTGCATTCACGCACTCCGGCGTCAGCCAAAGGAACTTAATACAAAATTTTTTTAATTTTACAAAAAAAAACTTGAGAAAAATTGTTGTTTTCAAAAGTATACATATTATTAAATCGTATAAATACTTCGCTTAATTATCTTCGTTTTTATATATAAGGTTGGCAAAAAAGTCTTGCGGTATTTTTATTGAATTTTCAATTGTTCATAAAATTGGTTATAATAATGCGATTTAAGTCAAATATGCGCCGTTTTGTTCGATGACGAGTTCCCAACGAGATGCCAACTTCATAATGCCCCTCTTATAGAAGCTCGCTTCCCTATTGGCAAAAAAGTCGGAGAGAGCCAATTTTCACAGGACTCTCTTGTCGATAACTTCCGACTACCAAGCTCGTTGGCCATGGACAGAAATAGGTGGTAATCACTTGGTGCGAGATCCGGACTATACGGTGGATGCAAAAGAACCTCCCATCCGACCTCCCGGAGCTTCTGGCGCGTCATTAAAGATGTGTGTGGCCTGGCGTTGTCCTGATGGAAGACAATTCGGCCTCTGTTGATCAAAGATGGCCTCTTCTGCTTGAGTGCTGCATTCAAGCGGTCCAGTTGTTGGCAGTACAGGTCCGAATTGAGCGTTTGGCCATAAGAGAGCAGCTCATAGTGGATGATTCCCTGTCAATCGCACCAAACACACAGGAGAACCTTCCTGGCCGTCAATCCAAGCTTGGCCACCGTCTGGGCAGCTTCACCGCTTTTCGACCACGACCGTTTGCGCTTCACGTTATCGTATATATTTTAACTAGCTGACGCGGCGAACTTCGTACCGCCTAACAGTAAAAAAATGTCGTTTTAGATACACTAATTTAGGTTTTGATGCAGTTTGATTTCATTTCCTCCAATTTTTTGCAATTGCGTATTATCAAAAGATGATCAACATAAATATATTATTGCTAACCACAAAAATACTAAATGGTTAAGTAAGCCAGCAATTTTGGCCGCTAAAAATAAAGATGTAGATGACCTCAATTTTATAATTCAAAATCAAATCAAAGGTACTCTGTATTCATTCAAATCTATTGACTGTGTAACAAACGAAGAAGAAGTTACTAATTATCCAACTGAATTTTTAAACTGCTTCGATGTGCCTGGTTTACCACCGCACAATTTAAAACTTAAGGTTGGCTCGGAGTCATCATGCTTAGAAATTTAAACCAACCTAAACTGTGTAATAGGACGCGTTGTAAAATTTGTAGATGAGGAAGTTCTTATTCCAAGGATTCCGATGATTCCAACGGCTTTGCCCTTCGCCATCACGATCAACAAATCACAAGGCCAATTCTTGACTATTTGTGGCCTCAATCTAGAAAATGCATGTTTTTCTCATGGTCAATTGTGGCATGGTATGCTCACGTGTCGGCAAACCATCCGCTTCATTCATTCTTGCATGTATTCTTGCATTCTGCATGTATGTTTTCATCATTATTCATAATAATAAAATACTTTTTGTTTCATCTATATTAAAATATTATTTTGTATCGTTGTTTTACGTTCATCAAAGCCAACAGGAACACGGCCATTACAAATAGTCAGCAATTGCTTCGAGAACAATGCAACTCTCATACTTACAGACAGTTGAAGTTTCTTTACATATAGCCACAGATTAGATGCTTTGAGACAAGCGTTTATTTCATCGGCAGCAGTATATCTTGAATGACTGTCAGAAATCGCCAGATAGTAAAATCATTTCACCGCCGAAAGTCATTGCGCAGATCTTTTAATGTTGGGACTAGTGCATTCGTTGGCAGCACCAAGAATGTAAATTTCACTTTACCACTAAGGCACTAATGTTTGCAAACAAATCAATACTTGAATTGTAATTTCTTCTTGTACTTCGAAGATTATTCTATTATTTATTCTACTATTATTATTCGAATATTATTTTAGCCGTTTCACGGGCTGCCTCTCTATGCTCACGAATTAAGGCCCTTCTTTGTTCCATACTAACGCGGCGCTGTTCTCGTGCAATTTCTTGTTCTCCATCTAATAATTGACTCGCGATATTTCGTTGCCAAATTAGATTACGGCTTCGCTGGGAAAGATTAGATTTTAGGACGCGGCATTGTTATTAAAATGTGCACTCGCACAAAACCTCCAAATATAATAACTGTTCCTGAATTTTCGAGACAGACAATAGCTTAAAGAGTATATAACCACTACTTATGAATAGCAAATCAAGAGAAATAATAGACAACCTATAAAAAGACATTTACACTTTTGTTAACCTGTAGATTTTTATTCCCTAATCTTATAACCTTTACCAACTGATTTTTTATTCCCTAAATTCCGTTCCTTTCCGATGATTTTGTTTTTCCCCTTTTCCTCGTTTTTAACTTAGGCCACAGTGCACACATGATGTCTTCAGAACAAAATATAGTTGTGACTCAGCAACCAGGCCTAAGCTAAAAAAAAAAATAGTTTTTTTACACTATTTGACAGGATTGGACAACAAATGTTAGACATGTAATAAACAAATCAGCATCAATTATGTAAGTTTTAATTACACATATAAAGTTTTTATTTTTTTAAGATGTATTCTGCTATTTGGGACGGAAACAAATCGAACAAATCAAAAACCATGGCAATCGGTCCAGCCGTTCTGAAGTTATAAGTATTGTAACAAACACGACATTCTACACATTCTATTGCTACACAATTTTACTAAAGTATGATTTTTTTGTTATAAGATTTTTGCTATAATTAAGGTATATTATATATTGTATTTAATATATTAATTATTATTAAAATCAAGCATCTTAAAAATCTACTATCGTATTATGTTGTTTGAGACTTTTTAATATTTTAATTTCTTAAATAAGCAATGTTTTTTTCAATAAGCATATAATATTTCAATGGGGATTGGTGCCAGCAAACGCCTTGCGATATTAGGCTGCAAACATAGTGCGCGCTAAGACGAAGATGAAAATGAAGCTAAAGACGAATTGCTTGCGATGCGAGTAAGCTAATAGGTTGCATAGTGCATGACAAAATGGTTGCGTTTTTGTGATGTTAGTCACAATGGATTTCAGATCAGATGATGAGCTGCTGTTAGAGGAAAATGTATATGTGGTAAATGACCAACCAACTATTTTGGAGTTACAGCTTTAATAAGCTTTGTTTACAGCCGAATCATTCACAACTAATACCGTATGGATATAAATTCGGCACCACTACAATCACTTGCGAACATAACATTTGTGTGGTGAGAAACGGAACGAATATGAATCTGAGAGTTATCTTGTTGTGCTTTACACTGCACACAACTAAAATTAAGCATACATAAAAAAACTTGATAAAAAAAAAAAAAAAATTTAATCTCTATCTATATTTTCATAAAAAAAAATTTTGTTTTCCAATCTTGGTGAAACATTTGTCCTATTTTGAAATTGGACAGCTCGATCTCCCTATGTTTCTAAAAAGCATTTGATTTGATATTCTGACTCTGTCCAATTCCACACTATCTATTTCGTATTCTGAGTGACCAGACACAAAACCAAAAAAAGCCAACTTTTTTTTTCGTATGAAAATAACATATTTTTTAACCCCAAGACATTTTACAGTGTCTGTGTTCTGGCAGAGTTCCGGCAGGGAAATTTCCTGACCCAGGGCTAGGGGCTAAGGCCGCGGGCTAGGGCCGTGCGGAACGTCCGACTTTATCTTAGCTTGCCAAAATGCAAAATCGTTTGTTTTTTTGGATGTAGAAGCGTCGGATTTATTTTAAAATCCAATTTATGTAAAACTAAACTTATTTTCAATGTTTTCGTAAGGATCAATATTTTGGATATCTTTTGTAACGAACTGTTTTAGCTGTTCGCTAGAAATGCCGCGGATAGCTCAAAGAGTTTGTGGTAACGTTCCACAAAATTTATATGTTCGACGTGATTACCTGAGCCCAGAAATAACTCCAAGCTTAACTAATTGTACCTTTCTCTTTTATTTATGATTACATTTATGTTTTACAATGAGGGACTACTTGCTCTCCTCTGTGAACTCCTTGCGTAGTCTAGATCCACCGATTACATTTGCCCTTCCGGGCTCGCCGGTCACCGCCCCGTGTTGGTCGCCGGACTTCCCACCCCCGCGAGGCGTATGCCGTATGGGAGTGTTGGTCTAGTGCCTGGCAGCCGCCTTGGTAATTGGGGCTCACCGCGTCAGTGTCGTGTGTAATCGGCGGCTATCCGGTATCCTTGACTGCTGAATGCTGGTGCCCTTTCGTCTGGTCTGGTAGCTGCTCGGTTTGGTCGCCTAGACCGTCCAATCTCTCCGCGCTTACGCCAAGATACACGGATGGTTTCGGTGCCTGGCGGACGAGTGTGTTACCTTGGTGGCCTCTGCCGAGCGGAATGACTCACGTTTGGCGCGTGTGGACACCCCTTCTGGTTCTATTCGAGGGTCTGAGTTCACAAGGGCGGCGCGTTAGCTTACGCCTGTTCGTCGAGATGGCGGGACCAGTTCAGGCGTACACCGGGTTTGCCCTCGATCGCTTCGTGTCAAGGCTACAGACTTCCAAAAGCCACACTCGACTCCCATACCCTGGGCTTCTTCTTGTGCTGCTCGTTATGGGCTCCTCGTCTCTGCCGTCTCCCGTTGACTTCGTGGTTTCCGTCTTCTTGCTGACTTCGTGATTCCCGACTCCTTGCTAGTGATCGCAACTCGCTGCACGAGTGCCCTGATCCTTTCACTGCTTCCGACTTGTACGTAGCCCCGCACTCGACTTAATTCGAGCACTTTCCCGAACTTGCTCCGTATCAGTCTCCGGACTCTCCAAAGGCGGTCCTCGGACTTCACACTGTTAGGGTCAAAGCAGACTAACCCTCCCGATCCCACGCCGGCAGTGCCTTATATAGGCCCCGGCGCGACCGTTAGTCCTTCCTGGGTTGCTCCTTCCGCTACCCTGGTTGCGTCCGTCGTCCAGTGCCGCAACTTTCTTCGTTCGCCTTTCCCAACATTCGCTGTTGCTAGGCGGGGTCTCTGTTCCGCTACTTACCCCGCCGACTTCCTGCTTTCTCCTGATTCATCGTTGTTTCGTTCCTTGTCCTGTTACTTTCTACGACGTTTCTTCTGCTTTCTCCACTCCGTCGCTGTTCCGGACGGCTTTCCCTGGTCTTCTGGACTCCTGTTCTTCCGCAGTGTGACTATGTCGGACCCGCCCCCTTCTTCCCCCTTGGTGTCTTGGGTGTGGGAGATTTCAAATTTTTAATCTGTAAGTTATGCCATTTCCGATCGTTCAGTTATATGGCAGCCGGATAATCGGCCGTTTTGACTTATATACTGAAGGAAAAGGAAAGAAGGGTGTGTGTAAGTTTAAAGTCGATACCTCAAAAACCGAGAGACTAGTTTGCGTAAAAATAAACAGACTTAGGAGATGATCCCGATTCGCTCCGACACAGACGGATATGGCCGGATCATTTCGGCTGTTGATGCTGATCTGAGTTCACATAGTTTATGAAGTCAGCAACGCTTCCTTCTCCCTGTTATAAAAATTTACACGACCATAATATAACTTTGCGTACCGGATAAAATCTCAGATAAATTACTGATAACAGATAAATGATTATGATAGATTACATAGAACTTAGTTAGATGAAATTTATTCTCTTTAATTTACAGTCGAATCTGCAGCATCACCCACCGGC
This sequence comes from Drosophila varians, assembly GCA_018150405.1. Classification (NCBI taxonomy): domain Eukaryota; kingdom Metazoa; phylum Arthropoda; class Insecta; order Diptera; family Drosophilidae; genus Drosophila; species Drosophila varians. The sequence continues at coordinate 20,964,924 of JAECWK010000125.1, forward strand.
AGTCAGTTGTACAGTAGTAAGTGAAGTACTCGATTTCTGTGAACTAAATAATTTGCATTTTAACTTTTAGTTTTTTTTTGTGATTGCCGGGCCGATTATCGCCTTTGGTTTGCTAGACAACTTCATCATGATAATGCCGGTACTGTCGCGCTTCAACCCAAATTTTTTTAAAACCCAAAAATGAATATTATTTTTAGGGCGAATACATTGAGTTTTCAATGGGCCAGTTTGGCCTGGGCAACACCATCAGCGATATTAAGGGCATCAGTTTGGCCACTTATGTTGAAAACGGATGCCAAATTTTGGGGCTCAAACAGCCAATGTTAAAACCTGCACAATTCGAACTTAGGTCCAGCAAGCGAGCTACAAGTTTCGTAAGTAAGACCAAAAACCATTAGAAATGTTGTTTTTCAAATAATATTTTTTTAGGGTCGAATTGTCGGCATCACTGTCGGCTGCATACTTGGTATGTGCCCATTGTGGTTTATGAATGATAAGGAAGCAAGAATAAATGAGTGGTAGAAATTTTTGTTAATTCCTAAACTTTTTGGAAAAATGTCCAAATTTAAGCATATATATGAGAGGTGGAAATGCATGGCGAATTAATGGTCAGATAAGGTTAGCAAAAACCAGTGGTACATACGACCGAAACTGCAGCCGGTATATAAGCAGTTTTTTTAATAGTTTACAACCATATAGGTTCTAATATTCACTATTTCAAATCAAGAGTAACATTTTATCTGTGATTATAAAAAGTATTTTGGAATACTTGTTGGATATAGTATTAGTGGTGAAGATGTCTCAAAAAAACAAACAGGAATCGGTTACACTTTTTAGCAGTATTCGTGAGATACAGGAAGCAAGCAAATTAGTTGGTGACAAATCTCGAGAACAATTTTACAATTTTGTACAAACAAGAATGTGCAAATGTAGAAACAAGAATGAAAGTCCAACTTCCGACGGAGCAGAAGTTTGTATACCCTTGCAATGGCATTAGTTCTCATTTCGATTCATTAAGTTTTAAGTTATGTCCAGATCGGATGGAAGTTTTACACGAGAGTACACGAGTACAGTAAAGCAAAAGGCAAGTCATTTTAAAAAATGGTAAAAAGTAAAGGCCGAGATGGCTTTCTTGAGATCTAGCTCGAACTAGGCGTGAGAAAATATTTTTAAAATGGACGCATTGGGTTCTTACAGAAAGCTAACTGAAAATCCAAAAAAGATCGAGTTTTCTCAAAAAGAGTGAGTTGTTTACAGAGTCAAATGCTTTACTAAACTCAGTGTAGATGACATCTGTTTGAAGGTCATTTTGGAAGCCATCAATCACGAATGATGTCAGCTCCAACAAGTTGGTGATGGTGGACCGACGTCTAATAAAAACATGTTGGCATGGAGAAATAATTGAGCTACCGAGGTGTTGCAGATGTGGAGTATTTAGAGATGGCATTACAATTGGTAGCATCAGATTTTTTTCAGTTTTTATGCAGGAATTATAAAGGATTCCTTCCACATATGGGGAAATATCGACGTTTCCAGAGATAAGGTAAAAAACTTTGAAAGAGGTTTGCACAATGACTCGGCACAATTCTTTAGCTCACAGCCTGGTACTCCATCGGGACCTGGTGAAAGTACCGGTTTAACCGTTATAAGATCCGATAACAAACTGTGCTCGGATATAGATGGATCAAAAATAAGATTGGCTGAATGAATTTCATTTATGTAGGGCTGATCAGATACAAGGTGAATACGTTGTTTGAAAAAATGTTGCGAATAGATCTGCAATGGCCTGATCAGTATTCGCAGAAGAATTTTCAAATGAGAGAAAGGAAGAAGAAGATACTTATTTCCGCTTTGTGTTTACGAAATTATAAAACTGCTTCGGGTCCTGCGTGAACTGAACCCGACAACGGCGAATATAATCTCTATAACATTCAGCGTTATGCACGGTGAAGTTCGACCGAGCTACTAAGTACCTTGAAAAAGTTAGATTGCAGCCGGTTCTTTTAAATTTGTTTAAAAGTCTATTTTTGATATGTTTAAGATTAGTTAGGCGCCTTGTAAACCGAGGGGGGTTGTCTTTAACGGACGGATACTTCCACGGCCCACAAGAGTCAAAGAAACTATTCAAACTCTTATACAAATATTTTAAGGCGATATTTATATCATTTCATGCCAAAAGATTACACCAATTAAAGGAGAGAATTAAGTCTTTGACCTTTTTAAAGTTACGAAAGCAGCGAATTTTATCACATACTCCATAAGATTTACCTAAGGCAATGGTTTCGATTGAAACCAAAGTCAGGACTCTGGAAAGGATGATTCCATCTGGATCAGACACAAAACATAAGTCTACAAGCCGACCCAAAGAATTTCCGACATGGTTAATTTGACCTAAAGACGTGTCAAACATGCCCGCAATAAAATCATGGTGTGTCGAAAGTGATAAAGCTGTAACGTTATCGATATTTGACCAAGTGAGCTCTGGTATATAAAAGTCACCCGGATAATAAAACCGACTGAATAGCAGGCAAATGATGCCAGTTAGTAGGCGGTTCGAATGAAGGTGGTAAATAAGAACATGTAATAAACAGCGATTGATCGGACAAAGTGACCTTAACGCAAAGAAATTCTAAGTTACCGAACTCTTCAATTTGACCTCTTCAAAAGGGAAAGAGGATTTATCTGAGATTAGAGCTCCTCCGCTTCTTTTGAGAGGTCGGTCGCGTCTACAAGTGGTGTACCTATCTGAGAAAACTTCTGAGCTAATGATTAACCAGGAGCTAACCAGGTTTCGTTAAGACAATAACCTATGCAAAAGAAAAGCTATCAGAGTGTAGCCTAGGGAGTTTAATACGAAGGCCTCTAGTATTCTGATAGGTAAGAGTAATGGAGTTTGTTAGTTTTTTAAGGAAGAAGTAGGCTGGTCAGTTGGTGTAGCTTTGGGGAGCTTGACTCCCTTGACAGGCTTGGTGTTTTTTTTACGTTTCTCTGCTGATGTTCTTGAACGAATATGCACTCTGGCCAGAAGCCAGGCGAACACACCGTCTCAAACATCGACAATGGCACACAGGATGGAAGGTTTGAAGGATGATGTGCGCCTTGAGAGTGCAAATTTAAATTTAGAGATGTCCTTCACCATAATTTCGGCTTTTGTTTTGGCTTTGATATAAGCCGAGGGGCAAGCCGTGAAACAAATATTTGTTTCGTTGGAGGAACAACCTTTAGGGGCTTTGGTCTCGCATCTTGTAGGACTGCGATACCAGTCGGTACAGGGGGTCCGGACCTAATGTTCCCAGTGGGTTTTACAGGGGCATGCATCAATTGGGGCTGTGGCGTCACTGGTAGTGATGCCATAGGGGACAAATCAGAAAGTTGCACACGATCACTGACGCATTCGGTATCCGAACTTTTATCAGTCCTGACTCTTGGAGTTGTCAGGGTGATCAGGGGTTGAGTGATAGTCGGCAGCGCGGGCAGAGGATTAGCTGGTGCACACGGCTCCACTAGGGTGGATTTTTTGCGCTTCGGAGACTCAATTAGTAGCTGTAGGTTACTAAATTGAGAATCAAGCGCATTGAATTAATCGCTGATTTTACGAAAACAAGCTTTCAATTCATTAAATCCGTTCCTTGTGTGCCGCATGAACGCTCTCATCTCGCTCTGCACGGCACGACAGTCACTGCAACAATAGTGCAAGCCAGAGCTCCGGGACACTCCGTCCGACACTGAGGCTATGAAACCGGCACATTTGCCACACGCTTGGTTGGGATGAAGTTATAGTCTTGTTGCAGAATAGAGCAGAACACTTAAAATTCCATTTTTTTTTTTATTTAATTTTTTTAATACCTTCAACCAACTATACCAAAGAAAAATAAGATCTAGATAACAGATTGTAGGTTTAGACTTGGAGTTAGACTTAGTTAGACTTGGGTTAGCCTTAGAGAGAGGCAACTATAAAAGGAAATAGAGAAAAAGAGCAACAACAAATAGTAAATCAAAGCAGACCTTTGGATTAAAATTAACATATATTAATTTATCACCAAATATATATTTGCACACGCGTAAGCGAAACGGAAATTGTTAAATGGTTTTAAATAATTTTAGATTTAAAATAGATGCAAGATAGGCAAAAGAATAACATAAACGCAGAGCACACAAAAAAACACGTCCGATCGCTTTAAAAGGCAATTATTTATTATTATTTTTTATTGTATTTATTTTAATTTGCCTTTCATGTTTATTTATGTTTATTCAGTGAGCAGACCAGATCCAACCGCTTGACCTCTCACAATTTTACGTTTTCTCTCTGTTTTTTACAATTTTATTTTATTCACATCTTAATAACTGTTTTTTTCGGGCGATTAATTTATTTTTTGTTATTATTTCCTTTTACATATATATCTTATGTTCACTTGGTTATTATTGGCAGTACACATATATTGATGTCTTTGAGTTTTTATCTTTATAACCTTGCAAAGGGTATTATAATTTGGTCAAAAGTGTGCAACGCAGTTAAAAAGACATCTGGGACCCCATGATGTATATATATTCTGGATTAGGATCACCTCCTGAGTCGATATAAGCATGTCTGTCTGTTTCTACGCGAACTAGTCTCTCAGTTTTTGAGCTATTGTTTTGAAACTTTACACACACCCTTCTTTCGTTTGCACGCAGTATATAAGTCGGAACGGCCGGGATCGGCCGACTATATCTTATAGCTGCCAAATAACTTAACGATCGAAAATGCTATAACTTCCATGTGTTTAAAAATCTTGATTCTCAAATTCTCTTTTATGTGAATTTTAGCCGATCTAAAAATTTCATATATTTCTTGCCACTACTTTCGTGATTTTTAATGTAGTAATGTCGGAATTCTTTTAAAATCTATTTTATATAAATCTAAGCTTGCTATGAAGATGTTGCTATGATGTTTTCGTAAGGATCGGACAACTACATCCGATATTTTTTTTATCTTTAAGTATTAGAAGACGGTATTTAACTGCCAGGGTATAGAAACTTCGGCTCCGTCCGAAGTTAGCTTGCCATTCTCTTTTTTTTTAATTTTTTTTTTAAAATTCTGCTACGCTGACTGTCTGCTACTGCGACGCAGGTTCAATTGAAAAAAAAAACATTCTCGGAAATTCGTTTCTGCCTTTCAAAGCAAACAGACGTGATTTTTTGTGCACTCTGGGTTTTGTTTAATCTTTTGCCCATCCTTGCGATCAAATGGTGGTAATATATATGGTATATATATGGTATATAAATTAATATTTATTTATTTTATTCCAAGCATAGTTCTGCTGATTCACAATTTAAAAGCCTACAGCTTAGAATTAAGTCTCTCAGGCGCAAAAAATCCACCCTAGCTGAGCCGTGTACACTAGCTAATCCTCTGCCAGCACTGCTGACCATAACTCAACTCTTGATCACCCTGACCACTCCTAGAACCAGGACTGACAAAAAATCGGACACCAAATGCATCAGTGATCGAGTGCAATTGTCCGATTCGTCCCCTATGGCAGCAATACCAGGCTTATTTCCTGCATTATTTCCGGGTCCGAACCCCCGATATCGGGGGTTAAAGTATTTCCATCAGTTAACAAATATTTGTTTGACGGCTTGCCCCTGTTACCTCAGAGATTAATATCTCGGCTTATATAAAAGCCAAAACAAAAGCCGTTATTAAGGTGGAGGACATTATTAAATACAAATTTGCCCCCTCAAGGCATACATGGCTTCTGGCCAGAGAACATTTTCGATAAAGAACATCAGCCCAGCAATGTAAAAAAAGAGTACCAAGCCTGTGGGAGTCAAACTCCCCATAGCTACACCAGCTGACCAGCCCGCTGCTTTCTCAAAAAACTAACAAAATCCCTTACTTTTACCTATCAGATACCTCTGATAGCTTTTCCTTTGCATCTCAGGTTATTCTCATTAGAGAAACCTGGTTGAAGCCGGAGATCCTTAGCTCCATAGTTTTCCTAGATAGGTACACCACTTTTACACGTGACCGACCTCTCCAAAGAGTCGGAGGAGTACTAATCTCGGTAGACTCCTCTTTCCCTTCCGAAGATATCAAGTTGCAAGAGTTTGGTAACTTAGAATTTTTTTTTGCGTTTAAGTCAGTTTGTCCGATCAATCGCTGTTTATTACCTGTTCTTATATACCGCCTTCTGCTGTTCAGTCGGTTTCTAATCTTATGTCCGATAGCGACCAACTCGTGGTTCTGGGTGACTTTAACATACCAGAATTCAGTTGGTCAAACATCGATAACGTTACAGCTTTATCACTTTCGACACATCATAATTTTATTGCTGGCATATTTGAAATGTCTTTAGGTCAAATTAACCATGTCAGAAATTCTTTATGTCAGCTTCTTGACTTATCACCCTTTCCAGAGCCCTGCCTTTGGTGACCCCCGAAGATCCATATCATCCTACGCTAGAGGTTTCAATCGAAACCATTGCCTTAGTAAAATCTCATAGCGTAGGTGATAAAATTCGCTGCTTCCGTAAGGCTGACTTTAAAAAGTTCAATAACTTAACTCTTTCCTTTGTTTGGTCTGACTTTTAGGCATGCAATGATAAGGCATTGCCTTAAAATATTTTTATAGGAGTTTGAATATTTTCCCCCCCAGGCGCCTAATCAATCTTAAACATATTAAAAGTAGACTTTTTAACAAATTTAAAAGAACTGTCTGCAACTTAACTTCTTCAAGGTACTTAGTAGCTCTTAGCTTAGTTCGAAGCAATTTTATAATTTTTTATCCGCAACATGTTTCAAACCTTTACCTTATATTCACCTTATACTATCAGCCTTGCAGTCGCCAATATGGGGTTCATCAAGACCACATTGAATCAATACAGAAGAATTTTCTTCTTTTTTTCTCTTAGAGGTCTAAGCTGGGTTGCACGTACGGAACTCTCGTCTTATCGTAGATTTCTCCTTATCATCTTACCGTCGTTTCTAAACCGTAGAACTATGCTAGGTGTCGTTATCTTCAATAACCTTATCAATGGTAAAATCGGCAGCCAGCACCTATTAGGTCTGTTAAAATTTAACGTTGCTTTTAGGGTCTCTCGAACTTTCTTTCCCTTATTTCTTAGCTCTTAGCTGTTTAGAATATTATGTTCTGACTACAATAATCTCTATCCAATTCTCACAGAACTCTTGAATAAAATCTTCTATTCTTTCCTAATTAAGAGACCAACAATGTACCTCTTCCTCGTGACCTTTTCAAAAAACTTGTTCCTCGTCTCGGTTCTATCCCTGCGATTCGAGCCCTACGATAAACGGCAGCGTCTCTCGGTCGGTTGGACGGGCGGTGGGCTGAACTTATGCAACATAAGCCGCACGAGGAAGAAAATGGTAAAGCCGACCTAAGTCCAGACCGGAAATATAGGCCAGCCGAAAGTAACTAAATGATGAGTACATAAAGCTTTCCAGTGCATACTTGGTGTAGCTGATCGAAAGGTGGCATTTTTCTCCAGCTAATCGCATATCCAGAGTTATGATTATCCGTGATTAGGTATCGATTACTTGTTTAATTTAAATAAAACCTGAGGCTTCAGTCGCAAGAATAATGCCATTGAAAAATGGATCGCCCTTTCTTGTTATAAAAACGTGAAGTATACATATGGTGGAGCCAATGGTGCAAGTACAAGCATCTATTAAAGTCGAGATTATATTGTACTTTATTTTGTGATTCCATAATTCTAATAATTGTGTCTTCAACTAAATAAAGTACTTGTGTTCTTCATCTGGTTAGATGACCCTTTGAAATCCAGTCATAACGCATATAAATTTCAATATTTACATTTCATTTTTTCTTTAAGCTTGTAGGTTAACGGAATAAGCACAAGCACTTGATCCCAGTCGGACTTTATGCAGTCGTTTGGTGCTGATGTGAGTAAGTGTCTTGATTTCAAGAGGAAGAGTTGGGAAATTACTTTCTTTTTCATAATTTTAAAGTCCTAAAAACAATCGAAATTTCGCACAATTTTTCATCTGCACAAACAAATACTGCATAAAATCTTGTGATTGGATTATTCAAAAACTCGGCCCTTTTATTTTCAGCTTAGTTATTCTTTTGTGAAATATTATTTAAAATACCATTAAAAAAAAAAAAACAAAACTTTTACATAAATTTTTGCATATGCATAGATTAAAATGGAAATATTGCATATAGTTCTGTCTGTCTTTTACTCACAGGGCCACCCATTTAGACGTGGGACCCCCATGCAAATTAATTTTTGGCAGCAGGTTCCAGCAGTCATTGAAGTACATTTAAATGCCGAGCACTCTACCCTTTGACCAGATTATGTCACCCGCAACAAATTTTTATACTTATCCTGACGACCCGATGGCATTTGCCATAGTACATTTTCGTTTGTATGAAATGACCCATCTATGTATTTTATAATCTTGTATATTTTATATACATATATATAATAAAGTCCCCTAGGTGTTCACTTCCTAATCTTCAGTTCCAAGCGGAACCATACAGCATACATGCACAGGCGCAACGGCCAACCTTGGTGGCTTAGTGGGTAGAGTGGCTTTCTGGAAAACAAAGGGTATATCCGCTAGAAGATACTGTTTTTATTTGTTCTCCAATAATTCAGTAATTTATTTAACAAAATTATTTTTTATTTCATATAAATTATTATTATGGTAGCAATTTAAGAAGTCAAAATACTTCATTGACGCATTTTCAAATAATATTTTTTTCTTTGGCACATTTTTATTTTAATAAAATTAAAAATATTGAAACAAAAAAATAAATAAAAAAATATATTTAAAAATGCGGACGTTTGGTAAAATATAACATGATTGGAGGCAGGGTGATCTATTGAAGAACTTACGCTTACCACTTAGGGTATCGCCTATGCAAAGATTTGGATGATATTAATGCATATACTTGTGCCTCATGGAGCCTGCCATTTAGCAGTAGATCCCGCTATATATCTTTAAATAGACACTTATAAAAATATTATATATATTTTCGTCTCCCTTTCACTCACAGGTCCTGTCACTTTGAGCAGTAGAACCCGGGTTCTAACAGACACTGAAATACATTTAAAAAGTGTCGGTAGGAGACCAAAATCTTTCACTATTACTTCTTTTTTAATATATAGATATTAGGAAAGTAACAAATAATATTAAAAAATAACTTAAATACATACAAATAATTAAAGAAAATTAGCTAAAAAGATTAAGGTTTCGAATTCGGCCATCCCCGACTGTTTCCCCGCAAAAAAAAACTTATACTGACGGTCATTGGAACCCGCAAGAGTTCCAGTGGGTTCTACGACTGGAATCCGCCATAATACACTTTTGTTTGAATGAGATATTCCATCTACGTATTGTATAATATTTGTTATTAGTGAGAAAGGTTTTCCGACTGAGATATTTAGAACCACCAGAAAAATTATCAAGTAATACCGAATATCTAAAAATAAATTTTAAAAATTTCGAAAAGAGAGAGAGCGGCGGCAGACTTTCTTCGGATACTTCGTTTCTATCTTCGTTCGTCGGAAGCAATAAATTGGTTCTTGCCTTTCAAACTAACGTTCCGTGAAAAGAATTTTGGAACTGAGGGGTAAACATTTATCTGGGTGTTCCTCGCCGAGCCATAAAGCATGTGAGGCACATTACACAAGAATTTGAATCGATGCTATTTCAATATGTACTGCGCGTATCTTACAATATGTAAATAGTAGGACTCACCGTTTCATCTTGTGTCGTTCTACGGTCACGGCAATAGGACCAGAGAAGTCCACTCTGTTTATGAAAAAGGAACAGAGGAACGAAGAACCGACTCCGGCAAGTGAGCAGCAAGTGTTGTTGGTTATTTTTTGGTAAAACTATTCGATAATCCTTCGGACTTACAGACCTTATTTGTTTTCGAACTATACTTTGGATGCTACAGTTCTTTAAAAGAGAACCGTTTTCGTCCTTGAATGACTCGCCTTGTGCTATTTTGTACGAATAGACTTGATGAGTTCAAGCGTCTTCCTTTTGGGCTAAAGAATCCCCCAGCTACTTTCACTCTTGGCGGAGCTACAGAAGCGAGTGCAGAAAGGAGTCATTCTAATTGGGTATCTAAGTTTTGACTTGTACGAGAAGTTAGAACGAATTTTTACTGTACTGCGAGAGTGTGATATATACAAGTTATGGACTGCTTGTCCCCGAGAAGTCAAGACTATTCAATTTTACTGAAGTACAACAATTTTTGAGTCTGACCGTATATTTTCATCACAGTCATTCAAATGGCAGCACCGACGAGAGAAAGCATGACACCTAGTATATGTCACGAAGGACATTAAGCCGATCCCTGGAATCACCTGGAACCCTTTGCAATGGCAAACGGACATCAGACGAAAAGTAATTAGTTCTTATAAATGCTCCCCATTTCAGCATCTTCACGATATCCACGATATATCACAAAGAAACCATTAAAGAGCGTGCCTCAAGATCTGGAGCAGATCATGATGAGAAATGTCGAGATGAAGAAACAATGAACAGATGCTACAACTAGGCACAATAATTATCGAGCTGCAGCCGAAAGTAGATATGATACCAGACACTTAAAGTCAACCAGATATTTTAAATAGGATATTCCCAATGCACAACGTATGCATAAAATGCTAGTATGAACGTCCTGTGGATGACCCAGGTGACAAAGACTGAAAGGATAACTAACCCTTCGAACATCACGAGCAAGCCGAGGATCTTCCAGAAGAGAGCGAAGGTTATCATATGGTGGATAACTACGGCGGTTAGTCGTTTTTGGTAGATACTAGGTAAATGGTATGCTATCAAGTAGAACAATTAGGCCAAAGCAGGCGTATAGAAATGGAATTTGTGTGGTCTTCGCCTGTAAAAGTATTTTCAGAAATTTTGTCCAGCACTACAGTGAAGGTACAGGCCATGTTTCAAGCAAAAGGATTTTTAGTCCGATGGTGTTAGAATTTACATCAGAACGTGCTGAACTTCTCTTTTAGTCAAAACATTTCTTTTTAGCTTGGCGAACCTGAAAACATACTTAAACATACTTAAACAAACTAAAACAAATCTCAAATTTACTTTTCTTAGGTCCCTTGTAGGTTGTATTTTGGCTAAATCTCCGTTTAGTATGTTCAAGACTACGCGTGATGGGATGTCCAATTTCTGATATAGAAACCTCCAGTTGAGTATATTTGTTTGATTCTAATACCTTCTGATACCTTCATGACTTCCTTATCCCTTTTCATGCGACCGGTGTCCGGTCGATTAAGCTGTCTAGTTTGGGATGACAAAAATGTCTTGAACGTACAGCTGTTAAAGTGTTGCATGGTACGGCTTGTCCAGTTGCGCCATGTATTTTTTCGATGGCATCGTCGGTTAACAAAGTCGGGTAGGTCACTGTCTACCGCAGGAGATACACACCGAGCTCTACAGATTTTCACAGTTCTCGTCTCGGGCAAAGTGATACCATAACATACAAACTTCGCATAGCACACAACACTGTAGTATCCCAGAGATATCATGTTTTTGTTAAATTCGTTTATCGTTGACGGATAGAGTACTACATAGACAGAAAGAAGCGAAAATAATAGACGAATGGACAAAAATTTTAATGACGCCAATCGCAACGGGTTCAAGAATCCGATTCGCGAAATAAAAGTTGTTTCATCGCAAATGGAATTAAAATCATTTAGAAAGCACATCGCTAGAGGTATTTCTCAGCAAAGAAAATTCAGAATCTGGTGGTGAAGTTAAGGGTAAAGGATAGAGTGGTAGGCAATTCTTTAGCATGCATTCTGTTTAATGCAAAAGGTGACAGGCTGGAAGGGAGATAAGGGATAAGGGAGATAAACCATGGTCGGACCGATGGAAACCACGAAGAAGAGGTATAACCATATCTTAGATGTAGTTGATGCATTTACAAAATATGTGTGGTTGTATGCAATACAAAACACAGGTGCAGAAGAATCCCAAAATTGTTTAGATAGGCAAACAGTTGTATTTGTTAACTTTATCGTTATTGAAGATCACAGAATTTTTTAAATAGTATTGCGAATATACAGTATATGTTGATAACAACTGGTCCCCCGGGTGTTAATGGACAAGTTGATAGGATATCCTTAATATTGTAATTCCAATATCGGCATGGATGCGCTGAAAAACAGCAGCTCCTCATTAATTAAACATTGAAGTACAAAAGTACCTCCATTTCGACTAGCTACTATATTTCGACTTTTAACTGGTGTTAGTATGCGACCCAAAGGCTGGTCAGCATTTAAAGATTTTGGTAAAAGGCTGTAACTACTGAGTTAGACGATAAATGAAAATAGTTACCTGCACTTGTTATTAAACCCAAAAGATACTAATGCCGTTATTCAAGCTCTACATTTATTCTAAGGGGCGAAAAGCAAAACAAAAAAAACCCTTTGATTTCATAGCAATTGAATGTAAGCTTAAGGGTTATCTTAAAATTAAAAGGAAAGTATTTTTGTCCATATAATATACTAACAATTATGGCAGGAACAAAGTGGACGATATTGAAGGTCCGTTATGTACATCTTCTGAAACCGTCTTCATTAAAAAGATCAGGGTGAGCCCAATGCCAAGAAATTCGAATGTAGGATCCAGTATAAGTGGAAAGATGTTACAAAAAGACAAACAAGATTTTTTTTACCAGTATTACCAATATTTAAGAAAGCTATTTTAGTAGTAGGTTAGTAGTCTGGAGCAATCTTTGTAAAACACCTTTTTTAATAAACAAGATAATTAAGCCAATCTTAAGTAAACATATATATATAATACCTAAGTAGACATATATAATTAAGTAGACATAATAAGTTCGCGGTCCTAAGAAATAAATGTTGCCATGGCAATTTTTATTCGTTACTGGCTAAATAAGAAACACTGCGTTGGGTCATGTGTAATATAATATTACTTGCTAACCCCATAAACGTTGTCGTGCCATAACATAACATAACAGCAAATTTCAGTCATGCGCATTCTCATTATTTCCTTCGATTTGTTCGCCTGATCTTTGCGGTCTTCCATGTCTGATGCATCCCAAAAAAGAATCCTCCCTGCTCCTAAAAATTTAGGGAATAAAAATTATATGGTACACGATTCCCACGATTATTCTCCAATTACAATCAATGCTTTCATACAAGGCCGTGCTATAATATAAATAATAATTTATCTTTCGTTGGGACGCCCTTGAGCATTGGGCTTAACGGGATTTTGGCAACGCGTAGGGCAAAATTTGGCTCTCACTGGAGCTGGCTCGTGTTCCAGTGCTGTCAACAACTTTCCATGATAGTGCAACTCTCGTCGCAAACCCAAAAAGGCTTGGTAGCGCAACACCCTGAAATTAAAAAAAGCAGATGATGTTGCATGTAGATTTACGGTATGTATGTACATTTGCTTGTTGCTGGAATTGGAGAGCCAAAAAATTGTGTTATTGTTTAATACGTTCTACAAGAATCTTGTGCTCCGATTCGGATCAAGACAAAAATTTAAAAACACAAACATATTTTTACCAAAGCTTACAATGTTTTGAAATGTTTTCTTGAAAAAAATTATAACTTTTAGTACTGGTAAAGTGATGAAAAAAGTAGCGTATTATTGCGACACATTTTGTTACAGATGCATTAAGTTCGATGTTCAAAACGCTACGCTACTTCCTTAATATTAGAAGTAAATTAAGGAAAGGTTTCATTAATAACGGAAACGATTAAGGAATCGTTTTAATTGAATAAGTCGAAACTACTTAAGAGTAAGAAACATTTTATTTATAAAAATCCCGAATATCCTAAGCAATATTTTTTGCTCTATCCCTATCTCGCTCAAATTTTTATGTTCGGCTACGTTTTTTGCTATTGCTATTGCAATAGTTTTTCATTGGACAAAACTCCAAACAGAGCAAAGCACTTTCTTCTAGTTGGTATGCTACTCCTCTTTTCTGGCACTCGTCTGAGTTGCAGCAGTAGCAATTTTTATAAATATTTTTGCTACGAAGTAGAAAATGCAAGCCCTGATTGCCTCCCTTTTTTGATTAAAGGATTTTTTGTTTAAAGCTTCAGAGACCGTATGGGAGGTAACTACATTCATTGAATATTAAATTCAAAAATGGAATGCTATCTTTCTACGGAGTAGCAGTTTAAACACCCTTGCAGTTACATAGCGGTTTCTATTGTGTTTATATATCAGAGTATCAGATAAAGTTGGCCGACTCTTAGGGAGAGTTTCAGTTTACTTGAAATTTGGAATTATTTCCAACATATAAGCAAATTTAAAGCTTGTATCTTAATGGAAAGCTAGCTTCGGACGAAGTTTATGTACCTTTGCAGTTGTCGTCTTGACAAAAAAATGTTCCATAAAATCTTTTAATCAGTTTGTTTTAGAACCATGTTACTTTTATTAGGTGATTGTCTATTGCGAAAGTTAGCCTTGGCAGCATATTGAAAGTTGCTTCCTACTAAATCCTCGGTTTTTTCAATTTGGAGGCTTGCGTCGAACCTATAATAAGGGCTACTAAGGAAGAGTTTGACTGTGAGGAGCATTTGTCATCATATGCCCGGCTGGTTAATTTGCCGAGAATCGTATAGTCAGGTGTTGCCACACACTAGCGGTTAATCTTTTGGAAAGTAGCTTAATTACCAGGCGGTGAAAAAGATTTCAGACATTTGATCTCCCCCATAGATTTTAAATTAACTAATTAATACTAATTAAAACAATGTTAGATTAGTATATATTGGATTCGTTCATTGGAGCGTAACCAATCCTGTTAAGTAGAATATATGCTACAAAATTTGTTGAATGTCAAAAGACAGATTGCAAATAAAACTAAACTAAAAAAAAAAAAAAAAAAAAAAAAAAAAAAAAGGTATTGCCACGACTCTACTTCGTTGAACGGAAACTGGATCGTTACTCGAATCTAAGGGTCCAATTCTCCGCGTTTACTAAAGAGTACTTAGCACTGGGTCACATGTCCTTGGTGGCTGAGGGCTTGGGAAGCAGATGTGAGAATTTCCTGCCCTATCAATGCGTTTTAAAAGATGACAGTCTTACTAAGTTGTGAGTTGTGTTATACGGTTTTGCTGCTACTTCTTTTCGTTACTCACTTATCGATGTCTTGATGTGTAGGCCCGGCATAAGGACTAAATTACTGCATGCCCTGCTTCGATTCCGGTCACACCTAATCGCTAAATCAGGAGATATTTGCAAACATTGCTAAAGCCAAAAAGAAAAAACACATGTTTTATAGTTAAATTAAAAACAATTTAAAAACGGATTTGTTGGAAGTGTTTATTCAAGGAGTATTTACATTTACGCCTTACATGAAGGGATACAAAGCTCTAGTCGGAGGCCGCCGCAGAATCAAGGCTACGATCAGACGGATCTTGTCCCTTAGCTGAGCGCCTACCAGCAACTGAAACAACGGGTGATGTGGAGGTGTTGGTTGATCGTCTCGAAATCCCAAAGAGTGAATTCGAGAGACTTGGAGACGCAATGTCCAATCATGACACGATAGGAACGTAGACCCAGCCGACGACAACGAAGTTTACGATGAGTTCCAGGCGCATTCTCAATGCAAATAAGCGCTGCAGTTGCAGTTATTGCAGCAACAATAAAAACTATTTGAGGGCTTGTCCGTACAAAACGCTTGACTGATAGATACAACAGGCCATGGATCATGGTGGGCATATATTAATCTACAAAAGTTAATGCTTTTTTTTCATAATAATAATAATAATAATAATAATATTAATATTATTAATATTATTTGTTCATAGTGTTGAAACCGTTCAACCAAATTGTTCCGTAATAACACTTAAGGGTCAAAGTTAAAAAAAAAAAGTCAAACTCCATATAGCTCTATGGGGAGTAGTTAGGGCTGTCGCAAAATATGTTTGTGACCATTTTCGTTGTATGAAATGAAAATTCTATATGTTGTATAACTAACTAGTGCTTCAACGTAGTACAGTAGATCCAGCCCATGCCTGAATTTGTATAGTTTGATATTGCCTTGTTACTGTCGGTAATTTATTCTGTTGAGATAATAAAAAAATAAAAAAATTGACTTAACCTCAACTTAACATATTCTTAATATCCTATTGCAGTATCTCCTCTCCTCTTCTGTTGGTTTTGCTGATCGTACAGTTACTGCTGATTCGTATAAGCTTTAAACCACAATAAGTGTGCCCAATTGCAATCAATCTATGAATCTGGAATACTATACTTCTTGAGCCCTGGCACATAATTTAAATACCTGACAATCGATATCCTAATTCGATCCGCGACACGTATTGTACCTGTGTCAGATCGGCGGATAGATCACCGATAAGTTAGCGTTCAGAAAAGACACCAAGTTAAAGCCCCGTTGGTGGGTAAAGGCTGTAGATTTGTTAATTGTTATTATATAGTACTCCTTAGAGTTCCAGTTCGGGACTGTTTTACAATTGAATTTTTAAGTCTAAGAAAGGCGAAGCTTAGAGGGCTGCGCCGACGGCTACGTCGGCAGCGGCGCGGCTGGTTATGTATATGCTATGTATAAGGGCAAGACTTGCAACGTGCGCATATGTACATATAGATGGATTCGCACAGTTTAGCTGGAGAGAAACTATTCAGTATCTATCAACATTCATTGGGTGGTAATCAGTCGTTTGCACTTAAATTAAAATAAATAAATAAAAAAATGTTGATACTCTGTTGGTACAGTGTACAGTATGCGCATGCTACATTTTCCCTCTTTTCAAAAATAACGTAATAAAACGAAGTTATTTTCGAGGTTTTTTTTTTTTTTTTGATTATGTTTTTGTGTATGGCCATACTATTAGTTCTTTATTATTTTTTTGAACAAACATTTAATTAAATTTTGTGTATATATAAGCATAAATGTTAATATTGTTACAAATAAGAAGAGTCAAATATGTATATATGTTTATATGATTATTATTAATATTTTTTTTATTAAGTATTAAGTCGTTTATACTTTTGTCGTATTCAATTTTACGTTCTATGTTTCCCTTTTCTATTATTAACTTAGCTTGTTTATAAGCGATTTGAATTCTAAATTTGAATTCTTTTGCATAATCGTCTTTGTTTAATCGTCATTGTTTAAGAATTCTTCCATACAAACTCGTAAAGGCAATAGTCATGTACTAATGAAGGTGTAGTATTAAAACAATATGTAAAAAAATCCAACCATATGTTTCAATCATTTTTGTCTACCGAAATGTACGAACGAATCTATTCATTGAATGTTTGTGACTCCTTTCAATAGTTCCTAATGTCTGGGGGTGATGAGCTGTAGAGTGTATATTACTTATTTTCATATACTTACACAATTCATCAAAAAGTGAATTTTTGTAATCCGTACCTTTGTCCGTTATGAACGCCTTCATTGGACCGTACTTCAGTACAAAAAATTCAAATATTGCTTTAGCTACTGTTTTTGCGCTTTTATCTGGTACTGGTACCGTAACAAGGTATTTAGTTAAATCGCATATTACAGTAACTGTAAGTATTACATACTCATTGCCTTTTTCAGGTTTTGGTAATGGTCCAATTGTATTATCATTGGTGATTTTGTGTGTCTCGTTATTTTGGCTTGTTGGCATTTAGGACATTTTTTAACATGGTTTGCAACCATGTTTCATGTTTTTTCAAAAATAATGTTTTTTGTTGTGCCTGTATGTCCGCCTAGTATTGAATCGTCATGTAATGGAGACAGTATTCTTCTTCTTTTTCATTTATTATTTCGGTCACCGGGTTGAGTAGCACTACTCTTTAAACATATACTTTTTTTATTGCCCATATTTTTAAAAGAATCTTTTGAAACATGTTTAAAGATTTCTTCACTCAGTGCCATTTTTAGTGATCTAGTGATCTTGTTAATACCGACTATATTTTCAAGCTTTGAAAAAATTGATCTAGATCGAATATTCCATTGGTAGTCCATTGTTAGCCATCAACATTAATTCCTGCAACAATATTTTTCCCTTTTTAAGTGAACAATATGATTTTTTTATATGCAAGGTCACTACCTTTTTAACATGTTCATTGCGAACGACGTTATACATTTTTCGGCCAGAAGCTTTTTCTAGGGGTTGCATTGGCAATTCCCTTTCCCTTTATTTCCAGCGCAGGATTTCCGTCTACTTTAATATCTTGTGTAGCGGCTCCTGTAGCTAAGACGCTTGATTATTAAGCGGAGAATGGGTTTGCAAAAAAGGATTTCTGTCTACTTTAATATCTTGTGTAGCGGCGCCTGTAGCTAAGACGCTTGATTATGAAGCGGAGAATGGGTTTGCAAAAAGCCCGCATTTTAATTGCTGCACCGCGGCAACCCCATGAATTACAACGATGACCCTCGGTAAGCTCAACAGCTCTGATAGTCGATTCCGACTTTATTTTGGAAAAAAGTGGGGTTCGTGGGTTAATATTTTTATACCCTTGCAGAGGGTATTATAATTTTGATCAGAAGTGTGCAACGCAGTGAAGGAGACATCCAGGACCCCATAAAGTATATATATTCTGGATCAGGATCACCTCCTGAGTCGATATAAGCATGTCCGTCTGTCCGTCGGTCCGTCTGTCTGTCTGTTTCTACGCAAACTAGTCTCTCAGTTTTTGAGCTATCGTCTTGAAACTTTTCACACACCCTTCTTTCCTTTGCACGCAGTATATAAGTCGGAACGGCCGGGATCGGCCGACTATATCCTATAGCTGCCATATATCTGATTAATCGGAAATGCTATAACTTCCACGTTTTTGAAAATAGAAACTTGAAATTTGCACAAATGCCCTTTTATGGGAATCTAAGCCGATCTGGAAAATTTCATACGGATCGGCCGACTATATCTTATAGCTGCCTTATAACTGAACGATCGGAAATGCCCCAACTTGCGTGTTTTTGGGCGTAGAAGCGTCGGACTTCTTTTAAAATTCATTTTATACAAATCTAAGCTTGTTATGAATGTTTTTGTAAAGATCGGCTAACTATATCCGATAGTTACTATATCTTTAATTAATAGAAGCCGCTATTAAACTGCAAGGGTATATAAGCTTCGGCTCCGTCCGAAGTTAGCTTTCCATTCTCGTTAGTTCAATTGTTGTTTTATTCACTTGGGAAGGTCTAAGAATTGGTCCCTGAGTGCCCCTTTCTGGCGTCACAAGAAGAGTAAACAGGGCAGCACCCGCACTGTCGGCCAGCGGAACGCAAAACGTACCGATTGTGGCCGGCGGAGCGCGACTACTCGACTGATCGGCCAGCTGGGCACGCAACACCGCCCAGCGGAGAACCTTCAGGACCCATCAGCACCCACTCACACAGGAGTACCCCACAGAAACACCTGGATTGTGGCGACTCTTGACCCCCCTCCACGGCGACTAAGTCGCTTCCTCAATCTCGTTGTGCCCAACAAGTCTATAAAAGTGTAATCCCAGAGAAAAAATGCAAAAAAAAACAAAGTGCAGCGCCGGCTCATCTGAGGCCCAAACTGGGCAGAAAAAAAGTAGAAAGAAATTGTGAGAAAGAAATTATTATAAGGAGAATGGTAGAAAGAAATTGTTAAAAAGTGTTGAAAGAAGTTGTTATTGTCAATAAAAGGAAATTGTGTGAAGTGCTGCACATCAGATGAAGTTACCTAGCTACATATATGCTTAAGGCACTGAAATAGTATTATAACGAAAAAAAAAGTAAACGCTAACGTAAACATAAGCTGAAAGATAATTAATGGACAGTAAGAAAATCAAAAAGTAAAAATCAAACAAAACAAAACTGAAGAAAAGATGAAGTGCTCGAATGTTGTAGGCCTAAAGAAATTGATGAATTAATGTAAAGTCAGAAGACTGATATTAGTAAGTTGTTATCCATTGCGAAAAAAAAAAAAACGTGATACAGGCCAATTTTATATAAACCCCGTTTAGCTCGTCGAAGTCAACGTTCCAACGTTTCAATATTTACATTTCATTTTTTCTTTAAGCTTGTAGGTTAACGGAATAAGCACAAGCACTTGATCCCAGTCGGACTTTATGCAGTCGTTTGGTGCTGATGTGAGTAAGTGTCTTGATTTCAAGAGGAAGAGTTGGGAAATTACTTTCTTTTTCATAATTTTAAAGTCCTAAAAACAATCGAAATTTCGCACAATTTTTCATCTGCACAAACAAATACTGCATAAAATCTTGTGATTGGATTATTCAAAAACTCGGCCCTTTTATTTTCAGCTTAGTTATTCTTTTGTGAAATATTATTTAAAATACCATTAAAAAAAAAAAAAACAAAACTTTTACATAAATTTTTGCATATGCATAGATTAAAATGGAAATATTGCATATAGTTCTGTCTGTCTTTTACTCACAGGGCCACCCATTTAGACGTGGGACCCCCATGCAAATTAATTTTTGGCAGCAGGTTCCAGCAGTCATTGAAGTACATTTAAATGCCGAGCACTCTACCCTTTGACCAGATTATGTCACCCGCAACAAATTTTTATACTTATCCTGACGACCCGATGGCATTTGCCATAGTACATTTTCGTTTGTATGAAATGACCCATCTATGTATTTTATAATCTTGTATATTTTATATACATATATATAATAAAGTCCCCTAGGTGTTCACTTCCTAATCTTCAGTTCCAAGCGGAACCATACAGCATACATGCACAGGCGCAACGGCCAACCTTGGTGGCTTAGTGGGTAGAGTGGCTTTCTGGAAAACAAAGGGTATATCCGCTAGAAGATACTGTTTTTATTTGTTCTCCAATAATTCAGTAATTTATTTAACAAAATTATTTTTTATTTCATATAAATTATTATTATGGTAGCAATTTAAGAAGTCAAAATACTTCATTGACGCATTTTCAAATAATATTTTTTTCTTTGGCACATTTTTATTTTAATAAAATTAAAAATATTGAAACAAAAAAATAAATAAAAAAATATATTTAAAAATGCGGACGTTTGGTAAAATATAACATGATTGGAGGCAGGGTGATCTATTGAAGAACTTACGCTTACCACTTAGGGTATCGCCTATGCAAAGATTTGGATGATATTAATGCATATACTTGTGCCTCATGGAGCCTGCCATTTAGCAGTAGATCCCGCTATATATCTTTAAATAGACACTTATAAAAATATTATATATATTTTCGTCTCCCTTTCACTCACAGGTCCTGTCACTTTGAGCAGTAGAACCCGGGTTCTAACAGACACTGAAATACATTTAAAAAGTGTCGGTAGGAGACCAAAATCTTTCACTATTACTTCTTTTTTAATATATAGATATTAGGAAAGTAACAAATAATATTAAAAAATAACTTAAATACATACAAATAATTAAAGAAAATTAGCTAAAAAGATTAAGGTTTCGAATTCGGCCATCCCCGACTGTTTCCCCGCAAAAAAAAACTTATACTGACGGTCATTGGAACCCGCAAGAGTTCCAGTGGGTTCTACGACTGGAATCCGCCATAATACACTTTTGTTTGAATGAGATATTCCATCTACGTATTGTATAATATTTGTTATTAGTGAGAAAGGTTTTCCGACTGAGATATTTAGAACCACCAGAAAAATTATCAAGTAATACCGAATATCTAAAAATAAATTTTAAAAATTTCGAAAAGAGAGAGAGCGGCGGCAGACTTTCTTCGGATACTTCGTTTCTATCTTCGTTCGTCGGAAGCAATAAATTGGTTCTTGCCTTTCAAACTAACGTTCCGTGAAAAGAATTTTGGAACTGAGGGGTAAACATTTATCTGGGTGTTCCTCGCCGAGCCATAAAGCATGTGAGGCACATTACACAAGAATTTGAATCGATGCTATTTCAATATGTACTGCGCGTATCTTACAATATGTAAATAGTAGGACTCACCGTTTCATCTTGTGTCGTTCTACGGTCACGGCAATAGGACCAGAGAAGTCCACTCTGTTTATGAAAAAGGAACAGAGGAACGAAGAACCGACTCCGGCAAGTGAGCAGCAAGTGTTGTTGGTTATTTTTTGGTAAAACTATTCGATAATCCTTCGGACTTACAGACCTTATTTGTTTTCGAACTATACTTTGGATGCTACAGTTCTTTAAAAGAGAACCGTTTTCGTCCTTGAATGACTCGCCTTGTGCTATTTTGTACGAATAGACTTGATGAGTTCAAGCGTCTTCCTTTTGGGCTAAAGAATCCCCCAGCTACTTTCACTCTTGGCGGAGCTACAGAAGCGAGTGCAGAAAGGAGTCATTCTAATTGGGTATCTAAGTTTTGACTTGTACGAGAAGTTAGAACGAATTTTTACTGTACTGCGAGAGTGTGATATATACAAGTTATGGACTGCTTGTCCCCGAGAAGTCAAGACTATTCAATTTTACTGAAGTACAACAATTTTTGAGTCTGACCGTATATTTTCATCACAGTCATTCAAATGGCAGCACCGACGAGAGAAAGCATGACACCTAGTATATGTCACGAAGGACATTAAGCCGATCCCTGGAATCACCTGGAACCCTTTGCAATGGCAAACGGACATCAGACGAAAAGTAATTAGTTCTTATAAATGCTCCCCATTTCAGCATCTTCACGATATCCACGATATATCACAAAGAAACCATTAAAGAGCGTGCCTCAAGATCTGGAGCAGATCATGATGAGAAATGTCGAGATGAAGAAACAATGAACAGATGCTACAACTAGGCACAATAATTATCGAGCTGCAGCCGAAAGTAGATATGATACCAGACACTTAAAGTCAACCAGATATTTTAAATAGGATATTCCCAATGCACAACGTATGCATAAAATGCTAGTATGAACGTCCTGTGGATGACCCAGGTGACAAAGACTGAAAGGATAACTAACCCTTCGAACATCACGAGCAAGCCGAGGATCTTCCAGAAGAGAGCGAAGGTTATCATATGGTGGATAACTACGGCGGTTAGTCGTTTTTGGTAGATACTAGGTAAATGGTATGCTATCAAGTAGAACAATTAGGCCAAAGCAGGCGTATAGAAATGGAATTTGTGTGGTCTTCGCCTGTAAAAGTATTTTCAGAAATTTTGTCCAGCACTACAGTGAAGGTACAGGCCATGTTTCAAGCAAAAGGATTTTTAGTCCGATGGTGTTAGAATTTACATCAGAACGTGCTGAACTTCTCTTTTAGTCAAAACATTTCTTTTTAGCTTGGCGAACCTGAAAACATACTTAAACATACTTAAACAAACTAAAACAAATCTCAAATTTACTTTTCTTAGGTCCCTTGTAGGTTGTATTTTGGCTAAATCTCCGTTTAGTATGTTCAAGACTACGCGTGATGGGATGTCCAATTTCTGATATAGAAACCTCCAGTTGAGTATATTTGTTTGATTCTAATACCTTCTGATACCTTCATGACTTCCTTATCCCTTTTCATGCGACCGGTGTCCGGTCGATTAAGCTGTCTAGTTTGGGATGACAAAAATGTCTTGAACGTACAGCTGTTAAAGTGTTGCATGGTACGGCTTGTCCAGTTGCGCCATGTATTTTTTCGATGGCATCGTCGGTTAACAAAGTCGGGTAGGTCACTGTCTACCGCAGGAGATACACACCGAGCTCTACAGATTTTCACAGTTCTCGTCTCGGGCAAAGTGATACCATAACATACAAACTTCGCATAGCACACAACACTGTAGTATCCCAGAGATATCATGTTTTTGTTAAATTCGTTTATCGTTGACGGATAGAGTACTACATAGACAGAAAGAAGCGAAAATAATAGACGAATGGACAAAAATTTTAATGACGCCAATCGCAACGGGTTCAAGAATCCGATTCGCGAAATAAAAGTTGTTTCATCGCAAATGGAATTAAAATCATTTAGAAAGCACATCGCTAGAGGTATTTCTCAGCAAAGAAAATTCAGAATCTGGTGGTGAAGTTAAGGGTAAAGGATAGAGTGGTAGGCAATTCTTTAGCATGCATTCTGTTTAATGCAAAAGGTGACAGGCTGGAAGGGAGATAAGGGATAAGGGAGATAAACCATGGTCGGACCGATGGAAACCACGAAGAAGAGGTATAACCATATCTTAGATGTAGTTGATGCATTTACAAAATATGTGTGGTTGTATGCAATACAAAACACAGGTGCAGAAGAATCCCAAAATTGTTTAGATAGGCAAACAGTTGTATTTGTTAACTTTATCGTTATTGAAGATCACAGAATTTTTTAAATAGTATTGCGAATATACAGTATATGTTGATAACAACTGGTCCCCCGGGTGTTAATGGACAAGTTGATAGGATATCCTTAATATTGTAATTCCAATATCGGCATGGATGCGCTGAAAAACAGCAGCTCCTCATTAATTAAACATTGAAGTACAAAAGTACCTCCATTTCGACTAGCTACTATATTTCGACTTTTAACTGGTGTTAGTATGCGACCCAAAGGCTGGTCAGCATTTAAAGATTTTGGTAAAAGGCTGTAACTACTGAGTTAGACGATAAATGAAAATAGTTACCTGCACTTGTTATTAAACCCAAAAGATACTAATGCCGTTATTCAAGCTCTACATTTATTCTAAGGGGCGAAAAGCAAAACAAAAAAACCCTTTGATTTCATAGCAATTGAATGTAAGCTTAAGGGTTATCTTAAAATTAAAAGGAAAGTATTTTTGTCCATATAATATACTAACAATTATGGCAGGAACAAAGTGGACGATATTGAAGGTCCGTTATGTACATCTTCTGAAACCGTCTTCATTAAAAAGATCAGGGTGAGCCCAATGCCAAGAAATTCGAATGTAGGATCCAGTATAAGTGGAAAGATGTTACAAAAAGACAAACAAGATTTTTTTACCAGTATTACCAATATTTAAGAAAGCTATTTTAGTAGTAGGTTAGTAGTCTGGAGCAATCTTTGTAAAACACCTTTTTAATAAACAAGATAATTAAGCCAATCTTAAGTAAACATATATATATAATACCTAAGTAGACATATATAATTAAGTAGACATAATAAGTTCGCGGTCCTAAGAAATAAATGTTGCCATGGCAATTTTTATTCGTTACTGGCTAAATAAGAAACACTGCGTTGGGTCATGTGTAATATAATATTACTTGCTAACCCCATAAACGTTGTCGTGCCATAACATAACATAACAGCAAATTTCAGTCATGCGCATTCTCATTATTTCCTTCGATTTGTTCGCCTGATCTTTGCGGTCTTCCATGTCTGATGCATCCCAAAAAAGAATCCTCCCTGCTCCTAAAAATTTAGGGAATAAAAATTATATGGTACACGATTCCCACGATTATTCTCCAATTACAATCAATGCTTTCATACAAGGCCGTGCTATAATATAAATAATAATTTATCTTTCGTTGGGACGCCCTTGAGCATTGGGCTTAACGGGATTTTGGCAACGCGTAGGGCAAAAAAATAATAATAATAATTTTTGGCTAAAGCCAAAAAGAAAAAACACATGTTTTATAGTTAAATTAAAAACAATTTAAAAACGGATTTGTTGGAAGTGTTTATTCAAGGAGTATTTACATTTACGCCTTACATGAAGGGATACAAAGCTCTAGTCGGAGGCCGCCGCAGAATCAAGGCTACGATCAGACGGATCTTGTCCCTTAGCTGAGCGCCTACCAGCAACTGAAACAACGGGTGATGTGGAGGTGTTGGTTGATCGTCTCGAAATCCCAAAGAGTGAATTCGAGAGACTTGGAGACGCAATGTCCAATCATGACACGATAGGAACGTAGACCCAGCCGACGACAACGAAGTTTACGATGAGTTCCAGGCGCATTCTCAATGCAAATAAGCGCTGCAGTTGCAGTTATTGCAGCAACAATAAAAACTATTTGAGGGCTTGTCCGTACAAAACGCTTGACTGATAGATACAACAGGCCATGGATCATGGTGGGCATATATTAATCTACAAAAGTTAATGCTTTTTTTTCATAATAATAATAATAATAATAATAATATTAATATTATTAATATTATTTTTTCATAGTGTTGAAACCGTTCAACCAAATTGTTCCGTAATAACACTTAAGGGTCAAAGTTAAAAAAAAAAAGTCAAACTCCATATAGCTCTATGGGGAGTAGTTAGGGCTGTCGCAAAATATGTTTGTGACCATTTTCGTTGTATGAAATGAAAATTCTATACGTTGTATAACTAACTAGTGCTTCAACGTAGTACAGTAGATCCAGCCCATGCCTGAATTTGTATAGTTTGATATTGCCTTGTTACTGTCGGTAATTTATT
Source organism: Drosophila varians (assembly GCA_018150405.1). Taxonomy (NCBI): domain Eukaryota; kingdom Metazoa; phylum Arthropoda; class Insecta; order Diptera; family Drosophilidae; genus Drosophila; species Drosophila varians. The sequence goes on from JAECWK010000125.1 coordinate 20,991,181, forward strand.
CTGTTGAGATAATAAAAAAATAAAAAAATTGACTTAACCTCAACTTAACATATTCTTAATATCCTATTGCAGTATCTCCTCTCCTCTTCTGTTGGTTTTGCTGATCGTACAGTTACTGCTGATTCGTATAAGCTTTAAACCACAATAAGTGTGCCCAATTGCAATCAATCTATGAATCCGGAATACTATACTTCTTGAGCCCTGGCACATAATTTAAATACCTGACAATCGATATCCTAATTCGATCCGCGACACGTATTGTACCTGTGTCAGATCGGCGGATAGATCACCGATAAGTTAGCGTTCAGAAAAGACACCAAGTTAAAGCCCCGTTGGTGGGTAAAGGCTGTAGATTTGTTAATTGTTATTATATAGTACTCCTTAGAGTTCCAGTTCGGGACTGTTTTACAATTGAATTTTTAAGTCTAAGAAAGGCGAAGCTTAGAGGGCTGCGCCGACGGCTACGTCGGCAGCGGCGCGGCTGGTTATGTATATGCTATGTATAAGGGCAAGACTTGCAACGTGCGCATATGTACATATAGATGGATTCGCACAGTTTAGCTGGAGAGAAACTATTCAGTATCTATCAACATTCATTGGGTGGTAATCAGTCGTTTGCACTTAAATTAAAATAAATAAATAAAAAAATGTTGATACTCTGTTGGTACAGTGTACAGTATGCGCATGCTACATTTTCCCTCTTTTCAAAAATAACGTAATAAAAAAAATAACGTAAGAAGTTATTTTCGAGGTTTTTTTTTTTTTTTTTGATTATGTTTTTGTGTATGGCCATACTATTAGTTCTTTATTATTTTTTTTAACAAACATTTAATTAAATTTTGTGTATATATAAGCATAAATGTTAATATTGTTACAAATAAGAAGAGTCAAATATGTATATATGTTTATATGATTATTATTAATATTTTTTTTATTAAGTATTAAGTCGTTTATACTTTTGTCGTATTCAATTTTACGTTCTATGTTTCCCTTTTCTATTATTAACTTAGCTTGTTTATAAGCGATTTGAATTCTAAATTTGAATTCTTTTGCATAATCGTCTTTGTTTAATCGTCATTGTTTAAGAATTCTTCCATACAAACTCGTAAAGGCAATAGTCATGTACTAATGAAGGTGTAGTATTAAAACAATATGTAAAAAAATCCAACCATATGTTTCAATCATTTTTGTCTACCGAAATGTACGAACGAATCTATTCATTGAATGTTTGTGACTCCTTTCAATAGTTCCTAATGTCTGGGGGTGATGAGCTGTAGAGTGTATATTATTTATTTTCATATACTTACACAATTCATCAAAAAGTGAATTTTTGTAATCCGTACCTTTGTCCGTTATGAACGCCTTCATTGGACCGTACTTCAGTACAAAAAATTCAAATATTGCTTTAGCTACTGTTTTTGCGCTTTTATCTGGTACTGGTACCGTAACAAGGTATTTAGTTAAATCGCATATTACAGTAACTGTAAGTATTACATACTCATTGCCTTTTTCAGGTTTTGGTAATGGTCCAATTGTATTATCATTGGTGATTTTGTGTGTCTCGTTATTTTGGCTTGTTGGCATTTAGGACATTTTTTAACATGGTTTGCAACGTCACGTGTCATGTTTTTTCAAAAATAATGTTTTTTGTTGTGCCTGTATGTCCGCCTAGTATTGAATCGTCATGTAATGGAGACAGTATTCTTCTTCTTTTTCTTTTTCATTTATTATTTCGGTCACCGGGTTGAGTAGCACTACTCTTTAAACATATACTTTTTTTATTGCCCATATTTTTAAAAGAATCTTTTGAAACATGTTTAAAGATTTCTTCACTCAGTGCCATTTTTAGTGATCTAGTGATCTTGTTAATACCGACTATATTTTCAAGCTTTGAAAAAATTGATCTAGATCGAATATTCCATTGGTAGTCCATTGTTAGCCATCAACATTAATTCCTGCAACAATATTTTTCCCTTTTTAAGTGAACAATATGATTTTTTTATATGCAAGGTCACTACCTTTTTAACATGTTCATTGCGAACGACGTTATACATTTTTCGGCCAGAAGCTTTTTCTAGGGGTTGCATTGGCAATTCCCTTTCCCTTTATTTCCAGCGCAGGATTTCCGTCTACTTTAATATCTTGTGTAGCGGCTCCTGTAGCTAAGACGCTTGATTATTAAGCGGAGAATGGGTTTGCAAAAAAGGATTTCTGTCTACTTTAATATCTTGTGTAGCGGCGCCTGTAGCTAAGACGCTTGATTATGAAGCGGAGAATGGGTTTGCAAAAAGCCCGCATTTTAATTGCTGCACCGCGGCAACCCCATGAATTACAACGATGACCCTCGGTAAGCTCAACAGCTCTGATAGTCGATTCCGACTTTATTTTGGAAAAAAGTGGGGTTCGTGGGTTAATATTTTTATACCCTTGCAGAGGGTATTATAATTTTGATCAGAAGTGTGCAACGCAGTGAAGGAGACATCCAGGACCCCATAAAGTATATATATTCTGGATCAGGATCACCTCCTGAGTCGATATAAGCATGTCCGTCTGTCCGTCGGTCCGTCTGTCTGTCTGTTTCTACGCAAACTAGTCTCTCAGTTTTTGAGCTATCGTCTTGAAACTTTTCACACACCCTTCTTTCCTTTGCACGCAGTATATAAGTCGGAACGGCCGGGATCGGCCGACTATATCCTATAGCTGCCATATATCTGATTAATCGGAAATGCCCAAATGCCCTTTTATGGGAATCTAAGCCGATCTGGAAAATTTCATACGGATCGGCCGACTATATCCTATAGCTGCCTTATAACTGAACGATCGGAAATGCCCCAACTTGCGTGTTTTTGGGCGTAGAAGCGTCGGACTTCTTTTAAAATTCATTTTATACAAATCTAAGCTTGTTATGAATGTTTTTGTAAAGATCGGCTAACTATATCCGATAGTTACTATATCTTTAATTAATAGAAGCCGCTATTAAACTGCAAGGGTATATAAGCTTCGGCTCCGTCCGAAGTTAGCTTTCCATTCTCGTTAGTTCAATTGTTGTTTTATTCACTTGGGAAGGTCTAAGAATTGGTCCCTGAGTGCCCCTTTCTGGCGTCACAAGAAGAGTAAACAGGGCAGCACCCGCACTGTCGGCCAGCGGAACGCAAAACGTACCGATTGTGGCCGGCGGAGCGCGACTACTCGACTGATCGGCCAGCTGGGCACGCAACACCGCCCAGCGGAGAACCTTCAGGACCCATCAGCACCCACTCACACAGGAGTACCCCACAGAAACACCTGGATTGTGGCGACTCTTGACCCCCCTCCACGGCGACTAAGTCGCTTCCTCAATCTCGTTGTGCCCAACAAGTCTATAAAAGTGTAATCCCAGATAAAAAATGCAAAAAAAAACAAAGTGCAGCGCCGGCTCATCTGAGGCCCAAACTGGGCAGAAAAAAAAGTAGAAAGAAATTGTGAGAAAGAAATTATTATAAGGAGAATGGTAGAAAGAAATTGTTAAAAAGTGTTGAAAGAAGTTGTTATTGTCAATAAAAGGAAATTGTGTGAAGTGCTGCACATCAGATGAAGTTACCTAGCTACATATATGCTTAAGGCACTGAAATAGTATTATAACGTAAAAAAAAAAGTAAACGCTAACGTAAACATAAGCTGAAAGATAATTAATGGACAGTAAGAAAATCAAAAAGTAAAAATCAAACAAAACAAAACTGAAGAAAAGATGAAGTGCTCGAATGTTGTAGGCCTAAAGAAATTGATGAATTAATGTAAAGTCAGAAGACTGATATTAGTAAGTTGTTATCCATTGCGAAAGAAAAAAAAAACGTGATACAGGCCAATTTTATATAAACCCCGTTTAGCTCGTCGAAGTCAACGTTCCAGCGTTTCAATATTTACATTTCATTTTTTCTTTAAGCTTGTAGGTTAACGGAATAAGCACAAGCACTTGATCCCAGTCGGACTTTATGCAGTCGTTTGGTGCTGATGTGAGTAAGTGTCTTGATTTCAAGAGGAAGAGTTGGGAAATTACTTTCTTTTTCATAATTTTAAAGTCCTAAAAACAATCGAAATTTCGCACAATTTTTCATCTGCACAAACAAATACTGCATAAAATCTTGTGATTGGATTATTCAAAAACTCGGCCCTTTTATTTTCAGCTTAGTTATTCTTTTGTGAAATATTATTTAAAATACCATTAAAAAAAAAAAAACAAAACTTTTACATAAATTTTTGCATATGCATAGATTAAAATGGAAATATTGCATATAGTTCTGTCTGTCTTTTACTCACAGGGCCACCCATTTAGACGTGGGACCCCCATGCAAATTAATTTTTGGCAGCAGGTTCCAGCAGTCATTGAAGTACATTTAAATGCCGAGCACTCTACCCTTTGACCAGATTATGTCACCCGCAACAAATTTTTATACTTATCCTGACGACCCGATGGCATTTGCCATAGTACATTTTCGTTTGTATGAAATGACCCATCTATGTATTTTATAATCTTGTATATTTTATATACATATATATAATAAAGTCCCCTAGGTGTTCACTTCCTAATCTTCAGTTCCAAGCGGAACCATACAGCATACATGCACAGGCGCAACGGCCAACCTTGGTGGCTTAGTGGGTAGAGTGGCTTTCTGGAAAACAAAGGGTATATCCGCTAGAAGATACTGTTTTTATTTGTTCTCCAATAATTCAGTAATTTATTTAACAAAATTATTTTTTATTTCATATAAATTATTATTATGGTAGCAATTTAAGAAGTCAAAATACTTCATTGACGCATTTTCAAATAATATTTTTTTCTTTGGCACATTTTTATTTTAATAAAATTAAAAATATTGAAACAAAAAAAATAAATAAAAAAATATATTTAAAAATGCGGACGTTTGGTAAAATATAACATGATTGGAGGCAGGGTGATCTATTGAAGAACTTACGCTTACCACTTAGGGTATCGCCTATGCAAAGATTTGGATGATATTAATGCATATACTTGTGCCTCATGGAGCCTGCCATTTAGCAGTAGATCCCGCTATATATCTTTAAATAGACACTTATAAAAATATTATATATATTTTCGTCTCCCTTTCACTCACAGGTCCTGTCACTTTGAGCAGTAGAACCCGGGTTCTAACAGACACTGAAATACATTTAAAAAGTGTCGGTAGGAGACCAAAATCTTTCACTATTACTTCTTTTTTAATATATAGATATTAGGAAAGTAACAAATAATATTAAAAAATAACTTAAATACATACAAATAATTAAAGAAAATTAGCTAAAAAGATTAAGGTTTCGAATTCGGCCATCCCCGACTGTTTCCCCGCAAAAAAAAACTTATACTGACGGTCATTGGAACCCGCAAGAGTTCCAGTGGGTTCTACGACTGGAATCCGCCATAATACACTTTTGTTTGAATGAGATATTCCATCTACGTATTGTATAATATTTGTTATTAGTGAGAAAGGTTTTCCGACTGAGATATTTAGAACCACCAGAAAAATTATCAAGTAATACCGAATATCTAAAAATAAATTTTAAAAATTTCGAAAAGAGAGAGAGCGGCGGCAGACTTTCTTCGGATACTTCGTTTCTATCTTCGTTCGTCGGAAGCAATAAATTGGTTCTTGCCTTTCAAACTAACGTTCCGTGAAAAGAATTTTGGAACTGAGGGGTAAACATTTATCTGGGTGTTCCTCGCCGAGCCATAAAGCATGTGAGGCACATTACACAAGAATTTGAATCGATGCTATTTCAATATGTACTGCGCGTATCTTACAATATGTAAATAGTAGGACTCACCGTTTCATCTTGTGTCGTTCTACGGTCACGGCAATAGGACCAGAGAAGTCCACTCTGTTTATGAAAAAAGGAACAGAGGAACGAAGAACCGACTCCGGCAAGTGAGCAGCAAGTGTTGTTGGTTATTTTTTGGTAAAACTATTCGATAATCCTTCGGACTTACAGACCTTATTTGTTTTCGAACTATACTTTGGATGCTACAGTTCTTTAAAAGAGAACCGTTTTCGTCCTTGAATGACTCGCCTTGTGCTATTTTGTACGAATAGACTTGATGAGTTCAAGCGTCTTCCTTTTGGGCTAAAGAATCCCCCAGCTACTTTCACTCTTGGCGGAGCTACAGAAGCGAGTGCAGAAAGGAGTCATTCTAATTGGGTATCTAAGTTTTGACTTGTACGAGAAGTTAGAACGAATTTTTACTGTACTGCGAGAGTGTGATATATACAAGTTATGGACTGCTTGTCCCCGAGAAGTCAAGACTATTCAATTTTACTGAAGTACAACAATTTTTGAGTCTGACCGTATATTTTCATCACAGTCATTCAAATGGCAGCACCGACGAGAGAAAGCATGACACCTAGTATATGTCACGAAGGACATTAAGCCGATCCCTGGAATCACCTGGAACCCTTTGCAATGGCAAACGGACATCAGACGAAAAGTAATTAGTTCTTATAAATGCTCCCCATTTCAGCATCTTCACGATATCCACGATATATCACAAAGAAACCATTAAAGAGCGTGCCTCAAGATCTGGAGCAGATCATGATGAGAAATGTCGAGATGAAGAAACAATGAACAGATGCTACAACTAGGCACAATAATTATCGAGCTGCAGCCGAAAGTAGATATGATACCAGACACTTAAAGTCAACCAGATATTTTAAATAGGATATTCCCAATGCACAACGTATGCATAAAATGCTAGTATGAACGTCCTGTGGATGACCCAGGTGACAAAGACTGAAAGGATAACTAACCCTTCGAACATCACGAGCAAGCCGAGGATCTTCCAGAAGAGAGCGAAGGTTATCATATGGTGGATAACTACGGCGGTTAGTCGTTTTTGGTAGATACTAGGTAAATGGTATGCTATCAAGTAGAACAATTAGGCCAAAGCAGGCGTATAGAAATGGAATTTGTGTGGTCTTCGCCTGTAAAAGTATTTTCAGAAATTTTGTCCAGCACTACAGTGAAGGTACAGGCCATGTTTCAAGCAAAAGGATTTTTAGTCCGATGGTGTTAGAATTTACATCAGAACGTGCTGAACTTCTCTTTTAGTCAAAACATTTCTTTTTAGCTTGGCGAACCTGAAAACATACTTAAACATACTTAAACAAACTAAAACAAATCTCAAATTTACTTTTCTTAGGTCCCTTGTAGGTTGTATTTTGGCTAAATCTCCGTTTAGTATGTTCAAGACTACGCGTGATGGGATGTCCAATTTCTGATATAGAAACCTCCAGTTGAGTATATTTGTTTGATTCTAATACCTTCTGATACCTTCATGACTTCCTTATCCCTTTTCATGCGACCGGTGTCCGGTCGATTAAGCTGTCTAGTTTGGGATGACAAAAATGTCTTGAACGTACAGCTGTTAAAGTGTTGCATGGTACGGCTTGTCCAGTTGCGCCATGTATTTTTTCGATGGCATCGTCGGTTAACAAAGTCGGGTAGGTCACTGTCTACCGCAGGAGATACACACCGAGCTCTACAGATTTTCACAGTTCTCGTCTCGGGCAAAGTGATACCATAACATACAAACTTCGCATAGCACACAACACTGTAGTATCCCAGAGATATCATGTTTTTGTTAAATTCGTTTATCGTTGACGGATAGAGTACTACATAGACAGAAAGAAGCGAAAATAATAGACGAATGGACAAAAATTTTAATGACGCCAATCGCAACGGGTTCAAGAATCCGATTCGCGAAATAAAAGTTGTTTCATCGCAAATGGAATTAAAATCATTTAGAAAGCACATCGCTAGAGGTATTTCTCAGCAAAGAAAATTCAGAATCTGGTGGTGAAGTTAAGGGTAAAGGATAGAGTGGTAGGCAATTCTTTAGCATGCATTCTGTTTAATGCAAAAGGTGACAGGCTGGAAGGGAGATAAGGGATAAGGGAGATAAACCATGGTCGGACCGATGGAAACCACGAAGAAGAGGTATAACCATATCTTAGATGTAGTTGATGCATTTACAAAATATGTGTGGTTGTATGCAATACAAAACACAGGTGCAGAAGAATCCCAAAATTGTTTAGATAGGCAAACAGTTGTATTTGTTAACTTTATCGTTATTGAAGATCACAGAATTTTTTAAATAGTATTGCGAATATACAGTATATGTTGATAACAACTGGTCCCCGGGTGTTAATGGACAAGTTGATAGGATATCCTTAATATTGTAATTCCAATATCGGCATGGATGCGCTGAAAAACAGCAGCTCCTCATTAATTAAACATTGAAGTACAAAAGTACCTCCATTTCGACTAGCTACTATATTTCGACTTTTAACTGGTGTTAGTATGCGACCCAAAGGCTGGTCAGCATTTAAAGATTTTGGTAAAAGGCTGTAACTACTGAGTTAGACGATAAATGAAAATAGTTACCTGCACTTGTTATTAAACCCAAAAGATACTAATGCCGTTATTCAAGCTCTACATTTATTCTAAGGGGCGAAAAGCAAAACAAAAAAACCCTTTGATTTCATAGCAATTGAATGTAAGCTTAAGGGTTATCTTAAAATTAAAAGGAAAGTATTTTTGTCCATATAATATACTAACAATTATGGCAGGAACAAAGTGGACGATATTGAAGGTCCGTTATGTACATCTTCTGAAACCGTCTTCATTAAAAAGATCAGGGTGAGCCCAATGCCAAGAAATTCGAATGTAGGATCCAGTATAAGTGGAAAGATGTTACAAAAAGACAAACAAGATTTTTTTACCAGTATTACCAATATTTAAGAAAGCTATTTTAGTAGTAGGTTAGTAGTCTGGAGCAATCTTTGTAAAACACCTTTTTTAATAAACAAGATAATTAAGCCAATCTTAAGTAAACATATATATATAATACCTAAGTAGACATATATAATTAAGTAGACATAATAAGTTCGCGGTCCTAAGAAATAAATGTTGCCATGGCAATTTTTATTCGTTACTGGCTAAATAAGAAACACTGCGTTGGGTCATGTGTAATATAATATTACTTGCTAACCCCATAAACGTTGTCGTGCCATAACATAACATAACAGCAAATTTCAGTCATGCGCATTCTCATTATTTCCTTCGATTTGTTCGCCTGATCTTTGCGGTCTTCCATGTCTGATGCATCCCAAAAAAGAATCCTCCCTGCTCCTAAAAATTTAGGGAATAAAAATTATATGGTACACGATTCCCACGATTATTCTCCAATTACAATCAATGCTTTCATACAAGGCCGTGCTATAATATAAATAATAATTTATCTTTCGTTGGGACGCCCTTGAGCATTGGGCTTAACGGGATTTTGGCAACGCGTAGGGCAAAATTTGGCTCTCACTGGAGCTGGCTCGTGTTCCAGTGCTGTCAACAACTTTCCATGATAGTGCAACTCTCGTCGCAAACCCAAAAAGGCTTGGTAGCGCAACACCCTGAAATTAAAAAAAGCAGATGATGTTGCATGTAGATTTACGGTATGTATGTACATTTGCTTGTTGCTGGAATTGGAGAGCCAAAAATTGTGTTATTGTTTAATACGTTCTACAAGAATCTTGTGCTCCGATTCGGATCAAGACAAAAATTTAAAAACACAAACATATTTTTACCAAAGCTTACAATGTTTTGAAATGTTTTCTTGAAAAAAATTATAACTTTTAGTACTGGTAAAGTGATGAAAAAAGTAGCGTATTATTGCGACACATTTTGTTACAGATGCATTAAGTTCGATGTTCAAAACGCTACGCTACTTCCTTAATATTAGAAGTAAATTAAGGAAAGGTTTCATTAATAACGGAAACGATTAAGGAATCGTTTTAATTGAATAAGTCGAAACATACTTAAGAGTAAGAAACATTTTATTTATAAAAATCCCGAATATCCTAAGCAATATTTTTTGCTCTATCCCTATCTCGCTCAAATTTTTATGTTCGGCTACGTTTTTTGCTATTGCTATTGCAATAGTTTTTCATTGGACAAAACTCCAAACAGAGCAAAGCACTTTCTTCTAGTTGGTATGCTACTCCTCTTTTCTGGCACTCGTCTGAGTTGCAGCAGTAGCAATTTTTATAAATATTTTTGCTACGAAGTAGAAAATGCAAGCCCTGATTGCCTCCCTTTTTTGATTAAAGGATTTTTTGTTTAAAGCTTCAGAGACCGTATGGGAGGTAACTACATTCATTGAATATTAAATTCAAAAATGGAATGCTATCTTTCTACGGAGTAGCAGTTTAAACACCCTTGCAGTTACATAGCGGTTTCTATTGTGTTTATATATCAGAGTATCAGATAAAGTTGGCCGACTCTTAGGGAGAGTTTCAGTTTACTTGAAATTTGGAATTATTTCCAACATATAAGCAAATTTAAAGCTTGTATCTTAATGGAAAGCTAGCTTCGGACGAAGTTTATGTACCTTTGCAGTTGTCGTCTTGACAAAAAAATGTTCCATAAAATCTTTTAATCAGTTTGTTTTAGAACCATGTTACTTTTATTAGGTGATTGTCTATTGCGAAAGTTAGCCTTGGCAGCATATTGAAAGTTGCTTCCTACTAAATCCTCGGTTTTTTCAATTTGGAGGCTTGCGTCGAACCTATAATAAGGGCTACTAAGGAAGAGTTTGACTGTGAGGAGCATTTGTCATCATATGCCCGGCTGGTTAATTTGCCGAGAATCGTATAGTCAGGTGTTGCCACACACTAGCGGTTAATCTTTTGGAAAGTAGCTTAATTACCAGGCGATGAAAAAGATTTCAGACATTTGATCTCCCCCATAGATTTTAAATTAACTAATTAATACTAATTAAAACAATGTTAGATTAGTATATATTGGATTCGTTCATTGGAGCGTAACCAATCCTGTTAAGTAGAATATATGCTACAAAATTTGTTGAATGTCAAAAGACAGATTGCAAATAAAACTAAACTAAAAAAAAAAAAAAAAAAAAAAAAAAGGTATTGCCACGACTCTACTTCGTTGAACGGAAACTGGATCGTTACTCGAATCTAAGGGTCCAATTCTCCGCGTTTACTAAAGAGTACTTAGCACTGGGTCACATGTCCTTGGTGGCTGAGGGCTTGGGAAGCAGATGTGAGAATTTCCTGCCCTATCAATGCGTTTTAAAAGATGACAGTCTTACTAAGTTGTGAGTTGTGTTATACGGTTTTGGTTACTCACTTATCGATGTCTTGATGTGTAGGCCCGGCATAAGGACTAAATTACTGCATGCCCTGCTTCGATTCCGGTCACACCTAATCGCTAAATCAGGAGATATTTGCAAACATTGCTAAAGCCAAAAAGAAAAAACACATGTTTTATAGTTAAATTAAAAACAATTTAAAAACGGATTTGTTGGAAGTGTTTATTCAAGGAGTATTTACATTTACGCCTTACATGAAGGGATACAAAGCTCTAGTCGGAGGCCGCCGCAGAATCAAGGCTACGATCAGACGGATCTTGTCCCTTAGCTGAGCGCCTACCAGCAACTGAAACAACGGGTGATGTGGAGGTGTTGGTTGATCGTCTCGAAATCCCAAAGAGTGAATTCGAGAGACTTGGAGACGCAATGTCCAATCATGACACGATAGGAACGTAGACCCAGCCGACGACAACGAAGTTTACGATGAGTTCCAGGCGCATTCTCAATGCAAATAAGCGCTGCAGTTGCAGTTATTGCAGCAACAATAAAAACTATTTGAGGGCTTGTCCGTACAAAACGCTTGACTGATAGATACAACAGGCCATGGATCATGGTGGGCATATATTAATCTACAAAAGTTAATGCTTTTTTTTCATAATAATAATAATAATAATAATAATATTAATATTATTAATATTATTTTTTCATAGTGTTGAAACCGTTCAACCAAATTGTTCCGTAATAACACTTAAGGGTCAAAGTTAAAAAAAAAAAGTCAAACTCCATATAGCTCTATGGGGAGTAGTTAGGGCTGTCGCAAAATATGTTTGTGACCATTTTCGTTGTATGAAATGAAAATTCTATATGTTGTATAACTAACTAGTGCTTCAACGTAGTACAGTAGATCCAGCCCATGCCTGAATTTGTATAGTTTGATATTGCCTTGTTACTGTCGGTAATTTATTCTGTTGAGATAATAAAAAAATAAAAAAATTGACTTAACCTCAACTTAACATATTCTTAATATCCTATTGCAGTATCTCCTCTCCTCTTCTGTTGGTTTTGCTGATCGTACAGTTACTGCTGATTCGTATAAGCTTTAAACCACAATAAGTGTGCCCAATTGCAATCAATCTATGAATCCGGAATACTATACTTCTTGAGCCCTGGCACATAATTTAAATACCTGACAATCGATATCCTAATTCGATCCGCGACACGTATTGTACCTGTGTCAGATCGGCGGATAGATCACCGATAAGTTAGCGTTCAGAAAAGACACCAAGTTAAAGCCCCGTTGGTGGGTAAAGGCTGTAGATTTGTTAATTGTTATTATATAGTACTCCTTAGAGTTCCAGTTCGGGACTGTTTTACAATTGAATTTTTAAGTCTAAGAAAGGCGAAGCTTAGAGGGCTGCGCCGACGGCTACGTCGGCAGCGGCGCGGCTGGTTATGTATATGCTATGTATAAGGGCAAGACTTGCAACGTGCGCATATGTACATATAGATGGATTCGCACAGTTTAGCTGGAGAGAAACTATTCAGTATCTATCAACATTCATTGGGTGGTAATCAGTCGTTTGCACTTAAATTAAAATAAATAAATAAAAAAATGTTGATACTCTGTTGGTACAGTGTACAGTATGCGCATGCTACATTTTCCCTCTTTTCAAAAATAACGTAATAAAACGAAGTTATTTTCGAGGTTTTTTTTTTTTTTGATTATGTTTTTGTGTATGGCCATACTATTAGTTCTTTATTATTTTTTTTAACAAACATTTAATTAAATTTTGTGTATATATAAGCATAAATGTTAATATTGTTACAAATAAGAAGAGTCAAATATGTATATATGTTTATATGATTATTATTAATATTTTTTTTTATTAAGTATTAAGTCGTTTATACTTTTGTCGTATTCAATTTTACGTTCTATGTTTCCCTTTTCTATTATTAACTTAGCTTGTTTATAAGCGATTTGAATTCTAAATTTGAATTCTTTTGCATAATCGTCTTTGTTTAATCGTCATTGTTTAAGAATTCTTCCATACAAACTCGTAAAGGCAATAGTCATGTACTAATGAAGGTGTAGTATTAAAACAATATGTAAAAAAATCCAACCATATGTTTCAATCATTTTTGTCTACCGAAATGTACGAACGAATCTATTCATTGAATGTTTGTGACTCCTTTCAATAGTTCCTAATGTCTGGGGGTGATGAGCTGTAGAGTGTATATTACTTATTTTCATATACTTACACAATTCATCAAAAAGTGAATTTTTGTAATCCGTACCTTTGTCCGTTATGAACGCCTTCATTGGACCGTACTTCAGTACAAAAAATTCAAATATTGCTTTAGCTACTGTTTTTGCGCTTTTATCTGGTACTGGTACCGTAACAAGGTATTTAGTTAAATCGCATATTACAGTAACTGTAAGTATTACATACTCATTGCCTTTTTCAGGTTTTGGTAATGGTCCAATTGTATTATCATTGGTGATTTTGTGTGTCTCGTTATTTTGGCTTGTTGGCATTTAGGACATTTTTTAACATGGTTTGCAACGTCACGTGTCATGTTTTTTCAAAAATAATGTTTTTTGTTGTGCCTGTATGTCCGCCTAGTATTGAATCGTCATGTAATGGAGACAGTATTCTTCTTCTTTTTCTTTTTCATTTATTATTTCGGTCACCGGGTTGAGTAGCACTACTCTTTAAACATATACTTTTTTTATTGCCCATATTTTTAAAAGAATCTTTTGAAACATGTTTAAAGATTTCTTCACTCAGTGCCATTTTTAGTGATCTAGTGATCTTGTTAATACCGACTATATTTTCAAGCTTTGAAAAAATTGATCTAGATCGAATATTCCATTGGTAGTCCATTGTTAGCCATCAACATTAATTCCTGCAACAATATTTTTCCCTTTTTTAAGTGAACAATATGATTTTTTTATATGCAAGGTCACTACCTTTTTAACATGTTCATTGCGAACGACGTTATACATTTTTCGGCCAGAAGCTTTTTCTAGGGGTTGCATTGGCAATTCCCTTTCCCTTTATTTCCAGCGCAGGATTTCCGTCTACTTTAATATCTTGTGTAGCGGCTCCTGTAGCTAAGACGCTTGATTATTAAGCGGAGAATGGGTTTGCAAAAAGGATTTCTGTCTACTTTAATATCTTGTGTAGCGGCGCCTGTAGCTAAGACGCTTGATTATGAAGCGGAGAATGGGTTTGCAAAAAGCCCGCATTTTAATTGCTGCACCGCGGCAACCCCATGAATTACAACGATGACCCTCGGTAAGCTCAACAGCTCTGATAGTCGATTCCGACTTTATTTTGGAAAAAAATGGGGTTCGTGGGTTAATATTTTTATACCCTTGCAGAGGGTATTATAATTTTGATCAGAAGTGTGCAACGCAGTGAAGGAGACATCCAGGACCCCATAAAGTATATATATTCTGGATCAGGATCACCTCCTGAGTCGATATAAGCATGTCCGTCTGTCCGTCGGTCCGTCTGTCTGTCTGTTTCTACGCAAACTAGTCTCTCAGTTTTTGAGCTATCGTCTTGAAACTTTTCACACACCCTTCTTTCCTTTGCACGCAGTATATAAGTCGGAACGGCCGGGATCGGCCGACTATATCCTATAGCTGCCATATATCTGATTAATCGGAAATGCTATAACTTCCACGTTTTTGAAAATAGAAACTTGAAATTTGCACAAATGCCCTTTTATGGGAATCTAAGCCGATCTGGAAAATTTCATACGGATCGGCCGACTATATCCTATAGCTGCCTTATAACTGAACGATCGGAAATGCCCCAACTTGCGTGTTTTTGGGCGTAGAAGCGTCGGACTTCTTTTAAAATTCATTTTATACAAATCTAAGCTTGTTATGAATGTTTTTGTAAAGATCGGCTAACTATATCCGATAGTTACTATATCTTTAATTAATAGAAGCCGCTATTAAACTGCAAGGGTATATAAGCTTCGGCTCCGTCCGAAGTTAGCTTTCCATTCTCGTTAGTTCAATTGTTGTTTTATTCACTTGGGAAGGTCTAAGAATTGGTCCCTGAGTGCCCCTTTCTGGCGTCACAAGAAGAGTAAACAGGGCAGCACCCGCACTGTCGGCCAGCGGAACGCAAAACGTACCGATTGTGGCCGGCGGAGCGCGACTACTCGACTGATCGGCCAGCTGGGCACGCAACACCGCCCAGCGGAGAACCTTCAGGACCCATCAGCACCCACTCACACAGGAGTACCCCACAGAAACACCTGGATTGTGGCGACTCTTGACCCCCCTCCACGGCGACTAAGTCGCTTCCTCAATCTCGTTGTGCCCAACAAGTCTATAAAAGTGTAATCCCAGATAAAAAATGCAAAAAAAAACAAAGTGCAGCGCCGGCTCATCTGAGGCCCAAACTGGGCAGAAAAAAAAGTAGAAAGAAATTGTGAGAAAGAAATTATTATAAGGAGAATGGTAGAAAGAAATTGTTAAAAAGTGTTGAAAGAAGTTGTTATTCTCAATAAAAGGAAATTGTGTGAAGTGCTGCACATCAGATGAAGTTACCTAGCTACATATATGCTTAAGGCACTGAAATAGTATTATAACGTAAAAAAAAAAGTAAACGCTAACGTAAACATAAGCTGAAAGATAATTAATGGACAGTAAGAAAATCAAAAAGTAAAAATCAAACAAAACAAAACTGAAGAAAAGATGAAGTGCTCGAATGTTGTAGGCCTAAAGAAATTGATGAATTAATGTAAAGTCAGAAGACTGATATTAGTAAGTTGTTATCCATTGCGAAAGAAAAAAAAAACGTGATACAGGCCAATTTTATATAAACCCCGTTTAGCTCGTCGAAGTCAACGTTCCAGCGCTTCGCCGGAGATCGATCCCCGTCGCAGGAGCTCTGTGAGTATGTAAAAGACAAAAAAAACACAACAAAAAAAAAATTAAAAAAAAGAAAGCCGCTCATATAAGATTTGCCTACATTCATTGGACCTACTTCGCAAACAAACGACAACAAAGAAAACAAAAAGAAAAAAAAAATAAAGAAAACAAAATATGTATATGTAAAAGAAAAGAAAATTCATGTAAAACCAGATAATTAAAATGATAGTGTAAAGTAAAGTAAAGTCACCCAAGTACTAACTTAAAGCTCATGAGATTAGGAATTAAGGAAAGGAATTAAGAGTCGATTTAATGTTTCGAGAACGAATAAATAAATATCAAACAAGTCGAATTTTTTGTATTATTCTAGAGATCCTTAGTTAAGGTCAAGCATTCTAGCATTTAGTCATATTATAAACATATATATTAAGTATAAACCTATGTGTAGCTCTTTTAATCCCCAACCTAATCTATAATTACACCTAAGATGCCTCTTTCTGAATTTGTTAGTGATTAAAGTAATTTAAAATGAACTAAGTTCGTCGCAATCAGCCGATCAAAGTCAATGACTTATCCAACTAAGGGGGTAAAAAGGGATCACCAGAGTCAGTCTCTGTTGCTGTGACCGACGGTAGGGAGGGGCATTTAATACCATGTGACATCAGTGGTAGCTTTTCCAAAATCTCTTATTCTTCTATCTCCTTCTCTCTCCCCTTTAATCTTTTAATTTTTCCCTTCTTCTATTCCTTGGATAGCAGACTCAGACGATTGCTTATGTATTATCTCTCCCGGTTAGAGTTCTAGCATTTTTTTTTTTTTTTTTTGTTGTCGCAGCACGCTCAATTCTGGTCTTAAACATTATTACGAGCAGCGAAATGCGAAATCAGTACAAGACCACCACCCCCAAAGCCGACGAGCTAGAGCCGGAAACTAAAGCGGGCCCTGCAAGCATAGACACCCGCTAGTCCATGGACAACTTTCGTTGCACGTTACTCTTGTAATGACTTTAAGTACATTTCTGTTTATGGTTTTTAGTTCGTCAATAGTTATTCTTGATAATGCGTTTGCCACATAGGTTTTTTTTCCTGGAGA
Organism: Drosophila varians; assembly: GCA_018150405.1. Classification (NCBI taxonomy): domain Eukaryota; kingdom Metazoa; phylum Arthropoda; class Insecta; order Diptera; family Drosophilidae; genus Drosophila; species Drosophila varians. The sequence continues at coordinate 21,008,322 of JAECWK010000125.1, forward strand.
TTTTTTTTTTTCCTTATTTGCATTCCAGATTTGTATGGTCTAAAATAATTTTTTGCCCAATGAAACGCAGATAATTCCTGTTCGGTTGTTGGTTTGTTACTTTCCCTTATAGTTAACGTTTTTGATGCATATGCTACTGGAAGATCTATGCCATCATAAGATTGCGTTAGTACTGCTCCGCGTGCTCTTTTGCTTGCGTCTGTTGTTATGCAATTGATGTCAGGATAGTGCAATAATGTGAGTTGAATCAATGCATTTTATCCAACTGATATCCAATAGAATTTGACATTTTTCTTGTACAAGTGAGTTAGGTGTCTTAAATATGTAGAGGAATTTGAAATGAATCGTCTATAGTAATTACAGAAAGCGACGAACCTTCTTGCTTAATTTGCATCGGACGGAACTGGATATTTATTTATTATTCTTTCTCATCAGGTAGAATATGTTGCATTCTGTGCATTTATGACCTAGGAATGTGACTTTGTGCATGAAGAATGAATATGGATCGATATAGTTTAAGGTTGATTCCGATGATTCTACTATATCATCTTTTATTGATATTTCTACTTGTCTATTTCTTCCCTTTGACTTTGTGGTATTCTAAAATTTTTAATTAAACCGGATTATCATCTTTAATTCATAAGTTTTGTTCATAAAAGTTATTCGCCGTTATTGGTTCATTTTCTATTCCGAATATATCTGTAGATTCGGCACATAATTGTGTGAGGGTGCTTTTGTAAAGTTTTGGAAAATTCTTTGATAATTTATTGAGTACCTAATTTTTTCTTGTTGCTATTTCATATTTCATATGTTTATGGTGTTTTAAAGTTTTCCAATGGTAATCTATCTACTTTTTACTTTTATCTACTTTGACTATTTTGGTCGTATTTTTTTGTGTTTAGAAATCGGACAAAGGTGTTATCTGAATTTGCAATTTTGGTAGCTATTATTATGCCATCCTCTAGACATTGATTTCCTCCTCGGTTACCTCTGTTATTGTTTTAACCTCGATTTTGGTTGTAGTTGTTATTATAGTTAGGTCTAAAGGACTGGTTATAGTTTTGATTATAGTTTTGACCTCGGTAGTTATTAAATTGGCCTCTACCCCGATAATTTCCTTGGTGGTAGAAGCCTCTGCACCTCTGTGGGAAATTACCTTGATAGTAACCTCTACCATTGCCTCTATAATAATTTCCTCTAGAACTTTCGTACATTACACTGTGGCTGTTAGATTGTTGTGTGCTGCAGTGAATGTATTTTGTTTATATATTGTATTAATGCTGCTCATTTTGGCTTTAAGCACATCAGATGAATCGCCAACAATAGTCAATTGTAATTTTGCTATTATGGCTTTGATAGTAGCTTCGTTTTGCATTTTGTATAGTGTTTTTCCTACTAATTTGGATTTAATAACTTCTACGGCTATGCTTTCAACGTGCTTTTCGTTAGATCGATTAGACTTAATGCGGTAATGAATCTTTGTAGATAGATTTTCTTTCCATCGAATTCTGGAACCGCTGAACTCACTTCTTAAATGTACGCCCTTGCGGCGCCCGAAGTCTCGGTCATGATTGCAGTTGTTTCTTCAGAGTCACCATTCGTTATTGCTCTGATTCTGAACTGCTTTGATTTGGCAGTTCTGGTAGTAACTCTAACTGGGTTTTCCCTTTTGGAGTGGGCTCTTCTATCTGTAGTTCATTATCAGAGTTGTTTCGTGTGATTCTGAATTGTTGTTTTCCCTATTTATATTTGGATCACTTCAAATTTTTATTAGGGTGTTCATTATTTTAATATTTATTGTTTATTGTTTATGGAATTTTTATATCCAAATTATATTTATTTTTTATGACGTTGAGGTTGTCTTTAAGTTTTATATGTCCAATGTTTTTTTGAAAACTCTCTTCGTGCTCGTAAATTAATAGTCTTGCTTCATTAAAACAATCTACTAAAATAGTTGCATGTTTACTTAGTGTATGGGTTTGAGTATCTCTATTGAGTATTGATTTTTGAATAGACATTTGTATGATTCATCAAATTTTAATTTTATTTGCTTTATTAATTCCCTAATGTTTTCTGCTAATCCATTACGATTGCTTATCGGTTGCCAGTCTTAAGCTATTGGGATGTATGTATATACATGTATGTTTACTTCATACTCTACCTAAGTTTATGGCCCTGCTCATGTACCGTTTCTTAATTATTTTGTTGTGTTTAACATACAAAAAGTGTGCTACTGTGACGGAAGTTAATATTAATAATAATAATAACCATAATGAATTTATATCATCAGTGTGGTCAATTATTTTTACATTATTGACAACGTTAGCTTTGTTTTCTCTAGTTTGGCTGTCATCCAAATCCAAAATCCAGCCCATGATGCTTGTTTCTTATTTTCTAACCTTTACCTGTAACAATATCATAAATATATTTTTTTATTTTTGCTTGCTTTATAAGTCTGCACGCAGGCAGGTGTAAAGGGACCACCGCAATATGGAGTAAAAATGATTTTATGCCGTTTTCGTGCACAGCTCAAAATTACAATATTGTGCTTAAAAAAAATATATTATTTCAAAAATATTTCCTTGGGTTTGTCCTCTGTTTGTCCAACGCTCCTGTGTCGGGACTCTTCCTTGGAGCGCTCGACGGGGCCGGTGCTTGCTGTATAGGTTTCCGATTCATCACTGGTGTAGGGGACAGCTTGTCTCCCACACTTACTGCATACTTTTATCGTCTTTGTTTTATATATTTTTTTTGTTATCCAACGTTGGTGCAGGGGACGAACTGTATCCCGCACTTACTGCATTTTTCATCGACTGTCCTCCAAACGTACCGCACAGGTTCAAATGCTGTTGGTTTGTTGTCGTAGGTAATCGGACTTGCCTATAGCCTCCTAGCTGTTGTTGTGGGCCATGTTGACTTTGAACGTTTTATTTTTTTTTTTTGCAGCTTACTGTTTTGACAATATAAAGCATACATTTTAATAATTTTTTTCACAACTTTTCACGCGCTTTTCGTCGTATTTTTCTTTTGGCTACAACGTTTCTTCTTTTCGTGTCACAGATTTGTAGGTGCTTCTAAGTGCTACCAGTTCGGGACTGTTTTACAATTGAATTTTTAAGTAAGAAAGGCGAAACTTAGAGGGCTGCGCCGACGGCTACGTCGGCAGCGGCGCGGCTGGTTATGTATATACTATGTATAAAGGGCAAGACTTGCAACGTGCCTATATGTACATATAGATGGATTCACACAGCTTAGCTGGTGAGAAAATATTCAGTAACTGTAAACATTCATTACATGGTCATATTTCGTTTGCACTTAAAAGCACTGACCACTTATGTTTACGACTGATACATTTTGATACTCGGTATATGTGCATGCTACAGGGCACCTACTGGAGGACTTATTTTAAATGGTACAAGGAAAGGAACGATATACGAAGTATGGTTTATTTCCGCACAAGAAATGGCCGCCAGACTGCAAGGTTGGAAGGGCTGGCCAAAAGGGTTCCAAGGAAGACAGAGCCAAAGCAGTGAAAATTTGGGTAAAGACAGGTGTTAAATGTTTAGGATAACAGAGGGATATTTGTTTTTATATACCGCTCAAGTAGTGTTGTAGGATGTCGCACTGGAGTATTTTATGATTGACGTCAATTTATTGTTCAAAGGTTGAAGGTTGGGTCAGGGGACTCACGGGGAGCTTGCTGGAGCCTGACCCCTGCCGCAAGGCGGACCGATGGTTGTAGGTAGGGACATAGCTGATTAGATAATTCCCATATCACAAACACAGATCACTAACAAATCTTTTACTTTAATAGAATCATCCCACTTTTGTGGAACTCAATTCTACTTTGTGACCTTCTACATAAAGCTCAAAGTTCCTCGGACATTGACAAACATATTGAAAATTCAACCTTGCCACTGTAACAGCTTTAAACTCGCCATTAGCCATTATCCCAAAAGAGCTTATTAATCCTGCAAAATCAAAAATATATGCTCAATTTAACACTAATTACGTCGATCTCATGAAACATCGCAGCGCCCTTTAATGTCTACACATTCGAAAGAGTTTTATTTACTTATGTGCACCGTGGAAATATCCGTCTGTTACAGACAATCCACCTCGGTTTTTCTCCCTTGTTCAAAACGATCATTGACAATCACCCTCAACTAACGAGGATGGAGAAGCTCCGGTGGCTGGTTTCGTGTCTGCGGGACTCTGCGCTGGAAACCGTTCGTGCGTGGAAAATCTCAGATGATAATTACTCTGTGGCTCTTGATCTTTTGCACAACCGTTTTAGTTATCGTCTATTGATTTTTTAGACCCACGTAAATGAGATCCTCCACCTTCGAGCAGTCGAGCCCGGGTCTGTAACAATACTTCGGGAGTTGTCCGACATGTTGTCCGATGAGTTCTGGATCGTCTAAGGAAATACAAGACTGCCTACTTGTGCAAATCCTGGTCCAGAAGCTGGATCCGTCCACGCAGGCCAAATGGGAGGAGTCTCAAGCGGCCTCGAAGGAGGATGCTATTCCGACGTGGGAATCCATGGCCAGGTTTTTGGAGCAGCGATACAGGACGCTCGAAACGGTGGACATCGCCATGGCTGCTCATGCGTCTGGCCATGGGGCCCGACGGAGACCGGCCAACAATCGATCCTGCATGCTAGCCAGCGCCCCCGTCGATGCGTGCTCCCTGTGTGGCGCCTCAACGCACTCTTTGCCCGCCTGCCCGAGGTTCAACGCCTTATTTATTGAAGAACGGTGGCGTGAGGCCACAAGGTTAGCCCTTTGCTTTGTGCGCCTGAAACCAAGTCACTTTGCACGTGGATGCAACTCTTCGCATTGTCGGATGTGCAATCGCAGGCATCATACCTCCTTGCATTTACGGGAATCTCTGCCTGGCAACATAGCCTCCGCCTCATCTGGACCTGGTGTTCCTTCTCATGACCAGGTCGTTGACTCAGCCAGGCACGCACGCCCTGCAAATTCACTTGTGGTTCAGGATCGCCATTCGGAAATTGCGTTGTTGGCTACCGCTAGCATTTTAGTGCGTGGCCGCTCTGGTGCCATGTTTCCTTGTCGGGCGCTATTGGACTCTGGCTCGCAGGTGCACCTCATTACGTCTCGATTGGCAAGCCTGCTCCAGCTTTGTCATTCGAGATGCGCCGTGGCCATAACTGGACTTGGAGAAACCGGGGTCTCAACGGATGGCAACTCCGTTAGCCTCTACATGCAATCGCGGATTTCCGATTATTCCGCTTACATCACGGCAATTGTCGCCTCGAAGATCACCGAGATTCAGCCTAGAGTCCTATAAATGTGTCGGACTGGGAGATCCCTGGAAACTTAGTGCTCGCCGATCCCAGCTTCCACGAGCCGCAGCGCATAGATCTTTTGATTGGCGCAAGTCTGTTCTTTGACCTATTGTCTGTTGGCCAAGTTCAGTTGCGTGTTGGTCTTCCAGTTTTGCAAAAAACGCGCCTTGTATGGGTTGTCTCGGGTGGTGGCAGCCGAGCCCGAGGGGCCATCGCAGCCACAACCTACCACCTGCCATCACTTGAGGCCAAGGGCGCGCTGGAGGAGCGTCTGGATGATCTCCTGCGTCGATTTTGGGAAGTTGAAGCTTGTTCTGATCCGGTGATGAAGGCGACTAAGGAGGAGCTTGCCTGTTTGGCCCACTTTACCAGCCAACATGTGCGACTCGACTCCGGAGCGTATGCCGTTCAACTTCCAACGAAGCACAACCTAAAGCCCTTGGGAGAATCATATGCTCAGGCAGTTCATAGATTTCGGTCCCTTGAAGGAAAGTTGGACCGTCGTCCCGGCTTAAAGGTCCAGTATGCAGCGTTTATGAAGCAATATCTGGACTTGGGCCACATGTCTTTGGTTCCGGAGGAACAAAGGAGACGTTGCAAATACTTTCTGCCTCATCATTGCGTTCTGAAGGAAGATAGCTCCACTAACTTCCTCCGGATACTCGCTCATTGATGTTTTGATGGCCGGCCCAGTCATCCAGCCCAAGCTGTTCAGCCTGCTTCTTCGCTTCCGGTCGCACCTGGTTGCAATAGCTGGTAATATCTGCAAGATGTACCGCTGTGTAAGAGTGCCATACGAAGACAGTTTCTTGCAGTGCATCCTGTGGAGGGATTCTATCAAGGATAAGCTGTCTGTTTTTAATTTGGACATCATGCATCAGTTGGCTAAGGATGATGTAGCCCTGTTTCCGGTAGGGGCTCAGGTGTTGCGACGGTATTTTTATGTGGACGACCTCAAATCTGGTGGCGGTTCGGTGGAAACTGCTGTTGAAATAAGGAATCTGACGTCATGCCTTCTAAGCAAGGGCAGCTTTCGGCTAAGAAAATGGTGCTCAAATGTTCCCGCTGTTCTGGAAGGCATTCCTGATGAGGACAAGGAGTCCTACCTGGAGTTTAATGACGGCACCCCTTTTTCCAAGACGCTGGGGCTGGCTTGGGAGCCAACTAGTGATCAGTTGCTGTTTACGTTTGTTTTACGTTAGTTTTCGTGAGGCGCTCAATCTTATCCTCAATAGCTCGCTTTTATGATCCAATGGGATTAGTGGGCCCTGTTGTGACTAGAGCTAAGATACTCCTGCAGAGGTTGTGCAGAGAAAATTTGTCCTGGGACGAAAACCTACCTCAAGCTCTCCTCCATGACTGGTTGAAATTCTGCAGCAGTTCCTCTCAAACCCGTTTAATGAGGTTCCCGCGTTTGTCCATTTGCGTTCCAGGAAGTGGCGAAGTTCATGGATTTTGTGATGCCAGCATCGATGCGTACGGAGCTTTTGTGTACGTTGTTTCGAAGTTGGAGAGCCTGCTGTTGTGCTCCAAGTCTCGCGTCGCCCCAATAAAGTCGCTCACCCTGCCAAAGCTGGAGCTATCGGGTGCAGAACTGCTAGCCAGGCTGATGGCCGAGGTTGCTGCTTTAAAGGTTTACAATGGAGCATATTATTGCTGGTGCGACTCTTCCGTCGCATTGGCTTGGATTCGAGATGAGCCAGCTCGTTTCAACATTTTTGTTGCCAACCGCGTTGCCACCATTCAGGAGCTTACCAAGTCTATGGAGTGGAGATACGTTCCCACCGCATCTAATCCTGCAGATATTTTGTCCCGAGGGGCTCTACCGACTGAGCTGTCCGAATCGGCGTTGTGGGCTCGCGTTCCCCCCTTTATCTCCTTGTCTAAGGCTTCCTGGCCTCTTGTCATTCCAACCGAGAAGCCGACGCTGGAACTCCGAGCAAGAGTGTTCTTGACCACGTCACCGCACCATGACATCGTTGCTGCTTCGAAGTTTGCTAATTCATTTTCATCGCTGCAAAGAGTCTTCGCATACGTGTATAAGTTTTGCCGTCGCCTTCGCCATAAGGGAATTAACGTCAAGGAGCTTCAAGGAGGGACGCATATCTTATTGAGACTTGTTCAACGGTCGCATTTGTTGAGCGATTTGAAGTTGGTTAAGGAACAAAAATTGCTGCCACCCTCGAGCTCGCTTGCATCACTCTCCCCGTTCATCGACGAAGAGAATCTACTTCGCGTCGATGGTCGCCTGCGGAATTCCTCGTTGGACTTTGACGGGCGCCATCCCATAATCTTGCCGAGAGGGCATCCACTGACGGCAAGCATCATAAGGCACTTTCACGAAAGAAATCTGCATTCTGGCCCCCTGGCGCTGTTGGCAAAAATCAGATCTTGGTACTGGCCAATCGGGGGAGAAACACTGCCTCGAAGGTGGTCTGCAAGTGCATCAGGTGCTTTCGCACCAAACCCCGGCTATTGGAGCACATCATGGCTGATTTGCCAAAGGAGCGTGTTGAAGGTTTCAACGTTTTCGACGTGACTGGCATAGACTTCTGCGGGCCATTTTATCACAAGGCTGAGACTCGGAATAAGGCTCCCAAAAAAAAAAAAAACTTTCTTTTGCCTTTCAAAGCGAACGGACGTGTTTTTTTGTGCGCTCTGCGTTTATATTTTTATTTTGCCTACTTTGCGATCAAACCGGCGTTTGATTTAAATATATTTAAAATTCAAATAACAATTTTAAATCACTTTCATAACTTCCGTCTCGCTTACGCGTGTGCAGTGATATATTTGGTGAGAATTAATTTTTATTAATTTAAATCCAAGCATAGCTCTGCTTTGCTTTACTATTTGTTGTTGCTCTTTTCGGTATTCCCCTTTGAGTTGCTTATCTCTACCTCTAAGCCTAACCTCTAACTCTTATACTAACTTTCAAACTGTTCTCTTGTTCTAATTTTCTTTTGGTACAGTGGTTCAAGGTATAATATAATTGAAATAAAAAGTAAATATAATATTTAATAAATATGGAATTTAAAGTAGTCTGCGCAATTAAGTCTTGCAATAAGACAATAACTTCATCCCAGCCAAGCCTCCCCTGTTGGCTGTGTGACAACATGGTACATGCCAAATGTGCCGGTTTTACAGCCTCAGTGTCGGACGGAGTGTCCCGGAGCTCTGGCCTGCACTTTTGTTGCAGCGACTGTCGTGCCGTGCAGAGCGAGATGAGAGCGTTCATGCGGCACACAAGGAATGGATTTAACGAATTGAAAGCTGGTTTTCGCAAAATCAGCGATCAATTCAATGCGCTTGATTCTCAATTTAGTAACCTTCAGCTACTAATAGAGTCTCCGAAGCGCAATAAATCCACCCTAGTGGAGCCGTGTGCACCAGCTAATCCTCTGCCCGCACTGCCGACTATCACTCAACCCCTGATCACCCTGACAACTCCAAGAGTCAGGACTGATAAAAATTCGGATACCGAATGCGTCAGTGATCGTGTGCAACTTTCTGATTTGTCCCCTATGGCATCACTACCAGTGACGCCACAGCCCCAATTGATGCATACCCCTGTAAAACCCACTGGGAACATTAGGTCCGGACCCCCGGCACCGACTGGTATCGCAGTCCTACAAGCTGCGAGACCAAAGCCCCTAAAGGTTGTTCCTCCAAAGAAACAAATATTTGTTTCACGGCTTGCCCCTGATACTTCAGAGATCGATATCTCGGCTTATATCAAAGCCAAAACAAAAGCCGAAATTATGGTGGAGGACATCTCCAAATTTAAATTTGCATTCTCGAGGCGCACATCATCCTTTAAGATATGTGTGCCTTTGTCGATGTTTGAGACGGTATGTTCGCCTGGCTTCTGGCCAGAGTGCATATTCGTTCAAGAACATCAGCCGAGAAACGTAAAAAAAAAAATACCAGGCCTGCGGGAGTCAAACTCCCCAAAGCCACACCAACTGACCAGCCAACTTCTATTTTAAAAAACTAACAAACTTCATTACTCTTACCTATCAGAATACTAGGGGCCTTCGTAGTAAGCTCCCTAGGCTATACTCTGATAGCTTTTCCTTTGCATCTCAGGTTATTGTCTTCAGTGAAACCTGGTTAAAGCCGGAGATCCTTAGCTCCGAAGTTTTCCCAGACAGGTACACCACTTTCAGACGCGACCGACCTCTCCAAAGAGGCGGAGGAGTACTAATCTCAGTAGACTCCTCATTCCCTTCTGAAGAGGTCAAGTTGCAAGAGTTTGGTAATTTAGAATTTCTTTGCGTTAAGATCACTTTGTCCGATCAATCGCTGTTTATTACCTGTTCATATATACCGCCTTCATCCGAATTTACTGGCATCATTTGTCTGCTATCCAGTCGGTTTTTAAACTTATGTCCGATAGCGACCAGCTGGTGGTTCTGGGTGACTTTAATATACCAGAACTTACTTGGTCAAATATCGATAACGTTACAGCTTTATCACTTTCTTCACACCATGATTTTACTGCGGGCATGTTTGACATGACTTTAGGTCAAATTAACCATGTCAGAAATTCTTTAGGTCGGCTTCTAGACTTATGTTTTGTGTCTGATCCAGATGGAATCACCCTTTCCAGAGCCCTGCCTTTTATGACCCCAGAAGATCCATATCATCCTACGCTTGAGGTTTCAATCGAAACCATTGCCTTAGTTAAACCTCATAGAGTAGGTAATAGAATTCGCTGCTTTAGTAAGGCTGATTTTAAAAAGCTCAATAACTTAATTCTTTCCTTTGATTGGTCTGATCTTTTGGCATGCAACGATATAAATATCGCCTTAGAATATTTTTATAGGAGTTTGAATAGTTGTTTTGACTCTTGTGTGCCATGGAAGTATCCGTCCGTTAAAGACAACCCCCCTTGGTTTACAAGGAGCCCAAATAATCTTAAACATATTAAAAATAGACTTTTAAACAAACATAAAAGAACCGGCTGCAATCTAACTTTTTCAAGGTACTTAGTAGCTCGGTCGAACTTCACCGTGCATAACGTTGAATGTTATAGAGATTATATTCGCCGTTGTCGGGTTCAGTTCACGCAGGACCCGAAGCAGTTTTATAATTTCGTAAACACAAAGCGGAAACATGTATCTTCTCCTTCCTTGCTCTCGTTTGAAAATTCTTTTGCGAATACAGATCTATTGCAGATCTATTCGCAAATTTTTTTCAAACAACGTATTCACCTTGTAGTATTTCTGATCAGCCCTACACATATGAAATTCATTCAGCCAATCTTATTTTTGGTCCATCTCTCTCCGAGCGTAGTTTGTTATCGGATCTTTTAAAGGTTAAACCGGTACTTTCACCAGGTCCCGATGGAGTACCAGGCTGTGTGCTAAAGAATTGCGCTGAGTCATTGTGCAAACCTCTTTCAAAGCTTTTCACCTTATCTCTGGAAACGTCGATATTTACCCTTATGTGGAAGGAATCCTTTATAATTCCCTGCATAAAAAAGGGAAAAAATTTGATGCTACCAATTTTAGAGGCATCTCTAAATTGTCAGCAATTCCAAAGCTATTTGAAAAAATTATTACTCCTCATCTGCAGCACCTCTGTAGTTCAATCATTTCTCCATGCCAGCATGGTTTTATTAGGCGTCGCTCCACCACCACCAACTTGTTGGAGCTGACATCATTTGTAATTGATGGCTTCCAAAATGGCCTTCAAACAGATGTCATCTACACTGATTTTAGTAAAGCATTTGACTCTGTAAACCACTCACTTCTTTTGAGAAAACTCGATCTTTTGGGATTTCCAACTAACCTTCTTACGTGGATTTCCAGTTGTCTTTCTGGAAGAACCCAACGTGTCCTTTTTAATGATGTATTCTCCTGCCTAGTCCGTTCTACATCTGGAGTCCCTCAAGGAAGTCATATCGGGCCTTTACTTTTTACCATTTTTATAAATGACTTGCCTTTTACGTTACCGAACTCTCGTGTACTTATGTACGCAGATGACGTTAAGCTGTGTCTTCAGTATAAATCTTCCTCTGCCCAATACAAACTTTAGTCCGATCTGGACAAGTTCCAAAATTGGTGTTCTGCTAATGACTTAAAACTCAATGGGTCAAAATGTAAACTTATGTCATTCTATCGCTTAACCCCCATCTTAAAAAACTTATTTTCTCTATGGGACCGCCCTAGAAAGATTAACTCAGGTTAACGACCTAGGTGTCCTATTAGACGTCAAGCTTAAATTTACCGACCATATTTTGGCAATGGTAAATAAAGCCAAGGGTGTGTTTGGTTTCATTAAAAGATGGTCAAAGGAATTTAATGACCCTTATACAACCAAAACTCTTTACATATCTTTAGTTCGTCCGATTCTTGAATACTGTTGGTGCGTCTGGAGTCCCCAACATGGGGTTCATCAAGACCGCATTGAATCAAGACCGAACTTTCTCTTTTAGTTCTTAGGGGTCTAAACTGAGATGCAAGTATCCAACTCCCGTCTTATCATAGCAGACTACTTTTAATAAACTTACCATCGCTACTAAACCCTAGGACTATGCTGGGTATAGTTTTCATCAATAATATATCAATGGTGAAATCGACAGCCAGAACCTTTTAGGTCTGTTAAAATTTAACATCCTTTTAGGGTCTCTCGAACTTTTTTACCCTTATTTCTTAGCTTTTGTAGGTCAACATATGCCCAGCATGAACCCTTTCAGGGTACTATGTTCTGACTACAATAACCTCTATCAAATCATTTCACAGAACTCTTGCATGAAATCCTCGATTCTTTCCCACTTAAGAGAGCAACAATGTAACTCTTCCTCGTAACCTTTTTAAAAAATACTTATTCCTCGTCTCGGATCTATCCCCGCGATTCGATCCGTACGATAAACGGCAGCGCCCCCTCTGTCGGTTGGGCGGGAGGTGGGCTGTACGTATGCAGTGGGAACCGCAAAAAAAAAAAAAAAAAAAAAAAAAAAAAAAATAAAATGCTACGTCAGCATGTTCATATGTTTTGCCAGGAAAGCGGTGCATTTGGAGTTGGTGAAGGATATATCCACCCCTTCCTTTTTGGGCGTACTGAAAAGATTTGTTTGCACCAGAAGGAGTCCCAAGCAAATTTGGTCGGTCAATGCAACAAACTTCGTGGGAAGAACGAATTACTAAGGCGGTTGTTCGTAAGTTCTGAGCATAGATCATCCGTTCAGGAGTTTTGTAGCTGAGATGAATGATTGGCGATTTATCCCTCCTCGCTCTCCGCACTTTGGTGGACTTTGGGAAGCAGCCGTGAAAACAGCGAAGTACTTATATCACTTATACCACTTATATCGAGCGGTTGGGCCCATGATTCTTGGTTTCGATGAGCTAAGGACATTGGTGTGCCAAATCGGCTCGATAATTAATTCAAGGCCTCTTGTATCCCTTTTAGAGAACCCCGATGACCTAGACGTACTAACTCCTGCCCATTTTTTGCATGGTGGTCCTGCGTCGGCATCAGTGGAGCCAGACCTAAAGGCTCTCAATGTAAGCCGCCTTTTTCTCAATGTAAGAAGAGTGAGGAATACCTCACTCTTCTGCAACAGAGATATAAGTGGCGCTCTCCAGGGACAGTCATCGCTGTAGGGGACATTGTAATGGTCAAGGATGAGAATCTTCCCCCTATGAAGTGGCCGCTTGCCAGGGTCATTGAACTAAACGATGACCAAACGTGCGGTGGCTAAGTTGTGTCTGCTGCCCCTCAGTGACGATATTGGTAGCAAGCTTCCAATGGGGGGAGAATGTTGGGATCAGCAGCCCCGTGAGAGCCCCACAATAACCAAGATAAGAAAATGTAAACAAACCATGCGTAGGGGATAAGCACAGTCGAGTCTGCATAGCGTAATGCGTTTGTGATGTGAGCCGTTAGCTCTGGTGGTTGATTTTGGTGCGAGAGTCGCTGCGGTCGTGGACCCTTTAAGTTTGGATTGCTTTTGCATAACTTGTGAACTGTATAAAAAGAAATGAAAACACAGAAATTAAAAATTTGATTTTAATTCTCGCTTGATCGCGACAGATGGTTTTAATGGGGAATTTTGCAAGAGGGTTTGGAAGTGAATTCCTGTAAATATGATTAAGCTGTATTCCAAATGTGCTAGGAAAGGAGTGTTCCCCGGAGAATTGAAGCGAACAAGGGTGAGCGTGCTCTTGAAGTCACCCGATAGGGTCCGGACCAATCCATGATCCTTTCGGGGCATCAGCCTCGTTCCAGTTCTAGCAAAAGTTCTGGAGCGCGTGCTGGTAGAACGGCTCCAGGAGTGCGTAATGAGCCAAATGTGTGAGAGGCAGTCTGGCTTCCGGGAGGGGAAACGTACAGAGGATGCTTGGAGGTACGTTAAGGACTCCGTAGAGTAAAGTAGCTCCAGGTACGTCCTCGGTTTGTTTGTGGACTTCAAAAGGGCATTTGATTACCTGGGTTGGGCCAGCGTAATGAGGAGGTTCGACGAGTGTGGGTGCCGGGATTTAGCTCTTTGGAAGAGCTACTTTTCGGGACGAAGCGCTCCTGTTCTGCGTGTCAACGAGCGTGTATCCAGGGAGGTACTTCATCATCAAAGGTCCATCTGTGGTCCATACATATGGAATCTTATGATGGATCCTCTGTTGTGGCAGCTCGAACTAGTGTGTAAGTGCTGTGCGTATGCGGATGACCTACTTATAATGGTCGAGGGCTAGTCGCGTCCTCAGATCGAGGCAAGCGCCGAAGAGTGCTTGCGCATTGTTTATCAGTGGGGCAGCAATGTGGGTGTCAGTATGGCGACAAGTCCGTGTCAATGTTGCTGAAAGGCTTCTGTCAAGCAATCGACATCCAATAGTCAGGCTTGACGGCTCCAGCGTCCGGTAAGCGAAGCGGGTGAAATATCTCGGCATTTCCGTAGGGGTGAGGTTGAATTTCACACCTCACCTGGCCGATCTGAAGAATGGATTGGCCGGATTGGTTGGACATCTACGCCAAATCTTGAGGAGTGAATGGGGCCTTAACAGGAGAGCTGTCCGCACCATATATGAAGGTCTATATGTTGCCTGTGCTACACATGGATTGTGGCAAAGTGTGTGGAAGGAATGGCTGCAAGAGTGGGTCTTGTCGGACTGGCAAGTTCGATGGGACGCAAGCGTAAAAGGACGGGCCCCACACGAGTTCATCCCCAATGTTTCGTTTGTTGTCGACCGACCGGACTTTGGTTTTAACCTTAGCGCCGGATTACTGTTGTCCGGCCATGGATCCCGTCCGGAATGCCAGTGTGGCGCTATAGAAGAGATTTTGCGGCATTTTCTCTCCGAGTGCACGATGTATGATGATCTTCGTGATCTGAGCGGGTTGGGTGTGGTTCAGGCCGGAGGGAACTTTAATGTAAGTCAGGTGCTCTCCACTAGTGATGGGGTTAGTTTGCTGAATGTGTTTGCGAGAGCCGTGTTTGCCAGACGACGAATGCAATAGGTTGCGGAAGCTTGGAAGCTCTAGTCGGTGGAGGACCAACCTGACCAGAGGACTTATCTGGGACCACGGGTGATGAGGAGCTCCTTAGGGATCGTTGGGAACATTGTTGGCCATTTTTGAGCGGTCTGGTTTCTGGCTAGCAGGCAAATGCCGCAATTGCGGAAGAGGAAGGAATAGTCCTCGCCTCCGATCAGTGAGAAAGTCATCTCCATGATCATGGTGGATAAGACTGTACCATCTCGTAATTTGGCCACCTCCCTTTAGCCATTTCATATCTATTCCCAGCAGCTTTGTTAATTTGAGGGGTCACCAACCCGTGACTGTTTGTGAGTCGAAATTGGTAGTGTCCTTCATGGCACGACGCCCGACCGGAGGCTGAGATAATATCTGGTACCACGGGAGTCAGGACGCCCCCGGAATTACCTCCGGCCTGATTGCGGGGTAGGCCCCCTAGTGGGAGCATCGAGGTGGTTTTGGTTTAACGTCCAAATGCAGAACAGTAATGTTCGGCGTGGAGTTGCGTTTTATAACCGGGTGCCGAGACCCAAAGGTCGAAAGAGGTTTAGATAGGCCTCCATCCTTAACCGAGGATGAAGTCATGATCGCACTGATTGACTTAAATCGGTATCCTGCGGAGTACAATATCTCCAAAGGAGCACTGAATGACGCTTAGTTTTATAACCTCAGGTAACCCCAGATAAAGCCAACGTGGCGGGTGCTCACGCAAAATACATATCAACTTTCATAACCCGAACGGGAGAGGAAGACAAAGGTAAAGAGAAAATTTATAGACCTGTGATGCGCACCTAATTGACGTCCGTCGCTATTATAGACAATATTAAATGTATACAAATATGAGTGAAGTCTGCTGTAGCCACAAGTCCCAACAAACACATTAACATTATGCACACTAATAGCGCAAGACAGTTTCTGGCATCAGCCCAAATAAACACATTATTTGCTATTTGAAAAAAAAGAATGTTTATTAAAAAAAAAGAACAAAAACATTCATAACAAGATTAAAAAAAAAATTAATTTTAAAAGAAGTCGGACGCTTCTAGACTCAAAAACATGAAAGTTTTGGAATTCCCAAAAACAGGTGATCCAGAATATTTATACTTCATAGGATGTTTCTATTGAGTCGCACACTTCGGACCAAAATTATAAAACGCGGCGCAAGTGTGTAATAAATTGGTGAAGCCGATTAAAAATATTTAAAATCAATATACATATGAAGGTGAGCGTTAACCCAAAGGTGACACCTTTGGTCTGTTGGTCTGATTAAGCCGTGTCACTTTTTCTGACTGTTTGTTTATACCCACTTAGACGCGTAGATCTTTATTTATATTGTAGGAGATGGTCAAATATTTTGGTATGTAGGCGATATAAAATAGTATCTAGTTCATTTTCCTTTTATTGAAAAAATAACATGTAGTATGTATTATTCTAAAAACGCTTTAGATTAGCTTTGGCCATATATCTGACCATACTGTAATAAGTGAAGGTTTCATTGCATAAGAGAGAACATGCCAAAACACCGATGCATTCTTTGATTGGTGCAAGCAGATTAAACGATTTTGTTCTTTTAACCAGCTATTTTGATTTCCGCCATACTGCGAGTATACAGTGAGCCAATTATGATTATAATAAGTCCCCATCGAAACATTAGGTTTGGATTGTGTTAAGAGTCGGTTGGAGTTGATCTCATTTAATGTAGTCTTACTGGCGAACTGCTCTTCTAGCTTTAGCAAATCTGCTTCAATTTTCAAAGCAGTGCACATTTCGCTTGATGGTGATTCAGAAAGGTTACCAGTAATCACAGAATCAGGCTTAGTTTTAGTATGTTGAGATGCCGATGCGGCTAACATTGGAGATGCACTCGTTAAAGTAGCATCCCTGCGGTGCCACAACGTTCCAGGAACTTGGCTAGCTATGAAAAAAGCACCAGCTAAAGTTATTACGCTCGCTGCGTAGCTTAAAGACAACACCCCAAAGCTGTTAAGTAAAAACTTTGTAAATGTAAAACATGGTAACAGTTGAACCAGCTCATTGTAGGTTAACCACCCTCTTCGTAATCCTTCGCGTTCAGCCAATGCTCGTTCAATATTACTTAGCTTTTCAAAAAATTCCTTGTTGGATATATATATATTCCAGTCCTAAAATTTTTAAAATAACAGAAAGTAAGCCAAACAAGAATGGAAAAAGCAAACTTCGATCGGAGCCGAAGTTTTTATACCCTTGCAGTTATGAAGTGAATTCCATTGTTTAGAGATAAAACAAATCTCGGATATAGTTGGCAGTTCTTACAAAAACATTTTCTTAATTAAATCTTAAGTTTAGTGTTATATAAAATGGATTTTAAGAGCAGTCTGACGCCAAACACGAAAGTTGTAACATTTCCGATCGTTCACTTATATGGCGGGAGTAAATTATAGTCGGTCGACCCATATGAAACTTTCTTGATAGGTTAAGACTACTTTTCGTAGAAACATACAGACGGACATGCTTACATATATTAACGGAGGAGCTGATCCAGTATATATACATTTTATAGGGTGGGCGATATCTCCTTCACTGCGTTTCATATATCTGACCAAAATTAGAATACCCTCTGCAAGGATATATTAACTAATATGCTTACTATAGATGAGAGAAAGTCAAGCTCCATTTCCTTTAGCCTGCCTTCTGTCATGCTGCCCGCTTTGGCCCAGTCTTCTAGGTAAAAGCGCTCATCGTGACCAATATGAAACTTAGTCGAAATCATCTGAAAGAATATGTTAATGGTATTATTATTATGCTTCCGTAATATTATATAAAATAGGCGATCCTACGTCATCGATTTAGTTTCTAGGTCAATGGGTAATATTCAAGGATTATTGAACAGTCAAGGACAAAAACTTCTATAAACAAAAAAGGAAAGCTAACATTGAAAGGAGCCGAAGTTTATATACCCTTGCAGTTACGAAGTGGCTTCCATTGTTTAGAGATAAAACAAATCTCGGATATAGTTGGCAATTCTTACAAAAACATTTTCTTAATTAAATCTTAAGTTTAGTTTCATATAAAACGGATATTAAAAGAAGTTCAACGCTTCTACACCCAAAATATTAGTTGTATATAAAATATTAGCAAATAAGCAAATAATAAGTCTTTTCCTGACTTTATTTGAAAAGTGGCAGAGAGCAACGCAGAGGTTCTCGAATGAGCTCGCTCGCGCTCAAAACGAAACCGTTTAATTCAATTCTGTTTTTGTTCTGGTTGTTCCAAGTCAGTTTTATAGTGTTCAGTGAAGCAAAAGGTCTTTTGCAGATGTATTCGTATATCTTTACACGCATATGCAAGCAATGATTTGCGTCTGTTTTGCAGACGAAATATATTAATTGCGATCGTGAATTTAGTGTGTGTAGCTGTAAAATATTTGTTGTGTAAAATGGGAAATTAACATTAATTTGAAAAAGAACAAGTGAATTTGTAGTGTTTGCGGTATTAAATTGTCCGGCAATTATTCAACAAATTTAGGACCGCATTTAACAACGAAACATTTTCAATAAGTGGAACAATTCTGTAAATTAAAATTTAACCTACTGTGAAGAATATTGTATTAAACGAGCGAAGCACGAGGAAGAGTTACATTGTTGAGTAGGAAAAAAAATAAGATTTCATACAAGAATTCCGAGAAATAATTGGATAGAAGTTATTGTAGTCAGAACATAATACCCTGAAAGGGTCTGCTGGGCATATGTTGACCTCCAAAAGCTTAGAAACAAGGGAAAGAAAGTTCGAGAGACCTTTAGGGTTTAGGAACGTTGAATTTTATCAGACCTAATAGGGGCTGGAGAAAAGGAGAAAATTCTTCTGTACTGTCAATGCGGTCTTGATGAAGACCCATATTGGGGACTCCCACCACATGAATTTATCTCGCCACAGAGTGTGTTGGGTGATCTGATTTCAGCTGTTCGACTAGACCATCGAAGGCTTCTTTCCTTAAGTGTGCCAACAGTTAGTAGCCGTGTTCAGCCAGAGTTGAGTTCAGAGTTAGAGTTCAGCATATCGAGATCAGTTTTTGAGGAAGCGGAGGCACTGCCAATCCATTTTGGCGAGGGAATTTCCATTTTTTTTTGTATATGAAAATTTTTTCAAAGACTTGTTTTTAAGTTAGAAAAAAGTGCGTAAGGTAACCATTTAAAATTGATCGTATGTATGTTTTGTTATGATATGTATTTTTTCACAGCTTATTGAAGTGGTTGATGACTCGAAAGTGAATGTGTCGCAAAAATGAGTTTTAAATGTACGCAACACATGTAGATTGGGCTAGCTTTTTTATTTAAAAAGTTATTCTGCCGATGGGTGCCGCACATATGACTCTGTGCCAAAAGCTGAAAAGGGAGCATCTTTTTGAAAGACTGTTTGCCCATGCTGGTTCTGAATGCATCGGATTTTTGACAAATTGATTTATTGAACGTGGCCAATCCAGATTTTTATGACGGTTGTTAATTTTACTTAATGTTTTAGTACCAGAGAATAAAACAAGTGCATATATAAACCTTTTTTTAATTTAGTACCAAGGGCGTCCATAGATGGAAACTCGGAAGTCCGAGTAGAAATGGATTAATTTAAGAAAGTTGTTTCCATACATATCTTCCAAAATTCCTTAAAAGTTAGATCTATTTAGTTAGATTTAGTAAATGCGACATAAATTCCTGTATATATTTTAGGGCAGGTTATTGAACATGAATGGGACAGAATCCTATTAAAGGGTGTTAGAACAATAAGAAGGTCGATACTGCTCCGTGTTAGGTTATAAGGAATAAAAGAGGTTTTATGAAGATTCTTTTGCTGACACTACTAATTTATATTTTAAAACTTCTTGTATATAGGAACAAATAAAAAAAAAATTAATTGGTATGAACGTTACAAAAAATTTGAGGAAACATATATGAAATGTTCCATATGAAATACTACAGTTGAAACATTTCTGAAACGTTACGTATGGAATATATAATGTAAAAACATTACGGAATGTAAAGTGCGAATATTTACACGTCTCAGAGATTCTTCAGAATTTTTCGAAAGCATGAGAGATATCGGAAAGGGCCTGGACACTGGAAAAGACCGGTCTCTTCCAGTCTCGAGTTTTCATTGTATTCTGCTATTCGGGACGGAAACAAATCCAACATATCAAAAACCATGGCAATTGGTCCAGTCTTTCGAGTTATAAGTGCTTTTCAAACACAAGAACAAAGAGAGGCAGCCCGTTAAACGGCTAGGCTAAAAACGAGAAATCGTCGAGCTTATCGTACAGATGAACAGAGGAATAATCTTCGAAGTACAAAAAGAAATGGTTCAAGTATTGATTTGAATTGAGCAGCGTTTCTGTATGATTGCACCATCGACTACAACTTGCATCGTTTAGTATGCATAGGTCCAATGGACGTTATTTGCCAGCATTGTGGAGCATTGAAATTTGCTGGTGAAATGGTAAATTTGGTAAATGGTAAATTTAAATTGCCATTATTGGTCCTGCCACCAGAACCATTGTTCTCCCTGCTTTATCACTACATTTTCTAGCGACCACTAAAAAATACAAAGTCGGTTTCCAAATGACTTCTTTTGGGGCGCAAATTATGGAAGAACACGGGTATAATCCGACATTTAAGGTAATTCACGTTAAAAACTTTTTTAACGTAAAAAAAATCTGGAATGTTGTTTGTTAGATTTCTGTTTTTGTCTCTAAAATAAAAATGACAAGTTACCATTTGAAAAAAAGTTTGTAAATCTAACTATAACCATGGTTTTGACTTTACAGATTCAAGGCCAGATTTTCCATCGCATTGGATCATTACAACCTATAGAAGAAGCATAGCATAAATTCTTGCAAATATACAATTTTATTATCTGGCGATTTCCGCCAAACACTTTCAGTCATTCCAAGATTCACTGCTGCCGACGAAATAAACGCTTGCCTCAAAACATTAAGTTTGTGGCTATATCATGAAAAGATGATCAACATCAACAAAGTATTTCCGGATATCATTACTAACCACAAAAATACTAAATGGTTAAGAGAGCGAGCAATTTTGGCCGCTAAAAATAAAGATGTAGATGACCTCAATTTTTTAATTCAAAATCAAATTTTTAAACTCCTTGAATGAGCCTGGTTTACTACCGCACAATTTAAAACTTAAAGTTGGCTCGGTCATCATGCTTAAAAATTTAAACCAACCAAAAATGTGTAATAGGACGCGTTTGGTGATAAAAAAAACTGATGAGCAATGTGATTCACGCGTCGATACTTAAAGCAAAAAATGAGGAAGTTCATATTCGAATCCTTACAATCGGATGATCCCAACGGATATGCCCTTTGAATTTAAACGAATTTAATTCCCGATTAGTCTTGCCTTCGCAATGACGATCAACAAATCACAAGGCCAATCCTTGACTATTTGTAGCCACAATCTAGAAAATGCTTGTTTTTCTCATGGTCAATTGTACCAAACCATCAGCTTTATTTATTCTTGCGCCTGACCAAAAAATAAAGAATGTCGTTTACCACAAAGTGCTTGATTGAAAATCCTATTAATGAATTAATCCGAGTTTTATTTTTTTTATCCCAATCTGCACAACATAGTTTTCAATAATTTTTTTCTGACATGAGTTTGAAGTACTTAATTATTATTTTAAATTTTTATTCTCATTCATGCATACATGCATGTTTTCATTTTATTCATAATAAAATACTTTTTGTTTCTATCTATATTAATATATTATTTTGTATAATTGTTTTACGTTCATCAAAGCCTAAATTAGTTCAGCTAAAAACTAAGACAACATTCATTGACGGTACGAAGTTCACCGGATCAGCTAGTGTAAAATAAATACCTTATATACAAATACCTTATTAAAGAGATCTTGTGACTTTTGACAGCCACATAATATCGCCGTTAAAAAGCGAAAATTCTGCTGACCCAAGGGACTGGAATTTTAAAATTTGCATTGTTCTTTACACTGAGCAAATCGAAGATTCGACTTTGTATGGGAATGTTTATTTTATGCAAACAAATCATTCAGAAGGAGTAAAGTATTTTATATGATAGCAATATATTGTTAGGGGGGATTTTAAAGGGGATTTCGTAGTAATAATAGTTTACTGCTAATTTTGCGCGTTAGTTTTTTTAAGCATTTGAAAGCATTCTATAAAAGCCTTTTACTCAACAGGTGAGTTGTATGGTAACGCACACTTACCAATGAAACAACAAACAGTTCTTGGGGGGTGATTCTACAGCAATATCCTGGGTCTATGACATTTAAACGGTCAAGATATATTAATGCCATTATTAATGAGCATGGTGTGGCTTGAACTTTTCCCGCAGCAACACAAGTCAGGCGATGCAGCGAATGTCCGAGATGAGGCTCTGAAAAAATTTCGGCTGCATATTCGGCGAAAGGAAGAGAAACCTCCATTTCCGAGTCCACTGTACCCGCACCATAATAAAGGGTTTTACGAATTTGGTTTATGAAATCCCCATGCTGCATCACCTAGATAAGTGCATATTATTATACATATATATACATTATAAATGTCAAAGTATTGACCGTCTTTCTACCTTATTAGTTGAAGCAAAGAACTTTCTGCGGACCATTCTGTAAAGCGTGCTGTTATCTTACATTACATTAGAGATGCCAATAAGATTAGGTAGCTAATAGTAGTGTTGCCAACGTAAAATTTTAATGCCAACTGTGGCTGTTTTAGATTTGCGCCGCCCTAATAGAATCGATAAGGAATAGGTAGAAATAGAATATAGGGAAATCATTTTTAATTTTTTATAACTTTCCTAATCAACAATTAAATTCGACAAAATAAAATAAAGTGTGGATTGGAACAAAACAATTACTTTTTAATTACAATTAATTTTTTATTTACAATAGGTTTAATTGCGTTTAAATTTTTAAAAACGGACATTTTATAATTGGTCGCATAATGTTTTTAAGAACCGGAGAGGAGCCACAATTTACATTTATTTTTTATTTTTATTTTATTTTATTATTATTATCATTTATCATTTAGAGTCCCGTTCCACTGAGTCCATCTGAGTAAAACTCTTTAAATATACAGAGATGTGAAATAAGTATCCCCATTGATCACATCCACCGTTTACCGTAACATTCGAGCTTGTTTAGCTGATTTAAAAAGCTGTGACTCATGACAGAATATAATATTGGTAAATTCGCTGCTTCCTAACTTGAATGAAAGGTTTTTCATTTATTTTGGTTGTCTTACAACGGACAAACCGTATGGGGCACAATTTTGGAATAGTAGTAATATCAGGGGTGATAATAACAAAAAATTAAGAGTCATAAAATGTGTTTTCCCTAACAATGCTATGTAGATAATTTAAAAAGAATACAGTTGAAGAGGTTATTTAAACCTTATGGACCAACTGCTAAATACGTTCGAAGCAAAAAGCACACAATTTTTAGTTAACATGCGGCTTATCGACCTCGAGAAGAAAACCGAGGCAGTCGGCTGGAAGAGATCCATTCGATGTGGGTGAAATAATCCGGACAAGGGCTGGAGGCAAGAGTGGTAGCAGTTACAGGCTTCGCGATACGGAAGGTCATATGTTGGAATTTGCAACAGGAGGGACTCGTCTACTTGGAATGTGAATCGGCGTTCAGCCCTTCAGAGGGCTGTTCTAAAGACTGTTCCGTTATAAGTGTGGAATGGCAAATACAGCCAGTCTCTAAAATGTGGGCCGGGAAACGTGAACAGGAATGTTGTGCCGGCAAGCAACTAGCGTTCAGCTATGGAGCACAAAAGGAAGCCGTAGCCATACGAAGGATTGCAGCCCGAGTGCCAGAGGAGGAGACCGCAAGAGGAGTGTTCGAGACCGAGCAAATATAAACTAACCTGCAAAAATTTATTCGTCGGTATAAGGAAACAAGGGAAAAGATTTTTATCGAAAACCAAATAGCGGTCATGACGACGGAGACAAGGCGAATCCAGAAAACCCAGTGCACTTCAGAAGAAATGCAGCGCAGTTATGTCGTTAACACGAAAGGTGGGAAAACCAGAGCTGAGGCCGTATGCCATGGTCAAGATGGCTGAAATGCCTATGGGCGGCTTACTAGATTCCGAACTAGATCCGTAAGCCTGATTGGAAGAGGGTGCTGCAAATAGGTGGGCAGACTGGAGATTCCCTGGAAGCCGTGGTATGCGAAGGTCCAAATGGCAACGAGGGCAACGCAATAAGACCTGGGGAAAGTAACGGTAGAGATCAAATACATGGAAGTTACGAAGGAGGTCGACTTTTGTTTGCGCCTGTCCCTGGAGCAAGAATTTAATTTAGGAATCGATTTATGGCAGGGCCGGAGCTGTTTGAGGTGAGCGAGGTGGACTCCGTGATTACTGAGAAAGGGGCGCAGAGCCACCAACAGCACGAGCTCGGCGGTGTCGAAGAAAAAACAGCTGGAGAAAGTATCCAGATCCTTTCTTTGCTTTGAAAAAAATGGGTTGGGTAGAACTGCCGTAATGAAGCACACCATCGAGCTGACGGAAAGAGCCACACTGGCAAAAATCGTCGGTGTCACCGGATGCGCTGTTATATAAAGACTTGGATGAGATGCGACTTGGAGTCATCGAAGAGAAAAACAGCAACTGAAGCTATACAGTCAGCCAGGAAAGAAACGTCTATGCCTGGGCACACGGAAATTAAATAAAATAAAAGCTGAAGATGCATGTCGGCCCGTTGTATCACTACGATATTAAAAGAAGTCTCCCAAAGCCAATAAAAAAAGTCGCACAATAGCCCTCAAGAAACAGCAGAATTGCTTTAAGGAGTTACGGTATCTTGGGTATCTGATTGGTGGACGCATAATCCGGACGGATCCAGAAAAGATGGACGCGATAAAGGGGGTAACGATTCCGAAAATTGCAAGAAAAGTCCGAAGGTTTCTTGGAATAGCAGGATGGTATCGGATGGATTCATCCGAAACTTTGCGGAGCAGACACCTTGAAAAAAGGAAAGTTTACAATGACAGAAGAAGCGAAGCAATCGATGCTATGACAGCCGAATGGCGATCGAAGAGAATGTTCGGAGAATGGTGGGGAAAATGCTGTCGAGGATGGTGGAAGCTGCGGAGGAGCCAGAGGAAGGCTGGATGCTTGGTTTTCAGACAGTAGAATTTGAAGCCACGGAGAATGTTGGGTTAAAGGAAGTTTGCAAGGCGGAAAAAGAGCGGTTTCCGGACATCAAAGTGGTCGACGGCTACTTGTTCAAATGGACGGAGTGTCGGTGCGCCACAGAATTTGAGGAGATCACGTGAAAGCTTTGGGTTCCGTCATCGCTGAGCACGGCCATTATAAAAAAGGCACGTTCTTCGCCGGCTAAGATAACATTTTTACTCTCCTGGATTGGTGGCTCAGGTCCACCCCTTTGTTGGGGACTTTAGGGTCTGCAAGGAAACAAAGCCCTTGAGTGGTGTTTTCAAGCCTGGGCTAGAAGGTTGGACAGTCATTTTCAGGTCGTTCCAAAAATGCTGGTTGACATCGCGGTCAAGGGAAGGGCATGCATATATTTTCGTTATGGCGAACCATTTTGCTTCTGAAAGCGATAAAAGAGGCCACGACGGCAGTCAAGTTACTGGCTAAGAAAGTACTTCACATGATTGAGGCTTTGGAGACGATACATTCGGACAACGGGAAGCAAATTGTGTCACGACGGTTTAAGAAGATGATGAAGGGGTACTATATTTACCTAATGAGGACTCCCGTGTACTCCCAACAGTCGAGGGTCAACCATAAAGAAAAATTTACATAAAAAACGAATGCCCACGAGTTAAGTGCTCGGGTCTATAACAGAAAGACACGGGTGATCCAATTTTGGCCAGATCAAGAAGTCTCGCAAAGGAATTTTTTCCTAAACGACTTTAAAAAAAAGGTTAATGCCAAGATTGAATTCGGAGGCCGGTTGCAGAGCAAAAGCGACAGGGTGTTCCTGCAATAAAGTGACAAAAAGGGGAGGAAGTGTTGCCACCTAGTCCGTATGGTGAATAATTAAAGAGGTAGGGGTTCGTTGACCCGGGACGTTTGAATTCAGAACAACGGTTTAAAAAAGGCGGAAAGTGTAACAGGCAGCAGTGCAGTTTGAAGTAGAACAGAAAGTGCGTGAAAAACCAAAGGTAAGAGGTCGACCTAGGAAAGGAAAGCCAAGACTAATGGGCTTATCTATTCTAGGACCGACCAGCATTTACCTCTTGCCTACCGCGTTCGACCCGTACCTAAGTCTCGATATATTTGTAGATTTATATTTGTGTTTTTGTTTTTATACCCTTGCAGAGGGTATTATAATTTTGCTCAGAAGTGTGCAACGCAGTGAAGGAGACATCCTGGACCCCAAAAAGTATATATATTCTGGATCAGGATCACCTCCTGAGTCGATATAAGCATGTCCGTCTGTCCGTCTGTTTCTACGCGAACTAGTCTCTCAGTTTTTGAGCTATCGTCTTGAAACTTTGCACACACCCTTCTTTCCTTTGCACACAGTATATATGTCGGAACGGCCGGGATCGGCCGACTATATCCTATAGCTGCCTGTTGGGATCAGCAGCTAGGCTATTGCACGGAAATATAAGAAATATAAAAAAATGTAAACAAACCAGGCGTAGAGGATAAGCACAGCCGAGTCTGCATAGCGCAATGCGTTTGTTGTGTGAGCCGTTAGCTCTGTGGAACGCATTGCGTTGCACTTTCGGTAGTTGATTTTGGTGCGAGAGTCGCTGCGGTCGTGGTCCTTTTGAGTTGTATTTATTGCGTAACTTGTGAACTGTATGAAGAATAAAAAACCCAGAAATTAAATTTTGATTTAATTCTCGCTTGATCGCGACACTGCCATATAACTGATTGATCGGAAATGCTATAACTTCCTTGTTTTTAAAGATAGAATCTTGAAATATGTACAGATTTACTATTAGGGAAACATAGGCCGATCTGGAAAAATTCATACGGATCGGCCGACTATATCCGACTATTTCCTGAACGATCGGAAATGCTATAACTTCCATTTTTTTAAAGATAGAATCTTGAAATTTGCACAGATTCACTACTAGGGGAATTTAGGCCGATCTAGAAAATTTCTTACGGATCGGCCGACTATATCATATAGCTGCTATATAACTGAACGATCGGAAATACTAAAACTTTCGTGTTTTTTTTTAACTGCAAGGGTATATAAGCTTCGGCTCCGTCCGAAGTTAGCTTTCCATTCTCGTTTTATTTATTTTACTTTATGTATTTTTATTTATTTGTTTTTATATTAGTAGTGAATTTACTTATTGTGTTATTTTTTGGATGCATGGGGCGGTATAAGGCTAAAAGAACTGAAAGCCATTGCAATAATTGAACAAATGAGATAATGAACGCCTAAGAGGATTATTGAAGAAAGGGGGAAGGAACGTAAATGAACTAAGGAAAGGAACGAAATGTTAATGTAGTGTTGTAGCATGTCGTCCATAGTTTTTTTGTGGTCGACATAAATATTATTGTTCATCGGTCTGATGGATGGGTCAGGAACTGGTTGAACTAGCCCCAGACCCCTGCCGCAATGCAGATTATAAAAAAGAAATCATACTTTAGTAAAATTTTGTAGCAATATAAAAATATGCAAGGAAGAAGACAATTATGCGAAATATTTATACGGATTTATATAATTTATACTTTTGAAGACAACAATTTTTCTTTTTTTACGACTTAGAAAAAGTTTGTTTCATTTCCCTCACTCGAGGAGGCGAAAATGAGCGATCCGATCTGCAAGCTAATATTATTATTGCCTTAAACACAGATAAGACCAGATTGAGTAGGCATAAGTAGAGCATAGTAGCTGCAAAGAGGAAAGAGACCGCCGCATAGACAATAAATATGTTACTTGATTGAAGTCTGTCGCATGACTCTACAACTGTGAATAATTTTTTTAAAATATCTATTCTATCTGTCAAAACAATAAAAACGAGGCAAGAGCGCTCTCGTTCTATGCAAAACCTTTTTTTTTTAGATTGCTTGTCTTATCAAACATTTCTAAGTAATTGCTTTTTAAAACAAACTCAAATGTGACAATTCTCTGCAAACGTTATTGAAAACAGTTTTTGGATTGTTTTTTTAAGGGTTTAATAGAGAAAGTGATTCGATATATATAATGTTGAAGCAGTGTTTTCTACATTACTGCAATATTTAGGTACCGTAGTATGTTCCAATCACAGAAGGCGTCAGTACAAGAATGATCACAAAGGTTTCGCTCAAACTAAATTCAAGCGATCATCTAAGTTAAACTTAGAAGAGGGTTGCAACTTGCAACCATATCTCTTCTTCTCACTGTTAACTAATACCTGTTAAGTATATAATTCGAAGTATATAATTCGAATTTAGTTAGTAAGCTACGTTTTACATTTACAAATAAGTTCAAATCTGAGAAGCCCTTTCGACAGAGGCCTAATTAGAGGCTATTGAGCCACGCGTGCCAAATCAGCCAAATGTAAACTTTTAAATTTAATATTATAACAACACAATTGTTTAATGGCAACCTGCCATTGACTATATTTACATTTTTTATGTACACCGATCTTCGACTTTTCGGACATTGATGTCAACAACATTCTTATTATGCTCAATAAGTGTCCGTCCCTGTAATTGCATTTATATGAACCTTTTTTTTAAAAACTTCATTCGAATTATGCTAACCAATGGATGCATGTTCACAAAATTTTGCATATATTTCAAGTATATATTTCATATATTGTCCCACAATTCTATTATGTGGGCACGGGTAGCGCACGGGATGAATGCCACTTGATAGTTTTATGGATTCCATTTTTTTTCATAAATTTATCACTGTTAATATTGACTTTGAATTCATAATAAAATAAAAGTTTATAAATTTCCGTTAAAAATATTCAGCATAAGTATTTGTATGATAAGCTGTCATATGTTATATTATAAGACTGTTTTACCGGACCATCGGTCTGCCTCTCGGCAAAAGTCTGGCTTGGACTCTCTGGACCATGGGTTCTTGATTGTTGACCTTACACCGACGAACAAAAAAAACATTGACCACAGATAGACACTTATGGACGACATTCTACAAATTCTACAATTCTTTCAGAAAGAAATCTTTTTAGCTTTAGTTTCATTTTTTTTATCTTAGTTGGTTCATTTACCTTTCTACCTATTGAGCTTAGATTGGGTCCTCAAATTGGCGTCGATTTCTTCTGATTAACCAATTAACCAGCGACTTATCTGCCGATCTGATACCCTCGGGCTCCATAACAAATAAAAAAATATCAAACAAAGAATAAAGAAATGATTCGAAATAAAAAAGGGGGACAAAACATTGAGAGATAAATTACAAATAATACAATAAAATAAAAAAAAAAAAAAATAGCGAACACAGCGAAAATAGCTGGATAAAATTCCCTGATATCTCCGGCGTGGATGTGCCCCTATTTTCCTTATTTTAGTTTAGGTTTAACGGAATGTGGCAACCAGGTGGAGTGGAGGATTTTTTTTCTTAACCTCCGACACTAAAATCATAGAGCACTGGCGGGTATAAAACTTTTTCTAACGGTTATGAAGATTCCCAGTGATAGACGTGGGACTGGTTTTGACATACAACAATAAGAAACTTGGCATGCTAATGGTTACTGGTTTCCATTACTCCTTCGGATATCCAGATTTTCATTTTTTTGGTCGATTTTTTTAGTTTTAAGTATATATTTTGTTTCCATTTATTGCTATGGTGATAAGATTTTCGGATTTCCGCATCGGCCATTGGCATCTGCATCGGAAACGTCGAATCACAGTGAAAATTTTCACGATTCTTTCTTCCTGCTGGACCAGACCCATGCTCGTGAGCCAGTTTTAGACTACACTTAACGCCCAACGTGGGACCACGACCACTTACACTGAGGTCCACATCGTTTGCCATTTCCGCTGAATCTTAATCGCTTACTACCGCTGCCACTTTACGTCTCAAGTAATCCGATGCGTTACAGTTCCACTAGTAGAAGAACTACTTCACACAATAAAATGTCCGGCCTCTTTGCACTGTTGTCACTGTTTCGAGACCATGTAAAGGACATGGAACACTCCTAGCGATAAGCTTCTCAGCGACGACTCTTTTTCCTCAGGTAGAGGTTCCAGTCCTGAATGACGCTGTCCAATGTGGTCGAGATGGTATTTTTTAATCATATCTTAAAACCATTGCAATAACTGCTTCCCATTGGTAGAATGTATCGCCTCTGGAATCATGTGCAATACTTCCTTGATCAGGAAGTTGACTCCATCTGGCAGATGGGTCTCAGGAATTCGAATTTTGAGAATTTCTCCATGAGCCTTATTTGGTGGAGAATATGCCTGTGGTATTTAGAAACACAGTTTCCACGTGTTTCTTCCAATTCGTTTGAACTTTATCTATAAGTTATCATAGACTGCTATGTGGTACGACTTTGTCCATAAGCCAATAAAGTCTCTGGAAGGTACTGTTTAGAGCGATGCCCTATCGAACCATGACCACGAAATGGTACAACGGAGACGCACTGTGAACGCAGTGTACCGCTTGCTTTCCTCTATAAGCTCTATCTGAGAGCACGCATGCTTCAGATTCACACTCGATGTATATTTCGTAGTGTGGATGCGACTTCCTGATATTTCAGCGCTTGCGATTTGCGATATCTGGGGAATTTTTTTCGCGATGCTCCCGCTGCATACGGCTGTATGTAGGAAGCTGTACCTCCCCCAAAACTGACTGAGGGACGCTACCGCTTATCATACGGCGCCAATCGCCGGGATAGATTCGAGACGATGAATGGCTTTCTTCAAGGGGTTCCAGATGTAACTTGGACTAGATAGGAAATTATATCTTCAAAAAAACACGTTGGGAAGGAAACTGGAAATACCAGGAAATTCCAAAAGATCGAGATTTCTCTAAAGGACTTTACTAAAGTTACTGTATAAGTCGCCTGTTTGAAGGCCATTTTGGAAGAAAAAATTGAACATTGCAGATGATAGTAATTATTTTTTCAAAATGCTTTGGATTGGCTGACAATTAAATCCTCTCAAATTGGCACCATGGCACCATGTTTCTAAGCTTTAACATTTTAACGAACAAACTGCGCTCCTGGATAAATGGATCTAAAATAGGATAGGCTGATTGAACTTTATATATGGATTGTGAAAAAGTTTTGCTAATAGATCTGCAATGGTCTATTCTGTGGGCGCAAAACAATGTTCAAGCTAGAGCGAAGGAGGGGAAGATACATTTTTTTGCTTTGTGTTTACAAAATTATAAAACTGCTTCGGATCCTGAGTAAACTGAACGCGACAGCTGTAAATATAATTGTTATACCACTATACTAAGTTCCTTGAGTTATATTTAGAGAGTTATATTTTAGCCAATACTTTTAATACTTTTGCTTAAAAACCTATGTTGAACATTTAATTTGATAAATTAAGAAAACGCTCGGAGATAAAAAACTAAAAAAAAAATAGCAAAGAGAGCAACAAATAGCAAATAAATATTATTTTACCACTAAATGTTTGACTGTACACCCGTAAGCTAAAGGGATATTTATTTTTGGAAGATTGAGTAAGTTTTGTTATTTTTCTATCAAGCACTGGTTTAATCGCAACGAAAAAACAAAAAGATTAATGAATGCAGCGCACAAAACGTCCGATCGCTAGGGAAGGCAATGGAGGCTTTAAGTCAAAGCAAAGCCCGAGCCTTCTCACTTCATCGTGACGCTGTCCGTGAACGAAGGGCACCCCTAGGTAAGGGATCACTTTTAACTGAGATAGCAGGGTACCAAAAAGAAAAACTTTAAAAGGTCTTTAAAAGGTCTTTACTCCTTGTTATTTTGATGAGCTGTCAACTAAGTACACACTGCAAAATGAATTGATTGTGCCTTTGTTTTAGAAATGGAGAGAAGAATTGCATAAAATACTTATTTAACTGAAGTTATCTATTCTTTCGTTTGGAACTATCCTAATTATTTTTTTTAAATGTTACCTGAGTTATATTTTGCCTATTTCGGAAACGGACCCTAAAAACTTACCAGATTGATTAAAATTTTCAAGGAAATGTAAAACATTGTAAGGTAGCATGTAATTTTCTGTATTTTTTTTCCATCTGGGTACAATATTAAAAACAGACCAAACTTCAGCGGCGCCCACTAAAATAAGTTGTATTGGTGTGCTTTTCACTAATCAAATCGAAAAGAAGACTTCTTATGGACATATTCAGTTTATGGAAAATTATCATTCAAATCCTAACTATTCGAATTTTCTCATTCTAAATTAAAAAATACTTCGAACAATTCAAAATTTTTTTTTTTTGGGTTCGATATGTCATAATTACAATTTTTTTTAGAGTGTATGCCTTACATAAATCGACATAGTCCTGCTCACTTTGAAGCGTTCCAGCCGACTGAGTAAGAATACTGAGTACTTATTTGAGTAAGAATGGCCGTTAACTTTAAGTGATAAGTAAAAACACAAAAATTTAGGGGACGCGAGGGCCAAGGCTGAACTCCGCTGCTTTAAATAAATGTTGTATACCTATTTCTCTCTTGTATCTGTAAGACAGTTGTTAAGGAACAGAGTACTAGGTTTTGATGGCAAAGTAGTAAAATAATAGAAATCTTTTTCTTTTGTTTCCATTCCTATTTGTCCCATACGCAAAGTGACGCAAACTTGACACACACAATGAAACCGATCAAGTGATCTTACATACATAACATTTTTATTATAGGTATATTGTATATATTATTTATCTGTAATTAAAATGAACCCAACATCTTCGGCAAATATAAAGGACTTGCACATGGACACGATGGTTTTAAACACTCACTGGACAATAAATGATGATTCTCTGTTTCTACCTTGCGGCCTGATTGGTGCGCATGCCAGAAAGTCAGTCTTTATTACATGGAACTTTAGTAATCTACTTATTATACAATTAAAGCAGGTCAAAGAACGCGAAAAAGTAAAAATTTCTAGAATTCAAATTCCACTGTCGGACGGATGTTATCTGCGCAACGTTTATACTTTAAAGTTTAATACCTTGCTGGTTATGTCTGATGGAATCATTTACAGCTTTGGTTGCATTCAGGCCTTGCATGAAGTAAAGTGGCTAAGTGGAGTTCGTTGTCTTGCTTTGACAGATTTAGGCTTCAGTGTAATTCGGGAACAAGACAATCAACTGTTGTTGCAGATGTATCTTGATCTACCAGATCTTGAAAATGGGAAGAGCACGCTTCTACAAACATTTAATATTACATATGATAAACAAAATATATTTAAATGCCACACAAGAGACGAGGATTATAGTTTGACCTCGGTGAAAATTTCGGAAAAAGAAAAACAATTTATGCATAGCCTTTTTGGCACTAAAGACTTCCAGCAATGCCACATTTTTAGTGTGGCTGGATATGTATATGTGTTGTCTTATAATCCTGATGAGATGGAGAGTAATGGTAAATACTTACCCTACCATGTTGACCTGGTTTGCGTGTACACTGTTTCGGTGAGGCTAATACGAATTTTTCCTCATCGAAATCTATGTTTGCTTTATCTTAGCAGTGGCACTATTGACATGTGGTACGTGTCGAGTCTTCATGGTGTTAAACAGCGTCAAATTTTTGAAACTGGTTCGGAATGGTTGGACTATGATAGTACAAACAAAAATGGAGACTTTTATTACACTAACGGCGAGAAGATTGTTCGACTTAGGTTTGAGTTCGACAGTCAGATAGATAAATGCAATGTAATAGCCCTATCCAAGGCAGTGCCAGGAATTCAGGCTTGCACTTGGGTAGAACACACTCAACAGTTAGTTTCACTGAGCGACAACAACATTTTCTGTCATATTGACTTTGTTACCGGAGAGGAGAATGAAGATGATAAACTTCCCCTTGTTCGTGACTTTACGCCCGACTCCATGGAATATCTCCGCAAACACATCAGGAGCTTGGATGAGTATAAGCGGAAATTAAAGTTTTTACAGGATAATATAAATGGAGAGATAAAAAAACAACACATTATTTCAGTAGCTAGACATAGTGAAAGCTTACAAAAATTAATCACTATATCCGCACAGTTTCAAAGCATTAAACCTATCTGTGATGAGGTCTTAATAGTTCTGCATCATAAGCAGCAAGCAGACTTGGAAAAATCAAGTGTCTATGCCGTTATGCAAGTACTACTCAATGAAAGCATGTACCGTTTGCCTTTCAAGTGCTGGCAATTATGGATATTTTATGAAAATAAGGTTTATACACATCTATTGCCTTCTAAAGTAATTATAGGTAAAAGATTTCAGATTGTAATTTCGTTGACAAAATCAAGAAATGTACCTATCGCTCGGCTGATGGCCAAATTAGTGGCTTTTATAGACTTAGAAAGCCAAACTGCAGCTATTACTGTTCCTATTTTGGTAAAACGCACTAGTTTCACTTATCGGGCACTTTTTAATGAAAGCGGAACCAAAAGCAGCAAAAGATCGGAACGTGTGGCTATGATTTATCACAACATTCGATCATCTTGTAATTTGGCTCTTTTACTTTCTTCTTTATTTAACATTAATACAAAAAGTAATGGTAACACCTATAAGATTATTTTTATGGGCAGTGCCATGATATTACAAATATTTGAACCCCATACACATGGAAAATTAGAAAGTGTGGATGCTTGGGCCATTTATCACTTTAAACAACATTTGCTTTTAAATACCCAAAATCTGGATCACAAAACGTTATCAAAGGACAGTTTGGCTTATGAGCAAATAAAGGTAAATTAAACCGGTTCGTTATAAATATTACATTTACAAAACATAAATACACAACAGAAATTCCTGTGTGAATCCTACATACATGATCTGCAATGGGAACCGGCGGTCAAAATGGCTTTGGAATTGAAATACATTGCAGTTCGAAATACTATTTTTTAAAATGTATACTCTTATAAAAATATTTGTAAATGAAACAACTGTTAAAGATTTTCACTTTGCGCATATACAAAAATATAACGCCGCAGGATAACTTACTTCTTTTTTGTTTTCATATATATATATTTCTGTATCATACGGATGCCGATGCTTATTAGGTGCGCATTACTGGTCTTTTGTCTTCATCTCCCGTGAGGATCATATTACATTATTACCGCCTAAGCTCATTGTCTGATCTTGTGAGAGCACAAGATCTCTCTCGCAATTCACCCCTGCATGTGAACTCTGCCACATCCCTTGCTGGCAATGCTTTGGCACTTCCGAGAGGCTTTCACTTATTAAGACGTCCGACCCTGGCTCTGAGCATCGGTCAAACAAATAAATAAACCCGCTTGTCTTTGCAAATTGGGAACTGGGTAAATCTGCTAGCTATCTAAAAGCAGATAACTTTACATTGGTGACACTGACGTGATTATCCTGGAACACCTTGCCAGATTATCATATTTCTTACGGAAGTTTTCTCCCAGTACCTTTGGCAAGTGTGGTTGCGGTTACATTTGAGTCCTATTCATCGCTTGGGTAGCTCTGGTCGCGATTCTTTGATCCCGTATTTCGGTCTTTACGCAATTATTTTGTTTTGGTACTTTGGAATTCTTTTGCGGCATTTTACTGTTGAATGAGCGGGAATGAAATTGGTCTTACCATTTTCGTCAACTTTTTTGCAGCAGCTTCTTCTTTGTTGACGCTCGACGTTGAAAACTCCGCTTTTGCGCTGCGCAATTTGTTACTTGCTCCGATATTTTATCATCCGAAAACTACTTCGGTATCGCCAAGTCCTTCATTAGTTTGAGTTTTCCAGGTTCGGGCCAATAGCTCATCTCAACTTCCTGGCAGCTGCAACCGTCGGGACAACAGTATCCATAACTCGTCTCGTGACTCAGCCCCTCTGCTAATTCATAGCCATTCTAAATCGTAGCTGATGGATTGATGGAAGTGGAGGATCAGCACTGTCATCAGATTACGCCCCTAGCGCCAGCCTAGTAACAAAATGTTGTCCAAGACGATAGCTCAAAAACTGAGAGACTAGTTCGCTTAGAAAAAGACAGACGGACAGACGGACATGCTTATATCAACTCAGGAGGTGATCCTGATCCAATATATATATACTTTATGGGGTCCTGGATGTCTCCTTCACTGCCTTGCACACTTCTGACCAAAATTATAATACCCTCTGCAAGGGTATAAAAACAATTGTGCAATCTCAGGTTGCATCTCAGATTATTGTCTTTAGTGATAGGTGGTTAAAGCCGGATATTCTTAGCTCCAAAGTTTTCCCAGATAGGTACACCACATTTAGGTGCGACCGATCTATCCAAAGAGGCAGATATGTACTAATCTCAGTAGACTCCTCCTTCCCATTTGAAGAGATCAAGTTGCAAGAGTTTGGTAGCTTAGAATTTCTTTGCATGTCAGAAATTCTTTAGGTCGGCTTGTGGACATATGTTTGTGTCACATCCAGATGAAATCACTTTCTCCAGAGCCCTGCCACTGGTGACCCCAAAGATCCATATCATCCTACGCTTGAGATTTCATTCGAAAGCATTGAACTGTTGGTATGCATTGATATAAATACCGTCTTAGAATATTTTGATAGAGGTTTGAGTAGTTTTTTTGACTCTTGTGTACCGTGGAAATATCCGTCCGTTAAAGACAATCTCCCTTGGTTTACAAGGCGCCCAAATATTTTTAAACATATGAAAAATAGACTTTTAAACAAATTTATAAGAACT
Source organism: Drosophila varians (assembly GCA_018150405.1). Taxonomy (NCBI): domain Eukaryota; kingdom Metazoa; phylum Arthropoda; class Insecta; order Diptera; family Drosophilidae; genus Drosophila; species Drosophila varians. The sequence continues at coordinate 21,044,867 of JAECWK010000125.1, forward strand.
GGCTGTAATCTAACTTTTTCAAGGTACTTAGTAGTTACCGTCGAACTTCACCGTTATGTACTGCTGAATGTTATAGAGATTATATTCGCCGTTGTCGGGTTCAGTTCACTCAGGACTCAGGAAGCAGCTTTATAATTTGGTAAACACAAAGCGGAAAAATGTATCTTCTCCTTCCTTGCTCTCGTTTGACAATCCTACATATACGAAATTTATTCAGCCAATCTTGTTTTGGATCCATCTATCTTCAAGCGAACATTTTTCAAAGCTTTTCACCTTATCTGTGGAAACGTCGATATTTCCCCATATGTGGAAGAAATCCTTTATAATTCCCTTGCATAAAAAATGGGAAAAATCCAATTATAGAGGCATCTCTAAACCGTCAGCAATTCCAAAGCTATTTGAAAAAATGTTTACTCCTCATTTGCAACACCTCTGTAGCTCAATCATTTCTCAATGCCAGCATAGTTTTATTAGGCGTCGCTCCACCACCACCAACTTGTTGGAGGTGACATCATTTGTGATTGATGGCTTACAAAAAGGCCTTCCAACAGATGTCATCTACACTGAGTTTAGTAAAGCATTTGACTCTGTAAACCACTCACTCCTTTTGGGAAAATTCGATCTTTTGGGATTTCCTGTTAACCTTCTTACGTGGATTTTAGCTATATTTCTGAAAGAACCCAACGCGTCCTTTTTAATGATGTATTCTCCTGCCTAGTCCGAGCTACACTGGAGTCTCTCAAGGAAGCATCTCGGGCCTTTACTTTGTACCATATTCATAAATGGCTTGCCTTTTGCTTTACCGCACACTTGTGTACTTATGCACGCACGTGACGTTAAGGTGTGCCTTCAATATAAATCTTCCTCTGCCCAATACAAACTTCAGTCCGACTTGGATAATATCGAATATTGGTGTTCTGCAAATGACTTAAAACGTAATGGGTCAAAATGCAAATGAATGTCATTCTATACAGACTATTTAATTTGTCTATGGGACTGCTATGGAAAGATTATTTCAAGTTAATGACCTGGTGACATATAAAACTTTAAACTCAAACAGGTATATGGTCAAACAGGTATATGGTTGAAGGTCAAAAGATTTTAACGACCCTTATATAACTAAAACTTGATACATATCTTTAGTTCGTCCGCTTCTTGAGTAGGGTTTTTTCTGGAGTCTCCAATATGGGGTTTATCAAGAACACATTAAATCAGTACAGAATAATTTTTTGCTTTTTGCTTATGGGAAAGCTGCGAGCAGCGGCCGGCAGCGGCCCTCGGTCGGTTGGGCCGGAGGTGGGCTGTACCAATGCAGCTGGAGCAGCGTGAAGCTGGGAAAGCATGTCTGTTTAGCTGTATCAAGAAAAACAATTTTAGCATTAATTTTTAAGTTGTCAGCACGAGAACAGGTGAAGTGCAAAAAACAATAAGCATCTATAAAAGTATTTTCTTTTGATATTATAAGATATACAGGTCCAGGAGCACAAAAGTAGCAAAATTATGTATTTAACAAGTGCAGGAGACGTATAAGCGGAAATCTAGTTGCGTTAATAAAGTCATAAAAACTGAAGGTGCTAATTCTAATTTTTTCGATTCTTGTACGATAATGGAATTGATCAAAGTGTGCAAATTTACGGGTTGCCCTTGTTAGAATAGTTCGGGTTTAACCTAATTAAAAGAAAAATGTTAATACGTTTTTTTTTGGGCTTTCATAGTTCGATAGCTATCAAAAACCCTTGATAGCAATAGGCTATGGTGGCTGCGCGTAATGACGACTTGTCGGCGGCAGCCCTGGAGGCGCTCGAGAAGCCGCTACGCGATTTTCTTACCACACTTCAGGACGAGGAAGCGACTTATATAAAAAATTTTTATAGCTAGCTACGGAGGTAAACCTCGACATCTAGGTAGAACTCGATAAAAATTCCGACAGGCTCTTTGCTCACTCGAGGCTCGATAGTTGCCGCGATACTCGATGACACCAAAGGGGATAGTGCGCCGCATCCAGTTTATAAGCTTGCTCCTTTTTTACTTCCAATGCCGTTGCGACATTCTGCGGTGGCGACGTAGAATAGTCGGATATTCGCTAGCTCAAGACAACCATAGACTGCCATCTTCAACTAATCGAAATGGAAAAGCTCCTGTGGCTAATTTTTTGTCTTCGGAAAAAGGTAAAGGTCGGTAAAGGCCCTTAGCGAGCAGGAAATCACGGACGACAATTTTGACGTGGCCCTGAAACTTTCGTAATGGCTTTTTTGGGTCTTTTGGGTAATGTGGGTGAGAGATAACGGCAACGCTGAAACGACTATAATGTACAAGATTAGTAAAGGTGATACAAACGCTAAGAACGAAAGTACACAACGGCAATAGACTTAAAACAGGCGGCGCGAAAAGCTGATATTAAGGAAGAGATATGTTACAGAAAGAAAAAAATGAGTTAACAAGGAAAATGACGCCACGGACTACGAATTTATCCAAAAATGGTGATAAAATTATGTCTGCTACGAGTTTTAGATCTAGGCGCTATTCTACATACGAGTAACTTTCAACGAGAAGGCAAAAATCGGCGAGCTTGACTAAATCGGAATAATAATTTTCCAAATGGAAGTCCGACGCAAGGTGTTAAAGGTATACAAGCGCAGATAGATAAATAAAGGAAATTATGCCCGATTTGACGCATACGAGGAATGTCTTATCTTTTCAACAATTTTTGTCAAAGATAAAGCAATTAAAAACAATTGACTAATGAAACAACAAGAACTTTTATTCACAGTGCATGGCAGCTCTGGAGGACAGGTCAGCAACTTTCTTCTACAAGACTTTCCAAGTGTGATGAAAACGGCACACCTTTACAGGGAATTGTTGCGGCGTAAAAGGAAATCCAACGAAACAAAAGTACTTCTACATAATGCTGGCAACTGGAAAGCGTGCCAACATAGACAAGCCATTAACTCGTACATAATAAACATGTATTTCATGTATTTCACAGCTATGGAAATGAAAGGTCGTTCTTAGAGGATGACCTCTAAGGCTGCTATGCTAATAAGCTTTGTTTTTTGTTTCATAAGGGTTCGACGTATTGGCTGTAGTAGTGACCAGCTATTAGTTAATACATGTGGGAATAGTGGTTCAAGAAAGACACGTCCATTGATCTGACGGTCACTCAGATATTCGATTTGCCACAAATGTGTGGTAAGTGAAAGATGTCCCTTTGATTCACCCTAATACGAAGTATGTGACGGGCCAAAAATATCCAGGAACCTAGCTTGATGCGATGCTCAGATCTTCTTTACTCATTAAGTGAATTCTGCGCCAGAACTGTTGCTGTTACATATAATAGCTCCTGTATGATTGGAACTTTCGCGTTCATTATGTGCCCAAAGATTTTTAGTTTATTTAGAAGTTAATGACAGGACCATATTTTTATTTTGCCTGAAGCTTCATTGGAATTTTGTCTTTACTAACCATTTTGCGTTCCCAGAGGCATTGTAGAATCATATTTTTGCGTTCACTACTACTGGCACAAATAACTCAAATGGGACAAAGATTTGGGATGCCTCTCCTGGGTTATGACTGGGTTACAAAAAAGCTCGATACTGGTTTTGAGTATTTCTGCAGAGTTTATTATCGGCAGTCCGAGGGCTTTGACACTATGATGCTCTAGTGTTGCATCCAGATTGACATTGTTTACGACGTTTTTTTTGGGTATTCCATGCTGAAATTCTTTTCTAAGTTTGTTCCCGTGTGGCAGTAATATTCTATGGAGTTTCCTTTACGCATAAACTGCTTGTGCTTCTGCAACTGTTGCCACGCATCAAACATTCATCTTTGTTTGCCATTAACTTTGAGTATTCTTTAAGAGTGGCACCTTTGACAGTTTCTTCCAGCGCTAGAAACCTAATAGTTGCAATCTGCTGCGATTCCCCCAAAGCTAAAGGGTGTTCAGCAAAATAAAGCTTTACAATGAAGTTTCCATCTTTAGATTGATAAGATTGTAAATATTGTGTATTTTATACTATGTTCCTGAATAAGATAGATGCTTGGTCGTGTTATCTGGACGCTTCAACTTTCAGTTTTTTTTTTTATCAATGCTTCCGTTTCTTTGGCGACGCTTGCTCCTCAGAATATGGATAAGTTAATCTTATATTCTAGTCTCCCTGTTATCATACATCCGAACTACGTACTTTAAAGCATGATGACATTTCTGCCTATTGATTTAAAACAGGTAATGAGAAATTGTGCTCGACATTATTATTACAGACTATTTTGGTCTGTCTAAATATGCGTTTGCCAATGGACACCCATTGTAACTTTAAATCACTTCGAAACTTCACCTGGTAGATGCGCACTTCGGTTTCATTGACCCTGTTAGTAACCTCAAGTTTATCAGTTAGCAAAAGTATTAGAAACACATCCCATATGGATGCGTCCATTCGTTGTTCCTTTAGTGGTACAGTCGATCCCTGGACTCTGATGCAGTGGCCGACGGATGGCAGTGTCTTCAACTTGCCGAGAATTGTCGTATGACCCAGCTGAATAAAATTTTCAGCGTTACCTAAAAGCGCCGATTTAAGGAACCACATTTTTTTACTGCTGACTTCCCGAAAAAGAAGTCATGGAATTGTTTCCATTTTGTTACACCTCCATCGAATTTTGGGATGTTTATGCAAATCATTTGTACATGAGGGAAATTGGATAAACGGGAAATTGGATGTCTTAAACTAGGGTCTATAAAGTTCTTAGAAGACCAATACAGAGCGGTTTTTTTTAGCGGCTCATTCCATCCTTTTTGTTATTTAGAATACATTTCGAATCCCTTTTTCCCTCTTTGCGATCTTTGTTTCTGACCGTTGGAAGGGTAATATTTGCAGTTAGTGTGATAGTAGTGGTGAGCTGACTGAGTTTAAGAATCAATTTTAACATATATGCGCAGTCTTTTTTAGAATATTTGGAATGAGTCTTCTTTCTAATGGTTGAGGTGCAGGGCGTGATGGCCAACAGATTACGGTTTCACCAACAGGTTACTTCGTAAAAACTTTTGTTTTGTGATTCTGGGCTGCACCTGTCACTTAAACCAATAGAACATTTAAAATGACATTGTCTGAGAATAATTTTTTTTTGCTTTAAACTTTACCAGTTATAACTAAGTAGATATACCGGTGTATCTAAGTTAATCTTGTTAAGATGGTAAATTAAGGGTCTGATTAATTGTCAATATATTATATTAAATATGTTTCAAAAATCGTACGTATCAAAAAGATTATATTTAGCATAATATTATCGAAATTCGGGTTTATAAGTAGATCAACAAGTTTTTGGCTTGGGTTGTGTGTTTTATAAGATCAAAAGGCCTTGAAGTCATTCAGGCTATAGCTAACTGAAATTGTGTACCTGGTTGATTGTTTGTTGAGAGAACTTATGTCCATGAATTAGTCTGGTATGCTCTAAACATAGTCTTATAATTTTGATTAAATCTCTTCTAAGCGAGTGTCCGTGATAATATCATCGTCAATTCTCAAGCAATAACATTTTTCAAATATCGACATGATGCACTCTGTACTCAAATTTTGTTTTCAAATAAAGTTGTTTTCATTCCCTTCAGATGTTAGGAGATTTAAGACATAAGTTGAATTATTTCATTTGAATGACATTTTCAATAGACAAAGTGCTAGAATTTGGAAAATACTTTCCAAAGTAAATTTATTGGGAAAAATAGACTTAGGAGCAATGCCGTTCATTTTGAATTTAAGTGACAACTCCCTGTGGCGCCCGGATAGTTTGTTGTGTTTTTGGTTAGTGGTAGTTCCAACTTCTAATTTAGTTATAAGCAGTGACAGATGGGCTGCCTGGTCACACCAACCAAAAAATTGTGCACAAATCAATTTTGTATAATTTTTATTTGGAATAATTACCTTAAGTAATCCAGCCTACGCCTTGCTAACGCTCGTGTGCACATCTTGCACACGAAGTCTATCTTTTGGTCACTGCACTGCGGTGGCTACTATTGTTGAGTAACCCAACAGCGACAAGTGAGACTAAAAGCGTATTGTTTCTACCCCTCGCTCTGCGCTTTGCGTAAGCGAGAGGTCGTTAACAACCTAATTACTAAACTTTACTTGGTAAAGATTTTACTGATTGCTAAAAATGGACAGATCTCTCCAACAACAATCCATCGATTTTAAAACAATGAGGAACATCGCTGGAGCAACTCCTGCCGAATTACGAGCTAGCTTGAGAGATAGTTTAACGGACAGCAGCTCAAATGCTGACTGTACAACCAGATGGGCTCCCACAATCTGCATCACAACTTGTACTGTAACATCCTCGATCTCATCTCCAGTGATGTTCACAACAAGCTCGAATGGCAGCTTGTGTTCCGTTGCATCCAGTACGTGGCATGATGCTGCTTCTACTAGCACATTATCATGCAACCCCACCCCAGGCTGGCAGCAAGTCACTGCAAAGCCAAGCAAAGGAGCAGCAAAGAAGAGAGCAGGTACCGTTCTCTCTCCCAAGGTTAGCCAAAAGAAATCAAGCTATACCGCCAATTCTGAAAACCGCTTCATAACTCTAAGCGACGAGGAAGAAATGGATGTCGGGCCTTCCACTTCGCAAGCCGCGGCAAACCGCGCCACAACATTGCAGCCGGCAAAATCCAACAGCTCAGGAAAAGCCCAAACAGCCGCACCACAAGCCGCTCGATCTCCCAAGGTCCCAAGGGTTATGGTTCCTGGTGTAGTCAGCTACTCTGATTTCTGCAGTGAACTGGATGCTCTTATTGGAGACTCTTATTCCATCAAAGCCTTGAACTCAGGTGACTGTGCCGTTCAGTGCAACTCCTCCGACGCCTACAGGCTCGTGGCCAGACACTTCCGCGAAAAAGGAACTGTTTTTCACCATCATCAGCTCACAGAAGACCGACCCTTTCGCATGGTTATGAGGAACATCCATCATGACGTCCCATCGGAGGACATCATTGAGTGCCTGCAGGAAGAAGGTCACTGCGTTCTGGGCATCTATACCCCTCGTAACAAGGTTACACAGCTTCCGCTTAACATGAGATTTGTGGACATTAAGAAGGCTGACAACAACAAGCTTCTTAAAAACATCTCTGCTGTTTGCAGACACATAGTGACCTGGGAGAAGCCACGCAAGCAATCCGGTCCTGTACAATGCCATAGATGTCAGGAATACGGACATATAAAAGCGTACTGCACACGGCATTACATCTGCAGAGATTGCGGAGAAAACCACCCTACCCTGGAGTGCAAGCTTGGAAAAGACGACTGTGGCAGCTCTCACGCGGCAAACTTCAGAGGATGCCGCAAATATCATCTCACAGCAGCCACCGAATCGATCACGATTCCTTCAACAAATCTCTCACCCAATGTTGGTAAGGAATCATTTGCAAGTGTTGTCAAAAAGAACATACTCATTGCACAACGCAACCACCATGAGATGGACAATACTCTCCCTCCAATACATTCCACCGAAAATGCCGCTCTGAATGCCAAAACTGGAACAGCTTTTTATGAGGCTCGACAGGATGATGGGTCTGGTAGAAACTCTAATGCAAGCAATCTTGCAATCGCGTCCTTCCTCCTCTACTCTTCGCAATGGGAGTACTTAAAATAGCCTGCTGGAACCCCAATGGGATAAGCTCGAAAGCAAATGAGATCATTGCCTTCATTGAGCTTTACGAAATTGACTTCCTCTTGTTGTCAGAAGTCCGTCTCTGCTCGCGGTCCACCCTCAGGATCCCCGGCTTCACTTTGCACAAAGCCGATCATCCGGATAACCGAAGACATGGAGGCGCAGCGATCTTCGTCAAGTCGGGCATAACACATCAACTCTCTTTCACGCTTTCGGAAGAGCACAGTCAAGCTGTCTCCATCGAGATATCTTCAAGAAGAGGGAGGTTTAACGTTGATCCGTGTACTGCCCTCCTGCGTTCAGATGGATGGAAGCAGACTTCACGACTTTTCTCTCCAATCTCGGACAAAAGTTTCTTGCTGCAGGTGATTGGAATGCCAAACACAGATGGTGGGGCAACTACAGAATGTGTGCCAGAGGTCGGACCCTCAGCTCTGCCCTGACCAATGTCAATGCCGATATTGTAGCAACTGGAGAAGACACCTGCTACCCGTTTCGTGCAAACGCCACCCCCAGTGCAATTGACTTCGGCATCTCAAAAGGCTTCAGACAGCAGCAGGTCTCCGTCAGAGTACTTACTGAGCTATCTTCTGACCACCTCCCGTTACTCTTCCTGATAGATGAAGAAGCTCAATTCCATAAAGGAGTCCCCAAAATGCTACCTGCACATGCAAACGTTGCCACTTTTAGGTCCTTCATCGATGCTCACACCGTACTCAATACACCAATAATTCCTGCAGCGTTCTGGATGCATACGTTGGCACCTTCACTTCCACAATTACTGAAGCCGCCCAGAGAGCTACGCCACCTCAGCGACAATCTGGTCTTCCACCTACCAGGAGAGCGCCCTTACTAACTCCGGAGGCAAGGGAACTGCTGCATCAAAAAAGGCATCTCAGAAGACAATTCATTGTGTCAGGCGATCCTGCAACCAAGCAATTACTATCTAGCGTCACTAATAGACTGCGCAGGTTGTTAGCGAAAACCCGCCAAAAGAACATTGACACCCAGCTGGAGGGCGCTGGCCCGGACAACTGCAGCGATTTTTCGATATGGAAGCTAACAAGAGGTATTAAAAGACAGCCGCTTGTCCAATCCCCAATACAGAGCCCTAGTGGCAGCTGGCTCAAGAACGACACCGACAAGGCAAACGCTTTTGCCGAACATCTGTCTGCTACCTTCACTCCTTTTGATCTTCCAGACACCTCACACCGCGATGAAGTTGCAAACTTTTTAAGCGATCCCATTCAGCCAGCGCGCTCCATTAGGCACACCACGCCGCAGGAAGTCACACTACAATTAAAGGCGCTTAATTTAAACAAGACTCCTGGACCCGATGGCATAGACAACCGAGCGGCAAAGGCTCTTCCACCCAAAGGAGTGCTAGCGCTGGTAAAAATTTTCAACGCCATGCTAAACCTGGGACACTTCCCAAGACAGTGGAAGCAAGCCCGGATTATTATGATTCCAAAGCCAAGCAAGCCATTATCACAAATTGATTCCTACCGCCCAATCAGTCTACTATCCACGTTTTCAAAAGTGTTTGAGCGGATACTACTCAGTCGACTGCTGGAACTGCCACAAATAGAAGGACATATACCTCAACACCAGTTCGGCTTCAGAAAAATCCCCAAAAAAAAAAAAAAAAGTTATAAGCGAAGTTCTTTGGCTAAAAATGTAATGGTTGTATTTTTTGTCGGAGTTAATTATAATATTAGAGTTCATATGAATCACTTTAGCTGTTCCAACCTAGGATATGGTAATTGAAAAGAAGTGTTTAAAAGCATGATTTTTTGATATATTTAATTTTTATTAAATCAAAATTTACGAGCTTAATTCATGTTTTTTTCTTCTGAGACTAATAGATCGTTATTTATACGTTTCCACTTTCATCCGTTCTGGTTGTGTAGTGCTAATGTTATTTGTGAGTGTGTGAGTTGTTCGTCGCGTTGGCGGTAATATTCTCCCCCTCATAAACGTCTGCAGGAGTTTATCCATCCTTCACGTCTAACACTGCTGTTTTTGTTACTGACCTGACCATGGACCCGATCACTACATCGATTGTGTGACCTTTTGGCCATAGGTTCCCGGGAGGGCTATTATCTACAAGAATGACAACATCTCCATTCGCTACTTTGCGCGACGAGTATTTATTAGCATGTATTCTTTAACCCATCCTATCTAAAAGAGATAAGCTCCTTTATTGGTCTGGCACCATCATTGCGTGGAATTTTAAGCATTGGTGGCTTGCATCCGTCTCCAGATCTTAACAACAAGTGGTAAGTGGTTTAAAATTGGTTCTATTGTCGGAGAATATTTCTCTGGGTGTTCCTCACCGACCCATAAAGTTAGTAAGACATCGAGGCTAGGAGATATTTCAATATGTACTGCGCGTATTGTAAGACAAGTAAATATTACGCCCCACCGTCATGACAATTGCATTAAAGAACTCCATTCCTGTATAAATTTATACATTATTTTAAACCATTTTATTTACAATCTGTATACGATAGACAAATATCCAATTTTTTAACAATTTCATTTACAGCTTTCAATAAAGCTTTCAATAAAGCTTACTATTTACAGTTTCACAAATACTGGAGATCGAGAACGTGTTTTCTTTTAAGCCTTATAATATCTAAGCTCTTTTTTGTAAGATTAATTGCTAAAGTATTTTCATGGCTTTGTCATTTGTTTACGTATGATATACTACATTAATTTCATCTTTCACAAATGGGATTTTCAAGTCTTTATGGATAATTGCATTTGTCACATAAAAATGAGCATAGACAATTTTTTTTAACATTTTTGATTAGAAGCGCTGGAGGATGTTTTGAGTTGCTGGCTCTTCCTCACAGTTGTATACCATATGTCCAGACAAGCTTAAGAATCGCTTTATATTTCGACTTGAGAATTTTGACCCAGTAACCAGGTCATTTTGTTAGCTTTTATAGTTAGTTGTTCTCTTTTTGCCTTTATGTGGTTCTTCCATGTAAGCCTGCGATCCAAGTGGATGCCAAGATATTTGCCAAGAACTGTGTCACATTGCTGAATAGGTGAGTTTTTGAATCTCACTTCTGGTCAGTTTCCAGTTCTTAGTGCAAATGTTACCAGTGCAGACTTAAGCGTATTTACTTTTATTTTCCTTCGTTGAAACCACTCTTAAGGTCAAGCTCGTGTTGTAGATATTCATATGCTTCTTCCCTTAGAGAGCTATTAGCTTTGATGGCTGTGTCGTCTATATAGGTTGCTACTCTTACATTATGTGCTATCGGCATGTCAGCAGTGAATGTTTTATGTTTTTTATTAAAGAAAACTCCTCTTTTTGATGAACATAGAACTAGAGTTTATCGAGATAAGATTTCAGCAGTAAATAGTATGGTGCAGGCAGCCATTTTGATACCCTTGCAGACGGTATTATAATTTTGGTCAGAAGTGTGCAACGCAGTAAAGGAGACATCTAGGACCCCATAAAGTATATATATTATGGATCAGGATTACCTCCTGAGTTAATATAAACAAGTCTGTCTGCCCGTCAGTTTTTTACTACCCGAACTGGTCTCTCAGTTGTTGTTGTTGTTGAGCTATCGTTTTCGAACTTTGCACACAGCCTTCTTTCCTTTGCACGCAGAATATAAGTCCGAACGGCCGGGACCGGCCGACTATCGGAAATGCCACAACTTCCATGTTTTTGGTTGTAGAAACGTCAGACTTCTTTTACAATCCATTTCATCTGAATCCAAGCTTGTTATGAATGTTTTTGTAATTACTGGCTAATTATATCTTTAATCAATAGAAGCCGCTATTTAAGTGCAAGTGTAGGCTTCGGCCTCGTCCGAATATAGTTTTCCGTTCTTGTTTTATTTTATATAGTAAGCCTTTATGCCATACTCTATCAAACGCTTGCTGAACATCAAGAAATGCTGCAGTGCATTATTCTTAACACTCAAATTCAGTAATAATTTCATGTATCACTCTATGGCACTGTTCTGGGGTTAAATGCCCTCTCCTGAAACCAAACTGGTATTCGGGAATGATGGTGAATTCCATAATAGGCGACATTCTCTTCAAGAGTATTTTTTAAATACCTTAGATGATCTAGACTTAAGAAAAGTAGTGAGAGATTCATTATTTTAGTCTGATAGCATTTGTCTGATAACATCTGAGCTCTAATGTTGTCTTGTTATACAGTCGCTTGTCTGTGGGATATCTGCTTTTCTGCCATCGCAAATTCGACTCCTATTTTTAGAGACTAATTGGGACTTACATTTAATTCAAGTTGGGTTTTACGCGTATTGATGTTTGTAGTTGATAAGATTATTTTATATGGCTTTTTATACATATTCCTGTATATGTGAAACGTCTTTGATACCTGGAGATCGTGGAGGTCGGTAGTAATGCCATTTGTGGGATCACTAGAGCTGCTGCACCGTTTCTAAATTTCGGGCACCTCTCTTAACAGATTTGTATACCACACGCAACTAAGGAATGAATAACCGGACGCTGAATATCTTGACGCTTCAAGTTTCAGTTTTTTTTTTTATCAATGCTTCCGTTTCTTTGGCGACGCTTGCTCCTCACAATATGGATGAGTTAATCTTATATTCTAGTCTCCCTGTTATCATACATCTACATCTACTAACTACGTACTTTAAAGCATGATGCCATTTCTGCCTATTGATTTAAAACAGGTAATGAGAAATTGTACTCGACATTATTATTACAGACTATTTTGGTGAACATCAAGAATCGTACGTATCAAAAAGATTATATTTAGCATAATATTATCGAAATTCGGGTTTATAAGTAGATCAACAAGTTTTTGGCTTGGGTTGTGTGTTTTATAAGATCAAAAGGCCTTGAAGTCATTCAGGCTATAGCTAACTGAAATTGTGTACCTGGTTGATTGTTTGTTGAGAGAACTTATGTCCATGAATTAGTCTGGTATGGTCTAAACATAGTCTTATAATTTTGATTAAATCTCTTCTAAGTTTATAGATTAATATTGTTTGGTATTAACATCCATCAAACCACAAAAATACTACAATTAATAAATTGTTTATATCCGAGCGGTTGAAATTTGGAATGGTTATTAAAGCTCTGCGCATTCATTGTCCTTAACGCGAGTATGTCTTGTTAAAAAATTCAAGTCGGAGGAAGACTAGAAAGGTGGAATTGGTGGCTTTTGATGCAAAACATCCAGGTTTCCGTGTGACTCAATTATGCAAATGATTTTGAGAGAACTGTGGGAAAACAACATTCATTGTGAAGCTCAAGCCTTACGAGCTATTGCTCATCAGCAGTATTGGATCATCAATGATAATACGATGGGAAGAAGCATCATTCACAACTGCGTGCGATGCAAGTTGAGATAACCAACGTATTAACCGATGTCCGACATAGAACCATCAACCCTATGTTAGTATCACCTACTCAGCTACGGGAGCAACTTAACTAAATTAGGGATCATCTGCAACCCAACCACATGCTACCAGTTGCATCAACCGATGTACTTCAGCTCTACAACTGATGTCAGCACAAGGCAGCACAACAAACACTTCACTGAGGACGAATTCAATCACTGTCCATCATTAAAGAATGAGCAGCACATTTGTTTCAATCACCAGACTTAATTCCAATTGTTCAATAATAAAAGTAGAACGCTGCGTCAAAGTATGGTTTAAAACACACAACTCCAATCAATGAACTTAAGCCACCAAGGACCCGACGGAACTTCAGGCCGTATGCAACAAGATCTCATCAACCATTAATATAAACAACACTGGCATACTGGCATTATCCTCAGGTTGTACGGCTCGCAATGTAAGAATTACAACCCTGACAACGAAAATCCAAACATCATTCAGCTGATTCGGAAACATCTCAAAAATTATGCATGTAATCTCAGAGGCCACCTTGGAGGCCATCATCAGTATTACTAATGATACTGATATTGGTATTAGCATGTACTCAAATTTTGTTTTCAAATTAAGTTGTTTTCATTCCCTTCAGATGTTAAGAGATTTAAGACATAAGTTGAATTATTTCATTTGGATGACATTTTCAAGAGACAAAGTGCTAGAATTTGGAAAAGACTTTCCAAAGTAAATTTATTGGGAAAAATAGACTTAGGAGCAATGCCGTTCCCATTTTGAATTTAAGTGACAACTCCCTGTGGTGCCCGGATAGTTTGTTGTGTTTTTGGTTAGTGGTAGTTCCAACTTCTAATTTAGTTATAAGCGAAGTTCTTTGGCTAAAAATGTAATGGTTGTATTTTTTGTCGGAGTTAATTATAATATTAGAGTTCATATGAATCACTTTAGCTATTCCAACCTAGGATATAATAATTGAAAAGAAGTGTTTAAAAGAAAAATTTACGAGCTTTATTCATGTTTTTTTCTTCTGAGACCGTGACGAATAGAGATGGATTGTTATTTACTAATAGATCGTTATTTATACGTTTCCACTTTCATCCGTTCTGGTTGTGTAGTGCTAATGTTATTTGTGAGTGTGTGAGTTGTTCGTCGCGTTGGCGGTAATATTCTCCCCCTCATAAACGCCTGCAGGAGTTTATCCATCCTTCACGTCAAACACTGCTGTTTTTGTTACTGACCTGACTATGGACCCGTGGTGGGTTTTCACGGTAGCTGATCGTACCTTTCCGTTCTTTGCTGTCACTACATCGATTGTGTGACCTTTTGGCCATAGGTTCCCGGGAGGGCTATTATCTACAAGAATGACAACATCTCCATTCGCTACTTTGCGCGACGAGTATTTATTAGCATGTATTCTTTAACCCATCCTATCTAAAAGAGATAAGCTCCTTTATTGGTCTGGCACCATCATTGCGGGGAATTTTAAGCATTGGTGGATTGCATCCGTCTCCAGATCTTAACAACAAGTGGTAAGTGGTTTAAAATTGGTTCTATTGTCGGAGAATATTTCTCTGGGTGTTCCTCACCGACCCATAAAGTTAGTAAGACATCGAGGCTAGGAGATATTTCAATATGTACTGCGCGTATTGTAAGACAAGTAAATATTACGCCCCACCGTCATGACAATTGCATTAAAGAACTCCATTCCTGTATAAATATATACATTTTTTTAAACCATTTTATTTACAATCTGTATACGATAGACAAATAGCCAATTTTTTAACAATTTCATTTACAGCTTTCAATAAAGCTTTCAATAAAGCTTACTATTTACAGTTTCACAAATACTGGAGATCAAGAACGTGTTTTCTTTTAAGCCTTATAATATCTAAGCTCTTTTTTGTAAGATTAATTGCTAGAGTATTTTCATGGCTTTGTCATTTGTTTACGTACTACATTTACTAATTTCATCTTTCACAAATGGGATTTTCAAGTCTTTATGGATAATTGCATTTGTCACATAAAAATGAGCATAGACAATTCTTTTTAACATTTTTGATTAGAAGCGCTGGAGGATGTTTTGAGTTGCTGGCTCTTCCTCATAGTTGTATACCATACGTCCAGACAAGCTTAAGAATCGCTTTATATTTCCACTTGAGAATTTTGACCCAGTAACCAGGTCATTTTGTTAGCTTTTATAGTTAGTTGTTCTCTTTTTGCCTTTATGTGGTTCTTCCATGTAAGCCTGCGATCCAAGTGGATGCCAAGATATTTGCCAAGAACTGTGTCACATTGCTGAATAGGTGAGTTTTTGAATCTCACTTCTGGTCAGTTTCCAGTTCTTAGTGCAAATGTTACCAGTGCAGACTTAAGCGTATTTACTTTTATTTTCCTTCGTTGAAACCACTCTTAAGGTCAAGCTCGTGTTGTAGATATTCATATGCTTCTTCCCTTAGAGAGCTATTAGCTTTGATGGCTGTGTCGTCTATATAGGTTGCTACTCTTACATTATGTGCTATCGGCATGTCAGCAGTGAATGTTTTATGTTTTTTATTAAAGAAAACTCCTCTTTTTGATGAACATAGAACTAGAGTTTATCGAGATAAGATTTCAGCAGTAAATAGTATGGTGCAGGCAGCCATTTTGATACCCTTGCAGACGGTATTATAATTTTGGTCAGAAGTGTGCAACGCAGTAAAGGAGACATCTAGGACCCCATAAAGTATATATATTATGGATCAGGATTACCTCCTGAGTTAATATAAACAAGTCTGTCTGCCCGTCAGTTTTTTACTACCCGAACTGGTCTCTCAGTTGTTGTTGTTGTTGAGCTATCGTTTTCGAACTTTGCACACAGCCTTCTTTCCTTTGCACGCAGAATATAAGTCCGAACGGCCGGGACCGGCCGACTATCGGAAATGCCACAACTTCCATGTTTTTGGTTGTAGAAACGTCAGACTTCTTTTACAATCCATTTCATCTGAATCCAAGCTTGTTATGAATGTTTTTGTAATTACTGGCTAATTATATCTTTAATCAATAGAAGCCGCTATTTAAGTGCAAGTGTAGGCTTCGGCCTCGTCCGAATATAGTTTTCCGTTCTTGTTTTATTTTATATAGTAAGCCTTTATGCCATACTCTATCAAACGCTTGCTGAACATCAAGAAATGCTGCAGTGCATTATTCTTAACACTCAAATTCAGTAATAATTTCATGTATCACTCTATGGCACTGTTCTGGGGTTAAATGCCCTCTCCTGAAACCAAACTGGTATTCGGGAATGATGGTGAATTCCATAATAGGCGACATTCTCTTCAAGAGTATTTTTTAAATACCTTAGATGATCTAGACTTAAGAAAAGTAGTGAGAGATTCATTATTTTAGTCTGATAGCATTTGTCTGATAACATCTGAGCTCTAATGTTGTCTTGTTATACAGTCGCTTGTCTGTGGGATATCTGCTTTTCTGCCATCGCAAATTCGACTCCTATTTTTAGAGACTAATTGGGACTTACATTCAATTCAAGTTGGGTTTTGATGTTTGATTGATGTTTGTAGTTGATAAGATTATTTTATAAGGCTTTTTATACATATTCCTGTATATGTGAAACGTCTTTGATACCTGGAGATCGTGGAGGTCGGTAGTAATGCCATTTGTGGGATCACTAGAGCTGCTGCATCGTTTTTAAATTTCGGGCACCTCTTTCTAACAGATTTGTATACCACACGTAACAAGGAATGAATAACCGACGAAATAACAACGAATTAAACGTTTATAGATTGTGACCTTCCTTGAGTGCGAATGATTCCGGACTTTGCAAATATTAAGCCCTGTTAGAAACCTCGTCCTTTGGATGCTACAGTCTTTTTAGGGGAACCCAATTTTGTCCTTGAATGTCTTGCCTTGTGGTACTTTCTATAACAGTGTTTTTCCCTAAGACACATTTTCGGTGGTCAGAGTCTTCTCGATTACTTCTCCTCGACATCTCGCTTGTAGAATCTTTGCGTACACCATGAAAGTTGCCATGGCACGATAGAGACGTTTCCAGTTTGAGAACGATTCAACGTTAAGTTTTAGAAGCACTGTACTGTGTATACGGCTTGCCATTACTATCTTTTTTAGCTCGGTATTGTCGTTCTCCAGATTTATACTTGGGGTATACATCCGCCACTGGTCTTTGGGTTTCCTTAAAAAGTTCGGCCCTTTGGTCCATTGCTCTTGGTTTGGTCATAAAATTACTTTCGATAGATTTTTGTAGTTTGAGTGTCTTTGTCAATGTAAAGAAAGCATGGATGGGCATGGGTGTCAGCTTCTTTTATTCGAATCTGTTGAAATATTTTGGCTATATCGCCGCAGACCGCTGCCTTACCGACTCTGAATGACATCAGCGGGTCTGACAGCGGGTGGAGAAGTTCTAGACCAGTTAGCATGAAATCGTTTAGGGAGGCACCATGATATTTGGCTGCTGCATCCCAGACCAGTCGCACCTTGTCTGGTATGTTTGGATTATGGATTGGAAGGTATCAGATGTTATTGTTCTGAATATCTTTATTTTCCACAAGCTCGGTGGCGTGATTTTTTCAGCAGATTATTGATTTGATCTGCACTTTTTGAGCGCATATTTTTTGTTATTTTTAATTTTTAAGCTTTATTAATTTAATTTTATTTTAAAATTATTTAATTTTAATTTATTTAAATTAATTTAATTTTATTATTAACTTAAGCTTTTATGCAGTTCAGAAGTTTCAAAGCGTTTGTATCAGATAGAATAGTATCCTTGCGGCGCCAGGGTAGTCCGACTTCATAACGCTCATTGATTTTTACACAAGTTTTATCTATGATTTTGTCTTTGTCTGAACATGAGTCCTTTCAGTGACTGGACCTACGGTAAAGCTTTCATTTACGGACTTATCGATCTCAGACCAATTGCTTTGAGAATGCTTTGTTTTTCTCCCGAATCCTTGCCTCTCCAACCGATCATACACTTGGATACAATAGGGTCGTTCCACCTTCCTTTTTTTATCCTGCGAGGGACTTTTAATTGTCTGTTCCTATCAGCACCATATGTTTAACATCAGTATATGATCTAATCGGCAATCATTGCAGATGATGGTATTCCTTTAAGTCTAGCGATTGATGTGTTAAACCCAAATTTGTTACAGTGTGTATTGTGTTCATCCAGAATATTGCACTCGTATGTTGAAACACCCGCATTTATTTTCCATGTATTCTTTGATAATGTCCTGAGTTTTTTCGCAGAGAAGCTTTTTAAACACTTCGCATTCAGTGATAGGATGGTGTTTGCTGTTACACAGTTATTCGCGAGATACCATGATTTATTACATATTATGTTTTTGGTTTTTTCGAACAGTACTAGCATTTGAGAGAACAATAAAAATACCAGAGTGGCACTAATTGAATTAAATCTAAATACTATAAGGCTGTCTAAATTTGACCCTGAAAATAGGAGTGCTCACGCAAGTGCCTGGTGAAACACCCCAAATTGGATTTTTATTGAAATTACGCCTACTGGCAGTGTCATTTGTAATTGTCATGGCATTCAAAGGTGAAGCCACGCAAGCGCTTGCCTAAATCCGCTTCAGTGCCCTGACTTTCAAGTCGCCGTTAACGACGCACTTCGGGCTGGAGTGCCAGGAAGACGTAACTGATGCAAAAAAAAAAAACTAAAACCTGGTGACAAGGATTTCAAGGGTATCCTGAAGCATTTTTATGGGTTTGTTCCATTATTCTTTGACTTCGGGGCGGAGTGCCTTCTTGTGAAGGAAAGCGTGGCCATAAAACTTTAAAGAAAGCAAAATTTTAACACTTATGTATTGAGGTCCATTGGTAATATACAATTTAAAAGTACATTACAACATTTTAGTACACTTTAATTTTACAAAATTACCGAAAATCTAAATTAACGATGATGATCAGTTGATAAAAATTCTACAGAAATGGGTTCAAATATTACGTAATCACGTTTTTGGCAATTTTGGCAAAAAAGAACTCTCAAAAATATATTGATAAATTTAGACCAAAAAATTTAAAGAACCAAAAAAAGAGGTCCCCACCTGCAATCTAATGTTTGACTAACAGCCCAGTTTTAACTATTTAATGACGCCAGATTGCTTCATAGAGTATATAAGAGGCCCCATGCCATATAGTATTCTAGAAGAAGCCATTGCCCCTGTAGAAGCTTAAATGAACGGAGAGATAGAGGATTAAGAAACTGAAGGATGAAAAGTCGCTTAAAACTTATGAGTTGAGAAAGAGAATTCGGGAGGACACGGTGTCTACCTGTAATACCTAGGCTATGTAGATGGGTCGTGATGAGGCCGTGAGGCAGTGATGCATCTGGGAAGGAAAAGACATTTAACAAGGTAGCTAAGCATTATTGGTTCGCGAGTATGAATACGAAATACGCTAAACAATGTGTAGTTAATAATAATAATGTAGTGACAGAAAATGAAAGGAAAAGGAATTTAAAAAAAACAAATACACTCTTTCCACTGTGCTACCTGCAAACAACACAAAAATAATATAAAGTAAGTAAAAAAAACAGTGCAAACAGACAAGAAACAAATAACTAAAATTGTGACCGTGGCGAGGGACCCACACTGGAGAAAGAGGAAGGAAATATATAACACGCGTACACTGGCAAAATTCAATCGAAGTAAATACCCTGTACAATATAAAACAAAAATAATTGTAATTACGAAGATCCAATTCTCTCCCTTATAACGCAAGCAGAATTTTTCGAAATTTTTTTTTTTCACACACGAAAACACTCCAAGTGGAGATACCGATGGTAAGAACAATACAGGGTTCTCGCAAACAAATCCTTCGCGCGCCCCCAATTATCCATAACAATGAAATCGTAATTAGTCTCTAAACGTTCCATGAGCAAGCAACTCTTGCAATATAGGGGCACTAGTACATTCCCGAGCGACCCAGAGTCCGAGGGCATAGCCACGACTTCCACGCCAAGGCGTCAAAGAAAATCCAATAATCCTATATGAAAAGCCCATCGATGCCATTAAATATATCCCTGAATTTTCGGGGACACAAGGGTCCTACGTCTCCTGGAGAGAATCGGCCATAGCTTCTTAAAAGCTATTCAGATAGCTCGCAGCATTACCAAGCCGACACCATCATAAGAAACAAAATAAAGGGTGCCGCCGATGCGGTATTCTCCTCTTTTGGCACGGTGTTTAACTTCGACGCGATTATAAGTCGCTTAGATTTCACCTACAGCGATAAGAGTCCGATGCATGGCATCAAGCAGGAATTGAGTCCCTTGACAGACCTTGAGACCTTGAGGTCTCACACTATTACAGTACTACGATGAAGTGGAGAAAAAATACACCCTGCTGGCCAATAAGGTAAATATGTGTTATGACAAAGTTGTGTGTGAAACAGGGCCTGTGCGAAAAATTTCGAGAGTACGCCCTCAGTATATGTATATCAGGATTGAGGCAAAACCTCACGGATGTACTATTCGAGGAAAAGCCTTAAGACTTGCCGTCGGCACTGGCATTAGGCAGGAGCTTGAGGCCAACCATGACCGGTACGCCTTTGCGGCAACTTTTATAAAAGCCAAGAAGAGAAGGAACGCAAATGGGCTCCGAAACCGTTTCGTCAAAAGGAAAAACCATTCGGCGCAACAACAATTTCTCCCGCCAATACAAGGCACAGGTTCACCCCGAACCTCTCAATTGCAGGCAACCAAGCCTAAGAACCACCTAGGAACCAATGGAGGTTTATCACGACTTATGCAACCCACACAAGCGACCGCATATCATAGTAGAAGACCAGCCACCTCCGAATGTACTGGCGCTCATAAAAAACAACAACGGATAAGCCACCTAAAAGTCAGAGGCGTATGCCGCCGCTGCTGCGACAGACGAATATGAAATCATAGATGATACCATCTATGAATACGGCTTGGACCGCATCAATTTTTTAGAAGAGTTGCGGGGACCGAAATGACATTTCTCATCGACTCTTGTTCAGCAAACACTTTCATAAAACGACATAAAAAACTAGGCGGAATCGTCCTTGTGGACACTTCATTTAAAGTTTCCTCCATTCACGGATCGAGCGTCGTCACCGAGAAATGTATCATTCTCTTTTTCAACACAGATGCGACCTTTTTCATACTACCAGACTTAGAACTGTTTGACGGGCTAATCGGCCTCGACCTCTTCAGACAGGCCAAAGCAGACCTGCTCTTCAGCTCGGACCATATAAGGTGTGGCACGAAAGTAGAAAAGATACTACTCCATCCTTGCATTGATGTAAACCTCAGATGTAAACCTCAGACGCCTTCAGAAAAGTCTTGCGCAACAAAAAGAAGGAATTTACCAGCCCTAATGAGGGACTGCCACAATTGTAAATAAAGAAATCTCTGAACTGTTAAGAAACGGGATAATTCAAAAATAAATCTCGCCCTACAACGTCTACGTCCG
Organism: Drosophila varians; assembly: GCA_018150405.1. NCBI lineage: Eukaryota > Metazoa > Arthropoda > Insecta > Diptera > Drosophilidae > Drosophila > Drosophila varians. Next base: position 21,066,363 of record JAECWK010000125.1, read on the forward strand.
CAAGATCAATGAAAGGACAATCCCAGACAGGTACCCGATGCCAAACATTTGTATGATATTAGAAAATTTGGGCAAGACCAAGTTTTTTACCACGCTTGACCAAAAATCCGGCTAACACCAAGTCGTACTAGCGGAACGAGATCACGAAAGAACCTCATTTTCAATAAAAGGTGGAAAATACAAATTTTGGAAACTACCATTTGGTTTGAGGAACGCTGCCAGCATTTTCCAAAGGACCATTGCCGACGTCTTGAGAATGGCAAGTTCTGCTACGTTTATGTCAATGATGTAATTTTCTCAGAAGATGGAGCTTGCCACGTCGATCACGTGGATTGGGTATTAAAAATCATCTGCGACGCAAACATGACATTATCCATGGAGAAGTCACGCTTCTTTAAGAAAAGCGTCAACTTCTTAGGGTTCATTGTCACAGATAGTGGCACAACCACGGTCTCGGACAAGGTCAGGGCAATAAAATATTTCCCTGAGCCTGTTCGAGGTAAAGTCATTCCTTGGCCTGGCCAGCTACTATAGATGCTTCATTAAGGACTACGCCATAATAGAAAAACCCATAACAGACATCCTAAAGGGTGAAAATGGAAGCATCAGTAGGCACAGATCCAGGAGCATTTTAATACAGCTCAATGAGGAACAGCAAAAATCTTTCCGCAAGTTGTCTAATATATTGGCGTCCGAGAATGTCATGTTGGCCTACCCGGACTACAAGAAGCCATTTGTTCTAACGACAGATGCATCAGCTTACGGTCTTGGTGCGGTGCTATTCTAAGAAAGCCGGCCGGTCACAATGATCTCAAGGACATTGTCTGATAGGGAAGCCAACTATGCCACTTACGAAAGAGAGTTGCTGGCCATAGTTTGGGATCTCGCCAACCTGCGCCACTACCTGTAGGAAGTGAGCGATCTAACCATTTATACAGACCTCGTCTATAACCTCGTCAGGATGTTTCCCGCCATCAAATTCTGGTACTGCAAAAATAGAGTGACAGACATTTTGCTACTTAAAGGAAAGAGATACTGATTGCTGAACACAACAGGGCCCATGGGTCGGCCCAAGCAAATGTTAACCAAGTACTCGCCGAGTACTACTTTCCAAAAATGACGGATCGAAATTGACGTACACTGCAGAACGTGTACAAGGACCACATCCACTCCTGCAACTCATGAACTTCTTCCCCAAGATACAGTATTGACCCTGCTCAAAAATCACTTTGGTTTTTGCGTTTCAAACGCCATGCTACTCCATAGTGTCTCAAACGACCAGGTAGAGTCATTTTAATATCACTCTAATTGAGCTTGCAAGATGTATTAAAATTATCAAGAATATTAGCGACACCGTGGAAATAACCCTTCTAGCAACTACCCGATACAATTAATCAATCCACTTGGCCATTGAGAAAAGACCAGTGGACTAAGATCAGACAAAACCAGGCGACCCGCCGTTAGAGTTCCAGCACAAAATCAAGAGCGCCCATAGATATAGGAAAAAAGCCTCTAGACAAAACCGTGTCTTCGACGTTGGTGAGAAAGTCTAGTAAAATCCAACCGAAGGCTCGGACACAAGCTCACTCCCCTTCGTGAGGGGAGAGTTGTGGAAGCAAACCTCGGGGCCACCGTCCTAATTAAAAGGAGGGTGGTCCGCAAGGATAACCTCAAATTACTTAAGTTTACAAAACTCTTCAATGCACTAGGCATAGGTTAGTTTAAGTCATTAAGGATGGGTAACCTCTACGCCGTTTTTCAGATATGTTAACTAATTACACTCAAACCCAGGTCAAAATTAATAGTTAACCTTAACCGTCAATAAAATCATAAAATTATCTAAAAATACTATGATAGACACAAGCCACCTGTCCGAAACGTTACTATCAATGAATAGAATGTTAGAACTGCAGAATCTAGACCTAATTACTCAGGCTTAAATATCGTTTGGTTAGAGGAACCCACCAACACGCCAATAGAGGATCTTATATCCGTTTCGTCCGTAAAAGTCATACAGTCCAGTAACGCTATGAGTTTCATTGAGTTTCCTTAAATAAAACTAGCATGTGAGAAAGTCACAATCTTCCCGGTTGCTCACCATGACATAATGCTGCGATTAATAGACAACGTCGTGGCGGAATGCAATGGTGAGGTACACGCCATCAGGAACTGAAACCCATCACAACAACCATCTTCACCAACCACGGCAATGCCCCAAAGAGGACCCCACGAGTGGCGAGTTCGCCCTCAATCAATATCACCCTGAGCCATGAAATTCTAAGCCTCCCGTATCTTCGCCGGTTGAATGAACGAAACTTGGAGTCCATTTAGAAAATCGAAGAGGATGCCAGCTATGACCGCTCTTTTCGGATAGGATTCATTTCACTTGCGGTATGGTGGCCTTAGTCTGCAAAAGAAGCGCTGCGAAATTGAAGGAAGTGATAACGAATATAAGACATCAGAGGCCGGTCTGGGTCTTGGGTCTGGGAGGTTAGTTAACTAAAGAATATAAACCTCGCCAATTGTGGCTTATCGCCAGCCAAATTGCTGACCTAGCATTCTGACTGGGTGCTCGTACACAGCCGGCAGACACTGCATATATGGGTGGCCGCTGTGAGTACCGTATTCTGTTACCTTTAAGTTAAATTTTTCTTTGTATTCCCTTTGTGTGGCAGTTCAGTTTTTATATCACGAGGGAGCGAACATCTTCGTTAATAAACGATATACAAAACTAAATCAAATCTTTTTCTGACGAAGCCTAAAAGAATCTCCCCTAAACACCAACCGGTTTGAATAATACATAATTTATTTATAAAGATGCATATGTAAGCTTTTAATGTTCAGATTTTTATTTAACACTGTATACACTTTCTTAAAACTTCTTAACGGAACAATAGTGGAAAAAAGTAGCAGCAGCGGCGAACGTACCTGTTGTTGTAGTAAAATCAATGTGTCCGAATACAGGAGATAGATTCCAGCGATATCGATACTCGCGTGAGCTATTGAGGTCGGTCGTGCTATCGTAAGCTGTTGGGGGGTGCCACAGTACCCCCTCCCAGAGTTTCAGTTGGGAAAGGTACTTTGCTGGGAATCTGACTCGTCGTCCTGATCTTGATACCTTCTCGGTTGGCTGGACAGTCGGCGGTGGTGCTTGCTCCTGAGTCGGAGGAGTTTCGTCTTCTGCTAACACTTTGAAGGGACCCTCGTAGTTTGCGTCCAACGGGGTTTTAACCCTATCCACTCTGACGAAGACGTGGGTACAATGGCATAGATCCGGGTGCACAGAGCTCTGTATGATGAGCCTCAGCGAACTCGAACTCGGTATGTTTTTGTGTGTTAACGGTGTAAAAAATCCGTCAGGGACCCGTAATGCGGTGCCGTAAACTATTTTAGCTAAGGTCAGCCCGATGTCGCTTTTGATTGTTGCAGGCCTAGTTGGATTAAGAGTAGAGATCTGCTCCAGTTGGATCGGCACATTTTAAGGCAGCTTTTAGTGTTCTGTGCCAGCCTTCGATCATTCCGTGGGCTTGTGGGTGGTACGTTGTCGTGCGCATGTGCTTAAAACCAAAAATCTTGGCGAGCTCTGGGAATTGCTGCGTGCCATCTTGATATTGTCCCAGTGGCGATTTGGTAACTTCTGGATGGCTCAGCGAATGCAGGGCTTAAGCCACGGCTGGGCGTAGACATCTGGGCACGAAAAGGGGTATCGTGATTGGCAGTACAACTGCTTGTTTGAGCCTGAAATAGACAATTTTGTTAGAGAGATGGTATTGTATGGATCAAAATTGAGTAGCGATTGAATTTTATCATCGTTTTCTTGCTCCAGTGCCATCTCGTCGAAATCGATGTGTTTGATAGCGTCGATGCGTGAGAGAAGATCTCCACGTTGTTTTCTTCTCCAGAGATATGCCAGATATCGGTGCTGAATTGGCTGGTATCAAAAATTCTCTTTTGCCTTTCAAAGCGAACGGACGTGTTTTTTTGTGCGCTCTGCGTTTATATCTTTATTTTGCCTACCTTGCGATCAAACCGGCGTTTGATTTAAATATACTTAAAATTTTCTTAACAATTTTAGATCTTTTTGCTAATTTCCGTCTCGCTTACGCGTGTGCAGTAATATATTTGGTGAGAATTAATATTTATTAATTTAAATCCAAGCATAGCTCTGCTTTGCTTTACTATTTGTTGTTGCTCTTTTCGTATTCCCCTTTGATTTGCTTATCTCTACCTCTAAGCCTAACCTCTAACTCTTATACTAACTTTCAAACTGTTCTCTTGTTCTAATTTTCTTTTGGTACAGTGGTTCAAGGTATAATATAATTGAAATAAAAAGTAAATATAATATTTAATAAATATGGAATTTAAAGTAGTCTGCGCAATTAAGTCTTGCAATAAGACAATAACTTCATCCCAGCCAAGCCTCCCCTGTTGGCTGTGTGACAACATGGTACATGCCAAATGTGCCGGTTTTACAGCCTCAGTGTCGGACGGAGTGTCCCGGAGCTCTGGCCTGCACTTTTGTTGCAGCGACTGTCGTGCCGTGCAGAGCGAGATGAGAGCGTTCATGCGGCACACAAGGAATGGATTTAACGAATTGAAAGCTGGTTTTCGCAAAATCAGCGATCAATTCAATGCGCTTGATTCTCAATTTAGTAACCTACAGCTACTAATTGAGTCTCCGAAGCTCAAAAAATCCACCCTAGTGGAGCCATGTGCAGCTAATCCTCTGCCCGCACTGCCGACTATCACTCAACCCCTGATCATCCTGGCAACTCCAAGAGTCAGGACTGACAAAAATTCGGATACCGAATGCATCAGTGATCGTGTGCAACTTTCTGATTTGTCCCCTATGGCATCACTACCAGTGACGCCACAGCCCCAATTGATGCATACCCCTGTAAAACCCACTGGGAACATTGGGTCCGGTGTAGAAAGATTATCCTTTAAATCCTTTATTTCCATTTAAAGACTTTGGATTGTATTTTCGGGTATCTTTATTAGTCAGGAGGCGGCAGTGGTGCCGCGTCCAGTTCTCGATGGATTCTGATTCTTACAATATTCCGTATTAACGAAGTAAGGTCTAGGTCTCGTAGCTGCGCTGCTTACAGCGGCAGAGACGCTTATATATTCTTATGTATAAATCTATGTAGCTAAACGAGGAAATAAGAATATACACTTGAGTTCAAGTACCCGCGGTCTGCATGTGACAGTTTATGCTGACACTTGCAACCGGCTCGGATTTCATCCGCTTGGTCAAGAACATTTATTTATCGTTTGTTTTTGTTTATGCGACAATGTATGAAGTACAGTGCGCATTCGATAAATGTGCATATAACAACTCCCTCCTTTTGAAAAATAACGTATTTACATGAAGTTATTTTTTTGTATATATGTGTAAATACATTTTTTTTTTGTTTTTTTTTTGTATATATGGCTTAATTGATTGTATTAGATATATTATAATGGAAATAGAATTCAATCTTGTGTGTTTTAATTTAAACAATTGAAACAAGAAGATTGACAAGAATGCTAATTTTGGTTCGAAATAAAATTTAATTATTTTAAATTTAATAAACCTTTTAATTTTTCGATTCATACAATATAACGTTCTGATTAACTGCTATCTAAGTTTTATTTAATGAATATTTTTATTCTATCCTTATGAACTGTTTGTGTCTTATTTCTATCTCCTGATATTATAATGTTATCTTTTCTCCAATTTTAATTACAGTGTATGGGCCTGTATATTTAAAATCTAGCTTATGACCTGTTTCATTTCTTAACAAAACTTTTTCTCCTATTTTGAGTGTTATATCTCTAGTTTTCCTATCATATAGTTCCTTATTCTTAATTTTATTATCTTCTATCATTATTCTAGCTCTTTTATAAGCTACTTCTAACCGATACTTAGATTCTTTAGCATAGTCATCTATGTTATAAAGAGGTTCTATTTTATCTACAGTATTAAAATGTATTGGTAAGTTTGAGGTTTTACCAAATACTAGTTCATATGGACAATACTCATGTGCCATAGAAGGTGTCGTGTTGAAACAGTATACGAAATATTGTAGCCATACGTCCCAGTCAGTTTTATCTACTGAAATGTAGGATCGAATAAATTCATTGAAAGTTCTGTGGCTTCTTTCGACTGTTCCAACGGTTTGGTGGTGGTGTACAGTAGATGTTATGTTTTTGATGTTTAGATTTCTACATAGTTCATCTATTATTGAATTTTTGTATTCTGTTCCCATGTCCGTAATGAACGTCTTCATTGGACCGTACTTCAGAATAAAATCTTCAAATATAGCTTTAGCTACTGTTTTGGCACTTTTGTCTTTAACCGGTATTGGCACGAGGTATTTTGTTAGGTCGCAGATTAGAGTAATTGTATACTCGTTGCCTTGTTCTGACTTGGGTAGTGGACCGATCGTATCCACAATTTCCCTGTCGAAAGCCATTTGCGGCGTTTCTGTTAAAGCCATTGGGGTCTTTGTATTTTTTATAATCTTAGATTTTTGGCATTTAGGACATTTTCTTATATAATTGGATGTTTGTCTTGTCATATTTTTCCAATGATAATGTCTTTTTATTTTTGCTAATGTTCTAGCTATGCCTGTATGACCTCCTTGTATTGGACCATCATGGAATGTAAACAGTATTGCTTCTATTTCTTTATCATTATTTGATAATAGGGTCACCGGCTTGAGTAGCGCTACTCTTAGAGATTGTAATATTTTATTGCCCATTATTTTAAAAGATTCTATTGATATAGTGTCAAAGATCTTTTCGCTCGGTGCCACTTTGAGTTGGCTGATATTAAGTATACCGGCTTCTTTTTCAAGCCTTTGGAAGAATTGACCTAAGTCGAGAATTACATTGGTGTACGAATCGCTAATATCAATTCTTGCTATAACTTTCTTTCCATGTTTTAATAAACATAGTTGGTCTGTTATTCGCAAGGTCACTACTTTTCGTACCTCATCATTTGTAATGACTTCGTATACGTTGGGCTTAGAAGCTTTATTAAGAGTTTGCTTATGCAAATCTACTTGTTCTTTTGTGTTTCCTGCGCAGGAATTTTTCTGTTTACTTTGATTTCTTGTAGTGACTTTTAAGACATTTCTGGTTATTTCTTTTAGTTGCTCAATAGTTATTCTTGATAACGCATCGGCAACGTAATTGTCCTTACCCTTTAGATACTCGACTGTAAAATTATACTCCTCTAATTCAAGCCGTATTCGTGTTAATTTTGAGCTTGGGTTTCTCATCGCAAATAGGTAGGTAAGTGGTCTGTGATCTGTTCTGACAGTAAAATGTCTGCCATAAATGTATGGTCTGAAATAAGTTATTGCCCAGTGAATTGCTGTTAACTCTTGTTCTGTTGTGCTTTTATTACTTTCTCCTTTAGTAAATGAACTTGATGAATATGCAACTGGAAGTTGGAGTCCGTTTTTGTGTTGAGTTAACACTGCTCCGCATGCTTGCTTACTTGCATCTGTTATTATGCAAAATTCTTTGCTGAAATCTGGATATTGCAATAAATTTGGATTTATTAGTGCCGATTTAAGATGTTCGAATGCATTCTGACAGTCTTCTGTCCATTTGAATGCAACACCTTTTTTACATAAATTTTTTATAAAAAAAAAATTATTTATAAAACGTCTATAATAGTTGCAGAAGGCAATGAATCGTCTAGCGCTGTCCGCATCATGTGGGACTGGATAGTTTTTAATGACGTCGTATTTTTTGTCGTCAGGCAAGATTCCTTTATCTGTGCATTTGTGTCCCAAAAATGTGACTTCATGCATGAAAAATGAACATTTTTCAGGATGTAGTTTTAGATTGTATGTCCTACATTTCTCAAAAACATCAGTTAGGTTTTTAAGCATATGTTTTTCGGAACATCATCCATATAAAGGAAAGCTTGTGAAGGTTCTAATCCGGAGAATGCTATAGTCATCATTCTCTGGAAAGAGTTTGGCGCTATTTTTAAGCCAAATGGTAATCGCGTGAAGCGATATGAACCATTGCTTGTTGAAAAAGACGTTATATCACGGGAACTTTCTTCGAGTTCAATTTGGTGAAAACCAGACATTAAGTCTAGACATGAGAAGTATTTTGCTCTTCCTAGTTGATCTAAGATGTCATCGATTCTAGGTAGCGGAAACTTATCAGACAACAGTTTTTTATTAATTTGACGATAGTCAATTACTAATCGCCATTTTTTCTTATCAGAATTGGGGAGAGATTTCTTTGGAACTAACAAGAGTGGGCTGTTTAATAGTGATACAGATGGTTCGACTATTTTATTGTCAATTAATTTTTGTACCTGTACCTGTATTTCGTCTTTTTGACTTTGAGGATTTCTATAGTTTTTTATATAAATTGGTTCGTCATCCGTCAATCTCAGTTTCTGTTTATAAAAGTTGTTTGTTGTTATTGCTTCGTTTTCTAGTCCAAATATATCGCTATATTTTGTGCATAAAGTTGTTAATTGTGTGTGGAACTGTGGGGGAAAATTTTTCGAAAGTTGTGATAATACAGATTTTTCTCTACATTCAGAATTATTTTGAACTATGTTGTAGTTCGAAAGTATTTCATATTTTAAATTTTTGATATTTACTATTTTATCAGTATTAGTTGTATTTAGTAATCGGACAAATGCATTTTTGGTAGTTGCAACTGTGTTCGCAACATAAATGCCATTTTAAATTTCCTGATTGGGAATTAGTACGCTATCTTCGTCTGACGATAGGTGAATTTTTCGGACGACTTGAGATCTTGCTGGCAGAATTATAGAGTTGTCACTAGAAGTGTAGGTTACTGGAACAAAAATCGGAAAGTTTAAATTATTTGGTCTAATTATAAGCCAGTCCTCAGATTGATTAAGATCCAAATTGCAATTAAATTTTTTCATAAAATCAAGTCCTAATATTCCATCACAAGGGATACTGAATTTTGAGTCTACTATATGGAAGTCATGTGGAATTATGTATTTAGAAGTCTGTATTTCTATAGAGATCAATCCTTTTGATTGGGTAATTTCTTTGCCTATGCCTTGTATGTTTATTATATCGTCTGTTTGTATATGTTTAAAAGTGTCAGAATGTTATTTTAATAGTGATACTTCTGCACCTGTGTCTATTAAGAAAAATAATTTATTTCCTGTTTCTACGTTAATAAAGGTTGCGAATATGTTTTGAGTGAGATTGATGGTGCGAATTTTAACGTTTTGCTGTGTAGAGTATCCAAGGGTCTTTATTAGTTTTTCGGCGGGTTTTGTGCAATTTTACATTGTTTGAATTGTGGTTATTACCTCTATAACCTCCACGATCTTTAGTTGAATTATTGGTCTGGTTGTTATAGTACCGAGTATTACCGTTGTTTCGATAAAAATTGTGTTCTGGTAATTAGCACGACTACTACCTCTACCACGAAAACTACCTCTGTAATTGTTGCCACGATAGTTTTGCTGTCTTCGGGCATACAATATTGCGTTGGCATTGCCAGTCATTTCAGTACTGCATTGAATGTACTTCGTGACTGCTTCATTCATGGTGTTGAAACTACCAGCCTCTAGTATTGTTTTTAGCCTGCCATGTTCACAATTTTTAACCATTGTGGAAATGGCTTCTTTTGTGCTGAACTTATCAGCATGTTCGGCTGACAAACCTTCATCAATGTACGAGGCTTCCAGTAACTTCCTAAGGTTTTCAATCTCTGTGGTGAATTTTTCGGCTGTTTTTCCTTTTTGAAGTGTTTTGGCCATTTTAGCCTTAACAACATCCGATGTTTCACCTACAATTGTGTCTTGCAGTTTCTTAACAATTGCTTCGATTGTTGTCCCTTTATGTAGGACCTTTGCGCGGCTGGGTCTGCCATGGTGGTGCTATCGTTTGGTATATTTTCTACTATATTTGAATTAGAATCTGAATCTATATCATCATCCACATCAGACATTAAAACTGCTGGGATAGTGAGGTTATAATAATCAGTTTCCTCGATTTTAGGATTCAATTCCAATTCACCTGACTCTAATTCTAATTCGGACTCTTCCGACTCTACTTGTTCCACTTCAGTTGGTGCTTCTGATTTTGGTTTATCACCAGCTTTAACTGTTAAAGAGGTGTTAAGTATAGTCGGGATTGATATATCTAATTCAAATTTTTGCTTAACTAATATTAAGTTTCCTCGAAGGTTATTAAAAATTTGGATACTGTGGACCAATGATCTTTATTAAGTTTTTCTCTTTGGCCATATATTAGAATACGTGCATCATTAAAGCACTTTACTAATATTTCTGTATGCTTCCTAACGGTATTTCTCTGAATTGGTCTATTTTGCGTTAATGATTTGTATGATTTTCCAAATTCTGTTTTTATTTTAGTAAGTTCTTTATACAAATCATTCCATTCCATTATAAACGCATCTATATATCCCTAAATTAGCCATATTTTGGATTTATATATTTTTCTTTATTTCATTGTACCTTTTTAACTTATTTTTAATTGTGGTTACTTATTTTCTATTTTATGTTGTTTTGCGCTCTTTTTTTTTTTAGATTTTGTCCAGGTCATTTGCCTGGCTCATATATCTTTTTTTAATGCATTTATTATGCAATTTATACAATTTATAGAAACAATTTGCGCACATTATTATAACAATTATTATTAACAAAATGTTTACTAATTTTAAATCAATAGTGTTTGACTCCACTTTATTTATAACATTGGCTGTGGAGTCCACTGTCTTAAAATCTGCGAGTCCCATTTTGGGATTACCTATACTTAATTTATAAGTATATTTTTCAACTGAATCTATCTTACTTATTGAATTATTTATCATTAGTTTACAGTTTTTCCTGCCTATTGTTTCGTATAGCTTTACAGGCTATACTTCTAATTGGGCGAAATGTTTCGCTCAATTTTACATTTTATGTTTATAATAAGAAAAAAAAATATGCATCGCAGTGCAATAGTGAAAAAAATTGTTGCAACGCAGTGCAACTGATAAAATAATTTTTGCGCTCTATGTAGCGCTGTCGGCTCACTATTCCTTGGTCTGGCTTGATACGCCAGACGGGGCCGGTGCTGGCTGCACAGGCTGTTTACTCCAATCCGGTTGTGGTCTTCCTTCCACAAGTGAACTCGCAGTGTGGCGAGTGTAGAGGTCCAGGGCAGTCCTTGGGGCAGCTCTTCTGTTTCTTCGGCAACGGCTTTGGAGATGGAGGTTAATGTTTTAGTATATTATTTATTACTTTAATGCTATCTGAGTGAGTTGCAGAGTCGGCTTTTCTGAGCCGGAGGTTTTCATTTAAAAAATCAAGCTCTTCCGTGAGCTTCTGCGCCGTTGCCCATGAGGGTGGCGTCTTATTAGAGTATAGCAACCACTTAAGGTGTGCTATTCTTTTTGTTATTTTATTTTTTAAACCTCCGCGCTTTCCCATGACTCTACTCACTCAGACTTTTCGATTTTCCATTTCTCCTCTGGTAGGCCATTTGCTGCTGTTGCTTGAGTTGTTGCTGCTGCTGTTGCTGTTTGTTGAGCCCTTGCTGCTGCTGTTGTTGTTTGTTGAGCCCCGGCTGCTGCTGTTGTCGTTGGTTGAGCTGTTGCTGTTTCTGTCCTCCGTAGTCCTAGGATCCTTTATGATCCTTAACGTCACGGTCGCTATGTAGAAAGATTATCCTTTAAATCCTTTATTTCCATTTAAAGACTTTGGATTGTATTTTCGGGTATCTTTATTAGTCAGGAGGCGGCAGTGGTGCCGCGTCCAGTTCTCGATGGATTCTGATTCTTACAATATTCCTTATTAACGAAGTAAGGTCTAGGTCTCGTAGCTGCGCTGCTTACAGCGGCAGAGACGCTTATATATTCTTATGTATAAATCTATGTAGCTAAACGAGGAAATAAGAATATACACTTGAGTTCAAGTACCCGCGGTCTGCATGTGACAGTTTATGCTGACACTTGCAACCGGCTCGGATTTCATCCGCTTGGTCAAGAACCTAATATTTATCGTTTGTTTATGTTTATGCGACAATGTATGAAGTACAGTGCGCATTCGATAAATGTGCATATTACACCGGACCTCCGGCACCGACTGGTATCGCAGTCCTACAAGCTGAGAGACCAAAGCCCCTAAAGGTTGTTCCTCCAACGAAACAAATATTTGTTTCACGGCTCGCCCCTGATACCTCAGAGATCGATATCTCGGCTTATATCAAAGCCAAAACAAAAGCCGAAATTAAGGTGGAGGACATCTCCAAATTTAAATTTGCATTCTCGAGGCGCACATCATCCTTTAAGATATGTGTGCCTTTGTCGATGTTTGAGACAGTATGTTCGCCTGGCTTCTGGCCAGACTACATATTCGTTCAAGAACATCAGCCGAGAAACGTAAAAAAAAAAAATACCAGGCCTGCGGGTGTCAAGCTCCACAAAGCCACACCAACTGACCAGCCAACTTCTATTTTAAAAAACTAACAAACTTCATTACTCTGACCTATCAGAATACTAGTGGCCTTTGTAGTAAGCTCCCTAGGCTCTACTCTGATAGGTTTTCCATTGCATCTCAGGTTATTGTCTTCAGTGAAACCTGGTTAAAGCCGGAGATCCTTAGCTCCGAAGTTTTCCTAGACAGGTACACCACTTTCAGACGCGACCGACCTCTCCAAAGAGGCGGAGGAGTACTAATCTCAGTAGACTCCTCCTTCCATTCTGAAGAGGTCAAGTTGCAAGAGTTTGGTAACTTAGAATTTCTTTGCGTTAAGATCACTTTGTCCGATCAATTGCTGTTTATTACCTCATCATATATACCGCTTTCATCCGAACCGCCTACTTACTGGCATCATTTGTCTGCTATCCAGTCGGTTTTCAATCTCTGTCCGATAGCGACCAGATGGTTGTTCTGGCTGACTTTAATCTACCAGAACTCACTTGGTCAAATATCGATAACGTTACAGCTTTATCACTTTCTTCACACCATGATTTTACTGCGGGCATGTTTGACATGTCTTTAGGTCAATTTAACCATGTCAGAAATTCTTTAGGTCGGCTTCTAGACTTATGTTTTGTGTCTGATCCAGATGGAATCACCCTTTCCAGAGCCCTGCCTTTGGTGAACCCCAGAAGATCCATATCATCCTACGCTTGAGGTTTCAATCGAAACCATTGCCTTAGTTAAACATCATAGCGTAGGTAATAGAATTCGCTGCTTTCGTAAGGCTGACTTTAAAAAATATAACTTAACTCAATAACTTAATTCTTTCCTTTGATTGGTCTGATCTTTTGGCATGCAATGATATAAATATCGCCTTAGAATATTTTTATAGGAGTTTGAATAATTGTTTTGACTCTTGTGTGCCATGGAAGTATCCGTCCGTTAAAGACAACCCCCCTTGGTTTACAAGGAGCCTAAATAATCTTAAACATATTAAAAATAGACTTTTAAACAAATATAAAAGAACCGGCTGCAATCTAACTTTTTCAAGGTACTTAGTAGCTCGGTCGAACTTTACCGTGCATAACGCTGAATGTTATAGAGATTATATTCGCGGGTTGTCGGGTTCAGTTTACGCAGGACCCGAAGCAGTTTTATAATTTCGTAAACACAAAGCGGAAACATGTATCTTCTCCTTCCTTGCTCTCGTTTGAAAATTCTTTTGCGAATACAGATCAGGGTACTGCAGATCTATTAGCAAAATTTTTTCAAACAACGTATTCACCTTGTACTATTTCCGATCAGCCCTACACATATGAAATTCATTCAGCCAATCTTATTTTTGGTCCATCTCTCTCCGACCGCAGTTTGTTATCGGATCTTTTAAAGGTTAAACCGGTACTTTCACCAGGTCCCGATGGAGTACCAGGCTGTGTGCTAAAGAATTGCGCTGAGTCATTGTGCAAACCTCTTTCAAAGCTTTTCACCTTATCTCTAGAAACGTCGATATTTCCCCTTATGTGGAAGGAATCCTTTATAATTCCCCTGCATAAAAAAGGGAAAAAATCTAATGCTACGAATTATAGAGGCATCTCTAAATTGTCAGCAATTCCAAAGCTATTTGAAAAAACTATTACTCCTCATCTGCAGCACCTCTGTAGTTTAATCATTTCTCCATGCCAGCATGGTTTTATTATGCGTCGCTCCACCACCACCAACTTTTTGGTTTGGCTGACATCATTTGTAATTGATGGCTTCCAAAATGGCCTTCAAACAGATGTCATCTACACAGATTTTAGTAAAGCATTTGACTCTGTAAACCACTCACTCCTTTTGAGAAAACTCGATCTTTTGGGATTTCCAACTAACCTTCTTTCGTGGATTTCCAGTTATCTTTCTGGAAGAACCCAACGTGTCCTTTTTAATGATGTATTCTCCTGCCTAGTCCGAGCTACATCTGGAGTCCCTCAAGGAAGTCATCTCGGGCCATTACTTTTTACCATTTTTATAAATGACTTGCCTTTTGATTTACCGAACTCTCGGGTACTTATGTACGCAGATGACGTTAGGCTGTGTCTTCAGTATAAATCTTTCTCTGCCCAATACAAACTTCAGTCCGATCTGGACAAGTTCCAAAATTGGTGTTCTGCTAATGACTTAAAACTCAATGGGTCAAAATGTAAACTTATGTCATTCTATCGCTTAAGCCCCATCCAGGCAACTTATTTTCTCTATGGGACCGCCCTAGAAAGATTAACTCAGGTTAACGACCTAGGTGTCTTATTAGACGTCAAGCTTCAATTTACCGACCATATATCGGCAATGGTTAATAAAGCCAAGGGTGTGTTTGGTTTCATTAAAAGATTGTCAAAGGAATTTAATGACCCTTATACAACCAAAACTCTTTACATATCTTTAGTTCGTCCGATTCTTGATTACGGTTCATGTGTCTGGAGTCCCCAATATGGGGTTCATCAAGACCGTATTGAATCAGTACAGAAGAACTTTATCCATTTTGCTCTTAGGGGTCTAACCTGGGATGCAAGTATTCAACTCCCGTCTTATCATAGCAGACTACTTTTAATAAACTTACCATCCCTACTAAACCGTAGGACTATGCTGGGTGTAGTTTTCATCAGTAACCTTATTAATGGTGAAATCGACAGCCAGAACCTTCTAAGTCTGTTAAAATTTAACGTTCCTTTTAGGGCCTTTTGTAGGTCAACATATCCCCAGCATGACCCTTTCAGGGTACTATGTTCTGACTACAATAACCTCTATCAAATCATTTCACAGAACTCTTGCATGAAATCCTCTATTCTTTCCTACTTAAGAGAGCAACAATGTAACTCTTCCTCGTAACCTTTTTAAAAATACTTATTCCTCATCTCGGATCTATCCCCGCGATTCGAGCCGTACGATAAACGGCAGCGCCCTCGGTCGGTTGGGCGGAAGGTGGGCTGTACGTATGCAGTGGGAGCCGCGGAAGAAAAAAAAAATAAAAAAAAAAAATATCAGCGGCTTGTGATCGGTGAAAATTATGAAGCCTCTGCCTTCTAGTGCATACTTGCGCAAAATAGCCTGATAGATGGCATTCAGCTCTCTATCGTAGGTGCTGTACTTCTTTGGCGTCGGTGTGAATTTCTTGTAGAAGAACCCAATGGTTGTGTCTGCCCATTGACGATTTGATGTAACATGGAACCCATGGCGTCGTCGGAGGCATCTGTGGTTAGCGTTAATTGCGAGATAGGTGCCATGTACATCAGCAACGTAGCGTTTGCAAGCTCGTTCTTCTGTAGACCAGAGTATCGGGGTACTGTCGTTCTTTTTATTGCCTTGGATTAGCGTCTGAAGTATGTGTTGATTATCAGCAGCTAGTGGGATAAACGGCCGATAGAAATTGATCATACCCAGAAAATTTTTCAGATCTTTAGCAATAAACGGTTTTTTAAAGTGGCGGATGGATTTCTCTTTGGCTTCAGATGATTTCAAGCCGTGTTGTCCTGAAGGCAGTCCAGGATCATGCGGAGGTGCGTCTCGTGCTCTGCCTTAGATTCTGAAGCGATCAGAATGTCGTAGATGTATGCTAAAGCAAAGTTGAGGCCCTGTATGACACCGTTTGTGTGATGCTGAAAAGTTTGAGATGCGTTGCACAAACCGAAAGTAATGAACAAGACTTCGAATAGCCCAAAAGGGATGATAATTTCTGGTTTGAGAATATCTTACGGTTCGACAAGGATATGGTATGCATTTTGCAGGTAGATTTTCAAAAATATCTTTGTGTAAGATACTCGTTTCATCCAGTATGTACAGAATAGGATATCGATCTGGCACTGTTACGTTGTTCAGTGCTTGGTAGTCGCCGCATGGTCGCTACTTTCCGTTTGCTTTCTTTACCAGGTGTAATGGGCCGGACCAGTTGCTTTTTGTGGGGCGACATTCGTTTTTCGATGAGATAGGAGAACTCGGGTTGTGCAGCTTTGAGTTTATTGGGCGCTGATAAGTTTATTGGGCGCTGGTCGAGATAAAGTGCGTAACTTCGGACGTTGCTGGCAGTCGGTTAGAGTTCGTTAATATTGCGTCGATTCATATTAACAAGAAAGTCGAAATGCTATCACAAAATTCCAAACAAAGATTCGTCTTAATCCCAGTGACAATGTTATGCGTTTTCTCCATAGGTTTGTATTTTCGTGCGTTTTTGTTGGATTTTTTATCAATTTTGCGGGGTGGCATCAGTGAAATATCGGCGCCGGTATCGATGAGAAACTGAGTTTTGTAGAAATTTTCGTTGCTTGGTTTTCTACGAATCTTTACGCCGGATGAAAACGAGCATGATTGGCGGCGTTGCGAAATTTGCTGTGATACCAACACATGCCTGAAGTCGTGACGCTGTTGCGATCCGCTTATTTCGACAAACTGTTCTTGCGAGAATGGTTTTTGAACAGCGCGTTAATCTGTTGCTCTATTCGGTTTAGACGGTCGTCGAAAACGACGTTGCTGGGTGGCGCCGACTTGGCGTCGACTGTGCGTACATGATGGAAATCGCCAACTTCTATCACTTTGTTTGGCAACTTAGCTAAGTCTGCTACGCAAGCGTCCGATGCTTGCTAGATCGCTTGCACTTGTGTTGGTAAGCAGCCACAATGCTTTCAAGAAAGTTTCGGCGACTTTGTTTGCAGCCAGTGCGTTAAACTCGCGCCGGTGTTCGCGTGTATATAGTGATCGCGTCGGGGTCACCAATTTAATGTTCAAATCTATATACGTTTTCTTAACACTAGCAAATGATAACGAAGTGAAAGTGGCAAAAAGTAGCAGTAGCGGTAAACGTATCTGTCGCTATATTAAAATCAATGTGTCAGAGTACTGGGCATGGACTGAGGGTGCTTTTTTGTTGAGATTGTAATTAAAAAAAAAATTTATTATGAAAAGAAGTAAATTTGGTGTAAAAAAAATAACATTTTTTAATAAAAAAAAAAATTTTTTTTAAATGTTATTTTTTTGAACTGATGTTTTTTATTTTTATTTTTGAAGAGATTACCGACTTTTTATTTTTTGTATAAATTGGGTACCATTGATGGCTTAAATTACCTAAATCTTTAAAATCGGTTTGCCTACATTTTAAGAAAAAAAATAATAATAGAATGACATATTTATCTCTATTTGTTCTCGAGATAGGTAAACAAAAACATAAGTTTTGAAACAACAAATTTCGCTTACCGATAAACAAAATGTATAGATATTTTTCAACAAAAACTTTTGTGCACTTTTTTTTCTATTTTTTTTATTTTTGTTCTACATGCACATTGAAACTTTTGTGCACTTTTTTCTATTTTTTTCATTTTTGTTCTACATGCACATTGAAAAATGCATAAATCTTTTATATGAAAAAATAAATTTTTCAAAGTGGCCCGCTCGAAATGGCGCGACCCTATATACTTAACATATTAATTAATATTTCATAACAAATAAACCATATTTTAGTAAAATAAACTTTCCAAGACTCTAAGACAAAAATGTATCCGTTTTTTTTTTAACTCATAAAAGATTTTTTTTTTTTCCTTTACTCGAGGTAGGTGATGCAAGCAGACCTTAGATACAGCCTCTTTTACTTGGAAAATATAGATTTCCTTTGGCTGCCGCCAACAGACTTTCCCTCTAGCCTTTATGTTGATTTAAATAGGAGAAAGAGAATCAGAAAAGTTGTTGTTATGATCTATGCAAGGTCCTGTGTGGACTCGAAAATAAAGAATGGTTGTAATGATCTAAGAAAAGTCCTAATGGACTCGGACAAGAAAATCTGTTGTAATAAGCTAAGTCAGGGTGAAGAAAATGTTAAAAGAAACAATAAGGATAACAACTTTTTTCAACAGTAAGGATGAAACTGTTGAAAAATGCAGTTAGTGAAGAACTTGGGCAAAGAGACTGTAAGGCTAAAAGACCCAGTAACGAAGAAACGGTTGAAAGACGAAGTACGAATTATCCTGTGTGGCATCATGCATTCTGCATAATCTATGTATATCATAAACTCTAGATCAATAGAAGAAAATATCTCTTAAGGTGATTTACGAAGTATCCTGTGTGGACAATATTTGTGTGGATCGTCAGGAGGTCGAGTGTTAAGCTGGAATTAAATGACGAGAGATTTGTGACAAATCGAGAGTCCCTTCTCCAAGAAAATTCTTACGAATTCGATATTAAGATGTGGCTAGATGTTTGGAAATGCACATAGTCGATAAACGAATACTGGGATGTGTGGTAGAGAGGTAGGCCGTAGTAGTGGCCGTGTCGGAGTTCACTATAATAGTAGTGCTCAAAAAAATCACTGTAAATTTAGTTACAAACTTGTATTGTTGCCATTATTGTACACAGCTGTTTTAAGAAATAGCCAGATTCCTGGAACATGGCATTAGTAGGAAAAAGGGATTAGAAATGGAACATTGTCCCGAGATAAGATGTTCGACCTCCGGGAAAACTAACTATGTCTAGTATGAACCGGTCGCGCAAGGGGAAAGCATTGCAGAATTGAGTTCAGTATAAAGATTGTAACGAACTGTTTTGTTGGCTAACTGTTCGCAACAAATGCCGCAGCTAGCTCACAGAGTTTGTGGCAACGTTCCACCGAATTTATGTATTCGACGTGATTGCCCGACCCCAGAAATAACACAAGGTGGATTTGGTCGATACTATTCCCTTTATTATGACAAATAATGCGCTTTTCGCCGGTCACCCCCGTGTTGGTCGCCGGACTTCCCACCCCCGCGAGGCGTACGCCGTGGGGGAGTGATGGTCTGGTGCCTGGCAGCCGGCTTGGTAACTGGGGCTCACCGCGTTAGGGTCGGCGGCTCTCCGATCTCTTCGATGCTGGATGCTGGTGCCCTGTCGTCTGGCCTGGTAGCTGCTCGGGTTGGTCGCCTAGACCGTCCGATCTCTCCGAGCTTACGCCGAGATTGACGGATGGTTTCGGTGCTGGCAGCCGAGTGTGTTACCGTGGTGGCCTCTGCCGGATGGAATGCCCCCTTGGTCTTGCTCGCGCCGGCCCGCTGCTGCTTGGCCGGAGTGAATTCGGCGGGTCGATCGCTTGTCACTGGCAAACCTTGGTGCGGTCGCTTCCCGGATGCCGTGACGGATCGCGTGTGAACACCCTCTCGGCTCTCTCCGGGGGTCTGAGTTCACGAGGGTAGCGCGTCGGCTCACGCCTGTTCGTTGCGATTGGAAACCAGTTCAGGCGTACGCCGAACTTGTCCATGTTCGTTTTCGTTGCAAGGCTACCGACTTCCAAACGCTACGCTCGACTCCTTTACCCTAAGCTTCTTCTCGTGCTGCTCGCTGTGATATCCTCGTCTCGTTGCGTCTCTGCTGTCTCCCGGTGCCTCCGTGATTCCTGTCTCCTTGCTAGAGGTCGCAACTCGCTGCACGAGTATCTTGACCGGTTCACTCTTCCCGACTTACACGTTGCCTCGCACTCGATTTGACTCGCGCACTCTCCCGGACTTGCTCCGTATCAGTCTCCGGACTCTCCAAAGGCAGTCCTCGGACTTCACACTGTCAGACTCTCTGCTGACTAAGCGTCCCGATCCCACGCATTCTATAGGCCCCGACGCGGCCGTTAATCCTTTCTGGATTGCTCCTTCCGTTACCTGCGTTGCGTCCATCCTCCAGTGCCGCAACTTTCATCGTCCGACTTTCATTCCCTCGCTGTTGCTAGGCTGTCGCTGTCCCGCTACTTTCCCCGTCGTCCCCTGCTTTCTCCTGCTCCATCGCCGCTCCGCTGCTCGTCCCGTTACTTTCTACATTCCTCCTGCTTTCTCCGATCCTTCGCTGTTGCTATGCGGGCTCTCTGTGCCGTTACGTTCCACGTCGTTTCCTCTACTTTCTTCATTCCGTCGCTGTTCCGGACGTCTTTCTCTGGTCTCCTGACCTCCTGTTCTCCCTCCGTGAGGAATACCCGGACTCGACCCCTTCTTTCCCCCCTTTTTGTCTTGGGTGTGGGAGATTTCATCTCCTCACACTTCCCCCCTTCTTCGGGAACGACAGCGAGGTGGAGGGCCGGGGTTCCTGGTGGCCGTAGACCCTTTTTCTTCTGTTCCTTCTGCTGGTGCTGTTCGGCCTTATCGCTCTTTTTTTTTTTTTGCTTATGTTTTCCGTTTCGGTTATGCTGTGTGGACACTGTGTGTAACATCCAGTTCCCCCCCTCTGCTCCAAAGTGTGAGGTCATTGGTCGCATGCTGGCCGATTGTAACACTTACTTTGTGTATATTTACTTTCCCTTTTTTTTCTCTGTGAATATACGAAAATATATCGTTATATGTAAATTTCCAATTTTTTTTTTTTTATGTTTCTATGTGTGTATATTTTTTTTTTGTAATTTCCATTTTTCTATATTGTTGCATATACTTATTATACCCTTGCAGAGGGTATTATAATTTTGGTCAGAAGTGTGCAACGCAGTGAAGGAGACATCCAGGACCCCATAAAGTATATATATTCTGGATCAGGATCACCTCCTGAGTCGATATAAGCATGTCCGTCTGTCCGTCGGTCCGTCTGTCCGTCTGTCCGTCTGTCTGTTTCTACGCAAACTAGTCTCTCAGTTTTTGAGCTATCGTCTTGAAACTTTGCACACACCCTTCTTTCCTTTGCACGCAGTATATAAGTCGGAACGGCCGGGATCGGCCGACTATATCCTATAGCTGCCATATATCTGATTGATCGGAAATGCTGTAACTTCCACGTTTTTGAAGATAGAAACTTGAAATTTGCACAGATTGACTATAACGGGAATTTAGGCCGATTTGAAAAATTTCATACGGATCGGCCGACTATATCCTATAGCTGCTATATGATTGATCGGAAATGCTATAACTACCACGTTTTTGAAGATAGAAACTTGAAATTTGCACAAATTCCCTTTTATGGGAATTTAAGCCGATTTGGAAAATATCATACGGATCGGCCGACTATATCCTATAGCTTTTATATAACTGATTGATCGGAAATGCTATAACTTCCATGTTATTGATGATAGAAGATTAAAATTTGCACAGATTGACTATAACGGGTATTTAGGCCGATCTGGAAAATTTCATACGGATCGGCCGACTATATCCTATAGCTGCTATATGATTGATCGGAAATGCTATAACTTCCACGTTTAAAATTTGCACAAATTCCCTTTTATGGGAATTTAAGCCGATTTGGAAAATATCATACGGATCGGCCGACTATATCCTATAGCTTTTATATAACTGATTGATCGGAAATGCTATAACTTCCATGTTATTGATGATAGAAGATTGAAATTTGCACAGATTGACTATAACGGGTATTTAGGCCGATCTGGAAAATTTCATACGGATCGGCCGACTATATCCTATAGCTGCTATATGATTGATCGGAAATGCTATAACTTCCATGTTATTGAACATAGAAACTTGAAATTTGCACAGATTTTTTTTTTGTAGAAATCTAAGCCGATCTAAAAAATTTCATACGGATCGGCCGACTATATCGTATAGCTTCTATATAACTGAACGATCGGAAATGTCACATTTTTCCTGTTTTTGGGCGTAGAAGCGTCGGACTTCTTTTAAAATCCATTTTATACGAATCTAAGGTTGTTATGAATGTTTTTGTAAAGATCGGCCAATTATATCCGATATTTACTATATCTTAAGTCAATAGAAGCCGCTATTTAACAGCAAGGGTATTTAAGCTTCGGCTCCGTCCGAAATTAGCTTTCCATTCTGGTTTTTTTTTTTTTTTCTTATTTAATTTTTTTTTATTTTCTCTCCCACATTTTAACCCCCCGTGCGCTTGACCGCACCCTGAACACCTTCGTGCCCACCAGAACCAGGTGGCACCAACGGCCGGGGTGTGCTTCCCTCAGCCGATCCACCTTCCCCTCCAGCTTCGGTGGCCACTCCGCCCTGGCTAGGTCCGTCCTGGTCGCGGCTCCTTCCGGCGCCGACTCCAACCTAAGCAGCACCGGCCTGCTGCCTGGTGGCGACGGCTCTGACATCTGCCGTGCCACTTGCTTCTTCACCGGCTTCGGCCACTTCCACTTCCACCTCTCGTCCACGTCTCCTCCGGGCCCTCTTCTGGCCGCTCTCGATCCTGCTGAGCCGGCTCCTCTTTCTCATTGAATAGGTGGTGCTCCTTGGCCCAAATTAACTCGCCTATCCTCGGGCTCCATTGCCTCCTCCACAGGTTGTAATAACGGACCTGATCCTGCGCAGCTTTCTCCATGTTCCGCCTTACTAGCTCGAACACCTCCTTGAGCCTCTCTGCGTTACCGGCTGGTGCTGGCTGCTCCAATCCTGAGCCCAAAGCTCCCTCGTGGAACATGGCCTTTGGCAACCTAGGCTCCCTTCCTTGGGTGATGAATTCCAGCGAGTATCCCGTGGATTCCGAATCGCTTGAGTTTACTGCCAGCATCAGCTCCGACCAGTACTCATCCCACGTCCTTTGGTCCTTCCCGGAAAACTGGGCTACCATCGTTTTTACTGTCCGTACGGTCCCGGTTTACGGTCCCGTAAACTGTTGACGCGCTCCCATTTCCTCCAGAAACCTTCAGAAGCTCGTGCTAGTAAATTGGACGCCGTTATCCGTGATCACTACCTTGGGTACTCCAAAACGCGCCACGATCCTCTCCCTGAACGCCTTCTGCACCGCCTCCGTGGGGCTTTCCTCATCTGCACCATTTCGGTCCATTTTGAGAAACAATCCAACATCACCAACAACATCGTGTTCCCATGTTTTGATCTTGGCAACGGGCCAACGAAATCCAGGCACACCGTTGCCCAGGGCTCCTCCGGCACCTGTGTGAGCATCTTTCCCGCCGCCTGCATCTGGCTCGGCTTGTACTTCAGACATGTTTCGCACCCCCGCACGTACTTCCTCACGCCTCGCTGCAATCCTGGCCAGTAGTATCTTGACGCCGCTCTCGCCATAGTCTTTCGGACTCCCAGGTGGCCTGCCGTCGGCGCATCGTGGTTCTCGTGCAATACACGACGACTCGTGTCTTTTGGAACACACATCTTCCATGACGCCACCTCTTCGCTCACTGCTCGGTGAGGGATGTGGCGATATACGAGTCCGGCCACCTCCGCGTAGTCCTGATACTTCTGCGTTTCCACTCGTATCTTCTCCCTGAGCGCCGCTATCCACTTGCACTCCCTGTTATCTTCCATCTTCTCACCTCTTAGGTTCTCCACGCCTGGCTGCCTGGACAGAGCGTCTGGGACGACATTCAGCTTCCCCTTACGGTAGCTGATTTCATAGTTGTACTGTTGTAGCTCGAACGCCCATCTCGCGATCCTCCCGAGTGGGCTCTCGATGCTGTTCAACCATTTGAGAGCCATGTGGTCTGTGATACGAACTGGTACCCTTCTAAATATGGTCGCATCTGCCTCACCGCCCATACTATGGCCAGACACTCCTTTTTGGTGGCCGAGTAGTTTCGTTCAGCCCCGATCAACGTCCTGCTTGCGTAGGCGATGACCCGTTCTCCGTCCTCGGTATTCTGGGTTAGAACCGCTCCCACTCCGTAGTCACTCGCATCCGTTTGCAGCACGAATTTCTTGCCGAAGTCCGGACACGCGAGCACTGAGTCCTCCACCAGTCGCGTCTTCAGCGTGTCGAATGCCTTTTGTTCCCTCTCTGTCCAATCCCACTTTACTCCTTTTCGCAGCAAATCATTCAACGGGCGCACGATCCCGGCGAAATCCGGGACAAAACGCCGATACCACGAGGCCATCCCGACGAAACGGCGAACACCTTTGACACAGGTCGGCGGTGTCAACTCCGTTATCGCGGCAACTTTTCCCGGATCCATGCCAATTACGTCATCTGTGATACCAAATACAGGAGCTCCTTTCGGAAAAACTGGCACTTGTCCGAGTTTACTTTCAGGCTTGCCTCTCTTAATCTTCGGAACACCTCCTTCAAGTTCCTCATGTGCTCCTCCAGCGTCTTTCCAATGACTATAATATCGTCCTGGTATGCAAATGCGTGCGGTGCCATGTCGGGACCGATCACCTGATCCAACGCTCTCTGGAACGTGGCCGACGCCGAATGTAGGCCGAACGGCATCACCTTTCACTGGTACAAACCCTTGCCTGGCACCGTGAAAGCCGTATATTTCCTGCTGGCTTCCTCCAGTGGTATCTGCCAGTACCCATCCTTCAGGTCCAGGCTACTAAAAAACATGGCTTCTAGCAGCTGCTTACCATTACCAACGTCGAGCTGTACGGTCTGGTTGATGGCTCGATGCATCCTTGCTCCAGCAGATTCTCTACTTTGGCCTTTATTTCGCCCTGGATCTTTGGGTTTTTCGGATAGTACCGCTGTTTGATCGGTATGTCGTCCTTCATGGTTATCCGGTGTTGGGTTATGTTGGACCTTCCTTTTTGATCTGCAAACCTCGCCATTTCCTGCCTTATGAATTCGTCTATCTGGTCCTGTCCCCATTCCTCTGGGATCCTCGTAACCGCTACCGACATCCTCTCCTGCTGGGAGCCGCTTCCGTTCTTCCTCGCTGAAATCTCTATTGTGTGCCTTTTTTGTGTATTGTGTGAATTGACTCAAATAATCCCATCCTAGGACTAGACCATCCGTCATTCCCGGCAGCACCAAGAGACTTATCACTTTCTGGTGGCTTCCAAACCGCATCTCCTCCTTGACCACCACCTGCACATTCGCCAAGCTCCCATTCGCCAGTCGGACTTGCCTTGTTGTGCTTGACCTACTTCCTGCGTTTGCATAGTCCTGGGCCAGCCTCTCGCTCACGAAGCTTGCGGTTGCTCCCGTGTCCAACATCGCCTTCACCCGCATCTGGCCGACTTCTACGGTCGCAGACAGCTGTTGCCCGTCCTCTTCCATACCACCGATTAATTTCGAGAGGCAGCAATTCGCGACCCCTGCTCGCCTCTCTGTGGCTGAGGTAACATTCCGTGGTCCTTCTTCCGATCGCTCCACACATCCAGCAAAACATCAGCCTCTGATTCCTGCACTCGGACGCCCAGTGGCCCATACCTCCGCACCTGCGGCACCCCTGTGCCGGATTCTGCACCACTTCCTGTCTCGGTGCCCTTTGACGGTGCTGTGCCTCCTGTGGCCTTCCGTAGCTCTCCCGTCTGAACATCCATCCTGAGTTCTGCTGTGGTTGTGGTGGCGGCGCGACCTGCTGGGAACTTCCTCTCTCCTTGGATCTGCTGTTCCTGCTGTGGTGCTGCGTTTTGGGGGTCTCCTCCCTCCCATCTCTGGACCCATCCTGGCTGCGCGTAGCTCCTTTGCGCTTCTTCCGCAGCCTCCTCCATCACCATCTTCTCGTTCTCCTCAGCCAGTCTCGCCCCCGCCTTCAAGGAGTTGCCTCCATTCTGCCTTACGTGCATCCTGACTCTTGCACGGCTGTTCTCTACTATTGTCTCCCTAACCTCCTCGTCGGTTGCTTCTAGAGGTTTCATTAACACCTGTAGGTCTATCATGTAGTCCTTGAACGCTTCTCCGTACTGCTGTTTCCGCTCCCGTACTTGGTTTACCAGTTTACCAGTATTTGGTAGTACCCTTTAGGCAGGAAAAATTCCTCGAAGCTCTCCCTGAACTGCTTCCAAGTACGTCACCGTTCGTCGATCATGTAGAACCTTACCCTGCAGGAGTTCTGGCATTGCTCTGGGTATGCTGTCTATTTCCATTGCATACGTTCTGGTCGTCCATACCACCTTGTCGAGGAACTCTAGCGGGTCTCCTGTTCCATTGAACCGGAATGGCCAGTCCCGCACCTGCCTTGCCACCTTCGCGTAGTCCACCTGAGCTTGGACTGCCTGCCTTGATACATCAGGTACCCTGCCGAGCTTTATCTCCGGCACGGACAAATTGTGCATATTTTCCGACTCGCTCACAGTCCTTGATCTCGGACTGGACCGTTGCGTGTATTTGAGCTCGAAGCTTCTCACTATTGCTCCTGTTCCCTCCTCGTCCCTATTGTCACGACCCATTTTGCCACCAATCCCCTCATTGCATCGATGGTGCCTTCCGAATGCAGGCCCAACTCTTCGCACACCTCCGTTAGCTCCTCTTTACGGAGTGTGTAGATCCAACTCTTTTTGCTCATTTTTTTTTTGTCTGTTCGCGACAAATGCCGCGGCTAGCTCACAGAGTTTGTGGGAACGTTCCACCAAATTTATGTATTCGACGTGATTGCCCGAGCCCAGAAATAACACGAAGTAAATTTGGTCGATACTATTTTTTATAACAAATGTTGAGCTTTACAAAAAGGGACTACTTGCTTTGCTGTTGTCTCCTGGCCTCTCCTGTTGTCTCTCGCACGCGCTCGCGCTCGCGCTCGCGCTCTCCCTTCCGGGTTCGCCGGTCACCGCCCCGTGTTGGTCGCCGGACTTCCCACCCCCGCGAGGCGTACGCCGTGGGGGAGTGTTGGTCTGGTGCCTGGCAGCCGGCTTGGTAACTGGGGCTCACCGCGTTAGGGTCGGCGGCTCTCCGATGTCTTCGATGCTGGATGCTGGTGCCCTGTCGTCTGGCCTGGTAGCTGCTCGGGTTGGTCGCCTAGACCGTCCGATCTCTCCGAGCTTACGCCGAGATAGACGGATGGTTTCGGTGCCTGGCAGCCGAATGTGTTACCGTGGTGGCCTCTGCCGGATGGAATGCCTCACGCTTGGCGCCCTCCTCCCCTTGGTCTTGCTCGCGCCGGCCCGCTGTCGCTTGGCCGGAGTGAATTCGGCGGGTCGATCGCTTGTCACTGGCAAACCTTGGTGCGGTCGCTTCCCGGATGCCGTGACGGATCGCGTGTGGACACCCTCTCGGCTCTCTCCGGGGGTCTGAGTTCACGAGGGTAGCGCGTCGGCTCACGCCTGTTCGTTGCGATTGGAAACCAGTTCAGGCGTACGCCGAACTTGTCCATGTTCGTTTTCGTTGCAAGGCTACCGACTTCCAAACGCTACGCTCGATTCATTTACCCTGGGCTTCTTCTGGTTGCGTCTCTGCTGTCTCCTGGTGCCTCCGTGATTCCTGTCGCCTTGATGTCTCCGTGATTCCCGTCTCCTTGCTAGTGGTCGCAACTCGCTGCACGAGTATCTTGACCGGTTCACTCTTCCCGACTTACACGTTGCCTCGCACTCGATTTGACTCGCGCACTCTCCCGGACTTGCTCAGTATCAGTCTCCGGACTCTCCAAAGGCGGTCCTCGGACTTCACACTGTCAGACTCTCTGCTGACTAGCCGTCCCGATCCCACGCCGGCAATACCTTGTATAGGCCCCGGCGCGGCCGTTAATCCTTTCTGGAACGCTCCTTCCGTTAGCTGCGTTTCGTCCATCCTCCAGTGCCGCAACTTTCATCGTCCGACGGGCTCCCTGTCTCGCTACTTTCCCCGTCGTCCCCTGCTTTCTCCTGCTTCATCGCCGCTCCGCTGCTCGTCCCGTTACTTTCTACGTCGTTTCCTCTACTTTCTCCCTTCCGTCGCTGTTCCGGACGGTTTTCTCTGGTCTCCTGACCTCCTGTTTTCCCTCCGTGAGGAAGACCCGGACCCGACCCCTCCTTCCCCCTTGTGTGGGAGATTTCATCTCCTCACAAGATGCAAGAGATTGATGGAAACGTGAGGGAGAGTCATCACCTTTCTGAGTTTGTAGTTCAAAGTTCGATGCCCGCCTAGATTACAGCTTAAGGAACTGCTTTATATGCAAGAATTATAAAATACTGTGTTAAAAAGTAAATTGAGAATAGCTTTTTTTACACCCTTTCTTTGCACGTGGTAGTGTGCTTCTTTTCCAATATGACGGTAGGCCCATTCTGTATACCCATAAGCCTCTTAACCCTTTTAAGTGCTTGGTGCTGGCTTCCGACCTTAATTTTATAGAAAATAGGTGGACCCTCTTCAACGATTTCTTTTTTAGGCCAAAGACAATTACCATAAGTATTTGAGAATGTTATTGAAAAGTTTTGGACAGAATTTTTTGTAAATAAGTACAAGGATTTTTCATATTTATCTGTTTTGACCCCATTTGGTGATGTTTAATGATGTTTTTTAGGGATGCGCTACTAAAATTAAAGTAAAAAGACTTCGTTATGTTATCTCCACATATTTATTTAAACTACGTTTATCTTTTTGGTCATTTTTGTAGTTTTAAAACCCATTTTTAAAAGTTGTGCATTAATTTTTGTCGTCAAATTTTAGAGCTTATAATACATTTCATTTCGCTAAAACGCACAAATACGTTTATATGTTGTACGAATAGTGATTTTATTCAATCCAATGGGAAAACACGGAAAAATTTTTTGTACTTGTGGCCAAGTCCACAAGTACACTGTATACGTACCCGCCTCCCGCAAATCCGACCGAGCTACGCTGCCGTTTATCGTACGGCTCGACTCGCGGGGATAAATCCGAGACGGGGAATAAGTATTTTAAAAAAGTCACGAGAAAGAGTTATATTGTTGCTCGCTTAATTAGGAAAGAATAGAGGATTTCATTAAAGAGTTCTGTGAAATGATTTGATAGAGATTACTGTAGTCAGAACATAATACCCTGAAAGGGTCATGCTGGGGATATGTTGACCTACAAAAGGCCCTAAAAGGAACGTTAAATTTTAACATACTTAAAAGGTTCTGGCTGTCGATTTCACCCTTAATGGGGTTATTGATCAAAACTACACCCAGCATACTCCTACGGTTTAGTAGCGATGGTAAGTTTATTAAAAGTAATGTGCCATGATAAGACGGGAGTTGTATACTTGCATCCCAGTTTAGACCTCTAAGAGCAAAAAAGAGAAATTTCTTCTGTTCACATTCAAAACGGTCTTGATGGAACCCATATTGGAACATGAACCGTATTCAAGAATCGGACGAACTAAAGATATGTAAAGAGTTTTAGTTTTATAAGGGACGTTAAATTCTTTTGACCATCTTTTAATGAAGCCAAGCACACCCTTGTCTTTATTAACCATTGCCGATATACGGTCGGTAAATTTAAACTTGAAGTCTAATAGGTCACCTAGGTCATTAACCTGAGTTAATCTTTCTAGGGCGGTCTCATAGAGAAAATAAGTGGCCTGGATCGGGCTTAAGCGACAGAAAGAATAAGTTTGCATTTTGACCCATTAAGTTGTAAGTCATTTGCAGATCACCAATTTTGGAACTTGTCCAGATCGGACTGAAGTTTGTATTGGGCAGAGGAAGATACATTTTGAAGACACAGCTTAACGTCATGTGCGTACATAAGTACACGAGAGTTCGAAAAAGCAAAAGGCAAGACATTTATGAAAATGGTGAAAACTAAAGGCCCGAGATGACTTCCTTGAAGGACTCCAGGTGTAGCTTGGACTAGGCAGAAGAATACATCATTAAGAAGAAGCACGCGTTGGGTTCTTCCAGAAAGATAACTGGAAATCCACGTAAGAAGGTTAACAGAAAATCCCAAAAAGATCGAGTTCTCTCAAAAGGAGTGAGTGATTTAAAGAGTCAAATGCTTTAGTAAAGTCAGTGTAGATGACATATGTTTGAATGTCATTTTGGAAGCCATCAATCCCAAATGATGTCAGCTAACAAGTTGGTGGTGGTGGAGCGGCGCCTAATAAAACCATGCTGGCATGGAGGAATGATTGAGCTACAGAGGTGTTGCAGATGAGGAGTAATACTTTTTTCAAAAAGCTTTGGAATTGCCGTGGGGGAGTGTTGGTCTGGTGCCTGGCAGCCGGCTTGGTAACTGGGGCTCACCGCGTTAGGGTCGGCGGCTCTCCGATGTCTTCGATGCTGGATGCTGGTGCCCTGTCGTCTGGCCTGGTAGCTGCTCGGGTTGGTCGCCTAGACCGTCCGATCTCTCCGAGCTTACGCCGAGATAGACGGATGGTTTCGGTGCCTGGCAGCCGAATGTGTTACCGTGGTGGCCTCTGCCGGATGGAATGCCTCACGCTTGGCGCCCTCCTCCCCTTGGTCTTGCTCGCGCCGGCCCGCTGTCGCTTGGCCGGAGTGAATTCGGCGGGTCGATCGCTTGTCACTGGCAAACCTTGGTGCGGTCGCTTCCCGGATGCCGTGACGGATCGCGTGTGGACACCCTCTCGGCTCTCTCCGGGGGTCTGAGTTCACGAGGGTAGCGCGTCGGCTCACGCCTGTTCGTTGCGATTGGAAACCAGTTCAGGCGTACGCCGAACTTGTCCATGTTCGTTTTCGTTGCAAGGCTACCGACTTCCAAACGCTACGCTCGATTCATTTACCCTGGGCTTCTTCTGGTTGCGTCTCTGCTGTCTCCTGGTGCCTCCGTGATTCCTGTCGCCTTGATGTCTCCGTGATTCCCGTCTCCTTGCTAGTGGTCGCAACTCGCTGCACGAGTATCTTGACCGGTTCACTCTTCCCGACTTACACGTTGCCTCGCACTCGATTTGACTCGCGCACTCTCCCGGACTTGCTCAGTATCAGTCTCCGGACTCTCCAAAGGCGGTCCTCGGACTTCACACTGTCAGACTCTCTGCTGACTAGCCGTCCCGATCCCACGCCGGCAATACCTTGTATAGGCCCCGGCGCGGCCGTTAATCCTTTCTGGAACGCTCCTTCCGTTAGCTGCGTTTCGTCCATCCTCCAGTGCCGCAACTTTCATCGTCCGACGGGCTCCCTGTCTCGCTACTTTCCCCGTCGTCCCCTGCTTTCTCCTGCTTCATCGCCGCTCCGCTGCTCGTCCCGTTACTTTCTACGTCGTTTCCTCTACTTTCTCCCTTCCGTCGCTGTTCCGGACGGTTTTCTCTGGTCTCCTGACCTCCTGTTTTCCCTCCGTGAGGAAGACCCGGACCCGACCCCTCCTTCCCCCCTTGTGTGGGAGATTTCATCTCCTCACAAGATGCAAGAGATTGATGGAAACGTGAGGGAGAGTCATCACCTTTCTGAGTTTGTAGTTCAAAGTTCGATGCCCGCCTAGATTACAGCTTAAGGAACTGCTTTATATGCAAGAATTATAAAATACTGTGTTAAAAAGTAAATTGAGAATAGCTTTTTTTACACCCTTTCTTTGCACGTGGTAGTGTGCTTCTTTTCCAATATGACGGTAGGCCCATTCTGTATACCCATAAGCCTCTTAACCCTTTTAAGTGCTTGGTGCTGGCTTCCGACCTTAATTTTATAGAAAATAGGTGGACCCTCTTCAACGATTTCTTTTTTAGGCCAAAGACAATTACCATAAGTATTTGAGAATGTTATTGAAAAGTTTTGGACAGAATTTTTTGTAAATAAGTACAAGGATTTTTCATATTTATCTGTTTTGACCCCATTTGGTGATGTTTAATGATGTTTTTTAGGGATGCGCTACTAAAATTAAAGTAAAAAGACTTCGTTATGTTATCTCCACATATTTATTTAAACTACGTTTATCTTTTTGGTCATTTTTGTAGTTTTAAAACCCATTTTTAAAAGTTGTGCATTAATTTTTGTCGTCAAATTTTAGAGCTTATAATACATTTCATTTCGCTAAAACGCACAAATACGTTTATATGTTGTACGAATAGTGATTTTATTCAATCCAATGGGAAAACACGGAAAAATTTTTTGTACTTGTGGCCAAGTCCACAAGTACACTGTATACGTACCCGCCTCCCGCAAATCCGACCGAGCTACGCTGCCGTTTATCGTACGGCTCGACTCGCGGGGATAAATCCGAGACGGGGAATAAGTATTTTAAAAAAGTCACGAGAAAGAGTTATATTGTTGCTCGCTTAATTAGGAAAGAATAGAGGATTTCATTAAAGAGTTCTGTGAAATGATTTGATAGAGATTACTGTAGTCAGAACATAATACCCTGAAAGGGTCTTGCTGGGGATATGTTGACCTACAAAAGGCCCTAAAAGGAACGTTAAATTTTAACATACTTAAAAGGTTCTGGCTGTCGATTTCACCCTTAATGGGGTTATTGATCAAAACTACACCCAGCATACTCCTACGGTTTAGTAGCGATGGTAAGTTTATTAAAAGTAATGTGCCATGATAAGACGGGAGTTGTATACTTGCATCCCAGTTTAGACCTCTAAGAGCAAAAAGAGAAATTTCTTCTGTTCACATTCAAAACGGTCTTGATGGAACCCATATTGGAACATGAACCGTATTCAAGAATCGGACGAACTAAAGATATGTAAAGAGTTTTAGTTTTATAAGGGACGTTAAATTCTTTTGACCATCTTTTAATGAAGCCAAGCACACCCTTGTCTTTATTAACCATTGCCGATATACGGTCGGTAAATTTAAACTTGAAGTCTAATAGGTCACCTAGGTCATTAACCTGAGTTAATCTTTCTAGGGCGGTCTCATAGAGAAAATAAGTGGCCTGGATCGGGCTTAAGCGACAGAAAGAATAAGTTTGCATTTTGACCCATTAAGTTGTAAGTCATTTGCAGATCACCAATTTTGGAACTTGTCCAGATCGGACTGAAGTTTGTATTGGGCAGAGGAAGATACATTTTGAAGACACAGCTTAACGTCATGTGCGTACATAAGTACACGAGAGTTCGAAAAAGCAAAAGGCAAGACATTTATGAAAATGGTGAAAACTAAAGGCCCGAGATGACTTCCTTGAAGGACTCCAGGTGTAGCTTGGACTAGGCAGAAGAATACATCATTAAGAAGAAGCACGCGTTGGGTTCTTCCAGAAAGATAACTGGAAATCCACGTAAGAAGGTTAACAGAAAATCCCAAAAAGATCGAGTTCTCTCAAAAGGAGTGAGTGATTTAAAGAGTCAAATGCTTTAGTAAAGTCAGTGTAGATGACATATGTTTGAATGTCATTTTGGAAGCCATCAATCCCAAATGATGTCAGCTAACAAGTTGGTGGTGGTGGAGCGGCGCCTAATAAAACCATGCTGGCATGGAGGAATGATTGAGCTACAGAGGTGTTGCAGATGAGGAGTAATACTTTTTTCAAAAAGCTTTGGAATTGCTGACAATTTAGAGATGCCTCTATAATTGGTATAATTGATATACATGTTTCCGCTTTGTGTTTACAAAAGTATGAAACTGCTTCAGATCCTGAGCGAACTGAACCCGACAACGGCGAATATAATCTCTATAACATTCAGCGTTATGCACGGTGAAGTTTGACCGAGCTACTTAGTACTTTGAAAAAGTTAGATTACAGCCAGTTCTTTTAAATTTGTTTAAAAGTATATTTTTTCGATATGTGTCGCGATCAAGCGAGAATTAAATCAAAATTTAATTTCTGGGTTTTTATTTCTTTTTAGACAGTTCACAAATTACGCAAAAGCAATCAAAACTTAAAGGGTCCAACGACCGCAGCGACTCTCGCACCAAAATCAACTGCCCGGAAGTGCATAGAAGAACAATACGTTCCACCAGAGCTAACGGCTCACATCACAAACGCATTGCGCTATGCAGACTCGGCTGTGCTTATCCCCTACGCATGGTTTGTTTACATTTTCTTATCTTAGTTTTGTGGGGCTCTCACGGAGCCTAGCTGCTGATCCCAACATTCTCCCACCATTGGAAGCTTGCTACCAATATCGTCCCTGAGGGGCAGCAGACACAACTTAGCCACCGCACGTTTGGTCATCCCAGTGGCGGTTTTTAACGCAGCAACTCGATGAACTCCATCCTTCCCAGGGAAGAGTTCAATGACCCTGGCAAGCGGCCACTTCATATGGGGAAGGTTCTCATCCTTGACCATTACAATGTCCCCTGCAGCGATGACTGTCCCTGGAGAGCGCCACTTAGATCTCTGTTGCAGAAGAGTGAGGTATTCCTCTTTCCAACGGGCCCAGAAGATCTGCTGCAGGAACGACACGCGCTGCGACGCATCAAGCCGGCTTACATTGAGAGCCTTTAGGTCTGGCTCCACTGATGCCGACGCAGGACCACCATGCAAAAAATGAGCAGGAGTTAGTACGTCTAGGTCATCGGGGTTCTCTGAAAGGGATACAAGAGGCCTTGAATTAATTATCGAGCCGATTTGGCACACCAATGTCCTTAGCTCATCGAAGCCAAGAATCGTGGACCCAATCGCTCGATATAAGTGGTACTTCGCTGTTTTCACGGCTGCTTCCCAAAGTCCACCAAAGTGTGGAGAGCGAGGAGGGATAAATCGCCAATCAATCATCTCAGTTAGACAAAACTCCTGAACGGATGATCTATGCTCAGAACTTAGGAACAACCGCCTTAGCTCGAGCAATTCGTTCTTGGCTCCCACGAAGTTTGTTGCATTGACCGACCAAATTTGCTTGGGACTCCTTCTGGTGCAAACAACTCTTTTCAGTGCGCCCAAAAAGGAAGGGGTGGATATATCCTTCACCAACTCCAAATGCACCGCTTTCCTGGCAAAACATATGAACACGCTGACGTAGCATTTTATGGGCGCCTTATTCAGAGTCTCAGCCTTGTGATAAAATAGCCCGCAGAAGTATATGCCAGTCACGTCGAAAACTTTGAAACCTGTAACACGCTCCTTTGGCAAATCAGCCATGATGTGCTCCAATAGTCGGGGTTTGGTGCGAAAGCACCTGATGCACTGGCTGACCACCTTCGAGACAGTTTTTCTCCCCCCGATTGGCCAGTACCGAGATCTGATTTTTGCCAACAGCGCCAGGGGGCCAGAATGCAGATTTCTTTCGTGAAAGTGCCTTATGATGCTCGCCGTCAGTGGATGCCCTCTCGGCAAGATTATGGGATGGCGCCCGTCAAAGTCCAAGGAGGAATTCCGCAGGCGACCACCGACGCGAAGTAGATCCTCTTCGTCGATGAACGGGGAGAACTCGAGGGTGGCAGCAATTTTTGTTCCTTAACCAACTTCAAATCGCTCAACAAATGCGACCGTTGAACAAGTCTCAATAAGATATGCGTCCCTCCTTGAAGCTCCTTGACGTTAATTCCCTTATGGCGCAGGCGACGGCAAAACTTATACACGTATGCGAAGACTCTTTGCAGCGATGAAAGTGAATTAGCAAACTTCGAAGCAGCAACGATGTCATGGTGCGGTGACGTGGTCAGAAAGACTCTTGCTCGGAGTTCCAGCGTCGGCTTCTTGGTTGGAATGACAAGAGGCCAGGAAGCCTTAGACAAGGAGATAAAGGGGGGGACCGCGAGCCCACAACGCCGATTCGGACAGCTCAGTCGGTAGAGCCCCTCAAGACAAAATATCTGCAGGATTAGACGCGGTGGGAACGTATCTCCACTCCATACACTTGGTAAGCTCCTGAATGGTGGCAACGCGGTTGGCAACGAAAATGTTGAACCGAGCTGGCTCATCTCGAATCCAAGCCAATGCGACGGAAGAATCGCACCACCAATAATAGGCTCCATTGTAAACCTTTAACACAGCAACCTCGGCCATCAGCCTGGCTAGCAGTTCTGCACCCGATAGCTCCAGCTTCGGCACGGTGAGCGACTTTATTGGAGCGACGCGAGACTTGGAGCACAACAGCCGGCTCTCCAACTTCGAAACAACGTACACACAAGCTCCGTACGCATCGATGCTGGCATCACAAAATCCATGAACTTCGAAATTTCCTGGAACGCTAATGGACAAACGCGTGAACCTCATTGAACGGATTTAAGAGAAACTGCTGCAGAATTTCAGACAGTCATGGAGGAGAGCTTGAGGTAGGGTTTCGTCCCAGGATAAATTTTCTCTGCACAACCTCTGCAGGAGTATCTTAGCTCTAGTCACGACAGGGCCCACTAATCCCATTGGATTATAAAAGCGAGCTATTGAGGATAAGATGGAGCGCCTAGTTGGGCTTGTGGTAGACTGCAGAGACTCAAACGAAAACAGCAACTGATCACTAGTTGGCTCCCAAGCGAGCCCCAGTGTCTTGGCTAAAAAGGGTGCCGTCATTAAACTCCAGGTAGGACTCCTTGTCCTCATCAGGAATGCCTTCCAGAACAGCGGGAACATTTGAGCACCATTTTTTTAGCCGAAAGCTGCCCTTGCTTAGAAGGCATGACGTCTGATTCATTATTTCAACAGCTTCTTCCACCGAGCCGCCACCAGATATGAGGTCGTCCATATAAAAATCCCGTTGCAACACCTGAGCCCCTACCGGAAACAGGGCTACATCATCCTTAGCAAACAGATGCATGGTTCGAACAGCCATGTACGAGGCAGGCTTTGTGCCGTATGTGACGGTGTCCAACTTAAAAACAGACAGCTTATCCTTGATAGAATCCCTCCACAGGATGCACTGCAAGAAACTGTCTTCGTATGACACTCTTACACAGCGGTACATCTTGCAGATATCACCAGTTATTGCAACCAGGTGCGACCGGAAGCGAAGAAGCAGGCTGAACAGCTTGGGCTGGATGACGGGGCCAACCATCAAAACATCAATGAGCGAGTATCCGGAGGAATATACAGCTGAACCGTCGAACACAACCCTAAGTTTCATTGTGGAGCTATCTTCCTTTAGGACGCAATGATGAGGCAGAAAGTATTTGCAACGTCTCCTTTGTTCCGGAGAAACAGGGTCATGTGGCACAAGTCCAGATATTCCTTCATAAACGCTGCATACTGGGCCTTTTTTGGGCCTAAGTTTCCACGGATCTCCCAGTCCGACACATTTATAGGACCGCTGGGCTGAATCTCGGTGATCTTCGAGGCGACAATTGCCGTGATGTAAGCGGAATAATAGGATCTCCGCGATTGCATGTAGACGCTAACTGAGTTGCCATCCGTTGAGACCTCGGTATCTCCAAGTCCAGTTATGGCCACGGCGCATCTCGAATGACAAAGCTGGAGCAGGCTTGCCAATCGAGACGTAATGAGGTGCACCTGCTAGTCAGAGTCCAATAGCGCCCGACAAGGAAACATGGCACCAGAGCGGCCACGCACTACAATGCTAGCGGTAGGCAACAACGCAATTTCCGAATGGCGATTCTGAACCACAAGTGAATTTGCAGGGGGTTCGTGCCTGGCTGAGTCAACGACCTGGTCCAGATGAGGCAGAGGCTATGTTGCCAGGCAGAGATTCCCGCGAATGCAAGGAGGCATGATGCCTGCGATGACAAATCCGACAATGCGAAGAGTTGCATCCACGTGCAAAGTGACTTGGTTTCAGGCACAGAAAGCACAGAGTCCTGCAACGCTGCTCCAATAAACTGGCCATGAATTCCACGTCGGAATAGCATCCTCCTTCGAGGCCGCTTGAGACTCCTCCCACTTGGCCTGCGTGGACGGATCCAGCTTCTGGAACAGGATTTGCACAAGTAGGCAGTCTTGTATTTCTTTAGACGATCCAGAACTCATCAGCGCTCGCATGTGCCCATTGAATTTGTCGGACAACTCCCGAAGCATTGTTACAGACCCGGGCTCGACTGCTCGAAAGTGGAGGATCTCATTTACGTCAATCGACAATTACTTAACCGGTTGTGCAAAAGATCAAGAGCCACAGAGTAATTATTATCTGAGATTTCCAACGCACGAACGGTTTCCAGCGCAGAGTTCCGCAGACACGAAACCAACCACCGGAGCTTCTCCATCCTCGTTAGTTGAGGGTGATTCTCAATGATCGTTTTGAACAAGGGAGATAAAATCTGACCATTCTGCGTACCCGCCAATGTATGTGGGCAACGGCAACGGCGGCAACATGGGGGCAGGTTTTAACGATCCAATAGATGCTGTGCTGGAACCCTCCAGCAATGTAGAGTGCGCGACCACGCACGAGGTGCGCCTCCCCATTTCTGATTGCAACGTCAGGGACACCCTAGTGGCAAGACGGGTGAATTTCCAAAAGAGTGGGCTGCCAATCTCTCCATGGTTGAGACCCTCGAGGGCGTCA
This sequence comes from Drosophila varians, assembly GCA_018150405.1. Taxonomy (NCBI): domain Eukaryota; kingdom Metazoa; phylum Arthropoda; class Insecta; order Diptera; family Drosophilidae; genus Drosophila; species Drosophila varians. Next base: position 21,104,567 of record JAECWK010000125.1, read on the forward strand.
TGAAGAGCCGTGAATTTGGCGCGCAGTTGCTTCTCCAAGACGTCTAATGGAGAAAGAGGCGTGTCGTAGTTTGCTACCGCAGCTACAACCAGAATATGCAGCTCCTCCAACTCCACGTGCGCTATTTCCGCCTTTTTCTTTAAATATGCCTCCCTGCTGGAAGCATCGGCAGCATTGAACTCGGCTCCAGAATCCATCATTTGGCACTAAGTTGAGCAAGGGAGGGGTGAGGCGTTGGCGCACAACGAAGGACTTGTTGAATCACTTGTTGCACTTGCAACAAACTGTGGCACAGATCACGTCGGGGTCACCAAATGTCGCGATCAAGCGAGAATTACATCATAATTTATTTTTTGGTTATTTCTTTTTAAACAGTTCACAAATTACGCAAAAGCAATCAAAACTTAAAGGGTCCAACGACCGCAGTGACTCTCGCACCAAAATCAACTGCCCGGAAGTGCATAGAAGAACAATACGTTCCACCAGAGCTAACGGCTCACATCACAAACGCATTGCGCTATGCAGACTCGGCTGTGCTTATCCCCTACGCATGGTTTGTTTACATTTTCTTATCTTGGTTATTGTGGGGCTCTCACGGAGTCTAGCTGCTGCTAATGCGGCGCCTTGTAAACAAAGGGTCTTTAACGGACGGATACTTCCACGGCACAGAAGAGTCAAATAAGCGATTCAAACTTCTATAAAAATATTCTAAGGTGATATTTATATCATTGCATGCTAAAAAAAATCAGACCAATGAAGGAAAAGAATTAAGTTATTGAGCTTTTTAAAGTCAGCCTTACAAAAACAACGAATTCTATCTCCTAAGCTATGGGATTTAAATGAGGCAATGGTTTCGATTGAAACCTCAAGCTTAGGATTGTAGGGATCTTCAGGGGTCACCAAAGGCAAGGCTCTGGAAAGGGTGATTCCATCTGGATCAGACACAAAACACAAGTCTAGAAGCCGACCCAAAGAATTTGTGACATGGTTATCAAATTAACCAACTAATGACATCTCAAACATGCCGCAGTCAAATCATGGTGTGTCGAAAGTGATAAAGCTGTAACGTTATCGATATTTGACCAAGTGATTTCTGGTATGTTAAAGTCACCCAGAACCATACGATTGAAAACCGACTGGATAGCAGATGATGCCAGTAAGTAGGCTGTTCGGATGAAGGCGGTATAAAAGAACAGGTAATCAACAGCGATTAATCGGACAAAGTGACAAGTTACCAAACTCTTACAACTTGACATCTTCAGAAGGGAAAGAGGAGTCTACTGAGATTAGATTAGATAAGAGGTCGGTCGCGTCTAAAAGTGGTATATCCCATGGTATATCTCCGGCTTTAACCAGGTTTCACTGAAGACAATAACCTGAGATGCAAAGGAAAAGCATGTGCACCAGCACACGCGTAAGCGAGACGGAAATTGTTAAATTGTTAAAAAATTTAAATATATTTATATCAAACGCCGATTTGATCGCAAAATAGGCAAAATAATAAAAAATAATATTCTCTTTTTAGAGAAAAACGGACATCAACAAAAAAAAAATTGTTTGGGTTTGTTAAAGTTTCCGTGGTTTCCACGACGTCAGTTGTTGGCTCTTGTGCCAGCATGCATAATATTGTAAACTTCCCTTTCGTCAGTAGCGGCACATAACTCTCTCTATTTATATCCGCACCTACGAGCGTTCCCCGCCTTTTATTTTGCTGTAGTTACATTTCATCTAGCTCTTTCCTCACTGCAAATCCGCACCATGCAGAGTCTCCACTACCTGTCTTGCTTAGATTTAAAGGAATGAACTTGGAATCTGGAGATCAGGACAAAATAGCTTCGATAGCGCTTCGAACCTTCTCCCAGGCATAATTTGTGGCAAATACTGTTAAGATCCAAAATGTGCTCCCAGATAAAACAAATATTTACCAATTTTTATTAGAAAAAATGCTTTATCCATATAATGCATTTCCATATAACATTGCCTTCGATTCGCATAGCATTTTTTAAGTTGCGCTTCAACACTTAATCATATTTAAAATTGAACCGATCTTCATGTTTCTTTGACACCAAACTAGGATCATAGCTGGCTGTCACGTTAAGTGGCATTGTCATACAGTTTCTTATGAAATTACAAACGCATTGGATATATTGCTCTGGATACTTAATAAAAATCTTGACGTGCTCAGCATCTTCGAAGCGCACCGAGGACACCTTAATGCCCTGATCGCGCCGCAAGCGTATAAATTTTTCAACGTCTTTGTAAGGGATGACTACATCACCCTTAGAATAAAGGAATAGCTGTGGGAACTTGTTATTCTCATTCTTCAGCTCGCAAAACGGGCTGGCATGGACATGCGGGGACTTCACAAAAAAGTTTTTAAAGGCCGCAAATGATTCCTGCAAGGTAAGTCGCAATGCACTCTTAATGCACATTTAATATAATATGATAGTGCACTATACTTACTTCAACTAGCCACATAAAGCTTAATGTTAAGGTGATAACAATCGCCGTTAGACAGTTGCACCGCTTTTCCCTTCCATATATAGCGGTTATAGCACGATACAGACCTAATATACGTCGCTCACCAGGAGCTGAATCAAAGATCACACCACGAACTTGCAAGGGGGACTTATGCTTGTCCACAGCTATGTTTATGTGTTGGTAAATGTAGGCGCCTCCATTTGAGAATATATGAAAAAATATTGGGTGGGCGTCGAAATTCATGTCCTGGATTAGTTTTACAATTTTTTCACCTATTGGCACCATTTCCGACCTTCTCCAAAAGAGAGTGTCTACCGGTGCAGTATAGCGAACGGTTATAAGTCTATAAAAAGATAAATAACAGATGACAATGTGAATGTTTTCATTACCACTTACCCTCTTTCCTCGTAAATTTGTGAATATTTCATTAAATATCGATCCTGACAGCCCGCCCACCCTAGAAGCATAACGATCGGAACCTTTTTATCTACCCTATTGTTGGTTAGCACAAAATCCTTTTCGATAGATTGTGTGGGAAACTTGATAAAATACTCCAAAGTATCTTTTCGTTCTGAAATTTGCCTGCTCGCAATTTGAAGATGTGAGTTCGCAATTGCAGGCTTATACTGGTTGGAAATTTCGTTGGATGCTAATCCAAACGAGTGCGATGACGGCGACGACATCTTTAAATTAGAATTGTCATGTGCTAATAACTTTGTAGTTATGTAAAGGAATACAAGATTTCTGTTATGTTTGCATGAATTTTTTGATTGGTTACGAAAAACCTGCTGCCAGGATATTTATAATTCAATGTATAACTCTGCTGCATACGTATTGACTTTAATACGCTTGCAGGCTTTTAAAAAGCACACTTTCACTGCAATTTGATTATATTTCGGAAAGCAACCTTTTTAAAGTTCCTAATGCAGCAACATGCCGTATTCTATTGGAATACTTCGTAGCTGGTTTGGTTTCCAGAGGCAGGCGATTCCCACCAATAGGTTGGACATGCGCAGCGTAGCTCTGTTTCAAGGATGTGAGAAACAACAGCAGTTGGTTGGCCACATTTCCCATAAAAATACTCATCCCCAATAAAACATAACATAAGCTTTACAGAATTTAAACTCAACATAACATTGTCTTGGGAATAACTATAAGCAATAACGTCACCACTTAATGTTAAGGGGCGTGCTAAGCTTGTCTACAGAGTGATAACTGGTGTGTAGAAGATCACGAGATTTATCCGTCCCATATCCATCAAGAAAGTCATCGTAAATTTTCTTTGTCACGTTGTTATCAGGTTGTGAGCGAGGAAGGATTTTGTACAAGTCTTCCAGTTTCTGAGTAAGCTCACGTACATGCTGGCCATTTATAGGACGAACCTGAGCTCCTCCATTTATGCAACCTGAGGGACAAGCCATTATCTCCACAAAGTGAAACTTGGCTCCCTTACCACGTTTCAGTTTCTGTACAAGGTTCTGGATATTTTTGAAACCATTAGCAATGGCGAAGTTAAGAACCACTTTTCCATCTTTTTCAAGATAAATCTCTTTTAAATCACGATTCCTAGTTTGCTTAAATTGTAGTTTTTCGGGTGGATCATCATTAAAAAGCTCACGAGCGGCAAATCTAAAAATGTGCTCTGCATAACCACCAGAGTGTGTAGTTTCGTGGGAATACACCATGAACTCTGGCCTATGATTCCACCAGGGCCAGTCTAAATTGACAGGCTTTTGGTCCAGTAAGGTTTTATCAGCTTCAAGCAACATTTGCTCCACCTCAACTGCAAAGGAACGTGTTAATTGGCCTATGCCCAAATACTTAATTTATAATACCTGAAGTTATAACACAATCCACGTCGCGTGAAGCATTGTCACCGTTGTAGAAGTCTCCACGAGAAGCTTCCAGCTTCTTGTCGTAGCAGGACATTACAGTTACATGGTAAATACGTGAGGTCGGCAAATTCAGCTTACTTCCCAAATATTGTTTTACTAAAACGCCCATAATTTGCTGTGGAGATCTTGTAGTCGCTATGTGTGGCAAAATAAAATTCCCGTGCGTCTTCTCAGCATAGCACACCCAGCCCGGACAAGAAGAACTAAACATGGTCAGATCATTATTCTCCCTGTACTTCTCCAAAAATTCATTCCTGCATTCAAGCAGTGCCAAATCGTCAGCAACTTTTGTACTAAGTACGTAATCGGCTCCCAGGCTTCGAAAGTATCCTGCCAAGTGACGCGCGGTTTCTTCCACTGTAATTTCATAACGATGAGCTAAGCTGAGTAGTGGCTGAGTGGCCACTGAAAATACTACAGTGCGCGATAGGTCATTGGCTTCAGTCGCCTTTAATTTAGAGTTCTCTTGAAGCACCTTAAGAAGTTCCTCCTGACTTTGCTGCGTTATTAACACTCCCTCCGCGGATGTAATACAGCCAGAACAGGCTAAACAGTCTTGAAGAGTGATTTCAACCCGTTGAAGCTTTTCCTTGCCTAACTACACAAAAAAAATTAGCATAAAGAACATGTTAAAATGCCCAATGACTTACCTCCGTTTCTTTAAAATAACCATCTTCTTGCACACTTATTTTTGATCCGGTCCTTGACTTTTTCTTATCTATGGTTACGGGCTTTACGCATTCCTAATAGTATCTTTACGTAAATATAAGATAATGACTTTAAATTGAAGGTAACAAACCTGAGAAGGGGTTATAAAATCATCTATATCAGAGAGCTGCAGGGCCCCACTGAACCTGGACATGATTCTTAAGTATCTTAATTGTTTTCTTAAGATAATTAAGAGCTCTAAAATACCGAATTTGTTTCTATTTGATAATTTGTTAAATTTTTTTCCAGAAAATTTTAATAGTGATGGAAAAATGTTCGTTAGTTTTCTTTATAACAATCGCGTCTCAAAATCATAAATTATTAAAGTATACATTTACACTGACTGCTTTGTACTATACTTTAACAAAGAATACTGTTAAATACTTTATACTGTTGTATACTATACAACAGTGAAAAGTTTAAATGTTCAACAAATGTGACAGTAATTTCTTTGAACACATCCACCTCAGTGAAACTAAAATAAATTTTTTTACCCACATAATTATTACACACTACAGAAACCCTTATGCTGTATCAGATTTGAATGGTAGTGATATCAGGGTATTTGAATGATAATACGTTGTACGGATTAGAAAGTATTTTCTCTACCAAGAAGCAAAGCCACTAAATAAGTGGATGTTACTAATTAAAAAAAAAGATGTTTACCATACAACAATACAATACAATAAATATAATAAATACCAACAAGTGAAAAAAAAGGAAGGATATACATAATAATAACAATAAAAAATATAAACTTAGATTTCAAAAATTATTGATTTGACGCCTTTCCAATTTCACTTGTTTACATTTTTAAGGTAAATGAAAAATCCGGAGAAGTACCAAAAATACATCGCGTAACTATCATCGCATAAATAAACAAGGCTAATTGACTGCAGAAGTTAAAGTGATGACCCTCAAAGATGCCTTCACCCGGGAAAGACAAAACTTGATTGTCCATAAAATATTTTTTTTTAACTTTGAACGTAAATACTTTATAAACCAGACACTTATATATTAATACCATTTGATACTTATTGTATACTACGTATATACTTTGAGTCAAATTTAGCTTCAAAATATACCAGAAAGTAGAAATTGTACCAGTCACGGTCACTCTGGATTTTTGGAATTTTATTTTAATAATTATTAAAATTTCCGATTCGTTATATGCGTAGTTTCGATTTGAGGGTACCCAGTCAAATAGTAGAATTTTATATGTATGTATGTATTCTGTGGTTAGGGATAAATGAAAATGTCGCACAAAAGTAAAGCATAGTAGGTAGTAGGTAGAGGTTTGAAACATTGAAGATTTGAAGCATCGATGTTTTTTTACATCAAAACTTTCAATGATTAAAAGCGAAAACATCGATACAAATCAAAACATCGAATAAATTTTAAACAAAATAAAAATTTATTTACGTTTTATATCTAGTTATAAAATTAAGTTACAAAGATGAAAGTTAAGATAAAAAGTTATTTATTTATTCAGGCTTCACCGAGCACATTTGATCCGAAATTAGTTGTCCAGCCTTGCTGAACATACGTTCAGAATTATATTTCCAAATTTCAGTGATGAAAAAAAAAAAATTAATTTTTGCATTCTTGCAAAAAGTGCGAAATTTGATTCATATCGGTAATTGATTAAGGCAAATATTGCCGCAACAAAATTATTGCATCTGCTCTGTTGGAGCTTTGCTTGAATGTAATTTTGCTTTGTAGAAATTCAAACCGGCCTAGATATTTCCATCTTTTTTAAATCGAGGGTCCATTAAAGCTGCGATTCTGGGCATGGTTATTTTTCGTAAGCTGCGAATCGTTCAGGCAATCGTTAGTTTTAGGCTTATTTGACACGTTTGGATTTTATTTTGATTCCAAGATGATTATATTTTTTATAAAGTTCGGCTAACACTCGAATTCATAGAATAATGTTTCCGATATATTTTTTGATGTATGGTTTGTAGGTGTCACAAGTTTACTTGTCAAGACTGTCGAGACTAAAAAAAAGGGGCAAATTCCTGTGCAAAGTCCAGCAATCTGCTGTCAAAGAAACATGGGCTACGTTTTGTAAAACTAATTTTAACCGCTCTTTAATACAATTGTAGTTTTTAGTTGGGTATTTTATGACGGGGATCCAAGAAATTAATCAATTTACAAAAACCTCTGTCTTTTACGAGACTGAATGGCTGTAAAATGAATGCAATCATTTGCAGAACCGTTTTCGTAAAGTTGAACAGTTTTCATAAATTGATCAAGGTTTAAGTTAGGGTCACACTTTTATGTTGGATCGCAAAATTGATGTACATTTCTAAGATGATGCAAAAGATTCGTCGCGTTTCCTTTTGTTTTTAACTTGGACGAGCATTGTTTGCAAATGGCCTCTTGGCCGCCTGCACTTTTTTTAAAACGATCCCTCACAGACGAAGCCTCTCCCCGTCGCTTACCCATGTGATTTTGCGGTTCCTCTTTTTCTTTGCCAACCATTTTTTTTAAATACATATTTTCATTTGCCACAACTAAAAAGGAAAAAGTATTACGGTAATTAAATTGAAATAATGTGGAGTGGTAGCACAATAAATATAATTTATTGTTGCAGGTGTGTATTTGTGCATGTGCATGTGACACATAAGCCCATTGTATCCGTTTTAATCTTACCTTTCAGAAATCGGTCCATCGCTTATCTTCAATCGCTCTTAGCACCACCAATCACTTAAATTTCCGTTAAATATAGGCTAAATGAAACTAATAATTAATTAACACGTTTTAAAATATCAATGAAGTGTGAGCGAAAGATCGTCCCCTTCTACAACGGTGGATAAAGAGCAGATAAAAAATTAACCTGGAAAAAAGTGTAGGCGACATACAGTCCCCTACACAAACTATCAAGCAAGGAATAACCGATGAAATACTAGTGTGGTGGAAGACGGGCCGTTCCCTGAGAAAGCCCCAAGCCCATCAGCGTTCGTAAGTGCGCTCAACGAAAAATTATTTTTTGTTGTCTCTGACTAATTTAATAAAATACTCTTAGCAGCATTCGACACTTTTAAAAAAGCATTGTAATTTTGTGTTTATTTTTTAGAGGAAATAAAAAAATTATATGACGATTCATTCTACGAGTTTTCAACTGGACTTTTGAGAAACTTTTATGGCGCGTGGCATGATAATTAAATTTCCTTTCTTTCCCTTTTCAATGTTTTACACATCTTACAAGCTGCGATACCAAAGCCCCTAGGGTTGTTGCACCTACGAAACAAATATTAGTTTAACGGCTCGCCCCTGATACCTCAGAGATAGATATGTCGGCTAATATGGAAGCCAAAACAAACTAAATTAAAATTTGCCCTCTCAAGGCGCACATTGTCCTTCAAACCTTCCATCTTGTGTGCCTTTGTCGATGTTTGAGACGGTGTGTTTGCCTAGCTTCTGGCCAGAGTACATATTCGTTCAAGAACATCAGCCGAGAAATGTAAAAAAAAGAATACCAAGCCTGTGGGAGTCAAGCTCCCCAAAGCTAGACCAGCTGACCAGCCTACTTCTTCCTTAAAAAACTAATAAACTCCCTTATTCTTACCTAACAGCCGGAGATCCTTAGAGCCACCTTAATCCAGCAGCCTACTAACTGACACCATTTGTCTGCTATTCAGTCCGTTTTGCGATCAGCTTAAGCGACTCTCATCGGTATGTTGTGTAGTGACTGAGTTTATTTGACTTGTATTTGGAATTCGAGATAGTACATCTGCAACTACGTTGTCTTTCCCTGGCTTATAAAGAAGCTCGTAATCAAACTCTTCTAAGTGGGCTTTCCATCTTTTAATTCTTTCATTGCCGTTCCAACTATTCAGTGAGTTAGTAAGTGGTAGATGGTCGGTAAAAATTTTTACTTTAGATTTACCGTACAGGTAATTGCGTAATGATTTAAGGGCCCATGTGATGGCCAATATCTCTTTCTCATTAGCTGGGTTCGAGAAATGAATCAAATGGGTTGATTGTTCTGCGAGAGAACTGCTACTATAGCATAGTTTTAAGCATCTGTAGTTAGATGGAATTCTTTTTTGAAATCTGGGTATTTCAGTATGACCTCTTTTGATAGCAGGGCATTTTTATACCCTTGCAGAGGGTATTATAATTTTGGTCAGAAGTGTGCAACGCAGTGAAGGAGACATCCAGGACCCTATAAAGTATATATATTCTGGATCAGGATCACCTCCTGAGTCGATATAAGCATGTCCGTCTGTCCGTCTGTCTGTTTCTACGCAAACTAGTCTCTCAGTTTTTGAGCTATCGTCTTGAAACTTTGCACACACCCTTCTTTCCTTTGCACGCAGTATATAAGTCGGAACGGCCGGGATCGGCCGACTATATCCTATAGCTGCCATATATCTGATTGATCGGAAATGCTGTAACTTCCACGTTTTTGAAGATAGAAACTTGAAATTTGCACAGATTGACTATAACGGGAATTTAGGCCGATTTGAAAAATTTCATACGGATCGGCCGACTATATCCTATAGCTGCTATATGATTGATCGGAAATGCTATAACTACCACGTTTTTGAAGATAGAAACTTGAAATTTGCACAAATTCCCTTTTATGGGAATTTAAGCCGATTTGGAAAATATCATACGGATCGGCCGACTATATCCTATAGCTTTTATATAACTGATTGATCGGAAATGCTATAACTTCCATGTTATTGACGATAGAAGATTGAAATTTGCACAGATTGACTATAACGGGTATTAGGCCGATCTGGAAAATTTCATACGGATCGGCCGACTATATCCTATAGCTGCTATATGATTGATCGGAAATGCTATAACTTCCATGTTATTGAACATAGAAACTTGAAATTTGCACAGATTCTCTTTTGTAGAAATCTAAGCCGATCTAAAAAATTTCATACGGATCGGCCGACTATATCGTATAGCTTCTATATAACTGAACGATCGGAAATGCCACAACTTTCCTGTTTTTGGGCGTAGATGCGTCGGACTTCTTTTAAAATCCATTTTATACGAATCTAAGGTTGTTATGAATGTTTTTGTAAAGATCGGCCAATTATATCCGATATTTACTATATCTTAAGTCAATAGAAGCCGCTATTTAACTGCAAGGGTATATAAGCTTCGGCTCCGTCCGAAGTTAGCTTTCCATTCTCGTTTAGTTTGCTAAATGAACTTACAGCTTCTTGATTGAGGCTTACAGCTTTAGTCAGAGCTGCTTTCCTAGTTACATGGCCATCTTCAATTGGCCATTAGGAATTGGGTTGGAAACTAAGCTTGGTTTAATATAGTAGTCTATATTGAAAGAGCGCTGTCGTTTGTCAGCTAGTTGCATTGGGTTGCCGGGTCGTTGCCCATATCGAATTTCGCTTTATATCTTGGTCTATTCATATAATTCATTTCCACGTCCATTGATTCAGGACGGGGTAACTGTTTTGGTGCCGTAGGGCGAGGTGGTGCAAAAGGTGCATTTTGTGTAAATGGTTGTCTGGTGTATGATTGCTGTGCGTAAATAGATTCATGTTTTGCATTTGTCTATAGTTTTACTGAATTTGTGGTTCGTTTATTTGTTGGGGAATAGTTCTCATGAACTGCGTTCGAGGCATTGGGTGTAGGCTTTTGTTTTGGTCGGAAGACCGGTGTTTATATTTTATTTGTGGTGTAATTAGATCGATATGTTTGATTTTCGGTTTTCAAACACAAATGCAAAGCTTGAGGTAGATCCTCAGGCTCTTTCATCCCGAGAAGTCGAGGTGAATCTCCTCTTAATCTTCGGATAAGGGTATCTAGGGCTTTATCTCTTTAGAGCTTTGTCATAATTTGCTCTGATTCTCGAGATAAATCCACGCAACCTACTTTGTTTAGGTGATAGGTGACACCTGATGGAACTCTTCTACTGTTTGGTTGCTACATTGCGTTATCGATGTTAGTTGGTACTCTAGGGTGCTCAAATCGAGTTTATCTGCATAGTACATGGTTAAGCACTTTAAGATGGAATTCCAATCTAGGGGCACATTATATTCTGTTTCTGTTTGGAATGGTATGTACTATACCGAAAAATTAAGCAGTGCCTTGGAGTGCTGTATAATTTTCTATAATTCCATCTACACCTTTCTTCCAAGAACTAAATGCGGAACGGTTACCTAGGAATTCTCGAATACACTTGACAACATCTAGTATTTTGTCTAAGTCATTGAGATTCGTTTAATTCCTGATTCCTATTTCTATTCTGTTCTATTGCATAAGGAATGGGGGTTCGAATCAGATTGCTGGTGTTGGGCATCAGAGAAAAAAAATGATTTTTTTTTTTTTTTTTTTTTTTTAAATTAAATGTATTATCTACTAGGCCAATAAAAAGGATCAGGATCACCTCTTGAGTCGATATAAGTATGTCCGTCTGTCCGTCTGTCTGTTTTTGAGCTATCGTCTTGAAACTTTGCACACACCCTTCTTTCCTTTGCACGCAGTATTTAAGTCGACACGGCCGGGATTGGCCGACTATATCCAACAGCTGCCATATAACTGAACGATCGGAAATGCTCTAACTTCCATGTTGTTAAATATAGAAACTTAAAATGAAATTTGCACAGATTCTCTGTTGTGGGAATCTAAGCCGATCTGAAAAATTTCATACAAATCGGCCGACTATATCATATAGCTGTCATATCATCACCTCATCTGACTCCGCTGTCCTTAGAGTGCTCCTGGCCATCCCTCCCAAATTTGCAGTCCACCTTCCATTTCTCTCTCGGATCTGCCCCTATCTCATCAGTTAGTTTCCTTTCCTTATTTCATTCCGGATCCTCCCCCTTTTCCCTCAATAATTCTTTTACGCTTTCATCGTCTCTAATGTTTATTAACTATTATTCTTAATTATTTAATTAACTAAAAAATAAAACAAAGTATTGTTTTATTACATGTTTAAAATGTTGTGTACTAGAACAAATTGAAAAGAACAAATACACGCAATAGCGCGACCTTTAAAATAGAAAATATCATTTAAATCCACCTACAAACGTGCAGGCGAACATAAACAACTATTAAAAAAATCCAAATTGTCATAAAAAATCGCGATAAAATTGGCATCCAAAATCTTTAAGACCACGTGCAGACGCGAGATGGTTGCATCATGTATTGGGCCTATCTTCTTAAAGATAAAAAAATCACACTCTAAGGTGTGATCCGCACGATGTATTAATATTGTATTCATTGCTTTATGATCATTATGTATATGTATTGGTATATGTTATATATATGTATATGATCATATCATATGTAAATTAACTAAAAGTTTAATACATATTTTATATTAATTTTATAAACAATTATTTTGGAACTGACCACAGGGTTCTCATGAGCTCTAATTATATAAACATTCCCACACTCGCACCTAACACCCTAACGGCGAGCCAAGCTTGAGACAGACATAAACAAATTCCCCCTCTCCAGCCGGTAACGACAATAACAAAAACATCCGCAAGAATCACGCCACTACGGTTCCCCTTTTAGGCATCCTGGTTGCTACCCAAATTTCTATGCTGATTGTAGCAATCCATTTCGGAATTAACTTCAAAATTAATATCGGGAAAGCTTCAAGAGAAAGTTTGAAAAGCTTTGATCCCGAAGCTACAAGGGAAGTAAGTAACTCAAGCTTGGGCAGTCGGTCACTGGCCTAGAATAAGGTTACTTGTAAATCTAATAACGTGGCTCACAATAAAAATATATTTTTTTCAAATAAAAACTGGTCGTGATATAATTGGCGCCCAATGTGAGGACCGCGTTTAGTTGTTTAGTTAGTATCAATAAAAAACGATATTCGCAAAACCTCAAACAAGTCATAGACCCGAAAAAAAAAAAAAAAAGGGTTTCTATGCAACACGATATAGCGGAAAAAATGTATATATCACCAATGATATTAAAACAAATTTAAAAAAAGTTTTTAACAAAAGAATACAAAAAACTCTGCGAAATTAACACATTACATTGAACCAATTCCAAACCTAAAAACAACAGCATAAGCAACATTATATACAGAAAAAGTTATACAGTGAACATTCAATAAAGAAGAACGGAATACAATAAGTAAAATAATAAATGAAACAATAAGTATAAAAAAAAAAAAAAGAAAAAAAAAAACACATTGGGGACAGCTTACAGTGGAGGATTTCAACACCACGGAGCCTCATCAACAACTTACAGTGGAGGAACATCACATCAACCACCGACAACTTTATTGAAAATTTGAAAAGACGTCAAATTATGTATTTTAAAGAATTTTTTTTTTTAATTAAAAACATTTATGTAAACTATACTTTACAAGTTACAACAATTTTTTTTTATGTTTAAAAACAAAAAAAAAAAATATTTTAAATATATATCAATCAAAAATAGTCTTGAAAAAAATTTTTTTTTTGTTTCTCATTTATACAATTAGCCGTGTTGCTAGTAGTAATTGATAAATCCTGGACGACTTAATAAACGCATTAAACAATTTTAAAATGACAGATACAACCGGTCCGTCCACTAGCCATAGTGCTAATCAAAACCAACAAACATCCGAACAAACACTAACAACAGATTTAATAGTCCGATTGATTGCTAGCAATGTAACACCGTTACAAGAAGAAATAAGACATTTACGTACTCTCTTGGATTCAAGTACAAACTTAGTGACCGAATTCCAAGTCGAACCGATTGATCACACTATTATATGTGACGAAACCCTAGAAGTAGTCAAATCCATTACACAATTTTCTGGAAATCTAGAAAATTACGTATCTTGGCGAGAAGCCGCGGAAAATGCAATGGGACTTTACGTTTGCAAAAGCCGTCGGTACTTTGTAGCCCTAACCATTTTAAGAAATAAAATAGTAGGAAAAGCCAACGACGCTTTAACAAATCACGGAACTGTTTTAAATTTTGACGCAATTTTAGCCAGGCTCGACTTCGTTTTCAGCGATAAGAGGCCCATCCACATAATTGATCAAGAATTAAGTATCCTGACTCAGAATAAACTCTCAGTCATGGACTTTTATAATTTGGTCGATAAAAAATTAACCTTATTAACAAATAAAAGCATAATGACTTACGGGAAAGAAAATCTTATTACTAAGGAAACAAATGTCAGACACAGGCAAAATGCATTGAGAGTGTTTATAACTGGCCTAAACGGCCCAACTTCTGGCATGCTAGTTTCCTTAAATCCGCCCGATTTACCAAATGCCTTAGCTAGAGTGCAAGAAATGGAGAGCAACCAATCGAGGGCACAGTTCGCCTATCGTTTTAGCACACCCCAGCGGCGCTATTATGATAACCCACGAACCACAAACGAGTCATACTATAAATTCGATGGCCATAATCAAGGTAATCAACTGCGCCTGAATAGAACCAATGAATTTTACCAAAACTGTAACAACCAAAATCCTAACCACCAATACAATTCCAAAAATGCCTTTCAAAATAATGGTAGCCTTCAAAATAAAAAGAATACCTTCCAAAATTATAATAGCCATCAAAACCCTTATAGCTATCAATACAATAACGCTCAGTTCAATCCCAATCCAAACACTTATGTTTGGACTCAGGGAAATAATACATACCAAAACAAGAGCGAACCAATGGAATTAGACACCAGCATCCAAATCCAAAATAGAAATAACAACCTTAATAACCGCACATTCTCCAATAGCGGACAATATCAAAATAAAACACGAATGGAAAACTAACTTCGGACGGAGCCGAAGCTTATATACCCTTGCAGTTAAATAGCGGCTTCTATTAATTAAAGATATAGTAAATATCGGATATAGTTAGCCGATCTTTACAAAAACATTCATAACATGCTTAAATTCGTATAAAATGAAATTTAAAAGAAGTCCGACGCTTCTACGCCCAAAAACACGCAAGTTGTGGCATTTCCGATCGTTCAGTTATATGGAAGCTATAGGATATAGTCGGCCAATCCGTATGAAATTTTCCAGATCGGCTTAGATTCCTATAAAACGGAATTTGTGCAAATTTCAAGTTTCTGTCTTCAATAACATGGAAGTAATAGCACTTGCGATCAATCATATGGCAGCTATAGGATATAGTCGGCCGATCCGTATGAAATTTTCCAGATCGGCCTATTTTCCAGATTCCCCTAATAGTCAATCTGTGCAAATTTCAAGTTTCTATCTTCAATAACATGGAAAGTTATAGCATTTCCGATCAATCAGATATATGGCAGCTATAGGATATAGTCGTCCGTTCCCGGCCGTTCCGACTTATATTCTGCGTGCAAAGGAAAGAAGGGTGTGTGCAAAGTTTCAAGACGATAGCTCAAAAACTGAGAGACTAGTTTGCGTAGAAACAGACAGACGGACAGACGGACCGACGGACAGACGGACCGACGGACAGACGGACATGCTTATATCAACTCAGGAGGTGATCCTGATCCAGAATATATATACTTTATGGGGTCCTGGATGTCTCCTTCACTGCGTTGCACACTTCTGACCAAAATTATAATACCCTCTGCAAGGGTATAAAAACAGTTACCAAAATACTAACTTCAATCAGGAAAGAAAACCATTCCAACAACCAGAACAAGCAACTAAACGTACACAGATTGAGTCATCGGCTCAACCTAAAAATAAACAAATGCGCATAAATAACATCCAAGAAGACTATTTTTTAGGAGAACAGTAGATCTGCCACACATATTCCGATTTGATAAAAAAATTAATAAAAAATGTAATGTTTTAATAGATACAGGAGCCACAGCCTGTTATATAAAAAAAGGTATCTACTAAAACGGTATAGAATCTATAAAAGAGTATCCACAGTTAATGGATACTCAATAATTAAAATATACCACTTCATAACAATTTTCCAAAAAAAACATATTTTTTTATGAAATAGAAGGGTTGAAGGCAGATTTATTAGTAGGTTATAACTTACTAAAACAAATAGGAGCAGTCATTGATACAGAAAATGACACTATAGCATATAATGGAAAAATCTAAAAATTACATTATAATGAAAATTTAAATTTATTAACACTTAATAAAGAAATAAAACTACTTCCTCTAAAAAATTTGTATTAGAAAAATATTTTAATCACAAAGATTTTCCAATACAGCTAGCATAGAGACCTTGGGGTACATAAACCCCAAAAACGCCGTCGATGTTCATTCCGACACAAACAGTTTGGAACACCCAAGTTCTAAAAGCATCATCAGCGATAATTCTGACAAATATGAATCAAACAGTTTGGGGTGCTCAGACCCTAAACACGCCGTCGATAACAAGTTCGACACAAACAAAATAAATATTTCAGAACACGACAATATTGATAATGTTGCCGAAAATACTCCTGATGTTAACAACTTAGAAAACAATACTGACAAAACAGATATAGAAAACTATACTGAAATAATAATAAGCACAATAAAAAGAATACACTCAGAGATAAATACAAATTTACCATTTCGAACAGATGTTAGATGTGAAATAGACACAATTAACGATAAACCTATCTACTCAAGACAGTACCCATACTCACAAGCAGTAAACGCATTTGTTAATCAAGAAATAAGTCGCATGATTAACGACGAAATCATTAGACCCAGCAAAAGCCCTTATAATTTACCAGTAATCGTAGTATCAAAAAAAGGTACTAATGAAGATGGAACACCCAAACATAGACTGTGCATTGATTTCAGAAAATTAAACTTCAGTACAATTCCTGACAGGTATCCCATGCAGGATCCGACAGTCATTTTATCTAATCTAGGAAAAGCTAAATACTTTAGTACAATAGACTTGGAATCGGGTTTTCGCCAAATCCTCATGAAAGGAACAGACGTCGAAAAAACTTCATTTTCCATTAACAACGGAAAATACGAATTCATCCGAATGCCATTCGGTTTAACAAATGTGCCTCGAATCTTCCAAAGGGCAATGGACGATATACTTCGAGGACATATCGGCCAAATTTGCCATGTTTACATGGACGACATAATTATTTTTTCACACTCCCTAGAACAGCATTTTAATGACTTAAATTTGATCATAAATAATTTACATAAAGCCCATATGAAAACATCATTAGAAAAATCCCAATTTTTTAAATAAGAAACTTCATTTCTAGGTTATGTTGTAGCACAAAAAGTTATTAAAAACGACCCGCAAAAAATAGAAACGATATCAAAATACCCCATTCCCAAAAATATAAGGGAGCTTCGTAGTTTTATAGGCCTGACAGGATACTATAAAAAATTTGTTAGAAATTATGCAACCATCGCCAAACCCTTGACTAAAATGTTAGAGGGCTCCAATGGAAAAATTTCTAAAGGAATGTCAAAAAATGTTTCAATTACACTCGACGAGACTGCAATACAAGCATTCAATGAACTCAAAAAACACCTAATTTGTCAAATAGAATTAGTTCAACCAGACTATTCAAAACAATTTACATTAACAACCGATGCCTCTGATCTAGCCATAGGAGCAGTACTTTCCCAAGACGGAAATCCAATAACTTTTATATCTAAAACTCTTAATAAAACAGAAAGAAATTATGCGACTAACAAAAAAGAACTTTTAGCAATAGTTTGGGCACTGAAAAATCTAAGAAATTACTTATACGGAGTATCGGGATTAGAAATTCATACAGACCATCAACCACTCTCTAACGCAATCTCGGAAAAAAATCCAAACGTAGAACTAAAAAGATGGTTTAACTACATAGAAAGCTTCAGCCCTAAAATTATTTACACCGGGTACTACTAATGTAGTAGCGGACGCACTCTCCCGAATCGAAATAAACAATAGAAGATGAAGAATCCACGAATCTCGGCACTCAGCACTCCGCCGAAAGTAGCTTCAATAACATAATAGATCAATTTAAACAACAACTTCTGATTGCAAAAGGAAATTTCACAATACATGAATCAATTAATATATTTGAAAAAAGACGTCATATCATTGAATATGACCAACCAGACAACTTAGTTACAATTTTAAGAGTACCTTCAACCCAACATCAACACAGGAATTCATTGCACCCCAGAAGTATTATACGAAATCCAATTTCAACTAAAAAACAATTTTACAAATAAATTTTTATATACAAAAACCTTTGTTCAAGACATAATGATGACAAAGCAATAATAATAGAAGAAACCCGTTGCCGAGCTCACAGAGGATTAGTTGAGAATTATAAACAGATCACCAGACTTTACTATTGGCCGAATTTATACAAAAAACGAGAATGGAAAGCTAACTTCGGACGGAGCCGAAGCTTATATACCCTTGCAGTTAAATAGCGGCTTCTATTGACTTAAGATATAGTAAATATCGGATATAATTGGCCGATCTTTACAAAAACATTCATAACAACCTTAGATTCGTATAAAATGGATTTTAAAAGAAGTCCGACGCTTCTACGCCCAAAAACAGGAAAGTTGTGGCATTTCCGATCGTTCAGTTATATAGAAGCTATACGATATAGTCGGCCGATCCGTATGAAATTTTTTAGATCGGCTTAGATTTCTACAAAAGAGAATCTGTGCAAATTTCAAGTTTCTATATTCAATAACATGGAAGTTATAGCATTTCCGATCAATCAGTTATATAGAAGCTATAGGATATAGTCGGCCGATCCGTATGAAATTTTCTAAATCGGCCTAAATTCCCACAAAAGGGAATTTGTGCAAATTTCAAGTTTCTATCTTCAAAAACGTGGAAGTTATAGCATTTCCGATCAATCATATAGCAGCTATAGGATATAGTCGGCCGATCCGTATGAAATTTTCCAGTTCGGCCTAAATTCCCCTAATAGTCAATCTGTGCAAATTTCAAGTTTCTATCTTCAAAAACGTGGAAGTTACAGCATTTCCGATCAATCAGATATATGGCAGCTATAGGATATAGTCGGCCGATCCCGGCCGTTCCGACTTATATACTGCGTGCAAAGGAAAGAAGGGTGTGTGCAAAGTTTCAAGACGATAGCTCAAAAACTGAGAGACTAGTTTGCGTAGAAACAGACAGACGGACAGACGGACCGACGGACAGACGGACAGACGGACATGCTTATATCGACTCAGGTGATCCTGATCCAGAATATATATACTTTATGGGGTCCTGGATGTCTCCTTCACTGCGTTGCACACTTCTGACCAAAATTATAATACTCTCTGCAAGGGTATAATTAAAAGAACCCATTACAAATTGCGAAATGTGCAATACTAATAAATACAACAGAAATCCAACTCAAATTCCTATAGGAGAAGCCCCCATTCCGAAAATAGAAGGCCAACATTTACATATTGATATCTTCTACGCACAAAGTTTAATGTTTCTAACTTGCATCGATTCATATTCAAAATACCTTGTCGTAAAAGAAATAAATAACAAAAAAAAACATTGACTCAAAGGTATATGAAATTCTTCAAACATTTCCACTAGTAAAAACTATTATGACAGATAACGAGCCAAGTTTCACTTCAGCACAAACTAAATCCTTCCTACAACGTTCAGGAATATCAATCTATTATGCAGACCTCAGACATAGCCTTTCGAACGGACAAATCGAAAGAGTCCATTCCAACATTAACTGAGATAGCCCGTTGCATTAAAGATAAATACCGCCTTTTAGATTATTCTGAAATTATTATAAGAGCGGCAAAGAACTACAATTTAACAATTCATTCAGTTACAAATCAAAGACCCTACGACATTTTATTTAATAAAATAAATCACTGCGACTTACCGACTAAACTACAAATGGCACAAACCAAAATGTTAGAATATCACAATAAAAACAAAATCGAAAAAAACTATGACGTAGGAGAAGTAGTATATGAAACGAGAATGGAAAGCTATCTTCGGACGGAGCCGAAGCTTATATACCCTTGCAGTTAAACAGCGGCTTCTATTGATTAAAGATATAGTAAATATCGGATATAGTTAGCCGATCTTTACAAAAACATTCATAACATGCTTAAATTCGTATAAAATGAAATTTAAAAGAAGTCCGACGCTTCTACGCCCAAAAACACGCAAGTTGTGGCATTTCCGATCGTTCAGTTATATGGCAGCTATAGGATATAGTCGGCCGATCCGTATGAAATTTTCCAGATCGGCCTAAAGCATTTCCGATCAATCAGATATATGGCAGCTATAGGATATAGTCGTCCGATCCCGGCCGTTCCGACTTATATACTGCGTGCAAAGGAAAGAAGGGTGTGTGCAAAGTTTCAAGACGATAGCTCAAAAACTGAGAGACTAGTTTGCGTAGAAACAGACAGACGGACAGACGGACATGCTTATATCAACTTAGGAGGTGATCCTGATCCAGAATATATATACTTTATGGGGTCCTGGATGTCTCCTTCACTGCGTTGCCCACTTCTGACCAAAATATAATACCCTCTGCAAGGGTATAAAAATACATGGGGAAAGAAATAAAATAGGCCCAAGATTTAAAAAACAAGTTGTAAAGGAAAATTTACCACATAAAATTATAATTAACAATAGAAAAAGAGTCATTCATAAAGATAACATTAAATAAAACATATTTTGCAGAAGATGAACTCAGAAAAACTCAGAATTACTCAGAAATCATTGACTACACAAACAACGAATACCTACTACTCAAAGACGCAAACGACGTAATGACCTACAACTCATTTGAAGACCTTTTTCACATAACAAATCTAAGCTTTTATGAAGAAATAATTAGAGTTGAAACTAACTTTAAATAATAACAGCAAGAATTCAGACTTAGAATGGGACATGGCGGAAAATCTAAATATTATCAAAATTCTCATGTCCCAACTGTTACCTTCTAGAAGTAAAAGAGGTATTAACGAATTGGGAACAGTATGGAAATGGCTATCAGGTACCCCGGACCACGATGACTTGATAAGAATCGAAAGCAAAATTAACGAACAGACAGAAAACAACAACAAACAATTTACAATTAATTCTCGCTTATTTCAAGAAATACAACTACTGACCAAGACCCTCGACACAATCGTATTCAAAAAAGAAACACAAGTTAGAAAACACCGCCTACAATTAATTACACTTGATATTCAAAATTTAATTGATACAATCACTCTAGCAAAAATCGACATTTTTAATACAAAAATATTAAATGAAAATGACATAAAGGAAATATTCAGACACGAAAATAGACCAATTGTTATATCACCCCTATTAGATATTTCAACATTTAAAATAGTTAAAAACAAAGATTTACTGATTATATACATAAAATACCCAATATAAATAACGTGTGTAATTTGTACACATCAAGGGCAATTGCCCAACATGATGGAAAATTAATAATAGATGATAAGGCAGCTTACTGCAATGGAATGTTTTATAAGATAACTAACTTCAAAAAAGAAATATTTAATAATTATTGCAAACTCTCAAAAGAGAGTTCTTGTTTCAAAAATCTTTTAAACGAAAAAAAAGCAAACTGTTCGAAGATTGGAGAAAAAAATAAACAGTTCAAAAATTTGGACGATGGCGCTATTCTCCTCACTGGAGAAAATATTGTAAACGAAACTAAATTTAACGGCGCATTTCTGATTTTGTTTAACGAAAGCATTATTATTAATAATATAAAATATATCAACGAATAACAGAAAATGTTAGATTATGTATCCCAACATAAATAGAATAATTATATGATCACAGATTATATTTTATCTAATGACTCCGAATTAAGTTTAGACAACATAAACATTATTAGCCCATTTGTAAAAGTAGGAAATACAAAAATATCACTGGAATTAATTATATTAATTTTAGTAATTTTAATTTTAACCATATATAAATCACAAAAACAGTTTCCCAAAATATTAAAACAAATTAAATTCAAACATACCGAAACCAAAAAAGAAAAAAAAATTCCAAAAGTCGAATCCACAACCGAAACTAATACCGAAAATGAAACCGAAAGAAATATCGAAATACCATTTGCTGAACTTAATAATAGAATCTCCTCCCTGACCACACAAATGTAATGAATCGGGACGAGTCATCTTAGGAGGGGGAGAATTAACTAGAAGTTTAATACATATTTTATATTCATTTTATAAACAATTATTTTGGTACTGACCACAGGGTTCTCATGAGCTCTTATTATATAAACATTCCCACACTCGCACCTAACACCCTAACGGGGAGCCAAGCTTGAGACAGTCATAAACAAATTCCCCCTCTCCAGCCGGTAACGACAATAACAAAAACATCCGCAAGAATCACGCCACTACGGTTCCCCTTTTAGGCATCCTGGTTGCTACCCAAATTTATATGCTGATCGTAGCAATCCATTTCGGAATTAACTTCAAAACTAATATCGGGAAAGCTTCAAGGGAAAGTTTGAAAAGCTTTGATCCCGAAGCTACAAGGGAAGTAAGTAACTCAAGCTTGGGCAGTCGGTCACTGGCCTAGAATAAGGTTACTTGTAAATCTAATAACCTGGCTCACAATAAAAATATATTTTTTTTAAATAAAAACTGGTCGTGATATAATTTGTATACACAGTATGATGAAAATATTTGCTAAACCTTAATAATTATCCATTTTTGAATTTCATAATCCTTGAAAAAATAACTGTATGTGGTTAGTGTATCTCATTTCAAAACTACAATACTTTATCGGATTCGAGGTTCGATGTTTGAGACCGTGTTCGCTCTATGTGTGTCCTTTACTGAAACCTGGTTAAAGCCGGAGATCCTTAGCTCAGAAGTTTTCCCAGATAGATACACCACTATTAGACGCGACCCACCTCTCCAAAGAGGCGGAGGAGTACTAATCTCAGAAGTCTCGTACTTCCCTTCTGAAAAGTTTGATAACTTAGAATTTCGCTGTTTATTATCTGTACTTATATAAAAGTCGGTATTCAGTCGGTTTTTAGTCTTATGTCCAGAAGCGACCAGCTTATGGTTCTAGGTGACTTTAACATACCAGGACTCATTTGGTCAAACATCAACAACATTACGGCTTCAAAATTTTATTGCGGGCATGTTTGACATGTCTTAGGTCAAATTAACCATGTCAGAAAGTCTTAAGGTCGGCTTCTAGACTTATGTTTAGTGTCTGATATAGATGGAATTACCCTTTCCAGAGCCCTGTCTTTGGTGACCCCTGAAGATCCATATCATCCTACGCTTGAGGTTTCAATCGAAACCATTGCCTTAGTTAAATCTCTGTGAGGAGATGAAATCTCCCACACCCAAGACAGCAAAGGGGGAAGGAGGGGTCGGGTACGGGTTTTCCCCAAGGAAAGGGAACAGGAGATCAGGAGACCAGAGAAAGCCGTCCGGAACAGCGACGGATTGGAGAAAGTAAAGGAACGACGTGGAACGTAACGGGACGGAGAGCCAGCATAGCAACAGCGAAGGTTTGGAGAAAGCTGGAGGAGCGGAGAATGTAACGGGACGAGCAGCGGAGTGGCGATGGAGCAGGAGAAAGCAGGGGACGAGGGGGAAAGTAGCGGGACAGGGAGCCCGCCTAGCAACAGCGAGGGATGAAAGTCGGACGAAGAAAGTTGCGGCACTGGAGGATGGACGCAACTAACGAAAGGAGCGATCCAGGAATGATTAACGGCCGCGCCGGCGCCTATATAAGGTACTGCCGGCGTGGGATCGGGACGGTTAGTCAGCAGAGAGTCTGACAGAGTGAAGTCCGAGGACCGCCTTTGGAGAGTCCGGAGACTCAAGTTCAAGTACGGGACAGTGCGCGAGTCAAAGCGAGTGCGAGACAGAGTAAAAGTCGGGAAGAGTGAAACGGTCAGGATACTCGTGCAGCGAGGGAGACCACTGGCAAGGAGACGAGAACCACGGAGGCACCAGGAGGCAGCAGAGGCGATACGAGACAAGGAGATTGCAGCGAGCAGCACGGGAAGAAGCCCAGGGTAAAGGAGTCGAGCGTAGGTTTGAGATTCGGTAGCCTTGCCACGAAGCGACCAAGGGCAAGTTCGGCGTACGCCTAAACTGGTTCCTAGATCGTGACGAACAGGCGTAAGCCGACGCGCTATCCTCGTGAACTCAGACCCACGGAGAGAACCGAAAGGGGTGACCACACGCGATCCATCACGGCATCCGGGGAGCGACCGCACCAGCGTTGCCAGTGTAAAGCGATCGACACACCGACTCCTCGTCAGACAAGCCTCCGGCCAAGCGCTAGCGGGCCGGCGTGGGCAAGACAAGGGGAGGCGGGCGAAAAACGTGAAGCATCCCATCCGGCAGACGCCAACACGGTAACACACTCGGCTGCCAGGCACCGAAACCATCGGTCTATCTCGGCGTTAAGCTCGGAGAGATCGGACGGTCGAGGCGACCAACCCGAGCAGCTACCAGGCCAGACGAAAGGGCACCAGCAGTCAGCAGCGAGAAGCATCGGAGAGCCGCCGACCCTAATGCGGTGAGCCCCAGTTACCAAGCCGGCTGCCAGGCACCAGGCCAACACTTCACCACGGCGTACGCCTCGCGGGGGGTGGAAAGTCCGGCGACCAACACGGGGCGGTGACCGGCGAACCCGGAAGGGTGAGCGCGAGCGGAGGAGCCAGGCCACGCCAGAAAACTACAGCAAGGCAAGTAGGCCTTTTGTAAAGCAAATATCTAATGTAATAAAGGGAATAGTACCGACTAATCCACACCGTGTTATTTCTGGGCTCGGGCAATCACGTCGAATATATAAATTCGGTGGAACGTTCCCACAAACTCTGTGAGCTAGCCGCGGCATTTGTCGCGAACAGACAGCAAAAGAACGAGTTCGCTACACCAGTATGGACCTACGGCATACAGCTATGGGGGACGACGAGTCCAACCAATCGAAAGATCATACAGATTGCCCAAAACAGGCCCTCAGTACTGTTGCTAGAGCTCACCCGTTCCACGACAATGTAACCATCCACACCCAACTGGGCGTCCTAGCTGTAAGCGCTAAGGTTCAGCGATTCGCCGCTAGGTACGTAGAAAGGCTGGACCGAACCCCCAATCCACAGGCCATCAATCTCCTGGACAACAGCTCCACGACAAGGAGGCTGAAACGGACCCACCCACTGGATCTTTGTCGCGACGATGAACAGGATTGAGTTGCAGCTAATGATCATTTAAGGCCCACTAAAGAGCCCGAAAATCCAAACTCTCTTCTTATAAGACAGTTAACTCGATAAGGTTAAATTGTTAAAATTAATTTTCGTAGGCTAATCAAACATTGTCACATTCAATATTCTATTATTAATAATAATTAATAATAATATAATTATTGTCCATAACTGCGGACAGATCTTAAATTTCTCTTCATTGATAATATAAAAGAAAAAATATATTTGAAATTCATTCAGTAAATCTTATTTTTGGTCCATATATCTCCGAGCGCAGTTTGCTATCGGATCTTTTAAAGGTTAAACCGGTACTTTCACCAGATCCCGATGGAGTACCAGGCTGTGTGCTCAAGAATCTCGCCGAGTCATTGTGCAAATCTCTTTTCACATTATCTCTGGAAACGTCGATATTTCCCAATATGTGTAAGGAATCCTTTATAATTCTCCTGCATAAAAAAGGGGTAAAATCTGATGCAACCAATTATAGAGTCATCTCTTTTGAAAAAACTCGATCTTTTGGTATTTCCTGTTAACCTTCTTACGTGGATTTCGAGTTATCTTTCTGAAAGAACCCAATGCGTCCTTCTTAAAGATGTATTCTCCTGCCTAGTCTGAACTACATCCGGAGTCCCTCAAGGAGCCTTTACTTTTATTCTGTCATGTACTCTCGTATGCTTATGTACGCAGATGACGTTAAGCTTTGCTTTATTACAAATCTTCCTCTGCCTACTATAAATCTAAACTGGGATGCAAGTATCCAACTCCATTCTTATCGTAATAGACTTCTCTTAATAAACTTACTGTCGTCATTAAACCGTAGGACTATGCTGGGTGTATCAATAACCTTATCAATGGTGAAATCGACAGCCAGCATCTATTAGGTCTGTTAAAATTGAACTTTCATTTTCTTTTGAACTTCCTTTCCTCTATTTCCTGGATTTTGTAGGTTAACATAGGCCCATCATAACCCTTTCTGGGGTTCTATCCTAAATTTTACATTATAGAGGCCATAAAAGAGGCTTTGAGGCTTTTAAAGAATAAACCCTTAAAAACATTGATCTTATGGCACTTCCGATCGTTTAGGTATATGGAAGCTATAGGAAATAGTGGGCCGATCCCGACCGTTTTTACTGTGTCCAAAGAAGAGAAGGCTTAGTGCCGATAGCAAAACTTTTCGATAGCTCAAAAACTGAGAGAATGAGCTACTGTAAAGCTAGCCGAGGCATCCACAACAAAAAGGTGTTTCTTACATAAATCGCAATATTGAGGAAATTTGGAAAATATCTACTCGTTGTTTTTAAAAAGCAAATCTTTCGTGGCCCACCCTGTATAACTAAAACTCTCAACATATCTTTAGTTCGTCCGATTCTTGAATACGGTTCATTTGTCTAGAGGCCCCAATGTGGAGTGCATCAAGACTGCATTGATAGCAAAAAAAATAGTCGATAGCTCAAAAACTATTTTACGTAGAACCAGGCAGATAGACGAAAAGACGGATATATCAACTCAGGCGGTGATCCTAATCCAGAATATACATACTGGATAAGGTCAGCTATGTCTCCTTCACTGCGATGCCCATTTCTGACCAAAAATATAATACCCTCTTCAAGGGTATAAAAATACATAAGTTAAAAAAGATATACCCATAAATAAAAATATTAAAGGAATTACTTTTAGATTCTAATTTAACCTGTTTCTCGTATTTTTGCTTCTGGTAAATTCTATCGCTTAAAAAATTCCGTAAATAGGATGAGAACGGCAAAACCTTATGGACTATTAAATAAAAATCATTTTAGTGGTGGATGGAAATTAGTGGGAAGAGGCTATTATCAAGAGTCGTTGGATAAATAAGCTATAAACCCTTAAATTATCTGGTCACACTTTCGGGGGAACTTTTTTTTTCTTGTTCTTAATATGTTTTTTAATTAAAAAAATGGAACCGATTTTCGTTTTGGATACCACTGGAAATCAAAACCTTTTTAAAGAGGACGCCGCTGACGTTGTGTTTAATCGAAACTTTCCCATTATAAAAAAAAGTATATGTAAAGACCATGACTTGGATGGTCCTAATATACAACTGTTTGGCATCAGAATAGATAGCAAAGATATTGACAATGCAGTTAATGATTCCCATTTAATTAAAACAACATTAAAACAAATCCCTTTGGAAGTTGTAAATAACTTGGAGAAAAAATATAATGCTATAGAAAAAGGCGACCAAAAGGAGGGCCATGAGTTGGGTTGTAGTACTAGCACTCACATAGAGATATGGCGGCAAAACGTGGAAAATGATATGAAAACAATGAAACGTGCATTGGATCCGGGATTCGATCAGTGGAAAACGTTGCCCACTTTGAGTAGAAGAAAGCAAACTGCGTTCAACCGAGTAAGTAAATTAGAAACTATACATACATATTTGGTATTGTTATAAATATGATGATAAATTCGACATCTTAAATTATATTTAATTAATTTTATATGTCAGGCTGTTCGATGAACTCCTGTAGAAAGACCCAAAAGATTCATATTCACCCGTTGTAATCTTGGCTGCTTCATTTAAACCATATTGTAGTAACCGTAAGGCCAACGGAACATAAAAAGCCATAAAATTTGACTGCTACTTATAAATTTCAATCAAGTAGTTTATGCTTGGCCTACACATTAGTCTAATCAATAGACTATAATGAGCGCTACAGGAGAATCACAGGCTTGACAGCCCCATTGACGACGTCTTTAGTAACCTGATAACTAATTCATGTTACGATGAACAATTGATGTGTTCTATGTTGTAATTTATAATATTTTTAAATTTCAGATAGAACAAATGAAGTCCAAAGGAAGTGGTTGGTTTGAAATGCCAGTTACTGAAGTCACTCATGAAATGCGTAACGAGTTAAAAATTATCCAAATGAGATCGGTGTTAAATCCAAAAAAATTTTATAAGAAAAACGATTTACAAATTTTACCGAAGTATTTCCAAATTGGAACTGTAAAACGTTCAGCCATAGACCATCATATGGAAAAGCGAACTAGAAAAACTCAAAAGAGTCTTGTTGATGAGCTTTTGGAAAACGAGGCCTTTCAGAAATTTAACAAGCGAAAATACCAAGAGGTCAAAGATCGAGTTAACAAATATACCCATCAAAAAGGCATCAATAAATTGAAAAGTTTAAAAAAGTAAAAGTGAATATGTAACAGTTTTAAATCAGCACATCTTTTCAAATAAAACCAATTATTTCCATTTTTTTTTAGTTGTAATTTTATTAAAGTTTATTTGCCAACAGCTATTCATTTTAAGTAGTCGAGTAAATTTCATAAAAATAACCAGACAAAACTGTGATAAATACTTGATGCCCTTGCCTTAATTATTTTCTTAGCCAACTGCTCAGAACTGCTATCTGGACCTTATTTATTTGAATAATAAAAAAGCTGGAGGAACATAAACACCTAACTGACATTTTAACAACGCGCAGCTTTACGTACAACTTGAAACACCAGTTATCGCAAAGGTCTCATCAAAAAATAAAAGTTAACAGACTTCTAAGTCATTGTTACTAGGTAATTATCTGTATAACAAATAACGCTAATGCTGGGCTGATCCCGACTGAGCGATGCACGGTCAACATAGTAGTATGGTGTTTTTTTGGGCCGCAGTCAGCGGGTGATCAGGTACAACCTAAAGGAACTGAAAAATATACGTGCTTGATAAAATATATTGACATCCCGGCCGATGAAGAAAATAACCACATCGACTGGATAAATGATAATATGTATATGTAATTATGGCTATATGTTTGTATGGCTATATGTATACATACAAGCGCCTTATCGATCAGCATGGAGTACTTCAAATCAGGGACCGTAATCATTATAAGTTTTATTTTAAAAATCAGTAGATAATAATTAAAAATGGATTTTTACGAAATTCCTCACCGATAATTATTATTTTTGAACGATTTCATAAGTAATCAACAAGAATTATTATTTTTGAGCAAAAAAAAAAATAATGATTATTTATGAGTTTTATTTTTTTTGCTCAAAATAAAACTCATTTAAGGATTACAGGCGTCGTAGAAGGATTTTGACCACAAAACTATGATCCTTTTTTTTCACCACGCCCCTCCCGCCCTCTTACTATAAGAAAAATTTAAATATAACGAGTTTTTATGCAAATCTTTATTAGCAATGAACTAACAGTATTAGCTTTCTAGTACTAATGATACATATTATGTATATATCCACCATCCCCTCCTCCCCCTCAATAAAAAAAGTTTATATAATATAAGTAGACGACTAATCAAAACTACTTTTTGTTAAACTGAATAAATCTTAAAACAAACAACGTCTACTTACATTATATGCATAAAGAAATCTTAGAAAACCTTGTGGAAAGTATGCCGTATGGAAAGCGTCATTAAAAATAAGGGCATATGAGATCCTTAGCTCCACTTTCAGACGCGACCGACCTCTCCAAAGACGCGGAGGAGTACTAATCTCAGTAGACTCCTCCTTCCATTCTGAAGAGGTCATGTTGCAAGAGTTTGGTAACTTAAAATTTCTTTGCGTTAAGGTCACTTTGTCCAATCAATCGCTGTTTATTACCTGTTCTGATATACCGCCTTCATCCGAACCGCCTACTTACTGGCATCATTTGTCTGCTATCTAGTCGTTTTTCAATCTTATGTCCGATAGCGACCAGATGGTGGTTCTGGCTGACTTTAATATACCAGAACTCACTTGGTCAAATATCGATAACCTTTCAGCTTTATCACTTTCGACACACCATGATTTTATTGCGGGCATCTTTGACACTTCTTTAGGTCAAATTAACCATGTCGGAAATTCTTTGGGTCGGCTTCTAGACTTATGTTTTGTGTCTGATCCAGATGGAATCACCCTTTCCAGAGCCCTGCCTTTGGTGACCCCAGAAGATCCATATCATCCTACGCTTGAGATTTCAATCGAAACCATTGCCTTATAAAAACCTCATAGCGTAGATAATAAAATTCGCTGCTTTAGTAAGGCTGACTTTAAAAAGCTCAATAACTTAATTTTTTCTTTTGATTGGTCTGATCTTTTGGCATGCAATGATATAAATATCGCCTTACAATATTTTTATAGGAGTTTGAATAGTTGTTTTGACTCTTGTGTGCCATGGAAGTATCCGTCCGTTAAAGACAACCCCCTTGGTTTACAAGGAGCCTAAATAATCTTAAACATATCAAAAATAGACTTTTAAACAAATATAAAAGAACCGGCTGCAATCTAACTTTTTCAAGGTACTTAGTAGCTGGGTCGAACATCACCGTGCATGACGCTGAATGTTATAGAGATTATATTCGCGGGTTGTCGGGTTCAGTTCACGCAGGACCCGAAGCAGTTTTATAATTTCGTAAACACAAAGCGGAAACATGTATCTTCTCCTTCCTTTCCCTCGTTTGAAAATTCTTCCGCCAAATACGGATCGGGCCATTGCAGATCTTTTAGCAACAAAGTATTCACCAGCATTCTGATCAGGATTCTCATCACCTACATAAATGAATTTCTGGTTTGATCCCTGATTACCAGTTTGGTTTCAGGCGCTCCCACTCCACACCCAAGCAATGCCACAGAATATTACAAAAGATCCTGGACAGCCTAGAAGATAAACAATACTGCTGCGCTGTTTTCCTTTACGTCAAGCAGGCGTTTGACAGGGTCTGGCACCCCGGATTAAAACCGAAAATTAAGAGGAGCGTACCACACAAATATTATGCATTCCTCAAATCGTATCTGAGCGACAGGACATTCAGGGTCAGAAGTGGAGATGCTAGGTCTACTTACAAGCAGGAAAGCGATCTTGGCCCTATCCTCTATACGACATACACAACCGACTACTAGCTGCCACATATGCCGACGACACTGCATGTACTTCGTAGGTGGAATATAGCGATAAACCACGTCAAGTCAGTCCAAACGACCTTCACTTTAAGGAGACGCGATTGTCCGCAAGTCAGTCTCGGTGGCACTCCCATACCAATAAACCCTACACCCAAATATCTGGGAATAACATTGGACAGGAGACTCACCTTGAAAATTACTTGCTGCGCAAACGATGGCAAATCCAGGACAAGCTGCGACAGCTATACTGGCTGGTTGGAAGAAGATCCAGGCTGAAGATGCGGGTAAAACTCCTCATCTACAAATCCATAGTGAAGCCAGTATGGACCTACGGCATACAGCTATGGGGGACGGCGAGTCCAACCAATCGAAAGATCATACAGATTGCCCAAAACAGGCCCTCAGTACTGTTGCTAGAGCTCACCCGTTCCACGACAATGTAACCATCCACACCCAACTGGGCGTCCTAGCTGTAAGCGCTAAGGTTCAGCGATTCGCCGCTAGGTACGTAGAAAGGCTGGACCGAACCCCCAATCCACAGGCCATCAATCTCCTGGACAACAGCTCCACGACAAGGAGGCTGAAACGGACCCACCCACTGGATCTTTGTCGCGACGATGAACAGGATTGAGTTGCAGCTAATGATCATTTAAGGCCCACTAAAGAGCCCGACAATCCAAACTCTCTTTTTATAAGACAGTTAACTCGATAAGGTTAAATTGTTAAAATTAATTTTCGTAGGCTAATCAAAAATTGTCACATTCAATATTCTATTATGTTAAGGTACCATTATAGTATTTAATTATTGTCCATATCTGTGGACAGATCTTTAATTTAACTCTTGATCGATAATATAAAATATATATATATTTATATCATTTTTATTACAGCTTTGGATGCAACTATTACTAATTCAAATAAACACATTTTCAATTTTTTTCTAGGGTTTTTAAATCTTATTACACCCTTGCAGAGAGTATTATATAATTTTGGTCAGAAGTGTGCAACGCATTGAAGGAGACATCCAGGACCCCATAAAGTATATATGTATGTTCTGGATCCGGATCACCTCCTGAGTCGATATAAGCATGTCCGTCTGTCTGTTTCTACGCAAACTAGTATCTTAGTTTTTGAGCTATCGTCTTGAGACTTTGCACACACCCTTTAAGTCGGAACGGCCGGGATCGGCCGACTATACCCTATAGCTGCCATATACCTGATTGATCGGAAATGCTATAACTTCCATGTTCTTGAAGATTAAAACTTGAAAATTGCATACATTCTCTTTTGTGGAATCTAAGCCGATTTGGAAAATTTCATACGGATCGGCCGACTAAATCATATGGCAGCCATATAACTGAACGATCGGAAATGCCACAACTTTCGTTCTTTTGGGCGTAGAAGCGTCGGACCTTTTTTAAAATTCATTTTATACGAATCCAAGCTTGTTATGAATGTTTTTGTAAAGATCGGCTAACTATAGCTGATATTTACTATATTTTTAATCAATAGAAGCCGCTATTTAACTGCAAGGGTATATAAGCTTCGGCTCCGTCCGAAGTTAGCTTTCCAGTCTCGTTTTTTTTTGTATTTAAATTGTTTTAACATAAGATATTTGTTTTTTTTTTATTTCAGCTATTTGTTTACTATTTTTTAACCTCATTGACTAGAATTAATGCAATGTATGCAGAAAACATGCTATATTTATAAGATTTAAATAAAAAATAAAAGTAAACAAGAATACACGGGCCAAGCGCCACCAAGAAATCTTTTCTTATATATACATACATACATATGCATGTGTACAGCAAAAGCAAAAGTAAAGACAATGTCAAGGGATATTTTTTGTGGATCCAAATTTCCCAGGTGAACTCTAGATGAACCCTGATTCCCTTTTTCACCCAGCCGCTTGTTGAACCGTAAGTGACTTTTACACTGAAAAGGGGATGTGGAAAAACAGCGGTCACACATGTGCAAAAGTGATACACCGAGGTCACTCAGTATCTCCTTTATAAGGCAGTGCAAGAGTGCGATCAAGCTTACGGCCACGGAGATCTCGGAGAAGTTACGAAGAAGAAGAAGAAAAGGAGTCGAATTTGTCGGTAATCAAGTTAGCAGCCTTGCCCCAGCGCGGTCAACAGCAAGTCCAGCGTACGCTCGAACTACGCTCGGGTTAGCTAGTGAGCTAAAAAAATACCCAAGAGCGAGATCGACCAAGCGTGAGCGGACCACTCGACTCGGACCAAAGAATAATAAATATTCTGTTAAAGAATAATATTTTTGGGCTTTGTTAAGCTTTTTTAAAACTTATGCTATAGGGTCCTCGTCACTACTACTTGCATTGCAATGGATGTAAAAAGGCTTTTCAAAACAAAAGAACTGGACAATGCTTTATTTCTCCAAATGCCCTTCATTCCTAATTATACTTTTTATTCGGTCTCAATAGATTGGTTAGAGGTGCGGCTACCGCTGCAAAGTTGTCAATGAACTAAAGGTACAGCCGGTCAATCCCAGAAAACTCCTCAGTCTCTGAACAGTTTCTTTCAATGGAAACTTTTTTATTGCGGCCAATTTATCGGGGTTTGTCTGTATAACACCATACCCAGCTGATCTTATACAGGCGGATACCGTTTTATGCTTCCAGGAATGCTTTAAAATTATCTAGATAGATTCTTTCCGTAAAAAGTTGGGATTTTTTTGTCTATAAGGCGCGATATAGTTTAGCAAAAGCCAAACGACATTGATAAAGCTAACGACCAAGAACGTTAAATGCTGTTTTATCACTCGACGCCGAGCGATATCCTTCTTATCCAAACTGCTTATGAAAACGGCTTTTGGCAACATACTGAAGATTCCTTCAATCTGGGCAAGATAAAGTGTAACCTAGCCTTCACAGGCTTTTACCTCTCTGGTTCTTCATTTGATCCACCTTCATATATAATAGCTTTTCTACGGCTGGAGATACTGGGAAATGTCGCTGCTTTATAGGCCTTGCGCATTCGACATCGATTTAATGTCATGCCTTATCCTACAATGCGGCTTTCTATTGTGAGCGCTCAGCTCCGATATTTGAGAATACGGATATTCAATAACATTTCGAAAAGGTTGCAGAAGGTCGAAAAGGTTTCAAGAGTAAAGTAAACGTTCTGCTTGAGCGACGGCACTATGTTCAGAACAGGACGCACGGCCAGGCCATTTCTTTCTTCCAAAGAAATGTCTGATACGGATGGTGAAGGCATCAATCGACACGTATTTAAAAAAAATAAAATAAATTGGGGAAATGTATATAAATCAAGAATGGAAAGCTAGCTTTGGACGAAGCTGAAGTTCGTACACCCTTGCAGATGTCCGTCGTTGAGGATTTTAGCAGCTGTAGTTCACTATGCGCAAATTCAAGATTCTATCAAAGATTTTACAGTACATAGATGGGACATCTGGGCCTGAAACTGACAAATTTTTTCGTTGCGCTTGTATTTTTTGAAGTGCTTATTAGTGTGCGTAAATGAAAGTTTGTACATATGCATGTGTGCGTCTGTTCTCGTAAAAATGATTTTGCTTCTAAATTTTAATACGACGACTTTAGCTGAACAAACCATATAACATTTACGCGCAGGCTCTAAGATCAACCGTAGAGTGCATGCTTTCTGCCAATGAAACAATGGTTCTAACCCACTTAAAGACAGCAACTGCTTTTATTTTTTGTTTAATTTAGTGTTTTTAATAATTCTTTGCAATTTAATATGTCCAAAAATTTTATAAACCCTTCTTAAAATTTATTTTAAATTTAAAATTAAATTAAAAATATTAAAACAATACAAAAAAAATAATTAAACAATCTATTAAAATACTTACGTTTACCACGTAGGCTATCGCCTTTGCAAAGAGTTTAAAGAAAATAATGCATATACTTGTGCCTCAATTTCACTCACAGGGCCTGCCATTAAGCCGTAGAATCGCCATTGTCTATAAATACAAGGTGCGTTCCAAAGTAAACAGGACTTTTAACAAAAAAAAAGAACAAATAGTTTTTTCGGCAAAATCAATTTATTTTATTCAAAATAGTCTTCTTCTGCTTTAATACAGCTTTTTGCATGGTTCAAAAGGATATTGAACGAGTGTTTTAGCTCGTTGCCCGGTATAGCCGCCAGTATGCCGGGGCAAGCCTTTTGAATGGCCTCGACGTCTGCATAACGCTTTCCTTTCATCGGCAAATGCATTTTTCCGAAAAGGTAGAAGTCGCACGGTGCTATATAAGGTGAATACGGGGAGTGGTTGATGGTTAAAATGTGATTTTTGGTCAAATAGTCGGTCACAAGCGTCGATCGATGAAACGGCGCGCATCTTCACGATTTTTGCGCCGAACACGTCTAATACGGAGCACCAAAGGCTTCAAAACTTTAAGGTAGAATACCGCATTAACGTCTTGGCCGGGTGGAACAAATTCTTTGTGAAAAATACCATTGGAATCATAAAAACAAATCAGCATTTTCTTCACGTCTCCAGGCGCGATTTTTTGGGTTTCGGCTCGTACCGCGCCTTCCAATGTCTTATGAACCATTTTTGGACGTCGCTCCATGAATCTCAATGATGATTTCGGCTGATTTTTTATGAATTGTCGCACAGTTTCGATGGAATTTTCGCTGATCACGGATTTTGTTTGGCCCACATGTTCATGCTATAGGATAGGCAACCATCGCCATAAACTAGTTTCATCAATTGAAACGTTTCGGTAAAAGTTTTACCAATTTTAAAACAAAATTTAATGTTGGCTCTTTGTTCGAAGCTCATTTTCGCACCGATATCAAAAACATACTTTGTTTTCTCTGAACTCCTTTCCCTTTCTTTCTTTCCTCCTTTCTTTCTTTCTTTCTTTCTACTTTGTTTTCCGCCTCATTTCTTCTTTGCCCTGTTACACCAACTAGCTTCCTCATATATTTTCATTTCATTGTTTTGGTTCCTTGTTCTTGTTTTTTTTTGTTTGTGTGTTTTTGTTTTCGTTTTGGATGTCTCCTTCACTGCGTTGCACACTTCTGACCAAAAATTATAATAAAAATAAAAAGAATCGGTCCTTAATTTTTCTTTCCATCCATGTTCTTAATTTTTGTTTTTTTATATTTTTATACCCTTGCAGAGGGTATTATAATTTTGCTCAGAAGTGTGCAACGCAGTGAAGGAGGCATCCAGGACCCCATAAAATATATATATTTTGGATCAGGATCACCTCCTGAGTCGCTATAAGCATGTCCGTCTGTCCGTCAGTTTTTGAGCTATCGTCTTGAAACTTTGCACACACCCTTTTTACCTTTGCACGCAGTATAAAAGTCGGAACGGCCGGGATCGGCCGACTATATCCT
This sequence comes from Drosophila varians, assembly GCA_018150405.1. Classification (NCBI taxonomy): domain Eukaryota; kingdom Metazoa; phylum Arthropoda; class Insecta; order Diptera; family Drosophilidae; genus Drosophila; species Drosophila varians. The sequence goes on from JAECWK010000125.1 coordinate 21,141,001, forward strand.
ATAGCTGCTAACTGAACGATCGGAAATGCCACAACTTTCGTGTTTTTGGGCGTAGAAGCGTCGGACATGGACAATGGAAAGCTAACTTCGGACGGAGCCGAAGCTTATATACCCTTGCAGTTAAATAGCGGCTTCTATTGAATAAAGATATAGTAATATCGGATATAGTAAGCCGATCTTTACAAAAACATTCATAAGCTTAAATTTATATAAAATGGATTTAAAAAAAAGTCCGACGCTTCTACACCCAAAAACACAAAAGTTGTGCCATTTCCGATCGTTCAGTTATATGGCAGCTATATGATATAGTCGGCCGAATCCAGATCGGCTTAGATTTCCACAAAAAATTTCATGTTTCTCTCTTTAATAACATGGAAGTTACAGCATTTCCGATCAATCAGTTATATGGCAGCTATAGGATATAGTCGGCCGATCTCGGCCGTTCCGACTTATATACTGCGTGCAAAGGAAAGAAGGGTGTGAGCAAAGTTTCAAGACGATAGCTCAAAAATTGAGGGACTAGTTTGCGTAGAAAAAGACAGACAAACGGACCGACAGACAGACGGACAGACTGACATGCTTATATCGACTCAGGAGGTGATCCAGATCCAGAATATATATACTTCATGGGGTCCTGGATGTCTCCTTCACTGCGTTGCACACTTCTGACAAAATTATAATACCCTCTGCAAGGATATAAATAAACACCTAAGCACTGTAAGCTACGCCGCCGCAGGCGTTGCCACTGCAGGACAATGGACAGAGGACTATCCGGTGACGGAGACGAACGCCTCCTTTTTCTGTTTCAAGGCTCGCAGCCTGGCTCAGCTCCTCCGCCTCGCGGGTCAGCTGCTCACAGAGCTTGGCCGCCTAGCAAACGATATTCACCTTGGGCGCCCGCTCCTTATTCCGTATGGTGGGTATTTACTTCATCAGCGCCTCGAACAGATTTTTGAGGCCGATGCGGTGCTGCCGCTCCATATCGTTGTGCTGATTTCTCTACTCGATCGTGTCCGCCTCGTCCAGGCTGTACTGCTGCTGCTGGTGTTGTGACTGCTGCTGCTGCTGGGATACTGACACTTAAAACGCAATAACTTCACTTCCACTAGATGAAAAGTCATGAAATTTTTACTGGAAGTCGATAAAGGACAGAAAATTCTAGCGCCCCAGTTGACATATAGTTGGCGCCACTAGAGGGCGCTAGATTCAAAACGTCCTGTTTATTTTCGTGTCCATTTCACTCACAGCTCCTGTCATTCTTAGCAGTAGAGCCCGCATGCAAATAATATTAGATACCGGGTTCCACCAGACAGTAAAAACAGTTCAAAAGTTTCTGCCGGTAAAGACAAAAATTTTTTCTTATAATTTATTTTTAATACATTAAAAACTAGGGAAGTAACAATTAATATTTAAAAAAAACGGAAAAGATACAAATAAATAAAGAAAATGAGCTCAAAAAATTGAGTCTCTACTTGGACTCGAACCTAGTACACTTTCCACGCTAGCTGAGCACTTTACCCTTCGGCCACCCCCCATTGTGTCGCCCAAAAAAAATTTTCAAACTTATACCGACGTCCTGTGGAACCCGCACGGGTTCCAGCGGGTTCTACGGCTGGAACCCGCCATAGTACACTTTCGTTTGTATGAGATTTCCCATCTATGTATAATCTTTGATTCTATATTCAATAACATGAGAGTTATAGCATTTCCGATCGTATAGTTATATGTATATATATTATATATACTGTTATATTATATATACTGCGTGCAAAGTAGCGTGTGTGGTAAGTTTGAAGTAGATAGTTTAAAATCTGAGAGACTAGCTTTCGTAGAAACAGACGGACATGATTATATCAACTAAGTGATCCTAAACTTTATAGGGTCGGAGATAGTTTAGCTATATCTTTTGTAAAGCGCCACTTCATCAAATTGTTGGGGAATATTTCCCATGTTGTTAATAGTTTCTACAATAGCTTTCAATCCTTTTGGAAAATGCACCGTTCCCTTTAGGGTCTCTATTAATTTTTTTCCTTTATTTTTTAACTTTTGTAGATCAGCGTTGCCAATTCAGGGTTCTATGTTATGACTACAATGACGTCCATTCTATTACTTCACAGTGATCTTCCTTTTGCATGATATCTTCTATTTCTTCCCACTTAGCACAGCAATAATCTAATTCTTTCTCGTAACCTTTCTAAAATATTTATTTCCCATCTCGGACTTTTTCGCGATTCAAGCCGTACCATAAACGGCAAAGCCCCTCGGTCGGTTGGGCGGGATGTGGTCTGTAAAAAAAATGTCTTATATATCACTCCGAACTCAGCAGCCGAGAGAGACGGACGTGCACTCTCAAAAATTACTGAGCGATCGATACATAGCAAACTTTGGGTTTTATTCGGTACTTTAATAGGAAAAATAAAGGAAATAAAAATAATTAAAGTAAAATAAAGTTAAAAATGAAGTGAAATGTCAACAAAAATTAATAATAATCATATATGGCAACTGGGAAAGGAAATAAACTAAAGACAGGAGTGCAAGCACGGGCACATCATAAACGGAAACACTAATATAGCTTATGATGTAAACCGCAAAGGACCATTCTTGGTAAGCGTGGACAGAATCAGTGATACTTCCAATAGGAAAGCTTTCAATCAGTTTTACCACGCTGTTACTTTAAAGAAATTAAACATAAAAGGAGTAGAAGAGATTAAAAGGGCTGGGTACGGAAGATGCCAAATCCGTTGCACATCGGCAGCGAATGCAAACTTTATTATTGAACAAAATAAAAACTTATCGGAGATATCGTTTAAAATATTTCAGCATTTTCTATGTACAGCAGCCATCATGTTTAAAATCCCGACCCAATTCACGGAAAAAGAAATCCTAGAAAACATAAAATCTGACATTCAGATAGAATGAAATTCGATAACAAGAATAATGAAAAAAGACAATAACAACAAAAACCAACTCATTCCGACCAATAGAATAAAAGTTTCCTTTTGCGGACAGCAAATTCCAACTGAAATTACTTTCATGTACTCAAAAGTTGAGGTACAACCTTATATTTACTTTGTCCAATGCTACAGGTGTTTCAGGTTTGGACACACGAGACACTGTAAGGGGCAAGAAAAATACTGTAAGTGTGGAGAGCAACACAAAAAGGAAGAAAAGTGTGAAAAAAAGAAATGTGCTAATTGTGGAAATGAACACATTGCTGCATTTAGGGAATGTCCTGCAATTGCCAAAGCCTATGAGATTCAAAAAGCGAGAGCAGTAGAAAACCTTTCGTTACAAGAGATAAGGAAAAGGCAACCTCTGCTTTTTGGAAAACTTCCCCCAAATTTTGACGAGCTAACAGCTCTACCAGATATCCAATAAAAATCAGAAACCAAGAAAAAAACAATGAGTATCACAGTTTGGAAAAAGTTTCCCCTCCCACATCTGCAAGCTGTTTAGCCCAGGACACCCTCGACACGCTGGGGAAAATCAGCTGTCAGGATTTTTAATTGACCTGAACAACAACAATTCAGACCAAACCAGCCATATCATTCCTCACAGAACTAAGAGACTTTATAAACACCAAAAACGCAGAGATCGACGCCAACCAAATAGTAACATAGTTCAGACCAAATACACAAAAAAGTGAAAGTACTCCAACTTAACGTACAAAGTCTTAACAATGACAACAACAAACAAATGCTTTATATGTTAGTACCTTATTAGTAACAACGTCGATATAGCCATAATTTCTGAAACCTGAACTAATGCCGATTGCAATATGATGAGTTATAATTACTACGAAAAACCTCGAGAAGACGGTTATGGTGATGTAGGTATATATAGGTATAAACATAAAAAGTAATATAAAGTTTAGAATCCTAAAAGATACCAACTACATACAAAGTATTGGTATTCAGACAATGAACCTTCCTAAGAATATTAATATATTTAGTCTATATGCTTCTCCCTCAACTACTGAACATAATTTAAAACAGGGTCTAAAACACATTTTCAGATACGCTGCAACCCTGCCAAACCAATCAATCGTTGGGGGGACCTAAACGCCAAGTCTGTGGCGTGGGGAAGTACAACAAGCGATAGAAAAGGTCATATAACTGAACATGAAGCACTAGATGCAGGGTTTATCTGCCTCAATCATGGCAGATCCGACACAGTTTTCGGTCCTTGACCTAACTTTTACAAACCGAAATTACGTACACAAAGAATGGACTGTGTCCAACTCCAAAATAACGATTAGCAGCCACTGACCCATAATCATAGAGACTAACAACTGTAGCACCAGTTCATCAGCAACTAAAATCATACACAATAGAGTCATTAAGGATTTTCAAGGATCAGACTTTAGAAACTTAAGTTCTCTCGATAGGTCAACAAAAACTATCCTTCAGGATAATACCATTTAAATTCCAACTAACACTAGATTCATACCCAAAAAATGGTGGGGCAGCGAGGGTGAAAAGCTTTTCAGACTTCGTAACGCAGCTCGCCAAAAATTGTATAAAACCAAAAAGCCAGAATATGCACAAAAGACAGTTTTAGCAGATAAAAACCTACAAAACTACATTCGCAAGAAACGCAAGCTTAACTTCCAACAATTTACTGAGGAAATTTCAGAAAGCACATCCATCTGGAGTAGTATAGCAAACCTAAAAAAGTACAAACGAGCGAAATCTGTATGTAACACATGGTCAGAGGAGGAAAACGAACGCTTTCTCAAATTGATAAAAAACGTCTCGTTAAACACACCCGACCAAAATACAAGCCCACAAGCAAACAGTAATCAACCACTATTAATGGACATACGCAATCCACTAAACCGTGACTCGTTTTTTGAATATTTAGAATCAAGGAATCCGGAATCTGCAAAAGGTTTAGACCAAATATCCTACCTCATGTTACAGAATCTACCACCCCCAAAGAAGACAGAGTTGTTTAATCTTATGTCAGGAAGGATTCCTGACTCGTCGCGTAACATTTAAGTAATTCCAGTACCCAAACGAAGAACGAGTAATACAGAAGTACAGAATTTTAGATCTATTTGCCTAATCAGCACCCTCTGCAAAATAGTAGAGGGAATAATAAACTCCGAATTAGACCAATACTTAAATATGCACAATGTCCTGCCAATCAGATCGTACGCATTTAGAAGGTTTAGATCAACGACACAATGTATAAATGATCTCATGAATTACATCTTACTTCTAAAGAAACGAAGTTCCCATGTTATTACAGCGTGCCTTGATCTAAGTAAAGCATTTGACTGCGTACATATTAACACGTTAAATGACAAACTTAAAAATATAAACTTAAATAGACACCAAACAGACTGGATCGTAGCATTTCTCAGCAAAAGAATTCTAATAAAGGGTAAAACAAAGATAGAGCTGAATAATGGTGTCTGTCAGGGGTGCTGCCTTAGGCCCAGTCTATTCAACCTATACACAGCAGAGCTACATAAAATTAAAGATACAAACTGCGAACTTTTCCAATATGCGGATGATTTCTTCCTTATTTGCCATGACACTGACTTCAATAAAGCTAGACAACAACTAATAGACAAGATCTCAGAATTCCAAGTTTCATGCGGGGCATCGCCAAATACCTTACAACAACACATTCTTTGAAGAAGTTGGCCAAATCAAATATCTTGGAAGAACCATATCTGCCAACAACTCAATAACAAGTCATATAGACCAAACAATGTCAAAAATTAATAGAACCTGCTCCTTTTTACAGCTACTGAGTGGATGCCACTACGGTATAAACCCTAAAAAGGGATTACTTCTACATAAAGCGTTTGTCCGAAGTAAGTTAGAATATGCCTGCTCGTCCTTTTCCCAGATGTCCAAGACAGCCATTGAGAGAATAAAAACACTCACAAACTTTAAGCTAAGGAAAACTCTAGGATTAATCAAATGCACACCAATCCCAATAATATACCATATGGCTGCTGAACTTCCTCCTCAATATAGACTAAAATTTCAAACGGCCAAAGACCTTATAAAAGCTTTTGCATACAACCTCCCAGTAAAAGAAAGTCAAACTGCTGGAATATAGTTAAACTCTAGCTACGCAAAGGTATATAAAGAGTTCCATAATATTCTAGGGAACGTAAGAAAAATAAGTGTAACAGCCATTAAATGCGCAAACATTGAAGTGGACATAGAGTTCTTCAAGGGCACATCCCAAAACAAACACGATATTAATGCTAAAGTAATCCAACAAATTTTCTCTGAAAAATTAAGGTCCATAGAGGACCGAGGTCTACAAGTTTTTTTCACAGATGGATCAGTAACAACACAACACTCCAGCGCCGCTTTCTGGCACAAAAATAGCAACAGACGGGAATCGTTCTACACAGATAAAATCCTATCCTCCTTGTCGGCAGAGCTTATAGCAATTGATAAGGGACTAGATTTTGCATCAGCTAATGCTATAACCCGTCTGGCAATCTTGACAGACAGCAAGAACAGCATAATGGCAATCCAGAAAACGGGCCATGAAAACTATATTATTCAACAAATCAAGAACAAGATTATAAGGCAATGTCTTATCACAAAAAAAGAACTACACTACATACCCAGCCACTGCAACATAGAAGGAAATGAACTCGTGGACATGGCCGCCAAAAATGCCCCAGTACAAGGATCCTTTACTGTGATTCCTTGGAGCATAAAAGATGCCACATCAGCCATACACCAAATAATCAAAACAGATGGAAAGAGAATATGCTGAATTTGCAGCTAATAAACCCAGGGGATATTGCAACATCTTTCCATCCATCACAAACATGGTTTTCAAAACCAGCATGCAAACTAAATCTAAAAAACATAAGAATAATAAACAGAATTCTTAGTGGAAATTGTTTTGAAAAAGCAACTTTAGCCAAAATGAAAGTAGTAAACACCAGTTGTGAAACCTGCGATACAATCGATAACGCCTTTCACATTATTCTCAGCTGTTCGAAATACAACGCCGCAAGACGGCACTTTCCAACACTCTTAAAATAAAATAATAAACACGAGTTCCTAAGAGAAACATTGAAAACTACAAAAGTATTACTAAATTTCTAGAAGAAAACATAACCATTTTAAGAAATACATTGATTATTGTGGCGTTTTCCTTGCACCAAGGGCCGTGGTAAACAAAAAAAAATAATTCTTATTGCCCTTAGGTAAATATCCACGTACCTAGAGTTTACTAATACACAATCAATCAATAATAAACAATCAATACATACACATTTTTTTTTGTAATTCGGCTTTTGAATGGTTGAAAGGTCAGTATAGCTCCTACATTATCGTGGATTTTGTAGCAAAACTCTGTCTATTTACCCTAGCTGCTTACCAAATATTTCTCAATGAAACGGTAATTCACCATGTTTTTAAAACCCTCCATGAATACAACATTATTTTCAGCAGTTGTGTATAGACAATTCATTCGTTAAAAATCAAACAATCCGCTCTACGCAAAATTGGAACAACACGTTTCCAAAATCACTTATGCAATAAACTCGTATGGAATCGGAGCGAGAGCAATCGGCTCCTCCAATTTTTTAACGAAATGAGCCTTTTTCGGTTGCTCGGGCTCCCGCTTCAGAGTAACCCACTGACCCTTCTCCTTAGCTTCCTTTAATAAGCGCTCGTTCTCTTTAACACGGCGAAGAAAATCCTCGCGGCACTTGGAGTGGTGGACATGCTCAATGCGTACGTTGACACGCTTGGCAAGGATCTTGCCGCGGACCCGTTTGTTTACAATAACTCCTACAGCGTGTTGTGTCACATTAAAGATGCGACCGGTCTTCCCGTGGTAGGCCTTATATGGCAGACCCTTTTGAACAGCCCCATGACCCTTAATGTCAACGATGTCTCCGATCTTAAATACACGCATATACGTGGACAAGGGAATTACACCATGCTTTCGGAAGGGGCGAGAGAACATGTCGCGGGTGCCGCGTCGGTAGCCTTTGGAGTTTGTCATTTTGATTTGAGAAGATCTCTGTAAGATAACATATTGTTAAAAAACTGAACGCTGCATTCACAATTTGCAATTTATCAAATTTTCACAAAATTTATTTCCACTAACCTAGTATATCAACGTCCACGCGGTCGTAAGTCTGGGAGAAAGAAGGAAAAATGGCTACACTTTTTAGGAATGTTTAAAAAATGTATCGATATTTTCACCATAAACAGTGCTGCCAATTTTCTGTCACTTAATATCCAATACTCACTAAGTAAGTATAGAAAAATTAAAAAAAACTTGACATATGACAGCACATCCACTTTCCGATGGTTGGATCAGCTGTTAAAGCCTCTGTTAAACTGAGTCCATCTGTAAAACAGATGCAATTTTAAATATGTGAAAGAGCAATATCGACATATCGCACATCCACCAGCTTCCGTCAAATCCAATATAGCGACTGCAGATTTCCACAGCTGGGACTTATTGAAGTGTCAACAAAAATTTTTAAATTCGGTTCTGCTAAACTTAAATTAATGGTTTTCTAATTAATTAACTGTTCTAAACCGGAAAATCCTTATAATACAGCGTTTTTAAAAGGTGGTAATATCAGGGGATTAGAGTGACAACATTTTGGAATCTTCAAAGATTTTTCCCTAACTCTAACAATAACAATGTGCAAGAGGTTCTTTTTTAAAAGACAATCGGTGCTAACGAACAAAGCAAAATTTTCTTGTAAGTTTCTGAACTAAATTAGATAATACATTAAAAGAATTAAAATAATCTTTACAATAATTTTGCGTTAAAATTGTCTTGCATTTAATTTTTTTGTAGTGCATACCTAGCATAAAGCGTCATAGTCCTGCCCCCTTCAATTCGGTACGACCGACAGAGTAAATTGTACTCCTAAGTAAAAAACCGTTAACACCACTTGCTGTATGTGTAAGAAAACGAAAATCAAGGGCCTGCGGGCCACGTCTAGACACCACTGTAATATTTACAAGCGAAAAAAGACACTTTGTGAATGGAATATGTCCAAAATAATAAATAAACGGCACCTTCTATTTCAACTTTTTTCTTTTCGTTTTCGGGGTGAATTCAATGAGCAAGAAGAGCAACTAGTGTAATATGTACAACGAAAAGAGACACTTTGTGAATGAAATATGTCCAAAATAACAATAAATAAACTGCGCCTTCTATTTTAACTTTTTCGTTTTCGGTGTGAATTCAATGAGCAAGAAGCGGACGTAGAGTGACTTAAAATCATATCGCTCAGTTGGTAGAGACTTCTTCTTATAGCCCAATACTCAGAGAGAAAAATATGTTTGACACAAATTAAATCTTTTCAATAAGCACGAATTTTTGTGGGGTCATCGCACTACGCACTTCGCACTACTTACTAGGATACAGTAAATCAGCTGTGCTTGTTTACATTTGAACTTCCAGAAAATTGATTTAATAATTTTAAATGTTTAGAAAAATTAACGATGCAATATTCATAATAATTTATTTATTTAACATAAAAATAAATAACTTAAAAAAAATATTTTTTATTATTCAATAGTATTTTTAAGTTATTGAACTTATTGGCCAATTTGCAGCAGTACCAGTCGAGCCTTATCCAATTTAATCTCAAGCTAATATTACTTTATACAATTTTTTTTTGTATACACAAATAGCAGTATGAATTAATTTATTTGTTTCCCTCTTTCGAATACTCAGTCTTTTTCTTCCTTAAAATTTTTGAATCTTGCGCTGGGGCTGTAGTACAGTAATTCACCAGTGCGTTTCCTCGTAATTTTCTTGAATTTTTCTTTGTCCATCTGAGTAAGAGCTGAACCGAACTTTTTTAAAAGAGTTTATTCATTGCATAAAACAAACTTTGTGTTTCCCAAAATCCAACCACCAAATGAAAATTTTGCGTTTTTTAAATTTGTATATCTATAATACAATTCCTATACAAAAATTATCGATATATCGATAGTAACGTGTTTTACAACTTTAATATATAAATAAAATAAATAAATATCCAATTCTACACTATAAACAAAATATGACAAAATAAATAACGCGCCAATAATAACCGTAAGTAATTTATTGAAAGGAAAACAAATGTATTGTTTATATGAGTAGCTTTTCAACGTATTACAGTGTTAAAAAAGACAGCTCAGGTCGTATTCCCAACGGTTGTTTTTTAAGACAGCCAAGCTATTGCTTTTAGAAAGAAAATATGTTGATGAACTTATGATGGGTAATCATTCAGGCATACATATGTAAAACCTACATATGTATACCGTCAAGTGATTGTTGCGTACCATTTATTGCTTCTTTGCTCAGAAATGTGCCACACAGTGAAGGAGACATTTCTTGATAAATTTAGATAACTTGGTCTGGATAACCTCCAAAGTCGATATAAACAGTCTTCCAGTCTGTCCGTTTGTCTGTTTCTACAAGTCTCTTATTTGTAAAGACGACTTCAATCTTTGTCAAAACATTTTTCCTTACAGTATAAGTCGAAATGGCTGGGTCTATATCCGTTTTGGCGTTTTTGTTATTCATAAATTCATTTGATATTGAACTGAACTGATTACAAATTTTCCCATAAGGATCGTCCAGCCATAAAAACCGCTATAAAACTTGAAAAAAAAGAGTTCGTCACCATCCGAAGTTGGCATTTTTAAACTTGATTTTATTTGGTTCTTGCAAATAACTTTAGAATAAACATTAAAATTGGACGCGAATATAAACGTGAATCCCATTAAAAATGTTACTACTGGAAATTGGAAATAGCACAGGACAAAAATAGAAATTTAATCAAAAAGGATTTAGATCATGTGTCAAACATCCATCTATACACCACAGAAATGTGAGTCCACCCATATGCGAAAATAAATACATCGATCATTCATTTCTGCTTTTCAAAGCGAACGAACGTGTTTTTTTGTGCGCTCTGCGTTAATCTTATTCTTTTGCCTATTTTGCGTTTAAACCGGCGTTTGATATAAATAAATTTTAAATTTATAAACTATTTAAAACAATTTAACAATTGCACTTACTCGTGTGCAGTTTGGTGGTAAATTAATATTTATAAATTTATGGTATAAAAACAAAAAAATAATAATAAAAAAATGGAAGTTTAAGTAGTCTGCCCTATTAAGTTGCAACAAGACTATAATTTCATCCCAGCCAAGCCTCCCCTGATGGCTATGTGACAACATGGTACATGCCTAATGTGCCGGTTTCACGGCTTCAGTGTCGAACGGAGTGTCCCGGAGCTCTGGCCTGGACTGGCCTGTTGCAGTGACTGTCGTGCCGTGCAGATCGAGATGATAGCGTTCATGCGGCATATTGAGTCTCCGAAGCGCAAAAAATCCACCCTAGCTGAGCAGTGTCCACCAGTTAACCCTCTGCCCGCACTGCCAACCGAATGATGGCAACCTGATCACCCTGACTACTTGAAGAGCCAGGACTGATAAAAATCCGCATACCGAATGAGCATGTGAAACTTTATGATTTGTCCCCTATGTCCCACAGCCCCAATTGCTGCATACTCCAGTAAAACCCACGGACAACATGGGATCCGGACCCCCGGTACCAACTGGTATCACGGATATTAGCAACGTCCCTTTAAAAGGGACGCGTTGGATTTTTACAGACTGGTAGCTGGAAATCCACGTAAGAAGGTTAACAGGAAATCCCAAAAAAATCGAGTTTTCACAAAAGGAGTGAGTGGTTTACAGAATCAAATGCTTTACTAAAGTCAGTGTAGATGACATATGATTGAATGTCATTTTGGAAGCCATCAATCACAAAAGATGTCAGCTCCAACAAGTTGGTGGTGGTGGAGCGACGCCTAATAAAACTATGCTGGCATGGAGAAATGATTGAGCTACAGAGGTGTTGCAGATGAGGAGTAATAATTTTTTCAAATAGCTTTGGAATTGCTGACAATTTAGAGATGCCTCTATAATTGGAATAATTGGTATACATGTTTTCGCTTTGTGTTTACGAAATTATAAAACTGAACCCGACAACGGCGAATATAATCTGTATAACATTCAGCGTTATGCACGGTGAAGTTCGACCGAGCTACTAAGTACCTTGAAAAAGTTAGATTGCAGCCGTTTATGTTATATTTGTTTAAAAGTCTATTTTTGATATGTTAACATCTGCAACACCTCTGTAGCTCAATCATTAAGGCTCCTTGGAAACCAAGGGGGGTTGTCTTTAACGGACGGATACTGGATACTTCCATGGCCCACAAGAGTCAAAACAACTATTCAAACTCCTATAAAAATATTCTAAGGCGATATTTATATAATTGCATGCCAAAATATCAGACCAGACAAAGGAAAGAATTAAGTTATTGAGCTTTTTAAAGTCAGCCTTACGAAAGCAGCGAATTCTATTTCCTACGCTATGAGATTTAACTAAGGCAATGGTTTCGATTGAAACCTCAAGCGTAGGATGATATGGATAATCATAGTAAAATCATGGTGTGACGAAAGTAATAACGCTGTAACGTTATCGGTATTTTACCAAGTGAGTTCTGGTATGTTAAAGTCAGCCAGAACCACCAGCTGGTCGCTGTTGAAAACCGACTGGATAGCACAAATGGTGTTAATACGAAGGTGGTTCGGATGAAGTCGATATGTAAGAACAGCTAATAAACAGCGTTTGATCAGCTACCAGCGTTTTTGTAGCAGGCAGTTTTCCTAGGTCCCAATAATTAATTCGTCAATTGCAGTTCAAAACCTTTATTCCGGTACTCTATCTGCGGCAGAGGGTCAACGGCAGGAGGTCTGCTTGGTGCGATGCAATTCTAACATCAACCCAAAAGCTTCCATATGTGAAGCCACAGGCAAGCCAGCAGCAACCAAATATCAAAGCTGCCAAGCCTTTCCATAGCGGCGCCTGGAGAACCAAAACTGGCCACACACTAGGCTTTTCTTCTTTAACACACTTTATGGAACAGCAACCATGAACTTTAGCGGTGATAAAGCAGTTACACATGATTAGCACGGAAGATAAAGATTAGATGTAGAGGGAGCTTATAGACCGTTGATACGCATCTTTGACATTCGCCGCCGCTATCATAAAAAATATTAAATATATACAATTTTGGGAAAAGTCTGCGGCAGTCACAAGTTTTTCGACCTTGTATCGATCTTATGAAGAGAGTAGATTCGTTGTCGATTCAGAAGTATGTAGTATGTAGTATGTAAGTATGTAGTAGTAGAAGTATCGTATCCCTCTGACATCAGACTGAAGGGGCAGGCCCACAGAAGCAGCAGCTGAGGATGAAGGATAGGCAAGAGGCAGCTCAGGCATCCCCTTGCTCTTCCCCCTTCTTGCACGATGAGTGACGGCGACCGGCGCAGACATCTTGGCCGAAACAGTCGAAAGCTTGGCAGAGCTCTCGGGCATCCTCGGCAAAGGCGGGCTTGGCGCCGGCATGGGTGGAAGCTGCCAATTTACCAGCCGCAGCAGGAACAAGACCCGGTCCGGCAACAACCACGCGGTGTCTGATGTGGTGGCCATTGTAACAACGGGAACGGAGTCAGTTTCGGTGTATGACCAATCTGAAACAATCTATCGGATGGTGGGTCTTCCGATTTGTTCTTTGATTGTATGGTAAACCACGTGGTGTGGAAAACTACTGGGTTTTTGCTAAATGTGTCGGCTTAATGGCTTGAATGTTTAAGGGAAAGTCGCCGACTCTTTTGTTGAAGTGATTGTCATGAGCGGAGCGAGATGGGAGCGTCCATGCAGCACACTAAAAACTGGTTCAATGAATTGAAAGCTGGGTTTCGTTAAACGCATACCGACTTACCTTACTTAACCCTTGATCACCCTGACCACTCCAAAAGCAAGGACTGAAAGAAATTCGGACACCGAATGCGTCAGTGATCGTGTGCAATTGCTGCATTCTCCAGTAAAGCCCACTGGCTTCTAGACTTGTGTTTTGTATCTGATCCAACGAAAGCACATTTTTTAGAGCTCAGCCTCGGCAACCTCCAAACATCCTTATCATCCTACGCTTAAGGTTTCTAACGAAACCGTTGCCATAGATGCTGAAATTCGCTTCTTTTAAGTCAAACTCCCCAAACACCAGCTAATTATTCCACTTCTTCCTTAAAATAATAACAACCCCACTCACTGTTGCCCAACTGAATACTAGTGGCCTACGTAGTAAGCTCCCTAAGCTAAATTCTGCTAGTTTTTCTTTAGCTTCTTAGGTTATTGTTTTTACTAAATCCTCGTTAACGCCAGAGATCTTTAGCTTCGAAGTTTTCCCAGATAGGTACACACTTTACGACGTGATCGACCTCCCCAAGGTGGAGGCGGCGTTTTAACCTCTGTAGACTCGAATTTGCCTTCCAATGAAGTGTAGTTGCAAGATTTTTTGAAGTGTAGTGATTTTAAATTTTTCTTTTTTACTTGTTCTTATATACCGTTTTCATCCGAACTTCCTATAAGTACTGAAACCCGTCCGTTTTTGAATTTTTTGCATCTTTAAATAGGATTTATTAATTTGTAACGTTGCATAGAAATAAAATATAGTTATCCGAAAAGCCCGGTAGCTCATAAATATCTTTTTCAAAGTACTTAGTAGCTCGATCGAACTTCATCTTGCAAAATAGAATTTATTTTCCTAATCTAGAATAATTTTATATTATGTATTGTTGTATGAATGGTTTTGTTAAAACTCCTTAAATTAACCTGATTAGACTTATTCCCAAAATTTGTTCAAAGTCGCCTCTTACACATTCATATGGAACTTTCACATATATAATTCAATCAAATAGTTCTACGTTCTTTTAAAGGTTAATGGTGAAAAATTGGTGGTATCTATGGTGATCATAGGTAGGACCGCCGAATTAGTCTGTATTTATGATATTGACTGCTTGCCTGCTGTTTTTGGATAGACCCACCGGTGACATTCCCAATGTGTTGCCACAAGGCCTATTCGTGAATTAGGTCGCCCAATTGCTGTTTGTTGAGAATAGCTTTGATAAAATCACTAGACTTCATACAGACTTCTCATTTTATACAAAAAAAATGGACACAACAATTTTTTTGTGACGGGTTCCACAGCTGGTCCCAGCAACATCCAACCCAGTTCCATAGGGTTCGATTTGTTTCTCAAACTTTTTTAAGCCCTTTGCATGGTTCGATAGGTCAGACGCAGAGAGGCGGATCTTGAAGATCCAGCGCATGATGTAATCTTTGTATGTATGCGTGTTCATGCATTCACACACGCCGGCATATGTGTGTGATTACTTCTTTTCGATGCCAGTAAGATATATATATAATTTTGTCATAAGTGTGCAACGCAGTGAAGCAGAAATTTAGGACCCCATAAAGTACATATGTATATTCTGGATCAAGATCACCTCCTGAGTTGATATATGCATCTCCGTCTGTCTGTTTCTACGCGAACTAGTCTTTCACTTTTTGAGCTATCGTCTTCAAACTTTGCAAACGCCCTTCTTTCCTTTGTACGCAGTATATAAGTCGTAACGGCCAAGATCTGCCGGCTATATCCTATAGCTGCCATATAACTGAACGATCGAAAATGCTATAACTCCCATGTTTTTAGAGTTTGAAGAGAGACAGATCTGGAAAATTTCGTACGTATCGTTTCGTACCATATAAATGAACGATCGGGAATGCTACAACTTTCGTGTGTTTGGGAGTAGAAGTGTCGGATTCTTTTAAAATCCATTTTATATAAATCTAAGATTGTTATGAATATTTTTGTAAAGTTTGTCTAACTATATTCGATATTTACTATATCTTTAATCAATATTAGCCGCTCTTTAACTGCAAGGGTATTTAAGCTTCGTATAGGTATAAAAGGAAAAAAATGGAAATTTGGGCAAGATGTTTTAAATTGCATCAATAGTCCGCACCAGTGAAGTCTTTTTTTGGTTTATTAATTTTTGCAAAAGGTGCTCTGGCAGTCCTAAAGCATCGTACTCATGCATTTGTTAAACCTAGTAAATCCTTGAAGAAGCGTCCGTCAGAAGCGTCCGCTAGGCACTCAAAAACGCGTATAATAATTTTTTCTCTTACCGCTTCTCTGGAATCATTGTCACTTTTTCTTTTAAAATAGCATATTGCATATTGGCTTTTAAATATTAAAGTAAATCTGGTGGAATATGGTTTTATAAAACTTTGTTATTTTTAAAGTTCTTTTATTGAAATAACTTTAGCCTTAAATTGCTTTTAGCCGATGAAATATATTGCAAAAGGGGCTGCCACCTTTGACCCGGTTGCTTTGCTGTTGCTTTCGATGGCAAATATAATTCCACGCTGCGGCTATCATTGACTTTTGTAATTCGTCGACAGTCATAGTCGAGAAAATCAATACATTCCACTTTTCTCTGTTTTTAATCGCTTCTATTGATTTTACTCCGATAATTTTTTGATTTGTGTTACGACAGCGCTCAGACAGACAACTTTCCTGTCTTTTGTCATTTATTTAAAATCATAGTCCAGGATATGGCAATTGAAAACAAGTTTTAAATAGGAAGCTTTTTTGGTTATATTAAATCTTTATTAAATGAAATTTCACAAACTTAAAAAAATCGTGTTCGTCGGTTTCTTCTTCTGAGACTGTGACGAATAGAGACGGTTAACTAATAGATCGTTATTTATACGTTTCGACGTTTCTATTTCAGCTATTTTGGTTACTGGCCTGACCATGGTCCTGTGCTGTGTTTTG
Source organism: Drosophila varians (assembly GCA_018150405.1). Taxonomy (NCBI): domain Eukaryota; kingdom Metazoa; phylum Arthropoda; class Insecta; order Diptera; family Drosophilidae; genus Drosophila; species Drosophila varians. The sequence goes on from JAECWK010000125.1 coordinate 21,157,712, forward strand.
ACGGTTGCTGATCGTACATGTCCTTCCTTTTCTGTCACTACGTCGATTATGCGACCTTTAGGCCATAGGTTTCTGAGAAGGCTCTCATCTTTAAGAATGACCACATCTCCAATCGCTAACAGTCGCCACTTTGGAAACCACTTTGGGCGACAAGTAATTATTGGCATGTATTCGTTTCCAAAAAAGATCTCCTACTTCATTGGTCTATTGCCATCGTTGCCGGGCATTCGACCCTTGGTGACGTTTTTCTTGTATCCGTATGATGTTTTGTTTCGGTTGGATTAGTTCGATGTGACGAAACGTTGGTTGTTCGTCCGGCCTTTGTGCAGCAAAGGATGCGGTCTGGATTCACATCCTCCGATTTCGTCGAGCCTAGTTGATAAGCACCTGCGGGCGTGAGCTTTTAAGCACTTGAAGCAAAGCTTGTTTTAATGACTGTTTTTTTTCATAATAGGGTGAAGTTTTCTGTAGAAGGCGATGCAATGGTCAACTTCTCTTTGATGATTGCACTCCGAGCTATCTTGGGCGGCCGCAATTTATTTTATGTGGGTGTGCACGCTGCTGGATCTGGAACACATTGTTAAGGTGACAGTCGAGCCAGTCACTAACTTCCTTGATTGATGCAACTGTAGGGTCTTTTGGGTAAATAGCCCAGGTCAGTTTGTAATAGGTGGGGAACTTGTCAACTAACTCTCTTAAAAGCAAAGGATTTTTGAGGTGGTCGTTGAGCTGGCAGGCCTCCATGGTAGCACAAGTATTTCGAACTGCCAGTGCGTAATCAATAAGCATTGTGCGTACTTATGACGTTGGGAACCGTGACTGGAAACGGCAGCTTATCTCTCACTAGTTCAAGTGCCTTACCTTTTTGGAATTTTTTAAGTCGAAGCATATTTTCAATATTCGAAAACCCAGCGACAGCGGTGCTGTTTTCGTATGCGCTGAGGAACCCAGGCCAGTCGTCTGGATTGTCGTTCAAGAATGGTAGATTGGCTGGTAGAATTTGACGTGCAGATGTAAGGAAGGATGTAAGCGATGGAGTTCCATTAGGCTGAGCTATGATGTTTGTAGTTTTCTTCGATGTATTTCTGGTCGACATAATGCTTTTTCTCTAGCATTTGGACCATCAGAATATTGTTCGTCATTATTTAAACTTTTTCAGGTGGTTTGTTCAGCGCCCCGGAAACCAGGCTGCAGCTTTCTCTGCTTTTTCAAGGCGCCGGTAGCTTGTACGGCTGTTGGTTTGTTCGGTTTGTTCAGTTGCGCCTTGTGTGTCTTCTATGGCGTTGTCGATTAACGAAGTCGGTACAGGTGAGTGTCTACCAAAGGAGACACACATGCCCAGCACTTCGGATTTTTACAGTTCCTGCCTCTAACGCAGGTAAAGTGACGTGTATTCGCGAGGTATCATGTTTTTTTTTATAATTGATTTTTGTTTCTTTTCGCGGTGACTATTCGCTGATATATTTCACTGTATGCATGTACCTGTCCTTGTGGTATGGCCACGGAACTTTTTCGTTCGTGTACGAAATTGTGTACATACGCGGTAATCTAAAGACCGCAATACAGAGAGTTTTTTAAAAGATTTTTAAAAGTATGTTGCAGCCCAGGATATGTCAATTGAAAACAAGTGTTTAAAAGCATGCTTTTTAAAATTATATTTAATCTTTATGAAATAAAACTTCACGAGCTTTAAAAAATCTTGTTCGTCGTTTGCTTTTTCTTTTGAGACTGTGACGAATAAAGATGGTTAACTAAAAGTCCGTTATTTAAACGTGTTCACTTTCATCCGTTCTTGTTGTGGAGCGCTAATGTTGTTTGTGAGTGCGTGAGTGGCTTGTCGGATCAGCCAGAACCTTAGTTTTTTCCGGAGAAACCAAGCTGGATGTAACGGTCGAGGTATTTTTTTTTATCACTCGTCATAGAGACATATCGGTAAAGATCTTATTAAATTAAAGGCTAGATGGTCAGTTTTTATGTTAAACCTATAGCATTACCTTCCGTTGCAAAGTCTGTCCACAAATTGCCTTTACTAAGGCGTGCATTCTCGGTTGCCCCAGGTTATTGGAATCTGCCAGTAACTGTTTCGGAGATCCAGAGCGAGATAAACATCTAACTCTTTAATCTCTTCAAGTTGTGACTGTTCTTCGATCTTGCGTTAAGTTGCCTGTATTCCAAAGCACATGCGCCACTTTCGCTTTTTTTCACACTGACCCACTGATCCTCCTGACTGAGGGCTCGATGTATCCTTGATCAGTGGTTCGTCACCAATATTGAGCATGTTTAGCATCCTTGCGAATAGGGCCAGTTTTTGTATTTGTCCCGTTTGTAACTCGATACGATTATCTGCGTTGTCGGTGATACTTTTCATCCACTACTTGGTAATGCGGATGATGGTCTATGTTATGTCCCTTGGACATGGTCGTGTCCTTTGCTTCGTGACACGTGGATGTCTCTGTTGTTAGGCCATCCGGAAAGTATTCCTCTGCCGTTGGTATGGCTTTTCTCTTGTTGGCTGTGGTCTCTCCGGGTTGTACTGGGAACTCTCGTGTTCGGATATCTGGGTGCGAGGTGGGGAGAATGCACTGTGCTTTCGACTTCTTACAGTGAGAGTCAGACTTGCTGGGCGGCACCGGATGGTGGTGCCCAACTGACACAAGAAGGCCATGCCCACTATCAGGGCTCTCACATGGTGGATGCGCACAAACGTCCGCGCGAAAGTTAAGTCTACTATTACTTACTTAGAAACATTGAAATTAGAGGTATTTTTGGCCAGGTTGATTAGGGTACGTACCTGTGCACAGGGTTAATTCTCCGATGATGCTAAACTAATGTCGGCGGATATCATTTGATTATAGGGGCTTCGTTCTCATACAAGCTTTGTAAATCCTGCGTCCGGGTGTAACATTCAATTGCATGAGCACTCTGAGGTCGAGCATAAAATCCTTGAAGCTTTCTCCGCCTTGTTGCTGTCGTCCGCGGATTCTGTCGTCTAATAGTTGTATGTACCGTTGAGGTAGAAAAAAATTCAAAAATTACTTGCGGAATTTGTCTCTGGCAGCCCCCTGCAGTACGCTAGTCTGAATCCACTTATCTGCTTGGTCCGTTTTGATTTCGGCCATTGCACATAAAAGCAAAATTAAATCAATTCCGTAGAATAGAGCGTGACTTGTTAGGCGAAGGAAAATGGGTTCGCTTGACCGTTGAACTGTAGTCCCCATTTTCGTATCTATTTAGGGATGCAATGGTACTTTCGGGGGGAATCGACGTGATCGTAACTGGGATACGAAATATTGCCCCGTGTGGGCGCTGTAGCCAGAGAGTCGTTGCTTGCGTGGGGGAAGGGCTCGTACCCCAAGTAGCAAGTACGTTGGTAATCGTTTTCTCGATGACAAGGAGACAAAGGTAGAACGGGGTGCGACGAGTATTTTGTTCGCTGAGACCCGGAGACAACGAGCAAGTAAGTTGTTCGACTCTGAGAGTTTTGTACCTGCACTAGATGACAAGGTAGGGTCATACGCGTCACTGACGTAGGTAATCTGGGCTTTGTTGTTGAGCTTTGGTATTTTGTCGGCGACGATAGAACTAAGGTCGTAAGGTCGACCGACCAAGTCAGCTTCTGGTTTCTTACCAGTTTGCTTCGATCCACAAGGTGACTTCGGTAATTTATTGGCGCGTTCGACTACGAACTTGGGCGACGCGTCGGCTGACTTTTTTTTAGTAATCTTACGCCAAAGTTATCAGCGGCTTTACTACATCCGTACTTAAACCATGATTTTTGGCTAATTCATTCTTTTCTTTTTGAATTGCCACTGATGGCAGTTTCAGATCTAAAAAAATTCTTCTCAAATCTAATATAATGCCTGCGATATTTTGAATAGCAGATCGTTGCATCCCAATTGGCAATGTATTTAATATCTAGAATGGTCCTGTTGGATCCCGCGGCTCGCTAGTTTACATACCTTTTGGCGTTGAACTCAATAGTAACTTAAGGATAACCTCTAGCAAATTTGAAAACCAATTGCAAAAAACATAGGCTCACTGGGAAATTTCAACGTTTAGCAGACTAAATCACTAAGAACGAGAATAGAAAGCTAACTTCGGACAGTTTATATAGCTTATATACCCTTGCAATTAAATAGCCCTTAGATTCATAAAAAATGGATTTTAAAAAAAGTCCGCTTCTACACCCAAACACACAGAAGTTGTGGCGTTTTCGACCGTTCAGCTATATGGCAGCTAGAGGATATAATCGGCTGATCCCGGCAGTTCCGACTTATATACTGCGTGCAAAGTTTGAAAGCTGAGAGACTAGTAGAAACAGACTGACGGGCACACGGACAGACGGACATGCTTATATCGACTCAGGAGGTGATGGTGATCCAAAATATATATACTTTATGGGATTCTAGATATTTCCTTTACTGCGTTGCACACTTTTGACCAAAATTATAATACCCTCTGCAAGGGTATAAAAATATAATCTTAATATTGTAATCTAAACTCAAATCTTGTAGGCCTGTGTTAGGGCCAATCTTTTAAATAAAATCACTTACCCATTTTTTTCTCGCGCGGCTCTCGCTGCATACGTACAGCTTACCTCCCCCCAATCGACCGAGTGGCGCTACCGATTATCGCACGGCTCGAATCGCGGGGATAGATTCGAGAGTAGGAATGAATATTTAATGAATGATGAAATAACTGAGTAGAGGTTATTGTAGTGAGAACACAATACCCTGAAAGTGTCATGCTGGGCCTATGTTGACCTACAAAAGCTAAAAAATAAGAAAAAGAAAGTTTGAGAGACCCTAAAATTAACGTTAAATTTCAACAGACCTAATAGGAGATGGCTGGACGAATAGAGATGGCTGGACGAATAGTCCTACGGTTTATTAACGATGGAAAGTTTATTTAGAGAAATCTTCTACGATAAGCGGTCTTGATGAACCCCATATTGGGGACTCCAGACACATGAACCGTATTCAAGAACCCGACGAACTAAAGATATTTAGAGAGTTTTATTTATATAAGGGTCATTAAATTCCTTTGACCATATTTTAATGAAACCAAGCACACCCTTTGCTTTATTAACCATTGCCGATATATGGTCGGTAAATTTAAACTTGAAGTCTAATAGGACACCTAGGTAGTTAACCTAAGTTAATCTTTCTAGGGCAATCCCATATAGAAAATAAGTGGCCTGGATAGGGCTTAAGCGGTAGAAAGACATTAGTTTGCGTTTTGACCCATTTTCTTTAACTGACGGATACTTCCATGGCACACAAGAGTCAAAACAACTATTCAAACTCCTACAAAAATATATTAAGGCGATATTTATATAATTGCATGCCAAAATATCAGACCAAACAAAGGAAAGAATTAAGTTATTGAGCTTTTTAAAGTCAGCCTTACGAAAGCAGCGAATTCTATCTCCTACGCTATGAGATTTAACTAAGGCAATGGTTTCGATTGAAACCTCAAGCGTTGGATGAAATTGATCTTCAGGGGTCATCTTAGGCAAGGCTCCGGAGAGGGTGATTTCATCTGGATCAGACTCAAAACATAAGTCTAGAAGCCGACCTAAAGAATTTCTGACATGGTTTCTGTTGGGATCAGCAGCTAGGCTCCGTGCAAGCCCCAAATAGAAGAAATATAAAAATGTAAACAAACCACGTTTAGGGTATAAGCACAGCCAATTTTGCATAGCGCAATGCGTTTGTTGTTTAACCGTTAGCTCTGTGGAACGCATTGTGCTTCTATGCACTTTCGGTAGTTGGTTATTGATAGCAAGTCGCTTCGGTCGTGGACCTTTTTGGAGTTGATTGTTCTTGCGGAATTGTGAACGATTAACAATATTAAAAACTAAAATTAAATTCTTGAGTTTTACTCCCGCTTGTTAGCGCGACATTTGGTTACCCCGACGTGATCTGTGCCACAGTTTGTTGCAAGTGCAACAAGTGATTAGTTGCCTTTCGCTTAGCGCCAACGTCTCACCCATCTCTTGCTCAACTTAGTGCCAAATGATGGACTCTGGAGCCGAGTTTAGCGCTGCCGATGCTTCCAGCAGGGAGTCATATTTAAGGAAAAAGGCGAAAATAGCGTACGTGGAGTTGGAGGAGTTGCATGTTCTGGTTGCAGCTGCGGTAGCAAACGACGACACGACTCTTTCTCCATAAGACGTCTCGGAGAAGCAACTGCGTGCCAAATTCACGGCTCTTCATGACGCTCTCGAGGGTCTCAACCATGGAGAGATTGGCAGCCCACTCTTTTGGAAATTCACCCGTCTTGCCACTAGGGTTTCCCTGACTTTGCAGTCAGAAATGGGGAGGCGCTCCTCGCGCGTGGCCGCGCACTCGATATTGCTGGATGGTTCCAGCACAGCATCCATTGGATCGTTAAAGCCTGCCCCGATGATGCCGCCGTTGCCGTTGCCCACATTCAGCGGCGGGTACACAGAATGGTCAGATTTTATCGCACTGTTTAAAACGATCATCGACAATCACCCTCAACTAACGAGAATGGAGAAGCTCCGGTGGCTAGTTTCTTGTTTGAGGGATTCTGCGCTGGAAACCGTTGCTTTGGAAATCTCAGATGATAACTACTCTGTGGCTCTTGACCTTTTGCACAATCCTGTTCCAAAAGCTGGATCCGTCCTCGCAGGCCAAGTGGGAGGAGTTGCAAGCGGCCTCGAAGGAGGATGCTATTCCGACGTGGGAATCTATGTCCAGATTTTTGGAGCAGCGATGCAGGACGCTCGAAACGGTGGATATCGCCATGGCTGCCCATGCAGGCCGACGGAGACTGACCAATAATCGATCCTGCATGCTAGCCAGCTCCCCCGTCGATGCGTGCTCCCTGTGTGGCGCCTCAACGCACTCTTTGCCCGCCTGCCGAGGTTCAACGCCTTATCTATTGAGGAACGGTGGCGTGAGGCCACAAGGTTAGCCCTTTGCTTTGTGTGCCTGAAACCAAGTCACTTTGCACGTGGATGCGACTCTTCGCATTGTCGGATGTGCCATCGCAGGCATCACGCCTCCTTGCATTCACGGGAATCTCTGTCTGGCAACATAGCCTCCGCCTCATCTGGTGTTCCTTCTCCTGACCAGGTCGTTGATTCAGGCAGGCATGCACCCCCTGCCAATTCACTTGTGGTTCAGGATCGCCATTCGGAAATTGCGTTGCTGCCTACCGGTTGGCGGCAGCCGAGCCCGAGGGGCCATCGCAGCAGCAACATACTACCTTCCGTCACTTGAGGCCAGGGGCGCGCTGGAGGAGCGCCTGGATGATCTCCTGCGGCGGGATGTTTATGTCGACGAATGTCCAATCCCAGTTGCTGATGATGCTACGGTTGCTTCAGGCCCTGCTGCTGATGCTGCAAGCGTTTCTGATGTTGCGGTTGCTATTTTGAAGCCCGTTTCCGCCTCTGACTTGGCGCCTGCCGTAATTCCAGCTATCCAGGCTCCGGCTGTTGCTCCTGCCATCGCTACCGGTCCAATTGCGAACGTCGTTCCAGCTGCTTCGGACACAAGGTACGATCTGGCCGATAAGTTTTCTACTGTGAGCTCCACTGCACCAGCGCTGTCTACCGGACTCGGTCTTGTTACTGCCGCTGCTGATGAAGCGCCAGGTTCCGCCCATGCTGCAACCAATCCAGACTTCGCTGAGGATGCCCGCCAGAAGCCGATTGCCACTGCTGCTGCGCCCGAGAGCTCTGCCAAGCTTTCGATTGTTCCGGCCAAGATCTCTGCGGCGGTCCGAATCGCTAATCATGCAAGAAGAAGGAGGAGTAAGGGGATAAATGAGCTGTCTTTCATTTATCTGTCCTCCATCCTCAGCATGATGGTTTGGGCTATGGTCCTTTTTGGTCTCCTTTCTGGGGGCCTTCAGTCTGAGATACGAGAGATACGAGCACAACATGCGCGACTAGGAAAGATGGACCCTGGCGGTCATCACTTGCTCGTGGTTCAAGCTCTTGGTCACCCCAGATCAGGAGAATCCCATTCTGGATGGAGTGGACCGCCCTTGTCGTTAAACATAGACCCAGGAATGACACAAGGAATATTGCTGCTTATCCCATCCCACTAATTGTTGTTGAAAGCTGGACTTCCAACGGGGAGAGAATGTTGGGCTCAGCAGCTAGGCTCCGTGCAAGCCTCAAATAGAAGAAATATAAAAATGTAAACAAACTACGTGTAGGGTATAAGCACAGCCGAGTTTGCATAGCGCAATGCGTTGGTTGGGTGAGCCGTTAGCTCTGTGGAACGCATTGTGCTTCTATGCACTTTCGGTAGTTGGTTATTGATAGCGGAGTCGCTTCGGTCGTGGACCTTTTTGGAGTTGATTGTTCTTGCGGAATTGTGAACGATTAACAATAATAAAAACTAAAATTAAATTCTTGAGTTTTACTCCCGCTTGTTAGCGCGACAGTTTCTTTGACCTAAAGACATGTCAAACATGCCCGCAGTAAAATCATGGTGTGACGAAAGTAATAAAGCTGCAACGGGATGATGTTTTGTTTCGGTTGGATTAGTTCGATGTGACGAAACGTTGCTGGAACTGGAACACATTGTTAAGGTGACAGTCGAGCCAGTCACTAACTTCCTTGATTGATGCAACTGTAGGGTCTTTTGGGTAAATAACCCAGGTCAGTTTGTAATAGGTGGGAAACTTGTCAACTAACTCTCTTAAAAGCAAAGGATTTTTGAGGTGGTCGTTGAGCTGGCAGGCCTCCATGGTAGCACAAGTATTTCGAACTGCCAGTGCGTAATCAATAAGCATTGTGCGTACTTATGACGTTGGGAACCGTGACTGGAAACGGCAGCTTATCTCTTACTAGTTCAAGTGCCTTACCTTTTTGGAATTTTTTAAGTCGAAGCATATTTTCAATATTCGAAAACCCAGCGACAGCGGTGCTGTTTTCGTATGCGCTGAGGAACCCAGGCCAGTCGTCTGGATTGTCGTTCAAGAATGGTAGATTGGCTGGTAGAATTTGACGTGCAGATGTAAGGAAGGATGTAAGCGATGGAGTTCCATTAGGCTGAGCTATGATGTTTGTAGTTTTCTTCGATGTATTTCTGGTCGACATAATGCTTTTTCTCTAGCATTTGGACCATCAGAATATTGTTCGTCATTATTTAAACTTTTTCAGGTGGTTTGTTCAGCGCCTCGGAAACCAGGCGGCAGCTTTCTCTGCTTTTTCAAGGCGCCGGTAGCTTGTACGGCTGTTGGTTTGTTCGGTTTGTTCAGTTGCGCCTTGTGTGTCTTCTATGGCGTTGTCGATTAACGAAGTCGGTACAGGTGAGTGTCTACCAAAGGAGACACACATGCCCAGCACTTCGGATTTTTACAGTTCCTGCCTCTAACGCAGGTAAAGTGACACCCCGTCATACAATCTTCGCATTGCACCCATATAATGTCGTTTACGGTGCTGCCCATTTTTTGGGGTTGTATTCGCGAGGTATCATGTTTTTTTTTATAATTGATTTTTGTTTCTTTTCGCGGTGACTATTCACTGATATATTTCACTGTATGCATGTACCTGTCCTTGTGGTATGGCCACGGAACTTTTTCGTTCGTGTACGAAATTGTGTACATACGCGGTAACCTAAAGACCGCAATACAGAAGGGTTTTTTAAAAGATTTTTAAAAGTATGTTGCAGCCCAGGATATGTCAATTGAAAACAAGTGTTTAAAAGCATGCTTTTTAAAATTATATTTAATCTTTATGAAATAAAATTTCACGAGCTTTAAAAAATCTTGTTCGTCGTTTGCTTTTTCTTTTGAGACTGTGACGAATAAAGATGGTTAACTAATAGTCCGTTATTTAAACGTGTTCACTTTCATCCGTTCTTGTTGTGGAGCGCTAATGTTGTTTGTGAGTGCGTGAGTGGCTTGTCGGATCAGCCAGAACCTTAGTTTTTTCCGGAGAAACCAAGCTGGATGTAACGGTCGAGGTATTTTTTTTTATCACTCGTCATAGAGACATATCGGTAAAGATCTTAGTTCTTAATAATGCAGTCTAAAAACTTCTGTGGGTTGTCACGTTCTTCCTGCATTGAACCCATTTGAATCGATGGTCCTGTAGGGTCTTCAAAAATTTACGGAAGAGGGCGTCGGACACAACATAATAAAGGTCCCACGTGGATATTGACCATCTTGTACTGTTGAAGTTCTAAGGGGAGAGGGCGTTACAGGGGCATTACATTAAAGGCTAGATGGTGAGTTTTTAGGTTAAACCTATAGCATTACCTTCCGTTGCAAAGTCTGTCCACAAATTGCCTTTACTAAGGCGTGCATTCTCGGTTGTCCCAGGTTATTGGAATCTGCCAGTAACTGTTTCGGAGATCCAGAGCGAGATAAACATCTAACTCTTTAATCTCTTCAAGTTGTGACTGTTCTTCGATCTTGCGTTAAGTTGCCTGTATTCCAAAGCACACGCGCCACTTTCGCTTTTTTTCACACAGACACACTGATCCTCCTGACTGAGGGCTCGATGTATCCTTGATCAGTGGTTCGTCAACTTGGTCGTTTATGATCTTTTTCGTTTGGAAGTTTCGCTGTTTTATAAGGCGATCGGCCCGCATAGCGATGCTATGCTCAGCAATATTGAGCATATTTAGCATCCTTGCGAATAGGGCCAGTTTTTGTATTTGTCCCGTTTGTAACTCGATACGGTTATCTGCGTTGTCGGTGATACTTTTCATCCACTACTTGGTAATGCGAATGATGGTCTATGTTATGTCCCTTGGACATGGTCGTGTCCTTTGCTTCGTGACACGTGGATGTCTCTGTTGTTAGGCCATCCGGAAAGTATTCCTCTGCCGTTGGTATGGCTTTTCTCTTGTTGGCTGTGGTCTCTCCGGGTTGTACTGGGAACTCTCGTGTTCGGATATCTGGGTGCGAGGTGGGCAGAATGCACTGTGCTTTCGACTTCTTACAGTGAGAGTCAGACTTGCTGGGCGGCACCGGATGGTGGTGCCCAACTGACACAAGAAGGCCATGCCCACTATCAGGGCTCTCACATGGTGGATGCGCACAAACGTCCGCGCGAAAGCTAATTCGCGCGGTTAATTCTCCGATGATGCTAAACTAATGTCGGCGGATATCATTTGATTATAGGGGCTTCGTTCTCATACAAGCTTTGTAAATCCTGCGTCCGGGTGTAACATTCAATTGCATGAGCACTCTGAGGTCGAGCATAAAATCCTTGAAGCTTTCTCCGCCTTGTTGCTGTCGTCCGCGGATTCTGTCGTCTAATAGTTGTATGTACCGTTGAGGTAGAAAAAAATTCAAAAATTACTTGCGGAATTTGTCTCTGTCAGCCCCCTGCTAGTCTGAATCCACTTATCTGCTTGGTCCGTTTTGATTTCGGCCATTGCACATAAAAGCAAAATTAAATCAATTCCGTAGAATAGAGCGTGACTTGTTAGGCGAAGGAAAATGGGTTCGCTTGACCGTTGAACTGTAGTCCCCATTTTCGTATCTATTTGGGGATGCAATGGGACTTTCGGGGGGAATCGACGTGATCGTAACTGGGATACGAAATATTGCCCCGTGTGGGCGCTGTAGCCAGAGAATCGTTGCTTGCGTGGGGGAAGGGCTCGTACCCCAAGTCGCAAGTACGTTGGTAATCGTTTTCTCGATAACAAGGAGACAAAGGTAGAACGGGGTGCGATGAGTATTTTGTTCGCTGAGACCCGGAGACAACGAGCAAGTGAGTTGTTCGACACTGAGAGTTTTGTACCTGCACTGGATGACAAGGTAGTGTCATACGCGTCACTGACGTAGGTAATCTGGGTTTTGTTGTTGAGCTTTGGTATTTTGTCGGCGACGATGGAACTAAGGTCGTAAGGTCGACCGACCAAGTCAGCTTCTGGTTTCTTACCAGTTTGCTTCGATCCACAAGGTGACTTCGGTAATTTATCGGCGCGTTCGACTACAAAAATTTACGGAAAAATTACGGAACTTGGGCGACGCGTCGGCTGACTTTTTTGACACGGGCCTGAACATAAGCTTCGGGATTTATTTTTGCTTGATGACGTGCAATTTATTCCCGAAAAGTCTTTGCAGTGGCGCCACTTGTAGCGTAGTTTCCTGGCTGGCGTGAGATCTCGGTCGTGGTATGAAGATGCAATAATGATTGGAAGTATCACGATGAGGCAAATAGCCGCGCTAAATACGGGACGATTAGATGTACCCCTGGGAGAGCTCTACTTTTAGCCATACTTTATGAGTCTTAGTTAGTATACTTTATTTTGATTATTATACCAGTCATTTTTTACCGGCGAAGATCGTATCGGCAGACACCACGGGTTTCTATCTCTCGTTACTTTGTATTCGATAGTGGTCGATTGACTATAGATATGAAAATGCTGACTCAGGGATGATAAGGGGCACGACTTTCGGTGGGGAATTAAAATTGTATAGTGTTTAATAACTAAACTGCACAACTTTGTCCCTTCTTGGGCGTTGAAGTCAATAGTAACTTAAGGATTACCAATAGCTACTTTGTATAAGGAGGTTCTAGAGAAACGATGTTCGGTGTTGATGGGACCCCGTATATCGGTGAGTTTCGGAAATATGGTAGGACACATTTGAAACACCGAAATAGTAATCTTAGGCCAAAGTTATCAGCGGCTTTACTACATCCGTACTTCAACCATGATTTTTGGCTAATTCATTCTTTTCTTTTTGAATTGCCACTGATGGCAGTTTCAGATCTAGAAAACTTCTTCTCAAATCTAATATAATGCCTGCGATATTTTGAATAGCAGATCGTTGCATCCCAATTGGCAATGTATTTAATATGTAGAATGGTCCTGTTGGATCCCGCGGCTCGCTAGTTTACATACCTTTTGGCGTTGAACTCAATAGTAACTTAAGGATAACCTCTAGCAAATTTGAAAACCAATTGCAAAAAACATCGGCTCACTGGGAAATTTCAACGTTTAGCAGACTAAATCACTAAGAACGAGAATGGAAAGCTAACTTCGGACAGTTTATATAGTTTATATACCCTTGCAATTAAATAGCCCTTAGATTCATAAAAAATGGATTTTAAAAAATGTCCGACGCTTCTACACCCAAACACACAGAAGTTGTGGCGTTTTCGATCGTTCAGTTATTCCTTTGACCATATTTTAATGAAACCAAGCACACCCTTGGCTTTATTAACCATTGCCGATATATGGTCGGTAAATTTAAACTTGAAGTCTAATAGGACATCTAGGTAGTTAACCTAAGTTAATCTTTCTAGGGCAATCCCATAGAGAAAATAAGTGGCCTGGATAGGGCTTAAGCGGTAGAAAGACATTAGTTTGCGTTTTGACCCATTTTCTTTAACTGACGGATACTTCCATGGCACACAAGAGTCAAAACAACTATTCAAACTCCTACAAAAATATTCTAAGGCGATATTTACATAATTGCATGCCAAAATATCAGACCAAACAAAGGAAAGAATTAAGTTATTGAGCTTTTTAAAGTCAGCCTTACGAAAGCAGCGAATTCTATCTCCTACGCTATGAGATTTAACTAAGGCAATGGTTTCGATTGAAACCTCAAGCGTTGGATGAAATTGATCTTCAGGGGTCATCTTAGGCAAGGCTCCGGAGAGGGTGATTTCATCTGGATCAGACTCAAAACATAAGTCTAAAAGCCGACCTAAAGAATTTCTGACATGGTTTCTGTTGGGATCAGCAGCTAGGCTCCGTCCAAGCCCCAAATAGAAGAAATATAAAAATGTAAACAAACCACGTTTAGCGTATAAGCACAGCCGATTTTGCATAGCGCAATGCGTTTGTTGTTTGAGCCGTTAGCTCTGTGGAACGCATTGTGCTTCTATGCACTTTCGGTAGTTGGTTATTGATAGCGAGTCGCTTCGGTCGTGGACCTTTTTGGAGTTGATTGTTCTTGCGGAATTGTGAACGATTAACAATATTAAAAACTAAAATTAAATTCTTGAGTTTTACTCCCGCTTGTTAGCGCGACATTTGGTTACCCCGACGTGATCTGTGCCACAGTTTGTTGCAAGTGCAACAAGTGATTAGTTGCCTTTCGCTTAGCGCCAACGTCTCACCCATCTCTTGCTCAACTTAGTGCCAAATGATGGACTCTGGAGCCGAGTTTAGCGCTGCCGATGCTTCCAGCAGGGAGTCATATTTAAGGAAAAAGGCGAAAATAGCGTACGTGGAGTTGGAGGAGTTGCATGTTCTGGTTGCAGCTGCGGTAGCAAACGACGACACGACTCTTTCTCCATAAGACGTCTCGGAGAAGCAACTGCGTGCCAAATTCACGGCTCTTCATGACGCTCTCGAGGGTCTCAACCATGGAGAGATTGGCAGCCCACTCTTTTGGAAATTCACCCGTCTTGCCACTAGGGTTTCCCTGACTTTGCAGTCAGAAATGGGGAGGCGCTCCTCGCGCGTGGCCGCGCACTCGATATTGCTGGATGGTTCCAGCACAGCATCCATTGGATCGTTAAAGCCTGCCCCGATGATGCCGCCGTTGCCGTTGCCCACATTCAGCGGCGGGTACACAGAATGGTCAGATTTTATCGCACTGTTTAAAACGATCATCGACAATCACCCTCAACTAACGAGAATGGAGAAGCTCCGGTGGCTAGTTTCTTGTTTGAGGGATTCTGCGCTGGAAACCGTTGCTTTGGAAATCTCAGATGATAACTACTCTGTGGCTCTTGACCTTTTGCACAATCCTGTTCCAAAAGCTGGATCCGTCCTCGCAGGCCAAGTGGGAGGAGTTGCAAGCGGCCTCGAAGGAGGATGCTATTCCGACGTGGGAATCTATGTCCAGATTTTTGGAGCAGCGATGCAGGACGCTCGAAACGGTGGATATCGCCATGGCTGCCCATGCAGGCCGACGGAGACTGACCAATAATCGATCCTGCATGCTAGCCAGCTCCCCCGTCGATGCGTGCTCCCTGTGTGGCGCCTCAACGCACTCTTTGCCCGCCTGCCGAGGTTCAACGCCTTATCTATTGAGGAACGGTGGCGTGAGGCCACAAGGTTAGCCCTTTGCTTTGTGTGCCTGAAACCAAGTCACTTTGCACGTGGATGCGACTCTTCGCATTGTCGGATGTGCCATCGCAGGCATCACGCCTCCTTGCATTCACGGGAATCTCTGTCTGGCAACATAGCCTCCGCCTCATCTGGTGTTCCTTCTCCTGACCAGGTCGTTGATTCAGGCAGGCATGCACCCCCTGCCAATTCACTTGTGGTTCAGGATCGCCATTCGGAAATTGCGTTGCTGCCTACCGGTTGGCGGCAGCCGAGCCCGAGGGGCCATCGCAGCAGCAACATACTACCTTCCGTCACTTGAGGCCAAGGGCGCGCTGGAGGAGCGCCTGGATGATCTCCTGCGGCGGGATGTTTATGTCGACGAATGTCCAATCCCAGTTGCTGATGATGCTACGGTTGCTTCAGGCCCTGCTGCTGATGCTGCAAGCGTTTCTGATGTTGCGGTTGCTATTTTGAAGCCCGTTTCCGCCTCTTACTTGGCGCCTGCCGTAGTTCCAGCTATCCAGGCTCCGGCTGTTGCTCCTTCCATCGCTACCGGTCCAATTGCGAACGTCGTTCCAGCTGCTTCGGACACAAGGTGCGATCTGGCCGATAAGTTTTCTACTGTGAGCTCCACTGCACCAGCGCTGTCTACCGGACCCGGTCTTGTTACTGCCGCTGCTGATGAAGCGCCAGGTTCCGCCCATGCTGCAACCAATCCAGACTTCGCTGAGGATGCCCGCCAGAAGCCGATTGCCACTGCTGCTGCGCCCGAGAGCTCTGCCAAGCTTTCGACTGTTCCGGCCAAGATGTCTGCGGCGGTCCGAATGGCTAATCATGCAAGAAGGAGGAGGAGTAAGGGGATAAATGAGCTGTCTTTCATTTATCTGTCCTCCATCCTCAGCATGATGGTTTGGGCTATGGTCCTTTTCGGTCTCCTTTCTGGGGGCCTTCAGTCTGAGATACGAGAGATACGAGCACAACATGCGCGACTAGGAAAGATGGACCCTGGCGGTCATCACTTGCTCGTGGTTCAAGCTCTTGGTCACCCCAGATCAGGAGAATCCCATTCTGGATGGAGTGGACCGCCCTTGTCGTTAAACATAGACCCAGGAATGACACAAGGAATATTGCTGCTTATCCCATCCCACTAATTGTTGTTGAAAGCTGGACTTCCAACGGGGAGAGAATGTTGGGCTCAGCAGCTAGGCTCCGTGCAAGCCTCAAATAGAAGAAATATAAAAATGTAAACAAACTACGTGTAGGGTATAAGCACAGCCGAGTTTGCATAGCGCAATGCGTTGGTTGGGTGAGCCGTTAGCTCTGTGGAACGCATTGTGCTTCTATGCACTTTCGGTAGTTGGTTATTGATAGCGGAGTCCCTTCGGTCGTGGACCTTTTTGGAGTTGATTGTTCTTGCGGAATTGTGAACGATTAACAATAATAAAAACTAAAATTAAATTCTTGAGTTTTACTCCCGCTTGTTAGCGCGACAGTTTCTTTGACCTAAAGACATGTCAAACATCCCCACAGTAAAATCATGGTGTGACGAAAGTAATAAAGCTGCAACGGTATCGGTATTTGGCCAAGTGACTTCTGGTATGTTAAAGTCACCCAGAACCATGCGATTCAAAACTGACTGGATAGCAGGCAACTGATGCCAGTAAGTAGGCGGTTCGGATGAAGGCGTTATATAGGAACAGGTAATAAACAGCGATTGATCGGACAAAGTAATCTTAACGCAAAGAAATTCTATATTACCAAACTCTTGCAACTTGACCTCTTCAGAATGGAAAGAGGAGTCTACTGAGATTAGTACTCCTCCGCCTCTTTGGAGAGGTCGGTCGCGTCTGAAAGTGGTGTACCTGTCTGGAAAAACTTCGGAGCTAAGGATCTCCGGCTTTAACCAGGTTTCACTAAAGACAATAACCTTAAATGCAAAGGAAAAGCTATCAGAGTATAGTCTAGGGAGCTTACTACGAAGTCGCCTAGTATTCAGACATGTAAGAGTAATGGAGTTTGTTAGTTTTTTAAAATAGAAGTTGGCTGGTCAGTTGGTGTGGCTTTGGGGAGCTTGATAGGCTTGGTATTTTTTTTTTTTACGTTTCTCGGCTGATGTTCTTGAACGAATATGTAGTCTGGCCAGAAGCCAGGCGAACACACCGTCTCAAACATCGACAAAGGGACACATATCTTAAAGGATGATGTGCGCCTCGAGAGTGCAAACTTAAATTTGGAGATGTCCTCCACCTTAATTTCGGCTTTTGTTTTGGCTTTTATATAAGCCGAGAATTCGATATCTGAGGAGGTATCAGGGGCAAGCCGTGAAACAAATATTTGTTTCGTTGGAGGAACAACCTTTAGGGGCTTTGGTCTCGCATCGTGTAGGACTGCGATACCAGTCGGTACCGGGGGTCCGGACCTAATGTTCCCCGTGGGTTTTACAGGGGAATGCATCAATTGGGGCTGTGGCGTCACTACCAGTGACCAAGCCGGGAGCCCAAGCCGGGAATTGTTAACTTGTACAATTTTAATTTAATTTAACCGAAAGCACGCCGTAACCCCTAATCTGGCACTCATTCATTGTTTGGCACTAGTTTCGCCCCCTGAATGTCATTCAGATTAAATTTGGCGTGAAAGTAGCATTTTAAAATTGTAGAGAATTTTGGCTAGGACCTCAGGCGTTCAAGGATTCCATGCGTGAGTATATGTGAGTGTTTGTTTTTTTTTGTTAAATCGCGCACAACAACGGGAATGTTGTGGCTGACATTAAAGGCAAAAGGCGCGCGAGCGAAGCAACAGTCATAGGGGACAAATCAGAAAGTTGCACTCGATCACTGACGCATTCGGTATCCGAATTTTTATCAGTCCTGACTCTTGGAGTTGTCAGGGTGATCAGGGGTTGAGTCATAGTCGGCAGTGCGGGCCGAGTATTAGCTGGTGCAGACGGCTCCACTAGGGTGGATTTTTTGCGCTTCGGAGACTCTATTAGTAGCTGTAGGTTACTAAATTGAGAATCAAGGGCATTGAATTGATCGCTGATTTTGCAAAAACCAGTTTTCAATTCGTTAAATCCATTCCTTGTGTGCCGCATGAACGCTCTCATCTCGCTCTGCACGGCACGACAGTCACTGCAACAATAGTGCAAGCCAGAGCTCCGGGACACTCTGTCCGACACTGAGGCTATGAAACCGGCACATTTGGCGTGTACCATGTTGTCACACAGCCAACAGGGGAGGCTTGGCTGGGATGCAGTTATTGTCTTATTGCAAGACTTAATAGCGCAGACTATTTTAAATTCCATTTATTATTATATTTTATTTTTTTTTTTTTTATTTCAATTTTTGTTATACCTTGAACCACTGTACCAAATGAAAAATTAGAACAAGATAACAGGTTGTATGTTAGTATAAGAGTTAGAGGTTAGGCTTAGAGATAGAGATAAGGAACTCTAAAAGAAAAAAAAAAAAAAGAGCCACAACAAATAGTATAGCAAAGTAGAGCTATGCTTGGATTAAAATTTAAAAAAAAAAATATTTTACCACCAAATATATCACTGCACAAACGTAAGCGAGACGGAAATTAATAAATTGTTTAAAAAGTTTATAATTTACACAATCGCCGGTTCGATCGGAATATAGGCCAAAGAATAAGATATTTTGATTTATAAAAGTTGAGAAATAAAGGAGAGAAAGTTCTAGAGATCCTTCGTTACGTTACGGTACGTTACATTTTACAAGACCTAATTTCTTGTATTTCCCATAGAGAAAATTAGTAGCCAAAATACGCCTTAAGGTATAAAATGACATTAGTTCACATGAGTAACATCATGATTTTTTTAGTTTCAGTGATCGATCAGTTATATGGCACCTATATGATATATTCGGCCGATCCGCATTCATATTGGTAGATAAGCTCAAGTCCTAAATTAAATGGCTCCCAGCAAGATTAAAGTGTCTATCATTATGTTTATGTATATTTCCTATTAAAAGGTAATAAATTAAAGAAAAATCAAATTGACGTGGTGTATATGTATTTTCAGGCGATTTCGGTATGCGCAACTGTGTGGCGTCACTGGTTAAATCAATCAATCCTACGAGACTTCAAAAACACGATGGGAAATGAAAGCAGCAGGGTAAAGCTGAAGGGCATAACCATAGACAAGAACGCGGTACACGAGAATGAATTCTGGAAACATTACAATGCCGAGTGGGCTTCGTTCTCTAGCGCAGAGGAATACTGTAAGCTGTTATCGATTTTTGAGGAGAAATCTGCAATCTATGGAGAACTGTGGTCAGATGGACCAGGGCCCGTTGATAGGGCAATAAAGGTAAATAAGTTGCGCTCTTAAAAAAAGGTATCTAACTACGCTCCGTTCTAGAATTTTATGGTTTACCGTCATCCGTATATACTTAGGTATGTGTCGACCTGGGAGCAGTCTGGGCTGAAGTTCCTTGCTACAGAGAGGGTTAAGCCACTTAACGGGGTGATACTTCAACAAAGCAATATTCAAATTTGCCTTGGTCTGCGCACAATACTGTGTAGTCTAATTTTTTTGGTGGAAATAGCTCTAGCAAGACATTTGAATATATGTGCCAATTCTGTTTATGTGACCGACAATGGAAGCTGGCGCTTGGGAGGATTTTCGTATGTATGGGCAGCTAAAGAGCTAAACAATCGTTTGCTGCAATTAGTTCCTTCATTAATGAACTCTAATAATAGCGGAGAAAACGTTGAGCAGTTCGCTTTTGCTACTTTGTGTGAGGAGATCCTAGAGAAACGAAGTTCGCATGGTTCTGATGGGACCCCGTATGTCGTTGAGTTTCGGGAATATTGTAGAACACATTTGAAACACCAAAATAGTAATCTTAGGCCAAAGCTGTCAGCGGTTTTACTACATCCGTACTTCAACCATGATTTTGCGCTAATTCATTCTTTTCTTTTTGAATTGCCACTGAAGTCAGTCTCAGATCGACAAAACTTCTTCTCAAATTTAATAGAACGCCTGCGATGTTTTGAAGAGCAGATCGTTGCATCCCAATTGGCAAGTTATTTAATTTCTAGAATGGTCCTGTTAGATCCCGCGGCTCGTCATTTTGTTACTCCCTATGTGATGCGTACGAAAGGTCCAGATAGAGAATTGCCGTTATTTACTCCTCAAATCTACGTTCAATATCTATTGCCGCATATACTCAAAATGTTCAGGTTAAGGGATGCTCAAATTCGTTTAATTTTATTAGACTTCTTTACGGAATATGTTTGTCTATTAAGCGACGAGCAGCTACAGATTGAAATTCTACCGCATTTGCAGCTTGGTATGAGTGATACAAATGAAGTTTTAGTGGCAAAGACCGTAAAATGCATGGCTGATTTAGTTCCTATATTGGGAGCGGCCAAAGTTCTTGGTGGAGATCGCCGTCGATACTTTTCCGACGGTCGACCTTATGCTGCCGTGCAAATAAAAAGCAGTACCGAATTATTGGAACCGCGCTCAATCACTCCTTTAATAAACATCAACTACTCTGACGCTGACGACAATGAATTAATGGTCTCTAGTAGTCCGTTGCCAACAGACAATCATCCTGCATCGTTGCAGCTTCGCTTGAGTCCCGATGGGGGCGAGGACGAGAACAAAATAGTTAACCTATGTGACAAAAATTCATTTGAAATGGGTCTTCAAAGCCATGCTAAATCAAAATCGATAAGCTCCTCTGTAAGACGAAAAGAATCTGCACCGAGTTTAGGTGAAGACGATGTTTGGTCTGATTGGGATACCACGGACGAAGTCTCGAGCTTACAAGCTACCAGCAACATCCCGTCTCAGGTGTCTAAAGTCCTTCATGCTGAACACTTTATTGAATTTACCTCAAACAATACAATTTGTTCACCATCGCAATCAGATAAAAAAAATATCGATGATCTTAGCGCGTTAGATATTCAAGTGCAGTCAAAGTTGGTTCCGGAGTGCTTAAACGAGTTTGACTACTTCAAAGACATGGAGCCCATTATTCAGAGAACAAAAAGTAACAGTGAAGCTACGGATCAAGTTGAAGTGAACTCCGGCCGTTTTGCTGCTGCTCACTTTTCAATAATCAGTCCTGATACTGATAATGCAGATAAGGGCTGGGAGCACAACTTACCAGATGAGGACATAGGTATCAATGATGTCAGCAAAGCTTAAATTGTTTTTTTAAGATTCATATTTTCTAAGAATATATTAACTGAATGTTAAATTAGTTTACAATAAAGTGTCATACCTTAATATAAACCATTATTGGCTTTTCCAAAATTCTAAGTAAACATCTAAGTAAACTATATATGTCAACTTTATATATCAAAATCGATAATGTAAGTATTATAAATAAATTAAATCCTTTTTATTTTATTTTTCCAAGTTCAAAATAATTATTTAAAATATATAGAAAAGGAGGGTTTCCTGAGTAATAGAAAAACTTTAAATATTTAAATATAAGGTTGGCAAAAAAGTCCTGCGGTATTTTGATTGAATTTTCAATTTTTCATAAAATTGGTTATAATAATGCGATTTAAGTCAAATATGCGCCGTTTTGTTCGATGACGAGTTCCCAACGAGATGCCAACTTAATAATGCCCCTCTTATAGAAGCTCGCTTCCCTATTGGCAAAAAACTCGGAGAGCCAATTTTCACAGGACTCTCTTGTGGCCAACTTCCGACTACCAAGCTGGTAATAGGTAATAATAACAATAGGTGGTAATCACTTGGTGCGAGATGCGGACTATACGGTGGATGCAAAAGAACCTCCCATCCGAGCTCCCGGAGCTTCTGGCGCGTCACCAAAGATGTGTGTGGCCTGGCGTTGTCCTGATGGAAGACAATTCGGCCTCTGTTGATCAAAGATGGCCTCTTATGCTTGAGTGCTGCATTCAAGCGGTCCAGTTATTGGCAATACAGGTCCGAATTGAGCGTTTGGCCATAAGAGCCTGCCAATCCCACCAAACACACAGAAGAACCTTCCTGGCCGTCAATCCAAGCTTGGCCACCGTCTGGGCAGCTTCACCGCTTTTCGACCACGACCGTTTGCGCTTCACGTTATCGTAAGTGATCCACTTTTCATCGCCAGTCACCATCCGCTTCAAAAACGGGTCGATTTTGTTGCGATTCAAAAGCGATTCGCATGCATCCATACGGTCAAAAATGTTTTTTTGCGTCAAGTCGTGTGGCACCCATACATCTACTCCACTCGTCCCCGTCCACTCGTCCCCGCGGATCCGCGAGCCGCCGATACTGTGAAAGGGATACTGAAAGGGAGAAATTGTATGGTGACGAAATCGGCAGCGCATTGCCGATCAAGTTTTGCTAGATGGCCTAAATTGTGCACATGCATTTCCCTGGCAAGCACCTAGATCTTTCGGTTGCAGTTTCGCATATCGTGCGACGCTGTCAGTTGCTGCTGCTGCTCCTGTGTCGATAACAAGGAAGT
The DNA here is from genome assembly GCA_018150405.1 of Drosophila varians. Classification (NCBI taxonomy): domain Eukaryota; kingdom Metazoa; phylum Arthropoda; class Insecta; order Diptera; family Drosophilidae; genus Drosophila; species Drosophila varians. The sequence goes on from JAECWK010000125.1 coordinate 21,180,183, forward strand.
CGATACTCAGCGAAAGACACGCCGTTTTGGTTCCTGTTGCACCGTCGAGCTCGGCTGCATCATGTCCCACTCCGTTAGATACCGCTCGTCAAGTTGTTTGCGATGAGTTGTCTGGAGTTGCTATTCCCAAACCTTCGCCTGTTTCGGATTTGTGCATTACTTTGCATGCAAGTATTCTGCCAGCGCCCACTATTGCCTCTGTTGTAGGCCTTTACCCGCGATTTTCCAATGGGGGAGGTCTCTTGCATCGCTGCTGCCGTCGCCCGCAGCTTCCTGGAGCTGCGTCAGACGAATGGCACGCCGAGTCTACTGCAGACAATCCGGTTACCGCCAAGGATGTTTGTAAAATGGATCCTGTCTCTGCCGCACCTCATCCTAAAAAGATGCCGCCTAATCCTCCTGTCACCGAGGGCCAATCATCCAGTTCGTCGTCGGCTCCGACTTCTGCTGCCAAGAGCACAATTGGAGGCCAGTCGCTGCTAAGATTGTCACTGCAGCAGCAGCCGGCGCCAAACGCCCTGCTCCTACTATAACAAATTCTACTATAACAAAGCATGCAGATTTTGTTGCTGTTGCGGCTTCTTCGTCCAAGAGAAATCCAGTTGGAGATTTGGAGGTTCCTCAAGCCGCGCGCCCACTTCCTCGGGCTTTGCCCACCTTTCAACCGCTGCTGCTGATCCGGCTCTTGATCCTCTTGATTGCTTGGCAGCGCAACAATGACTAAATGCTAAAATGATTGACACTTAACTAAAGATCTCTAGAAGAAGAAATTTTGTTTTGTTTTATATTCGTACGCTTTGAGTCTTTCCAAGTTTCGTTTAGTTAACATTTGATCGACTCCTAATTCCTTATCTTATAAACTTTCATGTATTGTTTGAGAAGCTTTACTTTACTTTACTGTATTATTTTAATTATCTGTTTTCTACATCATATATAAGATATATATATGTATATATATATATATATATATATATATATATATATATATATATATATATATATATATATATATTTTTTTTGTTTTGTTGCGAAATGGGCATAATAAACATAGGCAAACCTTATTCGAGTGGACTTTCTTGTCCTTTTTTTTTTTAGTCTAATTTTTTCCTTCTTTTACTTACTCACTGAGCTCCTTGCGAAGCGCTGGAACGTTGACTTATATAACAGGCCTGTATCATTTTGCTCTTCCGCAACGGATAGCAAATTACTTACTGGTTTACAGTTCATTTTAAACTTCAAGTTACAATTCTATATCAGTTCATTAAACATGTGCACTTTAAACTTTTACCATTATTCCATATTTCTTTGTGTTGATGTAATGTGCTCTTTATAAATATTGTTATACTTTTATATACTTATGATGGGGCCCAACAAGATTGGGTAGGCGATCTAGTCGCCGTGGATGCGGTCAGGATTTAGTGAGATCCAAGAAGGTGGTCCTTGCTGGGTACTCCTGTCTGGGTGGGTGTCGAAGGGAGCTCCGCTGGGCGTTGCTGAACGGGCGAGTAGTCGTGCTCCGCCGGCAGCAACCGGTGCATTGGGCGTTACGCCACTCGGCTCGTGACGCCAGAAAGGTGCACTCAGGAGGCCAAGATTCAGACTGCGAACCCCACTTTTACCAAACTAAAGTTTGAATCGACTACCGAAGAGGTTAAGCTTACCGATGGTCAAAAGTTCCAATTAAAATTTAAGCAACCAGGCTCGATGCTCTACGATTCCTTCTTTGCTAGAGTTAAGCGTCTTAGTACGCTGCCGGTCACAAAAAAAATGGTCTGGCCGGAACTGGCAACTTAAGTTGGCTTCGCTCAGACCGGATCAGCTGACGCATGCGTTAAATCTAAGCTCTAATTAAAAGGCGAGCTTTTTGGGTGCGCCTGATTTAAAATTGCAAACTAATTTACCAATTCCAAATCAAGCGTCTTAGCTTAAGGCGCCGCTACAAAGACAACATCATTTAGAGATATTCTGTTACCGTTACCGTCTTTGCGAATGCGTCGAGCATTATGCTTTGTTTTGTTGCAGCATCTTCTGCTTTTAAGACCGCATTGTGTGGGCGCATGCTTTTAGATCCTTTCACAGAAGCAATTCGTTTCAAGGTGAAATAAACCTTGATTTCTTCCGCGTACTGCCTTTCTTGCACTGAGCGTGCCGCAAGCTGCCGCTCAGCTGAAGGAACTGGTTGAGGTAGTTCATCAGTACACCGAGCATGTGGTCTTTGAAAGAACGATTTGCGCCACCGATCCTGCTTCGTGCGAAACGGCAGCTCTGGAACGGTCTCGATTTCGAAAAATGTCCTTTAAAAGAGACTCCGCCTCGGAGACTATGTGATGGCGACGGATCTGGGGTCATTTGGGGCATCATCATGCGAACCTCCGCAGTCGGTCTGGCAGCAGCGGCCAAAGCTGGGGTCGTAGAATCCTTTGGCACCAGCTTTTCTTGATTCTCGCGGAAGCGTCCATGTATACCTGGTAGCATAAGCAAAATCCGCATATCTGCTAATATTAAAAACATGCTCGTAACTCACGCGCCAAAAATCCTTGCCGTAACTCGTATATTTGCTGAAAATGTGTTTTAAAATATACACACACAAATTACATTTCAATTTCCTTACCCGAAATCCCAGTACAATACCAAAGCAAAAACAAAACGATGATCAGCCGGGATGAAGATAAGCGGCGCTTAAGAGTTGCATTCTGAGTTACCGGGCTTTTTTAATAACTGGAAGTTGTCCCTAGTTCCCAACTTGAAAGACAAACAGATTTATTTAGTAATATATTGTCGGATATATTACTATCGAAGAAAATTTTCCTACAGTTGCGGTAAGCAGGTCTTTAGCGTGGCAAACTCATTGAATCTTCTTAAGCAAACTGAGTCGCAGAATTATGCGATAGTAGCTTTGTAGAAGCCCCATTGTTGAATTACATCTGGTAGCAAAAAATGTGACGAACTAAAGTTGCGTAGCTTAGCATAAGTACAAACTTAGATTAATATAAAGCCCAATTGGCGTCACTTCAATAAAGGTTTAGAAATTACGAAAACAGAGAAAAGTGCCCAAGTACTTCGCGACAACATTGAAACGTGCCATTATACCTAAGCCCGGAAAACCGGAAGCCCATGGTATATCTTATCATCCGATAAGTCTACTGCCAAAGCTCTCCAAAATATTCAAAGGAGTATTTTTCAGCAGAGCTCTGCTGGTAGTGGACGAGGCTAAACTGATTCCTGATTGCCAGTTTGGCTTCAGGCAATCCCATTAACATGAATTCCATGAACACCCGAGCAATATCAAAGAGTCGTGCAATACATCTTGGACGCCTTTAAAACAAGGAAATATAAGGAAGCAGTCCAAACTCCTTCTTAAGGTAAAACCATGCGTTGCCCGTTACAAACTCCTGGCATCATTCCTGAACAACCGTAAATTCATTGTCGGATGCGGAGAGGCCGCTTTTGGTCTCAAGAACGTTCGCGATGGAATCCTTATAGGCAGCGTTCTTGGCCCAATGCTGTACAATGCTTAAACGGCTGACCTCTCTGTGCTCCAACGCCCCAATGGCAGCATTTCCGGCGCCTCCAGTGCAATGGAGTCACATGCACTCATGCAACAGCCTCAACAGCACCCCAATCCCGCACTCTCGAATACTTAGGCTTATCGCTGGATAGGGTGCTTACTTGGAAGCCACATCTAGTCAGGAAGCTCAAATCATAAGACCGATCTAGACCTACGGCATACAATTGTTAATGTTAGTCAGCAAAACAATCCAGACGTTTGAGAACAAAGCGCTCCGCATCGCAACCAGAGCCCACGTCTACTACGACAAAGCAACTATGTACGAGGTATTAAAGTTCTCATGAAATTCTCAGGGCTGAAATAAGGATTAGAAGCCATCGTTACTTGCAAAGGCTGCAACATCATCCTAATCGGTTGGCCATCACCCCCCTGGATACCAGTGACCTTTTGTCTACTTCGTAGCTACAGATAGTAGCAGTAGTAGTATTAGTACCTAACATATTTGTTTTACTATCTAGTAATTCATTTGTTCCTCATTTACGATATATTTTTATACCCTTGCAGAGGGTATTATAATTTTGGTCAGAGGTGTGCAAGCCAGTGAATTAAATTCTGAATCACCACTTGAGTCGATATAAGCATTTCCTCTGTCCGTCTGTTATCTGTCTGTTATCGACTATCAAACTTTTAAACTTTGCACACACCTTTCTTTCTTTTGAATGCAGTATATATGTATGTCGGAACGGCCGGGATCGGCCTACTGTATCCTATAGCTGACATATAAGTGATTGATCGGAAATGCTATAACTTCCATGTTATTGAAGATAGAAATTGAAGTTGGCACGGGTTTCTTTTTAGGGGAATCTAAGCCGATCCGGATTTTCATACGATCCGACTATATCCTATAGCTGCCAAATAACTGATTGATCGGAAATGCCACAACTTGCGTGTTTTTGGGCGTTGAAGCGTCGGACTTCTTTTAAAATGCATTTTATACGAATCTAAGCTTGTTATGAATGTTTTTGTAAGGATCGGCTAACTATATCCGATATTTACTATATCTTTAATCAATAGAAGCCGCTATTTAACTGCAAGGGTATATAAGCTTCGGCTCCGTCCGAAGTTAGCTTTCCATTCTCGTTTGCTTTGATGTTGGTATTAGTAGGTTTTAGACTTTCTTGTTGTATATATACCAAACATGTGTGTCATATGAATGACAATGAAAAGGAGCGTTGCTTAATCCGAAAGGCATACGCAAGTATTCGTAGTGCCCACTGGATGCAGAAAATGCTGTCTTATGTATATCCTCCGGACCCATTTCCATTTAAGCGTCGGACTTCTTTTCAAATCCATTTTTTACGAATCTAAGCTTGTTAAGAATGTTTTTGTAAAGATCGGCTAACTATATGCGATGTATCTTTAGTCAATAGAAGCCGCTATTTAACTGCAAGGGTATATAAGCTTCGGTTCCGTCCGAAGTTAGCTTTCCATTCTCGTTGTTTATAATGTTATGCTACTTCCGTTTGTAATGGTCTCTTAATATTACAAGGATGGACCTCTTCTTACTAAGCATATCGAAAATGTGGTTCATCCTTATGTCCGAGTCGCTTGTAATTTTTTATCGGCCCTTCATTTCTTTGTAAATTTTCCTTTCTTTGTTTAGCTTGGTAATAATTTTCATTTTGTGTGTGTTTATTGGACGGATTTTTATTTCAATTAAAACGTCGTCATCTATGCTGCTAATTAAGTCGATTAATGTTGAATGTAATCTTCCTATTTCTGCATTTCCTGTATGTGAATTTGGTTTAGTCAAGTGTAGTTTTACACCTTCTTTATTTAAGAAACTTTCTATTTGTTCTGCCCTTAATTCGTTGTCTGTCATAATTTTTTGGGGTTTACCAAACTCGGTAAATTGATCAACTATAATTTCTAGTTTTGCCCTCCAATTCCTATCTTTGATATTGTATGTTGTTACAAATATAGTTTTTTTTTTTTTTTTTTTCGCGCGGCTCCCACTGCATACGTACAGCCTACCTCCCGCCCAACCGACCCAGGGGCGCTGCCGTTTATCGTACGGCTCGGATCGCGGGGATAGTTTCGAGACGAGGAATAAGTATTTTAGGAAGAGTTTCATTGTTGCTCTCTTAAGTAGGAAAGAATAGAGGATTTCATGCAAGAGTTCTGTTCCCTGAAAGGGTCATGCTTGGCATATGTTGACCTACAAAAGTTAAGACATAAGGGGAGGAAAGTTGGAGAGGCCCTAAAAGGAACGTTAAATTTTAACAGACTTAGAAGGTTCTGGCTGTTGATTTCACCATTAATAAGGTTATTGATAAAAATTACACCTAGCATAGTCCTACGGTTTAGTAGAGATGATAAGTTTATTAAAAGTAGTCTGCTATGATAAGACGGGAGTTGAATACTTGTTTAAGTTTAAGACCCCTAAGAGCAAAAAGGAGAAAGTTCTTCTGTACTGATTCATTACGGTCTTGATGAACCCCATATTGGGGACTCCAGAGACATGAACCGTATTCAAGAATCGGACGAACTAAAGATATGTAAAGAGTTTTGGTTATATAAGGGACATTAAATTCCTTTGACCATCTTTTAATGAAACCAAGCACACCCTTGGCTTTATTAACCATTGCCGATATATGGTCGGTAAATTTAAGCTTGAAGTCTATTAGAACACCTAGGTCGTAAACCTGAGTTAATCCTTCTAGGGCAGTCCCATAGATAAAATAAGTTGCCTGGATGGGGCTTAAGCGATAGAATGACATAAGTTTGCATTTTGACCCATTGAGTTTTAAGTCATTAGCAGAACACCAATTTTGGAACTTGTCCAGATCAGACTGAAGTATTGTATTTGTATTGGGCAGAGGAAGATTTATACTGAAGACACAGCTTAACGTCATCTGCGTACATAAGGACACTAGAGTTTGGTAAAGCAAAAGGCAAGTCATTTATAAAAATGGTAAAAAGTAAAGGCCCGAGATGACTTTCTTGAGGGACTCCAGATGTAGCTCGGACTAGGCAGGAGAATACATCATTAATAAGGACGCGTTGGGTTCTTCCAGAAAGATAACTGGAAATCCACGTAAGGTTAGTAGGAAATCCCAAAAGATCGAGTTTTCTCAAAAGGAGTGAGTGGTTTACAGAGTCAAATACTTTACTAAAGTCAGTGTAGATGACATCTGTTTGAAGGCCATTTTGGAAGTAATCAATTACAAATGATGTCAGCTCCAACAAGTTGGTGGTGGTGGAGCGACGCCTAATAAAACTATGCTGGCATGGAGAAATGATTGAGCTACAGAGGTGTTGCAGATGAGGAGTAATAATTTTTTCAAATAGCTTTGGAATTGCTGACAATTTAGAGATGCCTCTATAATTGGTAGCTTCAGATTTTTTCCTTTTTTTATGCCGGGGAATTATAAGGGGAATATCGACGTTTCCAGAGATAAGGTGAAAAGCTTTGAAAGAGGTTTGCACAATGACTCGGCGCAATTCTTTAGCACACAGCCTGGTACTTCATCGGGACCTGGTGAAAGTACCGGTTTAACCTTACCGGTTAAAAGATCCGATAACAAACTGCGATCGGAGATAAATGGACCAAAAATAAGATTGGCTGAATGAATTTTATATGTGTAGGGCTGATCAGAAATAGTACAAGGTGAATACGTTGTTTGAAAACATTTTCCGAATAGATCTCAATTGCCTGATCCGTATTTGCAGAAGAATTTTTAAACGAGAGAAATTACGAAATTATTAAACTGCTTCGGGTCCTGCGTGAACTGAACCCGACAACGGCGAATATAATCTGTATAAGTGAAGTTCGACCGAGCTACTAAGTACCTTGAAAAAGTTAGATTGCAGCCGGTTCTTTTATATTTGTTTAAAAGTCTATTTTTGATATGTTCAAGATTATTTTGGCTCCTTGTAAACCAAGGGGGTTGTCTTTAACGGACGGATACTTCCATGGCACACAAGTCAAAACAACTATTCAAACTCCTATAAAAATATTCTAAGGCGATATTTATATCGTTGCATGCCAAAACATCAGACCAATCAAAGGAAAGAATTAAGTTATTGAGCTTTTTCAGCCTTACTAAAGCAGCCAATTCTATCACCTACGCTATGAGATTTAACTAAGGCAATGGTTTCGATTGAAACCTCCAGCGTGAGATGATATGGAACTTCTGGGCCACCAAAGGCAGGGCTCTGGAAAGGGTGATTCCATCTGGATCAGACACAAAACATAAGTCTAGAAGCCAACCTAAAGAATTTCTGACATGGTTAATTTGACCTAAAGACATGTCAAACATGCCCGCAGTAAAATCATGGTGTGACGAAAGTGATAAAGCTGTAACGTTATCGATATTTGACCAAGTGAGTTCTGGTATGTTAAAGTCACCCAGAACCATGCGATTCAAAACTGACTGGATAGCAGATAACTGATGCCAGTAAGTAGGCGGTTCGGATGAAGGCGTTATATAGGAACAGGTAATAAACAGCGATTGATCGGACAAAGTGATCTTAACGCAAAGAAATTCTAAGTTACCAAACTCTTGCAACTTAACCTCTTCAGAATGGAAAGAGGAGTCTACTGAGATTAGTACTCCTCCACGTCTTTGGAGAGGTCGTTCGCGTCTAAAAGTGGTGTACCTATCTGGGAAAACTTCGGAGCTAAGGATCTCCGGTATATGTTAAATATGTTTAATAAATTTTAATTTTTTTCAAATACTGCGAAATCTGTTATTTCTTCTCTTATGTACCTTACCTTTATATCTAAATCTCGAATACCTGTGAGGTTGTTGATCTTCCTGGTGAATCCCATTTGGACCAGCCTGGGTCGATGATGATGACTTAATTTTTTGCTCCCATGATGATGGCGTGTTGATGTTTAAACTGTACGCTGAATACCTGATCTGCCTCTTTTCCATATTCCTGCATCATGTGGTCTACTGATGCAATAAATCCATGTAGAGATCCCCTTCTCCGGTAGAGGTGGGAAGATATCGGCAGCTCTGCCTTTCTCGTTCTTGTCCATTTGCTATTTGGTTGCCATTTAAAACCATTTTTGTTTTTTTGTTTAAATATTATAAATGATTTTTCACTTTTTTGTAGAAAAATTTAACTTTTTAACTTAATTTTGTTGTTGCTCAGTTATAAATTTTATCTAAGTTTGTGTCAAACAAATTTTTATTTTCACTTGCGGTGTTTTTTTTTTTATTTTTCACTGTCGGTTTTTTTTATCGTTTTTAGTGTGTGTTTTTGGTTTTGGATTTTGGATCGTTAAGACCACCAGCGCCAGTTATATTTTATGAGTGATGCACCAAGTGAAATACAGCTCTATTTAGTATTTTCTGCCTTTCGACTCTGTTCACACCAACCAAAGAATTGTGCACAAATAATTTTTGTATAATTATTAATTTGAATAATTACCTCAAGTAATTCAGATTACCCCTCGCTACCGCTTGTGTGCACATCTTGGTCATCTTGGATCTTTTGGTCACTGCACAGCGGTTGCTACTATTGATGCGTATTGTTTATACCGCTCGCTCTGCGCATTGCGTAAGCGAGAGGTCGTTAACAACTTAATTACTAAACTTTATTTGTAAATTAATAAATGGATAGCAACCCACCTTCTTACTCGATGCTCTCGAAAGAGCTATCCGGATATGAGAAGATGAAAGTAATCGCTGGCCAATCTCCAGCGGAACTACGAGCCAAGCTTGCAAGAGATTTGGCTTGAAGACATTTAGACACCCTACAGCAACAAAACGCAGCTTCTTCTCGTATGAGTAAAGTTCATTCAGCTGAATTGTCTTTGGGGATTAATAATCTCTCAACAGTACCTGCTATGGGGTGCTCTATTCAAGCCCCAAGTACCCCTCTTCGCAGAAAACGAAACCTAACTGCAGCAAAGAACCAGCCAACATTAAGAAGAGCAAATCTAATGTAAACAAGGCCAGAATCGCTTGTTCAAATCAGGCTTCGTCGTCTAATGGACTGAGCAACAACCGCTTCGCGCCTTTAGCTGAGAAAAAAAACTCTATTTAGGAGATGAACTGGCGAAACCGAAACCTCCTTAGTACGAGGCTATAAGGACCTGGTACAGTGTTATAAGTGCCAACATTTTGGACACACTAAAAATTGTTGCTTTATAAAACCGGTTTGTGGGAATTGTGCCGGGGGCCATCGTACCAACTCCAACTCGTGTGAGTCGCATCTCAACAATCAATGCTTGTGTGCAAACTGCGGAGAAAATCACCCTGCAGGTTTTAAGGGCTGCAAAGTTAGCAAAAAACATAAAGCAGGGGTAAGTCTAAGGAGCACAACAAATACTAGGACTAACGAAAGCCGACACGGTCAACTATTCTCGACGGCAGCTACCAGAGATGGCGTATCTTATGCAGATATGGCAAGAAATAGCATTTCAAACAGTAGCATCGCTGCAGCTAGGCTGACTGTTCCACATGAACCTGAAGTCATGTTCCACATGATCTTGGAGAAGGCAATCTTTGATATTAATGCTAGGCTGGATCAACTCTTCAAGCTAGTTATGGAAACGATTGGAAGCGATCTAGTTCAAATTCCTATTTCTAGAAAATGACAGTCTTAGCTATAACGAGAATGGAAAGCTAACTTCGGGCGGAGCCGAAGCTTATATACCCTTGCAGTTAAGTAGCGGCTTCTATTGATTAAAGATACAGTAAATATCGGATATAGGTAGCCGATCTTTACAAAAACGCTTCTACGCCCAAAAACACGAAAGTTGTGACATTTCTAGCATTTCCGATCGTTCAGGATATAGTCGGATATAGACGGATATCCAGATCGGCCTAAGTTCTCCTAATAGTAAATCTGTGCAAATTTCAAGATTCTATCTTCAAAAACAAGTTATAGTATTTCCGATCAATCAGTTATATGGCAGCTATAGGATATAGTCGGCCGATACCGGCCGTTCCGACTTATATACTGCGTGCAAGGGAAAGAAGGATGTGTACAAAGTTTCAAGACGATAGCTCAAAAGCTGAGAGACTAGATCGTGTAGAAACAGACAGATGGACGGACGGACAGACGGACATGTTTATATCGACTCAGTAGGTGATCCTGATCCAGAATATATATACTTTATGGGGTCCTGGACGTATCCTTCACTGCGTTGCACACTTCTGAGCAAAATTATAATACCCTCTGCAAGGGTATAAAAATCGGATTATGGAATGCAAGAGGAATAGTTAACAAAAGCGAAGAACTTCGTCATTTCCTTCTTGATAACTCAGTCGATATAATGCTCATTACGGAGATACATATGCGTCCCGGTCTTAAGATGCATCTTCCTGGTTATGACCAGTATTTTGCCAATCATCCTAGCATCACTGCTAAATGCGGTTCTGCTATTTTTATCGAAACCAACATTATCCACACTTAGACTGAGTCCACTTCGCGAACTGAGTTGCAGATAGCTAGTCTTAATAATTAACAAATGTAGGGGTCCTTTAAATAGCTTCATTGTATCTGCCTTCCAGTGAGCCTTGGACAAAAAACGATTTTGACCAGCTTTTAGCGTCTCTGGGCCCAAAATTCTTAGCCTTTTTTTTCGCGGCTCCCACTGCATACGTACAGCCCACCTCCCGCCCAACCGACCGAGGGGCGCTGCCGTTTATCGTACGGCTCGAATCGCGGGGATAGATCCGAGACGAGGAATAAGTATTTTAAAAAGGTTACGAGGAAGAGTTACATTGTTGCTCTCTGAAGTGGGAAAGAATAGAGGATTTCATGCAAGAGTTCTGTGAAATGATTTGATAGAGGTTATTGTAGTCAGAACATAGTACCCTGAATGGGTCATGCTGGGCATATGTTGACCTACAAAAGTTAAGAAATAAGGGGCGAAAAGTTCGCGAGGCCCTTAAAGGATCGTTAAATTTTAACAGACTTAGAAGGTTCTGGCTGTCGATTTCACCATTAATAAGGTTACTGATGAAAACTACACCCAGCAGTCCTACGGTTTAGTAGGGATGGTAAGTTTATTAAAAGTAGTCTGCTATGATAAGACGGGAGTTGAATTCTTGTTTAAGTTTAAGACCCCTAAGAGCAAAAAGGAGAAAGTTCTTCTGTACTGATTCAATACGGTCTTGATGAACCCCATATTGGGGACTCCAGACACATGAACCGTATTCAAGAACCGGACGAACTAAAAATATGTAAAGAGTTTTGGTTATATAAAAGTCATTAAATTCCTTTGACCATCTTTTAATGAAACCAAGCACACCCTTGGCTTTATTGTCGATATATGGTCGGTAAATTTAAGCTTGAAGTCTAATAGGACACCTAGGTCGTTAACGTGAGTTAATCTTTCTAGGGCGGTCCCATAGAGAAAATAAATTGCCTGGATGGGGCTTAAGCGATAGAATGACATAACTTTGCATTTTGACCCATTGAGTTTTAAGTCATTAGCAGAACACCAATTTTGGAACTTGTCCAGATGAGACTGAAGTATTGTATTTGTATTGGGCAGAGGAAGATTTATATTGAAGACACAGCTTAACGTCATCTGCGTACATAAGGACACTAGAGTTTGGTAAAGCAAAAGGCAAGTCAATTGTAAAAATGGTAAAAAGTAAAGGCCCGAGATGACTTCCTTGAGGGACTCCAGATGTAGCTCGGACTAGGCAGGAGAATACATCATTAATAAGGACACGTTGGGTTCTTCCAGAAAGATAACTGGAAATCCACGTAAGAAGGTTGGTAGGAAATCACAAAAGATCTGGTTTTCTCAAAAGGAGTGAGTGGTTTACAGAGTTAAACACTTTACTAAAGTCAGTGTAGATGACATCTGTTTGAAGCCATCAATTACAAATGATGTCAGCTCTTTGGAATTGCTGACAATTTAGAGATGCCTCTATAATTGGTAGCTTCAGAATTATAAAGGCTTATAGAATTATAAAGGATTCCTTCCACATAAGGGGAATATCGACGTTTCCAGAGATAAGGTTAGAAGCTTTGAAAGAGGTTTGCACAATGACTCAGCGCAATTCTTTAGCACACAGCCTGGTACTCCATCGGGACCTGGTGAAAGTACCGGTTTAACCTTACCGGTTAAAAGATCCGATAACAAACTACGTCGGAGAGAGATGGACCAAAAATAAGATTGACTGAATGAATTTTATATGTGTAGGGCTGATCGGAAATAGTACATGGTGAATACGCTGTTTGAAAAAATTTTGCGAATAGATCAGTAATAGCCTGATCTGTATTCGCATAAGAATTTTCAAACAGCGTATTCACCTTGTACTATTTCCGATCAGCCCTACACATATAAAATTCATTCAGTCAATCTTATTTTTGGTCCATCTCTCTCCGACGTAGTTTGTTATCGGATCTTTTAACCGGTAAGGTTAAACCGGTACTTTCACCAGGTCCCGATGGAGTACCAGGCTGTGTGCTAAAGAATTGGGCCGAGTCTTTGTGCAAACCTCTTTCAAAGCTTTTCATCTTATCTCTGGAAACGTCGATATTTCCCCATATGTGGAAGGAATCCTTTATAATTCCCCTGTACAAAAAGGGAAAAAAATCTGATGCTACCACTTATAGAGGCATCTCTAAATTGTCAGCAATTCCAAAGCTATTTGAAAGGAGAATGGAAAGCTAACTTCGGACGGAGCCGAAGCTTATATACCCTTGCAATTAATTAGCGGCTTCTATTGATTAAAGATATAGTAAAAATCGGATATAGTTATACGATCTCTACAAAAACATTCATAACAAGCTTAGATTTGTATAAAATGGATTTTAAAAGAAGTCCGACGCTTCTACGCCCAAAAACACGAAGTTATGTGGCAGATATATGATATAGTCGGCCGATGCGTATGATATTTTCCAGATCGGCTCCCACAAAAGAGAATCTGTGCAAATTTTAAGATTCTATCCTCAATAACATGGAAGCTATAGCATTTCAGATCAATCAGTTATATGGCAGCTATTGAATATGGTCGTCCGATCCCGACCCTTCCGACTTATATATTGCGTGCAAAGGAAAAAAGGGTGTGTGCAATGTTTGAAGACGATAGCTTAAAGACTGAGAGACTAGTTTGCGTAAAAACAGACAGACTGACCAACGGACAGACGGACATGCTTGATATAAGCAGTGATTCTGATCCAGCATATATATACTTTATGGGGTCCTGGATGTCTCGTTCACTGCGTTGCACACTTCTGAACCAAATTATAATACACTCTGCAAGGGTATACAAATTATTACTGCACCACCTCTGTAGCTCAATCATTTCTCCATTCCAGCTTGATCTTATTAGGCGTCGCTCCACCACCACCAACTGGTTGGAGCTGACATCATTTGTAATTGATGGCTTCCAAAATGACCTTCAAACAGATGTCATCTACACTGACTTTAGTAAAGCATTTGACTGTGTAAACCTTTTTGAGAAAACTCGATCTTTTGGGATTTCCTACTAACCTTCTTATTCCAGTTATCTTTCTGGAAGAACCCAACGCGTCCTTTTAAATGATGTATTCTTCTGCCTAGTCCGAGCTACATCTGGAGTCCCTCAAGGAAGTCATCTCGGGCCTTTACTTTTTACCATTTTTACAATTGACTTGCCTTTTGCTTTACCAAACTCTAGTGTCCTTATGTACGCAGATGACGTTAAGCTGTGTCTTCAATATAAATCTTCCTCTGCCCAATACAAATACAATACTTCAGTCTGATCTGGACAAGTTCCAAAATTGGTGTTCTGCTAATGACTTAAAACTCAATGGGTCAAAATGCAAAGTTATGTCATTCTATCGCTTAAGCCCCATCCAGGCAACTTATTTTCTCTATGGGACCGCCCTAGAAAGATTAACTCAGGTTAACGACCTAGATGTCCTATTAGACTTCAAGCTTAAATTTACCGACCATATATCGGCAATGGTTAATAAAGCCAAGGGTGTGCTTGGTTTCATTAAAAGACGGCCAAAGGAATTTAATGTCCCTTATATAACCAAAACTCTTTATATATCTTTAGTTCGTCCTCTTCTTGAATACGGTTCATGTGTCTGGAGTCCCCAATATGGGGTTCATCAAGACCGTATTGAATCAGTACAGAAGAACTTTCTCCTTTTTGCTCTTAGGGGTCTTAAACTTAAACAAGAATTCAACTCCCGTCTTATCATAGCAGACTACTTTTAATAAACTTACCATACCTACTAAACCGTAGGACTGCTGGGTGTAGTTTTCATCAGTAACCTTATTAATGGTGAAATCGACAGCCAGAACCTTCTAAGTCTGTTAAAATTTAACGATCCTTTAAGGGCCTCGCGAACTTTTCGCCCCTTATTTCTTAACTTTTGTAGGTCAACATATGCCCAGCATGACCCATTCAGGGTACTATGTTCTGACTACAATAACGTCTATCAAATCATTTCACAGAACTCTTGCATGAAATCCTCTATTCTTTCCCACTTCAGAGAGCAACAATGTAACTCTTCCTCGTAACCTTTTTAAAATACTTATTCCTCGTCTCGGATCTATCCCCGCGATTCGAGCCGTACGATAAACGACAGCGCCCCTCGGTCGGTTGGGCGGGAGGTGGGCTGTACGTATGCAGTGGGAGCCGCGAAAAAAAAGGCTAAGAATTTTGGGCCCAGAGACGCTAAAAGCTGGTCAAAATCGTTTTTTGTCCAAGGCTCACTGGAAGGCAGATACAATGAAGCTATTTAAAGGACTCCCACATTTGTTAATTATTAAGACTAGCTATCTGCAACTCAGTTCGCGAAGTGGACTCAGTCTAAGTGTGGATAATGTTGGTTTCGATAAAAATAGCAGAACCGCATTTAGCAGTGATGCTAGGATGATTGGCAAAATACTGGTCATAACCAGGAAGATGCATCTTAAGACCGGGACGCATATGTATCTCCGTAATGAGCATTATATCGACTGAGTTATCAAGAAGGAAATGACGAAGTTCTTCGCTTTTGTTAACTATTCCTCTTGCATTCCATAATCCGATTTTTATACCCTTGCAGAGGGTATTATAATTTTGCTCAGAAGTGTGCAACGCAGTGAAGGATACGTCCAGGACCCCATAAAGTATATATATTCTGGATCAGGATCACCTACAGAGTCGATATAAACATGTCCGTCTGTCCGTCCGTCCATCTGTCTGTTTCTACACGATCTAGTCTCTCAGCTTTTGAGCTATCGTCTTGAAACTTTGTACACATCCTTCTTTCCCTTGCACGCAGTATATAAGTCGGAACGGCCGGTATCGGCCGACTATATCCTATAGCTGCCATATAACTGATTGATCGGAAATACTATAACTTGTTTTTGAAGATAGAATCTTGAAATTTGCACAGATTTACTATTAGGAGAACTTAGGCCGATCTTAATATCCGTCTATATCCGACTATATCCTGAACGATCGGAAATGCTAGAAATGTCACAACTTTCGTGTTTTTGGGCGTAGAAGCGTTTTTGTAAAGATCGGCTACCTATATCCGATATTTACTGTATCTTTAATCAATAGAAGCCGCTACTTAACTGCAAGGGTATATAAGCTTCGGCTCCGCCCGAAGTTAGCTTTCCATTCTCGTTATAGCTAAGACTGTCATTTTCTAGAAATAGGAATTTGAACTAGATCGCTTCCAATCGTTTCCATAACTAGCTTGAAGAGTTGATCCAGCCTAGCATTAATATCAAAGATTGCCTTCTCCAAGATCATGTGGAACATGACTTCAGGTTCATGTGGAACAGTCAGCCTAGCTGCAGCGATGCTACTGTTTGAAATGCTATTTCTTGCCATATCTGCATAAGATACGCCATCTCTGGTAGCTGCCGTCGAGAATAGTTGACCGTGTCGGCTTTCGTTAGTCCTAGTATTTGTTGTGCTCCTTAGACTTACCCCTGCTTTATGTTTTTTGCTAACTTTGCAGCCCTTAAAACCTGCAGGGTGATTTTCTCCGCAGTTTGCACACAAGCATTGATTGTTGAGATGCGACTCACACGAGTTGGAGTTGGTACGATGGCCCCCGGCACAATTCCCACAAACCGGTTTTATAAAGCAACAATTTTTAGTGTGTCCAAAATGTTGGCACTTATAACACTGTACCAGGTCCTTATAGCCTCGTACTAAGGAGGTTTCGGTTTCGCCAGTTCATCTCCTCAATAGAGTTTTTTTTCTCAGCTAAAGGCGCGAAGCGGTTGTTGCTCAGTCCATTAGACGACGAAGCCTGATTTGAACAAGCGATTCTGGCCTTGTTTACATTAGATTTGCTCTTCTTAATGTTGGCTGGTTCTTTGCTGCAGTTAGGTTTCGTTTTCTGCGAAGAGGGGTACTTGGTGCTTGAATAGAGCACCCCATAGCAGGTACTGTTGAGAGATTATTAATCCCCAAAGACAATTCAGCTGAATGAACTTTACTCATACGAGAAGAAGCTGCGTTTTGTTGCTGTAGGGTGTCTAAATGTCTTCAAGCCAAATCTCTTGCAAGCTTGGCTCGTAATTCCGCTGGAGATTGGCCAGCGATTACTTTCATCTTCTCATATCCGGATAGCTCTTTCGAGAGCATCGAGTAAGAAGGTGGGTTGCTATCCATTTATTAATTTACAAATAAAGTTTAGTAATTAAGTTGTTAACGAGTTAAATACTTTACTAAAGTCAGTGTAGATGACATCTGTTTGAAGCCATCAATTACAAATGATGTCAGCTCTTTGGAATTGCTGACAATTTAGAGATGCCTCTATAATTGGTAGCTTCAGATTTTTTCCTTTTTTTATGCCGGGGAATTATAAGGGGATTATCGACGTTTCCAGAGATAAGGTGAAAAGCTTTGAAAGAGGTTTGCACAATGACTCGGCGCAATTCTTTAGCACACAGCCTGGTACTTCATCGGGACCTGGTGAAAGTACCGGTTTAACCTTACCGGTTAAAAGATCCGATAACAAACTGCGATCGGAGATAAATGGACCAAAAATAAGATTGGCTGAATGAATTTTATATGTGTAGGGCTGATCAGAAATAGTACAAGGTGAATACGTTGTTTGAAAACATTTTCCGAATAGATCTCAATTGCCTGATCCGTATTTGCAGAAGAATTTTTAAACGAGAGAAATTACGAAATTATTAAACTGCTTCGGGTCCTGCGTGAACTGAACCCGACAACGGCGAATATAATCTGTATAAGTGAAGTTCGACCGAGCTACTAAGTACCTTGAAAAAGTTAGATTGCAGCCGGTTCTTTTATATTTGTTTAAAAGTCTATTTTTGATATGTTCAAGATTATTTTGGCTCCTTGTAAACCAAGGGGGGTTGTCTTTAACGGACGGATACTTCCATGGCACACAAGTCAAAACAACTATTCAAACTCCTATAAAAATATTCTAAGGCGATATTTATATCGTTGCATGCCAAAACATCAGACCAATCAAAGGAAAGAATTAAGTTATTGAGCTTTTTCAGCCTTACTAAAGCAGCCAATTCTATCACCTACGCTATGAGATTTAACTAAGGCAATGGTTTCGATTGAAACCTCAAGCGTAGGATGATATGGATCTTCTGGGGTTCACCAAAGGCAGGGCTCTGGAAAGGGTGATTCCATCTGGATCAGACACAAAACATAAGTCTAGAAGCCGACCTAAAGAATTTCTGACATGGTTAAATTGACCTAAAGACATGTCAAACATGCCCGCAGTAAAATCATGGTGTGAAGAAAGTGATAAAGCTGTGTTCATCGTAAATGGAGTACAACTCTACAAACTCTAGGTCGAAACAAAATAGGAGCTATCCTCGGAATATTTGTCAATTGTTGCAACGCTTAGTCAAACTTCTCAATGTAAGGCCAAACGGAAATCACTTCTACCGCACGGCTCCTCTGTTGAAAAGTTTAAGGAAACTTTGGACAGAAGCAAAAATGTCAACACTGTGATTAACCACACAGATGAGCTTGAAGATGCGGTAACGCTTTTTATGGAACAAATATACACTGCTGCGAGAGCTGCTACCCCAAACCAAAGGCAACCTCCGGACCAAAATAGAAATTTGCACCCACAGAATGCATTAGTTCTTATACAGCTGAAAAGAAGAGTTCGTCGAGAATACACAAGTACAGGAGATGTGCGCGTCTACAACATCTACAAGAGACTTTCAAATCGACTAAGTAAAGTCATGAAAAGGAACAAGGATGATCACATTGACCATATGTTGGAAAATGCGGGTCCAGATGCATCGACTAACTACTTTCTATGGAAGCAAACGAATCGATTTAAGAGACAGGTTACTCCAAAGGCTCCTATCAGAAATCCAGCTGGTGGTTGGTGTGGCTCCAGTCAGCAGAAGACTTATATCTTTGCTGACAATCTAGAGGACAGATTTAAGCCTAACCTAACTCCGATGGAAAATCAGATGCTTGTTCAAATGCGCCTGGAGAGGCCTTTTCAAAAGGCTCTTCCCACAAAGCCTGTTACCCTAGAAGAAGTTTTGACACAGATCGGGAAGCTCAAAGACAAAAAAGCACCAGGCGTGGATCTTATAGACAACAGAACGCTCAAGATTCTTTCCACAAAAGCACTGCTGTTTATAGTTCTGTTGTTCAACAGCGTCTTAAGGCTGAGTCACTACCCAAGTACATGGAAAAGTGGTATTATCACAATGATCTTCAAGCCTTGAAAGCAACCCACCAAAGTAGACGCATACAGGGCAATAAGTTTATTACCTGCACTGGGCAAAATGATGGAAAGAGTAATACTGGATCGGATTCTTAGACTTGAAAGTGTGAGCAGAGCTATTCCAAGGCGGAAGTTTAGTTTCCGAAAAAGTCACCTGAACAGCTTTATTGCTCTGTCAATTTCGCTCTAGAAGCCATGGAAAGCAAAATCTATACAGTTGCTATGTTAATGGATATCCAACAAGCCTTTGGGCTTGGGTATGGCACGACGGCTTTCTAAGCAAGCTTAAGATGCTACTAACGCCGCAGCTTTTCCTCCTCATACAGAGCTTTTTATTGGATAGGAAATTTAGTGTTGTTGTCGATGGTGAAAAGTCGGTAAAACGCCGGTGACACAGTGGTTATGGTCAGGAGTCCAAGCATAGACATTGCAACCTTAGGCCTGCAGGAGTACGTATCACGTTTTGAAAAACGGACATCCGAATGCAATATAGGCATAAGCTGCAACAAATGTGCTTGTGCCACATTCTCCACAAGGCCAAAAAACTGCCAAGCCATTTCCATTCTCGGTTCTGTACTTCGTCACGAGTCCCACTACAAGTACCTTGGTGTGATTTTGGATAGAGGACTCACCTTCCAGAGGCACACAACAATGGTGAAGCAGTCAGTGCTTTCAAAGGCTGCAAGTATGTCCTGGCTACTTACGTCAAGAAATAAGCTTTTGTTGTCCAACCAAGTTCGATTTTATAAATCGATTATCAGTCCTATCTGGAAATATGCACTAATTTAATTTGGAAATGAACAGAAATATTTTAAATGAATAGAAAATATCTGCTGTAATTTTAATTGTAAATAAATAAAAAATATTGTATAACCTTTATACTAACACTTTGTTATCCCCTATATTTAAAATCTGCTCAAGCTGCCTCATAGGTAGCAGTATTCCTGCTAATTCTGAATAAATATAAATGTTAATTAAAAAAAAAAAAAAGGTTTTCTGGCTTTTTTTGTGCGCTCTGCGTTTATATTATTCTTTTGCCTAACTTGCGATCAAACTGGCGTTTAATAAATAAATTTAAAATTTATAGATTATTTAAAATTTAACGATTTCCGTCTCGCTTATTATTTATATATATATATTATAATATTTATTAATTTTAATCCAAACATAGCTCTGCTTTGCTTTCTTATTTGTTGTTGCTCTTTTTCTCTATTCCCTTTTAGAGTTGCTAATCTTTTATACAAAACAAACAAACCGTTATCTTGTTCTTCCGTTATCTTATTTATTTTATCTTCTTCCGTTATCTTATTTTTCTACTTGGTACAAGTTATTAAAAATTTGAAATAAAAAAATTTAATAAATTGGCTGTGTGACGACATGGTACGTGCCAAATGTTCCGGTTTCACGGCCTCAGTGTCCAACGGAGTGTCACGGAGCTCTGTTCTGCACTATTTTTGCAGTGACTGTCGTGCCGTGCAGAGCGAGGATTTAATGAATTAAAAGCTGGTTTTCGTAAAATCAGCGATCAATTCAATGCACTTGATTCTCAATTTAGCAGCCAACAGCTACTTATTTAGTCTCCGAAGCGCAAAAAATTCACCCTAGCTGAGCCGTGTGCACCATCTGCCCGCACTGCCGACTATAACTTAACCCCTGATCACTCTGACCACTCCAAGAGCCAGGACTGACAAAAATTCGGATATCGAATGCGTCAGTGATCACGTGCAACTTTCTGATTTGTCCCCTATGGCATCACAACAAGTGACGCCATAGCTCCAATTGCTACATACCCCAGTAAAACCCACGGGGAACATTGGGTCCGGACCACCGGTACCGACTGGTATCGCAGTTCTACGAGATGCGAGACCAAAAAAAAAAAAGAATACCAAGCCCTGTGCGAGTCAAGCTCCCCAAAGCTAGACCAACTGACCAGCCCACTTCTTCCTTAAAAAAACTAAAACACTCCCTTACTCTTACCTTTCAAAATACTTGGGGCCTAATACTGATATTACTCAGATAGCTTTTCCTTTGCATCTCAGGTTATTGTCTTTAGTGAAAACTGGTTAAAGCCGGAAATCCTTAGCTTCGAAGTTTTTCCCAGATAGGTACACCACTTTTAGATGCGACCGACTTCTCCAAAGACGCAGAGGAATACTAATCTTAGTAAACTCCTCTTTCCCTTCCAAAGAGATCAAGTTGCAAAAGTTTGGTAACATAGAATTTCTTGGCGTTAAGTTCACTTTTTCTGATCAATCGCTGTTTATTACTTGTTCTTATCACCGCCTTGATCCCACCCGCCTACGTACTGGCATCATTTGTCTGCTATTCAGTCGGTTTTCAATCTTATGTCCGATAGCGACCAGATGGTGGTTCTGGCTGAGTTTAACATACCAGAAATCACTTGGTCAAATATCGATAACGTTAAAGCTTTATCACTTTCGTCACACCATGATTTACTGCGGGCATGTTTGACACGTCTTTAGGTCAAATTAACCATGTCGGAAATTCTTTGGGTCGGCTTCTAGACTTATGTTTTGTGTCTGATCCAGATAAAATCACCCTTTCCAGAGCCCTGCCTTTGGTGACCCTAGAAGATCCATACAATCCTACGCTTAAGGTTTCAATCGAAACCATTACCTTATGGAATTCGCTGCTTTAGTAAGGCTGACTTTAAAAAGCTCAATACCTTATTTCTTTCCTTTGATTGGTCTAATTTTTTGGCATGCAATGATATAAATATCGCCTTAGAATATTTTTATAGGACATAATAGTTTGAATAGTTTTTTTGACTTCTGTGTGCCGTGAAGTATCCGTCCGTTAAAGACAATCATCCTTGGTTTACAAGGCGTCTAATTAATCTTAAACACATCAAAAATAGACTTTTAAACAAATATAAAAGAAGTGACTGTAATCTAACTTTTTCAAGGTACTTAGTAGCTCAGTCGAACTTCACCGTGCATAACGCTGAATGTTATAGATATTAAAATTGCCGTTATCGGGTTCAGTTGACTCAGGATCCGAAGCAGCTCCAGCCTTATCCGAGCTACATCTGGAGTCCCTCAAGGAAGTCATCTCGGGCCTTTACTTTTTACCATTTTCATAAATGATTTTAATTTTACTATACCGCACACCCGTGTACTTATGGACAAGTTTCAAAATTTTGTGTTCTGCAAATGACTTAAAACTTAATGGGTCAAAATGTAAACTTATTTCTTTCTATCGCTTAAGCCCTATCCAGGCCACATATTTTCTATATGGGACTGCCCTAGAAAGATTAACTCGACCTAGGTGTCCTATTGTACTTCAAGCTTAAATTTACTGACCATATATCGGCAATGGTTAATAAAGGGTGTGCTTGGCTTGATTAATTTATAATATTAAAACTCTGTATATATATTTAGTTCGTCCGATTTGTGAGTACAGTTCAAGTGTTTGGAGTCCCCAATATGGGGTTCATCAAGACCGCATTAAATCAGTACAAAAGAACTTTCTCCTTTTTTCTCTTAGCTGTCTAAAGTGGGATGCAAGTATATAACTGCTATCTTATCGTAGTAGACTCATCTTCATAAAGTTACTATCGCTACTAAACCGTATGACTATGCTGGGTGTTGTTTTCATCAATAACCTTATCAATGGAAAAATCGACAGCCAGCACCTATTAGGTCTGATAAAATTTATCGTTACTTTTAGGGACTTTTGTAGTTCAACATATGCTCAGCATGACCCTTTCAGGGTATTATGTTCTGACATCAATAACCTGTATTCAATTATTTCTCAGAACTCTTGCATGAAATCTTCTATTCTTTCCTACTTAAGAGAGTAACAATGTAACTCTTCCTTTTTTAAATACTTTTTCCTCGACTTGGGAAAAGTCGATTTGAGTCTTACGGTTGGGCGGGAGGTGGGCTGGGAGCCGCACGAAAAAATTGTGTCTTGTTTATGTTTAGATCTTCGGATCGACTTTGCATATTCATGATAAGGTTCCTGGGTTTTAAAAATTTTAATGGTCCAGTATTGTTTACATTTAGATTTAGATTGCAACGCGTGTGCCGTGATATATTGAGTGGTAAATTAATATTTAGTTTAATCCAAGCATAGCTCTGATTGGCTATACTTTTGTTGTTGCTCGCTACTCTCTTTTGGAGTTTCTTATCTCCAAGCCTTACCTTTGAAGTACTAAATTCATGAAACAAAATGCGAATTACATGCTAAAGGTGCCGGTTTCACGGCCAGAGTAGGACGAAGTGTCATGGAGTTCTGGACTGCAGAGCGAAATTAATTGGGTTTAATGAATTGAAAGCTGGTTTTCGTAAAATTAGCGATCAAGGAATCGGTTCAATGAATTATAAGCTGGTTTTCGTAAAATCTGACCACTGCTGACCATCATTCAACCCTTGGTCACCCTGATCACTCCAAGTGCCAGGACTGACAAGAATTCGGACACCGAATGCGTCAGTAATCGAGTGAAATTATCTGATTTGTCCCTTATAGCATCACTACCAGACTCATGTCCTGCATACCCGAAAATACCCTAGTATAGCCCTCTGGGAACATTGGGACAGAACTCCCGGTGCCGACGCTCCCAAGCTGTAGTTGCTGCTGTCCAACTTCCCTATTCCCGGGGCAGTGCAGGATTGTTGATATCGTCGTCCATTGTAGTTGACCAAAAATATTGTCTAGCAAGCTGTTCCTTACAAACGATAGTTTCTGTGTTTAGGAAAAGTAAGTGCTTGTTTAAAGTAAGCGCCAATTTTCGTTTGAATAAGGCTTCACTGACTTGTAAAGACTCTTCCAAGGCCCCTTTTTAAAATGTTTCGTTGTCAACCTGGGATCACTTTGGAAATAATTGGTGGTTCTATTTCGGTTCATGTTGCATGCTTCTTTTTTTTCGAAGTCTGCATGATTTTTGATATAGAAAGTGTATTCCAAAATTATAATGTTCCAGCGTTGTGGATTGTTCGACGCCATCAGCGAAAGATGCTTGGATGCTGGATTAAATATGCTTTTAAGCGGTTTGTGATTGTTGATTAGGATGAACTTCCTCTGAATATTTTGGAAAGACCTCCCATCTCGATTCGGCTGAATGCTTGTCTAGCGTTTTAGATGCGTAAACGATATGGGCTCTACGCCATCTGGTTGAAGATGTGAAAAGACTACTCCGCTGAAGGTTGAAGCATCTGTAGCGAGAATTAATTTCAAATTCTCGTCTATGTTAAGTGAGCCAACTTCATTGCGGTAAAAAAATGTTGCTGTTGTGAACCAAATTAGTATGTTACGAATAAATACGAATATCGTAAGCTGAATTTGGTTCGAGAATAATTGGGGATGCCCAATTGCTGAAATTGACTGGTTTCGAAAACCCGGCCTGCCGTAGGACACAGTAGGCAGATTCAAGCGCTTCCCATTCGTTGGCTTTATTCTTGCTTGTTTTCTTCATCAGCTTGGACTGCAAACGACAGCTTTCTGACCTTTCCTACCACACTTGTGACACATGGCGTTGCAAAATTTGCAGGTCTCTCTTTGAGGAAATTTTTTCGTATAGGCATGGTAATGCCTCCAGTGCGCTCTTTCTCCTTTTTTTGTGTGATGACAGCATTCATTGGATGCTGCTTTGGGACATTGCCTTTCAACGCGGCAACGCTTTTTGTTGACTGTTACAGGACTGTTGACTGTGACTTTTGAAGAAAGACTTCAAATGGTATATGTATAATGACAACCGTTTGCATTACTCTTGAAATTACACTCACGAACGATCCTACAGGAGTTCGTAAGCTCTTACTGCTTTTTAATTATATTAATTGCTGGAATCTACACATAGACAACATATTTATTAAGCTGGGACAACTTACAGCACTCCTTAAAAAAAACTGGCAAGTTTCCGTCTCCTCTACACCGACGATCAGCGACTTTAAGCCTAGTGAAAGCAAACGCAAACCTGCCTGAAAATCAAGCATTGACGTCCAACCCACGAAGCCAGAGCCCAAACTATAGCTGTTAAGAGGAGGATGGAGTCCATTTTTTAACGAATGAGCCACACGGTCCAAATGATGGCCACCGTTTTTTTGTACCTTTAGTCCAGCCTTTGGTGAAAAGGCCAAAATTAACGTCCACATTACCCATTGAGATATCACAATCGACGCTCCTCATTACCCCCAGACACAACGTAAGCGACCAGGATTGTGAAATGCTCTTGCAATATATCGGCCCCAAGTTCATAATTGGCAGGGATTTTATGCCAAACACCCCTGATGGGGCCAGGTCCACACAGTCAAATTAAATCTAGGCATTTAAGCACAAACTGGCCCACGTATCCCACGAAAATTCCTGATTTACTGCATACATCATTCTATAGGAATTCAGCCCTTTTCTCCGATCACAGAGCTTTTGCCGTTTCGTTTTACGCCTTAGCCATGCTCAGGTTAGCCTGCAAAACAACTGATATCGGCATGTACCATTTCTGGCTGAAATGGCTTCTACCGACCTCAGCCGACCCCTGGACTCTCCGCACAACATTGAAGCGGTCGTTAAATAACTCAATGCTCAAATCCACAATGCAGCCAAGGTTCTCAGATCGTCCAAGAGCTACCAACAGGGAAGTCCACTATTGGAATCCGGAAGTGACCGAGTTGAAACTCGAAAAGCGGAAACTCCAGCGGGTATGGATGCTCTAAAAACCCGATAGACAACACAGCTTTAAACCGAGCACCAAACGGCTCATAAAAACGCTGGCGCACTTAAGGAAAGAACCCTTTCATGAGTTTGTCAAATGGCTGGAACCAGATGATTCACAACACAACCATTGACACTTCACGAAAGGCATGAGACGGCCTCTGAAAAGAACTCCACCCATTAAAACAGATGACAGAAGCTGGTACCGATTTGTGAGCGGGCCAACGCATTTGTTGAACACGCGGAAGCGTCCTTTAAAAAGGCAGCTAAAACATTTCGATTCATAGGAAAGCCTCCCAGCATTAAGCTCATCACAATAATCTTTAATAGATGCTTGGAAATTGTGTACTTCCTGACAAAATGGATAGGTGCCCAAGTAGCCATAATACCTAAGCCCGGAAAACCGGAAGCCCACCTTATATCTTATCGTCTGATAAGTCTGCTGCCAATGCTCTCCAAAATACTCGAAACAGCAATGTAAAAGAGTCGTAAAATACATCCTAGATGCCTTAAAATCCTGGAAGTATTGCATAGTAGTCATACTGGCCCTGACTATATAACCAGTTTCTATAATCTTTGCTGAACTACCGCAAATTCAAGGTCAGATGCGGAGAGGCCGGTTCTGGTCTCAAGACGGTTCGCGCTGGAATCCCTCAAGGGAGCGTTCTTGGCCCATTGTTGTACAATGCTTAAACGGCTGACCTCCAAGTGCTCCAAAACCCCAATTTAATGGCAGTTGTCGCAGACAGCGCCGTGGAGGCATCTGCACTCATGCAAACCCAGCTCGATTTGCTCAGCACTTGGCAGAAAAGATGGAATATCAAAGCTAACAACGGGAAATCCACCCCCACCATCGTCTTCCTCTGTCCAGGAACTGCCCTCCGTTCAGCATCAACAACAACACCGCAAATCCGCAGAAAGACAATCTATATATTGGTCTTTCAGGTAGCCGAATCTTCTGTAATTTTGCAGAACGGCCTTTAAAGCGGCATAAACCAAACATTGGAAAATATGGCTCCACAGGTCCCAATAATTAATCCGTCAGTTGCAATTCTATCCATTATTCCGGTATTTAATAAGGGGCGGAGGGTCAACGGCAGGAGGTCTGATCGGCGCGATGCAACTCTAACAACAACCAAAAAGCTCACTATATGTGAAGCCACTGCCAAGCCAGCAGAAATTAAATATAAAAGCTGCCAAGCCTTTTCATAGCGGCGCCCGGAGAATTAAAGCCGGTCACGCACACTGGGCCTTTCTTGAACAGCAAGCGCTGAGCTTTAGCGGTGAACGGGAGAGGAAGATAAGAAATAAAGAGATATTGAAAATCAGTGATGCGCACCTATTGACATCCGTAGCTATCATAAACAATTATAAATATGTACAAAAATGGGGAAAACCTGCTAGAGTCAAATGTTCCAACAATTTACATAGTCGTATTTTAGTCGTTTTGCTGTATTAATCATTTTTTTATTTAGCACATTAGCATAGCATATGTATTTAAAAAGACGCTTAACTTAAACGTATGGGAGTCAGAGAACTGCACGAATCACTTTTTTTTTGTTCATACTCGAGTATTGACGCGTTATTCTATCTGATGCTTTAGTTTGGTTAGAGTACAAGGAGTGAGTCGTTTGCTTTAGATCAATGATTTGGAACAAGTTTTGGATCACTATGAATCTGTAAAGAATGACGCGTTCGTGACGCGTTGGAAGTGGCTAGAAATACCCGAAATGATGCAAAGTTGCATTTATGGGAGGCGCCTATTCGGCACCAAGAATACACACAAGGCTTTTACGAATGAAAGGGAAAACCGATTTTTGGTTGCAAGACAACCCTTAAACAAGGCTAACTTAGTTACTCTCATTCTCACTTTCTCTCACTTTTTGCGTGGGGCAAGTATGATCTGCAACCATGAGCTAAAAATAGCTTTGTTTTCAGCTCACTTTCCAAACCGCGAGTTAAAAATAGCTTTGTATCTGATATTTGTATCTGCTTAGCACTTCCCAGTGAACTTCATACATTTCTATTCCAACTTCATACATTTTTACTCGAGTATACCTCAAATGATTTAAATCATCTGCCTGGATCGTAGCATTACCCGCAACCAAAAGGTTTGAATCAGATAATTGATTCCAATTATTACCAATTATGGTTACCAAATCATGTAACATGATAATTTATATTACCTAACATTATACAATGGATATTTGTAAATCAAATAATATACTTTTCTGACTCCAGACTTTTACGAACTAAATTTTGGACTCTATTTATTATTATATTTTTCTGTTTTTTACATCCAACTAACTTTAAAAAACAAGCAAATATACAGTTCGAACTTAAGCTGCCAATAGATTGGTTTGGCCCACTTGATTTCGATATTTTCTCAACAAGATTGATTTGTTATTGGTTTTCGACCTCTCTGCGTTTCTTGACAGCGCAGTCTTCAGGTACCACATTTTCTTTACTGCTGGCATGCTGGTGTCATGGACCATGCATGAAAAAAGGTCATGGAATTGTTTCCATTTTATTATATCCCCATCGAACTTTGGAATATTTATACGTGGCGTTTGTACAAATAGGCTGTTCAAATAGGCTGCTTTGTTGTACCTGCTTTCTATTGGATTTTCGAACTCCTCATAGATTCTTAAGTGGGTGTCTTGGACTTGGGTTATAACGTTTTTAGGAGACCACTGAAGGCTTGTCCCTTGATTGATCTGAGCTCATGTAACGCAGCGTTGACTGATTCAATCTGTTCTTCTTGCCTGCGACACAACGCTGCTAACCTTTTGCTTAGGTTGGTGCGAGGCTGATGTTGAACTTCATTGTTGTCTGGTTCTCCTTCGCTTCTTCGCTTCGACTCGGGCCTTGCATTAACTTGTCACGACCACCCTTGAAGATGTCGCAGTATTTTTCAAAATTGGTCCAGAGATCATCAGCATATTTCCGGTAATTTTAAGTTTTGGCCTGCGCATATATTTTTGTATCATTCTCCATGAATCGATCCCAAGATTCTTCAAGCACCTCTAGTCTGGACTCGAAGTATGATGCCTTTGTTCAGCGGCTTGGCCCATCCTTTTTGTAGTTTCGAATACATTTCAAAACTTCCTGCCCAATCTCATGCTGGGCATCAAGGAGGTCTTGATCCTTAGCCTTATCTGAGGCATGTTCTTGGATTTTTGGGGCATTGAATCCCTTTAGATCTTTTCGCTCTTCGTTTCTGTCCGTTGGGAGTGTTTTATTTGCTGCTAGCGACTCGCTACCGAAGGTGGTCAAAGAAACTGAGCTGATTTCATTGTTATGAATCGGCTGGTCGCTTTGTTGACCAGTGACCGACTTAGTTTCACGTCGGGGTCACCAAAATGTCAATCCTTGGGGATTAATTGAGCAAAAAGGTACATAAACCAATTTCTAGGTAGGATATTAAAAAGGGTTTGCAATGGGTACTGTTGGGATCAGCAGCTAGGCTCCGCGCAAGCCCAAAGAGAAGAAATATAAAAATGTAAACAAACCACGTGTAGGGTATAAGCAAAGCCGAGTTTGCATAGCGCAATGCGTTTGTTGTGTGAGCCGTTAGCTCTGTGGAACGCATTGTGCTTCTATGCACTTTCGGTAGTTGGTTATTGATAGCGAGTCGCTTCGGTCGTGGAACTTTTTGGAGTTGATTGTTCTTGCGGAATTGTGAACGATTACCAATAATAAAAACTAAAATTAAATTCTTGAGTTTTACTCCCGCTTGTTAGCGCGACATTTAGTGACCCCGACGTGATCTGTGCCACAGTTTGTTGCAAGTGCGACAAGTTTCGCTTAGCGCCAACGCCTCACCCCTCTCTTGCTCAACTTAGTGCCAAATGATGGACTCTGGAGCCGAGTTCAGCGCTGCCGATGCTTCCAGCAGTCATATTTAAGGAAAAAGGCGGAAATAGCGTACGTGGAGTTGGAGGAGCTGCATGTTCTGGTTGTAGCTGCGGTAGGAAACGACGACACGCCTCTTTCTCCATTAGACGTCTTGGAGAAGCAACTGCGCGCCAAATTCACGGCTCTTCATGACGCTCTCGAGGGTCTCAACCATGGAGAGATTGGCAGCCCACTCTTTTGGAAATTCACCCGTCTTGTCACTAGGGTGTCCCTGACTTTGCAGTCAGAAATAGGGAGGCGCTCCTCGCGTGTGACCGCTCACTCGACATTGCTGGATGGTTCCAGCACAGCATCCATTGGATCGTTAAAGCCTGCCCCGATGCTGCCGCCGTTGCCGTTGCCCACATTCAGCGACGGGTACGCAGAATGGTCAGATTTTATCTCACTGTTTAAAACGATCATCGACAATCACCCTCAACTAACGAGAATGGAGAAGCTCCGGTGGCTAGTTTCTTGTTTGAGGGATTCTGCGCTGGAAACCGTTCGTGCTTTGGAAATCTCAGATGATAACTACTCTGTGGCTCTTGATCTTTTGCGCAACCGTTTTAGTAATCGTCGATTGATTTTTCAGACCCACGTAAATGAGATCCTCCACCTTCAAGAAGTTGAGCCCGGGTCCGTAGCAACACTTCGGGAGTTGTCCGACAAATTTAATGGGCACATGCGAGCGCTGATGAGTTCTGGATCGTCTAAGGAAATATAAGACTGCCTACTTGTACAAATCCTGTTCCAAAAGTTGGATCCGTCCACGCTGGCCAAGTGGGAGGAGTTGCAAGCGGCCTCGAAGGAGGATGCTATTCCGACGTGCGAATCTATGTCCAGATTTTTGGAGCAGCGATGCAGGACGCTCGAAACGGTGGATATCGCCATGGCTGCCCATGCAGGCCGACGGAGGCTGACCAATAATCGATCCTGCATGCGTGCCAGCGCCCCCGTCGATGCGTGCTCCCTGTGTGGCGCCTCAACGCACTCTTTGCCCGCCTGCCCGAGGTTCAACGCCTTATCTATTGAGGAACGGTGGCGTGAGGCCACAAGGTTAGCCCTTTGCTTTGTGTGCCTATAACCAAGTTACTTTGCACGTGGATGCAACTCTTCGCATTGTCGGATGTGCCATCGCAGGCATCATGCCTCCTTGCATTCACGGGAATCTCTGCCTGGCAACATAGCCTCCGCCTCATCTGGACCTGGTGTTCCTTCTCCTGACCAGGTAGTTGATTCAGGCAGGCATGCACCTGCCAATTCACTTGTGGTTCAGGATCACCATTCGGAAATTGCGTAGCTGCCTACCGCTAACATTTTAGTGGGTGGCCGCTCCGGTGCCATGTTTCCTTGTCGGGCACTGTTGGACTCTGGCTCACAAGTGCACCTTATAACGTCGCGTTTGGCAAGCCTGCTTTAGCTTTGTCCTTCTAGATGGGCCGTGGCCATAACTGGACTTGGAGATACCGAGTTCTCAACAGATGGCAACTCAGTTAGCGTCTACATGCAATCGCGGATTTCCGATTATTCCGCTTACATCACGGCAGTTGTCGCCTCAAAGATCACCGAGATTCAGCCCAGCGGTCCCATAAATGTGTCGGACTGGGAAATTCCTGAAAATTTAGTGCTCGCCGATCCTAGCTTCCACGAGCCGCAACGCATCGATCTATTGATTGGCGCAAGTCTATTTTTTGACCTATTGTCTGTTGGTCAAGTTCAGTTGCGTGTTAGTCTTCCAGTTCCGCCAAAGGCGCGCCTTGGATGGGTTGTCTCGGGTGGCGGCAGCCGAGCCCGAGGGGCCATCGCAGCAGTAACATACCACCTTCCGTCACTTGAGGGCAAGGGCGCGCTGGAGGAGCGCCTGGATGATCTCCTGCGGCGGGATGTTTATGTCGACGAATGTCCAATCCCAGTTGCTGATGATGCGCCAGGTTCCGCCCATGCTGCCACCAAGCCAGACTTCGCTGAGGATGCCCGCCAGAAGCCGATTGCCACTGCTGCTGCGCCCGAGAGCTCTGCTAAGCTTTCGACTGTTCCGGCCACGATGTCTGCGGCGGTCCGAATCGCTAATCATGCAAGAAGGAAGAGGAGTAAGGGCATGAATGAGCTGTCTTTCATTTATCTGTCCTTCATCCTCAGCATGATGGTTTGGGCTATGGTTCAAGCTCATGGTCAACCCAGATCAGGAGAATCCCATTCTGGATGGAGTGGACCGCCCTTGTCGTTAAACATAGACCCAGGAATGACACATGGAATATTGCTGCTTATCCCATCCCACTAATTGTTGTTGAAAGCTGGACTTCCAACGGGGGGGAGAATGTTGGGATCAGCAGCTAGGCTCCGTGCAAGCCCCAAATAGAAGAAATATAAAAATGTAAACAAACCACGTGTAGGGTATAAGCAAAGCCGAGTTTGCATAGCGCAATGCGTTTTTTGTGTGAGCCGTTAGCTCTGTGGAACGCATTGTGCTTCTATGCACTTTCGGTAGTTGGTTATTGATAGCGAGTCGCTTCGGTCGTGGACCTTTTTGGAGTTGATTTTTCTTGCGGAGTTGTGAACGATTAACAATAATAAAAACTAAAATTAAATTCTTGAGTTTTACTCCCGCTTGTTAGCGCGACAGGTACATAAACCGATTGCTGGTTTGTTGCCGCAACTTGCACATAAACAATTTGGACGTGGGAGAGGTAACAAGTTCAGAAAGAGTTCGTCTGAGACTGATTTTATTTTCTTTAAAATTTACTATTTATAGATAATTAGATACATTGTTATTGCTTAAGGGTAAATTAATGGAATTAGAGAACAAAACAAAATGATAATTTTACAATTTAAATAGGGCGTGTGTTACAATATAACGTTGATTGCAGCAATTTGAGCGTCAGCAGTTTTGTTGTGGGGTTTTCGCTGTAGTGTTCATATTCTTTTGGGTCAGCTTTTATTTCTTGTTACCTTATGATCTGATTGTATTTATGTAATAATTTAATATTAAAACCTATGACAACATTCTCCCGGCTGTTGAACGTTCAACCAACGTCCAACTCCATTGTAAAATATCTTGGGGTAGGTTCTGGAGTGGCTTCTTTGTTGATTCGCTGAGTCTTCGGAATCCATATGGATCGTTTGTACCGCATGATGAAGGTGAATACTAATATCAGTATTGATATATCAAACTATTGAAATTGCGAATGCTGCATACGATAGTTTTGTCTGGTGGTCCATCTGGTATAGTGATGAGCGGTCCTTTAGTTTGGCGAGTTGTTGTTGTAGAACTTGTAGACTTGTTGTAGAACAAGGTGGACTCTGAGCCTACATCCATAGCTTTTGAGATGTTTCCGAATCGGCTGAATGATCTCTCTATTTTCGTTTTCAGGGTTCCAATAGTATTAAGGCTGATGATAATGTCAGTACGCCGATGTTGTTTATATTAATGGTTGATGAGACCTCGTCGCATACGGTTTTACCGAACTCTCGAGTACTTATGTACGCAGATGACGTTAAGCTGTGTCTTCAGTATAAATCTCCCTCTGCCCAATACAAACTTCAATCTGATCTGGACAAGTTCCAAAATTGGTGTTCTGCTAATGACTTAAAACTCAATAGATCAAAATGCAAACTTATGTCATTCTATCGCTTAAGCCCCATCCAGGCAACTTATTTTCTCTATGGGACCACCCTAGAAAGATAAACTCAGGTTAACGACCTAGGTGTCCTATTAGACTTCAAGCTTAAATTTATCGACCATATATCGGCAATGGTTAATAAAGCCAAGGGTGTGCTTGGTTTCATTGAAAGATGGTCAAAGGAATTTAATGACCCTTATATAACCAAAACTCTCTACATATCTTTAGTTCGTCCGATTCTTGAATACGGTTCATGTGTCTGGAGTCCCCAATATGTGGTTCATTAAGACCGCATTGAATCTATACAGAAGAACTTTCTCCTGTTTGCTCTTAGGGTTCTAAACAGGGATGCAAGTATCCAACTCCCGTCTTATCATAGTAGACTACTTCTAATAAACTTACCATCGCTAATAAACCGTAGGACTATGCTGGGTGTAGTGTTTATCAGTAACCGTATCAATCGTGAAATCGACAGCCAGAACCTTCCAAGTTTGTTAAAATTTAACATTGCTTTTAGGGTCTCTCGAACTTTCTTACCTCCTTATTTCTTAGCTTTTGTAGGTAACATATGCCCCGCATGACCTCTTCAGGGTATTATGTTCTGACTACAATAACCTCTATCCAATTATTTCACAGAATTCATGCATGAAATCTTCTATTCTAGTGTTTTATTGGCTGCTACAAGTACAAGTAGCTGGATACGCTCCGACTCAGTACCGAAAGTGGTCGAAGAAACTGAGCTGATTTGGTTGTTATAAATCGGTTGATCGCCTTGTTGACCAGTGCCCGATTTAGTTGGTCCTTTATGTAGGGGCCTGTTGTACGATGAGTTGCTGAATCCTATTGCCTTATTGGCAGGATTGCTTGGAAATGGCCTTTAAGATTGACTTCCCCTTTTGAGGTGTCCTTTCAATCTACTGATTAAAGGATATCTACACCATGTGACTTAGAATCCTGCATCCTGCATCCGTCGTTAAAAGAAGTCATCTTTTTAATTGTTAAGCTGCTGCACTCCCTGTCTAAGACCCAAGCTCAAGCAAATTTGTATCAAATTTGTATCATATTTAATATTTCTTGCTGTAACTGTAGCATGACACCTTAGTATGTCCATGTCCATATTCTTGATCAAATTTACTGTCGTAAAGTAATTAAATTCTCTACTTTCTTCGTAGCCATGGCTATAAGAGTCAAAAATTTATCTATTTAAAGCGCTAACGTCTCGAATACTTCCTACACCTATACCATTGCATTGACAAATTAGTCACAGTCCTGCATGTTTTCTCTTTTACAAGATAATTACAGGACTCAGAACCCCTTATGAACCAACCAGCCACCACAAACAACTTATTCCTTAGCGGCGCAAAAGCAAAATTAAAATAAGTCTAACACGGCTGTCCAATGCACTCCGAATGCCTTACAGGTATTCATACCCCACAGGTATTTTACAGGTGTTTAGCTGCAGTAAATCATATAAATCATGTCTATATATTTTGAATATCTCGTCTCTTGAGACATATCGATAGAATCTGAACCGTGTTGATATGTTTAACAGATCAGAATGTAAATTGGGTACAAGGGTAACGTCGTTTAGTGATAGAACATCACTGGTTTTACACAATACGTCGAATAGAATGGCTCTCTGGACTACATCTTCTAAGTGATCTAACCTTCTATACTCTTCTATGAATTCTGTGTAGCCTTTCTTAAGTTTCCTTTCCAAATTAAGGAAATATTGCTTAACGATTTAAAAGTATTCCCCGAGGGCGGTTTTAGGTTCTGTAAATGGTAAAGCAACAACTAGCCCCTTGTCCGCTGCTTACTTCACATTTACACACAATAGATTAAAGGGCCTTGATACTTCCTCAGACTCTCTGAATTTTGTTCTGATTTATTATTTATGAAGCTGACACAAGTCCCAACAGTCAATATTCATCTAATACGATCCATCCCAATTTTGTGAGTGATCAATTTACAATTTTAAGTGAGTAAATTAAATTGAAAGTTGTCTGTATAAGCTAAGCCTCACAAAGAATCTTTCTCTTCTTGCCACAACCGCTGAACTTAAACTGGCCCTAAATAAGGCTTTGCGCGATGAAACCCTTATTTTGAAATTTATCAATAAGAGATAAGATAATAAAAACTCCTCTTTGTTGGATTTTTTAATTACCCATTTTTAAAGAGCCATTGAAATAGAGAATTACAAATTCTAAGTAAGAAACTCAGACCATTTGCCAAAGCTGTTACGAAAAACAAAGTCTAAGTGCACCATACCTCGTGTAAAGCAATCAGCTGGAAGACCAGATAGATCAATTGGATGTTAAAAACAAATTTCGAAATAAATTGAAAGAAATGGCAATAACGACAAAGGAGGATGGATGTCGTTACTATGTGCCTTTACTGCAACAAACAACTCCCTTCCAGCTACTTGATATTTCAATGCACAACTCCCTTCCAGCTACTTGATCTTCCGTAGCCCAAACTCGAGCTAGCTTTCCAGTTAAGCATTGTCAAAATGTAGCGATAACTATTTGGAACTTATAGATATACTAACAGTATATTGGAGTACTAACAGTATTGGAACTAACAGTATATTCGAAACATAAGTTGACATTAAATCTTTGTTCCGATTATCGAGAATATTAATCACTTACACTTTCTGGGGAAGCCTTGGGAAAAATAAAGGCACCGAAAATAATTTCAAAAAGGACCTCGCTATTGTAAAAATGATGTAAAATATCGAATGTCTCATCTTTGCAAACCCTACATATAAATTGTTTAGTTTTCCGAAAGTGTCTCAGCAATTTGCATCAACATTAAGAGGTCACATCGATGCATTATCGTCGATCTGTGTCGTATAGAAAAATAAGAATCACTAGATTTTTAGGAGCTGCCCCTGTGTTCCGATTAAAAAAAAATGTTAAGACGTTGGTACCAACTGGAGAAATAGTCAAGTCAAGATTAAAGACATTTGAAGTTAGCAACCAGTTTAATCAAAGCTCTTTGGCATGTTTATCAGGCAATAAAATACAGTCGATCGTAAGCGTAAGAGCAAAAAATGTAAAACAAGTATCAAGCATTACTTGACTCTGGGTCCCACATTAACTTAATAACTAAAGACATTGCTCAAAGCTTACAGATCCGTAGGGATGAGTCGAATATCAAATTGCTTCAAATAGACAAATTTAATTTAAAAGACCAGAATACGACACACGAATGAATGGTAGGGAATTTGCCATCGACTTTTGAATTTTGCGAACCATTTAAGGATATCTTCCTGACCAGCCACTGAACATAAACGATTCCAAATTACCAAGTAACCAATTTGTATTTACAGTTATTCCTTCTTCCCAATTTACGGACAATTGGGTTTCTTTAATAGTTTATTGACGGTTTATAGCGGCGGAGCAGAGTTTAGACATGGTCCGAGCGGCGTGACGTTATATGACGGAAAGTTGCCTTATGTAGAGCTGTTGACCTCTCAAGGTATTTTACTACAAGTAAATGGGTGGCTATTTTTAGTCGCTCCATAGAGGTAGGTAATATTAAACTTGCCACTCTCAATCTTCTCTTATTTTGAAGCAACTCTTCTATGTGCAGAGAGTTTTTAAAAAGACCATCTTTCGATTTTAAAGTGATAAAAAGTTATCGGTGTCATTACGGTATCTAATTATTCAACCGAGCTATCAATTTCTTTACAGTAGATATTTGGAGAGTCATTAATATGAGAACTTATGTACATTTATACTTAAGCTAGTCCGGAAGTAAACAGAAGTCAGTTATTCATGGACAGCTCTTGAACTGTGGATGGTCATAAAGACAAAATGGGATAGATGAATGTTTTGTTACCGCTGTACTTTACCTGTTACAGCAAATTTAATAAAGTCTATATCTGGGCCTGACCAGAGAAATAAAGCTTAGCTTCTTCCGTGGTGTTATTATGCTATTATCTAGTTTTCTCCCTTTTGGATTGATAATTCGAGAGTCCCAGTGGGAGTACCTAAAGTACTTATTTAAATAATTCGAAAAGTTTAAGAAATTCCTTTTCTGAATTGACGAAGGGTGGTGTATGGATTGATGTAGCATGTAGATACGTTGTAGCATATAAAGGTGCTACCTAATGATTTGTTACATAATAGACATAGCTGTCATGATGAGAGTATTATTTGCACGTAAAATATGTCTAATATAAGCATGGCTTCCATTTCATGGATGTCATGCTATGACATTTGTTCACATTTGTTCCGTGAAATGCTGTGAATAAACAGTTCTATCATTCGCATTCCAGAAAGATACATTCAGCAAGATCAGCACAAATTTCCGATTGATTAAGAACTCAAGGGGAATATTTTGATTTCGCATAATCTCCTGCATTCTTCGTTGTATTCCATAAACCACCTCACTTTATCTTCGTTCTCCTTTCCAATTCGAAGCGTATGTAACTGCACTACCCGCTTTAGCTTATATTTTACTATTCAAGAATGGCGTAGTGTGGTTCTGCGGCGCCATAATGAAAAGGCTTGACACCTCCTATCTTCGTTTTGCTTATGCTTATAGTGATAGACCTCCTGCCCGTTACCCTCCACCACACCTTTGCATACCTTAATAATGACACCGTTGCTGCCGATTGATTTCTTGAACATGACCGCAAAATGTTCCAATCCTCATAGTTTCTGAACAACGTAAGAAGTTTGATGCGCTCTAGCTGAAGGTCAGCTCCTCATCACTACGGCTGCTTCGGGGGCAACGTTGCGTTGACGGTGACAATGCAGGCTCCAGCTTCTAATTAAAGCTCCGCCAGTGTACTGTTTTTCTTCATAGATGACCTCGAGGTCGTCCTCAGTCTGGGTCTGGGTCATCTTAGAACGTGGACAGTTCTTTCGAAAGTTGGACAAATCGCAGATACTTTTCCTGCGGTTGCGTTAAGCGGGTCTCTAGTGTGGCAACTGATTGAATCTCCTTAAGCAAACTGAGCCACAGAATTGTGTGACTGACTAAATCTGCGTAGCTTAGCATACTATAAAGCCTAAGTGGCGTGATTGCAAATACCGTAATTCTGTAATGAAAAATTCAAAGATTCGGAATTTTGTGTAAACTGTAGCAGATCGTTACCTTAATAAAGTTTAGCTGAAACTGAAAACAGAAAGAAGAGATACTAAAATAAAGGGTGTCTCGCTTAACAATACCTCGAAAGCTTATTCACCCCGTTTAATCGCTGCTCACTTAAAGAGGCAGCTGCAAACGCTCGACTATTAACCGAGCTCTTAAGCGAAGACGACCCGATACCATTAGTAACGGAAAAGGAGACAGCCGTCACTGATTGCCGGCATGAGCAACAACAAGGCACCGGGCGATGATGGTATTAATGCCATTGCATTAAAACTGCTAAAGTCTCCCAGCATTTGGCTTATCACAATAATCTTCAATACATGTTTTGAAATTGAATACTTCGCGACAACATAGAAACGTGCCCAAGTAGCCATGAAACCTAAGCCCGAAAAAGCGGAAGGTAGGCTTACATCTTTTTTCCCGTTTTGGTGGCATAAAATCATTTTTTGATGGTATCAATAATAGAATGTTTTTGATGGAAACATTTTCCAAATATATAAATTTATTATTGTACATATAAAAAATGTTAACTTAACAGTCTAATGTTAATCTAATAGCCAACAAATTAACTGATTGAAACCATAACAACGGTTCTAGTAAAATGTGAAATTTATGGTAACATTTTGATATCCAATTTCTCCGAAAAAAATAAATAAAGAACTAAAATTTAAAAAGAATGTAGTTCTTTGAGGGTTTGATTAAGCAATGCTTGTTCTATGTTTGCTTGTCTGAACGTGTTATATAAGTTTTTTGTAAATTTATCTAAGGTCTCGATGACTAATTTTTAAAACTTAAATTTAAGTATCCATAGAGCTACAAAAAAATGCTAACACGTGATCACAATGTTTTCAACTATATCTTTTAGATAAATAAATGCCTAACTTAGGGCAATAATAAACTCCACATAAACTCCACATTTTACCACTGTTGGGACTTGTGACTGCAGCAGGGGTTCCATTATTTGTATTATTTGTAATTGTTTATGAAAGCGGCGGTGGCCGTCAATAGTTACGCATCACTGGTCCATAAGTTTCCTCTTTATCTAATCTTCCTTCCAGTTCTGGGTGTTACCGCTAAAGCACAGCTCTTGCTGTTCAAGAGAGGCCTAGTGTCCGTGACCGGCTTTGGTTCTCCGGGCTACGCTAGGAAAGGCTTGACAGCCTTGGATCGTTGGTTGCTGATATATAAAGTATTGTAATATATATGGGTAGCTGAGTCAAAAGACTTGCATCGCGCCAAGCAGACCTGTAAAATAATCCCGAATAAAGTGCTAAAGTGAAATTGTCGAATTGTTTATTGGAATCTGGGAAACGGCCTCCTACCAAACCGCTGGTAGCTCAACATTTGGTGACCCCGACGTGATTGTCCGGATACATCCTGGTCAGGCTTTCACACTTTTATTGGCACGTTTTCCCAGTTGCGTAATCAATTCCAAATTCGGCTCTGGTTAAGATTTATACGACAACGAAATTTACCGTCCTCAAGTGTTGAATTTCAGGAGGCCGTACAGTGCCGTGGAGTGGAGTTCCCAGTGATGCCGCAAATTGTCCTCAGCTAGTGCCAATGCCTGTCCGCTCTTCATGCGCTAAGCTGACGCTATATGATTCAGGACTGCAGCCTAGTCCTCCGTCTTCAACTGAGTTTGGAATCAAGGAGTCTTCGACTTGGATTTCTTCAATCGCCACCCCGCACATCTCCATTGGGGGGAGTTTATTCGGGGGCGCGCCAGGTCTAGCTTTGATAAATGCTTTAATCCCGGCCGTTGTTCTCAGCGCCACATCATACTCAGTTCCCATCTTTGCTGCTCTCCCAACGTGCGTAAAGAATGCTGCTCCTAACGTCGACGAATGTTCAATGATGTTACGGTTGCTCCAGGCCCTGCTGCTGATGCTGTAACCGTTCCTGATGTTGCGGTTGCTCCTGACATAAGCCCTGATATAGCTGCTGGACCTGTGGCTGTCGTTGGTTCAGATGTCCCGATCGAGGGGATTGTTCCTGTTGTTGCTGCAACTATTTTGAAGCCCATTTCCGCCTCTGACTTGGCGCCGGCCTGGATCCGTTCCCGTTGCTACTAAGGCCACCACATCAGACACCGCTCCCGACGTTGCTGCTCCTATTTTGGCAGCGTTTTCAAACATGGTTGCTGTAGAGCCTGTTGCTGCCTTGCCCACTTCCACCTGTGCCTTGGCGTCGGCTGCTATTCCATCCATCCTGGTGCCGGCTGATACTCCTGGTGTAGTTGCCGGCCCTCTTGGGCCGGGGCCTTCAGTCTGATGTCGGAGAGATACGAACCCAACATGCACGACCGGGAAAGATGGACCCTGGCAGTCGTCACTTGCTCGTGGTTCAAGATCCTGGTGACCAATTCTTGCAGAACCAGCACCTCCTCAGAGTATGCCTACATGGTCATCTCAGATCAGGCGAATCCCATCTCTGGATGGATTGGACCGCCCTTGTCGCTAAACATGGACCCTTGAATGAGCACAAATAAAATAATGCTGCTCCCCAATCCCACTCGGTGTTGTTGAAAGCTGGACTGAAGTGAAATTGACGAATTATTTATTGGAAGCTCAACAACCACATTTGAAGGAATTCATGTTTTAAAGAGTCACCCTCGGAGTTTTTAATAGCTGATTTTTTAGCTGCAAAATGGTCAATTAAAATGGTCATTTTTCGTTTTCATTTTTTTGTTTATTAATATCCATGGGGTAAGTTTATAATAACAAACTGAACTTATTATCATTATTAAATTCGCATTTTTATGTCAAATTAATTAAGAAAATGATCAAAAAGGGTCTCTAGTAAGACCATTTGGTAGAGCAAGATACATACTTTATAAATTTCTTTATTCTGTTAAAAATATTGTTATAATAGAAATAAATACGTCAAGTTTGAGTCAAACCGGCTACAACTTCTTCGAGCATCAATTTCTTCGACTTGCAATCCAGTTCCAAAATGTATATTGATACTTTCAAAAAGGGAATACCCGAATAGTCAAGCACTTTCATGCAATCTCAGAAATTCTTGATATGTTCTTTGAGGTCTTGGAAATGCTTAAACGGTAAGATAAATTATAATTTCCGGGAGAGCCCTAAAACAACGCTTTAACGTTTCCTACTTAAAAGTTTTCTGCGTTTTTATACCCTTGCAGAGGGTATTATAATTTTGGTCAGAAGTGTGCAACGCAGTGAAGGAGACATCCAGGACCCCATAAAGTATATATATTCTGGATCAGGATCACCTCCTGAGTCGATATAAGCATGTCCGTCTGTCCGTCTGTCTGTTTCTACGCAAACTAGTCTCTCAGTTTTTGAGCTATCGTCTTGAAACTTTGGACACACACTTCTTTCTTTTGCACGCAGTATATAAGTCGAAACGGCCGGGATCGGCCGACTATATCCTATAGCTGCCATATATCTGATTGATCGGAAATGCTATAACTTCCATGTTATTGAAGATAGAAATTTGCACAAATTTTCTTTTATGGGAATCTAAGCCGATCTGGAAAATTTCATACGGATCGGCCGACTATATCCTATAGCTGCCATATAACTGAACGATCGGAAACGCAACAACTTGCGTGTTTTTGGGCGTAGAAGCGTCGGACTTCTTTTGAAATTTATTTTATACGAATCTAAGCTTGTTATGAATGTTTTTGTAAAGATCGGCTAACTATATCCGATATTTACTATATCTTTAATCAATAGAAGCTGCTATTTAACTGCAAGGGTATATAAGCTTCGGCTCCGTCCAAAGTTAGCTTTCCATTCTCGTTTTTAAATCAAATTCGTTGAATCCTGGACCAATCGACTCACTTACTTAGTGCAATTACGCAATTCTGACAAGTTAAAATAATAATTTTTATCTTTTCGACCCTTCCTGGACCTCCCAAGTTTGTATAACCTTGCATTTACATAGCGGTTATCAGAACATCGGATACAGTTTACTCAAACATTCATAACTAGCTTAGATTCATATAAAATGGATTTTAAAAGAATTTCTACACCTAAAAGCATGAAACTTATGGTATTTCCGATGGTTTAGTATATAACTGCCATATGGCAGCTATATGATATAGTCAGCCGATTTGCATAGTATTTTCCAGATGGACTAAG
The DNA here is from genome assembly GCA_018150405.1 of Drosophila varians. NCBI lineage: Eukaryota > Metazoa > Arthropoda > Insecta > Diptera > Drosophilidae > Drosophila > Drosophila varians. The sequence continues at coordinate 21,222,764 of JAECWK010000125.1, forward strand.
TCCCCATAAAAGAGGATCAGACCAAATTTTAAATTTCTTTCTTCAAAAACTTCTTTCCTGCAAAGGAAAAAAGGGTATGTGCAAAGTTTGAAGTCGATAGCTCAAAAACTGAGAGACTTGTTTGCATAGAAACAGACACTCGGACCGACGGATATGCGTAGATCGGCCCAGGAAGTGATCCTGATCCAGACTATATATACTTTACAGGGCCGGAGACGGAGAAAATTATAATACTCTCTGCACGAGGGTTCCGACAAACAAAAAAAGAAAAGGTAGCAAGAAAATAAGCCATTGGGTTCCATGTCAGCCATGGCTCATCACGGCGAGGATTCTTCGGACAGCAACCACGAGATGTCAGCTCATCTTGGCTCAGCTGGATGTCGCCAACAAGAGGTACTACACCTTTCATCCCAAGATGCGAGAACCTATAGACTTGTGGTCAAGAGACTTAACCAGTCCACGGACATGGACGAAATAAAAGAAGACTTCAGAGGCTTAATCGGGTGAACACAAACTCAAAAAGAAGCGGCCAAATGCGCCCTTTGTTTCTGGGCCCATCCTACCTCCTACAAAGGTTACCCGGCCTACAAGAAAACCAAGGCAAGCATGACTCTAAAAGCACCGCGCCCAGTTCAGCTTCGCCGTTATGCGGAAGAAGTTATGCCAAAATAGGCGAAGTCGGCCTCATCTGTCGGCCAACCGACACCACCAGAGATGAATCAGGTTGATCAGAGACCCATATCAGAGACCGACAGGTTCTACCTCACCCTAAGCCGATGCAGTGCTCTTGGATTGCCTCGACCCCAAGTTCATAATTGGTGGGGATTTTAATGCCAAACACTCCTGGTGGGGCTCTAGGATCAGGCACCGAAAAGGGTAGGTACTACACAGGCAAATCCCATGACTTTGAGCAGCCATGCGACCGGCACACACTTACTGGCCACGGATCCCTATAAAATTCATGATGCTCTGGATATCGCCATCTCTAGATGCTTGGATTCTGCAGGATTTCAGGCCAGAGAAGTAGAGGACCTTCTTTTCAACCACAGCGCTTTTGCCGACTCGCATGCTCAGATCAGCCCACAAAAAGTTAATTCATAAAACAACTTATATCGGCATGTACCAATCCTGTCAGGACCTATACCCCACAACATCGAAAAAAAATACATAAGTACATGAGAGTAAGTTAAAGCAGAAGGAAAGTTGTGAACTGACTTTATCTCAGTAGGGAGTAACCTGCAAGGAGGTGTATGCAAGAATTGGAGTTGGCAAAAGCTTAAGTACTCAAAGGAAATATTATAGTATTTCTTAATTGTAAAAAACGGTTTCCTGTAAAGTTTCCTTTTTGTCGGTTACGGTCATTTAGTAAAAACTTAATTTCGCTATTACAGATTCTTCTTACGCTTGTTGTTTTTAATTTTCAGAAATATTTATACAAGTATTTAATATTGTCATTGTCAACTTTAGAGGCGTAAATGATCCCAAACACGGTTAATGGGGGAATTAAATCGTCCTGGTCTTGGCTTTATTTGGAAGTTCAATTGGTACCATTCGAAGCAAAATGCTTCAGCCCTAAGAAATTCAAGCTTGTTTACGGGAAATGCAATTGATTCCAAGAAAATAACAGCCTTGTCTATGTATTGTATCAAAGGAGTTCGTGTGCGGGTGAGAATGCGCAACTTAACTGAAAAGAAAAAAATAATTTTTATTATTTTTGTTAATAAAGCTACCATCTGCCCGCTCTCTGAAGGACCGCAAAGAATTTTAATATAGTATTTCTAAATGTAGGTACCGAGAATCTATACCCTTTCCCTATCACCTTTCTACGCAAAAAATATCCCAGTCGGACCTGAAAGTCGGACAATATCCAGTCTCCTTATCTCAGTACGACAGTGCCTACCCATATTTAGACATCCCGGTTCTCATTTACACATGCGTGGCCGCGGTAATTTTATAGTTTATGTGGCTGGACACTTAGACAAGAGACTGGAGCTAACGACACACCTAATCGACCCATGTAGGCAGAAAAGCGCACAGTAGGGTTTTTTTATTTGGTGTTTTTTTTTGCTTTGTACAATGTAAAAAAAAATTTAAAACAACATTTAGCTATTTTTGTATTTATTATAACATAACATCATAAAAGATAAAAAAATCAGTTCTTGCATGACAAGTGCATATGTCTTGTCTCCTTTCTATATTATGCGTGTATCTTTTTTAAATTCCCTCTGGGATCTGTCCTTTGCCTTTATTTATTCTACAGACTAAAATGAATTACATTAAAAATAGCATCTGAAAAACTCATAAAATTACCAATCATAGCACTGCATAAATTTCATCACGTGTTGACACTTTAACTTTCACTCGAAGCTATCGTTTGCCGATATTGGCACAAATAGGGCTGCGAAGGATCGGTCCCTCATTTCCAACCCTTTAATTTAATGGCACATTTTTTAATACAAAATATTACATAATGCACTAAACAAAATTATTAATTAATAATAAATAGTATTATTAATAGTAATTTATTTTAAAATTTATTTAAGTTCTTTATAATAATGATAAAATCGATAAAAAAAAATAAATTAAATAACGCTTTTTACAATATTATTTCATAAGAGAATATCTAAGCAGATAAAACCGATTAAAATATTTCATGCATAATTTTTTGTCAAGACAAAAATCTTTTTTGAAATCTTCTTGAAAGAATTAGCTACATCAGCAGACAAGTATATTCTCCGGGCCCTTGCCAAAGTGATTGCAGTCCCTTAAAGTCCGACTGGGATGTAGTATTATGATACAGCTTATATTTTATTAATTTTAATACATTTTTAACGTTATTTAACACAAAATAAACCCGAACTTATTGAGTGGTTTGTAAGACCCCAAATAGCGGCAGGTGCTTAACAGTTACAAGTGCTTACTTACCATCGTACAGTTCTGTCATATCATTGTAGGTACAGCCATAGGTAATAGTTACATGATCGTAATCCGTGTACAATATTTTTTTTTTCAAATACGCTAATAAAGTTATAAGTCAAACAAAGCAAAAGGTATTCAGCCATATACATATGCGTACAAAGCAGTGGTCGGCACCGAATATATTTAAATATATACAACACATAATTGTAAGTTACAAAATGACAAAAGTTGTCAGCGTTGGTGATTTTTAGTTTAAGTATATGTGTGCCGGCAGAGCCTGAGCAGAGAAATTCCCAGATTCTCGAGTCGGGGTAGTGCCGCCCACTGGTACAAATGTAGATTGTGTATAACTTATATACCATTATTCATAACATTATAGGAGGCACAGCGTCGTTGGTAAACTGGCAAGCTCAATGGAGTTGTGGCATATGCAAACCAATACCCAAGTAGCTAAACAAGCAATAATCGCAATCAAATTTTTAAAACAAAAAGTATTTTACTTTCTAACATTTTTTTTATTATAAGTACCTTAGATTTATCAACCCTCTTTAATGACTTAACTTTCGGGCATTTTTTCACCTCAAATTCTTTGAGTATTGGTTTTTTGGTGCTCACGCCAAATGATTTTATTTGTATCGTTTTATTGGTTTTCAAGGCTTTATCCTCGGTAATTAAAACCATAAAAAAAAAAGAAACTATAAAGAAAAGACTAAAGGTTGCATAGAAATGTTTTCTTAACTTTGTTTTAAAAAGTATTTTGTACCCAATATTTCTGTGCATTTTGCATTTACTGGCGAGGTGTAAAGGATGAGGTTCTGAATTTCTGTAATATTTGCGGCAAAATGAATTCGATGTGGGTTTCAAACTGTGAACATTAATTTGTTCCATTATTACCGAACCTTATGCGGAAGTAAGGTACGAGTAACGCCCAAAAGGTGGGAGTGGTTGTCAAGTTTAAATGTGTCACATCACTTTGGCTATTTTGGAAATTGGTACAAATAAAATAAATAACGCTATTTACAATATTATTTCATGAAAAAATATCTTAGCAGATAAAACCGATTAAAATATTTCATTAATAATTTTTTGTAAAGACAAAAATCTTGTTTGTGAAAAAATTGTCATTTCTAATAACGTTTTTCCTCTTGAAACAATTAGCTACATCAGCAGACAAGTCTGGGATGTAGAATCATGATACAGCCTATATTTTATTAATTTTAATACATTTTTAACGTTATTTAACACAAAATAACTCGAACTTATTGAGTGGTTTGTAAGACCCCAAATAGCGGCAGGTGCTTAACAGTTACAAGTGCTTACTTACCATCGTACAGTTCTGTCATATTGTAGGTTCAGCCATAGGTAATAGTTACATGATCGTAATCAGTGTACAATATTTTTTTTTTTCAAATACGCTAATAAAGTTATAAGTCAAACAAAGCAAAAGGTATTCAGCCAGCTACATATGCGTACAAAACAGTGGTCGGCACCGAATATATTTTAATATATACAACGCATAATTGTAAGTTACAAAATGACAAAAGTTGTCAGCGTTGGTGATTTTTCGTTTAAGTATATGTGTGCCGGCACAGCGGCTGAGCAGAGAAATTCCCAGATTCTTTAGTCGGGGCAGTGCCGCCCACTGGTACAAATGTTGATTGATATAGCTTATATACCATTATTCATTACATTATAGGAGGCACAGCGTCGTGGGACAAAAGGTGGGAGTGGTTGTCAAGTTTAAATGGTACATTAAAGTTCAACTAGCTTCCAAATAAAAAAAAAAAAACTCTTCAAGTAAAAAACGTAAAGCTCGCGGATGTAACAGAAAAAATATATATCAAAAAAGAATAAAATATTGCCTGTGCCAGAAAATCATCTGATTTCTTCCATATTTTTTAGAAACACTGATAAATATTTTAAAATATATTTCATGAGAAACCCAAGTAAAAGCCTACTGTAGGATTGTCCCAAGCGTTCGGATTAATCGTCATTATTCGAATGATTTTAGGTTTCCAGACTAGCTAGCTGTTGGCGCAGCGGTAGAGCGGCCGTTTTTATATATAAGAATAAGAAGAACGGGCAGAGAAAGAGTAATGCATGCACATTTGTATATAAGTGGTCAGCGTGGGAACCAGGCTGACTCGTCTCTAAGCGGTGAATGCTAAGAGTGCATATCATATTACGTTTGCACTTGGCACCTTTTTTCTCAGAGTGATAAAGGCAATGCCCTTTGAGCATTATTGGCATAACAACAAGTGTTGTGACTCCGGCTAACAAAGTGTTGCCGCTAAATATTTATGTTGTGTAATAAGAGCGCATGTATGCATACACTACATCTCCCTCCTTTTGAAAAATAACGTATTTTCATGAAGTTATTTTAACTCTTAATAATATTTGTTATTATTATTATTATTATTATTATTATTATTATTTTTTTTTATATTTTTATTTTTTTTTTATATATTTAAGATAATGATAAAGAAAATGAAATGATAAAAAACATTTATATATCAAAAATATTTATATATGTATGTATGTTATTATCTATGTTCATCTATGATTATCTAAATGTAACTATGAAATAAGAACTTTTAGTCTATCTTTATGAACTAGTCATTAAAATATTATTTCTATCCTCTATTTCCGTTACTTTATACGGACCTGTATAATCTAACTTATGGCCTGTTTCATTTCATAATAATACTTTATCTCCTACTGATATATCTACATTGTTTACTTTCTGATCATATAGTACTTTGTTTTTATTCTTATGCTCTTCTATCATTATTCTAGCTCTTTTATATGCTACTTCTAATTAATTAGATTAGATTAATTGTAATTGGGCACACGAATTGTGATCCAAAGCTTATACGAATTTTCCTTCGCGGTCATTCCGATCAGCAAATTCAACAGAAGAGGAGAAGAAATACTGCGGTAGGATATTAAAATTAAGTTAATCAGCCAATTAGTTTTATCAACCGATATATTAGATCGTATGTTTTCATTAAAAGTTCTATGACTTCTTACTATTGTTCCAACTGTCTGGTGGTGGTGTGCTGTAGATGTAATATTTTTAATATTTAAATATTTGCACAAATTGTCTATAATTGAATTCTTGTTTTCTGTTCCCATGTCCGTAATGAACGTCTTCATTGGACCGTAGTTCAGGATAAAGGATTCAAATATTGCCTCAGCGACGGTATTAGCATGCACAGGCATGGCAACTAAACTTGGATTGATCATTGAGAAGAGGTATATTAAAGGTCTATGGTCTTTTTTATTAAGAAATTTTTTCCATATATATATATGGTCTAAAATGTAATATTACCCAGTGTATTGCAGCCAACTCCTGTTCAGAAGTACACTTATTACTTTCTCCCCTAGTGAAAGATCTAGATGCATAAGCAATGGGAAGTCGAAGTCCATCATGGTTTTGAGTTAGAACCGCTCCACATGCTTGTTTGCTTGCATCCGTAATTATACAAAATTCTTTATTAAAATCGGGGTATTGTAACAATGTTGGTTCCATTAGTTTGGTTTTTAAATATTGAAATGCGTTTTGGCATTCAACTGTCTATTTATGTGACGGGAATATTCGGCGAAGTTTTCAATGAATCGTCTATAATAATTGCAAAAAGCTACAAAACTTTTAGCGCTGTCCGCATAGTGTGGTACTGGGTAATTCATGATGACGTCATATTTCTTGTCATCTGAAAGTATTCCTATATCTGTACATCTGTAAAAAATTTGCAAAAAAGGTACAAAACGTTTAGTGCTGACCGCATAGTGTGGTACTGGGTAATTCATTATTACGTCATATTTCTTGTCATCTGGAAGTATTCCTATATCTGTACACTTATGACCGAGAATAGTCACCTCATGCATAAAAAATGAACATTTTTCTGGATGTAATTTTAGATTGCATTTGAAATTTGAGAAATGCAGTCTCAAAAAAACATCTGTTAAGTTTTAAGCATATGTTTTTCGGAACAACGTATAACTATTAAGTCATCCATATAAAGGAATGCCTGTGAAGGTTCTAATCCAGAGAATGCAATAGTTATAATCCTCATGAAACGATAAAAGCCATTGCTCGTTGAAAATGACTTTATATAAGGTTGGCAAAAAAGTCTTGCGGTATTTTTATTGAGATTTCAATTGTTCATAAAATTGATTATAATAATCCGATATAAGTCAAATATATAATATCAAATTATATCACGTGAACTTTTTTCGAGTTTAATTTGGTGGAAGCCTGACATAAGGTCAAGACACGAAAAATATTTAGTTGATGTAAAGTTGATGTAAAATGTCATCATAAGGTCATAATGGGCTATTATATTCAGATACAGAAGGTTCGACTATTCCGTCGGTGATCAATTTTCGACTTGCTTCTCTATCTCGTTCACCTGACTGTGTGGGTTTCATCATCCTTTAATCTCCGTTTTTGTTTGTAGAAATAATTTGTACTGATTGGTTCTGTTTCCAATCCGAATACATCACTGTATTTGGTGCATGAATTGTGAAGGAACATTCTTTGAGAGTTGAGATAATACAGACTTTTCTCTATTTCCATTATTCGTTTTGAGTACTTCGTAGTTTAAAAGTGAATTATATGCCAAGTTACTTGTACTGACTACTTGATCTCTATTTGTAGTATTAAGTAGTCTTATGAATGCATTTTTTATTGTTGATATGGTACTAGCTATGTAAATACCAAGTTTAATTTCTTGGTTTGGAATCAATACACTAACTTCTTGTAAATTTAATTGAATTTTCCGAATAACTTGGGATCTTGCTGGCAGAAGTATTGAATTATTGCCAGAACTGAATGTTATTGGCACATAAATTGGAAATTTAGAGTTATCGGGTCTGGTTATAATCCAATCTTCAGATGGCTGGAGTCCAATTGACAGTTTTTTTTTTTTTTTTTTTTTTTTTTTTTTTTTTGAAGTCGATTCCTAATATGCCATTGCATGGAATAGCAAAATGTAAATCCACGATATGAAAGTCGTGTGGTATTATATATTTACTTGCCTGTATCTCAATAGAGGTTAACCCTTTGGATTTGGTAACCTCCTCACTGATTCCTTTTATATTTATTATAGACATCAGAATTTTCTTTGACTATTGAAATGTCTGCACCTGTGTCTACTAAAAACACCAATTCTTTTCCTGTGACACGTTAGAAAAATTAACGAATATGTTCTGACTGAGATTAATTGCATGAACCATTTTTCTACTGTTGAGTACTTAAAGAGTCTTGAGAGTTTCCCGATATATTTTGGGTTACTCCTACATTGTTATGTGTATTGTGGTCTCGATTTAGTTAGTGGTTATAATTATTATTACAACCACGAATGTTACCTCTGAAATTTCCACGTCCACGGTTTCCACTACGCTGTGAATAATTTTTATAATAAAGGACAGTATTTGGCTGTCCAGTTGCTTCCGTGCAACTATTTACGAACTTGGATATGGTACGAGCTTGCATGATAAGTTTTACTTTAACAATTGCGCATTCCTTGTCATTGCCTTAATTGCAGACTGTGTAGAATAACTTCCGGCTAACTCAAGGGTGAGGCCGTTAGTTATGTACGCACTTTCTAAAGCTTTTGTCATCTGCTCAACCTCTGATGTATACTGGTTAGCAGTTTTTTTGCGTTGCTGTAGATTCACCAATTTAGCTGATAATACTTCTACAGTTTGACCTTGCTTTTTAATCCAGAAATTACTTCTGATATGGTTGTTTCATTTCCGACTATGTTTCTAGCGACACCTTTCAGCTTTGTTTTTATTATTATAATAGCTAATTGTTCGTGTTCGCCTTTTATTGATTTTTTAATTTCCAATGCATCGAGAAAACTTGTTAAGTTTTCTGCTTTACCATCAAATACTGGAATAATCTTTGAGGCAGTGTTGATAAAATTAGTATTTGACTGTGCCATTGTAATACATTTTTGTTCAACTATGCTCGAGCTAGTATCCGAATCTGTAAAATCGTCCAAATCATATTTATATATATATTTCTTATTTATATATATTTCTATTTATATATAATATTTCTTGCTCTTCCAAATCCTTTTACTCAATATTAATAACTTCTTTTGATTCTGGTCCTTCACCAGTTTCAATTATTACTGACTTATTAAGTATATTAGGTATTGATATATCTAGCTTGGACATTTCTCTAATGGCTGTTAGATTGGATGATCTTGATTAAACTTATCTCTGTGTTTATATATTAGTATTCGTGCTTCATTAAAGCATTTAACTAATATTTCTACATGTTTCCTAACTGTGGTTTACTGTATCGGTCTATTTTGGATTAGTGACTTATACGATTTGTCAAGTTCTACTTTTCAAACAGTTAAATGTATCTAGGCTTTCGGGCATTGTATACACTAACAGAGGTTGTAGATACTAACTGTTGAACTCTTCTGCTATATTATGGGTCCCTTACATATGTTTCGCTTATGTCTTTGTGTATCCCTACTTAAATATACATGTATATATTTCGCGGCTCCCACTGCCTACGTACAGCCCACCTCCCGCCCAACCGACCGAGGGGCGATGCCGTTTATCGTACGGCTCGAAACGCGGGGATAGATCTGAGACGAGGAATAAGTATTTTAAAAAGGTTACGAGGAAGAGATACATTGTTGCTCTCGTAAGTAGGAAAGAATAGAGGATTTCATGCAAGAGTTCTGTGAAATGATTTGATATAGGTTATTGTAGTCAGAACATAATACCCTGAAAGGGTCATGCTGGGCATATGTTGACCTACAAAAGTTAGGAAATAAAGGGAGGAAAGCTCGAGACGCTCTAAAAGGAACGTTAAATTTTAACAGACTTAAAAGGTTCTGGCTTTCGATTTTACCATTAATAAGGCTATGAAAACTAGTAGATTAGTAGATGTGGTAAGTTTATTAAAAGTAGTCTGTTATGATAAGACGAGAGTTGGATTCTTCTGTACTGATTCAATACGGTCTTGATGAACCCCATATTGGGGACTCCAGACACATGAATCGTATTCGTAGAATCAGACGAACTAAAGATATGTAAAGAGTTTTGGTTGTATAAGGGTCATTAAATTCCTTTGACCATCTTTTAATGAAACCAAGCACACGCTTGGCTTTATTAACCATTGCCGATATATGGTCGGAAAAATTAAGCTTGGTTTAATAGGACACCTAGGTCGTTAACCTGAGTTGATCTTTCTAGGGCGGTCTCATAGAGGAAATAAGCTGTCTGGATGGGGCTTAAGCGATAGAATGACATAAGTTTGCATTTTGACCCATTAAGTTTTAAGTCATTAGCAGAACACCAATTTTGGGCAGAGAGAGATTTATACTGAGGACACAGCTTAACGTCATCTGCGTACATAAGTACACGAGAGTTCGGTAAAACAAAAGGCAAGTCATTTATAAAAATGGTAAAAAGTAACGCCCCGAGATGACTTCCTTGAGGGACTCCAGATGTAGCTCGGACTAGGCAGGAGAATACATCATTAAAAGGACGCGTTGGGTTCTTCCAGAAAGATAACTGGAAATCCACGTAAGATGGTTAGTAGGAAATCCCAAAAGATCGAGTTTTGTCAAAAGGAGTGAGTGGTTTACAGAGTCAAATACTTTACTAAAGTGTAGATGACATCTGTTTGAAGTCCATTTTGGAAGCCATCAATTACAAATGATGTCAGCTCCAACCACTTGGTGGTGGTGGAGCGACGCCTAATAAAACCATGCTGGCATGGAGAAGTGATTGAACTACAGAAGTGTTGCAGATGAGGAGTAATAATTTTTTCAAATAGCTTTGGAATTGCTGACAATTTAGAGATGCCTCTATAATTGGTGGCATCAGATATTTTTCCTTTTTTATGCCGGGAAATTATAAAGGATTCCTTCCACATAGGGGGAATATCGACGTTTCCAGAGACAAGGTGAAAAGCTTTGAAAGATGTTTGCACAATGACTCAGCGCAATTCTTTAGCACACAGCCTGGTACTCAATCGGGACCTGGTGAAAGTACCGGTTTAACCTTTAAAAGATCCGATAACAAACTACGCTCGGAGAGAGATGGACCAAAAATAAGATTGGCTGAATGAATTTTATATATGTAGGGCTGATCAGAAATAGTACAAGGTGAATACGTTGTTTGAAAACATTTTGCGAATAGATCTGCAATAGATCCGTATTTGCAGAAGAATTTTTAAACGAGGGCAAGGAAGGAGAAGATACATGTTTCCGCTTTGTGCTTACAAAATTGTAAAACTGCTTCGGATCCTGAGTGAACTGTACCCGACAACGGCGAATATAATCTCTATAACATTCAGCAGTGAAGTTCGAACGAGCTACTAAGTACCTTGAAAAAGTTAGATTGTAGCCGGTTCTTTTATATTTGTTTAAGAGTCTATTTTTGATATTTTTAAGATTATTGAGGCTCCTTGTAAACCAAGGGGGGTTGTCTTTAACGGACGGATACTTCCATGGCACACAGATTCAAAACAACTATTCAAACTCCTATAAAAATATTCTAAGGCGATATTTATATCGTTGCATGCCAAAAGATCAGACCAATCAAAGGAAAAAATTAAGTTATTGAGCTTTTTAAAGTCAGCCTTACTAAAGCAGCGAATTCTATTAGCAATGGCAATGGCAATGGTTTCGATTGAAACCTCAAGCGTAGGATGATATGGATCTTCTGGCGTCACCAAAGGCAGGGCTCTGAAAAGGGTAATTCCATCTGGATCAGACACAAAACATACATAAGTCTAGAAGCCGACCTAAAGAATTTCTGACATGGTTTATTTGACTTAAAAACATGCAAACATGCCTGCAGTAAAATCATGGCGAGAAGAAAGTGATAAAGCTGTAACGTTATCGATATTTAACCAAGTGAGTTCTGGTATATTAAAGTCACCCAGAACCACCAGCTGGTCGCTATCGGACATAAGATTGAAAACCGACTGGATAGCAGAAAAATGATGACAGTAAGTAGGCGGTTCGGATGAAGGCGGTATGTATGAACAGGTAATAAACAGCGATTGATTGGACAAAGTGATCTTAACGCAAAAAAATTCTAAATTACCAAACTATTGCAACTTGACCGCTTCAGAATGGAAAGAGGAGTCTACTGAGATTAGTACTCCTCCGCCTCTTTGCAGAGGTCGGTCGCGTCTGAAAGTGGTGTACCTGTCTGGGAAAACTTCGGAGCTAAGGATCTCCGGCTTTAACCAGGTTTCACTAAAGACAATAACCTGAGATGCAAAGGAAAAGCAATCGGAGTATAGCCTAGGGAGCTTACTACGAAGGACCCTAGTATTCTGATAGGTAAGAGTAATGGAGTTTGTTAGTTTTTTAAAATAGAAGTTGGCTGGTCAGTTGGTGTGGCTTTGGGGAGTTTGACTCCCACAGGCCTGGTATTTTTTTTTTACGTTTCTCGGCTGATGCTCTTGAACGAATATGTAGTCTGGCCAGAAGCCAGGCAAACACACCGTCTCAAACATCGACAAAGGCACACATATCTTAAAAAATGATGTGCGCCTCGAGAGTGCAAATTTAAATTTGGAGATGTCCTCCACCTTAATTTCGGCTTTTGTTTTGGCTTTGATATAAGTCGAGATATCGATCTCTGAGGTATCAGGGGCAAGCCGTGAAACAAATATTTGTTTCGTTGGAGGAACAACCTTTAGGGGCTTTGGTCTCGCATCGTGTAGGACTGCAATACCAGTCGGTACCGGGGTCCGGACCTAATGTTCCCACCTGAGATGCAAAGGAAAAGCAATCAGAGTATAGCCTAGGGAGCTTACTACGAAGGACCCTAGTATTCTGATAGGTAAGAGTAATGGAGTTTGTTAGTTTTTATACCCTTGCAGAGGGTATTATAATTTTGGTCAGAAGTGTGCAACGCAGTGAAGGAGACATCCAGGACCCCATAAAGTATATATATTCTGGATCAGGATCACCTCCTGAGTCGATATAAGCATGTCCGTCTGTCCGTCTGTCCGTCTGTCTGTTTCTACGCAAACTAGTCTCTCAGTTTTTGAGCTATCGTCTTGAAACTTTGCACACACCCTTCTTTCCTTTGCACGCAGTATATAAGTCGGAACGGCCGGGATCGGCCGACTATATCCTATAGCTGCCATATATCTGATTGATCGGAAATGCTGTAACTTCCACGTTTTTGAAGATAGAAACTTGAAATTTGCACAGATTGACTATAAGGGGAATTTAGGCCGATCTGGAAAATTTCATACGGATCGGCCGACTATATCCTATAGCTGCTATATGATTGATCGGAAATGCTATAACTTCCACGTTTTTGAAGATAGAAACTTGAAATTTGCACAGATTCCTTTTTATGGGAATTTAAGCCGATCTGGAAAATATCATACGGATCGGTCGACTATATCCTATAGCTTCTATATAACTGATTGATCGGAAATGCTATAACTTCCATGTTATTGAAGATAGAAGATTGAAATTTGCACAGGTTTACTATAAGGTGAATTTAGGCCGATTTGAAAAATTTCATACGGATCGGCCGACTATATCTTATAGCTCCTATATAACTGATTGATCGGAAATGCTATAACTTCCATGTTATTGAAGATAGAAACTTGAAATTTGCACAAATCCCCTTTTATGGGAATTTAAGCCGATCTAAAAAATTTCATCGGCCGACTATATCCTATAGCTTCTATATAACTGAACGATCGGAAATGCCACAACTTTCGTGTTTTTGGGTGTAGAAGCGTCGGACTTCTTTTAAAATCCATTTTATACGAATCTAAGGTTGTTATGAATGTTTTTGTAAAGATCGGCCAACTATATCCGATATTTACTATATCTTAAGTCAATAGAAGCCGCTATTTAACTGCAAGGGTATATAAGCTTCGGCTCCGTCCGAAGTTAGCTTTCCATTCTCGTTTAAAATAGAAGTTGGCTGGTCAGTTGGTGTGGCTTTGGGGAGTTTGACTCCCACAGGCCTGGTATTTTTTTTTTACGTTTCTCGGCTGATGCTCTTGAACGAATATGTAGTCTGGCCAGAAGCCAGGCAAACACACCGTCTCAAACATCGACAAAGGCACACATATCTTAAAGGATGATGTGCGCCTCGAGAGTGCAAATTTAAATTTGGAGATGTCCTCCACCTTAATTTCGGCTTTTGTTTTGGCTTTGATATAAGTCGAGATATCGATCTCTGAGGTATCAGGGGCAAGCCGTGAAACAAATATTTGTTTCGTTGGAGGAACAACCTTTAGGGGCTTTGGTCTCGCATCGTGTAGGACTGCAATACCAGTCGGTACCGGGGTCCGGACCTAATGTTCCCACCTGAGATGCAAAGGAAAAGCAATCAGAGTATAGCCTAGGGAGCTTACTACGAAGGACCCTAGTATTCTGATAGGTAAGAGTAATGGAGTTTGTTAGTTTTTTAAAATAGAAGTTGGCTGGTCAGTTGGTGTGGCTTTGGGGAGTTTGACTCCCACAGGCCTGGTATTTTTTTTTTACGTTTCTCGGCTGATGCTCTTGAACGAATATGTAGTCTGGCCAGAAGCCAGGCAAACACACCGTCTCAAACATCGACAAAGGCACACATATCTTAAAGGATGATGTGCGCCTCGAGAGTGCAAATTTAAATTTGGAGATGTCCTCCACCTTAATTTCGGCTTTTGTTTTGACTTTGATATAAGTCGAGATATCGATCTCTGAGGTATCAGGGGCAAGCCGTGAAACAAATATTTGTTTCGTTGGAGGAACAACCTTTAGGGGCTTTGGTCTCGCATCGTGTAGGACTGCAATACCAGTCGGTACCGGGGTCCGGACCTAATGTTCCCAGTAGGTTTTACAGGGGTATCATCAATTGGGGCTGTGGCGTCACTGGTAGTGATGCCATAGGGGACAAATCAGAAAATTGGACTCGATCACTGACGCATTCGGTATCCGAATTTTTATCAGTCCTTACTCTTGGAGTTGTCAGGGTGATCAGGGGTTGAGTCATAGTCGGTGCATGGTGCACACGGCTCCACTAGGGTGGATTTTTTGCGCTTCGGAGACTCTATTAGTAGCTGTAGGTTACTAAACTGAGAATCAAGGGCATTGAACTGATCGCTTATTTTGCAAAACCAGCTTTCAATTCGTTAAATCCATTCCTTGTGTGCCGCATGAACCCACTCATCTCGCTCTGCATGGCACGACAGTCACTGCAACAATAGTGCAAGCCAGAGCTCCGGGACACTCCGTCCGACACTGAGGCTGTGAAACCGGCACATTTGGCGTTTACCATGTTGTCACACAGCCAACAGGGGAGGCTTGGCTGGGATGAAGTTATTGGCTTATTGCAAGACAGACTATTTTAAATTCCATTTTTTATTATATTATTTATTTATTTTTTTTATTTCAATTTTTGTTATACCTTGAACCACTGTACCAAATGAAAAATTAGAACAAGATAACAACAGCTTGTACAATTTATAAAAAAGATTGGGGCACATTATGATAACAATAATTACTAGCATTACATTTACTAATTCCAAACTAATTCGCCCCTGATACCTCAGATATCGATATCTCGGCTTATATCAAAGCCAAAACAAAAGCCGAAATTAAGGTAGAGGACATCTCCAAATTTAAATTTACACTCTCGAGGCGCACATCATCCTTTAGGATATGTGTGCCTTTGTCGATGTTTGAGACGGTGTGTTTGCCTGGCTTCTGGCCAGACTACATATTCGTTCGTCATCAGCCGAGAAACGTAAAAAAAAAAATACCAGGCCTGTGGGAGTCAAACTCCCCAAAGCCACACCAACTGACCAGCCAACTTCTATTTTAAAAAACTAACAAACTCCATTACTCTTACCTATCAGAATACTAGGGTCCTTCGTAGTAAGCTCCCTAGGCTATACTCTGATTGCTTTTCCTTTGCATCTCAGGTTATTGTCTTTAGTGAAACCTGGTTAAAGCCGGAGATCCTTAGCTCCGAAGTTTTCCC
Source organism: Drosophila varians (assembly GCA_018150405.1). Classification (NCBI taxonomy): domain Eukaryota; kingdom Metazoa; phylum Arthropoda; class Insecta; order Diptera; family Drosophilidae; genus Drosophila; species Drosophila varians. The sequence continues at coordinate 21,238,676 of JAECWK010000125.1, forward strand.
AGACAGGTACACCACTTTCAGACGCGACCGACCTCTGCAAAGAGGCGGAGGAGTACTAATCTCAGTAGACTCCTCTTTCCATTCTGAAGCGGTCAAGTTGCAATAGTTTGGTAATTTAGAATTTTTTTGCGTTAAGATCACTTTGTCCAATCAATCGCTGTTTATTACCTGTTCATACATACCGCCTTCATCCGAACCGCCTACGTACTGTCATCATTTTTCTGCTATCCAGTCGGTTTTCAATCTTTTGTCCGATAGCGACCAGCTGGTGGTTTTGGGTGACTTTAATATACCAGAACTCACTTGGTCAAATATCGATAACGTTACAGCTTTATCACTTTCTTCACACCATGATTTTACTGCGGGCATGTTTGACATGTCTTTAGGTCAAATAACCATGTCAGAAATTCTTTAGGTCGGCTTCTAGACTTATGTTTTGTGTCTGATCCAGATGGAATCACCCTTTCCAGAGCCCTGCCTTTGGTGACGCCAGAAGATCCATATCATCCTACGCTTGAGGTTTCAATCGAAACCATTGCCTTAGTTAAACCTCATAGCGTCGGTAATAGATTTCGCTGCTTTAATAGGGCTGACTTTAAAAAGCAGAATAACTTAATTCTTTCCTTTGATTGGTCTGATCTTTTGGCATGCAATGATATAAATATCGTCTTAGAATATTTTTATAGGAGTTTGAATAGTTGTTTTTTGCCATGGAAGTTAGACAACCCCCTTGGTTTACAAGGAGCCTAAATAATCTTAAACATATCAAAAATAGACTTTTAAATAAATATAAAAGAACCGGCTGCAATCTAACTTTTTCAAGGTACTTAGTATCTCGGACGAACTTTACCATGCATAACGCTGAACGCAGGACCCGAAGCAGTTTTATAATTTCGTAAACACAAAGCGGAAACATGTATCTTCTCCTTCCTTGCTCTCGTTTGAAAATTCTTTTGCGAATACAGATCTATTGCAGATCTATTCGCAAATTTTTTTCAAACAACGTATTCACCTTGTAGTATTTCTGATCAGCCCTACACATATGAAATTCATTCAGAGAATCTTATTTTTGTTCCATTTATCTCCGAGCGCAGTTTGTTATCGGATCTTTTAACCGGTAAGGTTAAACCGGTACTTTCACCAGGTCCCGATGGAGTACCAGGCTGTGTGCTAAAGAATTGCGCTGAGTCATTGTGCAAACCTCTTTCAAAGCTTTTCACCTTACCTCAAGATCTTATCAAGACCGTATTGAATCAGTACAGAAGAACTTTTTCCTTTTGCTCTTAGGGGTTTTAAACTTAAACAAGTATTCATCTCCCGTCTTATCATAGCAGACTACTTTTAATAAACTTACCATCCCTACTAAACCGTAGGACTGCTGGGTGTAGTTTTCATCAATAACCTTATTAATGGTGAAATCGACAGGCAGAACCTTTTAAGTCTGTTAAAATTTAACGTTTCTTTTAGGGCCTCTCGAACTTTCCTCTCCTTATTTTTAAACTTTTGTAGGTCAACAAATGCCCAGCATGACCCATTCAGGGTACTATGTTCTCACTACAATAACCTCTATCAAATCATTTCACAGAACTCTTGCATGAAATCCTCTATTCTTTCCTACTTCAGAGAGCAACAATGTAACTCTTCCTCGTAACTTTTTTAAAATACTTATTCCTTGTCTCGGATTTATCCCCGCGATAACGATAAACGGCAGCGCCCCTCGTTCGGTTGGGCGGGATGTGTGCTGTACGTATGCAGTGGGAGCCGTGAAAAAAAAAAAAAACATTATTTGGTTCAACTTAATTTATCTGGTCTTTGGCTTCGTGCATGCGAAATTGCATGTCACAGAGTATGAAGGTCCAGGGCTGTCGGTCGGGCAAACTTCTGGTCGTTTCGGCATTGACTTGGGAGTATTTGGTTTTTTTTTATCAGTTTTTGTCCTAAAAGTTTTATTTCATTTGCTGAGCGAGTTGTGACTTGTGGTACTCTATTTTAGAGGGTTTCTCTTAAAAATTCAGGCTCATTATATAGGTTTTAAGCCATCGTCCATGTGGGCGGTGTTGGCAGTGCATATAGCAGCCATCTTATGTGCGCTATTCTTTTATTATTTTTTTTTACCTCTTATTTTTTTGACCTTCACGTACCATTACTCACACTCTACTCACTCTTTTTTTTTTTTTTGTATAACCTGTTTTTGATCCGCTCATCCTTGTGACACTTTTCTCGGTCGCTATGTAGGATTGTCCCAATCAGGTTGAATTATTTAGACCCTTTGTAGCGTTCGGGTTGATCGTCTTTATTCAAATGTTTTTAGAATTCTAGACTAAGGCTAGCTAGCTGTCGGCGCAGCGGCAGAGGAGCCGTTTTTATAAGAATAATAAGAATATGTAGAACGGGCAGAGAAATAGTTATGCATGCACATTTGTATATATGCTGACTCGTCTCTAAGAGGTGAATGCTAAGAGTGCATATCATATAACGTTTGCACTTGGCACCTTTTTTCTCAGAGTGTTAAAGGCAATGCCCTTTGCGCATTATTGGCATAACAACAAAGTGTTGTGACTCCGGCTAACAAAGTGTTGCCGCTAAATATTTATGTTGTGTCATAAGAGCGCATATGTGCATACACTACACTACCAATCCTACGGTTTATAGACGAAATTAATTCAAATAAAAACCACTTAGACAAGTTAATTGTGCAAAATCCTAGAAAATATCTTTTTTGTCTATGTAACGAATTTATTGCAAAAACACTTAGTTTTTTATATAATAATTTTTAGCTTTGAATGTTACTAACACTACCAACCGAAAGTAAATTATTTTTCGCTAAAATAATAGAAAAGTAAGAACCCAGTTAAAAGTTTCGTCTTTTGTTCGATTGTGCTGATACATACTTTGGCCAACTATAGGCAGAAATTTGTTTGAGCGCCGTTAGATCGGTCCTGTAAACAACCCAGTCGAACCTGAAAACACTACAAGTTCGGTCTCTTCCAGTATCCTTGCCTCAGTAGGACAGCGCGAACCCGGTTCTCGGTAGACGGCATGGCGCGTGCCTCAGCCTCTGACATCAGAAGTGGGATCGGTGGGAGCGTGATAGTGAATCTCTGTAAGAAGCACAAAATCTGCGATTTATCGAAACAATGCAGCACCCTGCAAGTAAAAAATTGATCAGACTGCCAAAGTTTGATCCAAACGCGGCTGAAGCTGACGCCAGCTCGTGGTGCAAAACAGCCGATATTATTTTCACAGAGCCTCCCCTGCAGGGCTGTGCGCTAGTTATGTCGCTGAGCTCAGATCAGTTATGCTGGCATAACCTAGCCAAAATTTCAAGATTTTTCGATTCGACGACTCTGAGACGTCGGCCGCCACCTTGTTAAATATTCTCAACGGACGGCCGAAGACAGGCGAGTGCTTGTCAGCGTATGGTAGCCGATTAGTGACGTCATCGAGGACATAGCTGTTTCTTTAGTGCGGGCACATAGGTCGCAAATCGATACTAGATTGCAGCGTCTATTGTTCACCACCAATATATATATATATATATTTTTTTTTTTTGTTAGAATTTGAATATTTTATTATTTAACAAGTTTTCACATTATACAAAATTATGGTAGTTATACATCACAAAATTCGAATAGTTAATCATATTATAATATGCACATATATATTGGTTAACAATGAGTAGCAATGAGTAACTATATTAGGGTCCTCGTTGGAAGGATGGCACCTTTCAGGATGGCACCTTTCAGAATGGCACCTTTCATTCTTCTCTTCCTTGAAGAGTTTCTCAGCCTTTTTGCAAGAGGGTTGAGATCACTTTCGAAAGATCTCTGGTACATGCGCCAGGGGGCATTACACACTCTTCTTAGTATTTTGGCTTGCGCTACCTTTAATTTAATAAAATTGGTTTTAGCCGCAATAACATAAATTTGGACAGCATAGCTCCAGATCGAGCAAAGTATGGCTTTGTATATATGATCTTTGCTTTGCAGAGAGCTTATTGGCTGGTGCAAGTAGCCACGCCATTTTCCCAGCTTTTACCATCACCGTTTTCGTGACCATGGTGACGTGCATTATAAAGGTCAATCTTCTTTCCAGTACAACGCCAAGGTACTTTTGACTTCGCTTGTGCGTCAATATGGAGCCTGGTATAGTTACGTCTCCGCATGATGGTCTTGTGGCAAATGTCACGTTCGCACACTTGCTGCTGTTGATGCCTATGTTCCATTTCTGTGCCCAGAGCTCAGAGGAACTTACGTATTGCTGCAGTGCTTCAGTAGCAATGTCAATGCTTACGCTTCTTGTTAGCACTGCAGTATCGTCGGCTTACGTTGAACTCTGAAGCTGCTGTCTAGGAGAAAACTTCTGACGAGTTGGAACAACTGTGGATAAGGCTGGCTCTTAGTTTGAAAAGCAGACCGACATGCCACACTCTATCAAACGCCTGTTTGATGTCCATAAACACCGAAACTGCGTACATCCAGCGCTCTATGGCATCCAGGGCGAAGTTGACAACACGGTTGAGTTGTTCCGGAGTGCCGGGCCTTCTTCGGAAACCAAACTGCCACTTTGGAATTCGTCGTGCCACCGACTCTAGTTCCAGGATGCGGTTCAAAATAACCCTTTCTGTCATCTCCCCCAGTGCCGGAAGAAGACTGATTGGCCGATATCCATCAACATCAGTAGGCTGTTTCTCTGGCTTCGGTATCATTGTTATTATTCTTTCAGATGCTAGGGAAATGACACAGCCTGAGTATGCTGTTTAGAAATGGTACTATACATTTTTTTTTTCGCAGCGTCCACTGCATACGTACAGCCCACCTCTCGCCCAACCGACTGAGGGGCGCTGCCGTTTATCGTACGCCTCGAATCGCAAGGATAGATCTGAGACGAGGAATAAGTATTTTAAAAAGGTTACGAGAAAGAGTTACATTGTTGCTCTCTTAAGTAGGAAAGAATAGAGGATATTATGCAAGAGTTCTGTGAAATGATTTGATAGAGGTTATTGTAGTCAGAACATAATACCCTGGAAGGGTCATGCTGGCATATGTTTAGTACCGATGGTAAGTTTATTAAGAGTAGTCTGCTATGATAAGACGGAAGTTGGATACTTGCATCCCAGTTTAGACCCCTGAGCAAACAGGAGAAAGTTCTTCTGTACAGATTCAATACGGTCTTGATGAACCGCATATTGGGGACTCCAGACACATAAACCGTATTTAAGAATTGGACGAACTAAAGATATGTAAAGAGTTTTAGTTATATAAGGGTCATCAAATTCCTTTGACCATCTTTTAATGAAGACAAGCACACCCTTGTCTTTATTAACCATTGCCGATATATGGTCAGTAAATTTAAGCTTGAAGTCTAATGGGACACCTAGGTCATTAACCTGAGTTAATCTTTCTAGGGCGTCCCATAGAAAAAATAAGTTGCCTGGATGGGGCTTAAGCGATAGAATGACATAAGTTTGCATTTTGACCCATTGAGTTTTAAGTCATTAGCAGAACACCAATTTTGAAACGTGTCCAGATCGGACTGAAGTTTGTAACGGGCAGAGGAAGATTTATATTGAAGACACATCTTAACGTCATCTGCGTACATAGTACTCGAGAGTTCGATAAAGCAAAAGGCAAGTCATTTATAAAAATGGTAAAAAGTAAAGGCCCGAGATGACTTGCTTGAGGGACTCCAGATGTAGCTCGGACTAGGCAGGAGAATACATCATTAAAAAGGACACGTTGGGTTCTTCCAGAGAGATAACTGGAAATCCACGTAAGAAGGTTATCAGGAAATCACAAAATATCGAGTTTTCTCAAAAGGAGTGAGTCAGAGTCAAATGATTTACTAAAGTCAGTGTAGATGACATCTGTTTGAATGCCATTTTGGAAACCATCAATCACAAATGCAACGTCCTGTTATCTCAAAGATCCTCGCCGGGGATTTTTTGGCCTTTTGCGCTTTTATAAGAAGCTCTACTTCTTGCAGCGTAACAGGTCTTTCAGGCAACGTCATTTGGAACGGGGTCTCCAGTTGCAGCTCAACCGCCCTTCGTGTTACCTTAATAGTAAATATCATAAATCTATTTTGAAGGCTGTCTTCAAATAATTCACCCTTTTCTTGGCTAGAGGAGCACCATCCACCTCTTAATTGGGGCTTTTGTTATTGCCTGTCTCTTCAGGCGACTCGTAAGTCTCCATAGAAAGTAATTTGAGAATGCTTCCAAACTGGCTTCCTCTAGAATCCCGTCTATTTTGTCTTGCTTAGCTTTTGCTTTTTGGACACGATTGGACAGTCTTTTGTAGATTTGCTAGACCCGTATATCTCTCGTTCTTACGTATTCTTTTCGGACTCTTCTTTGCATGCCCAGGAGCTCGGCAACATTTGGGGGTAGCGTCGCTGGGCGATTCTGACTTTAAGAGCATGCGGTTGTTGGAGCCGAAAATGATGCAGTCAGGGCTATATTACGCATAAAAATAGAGACTGCATCGTCTATATCTTCTGGGCTGTTTATTTCCATGTTCAGGTTTATTCTGTTGTGTAGATCTGTTCCAAAGTCCTCTATTCTACAGCCATGTGGGAGAATATATTGCTTCCTCTGATTGACTTGTGTTGTTTGATGCAGGTCTGATATAACTGGCAGATGGTCCGAAGAAAGATCATGTGAAAGTTGGACAGATAACTTGTTGGACGCGATTCTATTATAGTAAGCTGTGTCTTGAGTAGTAGGTTGGGTCTCCTGTAGCAAGAATTTGGCATGTGCTGCTTGTTATGACGTCTCCTCCCTCGAGTGCATGATCTTATTCTGCCCCACCATTTATGTTTGGCATTGAAATCTCCGCCTTCAATGTACCTATTACCCAAGGTCGCAATCAGCTGGTCAAAGTCGGCCTTACTCCAAGGTTCATTGGGAGGAAGGTAAAGTGAGGAAACTTTGATGCATCCACTGTTCTTTGAGGTACCACTGTGTTGATTAGCGTAGTATTGATCGTACCCAGGCAGGTATATTTTTCGTCCAGGACGCATATGCGTTTCAACTACAAGCATTATGTCAATTTTGTTGGCACAAAGGAAAAGTCTAAGCTCTTCAGAATTGTTGATCAATCCTCGTGCGTTCCACAATCCGATTTTTAATCGTGTATTAATCATTTTGATACATCAGTTTCTATACCAGGTCACGAAATGCTTTGTTTGCTTATATTGTTTTCTGAATGAGTTTGATCATTTGATCCAATCTGGAGTTTATTTCGTGAACTGCATTTTCCAGAACGCTGAATCTGTCATTTTGTCTAGTATTTTCCTCATCCTTGCGAGATCGAGAGAATCCTGGTTTTACTGGTGCATAATCCTCACTCTTTGACTTTACCATATCAGCATGTGAGTATCCACTTGCTGTTAGCCCTTGTCTTTGCTTATTCCTGTTATGACTGCTCTGCAGTCCATTTACTAGTAGTCTTGCTGCAGGCTTAAGTTTTTTTTCAGATCAATTGTGACCTGACAATTCTTAAAGCTTGACATATGATCCTCACCACAGTTGGCACATATGTACTTCACGTTAAAGTTGGCTTCGCACACTTTGGAGATAGTTTCGTGATCGCCTGAGCATTTACCACAGGCTGGATTTTTGAGGCAGTAATTGCGTGTATGCTCGAACCCTTGGCAAGCATGTTGACAACAGCACGGAATGTACGGGAGTTTGCGGTCTGCGAGATTCCAAACTGGGACGTGCGACTGTCGTACTCGTCAGGCATAGCCACAGTGTTAAGGGCCTGCTCCAGTTTTGCCATTTTTTTAACATGCGGCCAAAGATGGCAGTTCATGTCCAGATATACTTTGCTGGTTGGCTTCTTCTTGCTCTTGCTGGTATGCATCGTCGAGCTTCATAACAGCATCTACGTCGACTAAGGCTGCAAAGCGGTTATTTTGAAGTCCTGTCGTGGATATGGTGGCCGATGAACGCCCTTTAGTAGTATTGTTAGTTGGCTTCGGCTTTTATATTGTTTTTGTTGCCTTGTCAAATTTGTTTTTGCTTCTTGCGAATCCACATTTTCGGAGCTTGAAAAGAGCAATCTTTAAGCGAGAGTAAATTAACAGCAGAGCTTGATGTGCTCGTAGTACTTTGCGTTGAGCACTAATAAATGTTAAAGTACTCGTTGTGCAAGTATTTGTAGTTGTCACTGTACGTGGTGTAGGTGGCTAACGTGGGTAGGTGGCTAACGTTGTTAGCTAATCCAATTGAATTTTGATCAAACTGGCACGCAACTCTGCAGGTGTACCAGCTAGTTCTTTCATCCTCTCAAAGTCAAGCAGCTTTTTACTAAGCTCAGATTGAGCAGTCAAGTCCATATTTTGACAGATTGCAATAGTTTTTTACAATTAAAATATTGTTTCTGTCTATCCTCCACCTGTCGCTTCCGCTGGGCGAGGGGCACAGCTTAAGACTTGCTTATCTTAGCACAAGTTGGGAGTGTTTGCGTTCAATATCTTTTTTGCAAGATGATTTGTTTGTCAAGCGCGTACGTCTTTACACAAATGGTGTCGTTGAACTGACCACCAATATAGCAAACAGAAATGAACTACAGCAGCAATTGAAGGCGTATGCATACAGAAAGCAAAGTAAGCATCTGTAAAAGGAAGGCAGAACAATTAAAACCAGGCCCAGCGTTTGGAAAACCACTGGCCCATAGGAATTTTTTTATCAATTTGGTGAGCCCTTTCCATTATTTTTTGACTCAGGCTGCAAAGCGAGTGCCGAGTGCTCTTTAATAAATTCAAAGCAGACAAATTTTCCGGAAATGGACTCAATAATAAAGTCATTCTAAAAGGAATTCGTGCAAATACTGTACACTGTAATTTACAAATACTGTCAATGAGTACAATGAGTAATACTACAAATGAGTCAATTTAATTTGGAAATCATGTTTAATGTAGTTGAAGACGAGTATTTAAAAAATGACATGATTGGTCGTGAAATCTTGGCACTTGGCTTTGGCATAATGATGGATGCTGATAAATTTAATATTTTTATATTAAACAAATTAATTTAATATCTGATGAAACTATTATAAATTATGATAAGCTATTTGATAAAAATTATGATTTAAGTGTTAATGATAAGTTTAAGTTGAAGAACATTATTGATCCATACACTGAACACTTTATGCGTACCGAGCATGCGTGTCACGACTTAGAAATCCGTTTATTGGATTCCTACAAGACAGTGCAGAGACGCCCATATCGATTTGGCGTAGATGAAAAAGTAATTCTCCATTCGCTAGTCCAATTTTGTTAGTAAACAAGAAAGATGGCAGTAACCGTTTATGCGTAGATTATAGAGAGCTAAAGAAAAATACAATGTCCGACAAATATCATTTGCCTCTAATATTAGATCAAGTAAACAGACTGCGCTTGCTTAGATATGGCTAGTGGATTTTATCAGATTCCAATAGATAACCCCTGAGGGGCAGTATGAGTTTTTATTTATGCCATTCAGGCTGAAAAATGCCTCTTTGATTTTTAGCGAGCTATAGAGCGAGCACTAGGTGACTTGGCGTATTCCTATGCAATTTCTTACATTGATGATGTAACGAGGTCAAAAAAAACTAACGCCGAGAGAACACCATTGATGGGCATATGTACAACAATCATTTGACTTCACTGTAGAGTACCGCAAGGGAAATCGCATGGCGCACGTGGAATTTTTATCTAGAAATCCGATTGTTACTGAATGTCAGACAATAAATATAAATCCTGATGTTCGCATTGACGTGACAGAGGTGACAGATAACTGGCTTGTGGCTGAGCAGCAGCCTGATTTGTGCTTAAGGAAAATTATAGCCCAGTTGAATGATGGAGAGATGCAGGAGAGCTTAGCGAAGACGTATGAGTTAAGGACAGGAATTCTATATCGGAAAATTCAGAGAAATGGAAAGACATGCTGTTTACCTGTAATTCCAAGACCCTTTATGTGGTTTGTAGTAAATCATGTCCATTTGGGGTGGCAGAAAACCTTAGACAAGGTTTACGAGCAGTATTGGTTGGAGCACATGTCCAAGTATGTATAAAAATTCGTAGAGAACTGCATATCATGCAAATTAAAATAGCATATGGCAGGCAAAATGTAAATGGAATTGCATCCAATTCCGAAAGTTCAAATACTTTGGCATACTGTGCATATTGATATTAGTGGAAAGCTGAGGGTTAAAAATGACACCAAGGAATATGTCATAGTGCAAATAGACGCATTTACCTAACCTAACCGTATCATGGCAGATCAATGTAGGAGTTTCGCTTGGGGAAAATTATGTGCGTTCTGTTCAATTTTATAGCAAGAGGTGCAAGTAGGGCAAATGGACAAGTAGAAAGGGTCATGTGCACGATGAAAAGTATGTTGACAGCGGTAGAGATAGGTGGACGTTCCTGGCAGGATGCACTTAGCCAGGTACAGTTAGCCATGAATTGTACGACGAACAGGGTGACAAAGTATAGCCCATTGGAATTATTGATTAGAAGAGAAGCCAGGCCAATGGGGTTATTGCCAATAAATGAAGAAATTGATTGTAAGCATGCGAGGGCTTAGGCCAAAGAAAATATTGAAATTAATGCGAAATATGAAAAGAATCGCGTTGATAAGAATAAGGCCAATATTGTAAAACACAAGGTTGGGGATCATGTCTTGCTTAGAGGGAAAGAGCGGCATCAGACCAAATTGAATCCTAAGTTTAAAGGACCTTTTATGGTTGCCGAATTATTGAAAGGTGATCGATACCTGTTGAAGTCGTTGAAAAGCAAGCGAACATATAAGTATTCACATGAGAGTTTGAGAAGGCTGTTGGACGAGCTGATCTCCGATGAGACTATTGAGAAAAGGGACGGTGGTGAAAAAGCCACTCGTCGTGAGAAATCAAACACAGGGGCTAGATCAGATCAACAATAGTCATGCCTGCTATAGATGATATTGTGTGGTGCAGTTTGGATCTGAGAAGATCATGGCGTTAAAGGTGCAAACCGTCGTGTGGTACGGCAAGAGCCCGTAACTGTAGTTTGATAACGAGGATAGCCAAATGGGCGTGTTTGCGCAGAAGAGTACAAGCTACTGAGAAAGAGTTATACCAGGTCAAGCTGTAAGCACAAGTGTAGAACCAGAGGTGTTCTGTCATGGCGTATGGCGCGGTTGACTGGTATGATGTGAGAAAGGGATATGGCCTGCGAAACCGACATTTTATGACGCAATTTATAAAGTTGTGTATGCAGATTATTTGTTTTGATAAAAATAATGTTGAGAGATGAAAAGATGAAAAGAGAAATGAAGCAAGAATGGTACCAACCTAGTGTTACAGTACGCATAAGAGGACATGTGAAACTCAGAACGGCCGTGTCGAAGATGTATAAGAAAATGTAAATTCAACTATAAAGAAAGGTTAGAAAAAAGAAAAGGGAAACAATATAGAACAAAAGAAACTAAGCAATGATTTATTTGTGGTTCCTTTTACTTGCATATTTGCTGAGAACGAGGATTGAGAACGAGATAGAGTGTCGTCGGGTGTTCGCGGTCTCTGAGAGAGAGAGAAGTCAAAAAGGAATAGACAATTGAATGATGGTAGACGGCATGGCGCGTGCCATGGGAAGCGGGAAAAGAAAAGCGGAGTGGCAGTTGGCTGGGAGATCGAGAACGAAGAAGTACACGTACCTGCGCGACTCACTGCGCATCAGCATCAAAATGCAAGAAGAACTGCAAACGCCTCAGCTTCTGACATATACATATATATATATTTTTTTTATTTATTCTGGTTTAACTAATTAATGTTATGATTGAACAAACATTGACCATTGTTATGAAGAAAAAAGCAGTGTAATGAATAAATAATTAGTCGGTTTTTGCCTCCTTTTTACGTGTTGCAGGTCCTCGCGTACATTTTTTTTTAACTTCTGGGATCTGCCTTGTGAGTTTTGTTGATTCTACAGATCAAAATGTATTACATTAAAAAACAGAATCTGAGAAACACATTAAACTTACCAAACATATCACTGCAGAAATTGCATCACATGTTGACACTTTAACTTTCACTTATCGATTGTCGTTATTGCCGTGATCAGGGCTGCACAGGATCGGTCACGCGTTTGCAGCCCTTTAATTTACGTTTATTATTACAAAATATTAAATATTGCATGAATCATAACTAAATAATTAAAAATGTATAAGAGAGCGCTCCCTTTATTTACTATGAAGTTAAAATATTTAAAATTATACATTTTTTTATAGTTAATTAAAAATTTTTTTAATTGGTACTAAAATTAAATCATGCTATTATAAATTTTCAAGTTGAAAAAATTATAAAACTAACGAGTTCGTGAATAAACCGGTTACAAGATACAACATATTTGTTGTACAACATATTTTTTGTAATGACGAAAATTTTTTAAGCCTTTTTATGGGACTTGGAAAAATTTCATCTTCTCTTAGGACTTGGGACAAATTAAGCAGCGTTTTGTATGGAGAGAGAAATAAATTACCGGCTCTTCCTCTTGAAATAGAGAGCCTAAGACAGTCCACGGACAAAGTCGGCTGTACTTCCAGTGTCCCAAACGACTGCAGTCCCCTAAAGTCCGACTGGAAAAGTATTCACATAAACGCTCATTAAGCCTGAACTACAATGTCCTATTGTGCAATATGCCGTCAAACCCATTTGGACGAATGCAAATCAGCTGTGTAATGTAAAGCGCAAAGCTTAACATTTTAGGAATTAAACCCGGGGCCTCTTGTTACTTCCGTAACGAGGATATCTTTACATACCACAACATCAAACTCGTGGTTGACCAGATATCTGTCTTCAAGGTAATGTGTTTAGTTTCAGGCGGTCAAATTAAGGGGTCAAGCAGGGGTTAATCAGGGGTCAAATCTCGAGGATTCGTCTGAACAAGAGTCAGCAGCAGAGCACTTAAGCCGAACGCGATATTAAAACTCGCAAGGCTAATTCGAACGACAAGCGGGCCAAAGAAAATTCCCGCACATGCGATGAGGATCAGGACCCGGATCAGGAAAAACGGCTGAAAGACGACCAAAGCCCGAGGTTGTGAAAGACCAAGGCACGTCTTAATAAAGGAAGGTTCGACTGCAATCGGTATGAAAACGGTGGTGGAATAATAGCCGGATCCGGATCTTCTGGCTTCTTGACAAGCGACGCAACCAGTAGTACGGATGACCTCCCATTAGAAGGACGTGGGGGAAGGTCTACTACGGAGGCAACACTTGGCACTGACAGAACGATTAGCGCTGGCATGGCAAAGCACACTTCTAAAACAGGCGAGTGATTAGGAATGCGACACTAGAGATACCATCGCAGAAGAGAGAGAGAGAGAAGAGAGAAGAATAGCGCCTACTGATGAAGCTTTAGGTGATGGGACCAAGTTTGACGAATCATCCAATAAAAATACGGCTACGGCAGTGGAGCAGCAGCGACAACTGACGACGTGGCAGGGTATTCAGAAACGGCGACCGGAAGATCAAGGAGCTGCCCAGGGAAATTGGCCAGCTTGCAGAACTTGACCATGTACTGCTGCTGAGAATGAATCAATCAAGGGCTGTACCAAACTGCCCTACAATGGGGCCCTCCTGTGATCCAGTTTTTCACCAGCTCATAGAGGTACACAAGCTCCTGACAGACAACTTCAGCCTTCTTCCTTAAGAAGGGCTACCTTCTGGCAGGTCTAGAAACCTCTAGTATCCTCAGCTCCAGATTTCATAATGACAGGCGCGACGAACAGTATTTTTCGGGGTCACCAAATGTGGCACTACCAAGCATGTTTGGTAGCCAAGAAATTAGTCTATAAGTGTTCAATTTCAATCAAGAGCAGGTAGCGGCGGCTCGTATATGCACGGATCAGCGGGGGGAACAAGTTAATCAAATAAACGACACTGCGGGGCGGAACAGCAACTGCACGACCGAAATAATTACTGCCAGCTCTGAAACGCGAGTCTGCACAGTACAAAGAGAATAGACTAAGTGACCTACGCCTACGCATTTCCCAAACGCTATAAAGCATAATAATTTCGAAAACAAGACCCATGACTAGTTATAATAATATTAATTTAAATAAAAATAGTAATAAAATTAATAATATTTAATAAAAAAAATAAATTTTAAAATTTACATCCTTTGCTTGACGTTTCAATCGAAACCATTGCCTTAGTTAAATCTCATAGCGAGGGCGATAGAATTCACTGGTTTCGTAAGGCTTACTTTAAAATATAACTTAAAATATAACTCAATAACTTAATTCTGTCCTTTGATTGGTCTGATCTTTGGCATGCAATGATATAAATATCGCCTTAGAATATTTTTATAGGAGTTTAAATATTTTTTTTGACTCTTGTGTGCCGTGGCAGTATCCGTCCGTTAAAGACAAACCCCTCATTGTTTACAAAACGCCTAATTAATCTTAAACATATCAAAAATATACCTTTACAGAAATTAAAAAGAACTGGCTGCAATCTAACTATTTCAAGGTACTTAATTGCCCGGTCCAACGCTGAGTGTTATAGAGATTTTATTCGCCTTCATTCATTCAGTTCATTCAGGATCCGAAGCAGTTTTATAATTTTGTAAACACAAAGCGGAAACATGTATCTTCTCCTTCCTTGCTCTCGTTTGAAAATTGTTCTGCGAATACCGATCAGGCCATTGCAGATCTATTCGCAAAATTTTTTCAAACAACGTATTCAATGTAAACGGTATACCATTTATAATCAGCCTTACATATATGAAATTCATTCAGCCAATCTTATTTTTGGTCCTCTATCTCCGAGCGCAGTTTGTTATCGGATCTTTTAAAGGTTAAACAGGTACTTTCACCAGGTCCCGATGGAGAACCAGGCTGTTTATCGAGTTTATAGAGTTTTTGTTATAAAGGGGTCATTAAATTCCTTTGACCATCTTTTAATGAAGCAAAGCACACCCTTGGCTTTATTAACCATTGACGATAAAAAGGACGCGTTGGGTTCTTCCAGAAAGATAACTGGAAATCCGCGTAAGAAGGTTAGTAGGAAATCCCAAAAGATCGAGTTTTCTCAAAAGGAGTGAGTGGTTTACAGAGTCAAATGCTTTACTAAAGTCGGTGAAGATGACATCTGTTTGAAGTCCATTTTGGAAGCCATCAATCACAAATGATGTCAGCTCCAACAAGTTAGTGGTAGTGGAGCGACGCCTAATAAAACCATGCTGGCATGGAGAAATGATTCAGCAACAGAGGTGTTGCAGATGAGGAGTAATAATTTTTTCAAATAGCTTTGGAATTGCATCCGATTTTTAGATTGGCTGAATGAATTTTATATATGTAGAGCTAATCAAAAATAGTGCATGGTGAATACGTTGTTTAAAAAAATTTTGCGAATAGATCTGCAATAGCCTGATCCGTATTCGCAGAAGAATTTTCAACCAAGAGCAAGGAAGGAGAAGGTACATGTTTCCGCTTTGTGTTTACGAAATTATAAAACTCCTTCGGGTCCTGCGTGAACTGAACCCGACAACGGCGAATAAAATCTCTATAACACTCAGCGTTATGCACGGTGAAGTTGGACCAAGCAATTAAATACCTTGAAAAAGTTAAATTGCAGCCAGTTCTTTTAAATTTCTCTAAAGGAATATTTTTGATATGTTTAAGATTATTAAGGCTTCTTGTAAACCAAGGGGGGTTTTCTTTAACGGACGGATACTTCCACGGCACATAAGAGTCAAAGCAACTATTCAAACTCCTATTAAAATATTCTAAGGTGATATTTATATCATAGCATGCCAGAAGATCAGACCAAAGGAAAGAATTAAGTTATTGAGCTTCTTAAAGTCAGCCTGACGAAAGCGGCCATTTCTATTACCGACGCTATGAGATTTAACTAAGGCAAGGGTTTCGATTGAAACCTAAAGCGTAGGATGATATGGATCTTCTTAGAAGCCGACCTAAAGAATTTCTGACATGGTTAATTTGACCTAAAGACATGTCAAACATGTGAAGAAAGTGATAAAGCTGTAACGTTATCGATATTTGACCAAGTGAGTTCTGGTATATTAAAGTCACCCAGAACCACCAGCTGGTCACTATCGGGCATAAGATTGAAAACCGACTGAATAGCAGAAAAATGATGCCAGTAAGCAGGCGGTTCGGATGAAGGCGGTATGTATGAACAGGTAATAAACAGCGATTGATTGGACAAAGTGATCTTAACGCAAAGAAATTCTAAATTACCAAACTCTTGCAACTTGACCTCTTCAGAATGGAAAGGGGAGTCTACTGAGATTAGTACTCCTCCGCCTCTTTGGAGAGGTCGGTCGCGTCTGAAAGTGGTGTACCTGTCTGGGAAAACTTCGGAGCTAAGGATCTCCGGCTTTAACCAGGTTTCACTGAAGACAATAACCTGAGATGCAAAGGAAAAGCTATCAGAGTATAGCCTAGGGAGCTTACTACGAAGGCCCCTAGTATTCTGATAGGAAAGAGTAATGAAGTTTGTTAGTTTTTTAAAATAGAAGTTGGCTGGTCAGTTGGTGTGGCTTTGGGGAGTTTGACTCCCGCAGGCCTGGTATTTTTTTTTTTTTTTTACGTTTCTCGGCTGATGTTCTTGAACGAATATGTAGTCTGGCCAGAAGCCAGGCGAACATACCGTCTCAAACATCGACAAAGGCACACATATCTTAAAGGATGATGTGCGCCTCGAGAATGCAAATTTAAATTTGGAGATATCCTCCACCTTAATTTCGGCTTTTGTTTTGGCTTTGATATAAGCCGAGATATCGATCTCTGAAGTATCAGGGGCAAGCCGTGAAACAAATATTTGTTTCGTTGGCGGAACAACCTTTAGGGGCTTTGGTCTCGCAGCTTGTAGGACTGCGATACCAGTCGGTGCCGGGGGTCCGGACCTAATGTTCCCAGTGGGTTTTACAGGGGTATGCATCAATTGGGGCTGTGGCGTCACTGGTAGTGATGCCATAGGGGACAAATCCGAAAGTTGCACACGATCACTGACGCATTCGGTATCCGAATTTTTATCAGTCCTGACTCTTGGAGTTGCCCAGTTCTGGGCTGACAGTCGAAGAATAAAGACACCTTTATCTGAGTCGTGAGTGTTCTTCTTCGTCAACCACCGCGACAGTATAGCTGAGGCTAAGACCCTGCCGTCAGCTTATCAGGAGAAGGTCACCAGCATCATCGTCACTGATCTTGGCCCCCACCTGGTCTTGATCGGTGCTCTGCAGCACTACACGTCTGTAGAGGCACCTTCAAAGCGACCGGCAGTTGTGGGCAGCAACTTGCCGCAACGGTACGCCAGAACCACCAAATCCGTGAGCAGCACGTGCACGGCGTAACCTCCTGCAGGACCTGTGCAGGCAGGAGATATTGCGGGCAACCACGTTTCTTCTGGGCTGACAGTCGAAAAATAAAGACACCTTTATCTGAGGCGTGATCAGGGGTTGAGTGATAGTCGGCAGAGCGGGCAGAGGATTAGCTGGTGCACACGGCTCCACTAGCTCTATTAGTAGCTGTAGGTTACTTAATTGAGCCAGAGCTCCGGGACACTTCGTCCGACACTGATGCTGTGAAACCGGAACATTTGGCATGTACCATGTTGTCACACAGCCAACAGGGGAGGCTTGGCTGGGATGAAGTTATTATCTTATTGCAAGACTTAATTGCGCAGACTACTTTAAATTCCATTTTTTATTATATATTATTTATTTATTTTTTTTATTTACATTTTTTTAATACCTTGAACCACTATACCAAAAGAAAATTAGAACAAGAGAACAGTTTGAATGTTAGTATAAGAGTTAGAGGTTAGGCTTAGAGGTAGAGATAAGCAACTCTAAAAGGGAATAACGAAAAGAACAACAACAAATAGTAAAGCAAAGCAAAGCTATGCTTGGATTAAAATTAATAAATATTATTTCACCTTCAAATATAACACTGAAATTATTAAAGTGATTTAAAATTGTTAAACATTTTAAATGTATTTAAATCAAACGCCGGTTTGATCGCAAGGTAGGCAAAATAGAAATATACGAACAGTGATATATATGTGATAGTGATATATGAACACGTCCGTTCGCTTTGAAAGGCAAAAAATGTTTTGACATCATTTGTAATTGGCGGCCATTCAAACATATGTTATCTACACTGACTTTAGTAAAGCATTTGACTCTGTAAACCACTCACTCCTTTTGAGAAAACTCGATCTTTTTGGATTTCCTGTTAACCTGTAGCGGCGCCTGAAGCGCTAAAAAGTTTCAAATCGAACGCGCCCTAAAGAGCCCGCCTTCGAATTGGCGCACCTCGGCAACCCCGTGGAGTCGGAGTTGACGTATGAGTCAGCTGGTCCGGCTTAAGCGCAGCCAACTTAGGCTTTCCGTTTCCGGCCGGATCATTTTTTTGGTGTCTGGCGGCGTACCTGGGTGGACGCATCTAAGGAGATAAAAACTTTTAAGCATCGACTGAGGGACTCAGGATTTTTGATTTGAACGAGTGACCAGCGGTAAGCTAAACCTTAGTGAAAGTCGAGTCAGACTTTCTGTTGGCAAAACGTTCATAAGGTGATATTCTTTTGGTGTTTATTTCGCTTCGGAAGGTCGGAGACTTGGCCTCCTGATTGCTTTGCTGGCTTCACGAGGCGAGTGAATAGGGAAGCACCCGCACTGTCAGCCAGTGAAACGCCCAACGTATCGGTTGCGGTCGGCGGAGCACGCCCACTCGACCGATCGGGTAGTTGGGAAACAATGCCACGCCGAGGAGAACCTCCCGGATCCATCAGCACCCCTTCGAGGCGACTAACCTACAGGAAGCCTACAGGAAGTTGGATTATTTTTTTTGTGTAATCCGAAGAAAAGAAGAGAAAAAGAAAAGTTTAAAGTGCAGCTTAGGCGCAGCTAGGGCCCAAAGCGGCCAGAAAATACGCAATAACCAAAAATGAATAAAAAATAGTGATAAGGAATGAAGGTGGAAGATACGCAATAAAAGTTAACTAAAGATTGTGAAAGAAAAAAAAAAGGAAAAAAAAAATAAATAAAATGAAATAGTTTGCTGGAAAAAAAAAAAGAAAAGGTTAACAGAGGATTGATAAGAATAAAGTCGGGTGACAGAGTAATGTGAAGAAAGAAAAAAAAAAGACAAAGAGTTTGGTTAGAACCAAGAATTTGTAAAAAAAAAAAAAAAAAAAAAGGAGATAGAAGGAGATAAGTAAAGGATGCAGGAATAATTCAGTGTAAACCCTTCCAACAGTCTATCTCATCAAACCAACGTTCCAGCGCTTCGCCGGAGATCGATCCCCGCCGCAGGAGCCCTGTGAGTATGTGAACCCAAAATAAAAGTAGATAAATAAGGTCTCGAAGAATTTGAAGAATTAACCTGCATTCATTTAGTTTCCAACCAAAGTCAAAATATTGATTAAGATTTATTACTACTAGCCTTTAGTTCTAAGTTAAGCCTATGTCATGTAAAAGTAAAACTATAGATATATAATCCTAATCACAGAGGTGTTGCATATCGTTCTCACCGTTATCTATAAGTAAGATGTCTCTATTTGAAATTTTGTTAGTTATTAAAGAATTTACAAAAATGAAATAAGTTCGTGCAAGTCGATCAAACCCGATGACCTCACCGACGGAGGGGGTTGATAGGGATCACCAGAGATGAACTCTGCAGCAGTGATCAACGGTAGGGAGGGGCAGTCGCCACACACAATACCTGTGGTATCTTTTCCAATTGAAACCTCGTCATTTACTTCTCTCTCTCTCTCTTTTAGTCTTTCAACTTTTCCCTTCTTCTTTACCCAAAAATAGCAAACTGATGCTTACTTTAAATTATCTCTCCCGGTAGTAGTTCTAGCATAGAAATTTTTTTGTCGCAGCACGCTCAATTCTGATCTTGATCATTGTTATGAGCAGCGAAAGGCGAAGTCTGAGTCAGCAAGACCACCACCCCCAAAGCCGACGAGCTAGAGCCGGAACCTAAAGCGTGCCCCGCAAGCTCAGACCCTCGCTAGTCCATTAATTACTTTCGTTGCACGTTACAGTAGTAATAAATAATAATGATAAAGAAAAGTGGCGCCCAACGTGGGGCCTTGATGGAAGGCCCGAATGGAATAAGCATTTATCCATTAAGAATCCCCGATAAGTAAAGTAAAAGTTTGCCATTGTTGTTTTATCACGATCCTTTGGTTTTCTTTGTTTTAATGTAAATTCAACAGAAGTCTCACCGAGCTTCTGGGAGTTAAAGCAAGAAAGCCCAGAACGAAAGCTATGGTTGAATTTACCTTTTTTCTTTGTTTGTATTCTATCCGCCAATAATTCGGCATTCCAATTTTATTTGTGGAGTAACAAGATAACTCAAATATTGTTTGTTATTTTGGCCCAAGTAAATGGAATTGCCGTAGCCAAAGCCGAGTTGGAACATGGAGACAAATTGCATTCAGGCACTTCAGGAACTCAAGTTGCTGATTTAACTGGAATACAAAGAACTCAATTCAGATTGGTTCGTTGTCCGTATGTCAAGACGAAAGTTCCGCTAAGAAGTATGCCCTTGGTGAAGAGATACAAGTATACTTACTATATCTATCTATTCTTTCTTTTATTTCGCGGCTCCCACTGCATACGTACAGCCCACCTCCCGCCCAACCGACCGAGGGGCGCTGCCGTTTATCGTACGGCTCGAATCGCGGGGATAGATCCGAGACGAGGAATAAGTATTTTTTAAAAAGGTTACGAGGAAGAGTTACATTGTTGCTCTCTTAAGTGGGAAAGAATCGAGGATTTCATGCAAGAGTTCTGTGAAATGATTTGATAGAGGTTATTGTAGTCAGAACATAGTACCCTGAAAGGGTCATGCTGGGCATATGTTGACCTACAAAAGTTAAGAAATAAGGGGAGGAAAGTTCGAGAGGCCCTAAAAGGAACGTTAAATTTTAACAGACTTAGAAGGTACTGGCTGTCGATTTCACCATTAATAAGGTTATTGATGAAAACTACACCCAGCATAGTCCTACGGTTTAGTTGGGATGGTAAGTTTATTAAAAGTAGTCTGCTATGATAAGACGGGAGTTGAATACTTGCATCCCAGGTTAGACCCCTAAGAGCAAAAAGGAGAAAGTTCTTCTGTACTGATTCAATACGGTCTTGATGAACCCCATATTGGGGACTCCAGACACATGAACCGTATTCAAGAATCGGACGAACTAAAGATATATAAAGAGTTTTGGTTATATAAGGGTCATTAAATTCCTTTGACCATCTTTTAATGAAACCAAGCACACCCTTGGCTTTATTAACCATTGCCGATATATGGTCGGTAAATTTAAGCTTGACGTCTAATAGGACACCTAGGTCGTTAACCTGAGTTAATTTTTCTAGGGCGGTCCCATAGAGAAAATAAGTTGCCTGGATGGGGCTTAAGCGATAGAATGACATAAGTTTGCATTTTGACCCATTGAGTTTTAAGTCATTAGCAGAACACCAATATTGGAACTTGTCCAGATCGGACTGAAGTTTGTATTGGGCAGAGGAAGATTTATACTGAAGACACAGCTTTACGTCGTCTGCGTACATAAGTACACGAGAGTTCGGTAACGCAAAAGGCAAGTCATTTATAAAAATGGTAAAAAGTAAAGGCCCGAGATGACTTCCTTGAGGGACTCCAGATGTAGCTCGGACTAGGCAGGAGAATACATCATTAAAAAGGACACGTTGGGTTCTTCCAGAAAGATAACTGGAAATCCGCGTAAGAAGGTTAGTTGGAAATCCCAAAAGATCGAGTTTTCTCAAAAGGAGTGAGTGGTTTACAGAGTCAAATGCTTTACTAAAATCAGTGTAGATGACATCTGTTTGAAGGCCATTTTGGAAGCCATCAATTACAAATGATGTCAGCTCCAACAAGTTGGTGGTGGTGGAGCGACGCCTAATAAAACCATGCTGGCATGGAGAAATGATTGAACTACAGAGGTGCTGCAGATGAGGAGTAATAATTTTTTCAAATAGCTTTGGAATTGCTGACAATTTAGAGATGCCTCTATAATTGGTAGCATCAGATTTTTTCCCTTTTTTATGCAGGGGAATTATAAAGGATTCCTTCCACATAAGGGGAAATATCGACGTTTCCAGAGATAAGGTGAAAAGCTTTGAAAGAAGTTTGCACAATGACTCAGCGCAATTCTTTAGCACACAGCCTGGTACTCCATCGGGACCTGGTGAAAGTACCGGTTTAACCTTTAAAAGATCCGATAACAAACTACGCTCGGAGAGAGATGGACCAAAAATAAGATTGGCTGAATGAATTTCATATGTGTAAGGCTGATCGGAAGTAGTACAAGGTGAATACGTTGTTTGAAAAAATTTTGCGAATAGATCTGCAATACCCTGATCTGTATTCGCAAAAGAATTTTCAAACGAGAGCAAGGAAGGAGAAGATACATGTTTCCGCTTTGTGTTTACGAAATTATAAAACTGCTTCGGGTCCTGCGTAAACTGAACCCGACAACGGCGAATATAATCTCTATAACATTCAGCGTTATGCACGGTAAAGTTCGACCGAGCTACTAAGTACCTTGAAAAAGTTAGATTGCAGCCGGTTCTTTTATGTTTGTTTAAAAGTCTATTTTTAATATGTTTAAGATTATTTAGGCTCCTTGTAAACCAAGGGGGTTGTCTTTAACGGACGGATACTTCCATGGCACACAAGAGTCAAAACAACTATTCAAACTCCTATAAAAATATTCTAAGGCGATATTTATATCGTTGCATGCCAAAAGATCAGACCAATCAAAGGAAAGAATTAAGTTATTGAGCTTTTTAAAATCAGCCTTACTAAAGCAGCGAATTCTATTACCTACGCTATGAGGTTTAACTAAGGCAATGGTTTCGATTGAAACCTCAAGCGTAGGATGATATGGATCTTCTGGGGTCACAAAAGGCAGGGCTCTGGAAAGGGTGATTCCATCTGGATCAGACACAAAACATAAGTCTAGAAGCCGACCTAAAGAATTTCTGACATGGTTAATTTGACCTAAAGACATGTCAAACATGCCCGCAGTAAAATCATGGTGTGAAGAAAGTGATAAAGCTGTAACGTTATCGATATTTGACCAAGTGAGTTCTGGTATATTAAAGTCACCCAGAACCACCAGCTGGTCGCTATCGGACATAAGATTAAAAACCGACTGGATAGCAGACAAATGATGCCAGTAAGTAGGCGGTTCGGATGAAGGCGGTATATATGAACAGGTAATAAACAGCGATTGATCGGACAAAGTGATCTTAACGCAAAGAAATTCTAAATTACCAAACTCTTGCAACTTGACCTCTTCAGAATGGAAAGAGGAGTCTACTGAGATTAGTACTCCTCCGCCTCTTTGGAGAGGTCGGTCGCGTCTGAAAGTGGTGTACCTGTCTGGGAAAACTTCGGAGCTAAGGATCTCCGGCTTTAACCAGGTTTCACTGAAGACAATAACCTGAGATGCAAAGGAAAAGCTATCAGAGTATAGCCTAGGGAGCTTACTACGAAGGCCCCTAGTATTCTGATAGGAAAGAGTAATGAAGTTTGTTAGTTTTTTAAAATAGAAGTTGGCTGGTCAGTTGGTGTGGCTTTGGGGAGTTTGACTCCCGCAGGCCTGGTATTTTTTTTTTTTTTTACGTTTCTCGGCTGATGTTCTTGAACGAATATGTAGTCTGGCCAGAAGCCAGGCGAACATACCGTCTCAAACATCGACAAAGGCACACATATCTTAAAGGATGATGTGCGCCTCGAGAATGCAAATTTAAATTTGGAGATATCCTCCACCTTAATTTCGGCTTTTGTTTTGGCTTTGATATAAGCCGAGATATCGATCTCTGAAGTGTCAGGGGCAAGCCGTGAAACAAATATTTGTTTCTTTGGAGGAACAACCTTTAGGGGCTTTGGTCTCGCAGCTTGTAAGACTGCGATACCAGTCGGTGCCGGGGGTCCGGACCTAATGTTCCCAGTGGGTTTTGCAGGGGTATGCATCAATTGGGGCTGTGGCGTCACTGGTAGTGATGCCATAGGGGACAAATCCGAAAGTTGCACACGATCACTGACGCATTCGGTATCCGAATTTTTATCAGTCCTGACTCTTGGAGTTGTCAGGGTGATCAGGGGTTGAGTGATAGTCGGCAGTGCGGGCAGAGGATTAGCTGGTGCACACGGCTCCACTAGGGTGGATTTATTGCGCTTCGGAGACTCTATTAGTAGCTGAAGGTTACTAAATTGAGAATCAAGCGCATTGAATTGATCGCTGATTTTGCGAAAACCAGCTTTCAATTCGTTAAATCCATTCCTTGTGTGCCGCATGAACGCTCTCATCTCGCTCTGCACGGCACGACAGTCGCTGCAACAAAAGTGCAAGCCAGAGCTCCGGGACACTCCGTCCGACACTGAGGCTGTGAAACCGGCACATTTGGCATGTACCATGTTGTCACACAGCCAACAGGGGAGGCTTGGCTGGGATGCAGTTATTGTCTTATTGCAAGACTTAATTGCGCAGACTACTTTAAATTCCATATTTATTTATTAAATATTATATTTACTTTTTATTTCAATTATATTATACCTTGAACCACTGTACCAAAAGAAAATTAGAACAAGAGAACAGTTTGAAAGTTAGTATAAGAGTTAGAGGTTAGGCTTAGAGGTAGAGATAAGAAACTCAAAGGGGAATACCGAAAAGAGCAACAACAAAAAAGTAAAGCAAAGCAGAGCTATGCTTGGATTTAAATTAATAAATATTAATTCTCACCAAATATATCACTGCACACGCGTAAGCGAGACGGAAGTTATGAAAGTGATTTAAAATTGTTAATAGAATTTTAAATATATTTAAATCAAACGCCGGTTTGATCGCAAAGTAGGCAAAATAAAAATATAAACGCAGAGCGCACAAAAAAACACGTCCGTTCGCTTTGAAAGGCAAAAGAAAGGCGATTGCTCAATTGAGAAATTTGGAAAAGAAGCTAGAAATCCTACGAAGTGGGTGAGGTCAGGCTTTGAATCGGCTAATTCATTTGGTTAAAATCTCTGATAGAATTTATATTCATAATTTCGAGATTTCATCGTCTTTATTTCATAATCTATAAACAAAAAAAAAAAAAAATTTTTTTTTATTCTAATTTAGATTGAGCGAATTTTAATTTTTTTATTTTTATTGGTATCTTTTCTTTTAATTTTATTTGATTTGGTGTGAGGGGTGCGTTAGGAAGGCCCAGCATCAGGGTCGAGTTTTCTGTATAGTTTGCCCGTCTGCCCTAAGGATTTAAGATGAGTGTAGCTCGTTCACCTAACAAAGGGCCTGTAGGAAAAACTAACTGTTGTCCCATTTGCAAGAGTGAAATCAGGTCCGCTGGGGAATTGTACAGAACGTCATGCGACCACGAGGTGCATAAAAGGTGCATAGAAGCGCATTTTAAAACAAGTGAGAAGTGTCCCGTTTGCCACACAGGGCCAGTAGCAAGCAAACCAGCAACCAGCCAAGGCTTACAAACTCGCGCTCAGTCCAAAAGCCGCCAAATGGAAGAGCAAAGTGTTCAATCGCAAGCAAAAGAAGGGCCAAGCACATCGCAAAACGCTGCTAGTTTGCAGGCCAGAGAGTCCGACACTAGGGAAGTAGCTGATCCCTTGTCCGTACTTCCGATGGAGCAAAGATTGCTTACCACATTGACAGAGAGGATGGCCGATCTCATTCAAAGATCCGTAGCGAATAGCCTGCAGGGTATGATGGTACCTCCCGCTTATGGCGGAAGTAGATGGTCTCCAACGCAAGCCGTTCCTGGGGTCGAGAACAGATCTGTTCACAATGCTGACTCTGAGGCAAACCCTGGCTTTATATTGCCTAACTCAGCCACTCCCATTTCACACGTATCTGACCTTTTTAACAGACCTGACAAGGTAGTGCAAATATTAAATGGGTGGAAAATGAAATTTTCAGGGACTGGAGTGTCAGTAGAAAATTTTATTTACAGAGCGGAGGCTCTGACACACCAAACTTTAGGAGGGAACTTTGCAGTACTCTGCAGAAATGCTAGTGTATTGTTTGAAGGGAAGGCGCTAGAGTTTTATTGGCGGTATCACAAGTCGGTTGTCGAAGTTCGGTGGGACTCGTTGTGCTCGGCATTGCGGTCCCATTTTCGAATCGCAAGGGATGATTGCGATATCGCGGAGCTGATTCGGAATAGAAAGCAAAAGGCAACCGAGTCTTTCGACATTTTTTATGAGGCATATCGGTTTTAATCGATCAGTTGGAAAATCCCTGGTCAGACATCAAAGTAGTTCGAATCCTTAGGAACAATCTAAGGCCGGAAATCCAGCATGAGTTGTTAAACGTGAACATAGGAACAGTCTCTGCTTTAAGGGAAATCTGTCGACGACGAGAAACTTTTCTAGACGACGTCAAAAGATCTTACGGATACGCCAAGGTAGCGCCCTTTAAACGTGAGGTGTCCGAGTTAGTCCACAGTACCGAAGAAATCAGCGAGACGGAGTTGGAAGAAAACTTAGAAGTTAAAGCTATCGCATTAAGATGCTGGAATTGTCTAAAAGAGGGGCACCGATATCAAGACTGCCTCTCAGAAAGACGGGTTTTCTGTTACGGCTGTGGAACACCAAACACATACAAGCCAAGTTGCATGAAATGTGCAAAAAACCCCAAGTTCGGCACGTCGAAGTCGGCATTCAAACCGAAGACTTCGAGTGCCTCAAAGAGTCAAGCTACAATGACCGACCAATAGTGGAAGATTCTAGTCTTTCACATCTAACACTCCCGGACGTTCAAAAAAGTGATGACTGCTCCTTGCTACATCACAAAATTCTTAGCCTTAGGAAAAACACAGAGACAGAAAGGGACTGTTCGAAAAATTTAGGAAAACCTAGTTCCCGAAATTCCAGGCGAATTAAAGCATTTTGGCAGCAGGTCAAGAAAGCCGTAAACGGTTTGGAGTACGTGTGTGCTAACAGTACAGGAGCGGGCGATCCCTGGCCTTTTCTGCCTATTAGCATGTTAGGCCGCACAGTGTTTGGCTTGTTGGATTCAGGTGCATCCATAAGTTGTTGCGGAGGAAATTTGGCCAAGGAATTATTGGAGGAAAAGGTTGCATTCAAACCTATAGAGATAAAGGCTACTACTGCGGACGGAAGCATTCAGGAAGTAGTAGGTCGCATGACAGCAGAAATCAAATACGGTGACCTAGTAAAATCAATAAGTTTATACATAGTTCCATCATTAAAACAAAATTTGTACTTGGGCATAGACTTCTGGAGGATGTATAATCTTCTCCCAAAAAGCTTGGAATTTGCTAGTCTTGAGAGCACGCCAGACGCCAATGATACTAGAGTCGGAAGCGATCAACATGTGTTGACTAGCAGTGAGAAAGCTAGGTTGTCCGATGTAGTACAATGTTTTCCGTCCTTCGCTCATAAAGGACTCGGAAAAACCCATCTCATATCGCATGTGATAGACGTGGGCAGTGCTAAACCGGTGAAACAACGACATTTTCCCGTCTCGCCGGCCGTAGAGAAGGAGATGTATGCCGAGATCGATAGAATGTTGCAGTTCGGTGTCATAGAAGCGTCCGAAAGTGCTTGGTCATCGCCTATCGTTATGGTTACTAAACCGGGCAAGGTGAGAATTTGCCTGGACTGCAGAAAGGTAAATAGTTTTACTGAGAAGGACGCATATCCTCTTCCGCAGATTCAGGGTATTTTGAGTCGATTACCAAAAGCTGAATTTATATCCAGTTTGGATTTGAAAGACGCGTATTGGCAAGTGCCCTTAGAACCTCGATCACGAGACAAAACGGCGTTTACAGTCCCTGGTCGGCCTCTCTATCAATTTACGGTCATGCCATTCGGATTGTGTAACGCAACAAGCACAATGTCTCGGCTGATGGATAAGGTGGTCCCAGCCCATCTCCGAAACGAAGTATTTGTGTATCTGGACGATCTGTTAGTAGTCTCGAGCAGCTTAGCGAGGCATTTGGAGGTGCTTCAGGAGATAGCTTTGCAGATTAAACGTGCCGGATTGACAATTAACATTAGCAAGAGTCATTTTTGCATGCGTCGGGTGCGCTATTTGGGCCACATAATCGGTGATGGCGGCATTCGGACCGATCCAGAGAAGGTGAAAGCTATTTTAAACTTTCCGGCGCCGAAAACGTTAAGAGGCTTGCGAAGTTTTAAGGGTCTATGTAATTGGTACCGTAAGTTTGTACCCAATTTTGCGTCACTGGCTTCTCCGCTGACCGATCTTATGTCGACTAAGCGAAGGTTCGGCTTGACGGCTGAGGCGTTGAAAGCCTTTGAAGAACTGAAGGCTTGCCTGAGCGAGGCTCCGGTATTGAGCAGTCCTGATTTTGCCAAGCCATTCGCAATACATTGCGATGCAAGCAAACCCGGTATTGGAGCCGTTTTGGTACAAGTGGCCGAGAATGGGGATGAGCGTCCAGTCGCATTTATCTCAAAGAAATTAAATAAGGACGAAACTACGAAACTACACAGTGACAGAGCAAGAGTGTTTAGCAGCTGTTGTAGCTCTTAAACATTTCCGAGCGTATGTAGAAGGGCATGACTTCAAAATCGTTACCGACCACGCCTCATTGAAATGGCTCATGGCCAATCGGGATCTAAGCACACGCTTGGCCCGTTGGGCATTAGGGTTACAACGCTACCGTTTCCGAATCGAGCATCGTAAAGGTTCGCTGAATGTGGTGCCTGACTCGTTGTCGCGAGTGAATGAGGATACGGTGGCGGCAATAGACCTACGGGAGGGATTGATTATCGACATGAAATCCGAACATTTTAAATCTGCCGAATATTTGGATTTGCTCCAAAAGGTGCAGTCGAACGAAGGAAACTTCCCAGACTTGAAAGTCGATAGTGGATACCTATATCGAAAGGCTGAGCATCTAACAGGAGAGCAGAAACACGATGAATATGCCTGGAAGCTCTGGATACCTAAAGAGTTGGTCCCAGAGGTCCTGCGGCATGCTCACGATGATCCTTTGTGTTCTCATGGAGGCATGCACAAGACTATCGAGCGAATCAGGCGTTATTACTTTTGGCCTGGATTGGTGTCTGATGTCAAGGGATACATCAACGCTTGTGAGGTGTGTAAAACTACTATTAGGAGAAGCGCCTGAAAGTCAGAGGTTTCTCCAAAGACTGTATGTGGATTTCCTTGGGCCATACCCACGATCTCGAAGCGGAAATATTGGAGTATTTATTGTCCTGGATCATTTTTCAAAATACGTGTTTCTGAAGCCGGTGAAGAAAATAAACGCGGCATTGGTAATAAAATACTTGGAAGGTGAATTGTTTATGACTTTTGGCGCTCCGGAGACAATTGTTTCTGATAACGGGTCCCAGTTTCGATCAGAGAACTTTAAAAACTTGTTAGAACGGTACGATGTTAAGCAGGTATTAACGGCGGTCCACTCGCCTCAAGCGAACGCTTCGGAACGGGTAAATCGTTCCGTGATATCGGGAATTAAAGCTTATCTGCGACCGGATCAAAAGGATTGGGACGAGTGGTTGCCCAAGATTGGATGCGCCTTAAGGTCCTCAGTGCACTCTAGCCTAGGAACCTCGCCCTATTACATGGCTTTTGGGCAGAACATGATAACGTCTGGTTCTACTTATGGATTGCTCCGAAAGTTAAATTTATTAGACGATCGTTCCCTGGTGTTCAATCGTCAAGATTCGTTCGAGCTTATTCGGGAGGAAGCCGGAAGGCCTATGTTAAAAAAACATGAGCAGAACGCCAGGCGGTATAATCTGCGTTCGCGAGAAGTGGCGTTTGCCGTGGGTCAAGAAGTATATAGGGGGATCTTCAAGCAGAGCTGTTTCCAAACCGGTTACAACGCCAAGTTGGGTCTTGCCTTTATCAAAGCTCGAGTTCGCCGGAAGGTAGGAAATTCGTGTTATGAATTGGAAGATTTCCAGGGGCGACCCGTAGGGAATTATCACGCGAAAGACATTCGCCAGTAAACTCGCTTCAGGCGGAGTCAGTCTAGGGTACCTTTAGCAAGTACATACCCTAGCCTGACTTTAGCGGGGGGGTTTTGTAGCGGCGCCTGAAGAGCTAAAAAGTTTCAAATCGAACGCGCCCTAAAGAGCCCGCCTTCGAATTGGCGCACCTCGGCAACCCCGTGGAGTCGGAGTTGACGTATGAGTCAGCTGGTCCGGCTTAAGCGCAGCCAACTTAGGCTTTCCGTTTCCGGCCGGATCATTTTTCTGGTGTCTGGCGGCGTACCTGGGTGGACGCATCTACGGAGATAAAAACTTTTAAGCATCGACTGAGGGACTCAGGATTTTTGATTTGAACGAGTGACCAGCGATAAGCTAAACCTTAGTGAAAGTCGAGTCAGACTTTCTGTTGGCAAAACGTTCATAAGGTGATATTCTTTTGGTGTTTATTTCGCTTCGGAAGGTCGGAGACTTGGCCTCCTGATTGCTTTTGCTGGCTTCACGAGGCGAGTGAATAGGGAAGCACCCGCACTGTCAGCCAGTGAAACGCCCAACGTATCGGTTGCGGTCGGCGGAGCACGCCCACTCGACCGATCGGGTAGTTGGGACACAACGCCACGCCGAGGAGAACCTCCCGGATCCATCAGCACCCCTTCGAGGCGACTAACCTACAGGAAGCCTACAGGAAGTTGGATTATTTTTTTTGTGTAATCCGAAGAAAAGAAGAGAAAAAGAAAAGTTTAAAGTGCAGCTTAGGCGCAGCTAGGGCCCAAAGCGGCCAGAAAATACGCAATAACCAAAAATGAATAAAAAATAGTGATAAGGAATGAAGGTGCAAGATACGCAATAAAAGTTAACTAAAGATTGTGAAAGAAAAAAAAAAAAAACTAAAAAAAAAAAAGGAGATAGAAGAAGATAAGTAAAGGATGCAGGAATAATTCAGTGTAAACCCTTCCAACAGTCTATCTCATCAAACCAACGTTCCAGCGCTTCGCCGGAGATCGATCCCCGCCGCAGGAGCCCTGTGAGTATGTGAACCCAAAATAAAAGTAGATAAATAAGGTCTCGAAGAATTTGAAGAATTAACCTGCATTCATTTAGTTTCCAACCAAAGTCAAAATATTGATTAAGATTTATTACTACTAGTCTTTAGTTCTAAGTTAAGCCTATGTCATGTAAAAGTAAAACTATAGATATATAATCCTAATCACAGAGGTGTTGCATATCGTTCTCACCGTTAGCTATAAGTAAGATGTCTCTATTTGAAATTTTGTTAGTTATTAAAGAATTTACAAAAATGAAATAAGTTCGTACAAGTCGATCAAAGCCGATGACCTCACCGACGGAGGGGGTTGATAGGGATCACCAGAGATGAACTCTGCAGCAGTGATCAACGGTAGGGAGGGGCAGTCGCCACACACAATACCTGTGGTATCTTTTCCAATTGAAACCTCGTCATTTACTTCTCTCTCTCTCTCTTTTAGTCTTTCAACTTTTCCCTTTTTCTTTACCCAAAAATAGCAAACTGATGCTTACTTTAAATTATCTCTCCCGGTAGTAGTTCTAGCATAGAAATTTTTTTGTCGCAGCACGCTCAATTCTGATCTTGATCATTGTTATGAGCAGCGAAAGGCGAAGTCTGAGTCAGCAAGACCACCACCCCCAAAGCCGACGAGCTAGAGCCGGAACCTAAAGCGTGCCCCGCAAGCTCAGACCCTCGCTAGTCCATTAATTACTTTCGTTGCACGTTACAAACCTGCTACGTGGATTTCCAGTTTTCTGAAAGAACCCAACGTGTCCTTTTTAATGATGTATTCTCCTGCCTAGTCCGAGCTACATCTGGAGTCCCTCAAGCAAGTCATCTCGGGCCTTTACTTTTTACCATTTTTATAAATGACTTGCCTTTTGCTTTATCGAACTCTCGAGTACTATGTACGCAGATGACGTTAAGATGTGTCTTCAATATAAATCTTCCTCTGCCCGTTACAAACTTCAGTCCGATCTGGACACGTTTCAAAATTGGTGTTCTGCTAATGACTTAAAACCAGGGACCGAAAATAATGATTATTTCTGTTTTCTTTTAACAAAAAAATCATGTACTCAGAATAGACATACAACAAAAAGAAATGCATCATTTTAATCCTTTTTCGTCGATCTACGCATTTCCGTGAAGATTCTTAAAATTTCGATTTTTTTATTTTCTTCACGGGTAATGATTATTTTGAACGATTTCATAAGTAATCAACAATAATTATTATTTTGAGCGAAAAAAAAATCCTCAAATAATGATTATTAATGAGTTTTATTTTTTGCTCAAAATAAAACTCATTTAAGGATTACAGGCTTCGTAGAAGGATTTTGACCATTTTTTTGCATTTCCTTGAAGAGTATCTTTGAAGGAACAAAACTATGATCCTTTTTTCACCACGCCCCTCCGCCCTCTTACTATAATAAAAATTTATATATAACGAGTTTTTATGCAAATCTTTATTAGCAATGGACTAACAGTATCAGCTTTCTAGTACTAATGATACATATTATGTATATATTCACCATCCCCTCCTCCCCCTCAATAAAAAAAGTTTATATAATGTAAGTTTTAAGATTTATTCAGTTTAACAAAGTGTAGATTTGATAAGTCGTCTACTTACATTATATAAACTTTTTTTATTGAGGGGGAGGAGGGGATGGTGAATATATACATAATATGTATCATTAGTACTAGAAAGCTGATACTGTTAGTCCATTGCTAATAAAGATTTGCATAAAAACTCGTTATATATAAATTTTTATTATAGTAAGAGGGCGGGAGGGGCGTGGTGAAAAAAAGGATCATAGTTTTGTTCCTTCAAAGATACTCTTCAAGGAAATGCAAAAAAAATGGTCAAAATCCTTCTACGAAGCCTGTAATCCTTAAATGAGTTTTATTTTGAGCAAAAAAAATAAAACTCATTAATAATCATTATTTGAGGATTTTTTTTTTTTCGCTCAAAAATAATAATTATTGTTGATTACTTATGAAATCGTTCAAAAATAATAATTATCGGTAAGGAATTTCGTAAAAATCCATTTTTAATTATTATCTACTGATTTTTAAAATAAAACTTATAATGATTACGGTCCCTGCTTAAAACTCAATGGGTCAAAATGCAAACTTATGTCATTCTATCGCTTAAGCCCCATCCAGGCAACTTATTTTTTCTATGGGACGCCCTAGAAAGATTAACTCAGGTTAATGACCTAGGTGTCCCATTAGACTTCAAGCTTAAATTTACTGACCATATATCGGCAATGGTTAATAAAGACAAGGGTGTGCTTGTCTTCATTAAAAGATGGTCAAAGGAATTTGATGACCCTTATATAACTAAAACTCTTTACATATCTTTAGTTCGTCCAATTCTTGAATACGGTTTATGTGTCTGGAGTCCCCAATATGCGGTTCATCAAGACCGTATTGAATCTGTACAGAAGAACTTTCTCCTGTTTGCTCAGGGGTCTAAACTGGGATGCAAGTATCCAACTTCCGTCTTATCATAGCAGACTACTCTTAATAAACTTACCATCGGTACTAAACATATGCCAGCATGACCCTTCCAGGGTATTATGTTCTGACTACAATAACCTATATCAAATCATTTCACTGAACTCTTGCATGAAATCCACTATTCTTTCCTACTTACGAGAGCAACAGTGTAACTCTTCCTCGTGACCTTTTAAAAATATTTATTCCTCGTCTCCGATCTATCCCTGCGATTCAAGGCGAACTATAAACGGCAGCACCCCTCGGTCGGTTGGGCGGGTGGTGGTGGAAGCCGCAAAAAAAACATATATATAAAAGAGGATATGCGATACAAATAATTGGAAGTCACAGAGCAGTCGTCCTGCGATATCGTTAAGTACTTTTTATAAAATACAGAAAGATTAGATTTCATATAGTATTGTCAAACGAACAGATAGAACTCAATTAAAAAAATATGCAAAAATAAAAATTTTAATTTAAAATTTGTGTGCATTATTTTTTTTGCGCGCCATTCGTACAATGTCTTGCTCGGACTATCTAAGACATTACAGAATTAAAAGTTACGCATTGGGTTCTTCCAAAAAGGTAGATGGAAATCCAAGTAGGAAGGATAACGCTAAATCCCAGAAGATAATGTTTTCTCAAAAGAAGTGAGTGGGTTACAGAGTTAAACAACAGGGCCAACACAGTGGCCCTCTGCGCAGGCGTCATCGCTTCAGTCGCGACCTCGAATCGCTGATATCCGTGATCAGTCTCAACGGGTCGCCGACGCCTAGTATCAGTGCTACATTATCATTATCACTATCTAATTGTGCGAACAATATTCTTCTGGTAACGGCACGGATCATAGTGCAAAATACAAACAACAAACTCCAGGCGGTCACCCCAGCGCTTATCGATTAGAGGTGCAGGGCGACCATCGTGTACGAGCATGTTGTGCAGTCTCGGCATCTCAGACGGACTCCAGTGAGGATATCCATTGTCAGAGTGTAAGTTGGGGCCAGGAGCAAGTATATGGTTAATTTTATGGATCTTTTGACCAAATCCTGGCACGCGAAAAGAATTTCAGACTCAGCTGGGATGGATTCTATTGGGCCAAGCCGCCTGCTCGCCCAGCTCCACACAGATCCGTCGCCATCACTTAATATTCGAGGTGGAGTCTCTTTTAAAGAAAATTGTTCTAAATGGAGACCAGAGCAACCGTCTCGCACGGAGCAGGATCGGCGGTGCGAAGGCCCACTGCGAGATAGGCAGTTCGCAGAGGAAATGAAGTTGTAATTCATCTTGAGACAAATTGCTCGCGCGGAAGGATCCGAGAGCAGTTTATGTCAGCACACTCCGGCCGAAATCCATCATACGTCGGGTGTGTTCCCACACCATGCGGTCTTAAAGGCAGAAGAGGCTGCAAAAAGCAAAGCATACACATACACGTAAACGCAAAGACCAGTAACAGAAGATCTGTAAATTTTGTTCTGTTCACCGTGCCCTCCATAAAAAATGACATCTCTGCGGTACTGTTTGATATCGGCAGATGTTCAGAAAATGTTCCGCAGCGTCGACGTTTACTTGAAGGGCACGTAATATCAGCGGATTTCGCGGTGGTCGGCGGATGGAAACATCAACACATATGCGCTATCGACTTTGTGTTCGTTTCTCGCCGAGCCGTAGAGTTTCTGAAGTACATCACAAAAAACTTGTATCAAGGCTAACATGAACTGGCTAACAGTCACATGTAAGGCATGTGAATATTACGCCCCACCGTTTCTCCTCGACATTCTACGGTCTTGAATGTTACAGCTCCTAAGGAGAGACCCTATTTCATCCTTGAATGCGTTGCCTTCTGCTACTTTATATTGGGGTTCTTTTTAATTTGTTTAATTTGTTTCGACTATAGCCGAAATAAACATCTTTATTTTCATAGAATTTGATGGCATAACCTTTGATCCCGAATCTTCAAGCGCAGATTTTGTTATTTACCATTTTTAAGGTGGTGTTTTAGTGTGTTTGTATAGAATTTAGAACAGCGTCTTTGCGGTGCCAAATTTTCACAATCTTTTTATCGTCGTATGAGGGAAGAATCCTTGCAGTGATTGGTTTTAAATTAAAGCTTTTCTTTGCGGTCTTGTGAATCTCCAACCAGAGAAAATGTTTTGCCCTCTTCCAAATCGACGGATTCTTCAGGCGAGCATGTACATAGTTGGATGCAATAGGAACGTTCGAACTTCCTTCCATTAAATTTCGGGGAACTGCTATGTTGCAATGCAAAGAGTTTTTGGTAGTCAAGAAATCAAAATCTTTGCTACGTTCAATTGTTTTCAGTTTATGCCAATTATTGACACAAAGTAAAAGATAGGCGACGCGCGAGAGGCAAATAGCGACACGAGAATGGGAATTCGGGTTAAATACGTGGAGGCGAAAACGAGTCATCCTATTTGAAAGCTGAGATTAGATGAAGTGTTGTCTATCCATTGCCAAAACCCAGATAAGACCGCACACAAACGGTGCGTCCCAGCGAGCGACAAAGCAGGAACCCCACATGAAATCAGGCCGTTTGGGTAGGCATAAGCGGAGCTTGGAAACTGGGAAAGAGGAAAGAGATAATGGGAATTTCCACCGATAATCCTAAAATGGTTGCCGCTGGAAGTTACACAGACCATAAATACGTTTCCTGATTGAAGCTTGTCACAAAAACTAACAAGCTAACTTCCGATTGGTGGTTCCAATGACCTCCCATCTTCTTTCTTTTATATTTCGGGCATACACCCAAAACGCGAAACTTGGGGTATTTCCGATCGTTCAGTTATATGGCAGCTATAGGATAAAGTCGGCCGATCCATATGAAATTTACCAGATCGGCTTAGATTCCCACAAAAGAGAATCTGTGCAAATTTCTATCTCTATCTCTTTATCTAGTTTCTATCTCTAAAAACATGGGAGTTATAGCATTTCCGATCGTTCAGTTATATGGCAGCTATAGGATATAGTCGACCGTTCCCGGCCTTTCCGACTTACATACTGCGTGCAAAGAAAAGACGGGTGTGTGCAAAGTTTGAAAACGATGGCTCAAAAACTGAGAGACTAGTTCGCGTAGAAACAGACAGACGGACAGACGAACATGCTTATCAGGATGTGATCCTGATCCAGAATATATAATCTTTATGGGGTCTTAGATGTCTCCTTCACTGCGATGCACAGCTAAGCATATATGCAAGCTTAAATGCAAAGCTTTTATTTTGGTAAAGTCCTGTTATGAAACACTTTGCATTTAAGGGACCTTGTCAACCAAATCTCTTACGAGTTGTTGAGGTAGTGGTTAGGCTGATATGCCTCCTTGGCAGCACAAATATTTTGCACTGCCAGGTTATAGTCGTAAAATAATTAATATGCTATAAAAATTGGTGACAATATGTTAACTAGGATGAATCAATGCTTAAAAGTGACAAAAATAATTTTTTAAAACTCCTGGATATCCTTAGCACATGCAAAATACGATTTGCTTGGAGCGATATAATGCTCCCAGTTATTCACTACGGCTACAGCTATGGCTACGCACAGCAATGAATTGAATTTTGGCAATTGCCACTGCTATAGTTTTTCAAAATTCAAAACCCCGAGCAGAGCAGAGCACATTCTTATTCTATTTTCTGCTACCGCTCTGTCTAAAGCCTAAATATAATGTCGGGAAGCATAACTGCAAGCATCAGCTTATCTGTTCCTAGTTCGAGGGCATCATCTATTAGGCGTTTTTGAAGTAGTAAAATATTTTCAACATCCGACAGCGATTGGAGAATATATTGACCACGAAAGCTATATTTCCTTCAATGCATTTCTGATCGACCTGATGATTTTGATGATGCTTTTTCTCAAGCAGTCGTTGCATCAGAATATTATTCGTCTTTTGAATGATTTTTTCAGCGTTCGCAACTTCGTATTGCACCTATATTATGTCGTTTCCTGTGTTGCAATGTTTGCACACTGGATACTGTTTGGTTGCATTCACAATATATAATGTTTTTGTCTTCTTGAAGGAAATGTGTGCTTTGTAGCTTGGTATATTTGCATTTACAAATTGCGCAAACTATTTGAATATGTCGGCGCGCACTAAGAGTGTGTGGATGTTGGTATGAGTGTATGGGTATACAGCCTCGGGAATTTCATCAGAAGGCTAATTTCATCATTAGAGTAATATTGCATCAGCTTCTAATTGTGCTGTGATTGGTTGTCTGCATGTTGTCGCTTTGGAAAGTACCGTTTTAGCGGGGCGTCAGCGTAGTGTCGCTGTCGCCGAGTGTGGTTCGGTGGTAGGCACAGAAAGAAGGATAGACAACGCAGGCAGTTGCGTATAGAACTTCGTGTGTGCGTGACCGAAACTCGCTGCGCTACTACGACGTCGAACAATATGAACATGGCATCAACAAATATATTAATTTATGGTTTCTTTTTTTGCAAGGATATTAATTTTGATATTTAATTTTAATAAATTTATAAGGGATTAAGATATGTTAAATATATATTAAATATCTAATTCCTCGTTTTTTGTTCTTCCGAGACTAACACGGTCACATATTCGTTTTATTAAGAAAATCTATAATATTAGAGTAACATAACCAGCCAAGTATTCCCAGCCAATTTTTTTTTTTGCTTAAACTTTCTATCGGTAATTTCTAAAGAAATTTGAGTTCCTCCTCTATATTTGTCTTTTTATACTGACCACGTAGTATTCTCAGCGGGGATTACCAAACTTGCCTTAGTATTAGTAACTTAAGAATTCATCTAATCCTAGTTGTAGCGATGTTGTGCGTCAGCGGGAAAATCCCATTCCCACTGCCATAGGCGCCGGGTACCCTGCACCTACCGTAAGCTTTTGGGTAACCTCTAGCTCTCTCAACTTCTTCATGGGAGTTGTGGCGAACCAGGGCGTATGTAACTCCTCTTTGCAGGGTACTCCAGGAACTTTCGTGGTTGTGAAGCGCTGTTGCCGAAGAAGATTTTTCCCAGCCAGCGAACTACGTTGCAAACAAATAAAGGTTGTTAAACAATAGAGAGTTATTTATGAAGTTCCAATTTCATCCGTCGTCGTCGTGAAGGTAAAGACGAACGGCTGGAATCCAGCTGCATGTACATTTAGAGTTGTGAAGTAAACAT
This sequence comes from Drosophila varians, assembly GCA_018150405.1. Taxonomy (NCBI): domain Eukaryota; kingdom Metazoa; phylum Arthropoda; class Insecta; order Diptera; family Drosophilidae; genus Drosophila; species Drosophila varians. The sequence goes on from JAECWK010000125.1 coordinate 21,277,335, forward strand.
TATTTCCTATATTTTAGTCGCACGTCAACGAGTTACTTAATTATAATGTTACCAGCCTTGTGACTCGGCCTCCGTCGCCCAAACGTGTGGAATGAGGCTGCCAGTCACAATAAAATCTTGCTTGTCAAAGATTCTTGAGCCTATCCTTTAAGCATCCCATGCATAAGGTATACGCCGTCTTGACCAGTGCCATGAAGGTAATTCCTTTCATCACAGATTATACAATACATCGATTGGGACATCTTATATAAACGAGAGTGTACTATGGCGGTTTCCAGGCGTAGAACCCGCTGGAACCCGTGGAACAGGCCGTCGGTATAAGTTTCAAAACTTTTTTGTGGGCGACACAATCGGAGATGGCCGAAGGGTAGAGTGTTTGACTAGCATGTAACGTGTACCAGGCTCGAATCCAAGTAGAGACTCAATTATCTTAGTTCATTTTCCTTAATTGTTTGTATCTTTTAAGTTATTATACCAATGCAGAGGGTATTATAATTTTGCTTAGAAGTGTGCAACGCAGTGAAGGAGACATCCTGGACCCCATAAAGTATATATATTCTGGATCAGGATCACCTCCTGAGTCGATATAAGAATGTCCGTCTGCCCGTCTGTCCGTCTGTCTGTTTCTACGTAAACTAGTCTCTCAGTTTTTGAGCTATCGTCTTGAAACTTTGCACACACCCTTCTTTCCTTTGCACGCAGTATATATGTCGGAACGGCCGGGATCGACCGACTATATCCTATAGCTTTCATATAACTGATTGATCGGAAATGCTATAACTTCCATGTTATTGACGACAGAAACTTGAAATTTGCACAGATTTACTATTAGGGAAAGTTAGGCCGATCTGGAAAATTTCTTACGGATCGGTCGACTATATACTATAACTGTCTGATTGATCGAAAATGCTTAAACTTTCGTGTTTTTGGGCGTAGAAGCGTCGGACTGTTTTTTGAATGTTTTTGTAAAGATCGGTTAACTATATCCGATATTTACTATATCTTTAATCAATAGAAGCCGCTATTTAACTGCAAGGGTATATAAGCTCCGGCTCCGTCCGAAGTTAGCTTTCCATTCTCGTTTTTTGATATTATTAGTTTCTTCGCTAGAGTCTATATATTAAAAAATAAATAATAAGAAAAGATTTAGGTCTCTACTGTGACTGTGACTGCTAGAACCCGTTTTCTAATTTTATTTGCATGTGGATTTTACTGCTAAGAATGATAGGACCTGTGAGTGAAAGGGAGGCGACGGCTAAATGGCAGGCCCTGTGAGTGAAAGCCCTAGCCATACAAAATGTTGTATGGTTAGTGATGAAAGTAAGGAAAATTATTTTCTTTGGAATCTTTGCATAAGCGATAGCCTACGTGGTAAATGTAAGGTTTTGAATAGATAAGACAAGACCCAGCGTGTTTTATAAATTTATTTATTTTTTTTTTTTTTATTGTTAAATATTTTAATTTTCAATTAAATTTAAAAAAAGAACAATTATTATTTGAAGAAGCGTTTTTCAATTATTTGAACTTCTTAAATAGCATTTCTGATATAAAATAAAAATAAGTTTTGCTAAAATACCAGCTACCAGCGTTTTGGTAGCAGGCAATTTCCCAGATTATTCGGGGTTATTTTACAGCGTCGGAGGGTCAATGACAAGAGGTCTGCTCGGCGCGTAGCAATTCTTTCGACTAAAAACTAACCATATATATATATATTACACCACTATATATATCAGCAACCAACGATCCAAAGCTGTCAAGCCTTTCCTAAAGGTGACCGGAGAAACAAAGCCGGCCCCGCACACTAGTCCTCTGTTGAACGGGAAGGAAGATTAGATAAAGAGGGAGCTTATCGACCATAATACAAATAATGGGAAAAGTCTGCTGCAGTGAAAAGTCCCAAAATACTCCCCCCGTTGGAAGTTCAGCTTTAACAACAACTTGTGGGATTGGGGAGCAGCAGTATTCCATTTGAAGTCATTCAAGGGTCCATATTTAGCGACAAGGGTGGTCCAATCCATCCAGAATGGGATTCCATGGGATTCGCCTGAGCTGAGATGACCACGACCATGTAGGAATACTCTGAGGAGGAGCTGGTTCCTTTTTTTTTTTCGCGGCTCCCACTGCAAACGTACAGCCCACATCCCGCCCAACCGACCGAGGGGCGCTGCCGTTTATCGTACTGCTCGAATCGCGGGGATAGATCCGAGACGAGGAAAAGGTATTTTTTTTTTTTTTTTATTTATATTTTTTTATTGCCGGAATCGTTCAGGATCATTTGAACATAACCGGGAGTTTAGAAGGTTTCGTAATTATGGTACATATGGGATATGGACTAAAAGTATTTCAAAAAAAAAAAAGGTTACAAGAAAGAGTTACATTGTTGCTCTCTTAAATAGAAAAGAATAGAGGATTGCATGCAAGATTTCTGTGAAATGATTTGATAGAGGTTATTGTAGTCAGAACATAGTACCCTGAAAGGGTCATGCTGGGCATATGTTGACCTACAAAAGTAAAGAAGTAAGGGGAGGAAAGTTCGAGAGGCCCTAAAAGAAACGTTAAATTTTAACAGACTTAAAAGGTTCTGGCTGTCGATTTCACCATTAATAAGGTTATTGATGGAAACTACACCCAGCATAGTCCTACGGTTTAGTAGCGATGGTAAGTTTATTAAAAGTAGTCTGCTATGATAAGACGGGAGTTGGCTTTATTAACCATTGCCGATATATGGTCGGTAAATTTAAGCTTGAAGTCTAATAGAACACCTAGGTCGTTAACCTGAGTTAATCTTTCTAGGGCAGTCCCATAGAGAAAATAAGTTGCCTGGATGGGGCTTAAGCTATAGAATGACATAAGTTTGCATTTTGACCCATTGAGTTTTAAGTCATTAGCAGAACACCAATTTTGGAACTTTTCCAGATCGGACTGAAGTTTGTATTGGGCAGAGGGAGATTTATACCGAAGACATCAATTACAAATGATGTTAGCTCCAACAAGTTGGTGGTGGTGGAGAAACGCCTAATAAAATCATGCTGGCATGAAGAATGATTGAGCTACAGAGGTGTTGCAGATGAGGAGTAATAATTTTTTCAAATAGCTTTGGAATTGCTGACAATTTAGAGATGCCTCTATAATTGGTAGCATCAGATTTTTTCCCTTTTTTATGCAGGGGAATTATAAAGGATTTGCACAATGACTCAGCGCAATTCTTTAGCACACAGCCTGGTACTCCATCGAGACCTGGTGAAAATACCTGTTTAACCTTTAAAAGATCCGATAAAAAACTACGCTCGGAGAGAGATGGACCAAAAATAAGATTGACTGAATGATTTCATATATGTTGGGCTGATCAGAAATAGTACAAGGTGAATACGTTGTTTGAACAAATTTAACGAATAGATCTGCAACAGCCTGATCTGTATTCGCCAAAGAATTTTCAAACGAGAGAATATAATCAAGAAAGGAGAAGATACATGTTTCCGCTTTGTGTTTACGAAATAATAAAGCTGCTTCGAGTCCTGCGTGAACTGAACCCGACAACGGCGAATATAATCTCTATAACATTGAGCGGTATGCACGGTGAAGTTCGACCGAGCTACTAAGTACAGAAGCCTTGAAAAAGTTAGATTGCAGCCGGTTCTTTTATATTTGTTTAAAAGTCTATTTTTGTTATGTTTAAGCTTATTTAGGCTCCTTGTAAACCAAGGGGGTTGTCTTTAACGGACGGCTACTTTCATGGCACACAAGGCTCCTTGTAAACCAAGGGGGGTTGTCTGTAACGGACGGATACTTCCATGGCACAAAAAAGTCAAAACAACTATTCAAACTCCTATAAAAATATTCTAAGGCGATATTTATATCGTTGCATGCAAAAAGATCAGACCAATCAAAGGAAAAAATTAAGTTATTGATGATTCCATCTGGATCAGACACAAAACATAAGTCTAGAAGCCGACCTAAAGAATTTCTGACATGGTTAATTTGACCTAAAGACATGTCAAACATGTATATATGAACAGGTAATAAACAGCGATTGATCGGACAAAGTGATCTTAACGCAAAGAAATTCTAAATTACCAAACTCTTGCAACTTGACCTCTTCAGAATGGAAAGAGGAGTCTACTGAGATTAGTACTCCTCCGCCTCTTTGCAGAGGTCGGTCGTACCTGTCTGGGAAAACTTCGGAGCTAAGGATCTCCGGCTTTAACCAGGTTTCACTAAAGACAATAACCTGAGATGCAAAGGAAAAGCTATCAGAGTATAGCCTAGGGAGCTTACTACGAAGGACCCTAGTATTCTGATAGGTAAGAGTAATGGAGTTTGTTACTTTTTTAAAATAGAAGTTGGCTAGTCAGTTGTTGTGGCTTTGGGGAGCTTGACAGACTGGGAATTTTTTTTTTTTACGTTTCTCGGCTGATGCTCTTGAACGAATATGTAGTCTGGCCAGACGCCAGGCAAACACACCGTCTCAAACATCGACAAAGGCACACATATCTTAAAGGATGATCTGCGCCTCGAGAGTGCAAATTTAAATTTGGAGATGTCCTCCACCTTAATTTCGGTTTTTGTTTTGGCTTTGATATAAGTCGAGATATCGATCTCTGAGGTATCAGGGGCAAGCCGTGAAACAAATATTTGTTTCGTTGGAGGAACAACCTTTAGGGGCTTTGGTCTCGCATCGTGTAGGACTGCAATACCAGTCGGTACCGGGGGTCCGGACCTAATGTTCCCTGTGGGTTTTACAGGGGTATGCATCAATTGGGGCTGTGGCGTCACTGGTAGTGATGCCATAGGGGACAAATCAGAAAGTTGCACACGATCACTGACGCATTCGGTATCTGAATTTTTACCAGTCCTGACTCTTGGAGTTATCAGGGTGATCAGGGGTTGAGTCATAGTCGGCAATGCGGGCCGAGTATTAGCTGGTGCACACGGCTCCACTAGGGTGGATTTTTTGCGCTTCGCAGACTCTAATAATAGCTGTAGGTTACTAAATTGAGAATCAAGGGTATTGAATTGATCGCTGATTTTGCAAAAACCAACTTTCAATTCGTTAAATCCATTCCTTGTGTGCCGCATATAACGCTCTCATCTCGCTCTGCATGGCACGACAGTCACTGCAACAAAAGTGCAAGCCAGAGCTCCGGGACACTCCGTCCGACATTGAGGCTGTGCATTTGGCATGTACCATGTTATTGGGGAGGCTTGGCTGCGATGAAGTTATTGTCTTATTGCAAGACTTAATTCCGCAGACTACTTTAAATTCCATTTTTTATTAAATATTATTTATTTATTTTTTTTATTTAAATTTTTGTTATACCTTGAACCACTGTACCAAAAGAAAATAAGAACAAGAGAACAGTTTGAATGTTAGTATAAGAGTTAGAGGTTAGGCTTAGAGGTAGAGATAAGCTGCTCTAGAAGGGATTAACGAAAAGAGCAACAACAAATAGTAAAGCAAAGCAAAGCTATGCTTGGATTAAAATTAACAAATATTAATTCACCACCAAATATAAAACTGCCACACGCGTAAGCGAGACGGAAATTATTAAAGTGATTTAAAATTGTTAAAAATTTTAAATGTTTTTAAATCAAACGCCGGTTTTAAAGGCAAAGAAAGGCGCACGATCTTCTGCAATAATTGGTAACCAGGATCTTGTATCAGCCGGCATCAGGATGAATGGAATAGCAGCCGACGCCAAGGCATAGGTGCAAGTGGTAAGGCATCAACAGGCTCTACAGCAGCCATGTTTGAAAACGAAAAAAAGGAGCAGCAACGTCGGGAGCGGTGTCTGATGTGGCGGCCGTAGTAGCAACGGGAACGGAGCCAGGCCGGCGCCAAGTCAGAGGCAGAAATGGGCTTCAAAATAGTTGCAGCAACAACAGGAACAAGGTTAGCAGCGAGCTCAGGATCTCACATGGATTCCGAAACAATCCCCTCGATCGGGACATCTGAACCAACGACAGCCACAGGTCCAGCAGCTATATCAGGGCTTATGCCAGGAGCAACAGCAACATCAGGAACGGTTACAGCATCAGCAGAAGGGCCTGGAGCAACCGTAACAACATCAGAAACTGGGATTGAGCAGCAGCATTCTTTACGTACGTTGGGAGAGCAGCAAAGACGGGAACTGAGTACGATGTGGCGCTAGGAACAACGGCCGGGACTGAAGCAGCCTCCATATTCTATGTCTCGGTTATGCAATCAGTGCGCTAAGCTAGACTTGGCGGGGTGGCGATTGAAGAAACCCAAGTCGAAGACTCCTTGATTCCAAACTCAGTTGAAGACGGAGGACTCGTCTGCAGTCCTGAAGCCGTAAACGGATCACATAGCGCCAGCTTAGCGCATGAAGAGTGGACGGGCATTGGCACAAGCTGAGAACAACTTGCGGCACCGCTGGGACCTCCAACGACAGTACCGCAGAAGTTGAGCAAAGGTTGAGCGGTGGCCAACTTACGGCGCTGTACAGAATCCTCAAATTCAACACTCTAGGACTATCATTTTCGTCGTCGCATAAATCCTACAATTCCGTTTGCAAACCATCAAATTTTTCCTTAAACTCTGCGCGGCTGAGAAAGTAATGAAGCGGCGCAAAATCCATATCTGCCGACTCGTTGAAAACTGCCAGCAGATATTCCAGCTCCTTGTGCACGACATCGGCCTTTCTCCATAAAAAGTCTCTGCTGGCCGATGATATCGAAATAGCAGCTGCAGCATTCATTTCTCGCGGTGTCCGAAGCGGCGAACAAGTAAACCAAAGAATCGCGACAAAAATAAGCGAGTAACGGAACCCGAACAAAGCAGAGCCGAATTTGGAATTGATTACGCAACTAGGAAAACGTGTGATATAAAAGTGTAAAAACTTGGCCAGGATGGTCAGGACAATCACGTCGGGGTCACCAAATGTTGAGCTACCAGCGTTTTGGTAGCAGGCAGTTTCCCAGATTCCAATAAACAATGACAAGAGTCAATGACAAGAGGTCTGCTCGGCGCGATGCAATTCTCTCGACTCAAAACTAACCATATATATATATACGGCCACCGCCGCTATCATAAACAATTACAAATAATACTAATAATGGGGAAAGTCTGCTGCAGTCACAAGTCCCAATACACTAAATAAAACCACTTTTAACCACCACTTTTGGACCAAAAACTTTTGGAAACTTTTGGACTTTTGGAAAAAAATCAGTGTCTGTCTTGTAACGAGTCTTTTAACCATTGTTTCATTGAAAGAAATTAAATTATGCTGGCATCAAATTTGAGCTTAAGTGTAATTTCACTAATATACTTTTTCAGGTCATCCTTGAGTAGGCTAAATGGCGTGAACTAGAGGTCTGCCTGAATGCATTCTTTTTTACGCAGCAATAGAATACATTCGAATTGAATAGAATGGAGTGAGTGAAAGGGACGCAATGGGTTCAATTTTTGCGAGTGACGGATTAAGCACTCTCACTCACTGTCATTCCCTTGCTTAGAACCCGACCAAATGATGGTGCGAAGCCAATAGAGTGCTTTCGGATTACCGCAAGTAGCCGAATAATTCGAATGGTTTCACAACTATTTTATCCATTCAGTTACTTATTTCTGTATATTCCTTAAACGAAAGGCTTTCAAAACGATAAGCGGGAAACAAGTGATGGACTAAAGGGTGAGTTATGTTTTATGGTATGTTTATGACAGCAATTTTTCGTTCTATGTGTATTTATTTAATTTTATTATGTATGGCAATATGTATAGCAATACAGACAATATTAATAAAATTATGTTTTAAAAGTTTCAATTTGATTTCGGAACTATGTAAAATAATTATACTCCTAACAAATTCTAATTTAAGTTATTAAAACAAATAACACTGGCTTGTCTTTAATTTTATATTATTTTTATTGTATATTTGAATTCGTATCGTCCATTCATGAATGCATTCGAATGGCTTTCTAACTCTCACTCATTCAATTCATTTTCTTTCTACCGAATGTGTGCGAGTGAAATCTATACATACGCACTCAATCAATCGCTCAATTTCCGCTCCGTACTCTATTTCACTCAATTCTTTTTGAGTGTTGTTCACTCGAATGTCGTTTTTGGGCTACTCATGCAGACCTCTAGTGTGAACATACTTCAAGCCTAAGGACCTGGTTTCAAAGCTGCATTCAATCGCCAATTTGAAACGGGATTTTATATGTGTTTCGTTTGTACAATCCAGCTGTAGTCCTAACTGTGACCACTCGAACCGAGACGCCCTTTCCAAAATGTATATCCCCAGCAAAGATTATTTTTCATTGGTTTGTAATGGATAGCTTCAAAATAACCTCTTCACCTGGTTCAGCCAACATGTTGAAGGGCGGCCAAACAAAAAGGAGCCAGGAGTGAAAGCTTCTAAGAGGTTGACGTCAAAATAATGAGAATAAAGGGGTTGAAGCTCATAACAGCTTTAGCCTGGTCGATGGCAGTCGCAATCTTCTCGTAGCTAAGGGCATCTCCATTTAGGGATCGCATCAATAATGATTTGGTGTTCTTTAGCTTTCCCAAACGCCACTGAAATCGGGCGATCTAGGTGGCTGTTTGGACCAGCACCTAGGCTCCGTGCAGGCCCCCCCAATAATTAAGATAAAAATGTAAACGAACCAATCGTAGGGGATAAGCACAGCCGAGTCTGCATGGACTATTAACAATTAATAAAAACTAAAATTAAATATTGACTTTGATTCCCTCTTGGTAGCGCGAAAGTGGCATTAAATAAATTTTTAAAAATAAAATTTTGCTAGCAGCATTATAGGATAATCAGATGCATAATCTTTTGTCAAAGTAAAGACAAAAATGTTTTTTTTTTTAGGACTTAAAAAAAGTTTCTTCAATTTCCCTTACTTGAAGTAGGAGAGCACAAGCAGACCTTGGATCCAGCCTCTGGGAGTTGGAAAATTTTCTATAAATATTACGACCAAGGGACGACGTTTTCTGCTTGGCTTCTAGCAACGTTTATGATTACTTTCTTGATTTATCGGTATTAGTCAGTACTGCTTATAAGTAGACATTGCCACTTCAAGTTTCCTTTCCAAGATGCCCAGTAGATTTGAATCTCACAATTATATAGTCTGTTGTTCTTTTTACAACACGGATCAAAGACAACTCTTAGTTAAGTGGCCAACCTTTCAGGGCAATGCAGTTGGAGGTCGTCCGTTTGAACTTCTTCTAAATTACCCATATCCTGAAAATCCTCAATAAATATTGTATCGGTGTTGTTAAAGGTGGAATATCGTTTTGACCTTCTCTTAAAGTTGAGGAAACTGTTAAGAGAGAGTTAGTTAGAATCACGCTTTGGAAAAGCGTACGCCTGAACTGGTCCCGCCGTCGCAACGAACAGGCGTAAGCTAACGCGAGGCCCCTCGTGAACTCAGACTCACGGAGAGAACCGGAAGGGGTGAGATCAGTCACGGCATCTGAGGAGCGTCTGCACCAGGGTTGCCGGTAAACAGAGTGATCGACACGCCAAACCTTCACGTCGAACGAGAGTACGGCCAAGCGCTAGCGAGGCGGCCCAATCCAGACCCGTGTTAAGTGGAAGAAGCCACCAAGTGTAAGTCATTCCGTCCTGCAGAGGCCGCCATGGTAATTTACATAAGCCTGGAGAGATTGGACGGTCTAGGCGAACAACCCGAGCAGCTACAAGGCCAGACGAAATTACCCCAGCATCCAGCAGTAGAGGACACCGGAGAGCCGCCCAGTTACCCAACCGGCTGCCAGGCCCCAGACCAACACTCCCATACGGCGTACGCCTCGCCGGTGTGGGAAGTCCGGCGACCAACACGGGCGGTGACCAGCGAATAATAAAAAATTAAAAATAAAGGGAAAGGTACAAGCAGAAGCAATTCGGTGTTACTTCTGGGCTAGGGCAATCACGATGAACACATATACTTGGTGGAACGATCCCAAAAACTCGTTGAACTAGCCCTGGCATGTAAGTGAACTAAACCAATTAATCTATTCCGTGTACTTTTTACAAATTTCTGGAACCTCTATGGTTTACTAAATCGGAACCCGTGTTTACGGTTCGTTTGCCGGCTCTTGGGAAGCGTCTCGACCTCGATGTAACAGAGATATCTTTGAAATCTTCGCGATGCCAAAACTTACTATTGACCTCAGAGTTGCTTTCAATATGACCTTGGACCTCCATAGATGTGTATGTATATGCGAGCTGTAAGACTCCAGGGTTACGCTTAAATATTTTTTTCCGGTAATTATACATTCCGGTAATATAATATAATTCCTTTATTCACGTGTGCCGTACTTTTCTTTAGTGTAAGTTATATATGAAATCTTTCTCTACCCAATGAGTATAACGTGCAAAATGCACTTAAATCACAAAGCAAGTCAACAAACACTGTAATGGCCAAACGTATCCGACTTACAAGACTTCGCACACTCAGGGGTTGGTGGTTGCCAAGATGATCTCCACTATTGAAAATTCAAGATGAGCTCCAAACGACAAGTTTCGACGCTGTATTCCAATAACGACCAAAAAATTTACTTGCTTCGAAGTTATCTTTGATCTCAGGCTTGAATCGGAACTGAAATTTCTCTAAAGGGTCAAAATGTCCTCCCTGGCGGCTGGTTCAATCCTAGCACCAAATAATTGTCGTCGAGTCTTAGTTTGAAAAGGTTTGAAGCCTATAAATGTTGAAGTGAAAGACAAGTTCACGTAGAAGCAGAGATAGACAAACAGGTGAACCTGATTCAAACAAATATACTTCATCGGAATATACTGCGTTGGACACTTCTGACCAAAATTATAATAACCTCCGCATGGGTATAAAAACTAAAAAAGGAAGCACTCTTGTGTCTTCTTGTTTATGCTAGTGTATTGTCCACCACTTCTTTAAAGAATTTTGATAGCAGTTGGAATAATTTAATAAGAGTTAAACAGTCTAAACTAAATACTTAATAGCGAAATTTATGAAAGTGGTCTCTTTGATTTTTTAAATTCACATGATTACTTTAAAAAATATTATGGCTTATTAAAAAGTAACACTAGCACATTTTTATATTGTAAGTTTGTAAAACCCAATATAGTACATAACTGAAACCAAATATAGTGCTCGGCTGCGTATACAGATTATATATTTAGTCGCTCCTATTTTCTGTCTAACATTTTTTTATTTATGGCAAAATGCTATGGGTAAAAGTTTAGATCTGTTGGTCTTTCCTAGAAATAAAATCTCGCGAAAAAAAGGATTGCATATGTATTCGTTATAATGTTCAATTGAATTAAATAATTGTCAGTGGCTGGAGATTTATCTGCTGAATTTTTATGCTCTTGCAAAGGGTATATAAATTACTTGTTGTGCAAAGAGTTCTGCATAAATTAAGACTTATTAGTTGCCCCACAGATCTGTACAGTAGAATATATACTAATGTATATATAAAAATATAAACCTTTTACTTTAATTTTACCCAATTCAAGAATGGAAAGTTTTCAGACGGAGCCGAAGTTTTTATAACCTTGACGTTACATAGCGACATCTATTGCTAAAAGATATAGCAAATATCGAACCGATCCTTACAAAAACATTCAGAATAATTTTAGCTTCAAATGAATCGTGGCGTTTCCGATCGTTCTATTATATGGCTGCTAAAGGAAATATTCGGCCAATCTATGAATCTATCTTCAAAAACATAAAAGTTCAGTTATATAACAACAAGATTATTCAAAACATAGATGGAACGTCTCATACAAACGAAAGTGCACATTTGCGGGTTCCAGTCGTAAAACACGGTTAGTGTGTCGGGATAAGGCTATCGGGATAAGTTTCGAAATTATGTTGCGGACGACACAATTGAAGATTGATGAAGGGTAGAGTGCTCGGCTAGCATGCAAAATATGTACCGGGTTCGAGTCCAAGTAGACTTACTTTTTTAAGGTTATTTTCTTAAATTATTTTTATTTTTTAATATTATTGTTTCTTGCTTAGTCTCTATATATTAAAAAAATTGTAATAAGAAACGATGTTGGGGCCTTACATATAGAAATTGGTTAGCTGTACTTCTGTGACTACTGGAACGCACTGCCAAAAATTCATTTGCATGCGGGGCCAACAGGTAAATGTGGCTAAATGGCCGTGTGAGTGAAAGTGAGGCATTATTTCATTCAAATCTATGCTTAGGGAAGCGGTAGTTCTTTAATAAATCGGACCCCATCTTCTCTCTTTTTTTTTTATTATTTCATTATTTTTTATTTTTGTATATAAAAATAAAAATATGAAATAAATACAAAATAATAAATAAACAAAGGATAAAGTAAAAAAAAAATTGGTTTTCTTTAAAGATGCGTTTACTCCTAAATTACTATCATAATAATAATTGTTAATTTCCAAATAAATACCGAATGTATGTTGTGTATGTTTAATCAAAGATTATACACTAAATAGATGGGACATCTGCGACTAAAACTGACACCCCAGTCGGACTTGGCGATCGCCTGGCGAGAGGAAATGGCACTAGCGGCGAGAGGAAAACTGGGTGAACTCTGTGTATCACTTTTACACATGCGTGGCCGCGGTTTTTCACGTACCCTTTCTGGGGGAAAAGTCACCTAGGTTTCACCCAGCGGCTGGGTGAACATGGGTATGAGGGTTCACCCAGAGTTCACCTAGGGAAATTTTGATCCACAAAAAAATTCCCTTGATGTTTTTGTTTTTGCTTTTGGATTTGGTGTAAATATATATGTTGGGATCAGCAGCTAGGCTCCGTGCAAGCCCAAATAGAAGAAATATAAAAATGTAAACAAACCACGTGTAGGGTATAAGCACAGCCGAGTTTGCATAGCGCAATACGTTTGTTGTGTGAGCCGTTAGCTCTGTGGAACGCATTGTACTTCTATGCACTTTCGGTAGTTGATTTTGGTGCGAGAGTCGCTGCGGTCGTGGACCTTTTGAGTTGGATTTCTTGCGTAACTTGTGAACTGTATGAAGAATAAAAAACCCAGACATTAAATTTTAATTTTAATTCTCGCTTGATCGCGACATTTTGGTGACCCCGACGTGATCTGTGCCACAGTTTGTTGCAAGTGCAACAAGTGATTAGTTGCGTTTCGCTTAGCGCCAACGCCTCACCCCTCTCTTGCTCAACTTAGTGCCAAATGATGGTCTCTGGAGCCGAGTTCAGCGCTGCCGATGCTTCCAGCAGTCATATTTAAGGAAAAAGGCGGAAATAGCGTACGTGGAGTTGGAGGAGCTGCATGTTCTGGTTGTAGCTGCGGTAGGAAACGACGACACGCCTCTTTCTCCATTAGACGTCTTGGGGAAACAACTGCGCGCCAAATTCACGGCTCTTCATGACGCTCTCGAGGGTCTCAACCATGGAGAGATTGGCAGCCCACTCTTTTGGAAATTCACCCTGTCGGATGTGCCATCGCAGGCATCATGCCTCCTTGCATTCACGGGAATCTTTGCCTGGCAACATAGCCTCCGCCTCATCTGGTGTTCCTTCTCCTGACCAGGTCGTTGATTCAGGCAGGCATGCACCCCCTGCAAATTCACTTGTGGTTCAGGATCGCCATTTGGAAATTGCGTTGCTGCCTACCGCTAACATTTTAGTGCGTGGCCGCTCCGGTGCCATGTTTCCTTGTCGGGCACTGTTGGACTGTGGCTCACAAGTGCACCTTATTACGTCGCGTTTGGCAAGCCTGCTTCAGCTTTGTCCTTCTAGATGCGCCGTGGCCATAACTGGACTTGGAGATACCGAGTTCTCAACAGATGGCAACTCAGTTAGCGTCTACATGCAATCGCGGATTTCCGATTATTCCGCTTACATCACGGCAGTTGTCGCCTCAAAGATCACCGAGATTCAGCCCAGCGGTCCCATAAATGTGTCGGACTGGGAAATTCCTGAAAATTTTTAGTGCTCGCCGATCCCAGCTTCCACGAACCGCAACGCATCGATCTATTGATTGGCGCAAGTCTATTTTTTGACCTATTGTCTGTTGGCCAAGTTCAGTTGCGTGTTGGTCTTCCAGTTCTGCAAAAGACGCGCCTTGGATGGGTTGTCTCGGTGGCGGCAGCCGAGCCCGAGGGGCCATCGCAGCAGCAACATACCACCTTCCGTCACTTGAGGGCAAGGGCGCGCTGGAGGAGCGCCTGGATGATCTCCTGCGGCGGGATGTTTATGTCGACGAATGTCCAATCCCAGCTGCTGATGAAGCTCCAGGTTCCGCCCATGCTGCCACCAAGCCAGACTTCGCTGAGGATGCCCGCCAGAAGCCGATTGCCACTGCTGCTACGCCCGAGAGCTCTGCCAAGCGTTCGACTGTTCGGCCAAGATGTCTGCGGCGGTCCGAATCGCTAATCATGCAAGGAGGTGGAGGAGTAAGGGCATGAATGAGCTGTCTTTCATTTATCTGTCCTTCATCCTCAGCATGATGGTTTGGGCTATGGTCCTTTTCGATCTCCTTTCTGTGGACCTTCAGTCTGAGATACGAGAGATACGAACACAACATGCGCGACTAGGAAAGATGGACCCTGGCGATCATCACTTGCTCGTGGTCCAAGCTCATGGTCACCCCAGATCAGGAGAATCCCATTCTGGATGGAGTGGAGCGCCCTTATCGTTAAACAACCTAGAAATGACACATGGAATATTGCTGCTTATCCCATCCCACTAATTGTTGTTGAAAGCTGGACTTCCAACGGGGGGGAGAATGTTGGGATCAGCAGCTAGGCTCCGTGCAAGCCCAAATAGAAGAAATATAAAAATATAAACAAACCACGTGTAGGGTATAAGCACAGCCGAGTTTGCATAGCGCAATGCGTTTGTTGTGTGAGCCGTTAGCTCTGTGGAACGCATTGTGCTTCTATGCACTTTCGGTAGTTGATTTTGGTGCGAGAGTCGCTGCGGTCGTGGACCTTTTGAGTTGGATTTCTTGCGTAACTGGTGAACTGTATGAAGAATAAAAAACCCAGAAATTAAATTTTGATTTTAATTCTCGCTTGATCGCGACAATATATATATATTTATTTACATGCATATGTACATATGTATATATAAGAAACGATTTTTTGGTGGCGCTTCGCCCGTGTTTTTTTGTTTACTTTTATTATTTATTATATGTTTTTTACATACATTGAATTGAATCTATTTAATTAAGTTAAAAAATATTTAATAAATTGGTGAAATAAAAAATTTAAGAAAAAAATATATATATTAAAACAAATTAAACATTTAAAAATTGAATATAAAAAACCTAGAAGAAAAGGAAAAAATGTTTATTAGAATTAGTAATAATTGCATCGAAAGCTGTAATCAAAAAATTGCACATGTATGTACATATGTGTTTACATATGTATGTATATTGTTAGCAATTTACGCTGGCCGGCCGCAACACTTGCAAACAAGGCTTTCTACCTAAACAAACGCTGCAACTCCAACTGTAGCAAGAACTGCAAATGATATTAAAACGGTAATAGTTGGTTTATCATTAAAGTATATTTACGAGGAGTTGGTAATGTTATATGCGAAAAACTTACCCTTTTACAATCCGAAACCATTTGCGACGCACTTTTAACAGCTAAATGTGACCGTTTCGAATTAGGCCAATTAAACAGATTTACACACTAATATCGCGAGGCGTTTGCTGGCATCAGCCCATATTATTATCAAATATTTGCCTTTTAAAAAAAAAACTTTGCTTATTTAAACAATATTAAAAGATCTTAAGCAAAATGGGAGAGATCGATTTTAAATCGCTTTATATTTAATATATATATAATATATTTATATATATGTATCTATATTTTTAATATACATATCATATAATCACATTTTAGTAAAATTCTATAGCAATATAAAAATATATAGTAATTATATAATTGAGTGAAATATATATACAATTTTAAAAAATGTATACTTTTCAAGACACAAATTTTTCTAAGTCTTTTTTTAGGACTTAGAATTTGCTCTCAATTCTCTTACTCGACGTAGGTGAACACAAGCAGACCTCGGATCCAGCCTCTGGGACTTTTGGAAATTTTGTATAAATTCCCTTTCGCTCTCGCCTCTTGGACTCTTGGAAAAATTTAGCATTAAACGCTGAGAAAAGGGAAATAATTTCTCCGCTCAGCTCTCGGTAGGTGAACACAAGCAGACATTGGCGCTCGCCCGGTGACAGCCAATTTCACCCCGATCGCCGATGGTCCGACTGGGAAGCTCTTGATTAATTTTTTAGAAATTTTTATTATTGTGCACAAATGAAAGTTTGTACTTATGTATATGTGCGTCTGTTCTCGTGTGAATCGTAAAATGATTTGGCTTCCTAATTTTAATTTCTGACGATTTTACGACTTGCCGCTATATAGTAGGCGAACAAACCATACATCATTTATGCGCAGGCGCAACGGCCAACCGTGCTGGCAACCGCGTAAAAATTGTTTAATTTAGTGTTTATTTCAGCGAAATTTGTTTTTATTTCATAAAAATTATTTTCAGAAAAGCAACTTAAGAAGTCTAAATATTTTATAAACGCTTTTTCAAATAACCAAAAACTAAAAAAATTTATTTAAAAAAAAATTAAAAATATTAAAACAAAAAAAAATAATAGAATAAAAAAATACTTACAAAATAGGCAGGGTCTGATTATTAAAAAACATATGTTTACTACGCAGGCTTTCGTCTATGCAAACATTCCAAAGAAAATAATGCATGTACTCACTAGTTGTCGCTTAAAAATGTTGTATGCGCTCAATTTCTTTAATAATACTACAAGTATATTATCTAAAAATAACTCAAACTCGCCATATTCTTAAGTATTAAAGAAATTGTTTAACTGAACTTGGAGTTCTTAAAATATTGGTCAACAACGGATGACAATAATTTATAAAATGTGGTACAATATTAGTGGTAAAATGTATTTTTTTTTATTTAAACATTGGGTTTTGGTGGGAATTCAACCCACAACCTTTGATTATTAGTCAAACAGGATTAACCATCAAGCCACAGAGCAAACTTCCAGAGACTGGATTCTAGGTCTGCTTGTGTTCACCTACCTCAATTGGGGAAATAAAATAAACTTTTTCCAAGTTATAAAAAAAAATTTTGACAAATTTGTGTCTTAGAAGTATTAATTGTATAAAATTGTATATATATTTCGCTTAGTTAACTTCTTGATTATATATTTTTAAATTCCTATAAAATATATCATTTTATATTTTATATATTATATATACTTTTATATATATGTATATATGGATGCATAATCCAATGTCCAAAATCCAATCCAAAGGCCGGGAAAAAAAATCAACACTGAAATACCCCAAGGGAATGTAATAGGCCCAATACCTACCAGTACCTACCCAATACTACTAACCATGCAACGTATATAAATTGTTTTTAATATTTTAGCATATATATAATTTTTACCTTAAGTGGGGAAATTGCAGGACAATGCAACGGAGTTGGCTTTGAACTGGGATTTTAGGTAAGGGACACTTAATGGACCATATTTTCTAACATTTTGTTTACACTGGTTACACACCACCATTCTCTTGCACTGGCTGGACCTTGCCATCCAAAACAGCGCTGGAACGAAAGCGTAGGAGCTTCGGAACCATCAACCCAACAGTTGTCTTACGATTTTCTAAATTTTGCCGAGCCGAGTGGTCGCCTAAGTACGACGGTTTATATCCAACGATTCGGACAAAGCAAGCCAGGAGCTTTAAGCATACCTGAGCTCGACACCGCATTGTATTTTGCGACTGTCACCCAACCTGGTGGACGTAAACTTGCGAGGGAGCGGCCGTCGAAGAGATCACCACGGTGCTAATCAGCATTTAAGCGTGCCTTAACTCCAGGCCACTGACAGACTTTTCGGATGTTCCCACTCCTGCCCATGAAGTAATCGGAGACTCCATGTTTGCTCCATGTTTTTGCAGCAAACTATAGCGCGACACTTTTGGACCGCTGGAGTCGGGATTGACTCAGCCATTCACGGCAGCGTCCAAAATAAGTTAAGATAATCTCAAACTAGACGAGCCAGTCCCTGTAAACACAGATTACCCAAAAGAATTCTTGAGCTGCACCCGGACGCTAATTTTTAAATTAACTTGATCGCTGATTTTTGGAACTGAAGGGTTGTTACTCCGAATAAGTTTTCAATATATTATATAACACTCCATTTGTTATTGAATAGTCAAAATGGTTGTTACGGCCAAACCGACGAACATCTCTCGAACTCACGAACAACATTACCAAAAATTGAAAATATCAAAAAACCATATCCTGGGCTGCAACATCCTTTAAAAAATCTTTAAAAAAAACACTTCTGTATTGCGTTCTTTGAATTACCGAGTGTGTACACAATTTCGTACACGAACGAAAAAGTTATGCGGCCCTACCACGAGAACAGATACACATACACACTGAAGAAAAATATCAGCGAGTCACCGTGAAAAGAAACCAAAAATAAATTATAGAAAAAACATGTATCTCGCGAATACAACCGCGAATACAACCAAACTTTCTTAAAGTGTCCAAAAATGGCAGCACAGGGAACGGCATTTTATGGGTCCAATGCGAAGTTTGTATGACGTGGTATCACTTGTCACCTGTACCAGACAGTCTAGACAGTACTAGACAGTCACCTGTACCGACACCGTTAACCATCAACGCTTGTGCACAACTGCACAAGCCGTGCAATGAAACGCTTTGACAGCCGTACTAGCTACCGGCGCCGTGAAAAAGCAGAGTAAGCTGCAGCGAGCGAATAATGACAAATAGAG
Source organism: Drosophila varians (assembly GCA_018150405.1). NCBI lineage: Eukaryota > Metazoa > Arthropoda > Insecta > Diptera > Drosophilidae > Drosophila > Drosophila varians. Next base: position 21,296,097 of record JAECWK010000125.1, read on the forward strand.
GAAAATATCAAGTCGACCATAATTATATCGAAGAAAAAAGTAAAACATCATAACTCAACAATTTAATTTTAAAAAAAATAAATATATCCAAAAAAGCCTCCAATTAAATTACTTTGCGTGCTATTTCAATTACCGTATCCTGGGCTCCACCAATGGTAGTTGCACAAAACCTTGCAAAAACCGTTCAGTTATCTTTTATCTAACAACAGCTTTACCAATTTTAGTTCCATTTACAAAATCTTTAAATTGAAGTCGTTCAAGATTGTAGACCTTTCAGATAGGTCTCTAAAATTTGTGTTTCCTCTTGTCAATGTTTGTCGAAATGTTTATCAAATCTTGTGAAACATATATTTAATTCAATTGAACAATAAAACGAATCTTAACTTAACTTTTATCCATAAAACGGCATTTTTCTAGAAATAAAAACCTTTCACAAAGAACAGGAATGTAAAGCTAACTTCAGACGGAGCCGAAGATTATATACTATATAGAGGTCTGCATGGATTCCTTCTTTTTACGCATCAAAAAAATACATACATTCGAATTAAATAGAATAGAGTGACTGAAAGGGACGCAATAAGTTGAATGAGTCAATGAGTCATTCCCTTGCTTAGAATCCGTCCGAATTATGGTGGGAAGCCACTAAACAGCTTTAGGATTGCCGAACGCAGCCGAATCATTCAAATGGTTTTACAAATATTCTATCCATTCGCTTACTTATTTCTATTGGGTCCTTAAACGAAAGACTTCCAAAATAATGAGCCGGGTAGCCCGTGATAGACAAAACGTGGCACACAGAGTGAACATTACTGAAATTATGTTTTACATTCAAATTTGAATTCGGAACTAAATATGTAAAATAGTTATACTTCTACGAAACAATAAAGAACAATGACTATAACTTAAATTTTATATTAATTTTATTGTATATTTGTATTTGTATCGTCCATGAGTGCATTCGAATGGATTCGAATGAAGACCCTAACTCTCACTCATTCAATTCGCTCACTTTCTATCGAATGTTGTGCAAGTGAGATCTACATTCACACAATTTCCGCTGCGCACTCTATTTCACTCAATCTTTTTGAGATTTGTGCACTTTAATGTCGTTTTTTGGCTACTCATGCAGACCTCTATTATATACCCTTACAGTTACATAGCGGCGTCTATTGGTTATTTTTAACATTATTTATGTATTTTTACATTACAAAAACATTCATACCAAGCTTAGATTCATATAAAATCTATTTTAAAAGTAATCCGATGCTTCTATACAAAAACATGAAAGTTGTGACACGTCCGATCGTTCAGTTATGTGGCAGCTATAGGATGTAGTCGGCCGATCCGTACGAAATTTTCAAGTTTTAATATTCTAACTTTTAAAAAATGGAAGTAACAGCATTCCCCATCGTTCAGTTATATGGTAGCTAAAGGATATAGTCGGCCGATCCCGGCCGTCCCGACTTACATATGTATATACTGCAAAGAAAGGAAAGGTGTGTGCAAAATTTGAAGTCCGTAGCTTAAAAACTAAGAGACTAGTTTGCGTAGAAACCGATAGACGGTTATGCTTATATCGACTCAGGAAGTGATCCTGATCCAAGCTTAGATTCGTATAAAATGGATTTTAAAAGAAGTTCGACGCTTCTATGCCCAAAAAGACGCAAGTTGTGGCATTTCCGATCGTTCAGTTATATGGCAGCTATAGGATATAGTTAGCTGATCCGTATGAAAATCTCCAGATCGGCTTAGATTTTCATAAAAGGAAACCTGTGAAAATTTCAAGTGAGTTTTTGTCTTGTTACACCATCGGACTAAAAATCCTTTTGCAAGAAACATGGCAATCAGGGATCGGATGGAACGACGCAATTTGAAATTTAATCTCTAACCATTTGTTGTTAGGATCAGCAGACGGATACATGCCAAACGTCCCCAAGGGTCGAATGCCAGGCAACGATGGCACTAGACCAATGAAGTAGCAGGGGGTAGTAGGGGAGGGACCAATTTAATTAAAAAAAAAATAAATATATCCAAAAAAGCCTCCAATTAAATTACTTTGCGTGCTATTTCAATTACCTCATCCTGGGCTCCACCAATGGTAGTTGCACAAAACCTTGCAAAAACCGTTCAGTTATCTAACAACAGCTTTACCAATTTTAGTTCCATTTACAAAATCTTTAAATTGAAGTCGTTCAAGATTTTAGACCTTTCAGATAGGTCTCTAAAATTTGTGTTACCTCTTGTCAATGTTTGTCGAAATGTTTATCAAATCTTGTGAAACATATATTTAATTCAATTGAACAATAAAACGAATCTTAACTTAACTTTTATCCATAAAACGGCATTTGTCTAGAAATAAAAACCTTTCACAAAGAACAGGAATGTAAAGCTAACTTCAGACGGAGCCGAAGATTATATACTATATAGAGGTCTGCATGGATTCCTTCTTTTTACGCATCAAAAAAATACATACATTCGAATTAAATAGAATAGAGTGACTGAAAGGGACACAATAAGTTGAATGAGTCAATGAGTCATTCCCTTGCTTAGAATCCGTCAGAATTATGGTGGTAAGCCACTAAAGAGCTTTTGGATTGCCGAACGCAGCCGATTCATTCAAATGGTTTTACAAATATTCTATCCATTCGGTTACTTATTTCTATTGGGTCCTTAAACGAAAGACTTCCAAAATAATGAGCCGGGGAGCCCGTGATAGACAAAACGTGGCACACAGAGTGAATATTAATAAAATTATGTTTTACATTCAAATTTGGATTGGGAACTAAATATGTAAAATAGTTAAACTTCTTCGAAGCAATAAAGAACAATGACTATAACTTAAATTTTATATTAATTTTATTGTATATTTGTATTTGTATCGTCCTTGAGTGCATTCGAATGAATTCAAATGAAGACCCTAACTCTCACTCATTCAATTCGCTCACTTTCTATCGAATGTTGTGCAAGTGAGATCTACATTCACACAATTTCCGCTGCGCACTCTATTTCACTCAATCTTTTTGAGATTTGTGCACTTTAATGTCGTTTTTTGGCTACTCATGCAGACCTCTATTATATACCCTTACAGTTACATAGCGGCGTCTATTGGTTATTTTTAACATTATTTATGTATTTTTACATTACAAAAACATTCATACCAAGCTTAGATTCATATAAGATCTATTTTAAAAGTAATCCGATGCTTCTATACAAAAACATGAAAGTTGTGACACGTCCGATCGTTCAGTTATGTGGCACCTATAGGATGTAGTCGGCCGATCCGTACGAAATTTTCAAGTTTTAATATTCTAACTTTTAAAAAATGGAAGTAACAGCATTCCCCATCGTTCAGTTATATGGTAGCTAAAGGATATAGTCGGCCGATCCCGGCCGTCCCGACTTACATATGTATATACTGCAAAGAAAGGAAAGGTGTGTGCAAAATTTGAAGTCCGTAGCTTAAAAACTAAGAGACTAGTTTGCGTAGAAACCGATAGACGGTTATGCTTATATCGACTCAGGAAGTGATCCTGATCCAAGCTTAGATTCGTATAAAATGGATTTTAAAAGAAGTTCGACGCTTCTATGCCCAAAAAGACGCAAGTTGTGGCATTTCCGATCGTTCAGTTATATGGCAGCTATAGGATATAGTTAGCTGATCCGTATGAAAATCTCCAGATCGGCTTAGATTTTCATAAAAGGAAACCTGTGAAAATTTCAAGTGAGTTTTTGTCTTGTTACACCATCGGACTAAAAATCCTTTTGCAAGAAACATGGCAATCAGGGATCGGATGGAACGACGCAATTTGAAATTTAATCTCTAACCATTTGTTGTTAGGATCAGCAGACGGATACATGCCAAACGTCCCCAAGGGTCGAATGCCAGGCAACGATGGCACTAGACCAATGAAGTAGCAGGGGGTAGTAGGGGGGGGGGACCAATTTAATTTAATAAAAAATAAATATATCCAAAAAAGCGTCCTATCAAATTACTTTGCGTGCTATTTCAATTACCGTTTCCTGGGCTCCACTAATGGTAGTTGCACAAAACCTTGCAAAAACCGTTCAGTTATCTTTTATCTAACAACAGCTTTACCAATTTTAGTTCCATTTACAAAATCTTTAAATTGAAGTCGTTCAAGATTTTAGACCTTTCAGATAGGTCTCTAAAATTTGTGTTTCCTCTTGTCAATGTTTGTCGAAATGTTTATCAAATCTTGTGAAACATATATTTAATCCAATTGAACAATAAAACGAATCTTAACTTAACTTTTATCCATAAAACGGCATTTGTCTAGAAATAAAAACCTTTCACAAAGAACAGGAATGTAAAGCTAACTTCAGACGGAGCTGAAGATTATATACTATATAGAGGTCTGCATGGATTCATTCTTTTTCCGCAGCAAAAAAATACATACATTCGAATTGAATAGAATAGAGTGACTGAAAGGGACACAATAAGTTGAATGAGTCAATGAGTCATTCCCTTGTTTAGAATCCGTCCGAATTATGGTGGGAAGCCACTAAACAGCTTTTGGATTGCCGAACGCAGCCGAATCATTCAAATGGTTTTACAAATATTCTATCCATTCGGTTACTTATTTCTATTGGGTCCTTAAACGAAAGACTTCCAAAATAATGAGCCGGGGAGCCCGTGATAGACAAAACGTGGCACACAGAGTGAATATTAATAAAATTATGTTTTACATTCAAATTTGGATTGGGAACTAAATATGTAAAATAGTTAAACTTCTTCGAAGCAATAAAGAACAATGACTATAACTTAAATTTTATATTAATTTTATTGTATATTTGTATTTGTATCGTCCATGAGTGCATTCGAATGAATTCGAATGAAGACCCTAACTCTCACTCATTCAATTCGCTCACTTTCTATCGAATGTTGTGCAAGTGAGATCTACATTCACACAATTTCCGCTGCGCACTCTATTTCACTCAATCTTTTTGAGATTTGTGCACTTTAATGTCGTTTTTTGGCTACTCATGCAGACCTCTATTATATACCATTACAGTTACATAGCGTCGTCTATTGGTTATTTTTAACATTATTTATGTATTTTTACATTACAAAAACATTCTTACCAAGCTTAGATTCATATAAGATCTATTTTAAAAGTAATCCGATGCTTCTACACAAAAACATGAAAGTTGTGACACGTCCGATCGTTCAGTTATGTGGCAGCTATAGGATGTAGTCGGCCGATCCGTACGAAATTTTCAAGTTTTAATATTCTAACTTTTAAAAAATGGAAGTAACAGCATTCCCCATCGTTCAGTTATATGGTAGCTAAAGGATATAGTCGGCCGATCCCGGCCGTCCCGACTTACATATGTATATACTGCAAAGAAAGGAAAGGTGTGTGCAAAATTTGAAGTCCGTAGCTTAAAAACTAAGAGACTAGTTTGCGTAGAAACCAATAGACGGTTATGCTTATATCGACTCAGGAAGTGATCCTGATCCAAGCTTAGATTCGTATAAAATGGATTTTAAAAGAAGTTCGACGCTTCTATGCCCAAAAAGACGCAAGTTGTGGCATTTCCGATCGTTCAGTTATATGGCAGCTATAGGATATAGTTAGCTGATCCGTATGAAAATCTCCAGATCGGCTTAGATTTTCATAAAAGGAAACCTGTGAAAATTTCAAGTGAGTTTTTGTCTTGTTACACCATCGGACTAAAAATCCTTTTGCAAGAAACATGGAAATCAGGGATCGGATGGAACGACGCAATTTGAAATTTAATCTCTAACCATTTGTTGTTAGGATCAGCAGACGGATACATGCCAAACGTCCCCAAGGGTCGAATGCCAGGCAACGATGGCACTAGACCAATTAAGTAGCAGGGGGTAGTAGGGGGGACCAATTTAATTTAATAAAAAATAAATATATCCAAAAACGCGTCCTATCAAATTACTTTGCGTGCTATTTCAATTACCGTTTCTTGGGCTCCACTAATGGTAGTTGCACAAAACCTTGCAAAAACCGTTCAGTTATCTTTTATCTAACAACAGCTTTACCAATTTTAGTTCCATTTACAAAATCTTTAAATTGAAGTCGTTCAAGATTTTAGACCTTTCAGATAGGTCTCTAAAATTTGTGTTTCCTCTTGTCAATGTTTGTCGAAATGTTTATCAAATCTTGTGAAACATATATTTAATTCAATTGAACAATAAAACGAATCTTAACTTAACTTTTATCCATAAAACGGCATTTTTCTAGAAATAAAAACCTTTCACAAAGAACAGGAATGTAAAGCTAACTTCAGACGGAGCCGAAGATTATATACTATATAGAGATCTGCATGGATTCCTTCTTTTTACGCATCAAAAAAATACATACATTCGAATTAAATAGAATAGAGTGACTGAAAGGGACGCAATAAGTTCAATGAGTCAATGAGTCATTCCCTTGTTTAGAATCCGTCCGAATTATGGTGGGAAGCCACTAAACAGCTTTTGGATTGCCGAACGCAGCCGAATCATTCAAATGGTTTTACAAATATTCTATCCATTCGGTTACTTATTTCTATTGGGTCCTTAAACGAAAGACTTCCAAAATAATGAGCCGGGGAGCCCGTGATAGACAAAACGTGGCACACAGAGTGAATATTAATAAAATTATGTTTTACATTCAAATTTGGATTGGGAACTAAATATGTAAAATAGTTAAACTTCTTCGAAGCAATAAAGAACAATGACTATAACTTAAATTTTATATTAATTTTATTGTATATTTGTATTTGTATCGTCCATGAGTGCATTCGAATGAATTCGAATGAAGACCCTAACTCTCACTCATTCAATTCGCTCACTTTCTATCGAATGTTGTGCAAGTGAGATCTACATTCACACAATTTCCGCTGCGCACTCTATTTCACTCAATCTTTTTGAGATTTGTGCACTTTAATGTCGTTTTTTGGCTACTCATGCAGACCTCTATTATATACCCTTACAGTTACATAGCGTCGTCTATTGGTTATTTTTAACATTATTTATGTATTTTTACATTACAAAAACATTCATACCAAGCTTAGATTCATATAAGATCTATTTTAAAAGTAATCCGATGCTTCTATACAAAAACATGAAAGTTGTGACACGTCCGATCGTTCAGTTATGTGGCAGCTATAGGATGTAGTCGGCCGATCCGTACGAAATTTTCAAGTTTTAATATTCTAACTTTTAAAAAATGGAAGTAACAGCATTCCCCATCGTTCAGTTATATGGTAGCTAAAGGATATAGTCGGCCGATCTCGGCCGTCCCGACTTACATATGTATATACTGCAAAGAAAGGAAAGGTGTGTGCAAAATTTGAAGTCCGTAGCTTAAAAACTAAGAGACTAGTTTGCGTAGAAACCGATAGACGGTTATGCTTATATCGACTCAGGAAGTGATCCTGATCCAAGCTTAGATTCGTATAAAATGGATTTTAAAAGAAGTTCGACGCTTCTATGCCCAAAAAGACGCAAGTTGTGGCATTTCCGATCGTTCAGTTATATGGCAGCTATAGGATATAGTTAGCTGATCCGTATGAAAATCTCCAGATCGGCTTAGATTTTCATAAAAGGAAACCTGTGAAAATTTCAAGTGAGTTTTTGTCTTGTTACACCATCGGACTAAAAATGCTTTTGCAAGAAACATGGCAATCAGGGATCGGATGGAACGACGCAATTTGAAATTTAATCTCTAACCATTTGTTGTTAGGATCAGCAGACGGATACATGCCAAACGTCCCCAAGGGTCGAATGCCAGGCAACGATGGCACTAGACCAATTAAGTAGCAGGGGGTAGTAGGGGGGGACCAATTTAATTTAATAAAAAATAAATATATCCAAAAAAGCGTCCTATCAAATTACTTTGCGTGCTATTTCAATTACCGTTTCCTGGGCTCCACTAATGGTAGTTGCACAAAACCTTGCAAAAACCGTTCAGTTATCTTTTATCTAACAACAGCTTTACCAATTTTAGTTCCATTTACAAAATCTTTAAATTGACGTCGTTCAAGATTTTAGACCTTTCAGATAGGTCTCTAAAATTTGTGTTTCCTCTTGTCAATGTTTGTCGAAATGTTTATCAAATCTTGTGAAACATATATTTAATTCAATTGAACAATAAAACGAATCTTAACTTAACTTTTATCCATAAAACGGCATTTGTCTAGAAATAAAAACCTTTCACAAAGAACAGGAATGTAAAGCTAACTTCAGACGGAGCCGAAGATTATATACTATATAGGGGTCTGCATGGATTCATTCTTTTTCCGCAGCAAAAAAATACATACATTCGAATTGAATAGAATAGAGTGACTAAAAGGGACACAATAAGTTGAATGAGTCAATGAGTCATTCCCTTGCTTAGAATCCGTCAGAATTATGGTGGGAAGCCACTAAAGAGCTTTTGGATTGCCGAACGCAGCCGAATCATTCAAATGGTTTTACAAATATTCTATCCATTCGGTTACTTATTTCTATTGGGTCCTTAAACGAAAGACTTCCAAAATAATGAGCCGAGGAGCCCGTGATAGACAAAACGTGGCACACAGAGTGAATATTAATAAAATTATGTTTTACATTCAAATTTGGATTGGGAACTAAATATGTAAAATAGTTAAACTTCTTCGAAGCAATAAAGAACAATGACTATAACTTAAATTTTATATTAATTTTATTGTATATTTGTATTTGTATCGTCCATGAGTGCATTCGAATGAATTCGAATGAAGACCCTAACTCTCACTCATTCAATTCGCTCACTTTCTATCGAATGTTGTGCAAGTGAGATCTACATTCACACAATTTCCGCTGCGCACTCTATTTCACTCAATCTTTTTGAGATTTGTGCACTTTAATGTCGTTTTTTGGCTACTCATGCAGACCTCTATTATATACCCTTACAGTTACATAGCGTCGTCTATTGGTTATTTTTAACATTATTTATGTATTTTTACATTACAAAAACATTCATACCAAGCTTAGATTCATATAAGATCTATTTTAAAAGTAATCCGATGCTTCTATACAAAAACATGAAAGTTGTGACACGTCCGATCGTTCAGTTATGTGGCAGCTATAGGATGTAGTCGGCCGATCCGTACGAAATTTTCAAGTTTTAATATTCTAACTTTTAAAAAATGGAAGTAACAGCATTCCCCATCGTTCAGTTATATGGTAGCTAAAGGATATAGTCGGCCGATCTCGGCCGTCCCGACTTACATATGTATATACTGCAAAGAAAGGAAAGGTGTGTGCAAAATTTGAAGTCCGTAGCTTAAAAACTAAGAGACTAGTTTGCGTAGAAACCGATAGACGGTTATGCTTATATCGACTCAGGAAGTGATCCTGATCCAAGCTTAGATTCGTATAAAATGGATTTTAAAAGAAGTTCGACGCTTCTATGCCCAAAAAGACGCAAGTTGTGGCATTTCCGATCGTTCAGTTATATGGCAGCTATAGGATATAGTTAGCTGATCCGTATGAAAATCTCCAGATCGGCTTAGATTTTCATAAAAGGAAACCTGTGAAAATTTCAAGTGAGTTTTTGTCTTGTTACACCATCGGACTAAAAATGCTTTTGCAAGAAACATGGCAATCAGGGATCGGATGGAACGACGCAATTTGAAATTTAATCTCTAACCATTTGTTGTTAGGATCAGCAGACGGATACATGCCAAACGTCCCCAAGGGTCGAATGCCAGGCAACGATGGCACTAGACCAATTAAGTAGCAGGGGGTAGTAGGGGGGGGACCAATTTAATTTAATAAAAAATAAATATATCCAAAAAAGCGTCCTATCAAATTACTTTGCGTGCTATTTCAATTACCGTTTCCTGGGCTCCACTAATGGTAGTTGCACAAAACCTTGCAAAAACCGTTCAGTTATCTTTTATCTAACAACAGCTTTACCAATTTTAGTTCCATTTACAAAATCTTTAAATTGACGTCGTTCAAGATTTTAGACCTTTCAGATAGGTCTCTAAAATTTGTGTTTCCTCTTGTCAATGTTTGTCGAAATGTTTATCAAATCTTGTGAAACATATATTTAATTCAATTGAACAATAAAACGAATCTTAACTTAACTTTTATCCATAAAACGGCATTTGTCTAGAAATAAAAACCTTTCACAAAGAACAGGAATGTAAAGCTAACTTCAGACGGAGCCGAAGATTATATACTATATAGGGGTCTGCATGGATTCATTCTTTTTCCGCAGCAAAAAAATACATACATTCGAATTGAATAGAATAGAGTGACTAAAAGGGACACAATAAGTTGAATGAGTCAATGAGTCATTCCCTTGCTTAGAATCCGTCAGAATTATGGTGGGAAGCCACTAAAGAGCTTTTGGATTGCCGAACGCAGCCGAATCATTCAAATGGTTTTACAAATATTCTATCCATTCGGTTACTTATTTCTATTGGGTCCTTAAACGAAAGACTTCCAAAATAATGAGCCGGGGAGCCCGTGATAGACAAAACGTGGCACACAGAGTGAATATTAATAAAATTATGTTTTACATTCAAATTTGGATTGGGAACTAAATATGTAAAATAGTTAAACTTCTTCGAAGCAATAAAGAACAATGACTATAACTTAAATTTTATATTAATTTTATTGTATATTTGTATTTGTATCGTCCATGAGTGCATTCGAATGAATTCGAATGAAGACCCTAACTCTCACTCATTCAATTCGCTCACTTTCTATCGAATGTTGTACAAGTGAGATCTACATTCACACAATTTCCGCTGCGCACTCTATTTCACTCAATCTTTTTGAGATTTGTGCACTTTAATGTCGTTTTTTGGCTACTCATGCAGACCTCTATTATATACCCTTACAGTTACATAGCGGCGTCTATTGGTTATTTTTAACATTATTTATGTATTTTTACATTACAAAAACATTCATACCAAGCTTAGATTCATATAAGATCTATTTTAAAAGTAATCCGATGCTTCTATACAAAAACATGAAAGTTGTGACACGTCCGATCGTTCAGTTATGTGGCAGCTATAGGATGTAGTCGGCCGATCCGTACGAAATTTTCAAGTTTTAATATTCTAACTTTTAAAAAATGGAAGTAACAGCATTCCCCATCGTTCAGTTATATGGTAGCTAAAGGATATTGTCGGCCGATCCCGGCCGTCCCGACTTACATATGTATATACTGCAAAGAAAGGAAAGGTGTGTGCAAAATTTGAAGTCCGTAGCTTAAAAACTAAGAGACTAGTTTGCGTAGAAACCGATAGACGGTTATGCTTATATCGACTCAGGAAGTGATCCTGATCCAAGCTTAGATTCGTATAAAATGGATTTTAAAAGAAGTTCGACGCTTCTATGCCCAAAAAGACGCAAGTTGTGGCATTTCCGATCGTTCAGTTATATGGCAGCTATAGGATATAGTTAGCTGATCCGTATGAAAATCTCCAGATCGGCTTAGATTTTCATAAAAGGAAACCTGTGAAAATTTCAAGTGAGTTTTTGTCTTGTTACACCATCGGACTAAAAATCCTTTTGCAAGAAACATGGCAATCAGGGATCGGATGGAACGACGCAATTTGAAATTTAATCTCTAACCATTTGTTGTTAGGATCAGCAGACGGATACATGCCAAACGTCCCCAAGGGTCGAATGCCAGGCAACGATGGCACTAGACCAATTAAGTAGCAGGGGGGGGACCAATTTAATTTAATAAAAAATAAATATATCCAAAAAAGCGTCCTATCAAATTACTTTGCGTGCTATTTCAATTACCGTTTCCTGGGCTCCACTAATGGTAGTTGCACAAAACCTTGCAAAAACCGTTCAGTTATCTTTTATCTAACAACAGCTTTACCAATTTTAGTTCCATTTACAAAATCTTTAAATTGAAGTCGTTCAAGATTTTAGACCTTTCAGATAGGTCTCTAAAATTTGTGTTTCCTCTTGTCAATGTTTGTCGAAATGTTTATCAAATCTTGTGAAACATATATTTAATCCAATTGAACAATAAAACGAATCTTAACTTAACTTTTATCCATAAAACGGCATTTGTCTAGAAATAAAAACCTTTCACAAAGAACAGGAATGTAAAGCTAACCTCAGACGGAGCCGAAGATTATATACTATATAGAGGTCTGCATGGATTCATTCTTTTTCCGCAGCAAAAAAATACATACATTCGAATTGAATAGAATAGAGTGACTAAAAGGGACACAATAAGTTGAATGAGTCAATGAGTCATTCCCTTGCTTAGAATCCGTCAGAATTATGGTGGGAAGCCACTAAAGAGCTTTTGGATTGCCGAACGCAGCCGAATCATTCAAATGGTTTTACAAATATTCTATCCATTCGGTTACTTATTTCTATTGGGTCCTTAAACGAAAGACTTCCAAAATAATGAGCCGAGGAGCCCGTGATAGACAAAACGTGGCACACAGAGTGAATATTAATAAAATTATGTTTTACATTCAAATTTGGATTGGGAACTAAATATGTAAAATAGTTATACTTCTTCGAAGCAATAAAGAACAATGACTATAACTTAAATTTTATATTAAATTTATTGTATATTTGTATTTGTATCGTCCATGAGTGCATTCGAATGAATTCGAATGAAGACCCTAACTCTCACTCATTCAATTCACTCACTTTCTATCGAATGTTGTGCAAGTGAGATCTACATTCACACAATTTCCGCTGCGCACTCTATTTCACTCAATCTTTTTGAGATTTGTGCACTTTAATGTCGTTTTGTGGCTACCCATGCAGACCTCTATTATATACCCTTACAGTTACATAGCGGCGTCTATTGGTTATTTTTAACATTATTTATGTATTTTTACATTACAAAAACATTCATACCAAGCTTAGATTCATATAAAATCTATTTTAAAAGTAATCCGATGCTTCTATACAAAAACATGAAAGTTGTGACACGTCCGATCGTTCCGATCGTATAGAAACGATCCGTACGAAATTTTCAAGTTTTAATATTCTAACTTTTAAAAAATGGAAGTAACAGCATTCCCCATCGTTCAGTTATATGGTAGCTAAAGGATATAGTCGGCCGATCCCGGCCGTCCCGACTTACATATGTATATACTGCAAAGAAAGGAAAGGTGTGTGGAAATTTGAAGTCCGTAGCTTAAAAACTAAGAGACTAGTTTGCGTAGAAACCAATAGACGGTTATGCTTATATCGACTCAGGAAGTGATCCTGATCCAAGCTTAGATTCGTATAAAATGGATTTTAAAAGAAGTTCGACGCTTCTACGCCCAAAAACACGCAAGTTGTGGCATTTCCGATCGTTCAGTTATATGGCAGCTATAGGATATAGTCAGCTGATCCGTATGAAAATCTCCAGATCGGCTTAGATTTTCATAAAAGGAAACCTGTGTTCAAGTTTCTATCTTCAATAACATGGAAGTTATAGCATTTCCGATCAATCAGATATATGGCAACTATAGGATATAGTCGACCGATCCCGGCCGTTCCGACTTATATACTGCTTGCAAAGGTAAAAAGGGTGTGTGCAAAGTTTCAAGACGATAGCTCAAAAACTGAGAGACGAGTTCGCGTAGAAACAGACAGACGGACAGACGGACATGCTTATATCGACTCAGGAGGTGATCCTGATCCATAATATATATATTTAATGGGGTCCTGGATGTCTCCTTCACTGCGTTGCACACTTCTGACCAAATTTATATTCCCCTCTGCAAGGGTATAAAAATACATTTAAAGACCATGTTGCCTATTTTGGACTAACTTGCTATCATTCCCGAACATCAGTTTGGTTTCAGGAGAGGACATGGTACAACCGAACAATGTCATAGATTCGTAAACGAAATTATAAAAGTCTTTAAATGTAAAAAATACTGTACTACAGAGTTTAATCGAGTATGGCATAAAGACTTACTGTAAAAAATAAAGGAATGGCTACCTATTACTATTTGCTATTAAAGTCGTATTTGGATAAACGCTTATACGTTCAACAAATAACAGAGTCTTCTCTAATATTGCTCATTAACGCCGGCGTTCTACGAGGTAGCGTCCTAGGACCTATTGTGTAAACATTATTTACGGCTGACATGCCAGTATCCAAAAATGTAAGAGTTGCCACGTATGCTGACGACACAGCTATATGTGCAAGTCTCTCGCTGAAAAAAGAAGCTTTCGAATATCTGTCAAGAAGTGAATTTTAACAGCTCCCCTATTTCACAAAATGTCACCGTAAAATATCCAGGAAGCCTAGGAAATATCCTTAAGCCTGATTGGACTCATGGCATTCCAATAAATACGATTTTTTAACGCTTCCAATCCAAAGTACTAAGGAAAATTGTTGATGCTTCTTTTTTGGTGACAAACTTAAATATTTTTAAAGACCTACAACTTGCATTTGTTGAAGATGCAATTAAAAAGCAATGCAAAGCCTTTATTTATCAACTACATAATCATAAAAAGAACTTAGCAATAAACATAATGGACAATAGCCTAGAAGTCAGAAGACTAAAAAAAAAACTTTGTCCGATCAATCGCTGTTTATTACCTGTTCATATATACGGCCTTCATCCGAACCGCCTACTTACTGGCATCATTTGTCTGCTTTCCAGTCGGTTTTCAATCTTATGTCCGATAGCGACCAGCTGGTGGTTCTGGGTGACTTTAACATACCGGAACTCACTTGGTCAAATATCGATAACGTTACAGCTTTATCACTTTCGTCACACCACGATTTTACTGCAGGCATATTTGGCATGTCTTTAAGTCAAATTAACCATGTCAGAAATTCTTTAGGTCGGCTTCTAGACTTGTGTTTTGTGTCTGATCCAGATGGAATTACCCTTTCCAGAGCCCTGCCTTTGGTGACCCCAGAAGATCCATATCATCCTACGCTTGAGGTTTCAATCGAAACCATTGCCTTAGTTAAACCTCATAGCGTAGGTAATAGAATTCGCTGCTTTAGTAAGGCTGATTTTAAAAAGCTCAATAACTTAATTCTTTCCTTTGATTGGTCTGATCTTTTGGCATGCTATGATATAAATATCGCCTTAGAATATTTTTATAGGAGTTTAAATAGTTGTTTTTACTCTTGTGTGCCATGAAAGTATCCATCCGTTAAAGACAACCCCCCTTGGTTTACAAGGAGCCTAAATAAGCTTAAACATAACAAAAATAGACTTTTAAACAAATATAAAAGAACCGGCGGCAATCTAACTTTCTCAAGGTACCTAGTAGCTCGGTCGAACTTCACCGTGCATAACGCTGAATGTTATAGAGATTATATTCGCCGTTGTCGGGTTCAGTTCACTCAGGATCCGAGGCAGTTTTATAATTTCGTAAACACAAAGGGGAAACATGTATTTTCTCCTTCCTTGCTCTCGTTTGAAAATTCTTCTGCGAATACGGATCAGGCCATTGCAGATCTATTTGCAACATTTTTTCAAACAACGTATTCACCTTGTACTATTTCTGATCAGCCCTACATATATAAAATTCATTCAGCCAATCTAATTTTTGGTCCATTTATCTCCGAGCGCAGTTTTTTATCGGATCTTTTAACCGTTAAGGTTAAACCGGTACTTACACCAGGTCCTGATGGAGTACCAGGCTGTGTGCTAAAGAATTGCGCCGAGTCATTGTGCAAACCTCTTTCAAAGCTTTTCACCTTATCTCTGGGAACGTCGATATTCCCCTTATGTGCAAGGAATCCTTTATAATTTCCCTGCATAAAAAGGGAAAAAATCTGATGCTACCAATTATAGAGGCATCTCTAAATTGTCAGCAATTCCAAAGCTATTTGAAAAAATTATTACTCCTCATCTGCAGCACCTCTGTAGTTCAATCATTTCTCCATGCCAGCATGGTTTTATCAGGCGTCGCTCCACCACCACCAACTTGTTGGAGCTGACATCATTTGTGATTGATGGCTTCCAAAATGACATTCAAACAGATGTCATCTTTACTGACTTTAGTAAAGCATTTGACTCTGTAAACCACTCACTCCTTTTGTGAAAACTTACGTCGATTTCCAGCTACCTTTCTGGAATGACCCAACGCGACCTTTTCAAAGATGTATTCTCCTGCCTAGTCTGAGCTACATCCGGAGTGAAGGAAGCCATTTCGGGCGTTTAGTTTATACCATTTTCATAAATGACTTGCCTTTTGCCTATTCAAACTCTCGTATACTTGTGTACGCAGACGACGTTAAGCTGTGTCTTCAATATAAATCCTCCAATATAAACTTCAGTCCGATCTGGACAAGTTCCAAAATTGGTGATCTGCAAATGACTTAAAACTTAATGGGTCAAAATGCAAACTTATGTCATTCTATCGCTTAAGCCCCATCCAGGCAACTTATTTTCTCTATGGGTCCGCCCTAGAAAGATTAACTCAGGTTAACTACCTAGCTGTCCTATTAGACTTCAAGCTTAAATTTACCGATCATATATAGGCAAAGGTTAATAAAGCCAAGGGTGTGCTTGGCTTCATTAAAAGATGGTCAAAAGAATTTTATGACCTTTATATAACTAAAACTCTTTACATATCTTTAATTCGTCCAATTCTTGAATACGGTTTATGTGTCTGGAGTCCCCAATATGGGGTCCATCAAGACCGTATTGAATCTGTACAGATGAGCTTTCTCCTTTTTGCTCTTAAGGGTCTAAACTGGGATGCAAGTATCCAACTCCCGTCTTATCAAAGCAGACTACTTCTAATAAACTTACCATCCCAACTAAACCGTAGGACTATGCTGGGTGTAGTTTTCATCAATAACCTAATTAATGGTGAAATCGACAGCCAGAACCTTTTAAGTCTGTTAAAATTTAACGTTCCTTTTAAGCCCTCTCGAACTTTCCTTCCCTTATTTCTTAGCTTTTGTAGGTTAACATATGCCCAGCATGACCCTTTCAGGGTATTATGTTCTGACTACAATAACCTCTATCCAATTATTTCACAGAACTCTTGATGAAAGAACTAGCTGGTACACGCGCAGAGCTGCGTGCCAGTTTGATCAAAGATATTCATAATTCAATTGAATTAGCTAACAAGATTAGCCACCTACATACAGTGACAACTACAAGAACTTGCACAACGAGTACCTTAACATTTACCAGTGCGAGCCATCAAGGTATGTTTCAAACTCCAAAACAACCTTGGACAATACTTCTACGTACACTGTGGTTGCAACAACGGCCAGCAGCATTTGCCCAACCACGTCTCCGCTGACAAGTTTACTATCTTCGTTGGAGAATAAGAAAAATAGTTCGAAATGTATTTTCCAAGCTTCTGGACGAAATGTGAGCCGGAAACGCAAAGACGTGGCCCACCCTTTTTTACATGTTCTCACTCCGCCCCCGATCCGCAAAGCTAAGCTGCAGACCTCAACGCCGCTCAATAAGCCGTCTGATTCTTCCTCTGCAATGGCCTTGGGTAGCAATCGATTCGCGATTCTGGCTGCTGAAGCAGATCAAATGGAACAGGACCTGGATGTTGACTCTATCAATGGCGATATAGGTGCCATTGGTGTTGATGACCAATCTGCAAAATCTAACAAGATGCAGATAGCAGCGTGCCGAATGTTAGCGATCCGGTCTTATTGGAAAAATCTATTGATCATAACATTGGCTCCTCAAACTACAATGTTCGCACTTCCAAATTTGGTGTTTCCAGAATATATTTAGCCAACTCTCATGCTTTTCGAACTGCTGTCAAAACACTGACATCGCTTAACTGCCAATTTTGGCACCATCAGCTAAAAGAAGACAAGGCATACAGAGTTGTGCTCAGAGGAATCCATTCAAATGTACCAAAGTCACAGATTGAACAGGGATTTACTGACAAAGGCTTTGAGGTCCTTAATATTTACTGCCCCAAAAAGTCTGACTGGAAGAAGATAATGAAGCTACAATTAACCCTCTGACATTGACAGCGCCATCAACGTTTTCATGCGAATGGTAAACCAGGCTCCTGAGATAGCAGCACCCAGTATTCACCAAAGTGCAGAATCCTCCAGGCATCAACGGCTACCACCCAGAATTAATGCACTCCTCAATCTAAAGCGAAGAGTAAGGAGAGAATACTCAAGAACGGGAGACGCCCGAATCCATCAGATACATAATCGGCTAGCTAACTGCCTAAGCAAGGTTATCGCCCGAAGAAATCAAGAATCTATAGACAAATTTTTGGAAAACCTGGACACAGATGCTGGTTCTAACTACTCGCTGTGGCGTATCACAAAACGGTATAAGGCACAACCCACGCCAAAATCAGCCATTCGAAACCCATCAGGCGGCTGGTGCCGAACAAGCCTAGAGAAAGCTGAAGCGTTTGCTAACAACCTTGAGCAACGTTTTAAGCCATACGACTTCTCGCCTGAAAACATACGTCGACAAGTTGATGAGTTTCTGGAATCTCCATTTCAAATGAGCCTGCCTGCTAACCTTGTCTCACTGACAGAGGTGAAAGTCCTAGTAAGTAAACTTTCGCCAAAGAAAACTTCTGGTGAAGACCTTTTGGACAACAGGGCGATTCGACTTTTCCTGATCAAGCCTTAGAGTTCCTGGTAAAGTGATCTCTGGGAAAAAACCATGGAAAGGCTGATCCTGAACAGGCTACTTACGTACGAGAAAGTCACCAGTGCGATTCCGGAATTCCAGTTTGGATTTCGTCTTCAACACGGAACTCCTGAACAATTACACAGAGTTGTCAACTTTGCTCTAGAAGCCTTAGATAAGAAGGAGTATGCAGTTGCTGCCTTTCTTGACATCCACCAGGCTTTTGACAGAGTGTGGCACCCTGGGCTCCTTTATAAAGCCAAAAGTCTGTTTACGCCACAACTGTTCCAGCTTGTGAAAAGCTTTCTGGAAGATTGGACTTTTCACGTATCTGCTGATGCATACAAATCGTCCACCAAACCGATTTCTGGCGGAGTCCCCCAAGGTAGCGTCCTCGGCCCTACCCTATACTCTACTCTGCATACAAGTACCTCGGTGTCACTTTGAACAAAAAACTCACTTTTGGCAGGCACATCACTTGTGTCCAACACTCCTTCAGGAACAAGGTGACTCGAATGGCTTGGCTTCTTGCACCACGCAACAAGCTCGCTCTTTAAAGTAAGGTTCAAATATATAAGTCCATATTAGCGCCTAGTCTTTTCTACGGGATCCAGGTTTATGGCATTGCTGCAAAAACCAACCTTAACAAAATCCGGATTTTGCAAGCTAAAACGCTTCGAAAAATCACTGGAGCTCCGTGGTTTATAAGAACCAGAGACATCGAACGTTATCTCAATGTTCCCAAACTTGGAGACAAGCTGCGAAATCTTGCTCAAAAATACATGGAAAGACTCAATGAGCACCCGAACAGCCTAGCCAAAAAACTTGGCACTGCTGCTATTAACAGTGCTGACCCAAATAATCAAGTCAAGAGAACACTAAAAAGACACCACCCTCAAGACCTACCAGACCGGATCTTGGCATAATAAATTTCTCATCCTGTTCAAATTTACCTTCATAAATTTCCTTTGCATCTCAGGTTATTGTCTTTAGTGAAACCTGGTTAAAGCCGGAGATCCTTAGCTCCGAAGTTTTCCCAGACAGGTACACCAATTTCAGACGCGACCGACCTCTCCAAAGAGGCGGAGGAGTACTAATCTCAGTAGACTCCTCTTTCCATCCTAAAAAAGGTCAAGTTGCAAGAGTTTGGTAATTTAGAATTTCTTTGCGTTAAGATCACTTTATCCGATCAATCGCTGTTTATTACCTGTTCATATATACGGCCTTCATCCGAACCGCCTACTCACTGGCATCATTTGTCTGCTATCCAGTCGGTTTTCAATCTTATGTCCGATAGCGACCAGCTGGTGGTTCTGGGTGACTTTAATATACCAGAACTCACTTGGTCAAATATCGATAACGTTACAGCTTTATCACTTTCGTCACACCATGATTTTACTGCAGGCATATTTGGCATGTCTTTAAGTAAAATTAACCATGTCAATAATTCTTTAGGTCGGCTTCTAGACTTGTGTTTTGTGTCTGATCCAGATGAAATTACCCTTTCCAGACCCTTTGGTGACCCCAGAAGATCCATATCATCCTACGCTTTAGGTTTCAATCGAAACCATTGCCTTAGTTAAATCTCATAGCGTCGGTAATAGAAATGGCCGCTTTCGTAAGGCTGACTTTAAGAAGCTCAATAACTTAATTCTTTCCTTTGATTGGTCTGATCTTTTGGCATGCTATGATATAAATATCGCCTTAGAATATTTTTATAGGAGTTTAAATAGTTGTTTTTACTCTTGTGTGCCATGAAAGTATCCATCCGTTAAAGACAACCCCCCTTAGTTTACAAGGAGCCTAAATAAGCTTAAACATAACAAAAATAGACTTTTAAACAAAAATATAAAAGAACCGGCTGCAATCTAACTTTCTCAAGGTACCTAGTAGCTCGGTCGAACTTCACCGTGCATAACGCTGAATGTTATAGAGATTATATTCGCCGTTGTCGGGTTCAGTTCACTCAGGATCCGAAGCAGTTTTATAATTTCGTAAACACAAAGGGGAAACATGTATTTTCTCCTTCCTTGCTCTTGTTTGAAAATTCTTCTGCGAATACGGATCAGGCCATTGCAGATCTATTTGCAACATTTTTTCAAACAACGTATTCACCTTGTACTATTTCTGATCAGCCCTACATATATAAAATTCATTCAGCCAATCTAATTTTTGGTCCATTTATCTCCGAGCGCAGTTTGTTATCGGATCTTTTAACCGTTAAGGTTAAACCGGTACTTACACCAGGTCCCGATGGAGTACCAGGCTGTGTGCTAAAGAATTGCGCTGAGTCATTGTGCAAACCTCTTTCAAAGCTTTTCACCTTATCTCTGGAAACGCCGATATTTCCCCTTATGTGAAAGGAATCCTTTATAATTCCCCTGCATAAAAAAGGGAAAAAATCTGATGCTACCAATTATAGAGGCATCTCTAAATTGTCAGCAATTCCAAAGCTATTTGAAAAATTATTACTCCTCATCTGCAGCACCTCTGTAGTTCAATCATTTCTCTATCATTTGTAATTGATGGCTTCCAAAATCGCCTTCAAACAGATGTCATCTACACTGACTTTAGTAAAGCATTTGACTCCGTAAACCACTCCTTTTGAGAAAACTCGATCTTTTGGGATTTCCTACTTACCTTCTTACGTGGATTTCCTGTTATCTTTCTGGAAGAACCCAAGGCGTCCTTTTTAATGATGTATTCTCCTGAATAGTCCGAACTACATCTGAAGTCCCTTAAGGAAGTCACCTCGGGCCTTTACTTTTTACCATTTTTATAAATGACTCCCTTTGCTTTACCGAACTCTCGTGTACTTATGTACACAGATGACATTAAGCTGTGTCTTCAATATAAATCTTCCTCTGCCCAATATAAACTTCAGTCCGATCTGGACAAGTTCCAAAATTGGTGTTCTGTTAATGACTTAAAACTCAATGGGTCAAAATGCAAACTTATGTCATTCTATCGCTTAAGCCCCATCCAGGCAACTTATTTTCTCTATGGGACCGCCCTAGAAAGATTAACTCAGGTTAACGACCTAGGTGTCATATTAGACTTCAAGCTTAAATTTACCGACCATATATCGGCAATGGTTAATAAAGCCAAGGGTGTGCTTGCTTTTATTAAAAGATGGTCAAAGGAATTTAATGACCCTTATATAACCAAAACTCTTTAGATATCTTTAGTTCGTCCAATTCTTGAATACGGTTCATGTGTCTGGAGTCCCCAATATGGGATTCATCAAGACCGTATTGAATCAGTACAGAAGAACTTTCTCCTTTTTGCTCTTAGGGGTCTAAACTGGGATGCAAGTATTCAACTCCCGTCTTATCATAGCAGACTACTTTTAATAAACTTACCATCCCAACTAAACCGTAGGACTATGCTGGGTGTAGTTTTCATCAATAACCTTATTAATGGTGAAATCGACAGCCAGATCCTTCTAAGTCTGTTAAAATTTAACGTTCCTTTTAGGGCCTCTCCAACTTTCCTCCCCTTATTTCTTAGCTTTTGTAGGTCAACATATGCCCAGCATGACCCTTTCAGGGTACTATGTTCTGACTACAATAACCTCTATCAAATCATTTCACAGAACTCTTGCATGAAATCCTCTATTCTTTCCCACTTAAGAGAGCAACAATGTAACTCTTCCTCGTTACCTTTTTAAAATACTTATTCCTCGTCTCGGATGTATCCCCGGGATTCGAGCCGTACGATAAACGGCAGCGCCCCTCGGTCGGTTGGGCGGGAGGTGGGCTGTACGTATGCAGTAGGAGCCGCGAAAAAAAAAAAAAAAAATCACTTCTTGCCCTTAGTAACGCTTAGACTAAGTATTTTAGTTAAATGTAAATACTGATTAGATTAAACTGTCAATAGGGTAGTAGTGCGCTATTCTTAAGAATAAAATTTCCACATTTATTTTGAAAAAAAAAAAAACAGAACTCTTGCATGAAATCTTCTATTCTTTCCTACTTAAGAGAGCAACAACGTAACTTTTCCTCGTGACGTTTTAAAAATACTTATTCCTCGTCTCGGATCTATCCCCGCGTTTCGAGGCGTACGATAAACGGCAGTGGCCCTCGGTCGGTTGGGCGGGAGGTGGGCTGTACGTATGCAGTGGGAGCCGCGGAAAAAAAATAAGTCTTAGATCGCCAATACTTATAAAACAATGTAAAAACTAGTACATAATATAATAGTAAGCTTTACTGAAAGCTTTATTCATATAAATATAAATATAGGGAAATTTACTCATTGTCTTAAGACAGATCTTAAATAAAATAAATCTAATCTAAAAAAAAAAAATGGAAAATCAAATTTTTCGTTTTAGTTTATTAAAAATGCGGTATTTATGCAATATTGTATTGTTCTTGATTTTTAACAAATTTTTTCAACCTAATTATTAAATTTAATAAGATCAGCTGATTTTTTTTTTTAATTTTGGTAGCTCCTTATTTGATCCGCATAAAACTTCTTTAAGTGTATGCTACACTTGACTTATATAATATGCAATTTAAGAAGTAAGGAAGTCACACAACGAAACTTATTGTAGCATGTTGATTTAAAGAGCCAAAATTAAAATAATAATTATGTTTCAAATAAAATTTTTTTATTTAATCATTTCAAAAGAGGCGCGCTTGATAAAATGATCTTTTCAAAATATTTAACATTTATAATATAAGCATATGTTTTTACATGCATTTTAAAAAATCTGACTTCATTTTTTTTGACTTATGGTTACGGCATCGTGTTTCTTTATAACCTAACTTCCATGTTTGTATTATTTTCCTTACTCTCATATAAGTAATGAACTTATTTACCTTTCTCGATGTGCCTTTCTTGATTTTCTTTCTTTCTTGACTTTACGGCTTACGAAAGTTATGGGTTTTGTTTGCGTTCGTGTGACTTTGTATGAAAATGATATTGAATTATTTTATTGTTTTAATGAATTGGGTTTCTAATTGGCATACGATGCAACACATATCGCAGTGTTTAATTCAGCTCCTTGTCTTCTAAGTACTTGTATTCAAAAGTAAATCCTTCTTTTTTGCGCTGACTCCACTTTTCGTAGTCAAAATAGATGTACGTACCCTGTAAGTGAAATATTTTTATTTATATCCTCACTTCCCGTCCTTCTTTTTAGTTTACCTGTTCGTAATCATCGTTTATAATTTTTGGCTCCTCATGTCGCTGAAACCACATCATATACTTTGTGTGAAAACGCCAACTCTGTTTCTTTAAAGCTTTGGCCGCCAGATACTGGGCTTTAGAGCCCTCCATGTAGTAAAATACAAAAAATAGCGTCTCCGTTGAGAGTCGTTGATAGAATTCGACGGTATCGTATATGGGCAGCTGTGCCTATGTAAAAATATTGCAGTTAACTAAAAATGACACAATCCTTACGTAAAACTCACCTGGGGATAATGAGCTGGCGTTGGCACGGGCGCGCGGTGAAAGTAAGTTTGTAATTTTTCTGTATCCATGGGGTGTGGTAGATGGAAATAGGCTGCCTCCATCATTTGAAATTGTACTTGATGTTCCTTCTGAAGTGGCGTTGGACCCAAAGGAGTAACCCCCAACAATGTTGGAATGTGTGCCTCTGTCGTGGCTAGCTGCTGTTGGTGCGAAAGAGGCTTGGTATTGCTGTTTGATGGCTGTCCGGCAGCGCTCGTCACATTAATTAGTCCACTTCCGGCTGTGGGACCATTGCTGGCTGTTACAGCGTGAGTGACAGCTACAACCGAACCTATTGGGGACCCCGTTGCTGCAACGTTCTGCAACTGTGACGGCATTTGGTGCTGATGTAGCTGATTGGCAGTATTTTCCGTGTTAAAATGCTGTTGCAAAAGTGATTGCTGCGAAGTATGCTGCTGCGATAGAGACTGTCTCGTGTCCATGTTATTGACATGCGGGATAAGGGAAGACGTATCGATCGCAGACCGATTTATAGCTTCCTGTGCCATGCTTTTAAGCGATATTGCATCGACTATACTGGTATTGTTGTCACTATTACTGACGGAGACTGCTAAACCTATTAAATATAATAATAATAGTAAACACTTTTTGACAAAAAGCTGTGAAAGAAGTAGTTATGAAGCCTAAAAATTGTCGTGCGACTATAGTCACTTCCTATAGGATTCAAACATAAAAGTATAAATAAATTTTGTTTATTCCATTTTTAGATTTTAAATACATTTATGAAGTTTTGAAAAGGATTTTTTTTAGTAAAATAAATGTTGCCAGCGTTATCGGAATCATTTCAGTCACAGGTTAAATAGAGTTTGAAACTAGAATGACTCTAACTTCGAACGGAGCCGATGTTTATATACCCTTAAAGTTATGTGTATAGTAGCTTTCATTGCTTAGAGATATAGCTAGCCAATCCTTTTAAAAACATTCAAAATCCGTTAATTTGTATATACAGTGAATCTTGTTGGGTCATGTGACAGACTTAAATAAGGCAACATAATTAATTTCTGTCCATCTCACAGTAGACGAGCTTGTATGGAGAAGGCGGCCAAAACTACTTCTAGGTGAATTATGGACTTCAATTTTTTTGTAGCCACTTATAAGCATATTAACATTACATTTTTAATACCAACTTATTTATTCCAAAAATCCCATTTGAACTTCAGAACCTAAGCAAATAAATTAAATTTTAGCCCCAAATCTAGGCAACACTTTTTGATAGCATTACTAAAGACAATAGAATAAAATAATAAATAAATATTTAAAATAAAATAATGATATTTGAATACACGAAAGATCGAAGAATCGAACGCATAATTATGGAAAAATACAAATATATTCATAAACATGTAAACAAATTCCTACAAAGATTTGTAGAATCCTTGTCAGAATAACGAGCCTAAAAACAAAGGAGGCTGAAGGTGGCAGCTAAAACTAGGAAATATAAATTAAAAAAGCATTAATTTTTACTGAAAATAAATGTTATTAGTGAGCAACACTGACATCATATCTGTTTTTATACCCTTGCAGAGGGTATTATAATTTTGGTCCTCTAGGAACAAATCTAGGAACCCATAAAAAATATATATTCTGGATCAGGATCACCTCCTGAGTCCATATAAGCATGTCCGTCTGTCGGTCAGTCCGTCTGCCTGTTTCTACGCAAACTAGTCTCTCAGTTTTTTAGCTATCGTCTTGAAACTTTGGAAACTCTTTCCTTTGCACGCAGTATATACGTCGGAACGGTCAGGATCGGCCGACTATATCCTATAGCTGTCATATAACTGATTGATCGGAAATGCTATAACTCCCATGTTATTGAAGATAAAATCTTGAAATTTGCACAGATTCTAAGCTGGAATTTTGGGAATCTAAGCCGATCTGAAAAATTTTATACGGATCGGCCGACTATATCCTATAGCTGCCATATAACTGAACGATAGGAAATGCCACAACTTTCGTGTTTTGGGTGTAGAAGCGTTGGACTTCTTTTAAAATCCATTTTATACGAACCTAAGCTTGTTATGAATGATTTTGTAAAGATCGGCTAACTATATCCGATATTTACTATATCTTTAATCAATAGAAGCCGCTATTTAACTGCAAGGGTATATAAGCTTCGGATCCGTCCGAAGTTAGCTTTCCATTCTCGTTACGTTCAAAATCAGTATTGAAAGAAAAATACATCACTCAAAAAGTGGAAAAAAATTCATTTTAAAAGTTTGTCAATATATAACTACATAAAAACTATTCAGTTTCATTATATTTATTATTAAAATGTATTTTAAATTTGGGCGATTCAAAGTGAAAAACACTGAACAAATATTTATTTTTTGAGACGTAAACTTTACGTTTTGTTCACTGCCAAGTCAACGTGATTTTATTTTTTCATTTCTTCCATTGATTGTAAGGCGTACGAATAGAATTTAAGAAAAATTCTTTAATTTGTTGCTTTATTAAGAACATATTTTGATAATTAATATAACCAATTTCAAAAATTCGTTTCTTTATTTTTGGCCTATGCAATCATCCACTGTGCATCTGTGCAATTATGTGCATCTGTGCATTTCTCTTTCCCAGCCCTAAGCTTCGCTCTATGCGATCCCACACAATCCGCTTTCTTGTGCGAATCACGCTATGTCGCTCGCCGCATTAAATGAATTCTAATTTAACAGATAAATTTTTTATTTGGGCCGCTACCAAAAACGTTTGGTAGTGCAACAAATAATTGTAAAGCTTTTGCACCCTAAAACAAAAAGGAGGTGAAATTTTCGATGTAAACCTTAATTATAGAACCTTAATCTGTATAAAGAGGTTCTGAGAAAAATATAAGGCGTGTTCCGGTTTAAGCCTTTAATTATTTTTGACATTGTGCTTTTTAAAAGGAAAATATCGGTGAGTCCAAAAAATTCTTTTTGTTATTAAAAGTATTGTTTTTTCTACTAAAAAATATAACATTTTCAAAATCGATTAGGATAAATATTCCATTTTGGATGTAAATAAAACAGCTTTTTCCGCTTTTTCTGAATTGGAACTATGAAAATGTAGCTTCTTTGACAGGAGTCTAACAAGTTTCAAAACAAAATTAAAAAGTATACTTTGCAAATTTTATGATTTTTATTTAGTGTCTGAGGTTCACGCCTCACGCAAACGAACATGGGTAGATCGACTGTTGAAGTTGATCAAGTATTACACATCGTATATATCGGCGCAAATTCTTAAACGTATTATATATCATACACTTCTGGCGAAAATAATAAGTACACGCCCTTAAGATTTCTTCTGCGTCATGCAAATCTTTTCGTATTAGCGTAACGAACCAATTCTAGTTTCTTTTAGTTTTCTGACATAAAGTTTATTACAAAAATAGTTAATAAAAGAACATTTCAGTGTAGAGAAAAAAAAAACATAAAAAAGGGTTGCTCAAAAAAATAAGTACAGCAATTTTCAAAGTCTCTAACTTAAAAATAGACAACAGTAGCCCAATTTTATTTTTTTTAATCTAATCCTTTGCTAATACCCAGTATATCCCTCCTTTTTTCTATGACTTTGGCTATCCGTTTCGGCATGCTGTCAATTAGTTTACGGCAAGTCTCTAAAGGAATCTCGTACCACGTTTTCTCTATGAATTTCTACAGTTCTTCCGTATTTCGAAAAGTGATTGAGCCAATCCGACGTTTGAGCTCTCCCCATAGGTTTTCGATGGGGTTTAAGTCTGAAGATTGACTTGGCCACATCATAAAGTCAACCTTGTTTGCAGCGAACCAGGCCTTGACCAGCTTCGATGTATGTTTTGGGTCGTTATCTTGTTGAAAGACCCATCTGAAGGGCATGTTTTCCTCGGAATATGGCAGCATTATGTCAGATAATATATTTTTGTACCCAAATCGGGTCATAGTGTCGGTAATCCGATGAATAGGACCAACTCCATGCCAAGAAAAACAGCCCCAAACCATTATGTTACCGCTCTCGTGTTTAACGGTCTTTTTTGTGTACCGGGCTTCGAATTCCTTGCATTTGGGGCGTCGTACATGTCTTCTGGAGTCGTTACCAAAAAGATTTATTTTCGTTTCGACGCTCCATAAGACATTATTCCACTTTTTGGAACCCGCTGGTACAGACCATTCCAAATGATTTTGGGCAAACTTTTGCCTGATATTTTAATTATTCCCTCGGAGTAAAGGAACTTTCCTGGCTATACGTCCTTGTAAGCCTCTCCTATTCAGTCTACGACGAACCGTTTTCTTTCAGTACAATGTTTTTTTCTGTCATTAGTTTGCACTTTAAACCATTAAGTTTTAAGTCATTTGCAAAACCCAAATTTTTGAACTTGTCCAAACTAAAGTTTGTTTTGAGCAGAAAGACATTTTGTATTGAAGACAAAGCTTTACGTCAACTGCCTACATAGGTAAATGAGTGTACGGTAAAGCAGAAGGCAAGTCATTTATGAAAAGGGTAAAACGTCAAGGCCCGAGATGGCTTCCTTGAGGGACACCATATGTAGCTCGGACTAGACAGATTTCATCTTTTCAACGAGAATGGAAAGCTAACTTCGGACGGAGCCGAAGCTTATATACCCTTGCAGTTAAATAACGGCTTCTATTGACTTAAGATATAGTAAATATCGGATATAGTTAGCCGATTTTTACAAAAACATTCATAACAAGCTTAGATTTGTATAAAATGGATTTTAAAAGAAGTCCGACGCTTCTACGCCCAAAAACACGCAAGTTGTGGCATCGCCGATCGTTTAGTTATATGGCAGCTATAGGATATAGTCGGCCGATCCGTATGAAATTTTCCAGATCGGCCTAAATTCCCCTAATAGTCAATCTGTGCAAGTTTCTATTTTCAATAACATGGAAGTTATAGCATTTTCGATCAATCAGATATATGGCAGCTATAGGATCCCGGCCGTTCCGACTTATATACTGCGGGCAAAGGAAAGAAGGGTGTGTGCAAAGTTTCAAGACGATAGCTCAAAAACTGAGAGACTAGTTTGCGTAGAAACAGACAGACGTACAGACCGACCGACGGACAGACGGACATGCTTATATCGACTCAGGAGGTGATCCTGATTCAGAATATATATACTTTATGGTGTCCTGGAAGTCTCTTTCACTGTGTTGCACACTTCTGACCAAAATTATAATACCCTCTGCAAGGGTATAAAAAGGACGCATTGGGTTCTTCCAGAAAGGAAGCTGGAAATTCACGTAAGAAGGTTAACGGGAAATATCAAAAGATCAAGTTATGTCAAAAGCAGAGAGTGGATTACAAAGTCAATAAAGTTACTACAGTCAGTGTAGATGACGTCTGTTTGAAGGCCATTTGGGAAGCCAATCACAAAATGAAGTCAGCTCCAACAAGTTGAATGGCATGGAGACATAATTAAACTATAAAAGTGTTGCAGATGAATATTTACTTTTTAAAAAGTTTAAATAGATTGCCTTTATAATTAGCGGATTTTTCCCCTTTTTTAAGAAATTATATAAGTTCCTTCCACATACAAGGAAATATCGAAGTGTTCAGAAGTAAAATAAAAACCTTTGAAAGAGGTTTTCGCAAGGACCCTACGCAAATCTTTAGCACAGGCCTGGTTCTTTGTCGGGACCTGATGAAAGTACCGGTTTAACCGTTAAAAGAGCCAAATACAAACTGGGCTCGGAGATGGATGCACCAAAAATAAAATTGGCTGCATATCTAATCAGGCTAATAAGAAATAGTGCAAGGATAATACGCTGTTTGAAAAATGTTGCGAATAGATTTACATAGGCTTGATCCGTATTCGAAGAATTTTCAAATGAAAGTAAGGGAGCAAATACGTGTTTTTGCATTATGCTTACAAAATTATAAAACAACTTCGGATCCGGAGGAAACTGAGCCCGACAACGGCGAATATATTTCTATAATTCTATGGTTAATTTGACCTAGAGACTTGCAAGCATAGAAATAAATGTTGTTTAAAGTGATAAAACTGAACAATTTTCGATATTTGACCAAGTGAGTTCTGGTATGTTAAATTTACCCAGAACCATGAGCTGGTCGCTATCGAACATAAGATTAAAAACCGACGAAAAGAACATTTTTATTACACCGCATAATGAGACACAGGGATCTTAATGCAAACATATTTAAAATCACCAAACTCTTGCAACTTGACCTCATCAGAAGGAGAGATCTACCAATTTTTTTTTTGATTTTTTATACACTATCGCGAACTATGTACTAACTAGGAAATACTCATGATACTAGGGCCCAAATACAAATGTTTAACGAGAATGGAAAGCTAACTTCGGACGAAGCCGAAGCTTATATACCCTTGCAGTTAAATAGCGGCTACTATTGATTTAATATATAGTAAATATAGGATATAGTTAGCCGATCTTTACAAAAAATTCATAACAAGCTCAAATTCATATAAAATGGATTTTAAAAGAAGTCCTACGCTTCTACGCCCGAAAACACGAAAGTTGGGGTCCCAGATGCACACTTCTGACCAACATTATAATACCCTCGGCAAGCGTATAAAGATGCAGTATTGTTACCACAAAAAATAAAAATTACAAATATTCATTATGATCATACAAATAAAATTCAAAACGAGAATGGAAAGCTAACTTCGGACGGAGCCGAAGCTTATATACCCTTGCAGTTAAATAGCGGCTTCTATTGATTAAAGATATAGATCTTTATCAATAGATATAGCAAATAGATATAGCAAATATCTGATATACTTAGCCGATTTTTACAAAAACATTCATAACAAGCTTAGATTCGTATAAAATGTATTTTAAAAGAAGTCCCACACTTCTACACCAAAAAACACGAAAGTTGTGGCATTTTCGATCGTTCAGTTATATGGCAGCTATATGATATAGACGGCCGATCCGTATGAAATTTTTCAGATCGGCTTAGATTCCCACAAAAGAGAATCTGTGCAAATGTGTTCAAGATTCTATCTTCCATAACATGGAAGTTATAGCATTTCCGGTCAATCAGTTATTAGGCAGCTATAGGATATAGCCGATCCTGACCGTTCCGACTTATAAGCTGCGTGCAAAGGAAAGAAGAGTGTGTGCAAAGTTTCAAGACGATAGCTCAAAAGCTGAGAGACTAGTTCGCGTAAAAACAGACGGACAGATGGACATGCTTATAGCGACTCAGGAGGTGATCCTGATCCAGAATATATATTCTTTATGGGGTCCTAGATGTCTCCTTTACTGCGTTGCACACTGCGTTGCACAATACCCTCTGCAAGGGTATAAAAAGGTTGTGTGCAAAGTTAAAGACGATAGTTTTAAAACTGAGAGACTAGTTCGCCTACAAACAGGCAGACGGACCAGCGGACATGCTTATGTATATTGACTCAGGAGGTGATCCTGATTTATAATGTATATATTTTATAGTATATTTTAAATTATAGTAGTAGGAAGTGTCCAAGGAAATAAAAAAATGCAGCCAGGGTCTACATTAGTTATTGCACTGTCGGTAACCATGTAGGTTTTTCCTGTTTATAGACTAAAATAAAAATATACTATAAGTTTGGTATGTTCGCGCCGCAAAGTGCTTATTTCGTACCATCGCGCCCTAAAACCGAGCCAATGTATTTAATAGCTGCGCTTATTACGGTTGCAGGGGCAACCGTCCTGATGAAAGGGTAAACGTTAAAACTTGAAACAAAAATGATCTGCGTACGTTTTACAGGAACCTGCATACCAAATATTATAATTCTACCTTTCATAGTTATAGTCTTAGTTATAGTTATATTCTTAAGGTTATACTCCCTGTAGTCTTATAGTCTGAGATCGACTCATTCATACGGAATTGGTCAGATTGTTTTGGGTGTTGATCTTGATCAAGAACATTTATAAACTTTATGGAGTCAAAAACGCACCCTTCTTCCTTTAACTTACATTTTCGACTACTATATACCCTTGTACGCTCCGAGTACCGAGTCTACAATATACTTTTGTACTCTGTGAGTACCGGGTATAAAATTTAACAAAAAATTATATAACATAAAAAAAAATTTAAAATCCCAGTCGTTTTAACCTATATACTGTGGACAATAGAAGGGAGTGGACAAAGTTTAAAGTATATAAGTAGTAGAATATAGTAGTGTATAAGTCGGAACGGACGGTATCGACCGACTATATCCATCTAAAGTGTAATAACTTCCGTTTTAAATAGAATCCTGAAATTTGCTCGAACCTCTTGTATGTGAATTTTAGTCATTTTGGTAAAATTTAAATTTTATACGGAAACCGTTTAAGAGGTGTGTCATTTTTCTATTTTGTGTACACAATTGGAAAGGAAATTTAAGCGATTATAAAGAAATCGATCTAGACGCTTATTCGAAAAACTCTTTTGTCAAATAGAATGTACATTAACATAGTTTAAAAAAATTGTTTTATTCAGACCAAAGTTGTATAGAGACTACACTGGGAAGGTATTTTTTTCGAGGCGGAATAACTGTGGCGTTCGTTCGCCTTGTTTTAATAATCGTATACATAGTACAGTGTAAAAACAATCTGCCCGAACTTGCATATTGCATCGCTCCCGAAAGCCCTACGGTACGGTGAAAAAAAAAATAATAAATAGTTAAATTCACGTATATCAGGTGTGTTAAGCTAAAAATCTATTTAAAAGTGCGTTATCAATAGTTAAAATATTGTCATTAATACAAGATATATTGTTTCATGTTTACCGTTTTGTATGTGGGAGGAATTCGTTTGAAGATTAGATAACTGTGGCGCCTGTGACTGTTGTTGTTGTTGCAGGGTGGAAGCTCCGTTTCCAGCAATGGCAGGTACCGTAGTTGATGTTTGTTGCTGTGGTTGCTGCAATGCAGGACAATTTTCCAAAAGTGCTAAAAAAAAATACCTCCCTGATGAGTTAGGATAGAAAACAAGATAACACTATCCGCCTACATGTATTGTTTTTTGCCACGGCAGCAAATGCAATAGTTGGTGCTGCTGGGATCACAGTCGAGCCATGTACACTGCTGTTAGATGAACCAGCAGATGTAGCGGCGTTAGAGGGAGATGTTGAACTTGCGACGGTCAAGCTCGGCGTGGGAGCGTGTGGTTGAACTGTCGGAGTATGGCTCATGGCTGCTGCTGTTTGTGGTCCGTTTCCAACGCTAGAGCCAGAGTTTCCACTTGTAATTCCACTGCCGCTACTTTGCGCGACAACAGCAGCTGCAGTTGTTGGCTGAGAGTTATTTTTACTGGGTGTTGAGCTAACGATTTTGTTAACTTGAGCTATGCAGAGTATATTTTTTATAAGAAAAAAAAATAAAATAGAACTTGAGCATCCACTTACTATCACTTCCTGTAGGCGCCTTAGCAGCAGCTCGCACAGGGGTGGGTTTTATTGGCTGAAGTTGCTGCTTAAAAAAGTGTTTTTTTAAATTAGAAACATATGAAAAAATGTTATACATACTTTTGATTTACTGTTCATATTGCTTTCGCTATTTTTTATGCGCTTGTCTGTACTAACGCTCACACCACCACCAATGGTAACCGTGCTGCTCGCAAGATCCGTCGATGTTGTACCAGATGATGAAGCAGCGCTTGTATCACTCGCATAACCCACATTGTTTCCGTTAGTTTGTGCTGTCTGCTGATGTTGAACCAAAGCTGTGCTAACAGCGCTACTGGTGTTTCCACTACAAGGGGCTGCCGATACAGAGGAAGGCAACACCTGCTGAATTGTGACTGGGGATTGCGAGGGACTTCCTCCAGAGGTGACACTGCTTGGCGATCCACTCGTCTCATTGCTGTTGTTGCTATCAGTCGTTGCAGTGCCACTGAGCTCCACTTCGTCGAGTCCGATAATATCGTCGTAAATAAACTCGTTTTCCTCGAAGTCTGGTTCTTGAGACGAGTCAATGTAATATTCGACATCGTCTTTAATTTTGTTGACCTGCTCCGCCTCCACTCCATCGTTATCAAGCAACCGAAGCAAGGTCTCCAGCTTTGTTATATGAAACTTATGTCGGTCCAGCTTTCCTCGCAGGTCATCCATGCGCTCCTGCTTATCTCGGTCCAAGCGTTTTTTTTTACCGGCCAATAGTGATTCGATTTCGCTCTCATACTGGTCTATCTGTATTTGCAATGAACTAATAGAGCTGGTTAACCAATTTCGTGCATCGTCTTTTATACGTTGGGCTGGGTCCATTTTTTGTGCCGCGCCCAAACCTTCTTTCGAATACGCCTTTGTTTTTGTTTCGCGCTCAACCACCTTAAAGCGTTCCATTTGCTGAAAGGAAGATTATTGTCACTTGTCCTAATTTATTTACATAAAAAAAAAACTTACAGTTTCAATAAGCCTTCGGTTTTCGAGCAATGCACTCTTATCCTTAATCTCAGCCGATGCAATCCATGATTTGATCTGGTCGCGCAATCGCTGCAATTTTTTGATTTCTTTTTTAAGATCTGCTTCGTATTTCTCCTGCAGATGTTTTTGCTGTAGTAATTAACAATAAAAATATAGTATAAGGATTGGCCAAACTGTGTAATACACAAAGCAATTATATACTCACCTTTTGGTTGGTGTTTGTAGCATTGTGAACTTTTTTCCAAATATCTTCAAAAGTTTCAACACCCTCGGCTACTTTTTTTAAACATCGATCAATCTCGCCTAACCAAGAAAAAAATGTCACTGCTTTAACCAAAATTTTTATTTGATATTCATGGGATTTATTAGCTAATAAACTTATAACAAATTTAAAAAATTCATGTTCTATTTGTTTTTTAATATATAGTGTACCTTGCAGTTTCCTTGTCGCAGCCATGGCTATAAGTGTATTTCCTGGTGACGCAAGGAGTTAGACATAGTCTGATGCTTATTACAGCAATAAGATTTTGGGCAGCTTTCTTGTCGGTTGAAATGGAGTCTGCAACAGTCCGAGATCATTAATATTTAACGTTTGGTGTGCACCCACACAAACGAATCAGCATGGCGGCGAATCGAGTTAATTGTTATAATCTTAAGCCCACAGCTGGAAACGTACACGAGTTTACTTTTGTGTTTTTTATTCACTTTACAAATCTTTACAAGGAAAGCCGATGAACACAAAACTCCACAGGCGCAGAAATTATTTACCTCGAATTCGCAAAAAAACTCCCTGAAGTTGCACACAGCGATTAATTTTCGTCCCCTCTGCGTATTAGTGCAGTGGTGCACTACCGTCTAGTTGAAGTTAGGTTTCGATTTTTTTAAATGCGATTTCTGGATAAGATGGAAAAATAAACAGCAGTCAAATGTTTATGATTTTCTGCTACCCACTTGTTTTATATACGCTTTAAATACACACAAAAGATGCTCACGTCGTCGTCTCAATTCTTCCTCTTTTTTTAATTCTGCACAAAGTTCCAATTTGTACTGTACTCTCGCTCTCGTTCGTATTATTCGTCGCTTTTACTTGTGTTTTGTCATTCTCTACGAAGTTTGCTATTCATAATCCTTTTCTTGTAGAATTCAATTTAAAAAATTCTGTTTCCCCGTTTTTATTTATTCTCTGCTTCATGGTTCTTTAACTTGGTATTCGAAGTATACTGCCCAAATAGGCCTATTATATTATCTTATGTTAGTTAATTTAATACACGTACACTAGATCTCGTTGATTTAGCTCGCTGATTTTTTGGAAAGCCATTCGGCATGAATATAATAAAGCGGGATGGCAACGCTTTAAAGATATTATTTGATTTAACACAGAACATATACATAGCTGTATATGTTTGTATGTATGACTGCAGTAATTAAAACTCAGAAGGTATATTTAAGTCACAGTTAAATTTTTGTTTGCTTCTAGCATATCTGGCAACGTTGCGAGTGACGTAAAGATATCATGTCATGTCTGTAGAGTGACTGTATTTTGGTATTTTTTTACATTCTAATATATATCCCAGCATATTTTGACTTTTAAGTAAAATCCAAGTATACGGATATACATTGGTACAAATAAGAAATTTTCAGGCTTTTAAGGTATTTTTTTAGAGTTATATGGTATGAATGTATTTAAACTTAGCCAAAAAGTGTTATTTTAGGGACAAGCAATTTTTATCTTCTCATCTTATATTTTTCGAATTACCTCTTTGCAGTCAATCAGCTTTGTTTGTTTACAAATAAACGATGAACATGTTGGTATTATCGGTTATCGGTTTATTTTATCCATCAATTCGCTTCATCTGAACTCCATCGATGCGATACGATATCCGTCAAATTAGCGTCGCCCAGTCAGCATCGCTGGGAAACAAGTGGGAACGGAACACGGGTAAAGGATTTTTTTTATTTTTCCATTACTTTACAATTAATCCACTAATTTGAACAAAATAAAGCTCAGAATTTTAAGAATGGAATAATCCTTTATTATTTCTTAGTTTCAGCTTACCATACTTCCTGTAAAAAGCTTAAAAATGGCTTTTGAAGATGATACCCATTTAGGTTTGTCGAATATCTCCGATCTCACTGATGACAGTAATTAGCGGGATATACCAGCAAATAGCTTATAAAATTTGCAACAATGTCAGAAAATTTCATCAAAATCGCTTCTACGTTTTCCATAAAATTTTCTAAAAGTGCGCCAACTTTGTTAGCAGCCCATGCAAATGTGACCCCCATTTTTTTTTTTCATCATAGCAAAATTTCTGAGGTGACACACCTTTGCACGGCAGATGGGTCGATGAAGAACATTCCTCAGTATGTTTGGAGCAAAAATCATGCAAATCGCTCCCTACGATTTAGAGAATATTGATTTACATTAACCGATCATTTTGCCTGATAAGAGAGGCGCCAATACGAAAAAAACGGAACTAATTGATAAGTAAGTTCGCTCCACTGGTTCAACTGGTTCCAAATTAACAGAAAGCCGAACTCCAGTATACGTATACTATACTCTAGTATAGTATACTGAAATCCCTTTGAAAATGTAAGACCTTATTGACCAATACTGAACCAATAACATGCCATGCTTTTGGAGATAGCATCGTCGAGAGGCTGCCAAAGGACGAGAGTGGTATGGAAGTCAGCCTTGCATACGTTGACACAAAAAAAGCTGGGCAATCCCTCAGTGCAACATGAAAGGTGCCCTCAGACTCTTAGATCTGGTCTGGATCCGCAATTAATCATGATCCGCGTTAATTATGATCAGGACATGAAGTAGAAGCATGTAAACAAATTGTCTATTTTATCCTTCCTAACATTTCTGGAGACATT
This sequence comes from Drosophila varians, assembly GCA_018150405.1. Classification (NCBI taxonomy): domain Eukaryota; kingdom Metazoa; phylum Arthropoda; class Insecta; order Diptera; family Drosophilidae; genus Drosophila; species Drosophila varians. The sequence goes on from JAECWK010000125.1 coordinate 21,333,348, forward strand.
GCTCATTGTGAACACTATACCTGGTAAATTTGCAAATATTACAGAGTCACGGTAGTGGAGCCCTCATATTCTCTGCCATACTGGATTTTATGACGCTTGCGTTGTATGTGGCTTTCAGCGACATCACCGCTGGCATGAGTATCGACATAACGCTGGAGATGTTCGTCGAACGCGGTCGCTATCTGTACAAACTGTTACACGACCCCTCTTCGCCAAATGAGCAGAACTTAGCCCACCAGGTCCCAGCTTCGGATTTGGATGCAGATCTCTGTCACCATTTGATGGCTCTCTCGCTATCTAATCTTATTTTTGTTTACGGACATCCAAGAGATATTCAAGCGTACTTTTGTTAATTTTTTTTAATTCTACTTTCAAAGATTAATAATATGGTATATTTCTTTAGATTACATTCCCGTTTAACATTCCTGGAATCATATCTGGAATCATAGGGAAATTCCAGTTTTTCTTACTTTAAATTGTTCATGTACTTGATAAAGTTGTTGCGAACGAACTGACACTGTTCCTCAATGATCGTGCCGTGGAACTATAAGGAATTCGAAGTTATTGAAATTGGTCAAGCATCTGTGAATGCCCTTTAACTTAAAAGAACCATAACTAAAGTTTAAATTTTTGCAGGATTGAACTTTTTAATGTCTTGCCTGAAAGTGTTATGTTTCGACAGCACATAAACGGTGACCAAATGATTGCTTTCTCGCTTCAAGGTTTGGCCTTGTTTACAGACAGAGGTATGCAAGCTTAACGGCATGTCCTTTATTTTGCAGCTAAGCGATTCCACTGGTCGGGTCTCAGCTTGCCTACTGTACTGGAAGTCACAACGTTCTCACGGGACCAGCAAAATCCCACCATAAATTACGTACTGGCCAGCAAGTACAAGGACGTTTAGGGAATAATATGTAGCTATATAGACTCGACTCGCTAGCATATCCATTCATGTGTCGCGTTCTATCGTATGTACAACAATTTTAATTCAATGTGTACGCTCTTTTATTTTTCGTTACTTTTCGCACTCATCTTTCTTGTAATTGTTTACGTTTCCGCACGTTTTAAGCAGGCATATCGGAATATAAGGTATTGTATGTACCTATGGCGGCTTCAGTCGTGTTACATCTGTTTAAAGCACTTAATTACCACGAGATCGTCCCGAATATAGCCCAGAGATCGTCCCAGACAATTGAAATGAAGATGCTCAAAAGCCAGGTAGTTTGAAAGGCATATATTTGGTAAGTTCAAGTAGCTCTTATGAATTTGGGAACTAGATTAGCCATTTATACATCTTTCACACCACTGGAGATCAATTTCAGACTCCCATGACCGAGTTCCATGATCCGCCATCCGGACCCTGTAAAACGCACTTTTTGCCTTATTGAGGAAACTCTCCTGGAGCGAGATCCACAATCCTACATCATCTGCACTCTACAGCCTCTCGCTGATTCCTTTGCATTGGTTCGCGACAAAGACAACCTAGTATTGAGTACAAGAATGAGGTTGTGCAGAGCTACATCACAAATGACCGTGACCGTGAGCGGCAACCAGTATGTCCAAATTCGCATTGCGAATACGCGAAAGCGATATATGGCGCTGAGTATATCCGTGGATGGGGAGACGGAGGAAAATCTTATGCGCCTTGACATCAATGACTTCCAAGCGCTACGATATCCCAGAGCGCAACGCGAACATGCCGCATAGTGGTCATAACTACAGTGTTAATTGCCAACTTTAAAGAATTTATTCTAATGGAGATTTTTTAATTTAAGAGTTTATTTGTCAAAAACATGGATAAGTTTATTCAGAGCACCCTACAGGCTTTGGCTCAAAACCCGAATTGACCAGCTTGAAACCAGCTGGCAAAATTTACCAGGCTGAATTGAGCGCCGATGATGGATACACCATGCAATCTTTGGATATAGGAATTGCCAGCGCAATCCGAATCCAGCGCTGCCACCTATCCGGCAAGCTTTCAGAGTCCTTTCTGCGGACAGCATACAGAAGCATTTTCTGAATGCCGTTTTGGTCGAGGAGTCCAATGGCAAGCCGTTGCCCGTTCATCCGGCTTTTGTACGTTTGTGCAACAAGAAAACGGACAAGATCATCTTCGTTGCCGAACACCCCATTGGTGCTGCTTTTCGTCTTCTGGGGAAAACTGGGCATCAACGTGTCAAACCTGATTTTTGCACCCAGCACAATCGGTTTCCACCTGGGCTTCGGTGGCATACTGGTGCTCTTCTTTGTTTTTGGCTGAAATTTAACATTTTCCCAATACTGTGCCTGCTAATGCCAATCGCAGTATTCATATTCCTCGCCGGCAACCGACTGCTGAGGTGTCGCTACACACAATGCAACTCAAAGGCGAGTGCCTCGTAAATCCGTTCAAAAAGTTAACTGAGATAGTCTCTGTATTGCAGCTGACCTACATGGAACTGGAGGCTATATTTCATGCCCTTACCCTCTTGCTGGCCAGAAAGGTGGGCTACACAGCCTTTACCAACCTCCCAGGGTAAGACGAATTACTTTTAAATATTTCCGAGCAACAATGTAAATAGGGAAAAATATTTTCAGTTTTCATGAGAATATCGGTACCCGCCACAGACGCAAAGATCTGTCTGTTACATATTCCGCCAGTGACATGATCAAGTGAACAAGTCGTCTATTGTATCGTCGAAAACTTTCTTGGAACATTGCCGTACATTGCCCACGTAGTAAATATTTGGGTGAAGTAAATAATTCTTGTATTTTGTTTAATTTTTGTAATATTACAGAGTCATGTCAGTGGTGCCCTTGTACTGTCTTCCATGCTGAACTTTATGACGTTTGCGTTGTGCGTGCCTTACAGCGAGACCACCGATGGCAAGCAGTTCAATATATTGTTAGAATCCGTTCCCGACTTGGACGTGGAAGAAGACAATCTGACAGTCGCAAGTTTGCAATCCAACATTCCAATGGAAAGCGCAAAAATGTGATAGAGAAGCATTTGAAAGGCATCAAGCATTGGGGCATGAGCCTGATCGAGCAGCAGGGCGATCGATACTCCCAAAGTGATTCTGAACTCCAAATCACTGCTTCGCCTACTGGTCGAAAATAATGGAGTCCTCTGGCCGCTGCTGCTGGTTATTTTCGAGTACGGCTACATGCTGCACGACAATGGTGTCGAGATCGATGACAGTCAGCGACAGTAACAATTTTTTTGGAGGAATTCTTTGAATTCCAATATTAGATTTATCATACTTATATGTTTTGTATCCCTGAAATCAAATATCTAAATAAAAACGCATTTTTTATATTAATTTTATATTATTTATTATTTTCCACAATGGGGGTGGGATCTGCCACCCGCGGGGCAGCAACCGCTTCTTGGGGGGTTTTTGCCACCCGAGGGGCCATTATTCGCTTCCTCGGTGGTTTCTGCCACCCGGGGGCCACCCTCCGCATCTTGGTTGAGATCAGTCGCGCGTGGGGGCCGCCTGGCCCAGCGACGGTTGCGGCTAGAAGGCCCCCCTAATAATATAAATAAATAATATAAATATAAATAAATAAATAATATAAAAATAATATAAGAATTATAATATAAATATTAAAAAAATATATATAAATTTACCTCCATTTTTCTGAAAAACCAAAATAAAATTATTATAATGTACAAATAATAACAATATAATTAGTAATAACTTACGCAGTTCTTCAGCTTCCAGCCACCAGTCATTTTCACTGTTCGCTGTCACAAATGAATTCGGGGTAATCGGTCGCTTTCTGTGTTGTGCAGCGACCAAAAGCATGGCATGTTTTTGGTCCAGCATTGGTCAATTAGGACGGTAATTTTCAAAGGGGGACTATATCAAAACGTAGGGAGCGATTTTGATGAGATTAGGCTTATAAAATTCTACAAAATATTAGCTTTCCAGTGGTATACCGTGCAAAATGGTGTCACCTCTAAAAAGGACGCATTAATTATCCGTATACTAGAATTCGGCTCACTGTTAATTTGGAACCAGTTGAACCAGTGGAGCGAACTTAATTATCAATTAGTTCCGTTTTTTGGTATTGGCGCCTCTCTTATCAGGCAAAATGATCGGTTAATGTAAATCAATATTCTCTAAATCGTAGGGAGCGATTTGCATGATTTTTGCTCCAAACATACTGAGGAATGTTCTTCATCGACCCATCTGCCGTGCAAAGGTGTGTCACCTCAGAAATTTTGCTATGATGAAAAAAAAAAATGGGGGTCACATTTGCATGGGCTGCTAACAAAGTTGGCGCACTTTTAGAAAATTTTATGGAAAACGTAGAAGCGATTTTGATGAAATTTTCTGACATTGTTGCAAATTTTATAAGCTATTTGCTGGTATATCCCGCTAATTACTGTCATCAGTGAGATCGGAGATATTCGACAAACCTAAATGGGTATCATCTTCAAAAGCCATTTTTAAGCTTTTTACAGGGAGTATGTAAAGCTGAAACTAAGAAATAATAAAAGTTTATTCCATTCTTAAAAATTCTGAGCTTTATTTTGTTCAAAGTGGCTTATTTATAAGTGGCTTATTTATAAAATAATAGAAAAATAAAAATCCTTTCCCCGTGCTCCGTTCTCACTTGTTTCCCAGCGACGCTAACTGGGCGACGCTTATTTGACGGACATACATTTTAAACCCAATTTTGGGACAAAAGTATATACCTGGTATATGGGTACCTGGTATAAATAAGAGATTTTTTCCTTATAGCGTGTTTTAAAACATTTTTATTGTATATATATGTACATTTTAGTACTCAGATGGAAAAGAATATTTTTTGGACCAGCATGTTTTAGCTCTCCTAGGTGAGGAAATGTTTTTAAGTGCATCGCATAACCTTCTTGCAGTCAGTCAAACAGCCTTGTTTATTACAATTTAAGGGTGAACATTGTGGGACTATCGATTATATGTATGTTTCATCGATAACTTCACATTGTCTTACGCGGTTCCAGATTTGCTGCCATCCTCCTTTTGACATGGTAAAAACATCGTCCTTAAACGATTGCAAAATTTGGATGGCTACCAAATAAGAAAACGTGTTGAATCAAACTACCTTAAACCATAACTTCCACCAAATGCATTTCAAATTTGATATAAATAGGAACAGATGAAGTATAAATAGAGTCGCGCCATTTCAAATGGACCAATTTAAAAATGTATTTTTTAATATTGATAATTTCTAAATTTTTTTAAATGTAAGTGGATGTAGAATGTACACAGAAATTTTTGTTGGAAAATATCGATTTGATTTTAAAAGGGCAACACCTTATTTCGTACAGAATTCAAGTTTCGCTTAACATAATTTCACATAACACGAGGATATATAGTAACGTAACGTGTTAATCATTTTTATATATTTCGACTGAACATACGCAAAGCTCAGAATTGTTAAGAATTAAATAACCTTTTGGTTTTTTTTAGTTTGAGCTCAATACACTCCCTATAAATAGCTTATTAATGCCTTTAATACACGTGAACCATATTGGTTTGGGAATATCTCAGATTTCAGGGATGATACCAAAAAGCACGGTGCAGCCGATGGATATCCTTCTCTTGTATTTTCGGAGCAAAAATAATGAAAACCGATTTAAACAATAAACAAATGTAATTTTCAGTTCTTATAATTTTGCCTGATAAGAGGGGCGCCAATACCAGCAGGGGTGGGGAGCAGGGGGAATTCCCAGCAGAACTCTAAGGGAGGAAATTTTCAAAAATGCAGTAGAAAACTTCCGGCAGTTTCGGCCCCCCCCTTCGGATTCCAGGCGTCGGCGCGCAGAAATTAAAAAAGTGACAAAATTTTGCTTATTACAAAAAAAAATTATTTTTAGCTTAACATATTCCAACTATTTGGAGTGTTGAAATTGTTTCCCATTAGGTAAAAATTGCGCAATAAGAAGTAAAATAACCTTATAACCTTTTTTTAGCCAGTAGAAAGATTTCAGGCGCTTGTTGGTTTTGTTTGTGCTTTCTTATCAAATAAGGCCAAGTAAGCCGCCGATGCAGCGTGAAGCCCCAGTACTTGGGAGTGTGTACCTGCGGGATTGGGGTGCTGTTGAGATTGACCGGAGGGCAGTTTTCTGGACGGAGGGAGAAGGTGGAGGCGGTGAATGTTGTTGACTTTGAAATTCCATCTGCCAATGCTGAGCAGATCGAGCTAGATTTTCATGAGTGCAAATGTCTCCATAGCGCTGTCTGCGACGGTTAGGAAGGCGGTGTCGCCAGCATAGGTGGTTGCCATTAAATTGGGGGTTTGGAGTCAGCCGTTTAAGCATTGGGCCAATTACCTGTTAATAAGTTTATCAAAGGCGCCCAGGATGTATTGCACGATTCTATGACATTGCTCGGGTGTTCCATGGGATCGCCCGAAGCCAAACTGTTGATCAGGAATCAGTCCAGCCTGGTCAGTGAACGCGATAGTGACCGGCAGAGCTCTGCTGAAAAATACTCTTTTATTATGGGAAAAATTCCTGATTTTGTGGCATTAATTAATAAGTCGTAAACTAAACCATATTTTTAAATGCTGTTTTTTTTTAGTATTATATAATAATAGTAATACGCTCCTATTAGAAAAGTGGGTGTGGCTCCGTGCCCTTGAATATATTTATAACAGTAAATTTTTTTATAATTTAATTACAAATTGAACATTTTTATGGATTTCTTTTATTATACTATGATGCTTGGCTAGCGCTTTAGATGTAAGAACAATGGGTCTCTCTCCGCCATCTGCTTGAAGATGCGAAAGGACTACTCCGATGCCGACGAAAACATCTGTAGCGAGTATTAATGCAAGTTCTCGACGAAATAAGCTAGCTGCGTTGCGTTGATGATGTGGGACTTTAGAGCAGTAAATGCTTGTTGCTCTATCCTCGAGATCTATCTTGCTAAACTGCTTTCCATTTCAAATGTATACGTTTCCCCCTTCCGCACAGCCGACCCAGAGGGGAGCTGCCGCTTATCGACCGGCTCGAATCGTGGGGCACTGTGACACAGGAGGGTGACGCTCTTAAATCGGATAGCCGATAATGGAGAGAAATTTCTATAGATCCTAAAGGAAATGTTAAATTTTATGAGAAATAACAAGAGCTGGCTAGCAATTTTTAAATTGATAAGGTCAGTGATAAAGACCCCCAAAACAGTGCCACGGTTTAGTAGAGACGGTAAGTTGTTTAAGAGGTGCCTTGTCAAGAAGGGAGTTCTATACTTTCAAATTGGAGAAAATTCTTCTGTACTGAGTCAATGCGGGCTTAATGAATTCTATATTGGGAACTTCAGGCAGAACCGTACTCTTCAATCGGACGAACTAAATTTATGTAAAAAGTTTAAGATATATAAAGGTCGTTAAATTCTTTTGACCATCTTTTAATGAAGCCAAGCACACCTCTGGCTTTATAAACCATTGCTGTTATATGGCCGGTAAATTTAAGCTTAGCCTATAATAGAACACCTATCAGAACGTCATCGTCCACTCACCACACATTTGTGGCAAATCTTATAGCTAAGATTCAGGAACAACAGTCATCAAATTATCGAATAATAATATGTTGTTTTTTGGACCACTGCTCTTAAAGGGCGATCTTTGAGGGGTTTTGCTGCTGACACGGCAAGTTCTTTCATACATTGTTGCGTACATGTTGCGGTTGCTGCAGACACGGTGGATGAAGGCCAACAGAGCTATGCCAAGGCGAATTGAGCACAATTATACAAAGTAAAATTGGATTGTTCAGCTTAAATGCTACCAATCCACGTTGGGATGAAATGCCTTTATTTTGACCACAACCGTAATTTGAAAGCCAGAAAGTTGAAACTTGGAGAATTTGCTTGCAGCTTATATTATTTGTGAATTTCGAATTTTTTTGCCTCCCTTGCCGCCCACATCTATTATAGAACTGCAGTATATAAAAAATTCATATTAGGGTTGTTAAATTTTTTTTCATTTTCTTTTTTATCAATTGTTAGAAAACTTTAATATTTTGATATTTTTGATATTATAACTTAGCTTAATTTATGAAAACTTAAAAATAAGTCCATAAACTTGTATTAATATAAACGTTCTTCTTCTAAATCAAAATCAAAATATGATATACTTTTAAGCTCGTCTTCAACACTGTATACTTGGGCTGCATCTTTCAGTTTTGGAGAAACTAAAAGTGCAATAACTTCATTAGGCAATGATTGTGATTTTGAACTCTTTTTTAAAGCTATGCTTGATAAGTAAGGATCAGAAGAATCCAAAACTCGGTGAAATATGTCGGTTAAATTGTTCACTCGGCTATTTTTCCTGCCATGCAAAATCCTTTCGCGTTTGAAATATTTTTTGCGAGCATCACATGCGTTTTCGCCTAATCAGTCAACAGAAAGTACAGATGATTCAATTATTTGTGGACCATGAAATAAATTTTTATGGACTGTAGCGGTCATTGGATACCACAGATATTTAATTAAATGCAATCGCAGCGTTTCTTCACAAAATGTCTTAAACTTATTTAGACAAACGTCATATTCGCATGATAAAACTATTAAAATGATATGTAGTTTGTTTAAAAGCTTTTCATCCAGTTCTCTAATATTGAGGAAAATAATTTAACGTCCAAAAATACTCTTCGTGTCGTATGCCATCGTTGGAATTTCCAGAACCATTCTGTCTTGGTTTGTTAATATATTCATGTCCTTCTGGCGTACAATCATTATTTCTTTCTCAGAGTCCATACTAATTTGCCACTTTTGAATACCAACACGATATGAGATGTTGAGAAGGAATTCCAAAAACCTAATCCATGCGTGTAGACTAACTCCGTACTCATAAGAATTGGGCTTAGGCTTGAACTTTTGACTGTTTACCTCTGTTTCTTTTAAAAAGTCCTTAGGACTGGCTCCACAAACTGGACAGGACTGTGTTGAATTAGTGGCCGTTAAAGTATTCAACACCATTCCATCAATGAGCGTCATGTGTACGTCGAATCGAACTTCCACTCTCAATTGTTCCCCCGCATACACAAATGTCTTTAAGTCTTTTATTTCCAAATCCGAATCCAAAAAAAAATTAGAAATTCAAAATGTGATTCCGGCTTTCTTTAACAAACTCAATTTTTAGCGTCCTACAATATTTGACGGATTCTGGATATTTGTTTTTTTTCCAAATAATTCTTCCATTTTGATCCACCATTTGAAGGGGAATTATTGTAGTGACAAACACAGATTGGTCCAAGCAAATGGGTTTGGGATCATTAAACCTTTGCTTATAAACGCTCTGTCCGGTTGAACCTTCAAAGCCATAGCTTATTTTATTTATATCAAGAAATTGTTGAAAAACTGGCTTTTGATATAAAATGATCCGAGATGCAGTATGGTTCAGTAAGTTCTGCATTGGCCGATACTTTTCCTTAGCTTCTCTCACCTTCTCGTACTTCGATATATAATGCAGTTTTTTTAAGCTTATGTTAATATATTGCTGCTTGGAAAACGAATTTTCTATAATCAATGCTAAGGCCTTATCAGGTGATAATGGTATAAAATTAAATCATCTTTTGAATGGAATATTAGCTCCGATGCTCCGATTGCAAGCCAGCTAGCATTTTCTTCTTTGAAGCGACGAATATTTCTGTGTGCTTTGTTCAGCGGCCTCTTAATTTGAACAACAAATTTTTTTTATTTGGCTTTGAATCACCTCCAAATTGTTTTCAAAAAAATCATTTGGAATTACTTCGGTGGTAGACTAGAGCATTCAGATCTGTTTATGATGCGAAACACCTCGTCTACATTGACACAAATGTAAAAATGGTTCTAAAAGAGCTAGGCGAAGACAACGTATTCTATTCTATTAACTTAAAGAGACTCTCCAATTTGTTCACACATTGATTATTGGAATTATAACAAGATCCAAGGTAAGCCATAAACGAAAAATAATCACGTAACCAAAAGTAGACGCTGACCAGAAGAGTAAGAATACTTTAGCGAAAAACCCGACAACAAAACCGCTGTAGTTCAAATTGCAGTTTTCCTGTATTGCAAAAATATATTGTAAGACAATATATGACGGCTGAACGACAAGTTTTCACTTCATTCACCAACTACTAGTGCCACAAGGGGTTTGGCTTGTATTTAACTATTCCTAATTGTGCAATTGTGCAACAATTTCACCTTTTTTCAACACCTAATGTTAAACATATTGTATATATTAGAAACAAAAAAAATTATGTAAATATTTCCTGTATTTTTATTAATTAACTACCTAAGCAATATTGGTTTTATAAAAAACCAAATTTTTTCAAGAGCATAAACCGTCAACTGCTATCTACACTTTGCAAGAACTTAAATAATATCAAAGATTATACAGTACATACATAGATGGGACATCTGGGCTTAAAACTGACACATTTTTTCGTTGAGCTTGTAGGTAAGGGGGGAACGCACAAGCCCTTGATTCTATTTTTAGAACCCAGTCGGACTTGGCGATCGCCAGGCGATCGCCTGGCGAGAGGAAATGGCACTAATGGCGAGAGGAAAACTGGGTGAACTCTGTGTATCACTTTTACACATGCGTGGCCGCGGTTTTTCACGTACCCTTTCTGGGGGAAAAGTCGCCTAGGTTTCACCCAGCGGCTGGGTGAAAAAGGGTATGCGGGTTCACCCAGAGTTCACCTAGGGAAATTTTGATCCACAAAAAATTTCCCTTGATGTTGTTTTTGTTTTTGCTTTTGGATTTGGTGTATATATATATATATTTATTTACATGCATATGTATGTATATATAAGAAACGATTTTTTGGTGGCGCTTCGCCCGTGTTTTTTTGTTTACTTTTATTATTTATTTAAATTTGGAAAATATTACATGTTTTTTACATACATTGAATTAAATCTAGTTAATTAAGTTAAAAAATATTTAATAAATTGCTGAAATAGAAAAATTAGGAAAAAAAATATATACATATTAAAACAAATTAAATATTTAAAAATTAAATATTAAAAAACCTTGAAGAAAAAGAAAAAATGATTATTAGAATTAGTATATGTATATTGTTGTTGGCAATTTACTCTGGCCGGCCGCAACTCTTGCAAACAAGGCTTACTACTTACTACCTAAACAAATGCTGCAACTCCAACTGTAGCAAGAACTGCAAATGATATACAAAACGGCAAATAGTTGGTTTATCATTAAAGTATATTTAAGAGGAGTTGTTCAATGTTATATGCGAAAAACTTACCCTTTTACAATCCGAAACCATTTGCGACGCACTTCTAACAGCTAAATGTGACCGTTTCGAATTAGGCCAATTAAACAGATTTACACACTAATATCGCGAGGCGTTTGCTGGCATCAGCCCACATTATTATCAAATATTATTTTGCCTTTTAAAAAAACATTGCTTATTTAAACAATATTAAAAGGTCTTAAACACAATGGGATAGATCGATTTTGAATTGCTTAACATTTAATATACATATAATATATTTATATATATGTATCTATATTTTTTAATATATGTACATATCATATAATTATATTTTAGTAAAATTCTATAGCAATATAAAAATATATGAGTAATTATATAGAGTGAAACATATATACAATTTTCAAAAATGTATACTTTTCAAGACACAAATTTTTCTAAGTCTTTTTTTAGGACTTAGAAAAATTTGCTTTCAATTCCCTTACTGGAGGTAGGTGAACACAAGCAGACCTCGGATCCAGCCTCTGGGACTTAGAAAATTTTTTATAAATTCCCTTTAGCTGACGCCGGGGTGGGTGAACGCAAGCAGACTTTCGCTCTAGCCTCTTGGACCTAGAAAAATTTAGCAGCAAACGCTGAGAAGAGGGAAATAATTTCTCTGCTCAGCTCTCGGTAGGTGAACACAAGCAGACATTGGCGCTCGCCCGGCGACAGCCAAGTTCACCCCGATCGCCGAAGGTCCGACTGGGAAGTGCTTATTAGTGTGCGTAAATGAAAGTTTGTACATAAGTATGTGTGCGTCTGTTCTCGTCAACAATCTTTTGTCAAATAAAAATAGTTTAATGTAGTGCCTATTCCAGCAAAATATATTTAATTTAATTTGTTACAAAATTATTGATTAGAAAGCAATTTAAGAAGTCCAAATATTTTATATATTTTAAGAAGTCCAAATATTTTATAAACGCTTCTTCAAATTAAAAATAAATTAAAAATATTGAAACAAAAAAAAATAATTAAAAAATATACAGGGTAGGTTTACGTAGGTTTCCCACGTAGGCCTAGATTTTAAAGAAAATAATGCTTATACTTGTGCCTCACTTTCACTCACAGGGCCTGCCATTTAGCCGGGGACCCCCTATTGTCTATAAATAGACACCTATGAAAATATTAGATATACTTTCGTCTCCCTTTCACTCACAGGTCACAGGTGTCATTCTTAGCAGTAGAACCCGCTTGCATAAAAACCTAGAAAGGGGGTTACAGCAGTCACTGAAAAACATTTAAAAAGTTTCTGCCAGTAGAGACAAAAATCTTTTCTTATTATTTATTTTTTAATATACAGAAACTAGGGAAGTAACAAATAATATTTAAAAAAATCTTAAAAGATACAAATATTTTAAGAAAATAAGCTGTAAAGATTGAGTCTCTACATGGACTCGAACCTGGTACACTATACACTCTAGCCGAGCACTCTACCCTTCGGCCATCACCGATTATGCCGCCCGAAAAAAATTTTCAAACTTATACCGACGGCGTGTGGAACCCGCCATAGTACACTTTCGTTTGTAAGAGATGTCCCATCTATGTATGTACAGTATAATCTTTGATAATATTCAACCTAGCAATTGGTTTATGTAATATTAGCTTAATTAATCTTCTAGAATCAACACGCTTATTCTGACGAATGATATGAAACAATGCTTCGATTTTTTTTATTGGGTACCGTTGAAATTATGTTGCTGCTTGCTTAAACCGCACAAAATTCCGCTTTGATTGCTTACACAGCCGAGCATAGACATACTTCATTTTATCTCGTCTTACCATACAGACTCGCTTTTCAGAGCTACCGGTAATATCACTCCTCGGTCGGTCAACTTTTTGTCGTTTCTTTTGCCGCTGTTCCGGGCATCTCCAGCTGCTGTAGCCGCGCTTGATACCATTTAAGAAGTTTAATTACATTTAATAAAAATGAAACTACTATTTTTTTCCCGCTTCCTAAAAAGTTTTGGTGGAGGTACAGAAAGACCAATTTCTCGATAAGGTCTGACGACCACCATAAAACCAACCGGAAGTATCCGTCCGTTAAAGACAACCTCCCTTGGTTTACAAGGAGCCTAAATAATCTTAAACATATCAAAAATAGACTTTTAAACAAATATAAAAGAACCGGCTGCAATCTAACTTTTTCAAGGTACTTAGTAGCTTGGTCGAACTTCACCGTGCATAACGCTGAATGTTATAAACATTATATTCGCCGTTGTCGGGTTCAGTTCACGCAGGACCCGAAGCAGTTTCATAATTTCGTATACACAAAGCGGAAACATGTATCTGCTTCTTCCTTGCTCTCGTTTGAAAATTCTTTTGCGAATACAGATCAGGGTATTGCAGATCTATTCGCAAAATTTTTTCAAACAACGTATTCACGTACTATTTCTGATCAGTCCTACACATATGAAATTCATTCAGCCAATCTTATTTTTGGTCCATCTCTCTCCGAGCGTAGTTTCTTATCGGATCTTTTAAAGGTTGAACCGGTACTTTCACCAGGACCCGATGGAGTACCAGGCTGTGTGCTAAAGAATTGCGCTGAGTCATTGTGCAAACCTCTTTCAAAGCTTTTCACCTTATCTCTGGAAACGTCGATATTTCCCCTTATGTGGAATGAATCCTTTATAATTCCCCTGCATAAAAAAGGGGAAAAATCTGATGCTACCAATTATGGAGGCATCTCTAAATTGTCAGCAATTCCAAAGCTATTTGAAAAAATTATTACTCCTCATCTGCAGCACCTCTGTAGTTCAATCATTTCTCCATGCCATCATGGTTTTATTAGGCGTCGCTCCACCACCACCAACTTGTTGGAGCTGACATCATTTGTAATTGGTGGCTTCCAAAATGACCTTCAAACAGATGTCATCTACACTGATTTTGGTAAAGCATTTGACTCTGTAAACCACTCACTTCTTTTGAGAAAACTCGATCTTTTGAGATTTCCTACTTACCTTCTTACGTGGATTTCCAGTTATCTTTCTGGAAGAACCCAACGTGTCCTTTTTAATGATGTATTCTCCTGCCTAGTCCGAGCTACATCTGGAGTCCCTCAAGGAAGTTATCTCGGGCCTTTACGTTTTACCATTTTTATAAATGGCTTGCCTTTTGCTTTATCGAACTCTCGAGTACTTATGTACGCAGATGACGTTAAGCTGTGTCTTCAGTATAAATCTCCCTCTGCCCAATACAAACTTCAATCTGATCTGGACAAGTTCCAAAATTGGTGTTCTGCTAATGACTTAAAACTCAATAGATCAAAATGCAAACTTATGTCATTCTATCGCTTAAGCCCCATCCAGGCAACTTATTTTCTCTATGGGACCACCCTAGAAAGATTAACTCAGGTTAACGACCTAGGTGTCCTATTAGACTTCAAGCTTAAATTTACCGACCATATATCCGCAATGGTTAATAAAGCCAAGGGTGTGCTTGGTTTCATTAAAAGATGAAAGGAATTTAATGACCCTTATATAACCAAAACTCTTTACATATCTTTAGTTCGTCTGATTCTTGAATACGGTTCATGTGTCTGGAGTCCCCAATATGGGGTTCATCAAGACCGTATTGAATCAGTGCAGAAGAACTTTCTCCTTTTTGCTCTTCGGGGTCTAAACTGGGATGCAAGTATTCAACTCCCGTCTTATCATAGCAGACTACTTTCAATAAACTTACCATCCCTACTAAACCGTAGGACTATGCTGGGTATAGTTTTCATCAATAACCTTATTAATGGTGAAATCGACAGCCAGAACTTTCCAAGTCTGTTAAAATTTAACGTCCCTTATAGGGCCTCTCGAACTTTCCTCCCCTTATTTCTTAACTTTTGCAGGTCAACATATGTAGGTCTGACTACAATAACCTCTATCAAATTATTTCACAGAACTCTTGCATGAAATCCTTTATTCTTTCCTACTTAAGAGAGCAACAATGAAACTCTTCCTCGTAACCTTTTTAAAATACTTATTCCTCGTCTCGGATCTATCCCCGCGATGCGAGCCCTACGATAAACGAAAGCAGAGAAAAAAAAAAAAAAAAAACTGGAATTTCATTTTTATCAGAAATTGAGAAAGGAAAAGCTGCCAACGCGCATGCCTTTTTTAAATTGTAAACATATATGCAAACATATAATTTTTTTGTTATGCTATATTTCCATATTATTCAATGGTTTATGTACCTTTTGCTTAAATAATCCTTAAGTATGACACGTTTCCTCCCTTTATTAGGACCATTTTTACACTTTTCTGAATTTCCCGTCCTTTGGTTGGTGTTGAGCTATCAACGTTTTCATAGTGAGTAGTATTCCCAGCGCAACTCCATTTGACTTTTATTCAGTGATAACTAGTGGCGGAGAGGGGATCGCTAAAGGAGGTAGAGATTATAACGAATATCTGGTTTGATTTGCACTACACATATGGAAAGAGTAAGGGAGGTATAAATGCATGCCCGAGTACATAATGCAGTGAATAAGCTGGATCATCTATCATCATTAATGATCATTTTTGATGTTTTAGCACTGTCAGTAGGCATCCATTTTGTAAAGACAACATGCAGAAATATTAAAATATTTTTTCGATGCTTCTACTTCGACAACCATGTTTTTGAATATTGATTTGATTTGTTATCTTATTTTTGAAGTCTGCATCTGTACCCAAAAGAGCGTATCTCTAGAGTAGATGTAAAACTGTCTTTGTAAAAATGTAAAAGTCTTGATATGAATGATATATGCCAAAACGATTTTATTTATAAATGTTTTTTGTTTCACAATATAAAAATAAGTTTTTGCGTCGCACGCTACCAAGTGTTTCTCAATCTGAGTACTTAAGTTTTTATGTAAGTATGTACATAAGTCAATATTTTAAAATAAGTCTTAAATGAAACAAATATTTAACCAAATTTAGAAACATAAGGTACATTTCAACAATATTGGTAGTTCAGAATTACAGTAGCCACTAGCGAAAGCAGTCTCCGTATACCGGAAAATAATAAAATCATATTTTAGGTTATTGAGAGGTTTTATTTTTATGTAATCTCATTAAACCAAATTATTTTTTTAAGAATTCGTTTTCTTCGTTATTCCTTTTCCAAGAGGTTCTTTTTATTCTTAATACGCAAACAAATATCTTTCGCCAGCCGAGTGAACAAATTGGCGTACTCGCTATTGGGGTATTTCACAACTACAGGGACACCGGATTCGCAGCACTCTGATATGTACGAGTCAAAAGGAATCGAAATAAGCTTAGAAGGCAAAGACTCTACAGATATATCCCTTTTAAAAAACTCAATCCTGTTTTTGCAGCTTTCGCAAATAGAGTAGCTCATATTTTCAACAACACCAAATATTGGAACATTCATCTTTTCATACATTTTAGCACCCCTTATCGTCACCTGTAACGCAGCAGTATGGGGTGTGGAGACTAGTATAACACCAGTTAAGTGGGTGTGCTGATTAAGGGAAAGATGCACGTCGCCAGTGCCCGGAGGAGTGTCTATGACTAAAATGTCCAAACAGCCCCAGTCTGTTCCTTTAAGCAGCCGTTGAATAGCCGACATAACAAGTGGACCACGCCAAATTATTGAGCTATCATTGGGAGTCAGCATTCCCATTGAAAGGCACTTTACATTATAGTTTTCCAGAGGGATCATTAGGTTTTGATTATTTAGTAAAGGCTCGCTGTGTACATTCATCAGTAAGGGAATGCTCGGACCGAAAATGTCCCCATCCAAGAGGCCCACCCGTTTTCCCAGATTGGCAAGAGAGCAGGCGAAATTCGCTGTAAAGATAGAGAGCTGCACCTTATATGTACACAAATGTATCTAAATTTTTCCCCACCTGCAACTGTGCTTTTTCCCACACCCCCCTTCCCAGATGCAACAATTATTATATCTTTAACACCATGTATCGCAGCTTTATTGGGCAATTTCCGGGCCATCAAAAACTTCTGGTGATTTAGTAATTTAGTTGCATACGAACGCGAATAAAACGTTAAATGTGAACGCAGCATAGCTTATTTAACCGTGCCAAAAAATAGTATAATTATTAACACAATAAAACAAAACAGTAATATTTTTATGAAATATTTCCTAATAATTATAGCAGTGTTACCAGATAAGCAGGAAAATCCACTTGACTTTAGGTTATTCCTATATTTGCGAAAAACATCGATAGTTCGATAAAAGTATATGTTTCTGATATACAATAAACAACGTGTCTTTCAGTTGAACAAACTAATAAATTTTTTGCAAAAAAATCTTGGTGTTTTTGAAATTGAAAGTACGGCACAAACTTAAAGATATCGGTGTTTCTGCACTTCGTTAAACTGTGATTGTGCGAGTTTGCAAAAACCACAATGTCACTGTACACTACAAAGACATCAATTTTAAAAAAGTTCTATGGAGCGGATCGAGAAAGGGCCAAAGTTATAGCCGCAAATAAAGTGCGGTTTGCAATGCCTAAAGAAAAAGGTCTTATTGAATCGATACGCACGGCAGCGGAGGAACAAAATTTCCATTTGGTTAAAGAGTTTACCTACTTTTTAAGAGAAGCAGAATTGGGTGTAAGTTATTAATGTAATTAATTTTTTTAATAATTTAGTATTTTTCGTTTAAAGGATGATGAAATCGAGGACATTTTAAAAGACGCTAGAAGAATTGTTCATAGTCTAACGCCTGATTTTGTAAACCTTGTGGAAGCCTTGCTATCTCTAAACTGGAGAAAATGTAGCTGCAAAACAATTGAAGCTTTTACCGAATTTAGTATAGAAATTTTGGTAGCCCATAACAGATATTTACCTATGGGAATATCCAAATTTGTCACGCATTGGATACCAAACGATCAAGACGTATCCGACTGGGTTAATGGGTGCCCATCGGACAAAATTTACATTGAGCTAAGGTCAATCCATGAAGTGCTTAATCGTATTATAACCGCAGTGCCTATGGCTTTCGACGTTGTTGTTGATGCAATATCCGCAAAATTTCCCTATTTTAAAAAGCCTGCGCATGTAACTGCTGGTTATTTATATAATCTACTTTGGCTGTTGGATTACAAACCTGTTTTTGAGGAAACAGTTATGCAGCTGGTTCTGCAAAAGTAAGTACGTATTTTCAAAAACGAAAACTATTTTATGTTGTGGGGCATACACATTAATTATAATTAACAATACATGTATATACCCTGCCCCTAGCCCCTCTTAGTTCGATCCTGTGCTGTGAGAGTTGAAATTAAGGGTTTCTATTTTTGACGAATTCAAAATTGTTGAATAAAGTTTAATATGCCTCCTAAACAACAATAGAGTTACTGCTGCTATAATTCCTGTCTAAATATTTGTTCAAAATGTCCGAATAAAAATATTCGGACGGAGCTGAAGTTGATATATCCTTGCAGTTACATAGCGGTATCTATTGCTTAAAGATCTAGGAAATATTGAATATAGTTTGCCTATCCTCAAAAAAAAAACCATTCATAACATTAAAAAATGTACTTTATTTTTTTTTTTTTTTTGCGGATCTTACTGCATACGTACAGCCCACCTCCCGCCCAACCGACCGAGGGGCGCTGCCGTTTATCGTAGGGCTCGAATCGGGGGGATAGATCCGAGACGAGGAACAAGTATTTTAAAAAGGTCACGATGAAGAGTTACGTTGTTGCTCTCTTAAGTAGAAAAGAATAAAGGATTTCATGCAAGAGTTCTGTAAAATTATTTCATAGAGGTTATTGTAGTCACAACATAATACCCTGAAAGGGTCATGCTGGGCATATGTTGACCTGCAAAAGTTAAGAAATAAAGGGAGGAAAGTTCGAGAGGCCCTAAAAGGAACGTTCAATTTTAACAGACTTGGAAGGTTCTGGCTGTCGATTTCACCATTAATAAGGTTATTGATGAAAACTACACCCAGCATAGTCCTACGGTTTAGTTGGGATGGTAAGTTTATTAAAAGTAGTCTGCTATGATAAGACGGGAGTTGAATACTTGCATCCCAGTTTAGACCCCGAAGAGCAAAAAGGAGAAAGTTCTTCTGCACTGATTCAATACGGTCTTGATGAACCCCACATTGGGGACTCCAGACACATGAACCGTATTCAAGAATCAGACGAACTAATGATATGTAAAGAGTTTTGGTTATATAAGGGTCATTAAATTCCTTTCATCTTTTAATGAAACCAAGCACACCCTTGGCTTTATTAACCATTGCGGATATATGGTCGGTAAATTTAAGCTTGAAGTCTAATAGGACACCTAGGTCGTTAACCTGAGTTAATCTTTCTAGGGCGGTCCCATAGAAAAAATAAGTTGCCTGGATGGGGCTTAAGCGATAGAATGACATAAGTTTGCATTTTGACCTATTGAGTTTTAAGTCATTAGCAGAACACCAATTTTGGAACTTGTCCAGATCAGACTGAAGTTTGTATTGGGCAGAGGAAGATTTATACTGAAGACACAGCTTAACGTCATCTGCGTACATAAGTACTCGAGAGTTCGGTAAAGCAAAAGGCAAGTCATTTATAAAAATGGTAAAACGTAAAGGCCCGAGATAACTTCCTTGAGGGACTCCAGGTGTAGCTCGGACTAGGCAGGAGAATACATCATTAAAAAGGACACGTTGGGTTCTTCCAGAAAGATAACTGGAAATCCACGTAAGAAGGTTAAGTAAATCCAAAAAGATCGAGTTTTCTCAAAAGGAGTGAGTGGTTTACAGAGTCAAATGCTTTACTAAAATCAGTGTAGATGACATCTGTTTGAAGGCCATTTTGGATGTCATGCTGTCAGCTCCAACAAGTTGGTGGTGGTGGAGCGGCGCCTAATAAAACCATGCTGGCATGGAGAAATGATTTTTTCAAATAGCTTTGGAATTGCTGACAATTTAGAGATTCCTCTATAATTGGTAGCATCAGATTTTTTCCCTTTTTTATGCAGGGGAATTATAAAGGATTCCTTTCACATAAGGGGAATATCGGCGTTTCCAGAGATAAGGTGAAAAGCTTTGAAAGACGTTTTCACAATGACTCGGCGCAATTCTTTAGCACACAGCCTGGTACTCCATCGGGACTTGGTGAAAGTTCCGGTTTAACGTTTAAAAGATCCAATAACAAACTGCGCTCGGAGATAAATGGACCAAAAATAAGATTGGCTGAATGAATTTCATACATGTAGGGCTGATCGGAAATAGTACAAGGTGAATACGTTGTTTGAAAAAATTTTGCGAATAGATCTGCAATGGCCTGATCCGTATTCGCAGAAGAATTTTCAAACGAGAGCAAGGAAGGAGAAGATGATACATGTTTCCGCTTTGTGTTTATGAAATTATAAAACTGCTTCGGGTCCTGCGTGAACTGAACCCGACAACGGCGAATATAATCTCTATAACATTCAGCGTTATGCACGGTGAAGTTCGACCGTGCTACTAAGTACCTTGAAAATTTTTTATATTTGTTTAAAAGTCTATTTTTGATATATTTAAGATTATTTAGGCTCCTTGTAAACCAAGGGGGGTTGTATTTAACGGAAGCATACTTTCATGGCACACAAGAGTCAAAACAACTATTCAAACTCCTATAAAAATATTCTAAGGCGATATTTATATCATTGCATACCAAACGAGAATGGAAAGCTAACTTCGGACGGAGCCGAAGCTTATATACCCTTGCAGTTAAATAGCGGCTTATATTGATTAAAGATATAGTAAATATCGGATATAGTTAGCCGATCTTTACAAAAACATTCATAACAAGCTTAGATTCGCAAAAAATGAATTTTAAAACAAGTCCGACGCTTCTACGCCCAAAAACACGCAAGTTGTTGCATTTCCGATCGTTGAGTTATATGGCAGCTATAGGATATAGTCGGCCGATCCGTATGAAATTTTCCAGATCGGCTTAGATTCCCATCAAAGGGAATTTTTGCAAATTTCAAGTTTCTATCTTCAAAAACGTGGTAGTTATAGCATTTCCAAACAATCATATGGCAGCTATAGGATATAGTCGGCCGATCCGTATGAAATTTTTCAGATCGGCCTAAATTCCCCCAATAGTCAATCTGTGCAAATTTCAAGTTTCTATCTTCAATACCATGGAAGTTATAGCATTTCCGATCAATCAGACATATGGCAGCTATAGGATATAGTCGGCCGATCCCGGCCGTTCCGACTTATATACTGCGTGCAAAGGAAAGAAGGGTGTGTGCAAAGTTTCAAGACGATAGCTAACAAACTGAGAGACTAGTTTGCGTAGAAACAGACAGACGGACAGACGGACCGACGGACAGACGGACAGACGGACATGCATATATCGACTCAGGAGGTGATCCTGATCCAGAATATATATACTTTATGGGGTCCTGGATGTCTCCTTCACTGCGTTGCACACTTCTGACCAAAATTATAATACCCTCTGCAAGGGTATAAACATAAAATATTTGGACTGCTACAATTGCTATGAAAAATTGCTACAAATGAACGATTTCATATGGGCCAGTTGTAAAATCGTCGAAAATTGATATTTAGAAGCGAAATTATTTTGATGATTCACACGAGAACCGACGTACACATAAACATGTAAAAAACTTTTCTTTACCCACACTATAAACAGTATGATCAAAATAAAACCTTGTTATTTGTTCATTCTAGAATTTCATAATCCTACAAAAAAGTAACTGTATGCGGTTAGTAATGTGTATCTCATTTTAAAACTAGAATTCTTTATAGGACCTATACTTTGGATTGTGTTGTGCGTTTGAAAGAACACCAGCTTAGTTTGAATAGCCGGTTTGACGTTGATGGTTCATTGGTAATTTTTTTTTTTGTTATTATTTGTAAGTTTTTAAGTATTCATACTTTACAAAATAAGTAAAAAAGAATGTTGTGCCTTAATGGCATTTACTGAGGTCCTCGCTGAAAAAGAAAAAAAAATTTAGAATTGTCCTACAAGTGGATAAAA
Organism: Drosophila varians; assembly: GCA_018150405.1. NCBI lineage: Eukaryota > Metazoa > Arthropoda > Insecta > Diptera > Drosophilidae > Drosophila > Drosophila varians. The sequence goes on from JAECWK010000125.1 coordinate 21,355,523, forward strand.
GGAGCACTATAAGAATGAAAGAAATTTATACGTTCGAGTCGATATAAGCATTTTCGTTTGTCCGTCTGTCCGTTAGTCTCAAACGTTAGTCTCTTAGTTTGCACGTAGTATATAAGCAAGAACGGCCGGGATCGCCCGGCTATATCCTCCAGCTGCCATCCAACTGATGAATATCTCTTCTTTTTGTAGGCTTGGTACTTTTTTTTACCCTTGCAGAAAGTTTTATAATTTTGGTCAGAAGTCTGTAACGCAGCGAAGAAGACATCTCCGACCCTCAAAAGTATAAATATTTTTGGATTAGGATCACCTGAGTCGATATGAACATATTCGTCTGTCAGTCTGTGAACTAACATCTCGGTTTTTAATCTAAAGTCTTCAAAATATGCACACACCCTTCTTTACTTAGCACGAAGTAATACAATTTCTGCCAGTAAGGGACCAATATCTTTTCTTATTTATTTTTTACTAGAAGTAACAAATAATATTAAAAAATACAAATTTGCTAAAAAGATTTTGTCACCACTGGGATTTGAACCTGGTACCCTCTACACGCTAGCCAAGCACTCTACCACCAACAATTCAATGGGAAGAGGTCGTCTCGCATTACGCCTCAGCCCTGCACATGTCAGCCCCCAAAAAGTTAATTTATACAACAAGTGATATCGGCATGCACATGGTTCAACACTGCTACCGATCTCAGCCCGCCTCATCTCAAGCAGCGCCAAGGTTCTTTTATTTTTTGAGAGCAACCGTCAGGGATACCCAGGGAATTTTGCCGAGCTGAAACTCGAAAAGTGGATGCTCTCTAGAAACACGAAAGACAATACTGCTTATAGTAAACTGGCGAACTAAGGTAAAGAAGCCTTCGATAATTACATAAGTCGGTGACTCACAACACATCCTGTGGCAAGTTACCAAAAGTATAAGATGGCCTCTCAATGGAATTGCACTCGTTAAAAGATTCGACGGAAGCTGGTAAAGATCTGACATGGACTGGGCCAACGCGTTTGCCCAACACTCATTTTGAACTTAGCCAAGCCCTCCAAGAAAGCCCGAAAGAGTATTTCGCGCTAAAATCCCTCAAGGCAGCGTTCTTGGCCCATTGTCGTATAGCGCTTACGCGACTGACCTCTCAGTGTTCCTAATCCCCGAGCAAATGGCAGCCAGCTACGCTGACGATACCTCCTTTTAAACTGTCGGATACATGTTGGAGGCATCTCTTGCAAACACAGCTCGATTTGCTCAGCACTTGGCATAACGCGTAGGATGGTATGAATCTACGGGGTCACTAAGGGCAGGGCTCTGGAAAGCGTAATTCCATCTGTATACGATACAAAATACAAGTCCTTACATGGGTAATTTGACGTTGAGATTTGTCATACATGCCAGCAGTGAAATCATTGTGTGTCGAAATAAATAAAACTGAAAAATTTTCGATATTTAACCAAGTTAGTTCTGATGCGTTAAAGTCCCCCAAAACTTGTCTGATGTTCATGATCGAATATATTTTCTGGTCAGAAGACAGGCCCTCTCCAGAAGGATTCTGTGCACATCAAGAGGGCAATTCTTAATTTTATGTCTTCCATCTAAACCACGGCTTTTGTTTTGGCTTTGTTGTAAGCCGAGATATGAATGTCTGTGGTCTCAGGGGCAAGCCGTAAAACAAATATTTGTTTAGTTGGTGGAACCATCTTTAAGGTCTTAAGTACCGCAGCTGGTAAAACTGCGAAATCAGTCGGTTCCGAGGTCCGAACACAATGATTTCCGAAGGCCGTCCGGAATTTGCACCAATTGAAGCATTTTGCATGTACCATATTGTCACACAGTCAACAGTGGAAGCTGGGCTGGGACGCAAATATCGCATTTTTGCAAGACCTAGATTGCACAGACAACTTTAAATTCCATTTGTAACCAATAAATTTAGTATGTCAAACCACTGCACTAAATAGTAAAATAAATAGTAAGAAAACATAAAAATTGGATTTAGGCTTGAAGATAAGAAACTTAAAAAATAAAAGAGCAATAAAAATAGTATAGCGAATCAGAGGTACGCTTGCGTTAAATTAAAAAATATTGGTTTACCCCCAAATATATGACTGCACCTACGTAAGCGAAACGGATATTGAAATGATTTTGGGTAAAGTTAATGAAATTAAATTTTTTTCTATCAACACCAGTTTGATCGCATAAAGATTGATAAATGCGGAGCAAAATAAATCATGTCCTTTTCCTTGCAAAATCAAAAAATTTCAATGCCATTATAAGAACCATCTGAACCGGCAGCATCCAATTGTGGGAAACTTTCGGCTAAGACTAACATCAAAATAATATAGATGTTCGAGAACAAAGCCCTCCGCATCGCAAATAAACACTACCCAGCTACACTCCACAGTATAAGTAGTCGTTAACTTTAACAATAACTTTCTGTTCCTTTTCTAAAAGTATCTATATAAAATTAATAATATTCATTAAATGTTAATTATAAGACTTCTAGTTATCGACGTTAACGCTCCTCGAGATGAAATCAACTACGAAAATCCAATGGAAGAGAACAAAACTGGAGAGGATAAAAATGTTTCGACCTCCATTCAAAATTCCGAAGACAGGGTGGATCATCCGGTTGGCCACAGTCTTGATGTATGCCTGAATATGCTTTTTGTATTCTTTGACAAAAAATGTCACATACAGCCAAATTTTTCCGACCATCAAAGATGCACAGCACACCGCATTTTTAAAATACTTCTTTTCACATTTGATGAAATATTACTGCCCAGTCATAACACTCACCATGTGCAATTTGTTATGTTTTTTATAACGAGTTTGCGACCAGCTTATTCTGAAGCTTTTCTTAGCTCGTTATGGCAAAAAGTTCAGAATCCCAATGTATCAGCGATTATTCGGCATGCTGCCATAGGATATTTGGCAAGCTTTCTAGCAAGGGCGAAATTTGTACCACTTAGGTAGGTATGAATAAACACGCGAATGTAATTAACACAAGTATTTTTCAGCTCCCTACAATTTTACTTGACGGAATTATCCAAGTGGGCACACTCTTACATAGACGACTTCGATGAGTATAATCAAAATTGCTCGTTGAAGTCGAATTTTGTGTTTTTCTCTGTATGCCAAGCCATTTTTTATTTAATAGCTTTTCGTGTCAGAGATTTGACAGCTTCTACCAAAGGTATACATTATTATACAGTGTTTGACAAGAATATTAAAGGAATATTTTATTTTCTGTTAAGATTTACTGTTTCTTCAGTCTCTTCAACTTTCTCGTCTTGCAATGTGTCATTTTAATCCATTGCGCTATTGTCTAGCAGCAGTAGCTACGGCATTTGCTGGTGTAACTCGAACGTATCAGTTGGCGTACTGTCATACTGTTCTGGAGCGTAATGCTCGTCGAAAACTGGCCACTGTTTATGGGCATGAAAAGAGTATGCCAGAAGAAACACTAGAAACTTCGTTTCCATTCGATCCATATTTGCTAAAAATGTAAGTGTTTAGACTAACTATGTTTTAATATTTCTTTAAACATGATTTTTATTTAAGGTCTAACAAATATATTGAAATAAACTACCTTAAATTTAAAGGTAATACAGAAGATTTCATTGGAAACGATACGTCAGAGCCCCTTCGTCGAAAAAGGGGCGACTCTGAAATGATAGAAGATGACGACTTTATTTTAGCGGATAAACGCCAGAAAATTTTGAATGTAACCAAAAGTCAAGAGTTTGATACACTCGCTCACTATGGATCTACCCCGGGTTTTAATCAACAATAAAGGTGCGAGTTATTCATTCTTATCGAGTTATCAACTTTTAATTTCCGAAAAAAAGGTTTACATTTTTCAAATTTTTTTTGTTCAGTAAAAAGAATAAAAATATGCTCGCTGGCATGATTTGTTTCGACTTCAAAGCAAACTAACGTGTTTTTTGTTTTTAATTTGTTTTCCCCTTGTTTTGCCCGGAAGTTTCCAGCCAAAAGATCTATAAAGACATCTATGTTTCTTTATCATCGGCAGCCATTGTGATTGTTAGCGGGTCGTTGATACGTTCCCGCAGCTGGTAATTTAGGTTTGGAGAAGCGGCCCACTCTTCGTCCGCTTGCAAGTATATGGATCGCACTCGAACGTTCCAGTTGCTTCAAGGAGAAGAGTTCAGCAAGGAGAAGAGACTGCGAAGAAAAGCAGAGGTTACGTTCATGGAGATGGAGGCGCTCCTTGCAAAGATCAAGGAGGCTGTGCGCAGTGACGAATCGTCGGTGGTAGCCCTGTAGGCGCCCCAAGATTTGAAGAAATTGGCAGCGACTTATATTGGAAGTTTTCCCAGCTTGCTACGGAGGTGCGTCGATATACAGGGGGAAGTCGCCAAGGGCTCCATCAGACTCTCTGTTTACTCCACCCTTCTCGATGGCACCTTTTGGTCAGTGCGCCACATGCACCTTATAAGCCTGCTCCTTCTTTACCTCTATTGCATTTGCCGACATTCTGCGATGGCTACGCAGAATGAACGGATTTCTGCTCGTTATTAACACAACCAAAGACAGCCACACTTACTTAACGAAAATGGAAAAGCAGCTATTGCTCATGTCTTGCCTTCAAGAGTCGGCAATGCTCAAGTCCTTTGTACCACAAAGACTGCCGCAGTTTCGAACCCATCCTTGCCATCGGCCAATGATTTCGTGCCTCAGGACCGCCACACTGAGATCGTTCTTTTGCCAACCGCTATCATCCTCGTCCGAGGGAGATAAAGGTCCATCTCGCAGGTCCACCGCATCACCTCGCGACAGGCTGGTCAACTTCAGTTGCGCCGGTCCATATGTTCACAAGCCACCACGGTCGGTTGGCCAGATCCAGTTAGGGCATAGCCTTCCTCTGGTCCAGAAGACCATTGTTTGGAAGCGGTGGCCTATTGAGGGTGCCTGCCTTGGCAGCGTCTTGTCAGTTGCTGCCTACTCAATCCCCTTTGATGCCCGCCCTGACTTGACTGCCAGCTTTAGGAGTTGGAAACTTGCTCGGAACCGATAGTAAGGGCTACTAAGGAAGAGCTGGATTCTGAGGCGCATTTCGTCAATCATCATTCCCGGCTTGGCACCGGAGCTTATTCGGTTCATTTGAAACACAGTGCGGAGCTGCTTGAAAATCCTATAGTCAGGCGTTGCGATGTATTTATTACCAGGAGCGGAAACTGGATCGTCAACCGGATCTACGTGTTCAATACTCCGCGTTCATCAAGGAGTACTTGGCACTGGGTCACATTCCCTTAGTGCCTGAAGGCTTGCGAAGCAGGTGTGGGTATTTTGCTGTGTGGGAAAATCTGTCATGGAATGAGAGTTTTTCCCAAGCTCTGCTGTCAGAGTGGCTCCAAATTTTCCTCAGCTTAGGTCAGACTCCACGGCTAAGGTTTCCCCGATTGGCAGGGTAGCTTAGAGGTTCTGTGACGCTAGCTCAGATGCTTACGTAGCTTTTTTATTTACGTAGCTTATGGCATTGATTGTAGGCTGTTATGAAAGACTTTGTTGGCCAAGGCTCCATTGAGGGATATCGCATCAGAGTTCAAGCACGCGAACCTTGCAGAGGTGTTTGCCTACAACTTTGTCAACAAGGTCTACGAATTTCTCGGTCGCGTTCGTCATAAGGGCATCTCGATCGAGGATCTAAAGGGAGGCCCCTGCCTGAAGTGAAGTTGTTGAGAACCTGCGAACTTGTTCCCTTCGTAAGTCCGCTTGCAGCGTTTGCACCTTTTGTTGATGACTCTGGCTTACTCCGTGTCGACGGACGACTGCAAAACTACACCTTGGATTCTGATGGGCGACATCCGGTCATTTTTCCACGAGGCCATCCTGGCACGTCCTCTATAGTGGTTAATTTCCACGAATGGAATTTGCATTCCGGACCCCGGACTCTCATTGCCATGATCCGGTCCCAATATTGGCCAATCTGAAGGAGAAAAAACGTATCGAAGGTGCTGAATAAATGTGCGTTGCTTTCGAACGTCTGCTGTCATTCGACCAAGAGAACAGATCACCCATTAAGTGCTACGTGAGTGTCTTCATCTGCTTTAGTACCAAGGCTGTCCACTTGGAGCTTGTCAAGGACCTGGCCTCCTCCTTGTTTCTGAATGCACTGAAGATGTTCATTTGCATGCGGCGCAAGCAAAGGCAAACATGGTCGGGCAATGCCACAAACTTTATTGGTGCGAAAAAAGAGTGGCTGGAACTAAAGCGAATGTTCCTCAAGCCTCCTTCACGAATTTTGCTTGGCGGAAACCATAGAGTGGCGGTTTACTCATTTCGGTGGGCTATGGGAGGCAGCCGTAAAAACGGCCTATCTGTGCTGGACTTTGAAGATTTGAGGACACTGCTTTGCCATATATCCTCAATCATTAAATGTCAGCCACTTAGATATATTTCAGAAGATCCTGATTATGTGCTGACACCCGCTTACTTTCTCAATGGTGGCCCTCTATTAAAGTTTATCGAGCCCGACCTAACTGGCCTCAACTTAAACCGTCTGAGCGGATGGCAGCGAGACTCTTTCTTGCAGCAGGTGATCTGGTCGCGCTGGAGGGGGAGTACAAGGCAAGTCAGGCCGATGGTATCCGTCGGGGAAGTTGTTTTGGTAAAGGACGAGATGGAGCTTATTTCCGGGAGTGATGGAGTTTATTGGGTGGCAGTATTGAAAACCGCCGTTGGGACCACAAAACGAGCAGTAGCGAAATTAAGCTTTCTGCCCCTCAAGGACTCTGTTGAAGGCTTGCTTTTCAACGGGGGAGGATTTTGGGCCCAGCAGTTTCCAGCCAAAAGTATCTATAAACACATCAACTATATATTTCTTTATCAACGGTAGCCGTTATATGATTCCTTGCGGGTTATCGACATCTACCCGCAGCTGGAAATTTAGACTTTGGAGAAGCGATTCACTCTTCGTCTGCTTCCATGTACTTGAGTTTCTGCCTCCCGCCTGGTCCTTCGCATCAATAGATCTCGGCGCCTTGTGTTGATCGGTTTTAACGTTGAATAAAGATTTTGAATGCTCCGGACTTTTTCTTTCCGGCCGCTACCAAAAACGCTTGGTAGCTCGACAAATTTTTTTATACCCTTGCAGAGGGCATTATAAATATAGTTACAAATTGACTTTTTAAATTGTTCTTTGTTTAAAATTTGTTCTTTAAATGAAGCCCCTGAACTACCTGCGCTGGCTTCAACACAAGCTTGTGTAAGCACAGGTTGACGTTCACTGCTGCAAAGGATCGACGTTGTCTTTTATGGTTCCATGACTTGTTCTCTGGTGACTTATTCTCTGATGATTGGTAAAGTTCAAGCTTGGCAAGAAATTAGACAGACGCTGGGCATTCATATTGGAGTGCAACGAATTGGGCGGCGTTGTTGTTGTTTTCTTGTTCTAAATAGGTCAAAGAAGTATGAAATGTTATTGAACTGATGTAGCTGTTTGCTTGCGACAAATGCCGCGGCTAGCTCAACGAGTTTTTGGGATCGTTTCACCGAATTTATATGTTTGAATTGATTAATCGAGCCCAGAGATAACACTGAGTTGTTTCTATTTGTACCTTTCCGTTTATTTATAAAATAATTATGTTGTACTACTTGCGTTTCTGGGAACTCCTTTCGTGGTCTAGAACCACCGATTTTGCTTGCCCTTCCGGGTTCGCCGGTCACCGCCCCGTGTTGGTCGCCGGGCTTCCCTGAACGCCTGTTCGTTGCGATGGTGGAACCTATTCAAGGCTCCTAACTTTTGAAATGCCACACTCGACTCCCTTACCCTGGGCTTCTTCTGCAACTGCTCGTTTGAGACTCCGTGGTTCTCCGTCTACATGCTGATGATCGACTTCTCCCGATTTGTACGTAGCCTCGCACTCGACTTTATTTCCGCACTTTCCCTGATTTGTTCCGTATGAGTCTCCGGACTCTCCAAAGATGGCCCTCGGCACTGCCTTATATAGGCACCGGCGAGTTAGGTTGCGTTCGCCGTCCAGTGCTGCAACTTTCTTCGTCTGCCTTTTTTTGATTTTCGCTGTTGCTATGCGGGCCCCCTGTCCCGCTACTTTTTCCGTCGACCTCCTGCTTTCTCTTGATCCATCGCTATCCCGTTATCACATTACTATCCAGAGCTATCCAGATTAAGGATTTAGATTTTTGTGTTTTTGGGAACGCTGCAATTGTTTGGAATGTGCGCATGGTAGTGGTCATTTCGTAGTGAATGGTTGAGTATAATAGGATAAGTTTAAGACTGTTTTCAGTATGGTCGTGCATGATTTCTAAAGCCGTTAATATCTAATCAAGGTCAACAAGATGTTTAAATTGAAGTCTGTCTTATTTAGATTCCTTGGAAACTTTACTTTGCTAAACTAGTTGTTTTTTTTTTATATTTTTGGGAAGTAATATGTTTCTGACAGTTGCTTTTGGCTTTTAAAAGCGTTTCTATGGGCTCTATTGTGTATTGTGTATTAGAAGAAATCTTTCTTTCTGTTCAGTTTCGTTTGTTAAATCTATGCTGGATGTCTATGCTAGTAAAGTTGTAATTGGATCTTTCTGGTTTTAATATTTATTTATTTTAATATTTTGCGTCAAAATTGTCATATTTTCATTTTTTTCGAATGCATGCATTAAGCGCCATAGACCTGCACACTTCGGGCCAAGGCCGGGCACCGCTGAATAAATCGTCATTATATCCTCTAAGTAAAGCATATATATATATTTATTTTTTTTTTTTGCGGCTCATACTGCATACGTACAGCCCACCTTCCGCCCAACCGACCGAGGGGCGCTGGGTACGGGGGGTACGAATCTCGGGGATAGATCCGAGACGAGTTACGAGGAAGAGTTACATTGTTGGTCTCTTAAGTAGGAAAGAATAGAGGATTTCATGCAAGAGTTCTGTGAAATTATTTGATAGAGGTTATTGTAGTCAGAACATAGTACCCTGAAAGGGTCATGCTGGGCATATGTTGACCTACAAAAGTTAAGAAATAAGAGAAGGAAAGTTCGAGAGGCCCTAAAAGGAACGTTAAATTTTAACAGACTTGGAAGGTTCTGGCTGTCGATTTCACCATTAATAAGGTTATTGATGAAAACTACACCCAGCATAGTCCTACGGTTTAGTTGGGATGGTAAGTTTATTAAAAGTAGTCTGCTATGATAAGACGGGAGTTGAATACTTGCATCCCAGTTTAGACCCCGAAGAGCAAAAAGGAGAAAGTTCTTCTGCACTGATTCAATACGGTCTTGATGAACCCCATATTGGGGACTCCAGACACATGAACCGTATTCAAGAATCAGACGAACTAAAGATATGTAAAGAGTTTTGGTTATATAAGGGTCATTAAATTCCTTTCATCTTTTAATGAAACCAAGCACACCCTTGGCTTTATTAACCATTGCGGATATATGGTCGGTAAATTTAAGCTTGAAGTCTAATAGGACACCTAGGTCGTTAACCTGAGTTAATCTTTCTAGGGTGGTCCCATAGAGAAAATAAGTTGCCTGGATGGGGCTTAAGCGATAGAATGACATAAGTTTGCATTTTGATCTATTGAGTTTTAAGTCATTAGCAGAACACCAATTTTGGAACTTGTCCAGATCAGATTGAAGTTTGTATTGGGCAGAGGGAGATTTATACTGAAGACACAGCTTAACGTCATCTGCGTACATAAGTACTCGAGAGTTCGGTAAAGCAAAAGGCAAGTCATTTATAAAAATGGTAAAACCTAAAGGCCCAAGACAACTTCCTTGAAGGACTCCAGATGTAGCTCGGACTAGGCAGGAGAATACATCATTAAAAAGGACACGTTGGGTTCTTCCAGAAAGATAACTGGAAATCCACGTAAGAAGGTAAGTAGGAAATCTCAAAAGATCGAGTTTTCCCAAAAGAAGTGAGTGGTTTACAGAGTCAAATGCTTTACTAAAATCAGTGTAGATGACATCTGTTTGAAGGCCATTTTGGAAGCCATCAATAACAAATGATGTCAGCTGCAACAAGTTGGTGGTGGTGGAGCGACGCCTAATAAAACCATGATGGCATGGAGAAATGATTTTTTTTAATAGCTTTGGAATTGCTGACAATTTAGAGATTCCTCTATAATTGGTAGCATCAGATTTTTTCCCTTTTTTATGCAGGGGAATTATAAAGGATTCCTTCCACATAAGGGGAATATCGACGTTTCCAGAGATAAGGTGAAAAGCTTTGAAAGAGGTTTCCACAATGACTCAGCGCAATTCTTTAGCACACAGCCTGGTACTCCATCGGGACCTGGTGAAAGTACCGGTTTAACCTTACCGGTTAAAAGATCCGATAACAAACTACGTCGGAGAGAGATGGACCAAAAATAAGATTGACTGAATGCATTTTATATGTGTGGGGCTGATCGGAAATAGTACAAGGTGAATTTTTAAGTACCTTGAAAATGTTAGATTGTAGCCGGTTATTTAGGCTCCTTGTAAACCACGGGGGGTTGTCTTTAACAGACGGATACTTCCATGGCACACAGAGTCAAAACAACTATTCAAACTCCTATAAAAATATTCTAAGGCGATATTTATATCGTTGCATGCCAAAAGTTCAGACCAATCAAAGGAAAGAATTAAGTCAGCCTTACTAAAGCAGCGAATTCTATTACCTACACTATGAGGTTTAACTAAGGCAATGGTTTCGATTGAAACCTCAAGCGTAGGATGATATGGATCTTCTGGGGTCACCAAAGGCAGGGCTCTGGAAAGGGTGATTCCATCTGGATCAGACTCAATACATAAGTCTAGAAGCCGACCTAAAGAATTTCTGACATGGTTAATTTGACCTAAGGACATGTCAAACATGCCCGCAGTAAAATCATGGTGTGAAGAAAGTGAGAAAGCTGTAACGTTGTCGATATTTGACCAAGTGAGTTCTGGTATGTTAAAGTCACCCAGAACCACCAGCTGGTCGCTATCGGACATAAGATTGAAAACCGACTGGATAGCAGACAAATGATGCCAGTAAGTAGGCGGTTCGGATGAAGGCGGTATGTATGAACAGGTAATAAACAGCGATTGATCGGACAAAGTGATCTTAACGCAAAGAAATTCTAAATTACCAAACTCTTGCAACTTGACCTCTTCAGAATGGAAAGAGGAGTCTACTGAGATTAGTACTCCTCCGCCTCTTTGCAGAGGTCGTTCGCGTCTGAAAGTGGTGTACCTGTCTGGGAAAACTTCGGAGCTAAGGATCTCCGGCTTTAACCAGGTTTCACTAAAGACAATAACCTACGATGCAAAGGAAAAGCTATCAGAGTATAGCCTAGGGAGCTTACTACGAAGGACCCTAGTATTCGAATAGGTAAGAGTAATGGAGTTTGTTAGTTTTTTAAAATAGAAGTTGGCTGGTCAGTTGGTGTGGCTTTGGGGAGTTTGACTCCCGCAGGCCTGGTATTTTTTTTTTTACGTTTCTCGGCTGATGTTCTTGAACGAATATGTAGTCTGGCCAGAACCCAGGCGAACACACCGTCCCAAACATCGACAAAGGCACACATATCTTAAAGGATGATGTGCGCCTCGAGAGTGCAAATTTAAATTTGGAGATGTCCACCACCTTAATTTCGGCTTTTGTTTTGGCTTTGATATAAGCCGAGATATCGATCTCTGAGGTATCAGGGGCGAGCCGTGAAACAAATATTTGTTTCGTTGGAGGAACAACCTTTAGGGGCTTTGGTCTCGCAGCTTGTAGGACTGCGATACCAATGTTTCCAGTGGGTTTTACAGGGGTATGCATTAGCTGGTGCACACGGCTCCACTAGGGTCGATTAGGGACAATTAGTAGCTGTAGGTTTCTAAATTGAGAATCAAGCGCATTGAATTGATCGCTGATTTTGCGAAAACCAGCTTTCAATTCGTTAAATCCATTCCATGTTTGCCGTATGAACGCTCTCATCTCGCTCTGCACGGCACGACAGTCACTGCAACCAAAGGTCAAGCCAGAGCTCCGGGACACTCCGTCCGACACTGAGGCTGTGAAACCGGCACATTTGGCATGTACCATGTTGTCACACAGCCAACAGGGGAGGCTTGGCTGGGATGCAGTTATTGTCTTATTGCAAGACTTAATTGCGCAGACTACTTTAAATTCCATTTTTATTAAATATTATATTTATTTTTTATTTCAATTATATTATACCTTTAACCACTGTACCAAAGAAAATTAGAACAAGAGAACAGTTTGTATGTTAGTATAAGAGTTAGAGGTTAGGCTTAGAGGTAGAGATAAGCAACCCAAACGGGAATAGCGAAAAGAGCAACAACAAATAGTACAGTAAAGCAGAGCTATGCTTGGATTAAAAATAATAAATATTAATTCTCACCAAATATATCACTGCACACGCGTAAGCGAGACGAAAATTATAAAAGTGATTTAAAATTGTTAAATATTTTACCAATATGCTCTCAAAGTTGGAATATTGAAGGTGTAAACTCGAATTGTTTACGAAGAATTGCTTACGAAGAAAGCGATATTTTCCATTTCGCTGTTTTTTGAAGGTATTTGTTGGAAACCACTTTTAAAGTCGAAAACATTCTTTAAAGATATTTTATAGAAAACATATTTCAAGTTTAAAACGTTATTGTTTCCCAATTGTGTAATTACTTTGTGTATGCCAGAATCGGGTATTTATCTGCTACGGGTACTATCTACACTGGTGTAATGTACGGAAGTTTGAAAGGTCGAATGATGCCGTCTTTCAAAAGTTCTTTCATTTGTTTTATTATTTTGTCTTTCAATGTCATAGGATACTGATAAAATTTTGAGTAAACTGGATTATTGGATGAGTTTCGAATGGTTGTCTTCACTTTAATTGTGTAGGTCAGATTTTGATAAGTCTTAAACAAGTCTGAAAATGACTTGAGTAATTTGTTAAGTTTGTCAATTTGTGTATCTAATAAGTTGGATGTTCTTTGCCTTGTTGTGTCTACTGCTTCGCATTTTTTCTTTAATGCGGATTATAAACCCGTTCCTAATGAGACAGCGTTGAAAGGTGACTTATTTTTGATTGGGTTGTCTAAAAATTTTGGTTGAATATAAATTTTATCTAAACCTTTTAATATTCTGATAAATTTCCATTTTTCATTAATAGTTCAGTGATAGCTGCCGATTATCATACGGCTCGAATCGCGGCGATAGATCCAAGACGAAGAAAATAATGGTTTGAAAAGTTGAAAGGAAGAAAAATAGTTACATTGGTTCACTGATAAGTAAGAAGGAATAAAAGACTTCATGGAAGAGGAAGAGCGATGTGAAATAATAGGACAGAGGTTATTGTAGTCAGAACATAATACCCTAAAGTCATGTTGGTTCTGGACCCTAAACGGAACGTACAATTTTATCAGACCTAAAAGGTGCTGGCTGTCGATTTCAACATTGATACGGTTATTGATAAATAAAAAATAAAACCTAGCACCTAGCATAGTCCTACGGTTAAGTTACGAAGGTAAATTGATTAAGAGATAATAACCTGAGATGCAAAGGAAAAGCTATCAGAATATAGCTTAGGGAACTTACTACGAAGGTAGCCTTAGTAGCCTTGTCACGACGCGGTCAAGGGCAATTCGGCGTACGCCTGGGCTTGTCCCACCATCGCAACGAATAGGTGTTAGCTAAGGCGCGGCCCCTCGTGAACTCAGACCCACGGAAAGACACGAGTCAAACCAAGGGGAAAAAGGCACCCAGTGTGAGGCATTCCGTCCGGCAGAGGCTGCCACCGTCCGTCTATCTTGACATAAGCATGGAGAGATCGAACGGCCTAGGCGACCAACCAAACCAAAGGCCACCGAGTAGGCCCGACCCTAACGGCGGTGACCGGCGAACCCAAAAAGGCAAGCTCAATCGGTGGATCCAGACCATGAGAGGAGGTTCTAGCAAAGCAAGTAGTCCACATATTGTTCGATATATTTCATTACAAATAGGTGGGAAAATTTAGATTGAAGCAACCCGGTGTTATTTCTGGGCTCGGAAAATCACGTCAAATCTAAAAATTTGGTGGGATGATCCTACAAACTGTAAGATAGCCGCGGCATTTGTCGCAAATAAACCATCATAAACAGTTCGTTTTTGTTACAATTTAACTTTCATGTAGGATTAAAGCCGTTTTCGGTCTTGTGTTGTCGGGCGGAATGTTGGCGGAATATACCATGCCGAATGTACGCGGTATTTCCAGGCGGAAGGCAGAGGGAATTTCCATTTGGAATCTACACAGAGTTCGAATATTACTTCCCCCAGAAATCACAGTTCGAAATCCCGACCTTACCCGAATTTTTTCAGGAAGAACTCGAAGTTCCCGTCTGGGAGGAAATTTTCAAAAAATGCAGTACAAAACTCACAGCAGATTGTATGGTGGCGCGAGATTTCCGGCTCTTTCCTGGCGGTTTGGAACTAAAGGGAATACATATATTTCCGTCGCAAAAAGAGCAGCGAAACCAAGTTCAAATAAAAACTTGAAATAAAAAATACTTCAAATAAAAACCACTAAAATTGTTCGAGCCTTCGGGCCGCCGGATTTGCCTAGTGGTTTTCCTGTAGTTGTGACTCACGGTTATTGTTTCTTTAATAGAACATTTAAAAGCACTCATCAAGAGTGGAGCACGTCTCATGGTTGCCTTGGACGGAAAATGCGCATCAATCAGACAAGACATCGGCAGAGGTGGTAACTCTACATGGAAGGGTTCCAATCGATTTGCGTATGGAATAGATGCACACGCGTGTACAGCGACAACGGAACGAATTTTATTGGAGCAGAGCGTTCACTCGTTGAAATGCATCAGCTACTCAGCTCGCAACACAGAAAACGCGCCATTCCCAGAATGAAAAAAAAAGAAAACAAAACACATGCTTTCCCATAGTATACCCTGCAAAATGGTGTCACCTCTGTAAAGGAAGATTAGCGATTTTAAACATGCATGGTAGCGCGTTTTGTGTTGTGCAGCGTCCAATAGCTTATCATGTTATTCGTCCAGTATTGGGCAATTGGAATGGAAATTTGCAAAGGGGAATTGCATCATAACGTAGGGAGCGAATTTGTGAAGATTATACTTATTAAATTCTAAAAAAAAATATCTTTCTAATGGTATACAATGCAAAATGGTGTCACCTCTGGAAAGGTCGCATTAATCGTCCTTATATAAGAGTTCGGCTTTCTGTTGATTTTTAACCGGTTAAACCAGTGGCTCGAATTTTCTTTTCCAATTAGTTCCGTTTTTTTGGTATTGGCGCCTCTCTTATCAGGCAAAAGGATTGAGTGCTGTAAATCAAATTTATCCAAAATGTTGTCAGCAATTTGCATGATATTTGCTCAAAACATACTTGCGAAGGTGCTCCATCAACTCTTCTAGCGTAGAAAGTGGTGTCACCTCTGAGAACTTTGTTATGACGAAAACTAATTTTGGGGGTCACATTAGTATGGGGTGTTAAAAAATTTGGCGCACTTTAAGGAGATTTTTTTTAAAACCTTTTATTGAAAACGCGATTTTACTGAAACTTGAGATAATTTGCAACAAAAATATCTTCTGGTATATCCTGCTAATTCTTGTCTCCTCTAAGGTCGGAGATATTCGGTAAACCAATACGGGTCTCCTTTTTCAAAAGATTTTTGAAGCTATTTTTAGGGAATAAATCAAGCTCAAACTGATATATAATACAAGTTCAATTCTTAACAATTCTGCGTTTTTTTTTTTTTATTAGTTATATAATAAATAAAAATCAATTTCAAGTGTTCCTTTCTCACTTGTTCCCCATCGACGCTAACTGGGCGACGTTGATTTGACGGACATTTTTTTAGAGCCCTACTAAAACTAGACCTAAACTGTAGCCACACTGTTTCTTTCTTTTTTCCGTTTCCGGCGAGGTACATACATAAGAATTTTATTGCCACGTTTTATTTATAAATATAAGTTATCTTTTTTGTAAAATTTCAGCAACATTGCAAGCGGTGATCAAAGTTTGAAATGGTAAGTCATATAAAAACTAGTATAGTTAGAATAAGTCGATAAATTCATAATCGGATTGTGTATATTTCGCAGGGTTTCGTTAAGGTAGTCAAGAACAAGCAGTACTTCAAGCGCTACCAGGTTAAGTTCCGCAGGCGTCGCGAGGGCAAAACCGACTACTATGCCAGGAAGCGCTTGACTTTCCAAGACAAGAACAAGTACAACACGCCAAAGTACCGGTTAATTGTGCGCCTGTCTAATAAGGATATTACTGTGCAGATCGCATATGCACGAATTGAGGGAGACCGCGTCGTTTGCGCAGCGTACTCTCATGAGTTGCCCAAATACGGTATTCAGGTAAGAACATATTATTTCCAAATTGATAGTGGTACTACGCTGTTGGTTGCAGGTTGGCCTGACAAACTACGCTGCTGCTTACTGTACAGGTTTGCTAGTAGCTCGTCGTGTTCTTAACAAGCTGGGTTTGGACTCGCTTTATGCCGGATGCACTGAGGTTACAGGCGAAGAGTTTAATGTGGAACCCGTCGATGACGGTCCGGGAGCATTCCGTTGCTTCTTGGATGTTGGCCTGGCACGCACTACAACCGGAGCTCGGGTGTTTGGTGCCATGAAAGGCGCGGTCGATGGTGGTCTAAATATTCCCCATTCTGTTAAACGATTTCCCGGTTATTCTGCAGAGACCAAGAGCTTTAATGCAGATGTGCACCGTGCTCATATTTTTGGGCAGCATGTAGCCGATTACATGCGTACTCTGGAAGAAGAGGATGAGGAAAGCTTCAAGCGCCAATTTAGCCGTTACATAAAGCTGGGAATACGTGCTGATGATGTAAGTAAAAAAAAATGCATCTAATGACGTCCATTTTTAAAATTGCTGCTGTGTTTTAAATCACATAACACTGTCTGTGCCAAAGATGGACCACATAAAGCAAGTGACCTGTGTTCGAAGTTCAATCTATTTTATGACTCGAATTTCCTGTTACGGTCACACAATTTTTTTCCATGTATAAAATGTATAAAATATAACAATTCAACCTTTAATTGCAGCTTGAAGATATCTATAAAAAAGCCCACCAGGCCATTCGTAACGACCCCACCCATAAGGTCACCGCTAAGAAGGCTGCCGGTGTTACGAAGAAGAGGTGGAATGCTAAGAAACTTACAAATGAGCAGCGGAAGACCAAGATTGCTGCTCACAAGGTGGCGTATATAGCCAAGCTTCAGTCGGAAACTGAAGCTTAAAATGTTTTTTTTTCGTTGCTGTATAGCCTGAAGAAAAATAAACAGTTGCAATGACAATTAAAGTTTTTTTTATTTAAAGGTTGATTCATCAAAGAAAATTTAAAACAAATCGTAATTACTTGACACTTTGGCTATCTGTTCTGTCGTTGTTTCTCCACATTTGAACCTCTTTGCAAAGGGGACACTGTGCCGATATACACAATTTATGGTAGATATGGCCGCATTTAAATGCAACAATAACATTTTGCTTAGCATTTTTTGTAAGTGCAGCTTTATGGCATTTTGAACATGGTTGACCGTAGGTAACTTGGATGCCCCGTCGTTGGACAGTAAGAAATTCGGAGCAACAGTCAAAGTAATCCTCTTGTTGGATTAAGTGGGCCGTAGAGAACAACTCTTTCTGTGAATTGTAATGCCAAAGCAGTTTTACCACAGAATCTCGTAGCTTCGGAATTTCTTGTCCCAATTTTATTTTTCTGACAACGTCTTCGGGGTTCACATAATCTAAAATAAATCATTATTTGTAGTATAAGAAACATTTATCCAATATCATACCCATAATTCCATCCAATAGGCTTGTTACTATATCCGGTTTCTTTGTTGATTCTTCTATAAGCAAATTCCACAGGTCGTTGTCCTTATGATCCTTGCAGAACTCTATTGCCATTTTAATATCTTTTATCTATAAATTAAAAAAATGAAATAAAAGATTCTCTTGCTATTTAAGTTGGCCTTACACAATGAATTATTATATTTAGAGCTTCTGCAGGTTTACCCATACAACCTAATAAGTAAACCCTTTCTTCGTTAAAACCTTCCTTATTACATAAGGCCAGAGCTTTTTGTATTACATATTTGTTGGATTGCCGTAAGAAAGGTAAAAGTTTGTCCCGATTATACTTTGCATAAAGGGCAACCAACTCATGTTGAAAAATATTATTATTGTCCACTTTTTGCAATGAGTCCAAATACTGGAAAGATAAAATACTGTTAAGTAGTTTTAAAACGCGAAATGACATCACACAAACCCAGTACAGATATTCCTCTTTGCCTTCTAGGCGAAGCTGATGGACGACGTCCTTTGGTTGAATTTTATTTTTATTTAAAAGTATCTTGATTGCCTGCTCGCGATCCAACTCAATAAGCGGAATGATTAGTTTTGTTATTACATTGTAAAGTTCATATCGACGAATTAATTTAAATACATCCTTGTTTTGCAATCTAAAAACAAATAATCGTAAGCTTTTGCTTATGAAACTACATATTTTAGTACTTACTTTAGATACATCCGCATGGCCCTTTCGTAATCTCCTTCATATGAGTAAAGCAGCGCAAGTGATTCGAGTAGTTCATTAGCGTCTTGTATTCTAAATTTGACCTGTACAGCATCAATTACTCTGCGCCCGTTATATAATCTAGATGGCCATTTCTTTATGAGATTAAGAAAACCCTGAGCGTCAAGCTCTAAGAACTCGAACAGAACCATTTCATATACATGTGGGCCGAGTTCGCAATGCTCAGACGTGGGAAGATAGGCACTAACAGAGCGTAGCTGCTTACAGCCTATAAACTTGCACACTGCTTCTTCCCATAAAGATTTATTGTTGCCAAGCATAAGCTGACATTTTTTTGCTGCAGTATCATATTCTTTTCGCGTCAGCAAGTGGTTTATATAAAGTCTGTGGTGATTTTAATATGTATTTTAATTAGACACTTAGTTTATAAAATACTTACTTGGCAATGGTTAAAACTGGCATGCTTCCTCCCTGTTTTGATACCAAGTCAATTGCATCCTCGAATTTACTTTAGTTTTTCATAAACCAATTAAAATAAAAAACAAAAGCAATAAACGACAGTTTCTATCATAAATTTGCAAGTCTTCAGGCAAATAAATGTGAATAAATCAAGGAATGAATTTTTTGTATATTTTTAAAGAGGCTAGCATATGCAACTCAGGGAAGAAGAAATATCCGAGCGTATAAAGCAGCGGTGCCCTGCCTTGGCCCGCGCGGGCCTGTGTTTGTCGTGTTTTTACACATACAGCATGTAAATATAACCAACATTCTTACTCATGAGAGTAGAATTTACTCAGTTAGCCGAACCGCGAGGTATGCACTCAAAAGTGCATTCGAACGCAAATTAATTTAATATTAATAATAATATATATATTATTATTAATATTAATATAATATTAAAATGTTATATGAGCCCATCTTGAAAATTGACTATATCCTCTAAATTGCCGAAAATGCGATTACATTCGAGTTATTGTCGGTTTAAAATTTTAAAACTTAACTTGTTTTGAATGTTCTTATCAGGATTGGCAAACTACATCTGAAATTTTGTAGATCTCGAAACAGTAGAAACCACTTTGTAACTTCAAGAGTATATAAACTTTTTTATACGCCGGAAGTTACCAAAGGCAAAATCTGTCGTCTGAAATCCGACGTGAGGGCCCATCAAACTGACGGGAGTTTTGTATTACGTTTTTTGAAAATGCCGGGAATCTTGAGTTACGCCTGGAAAAGACACGAAATTCGAACATAGATTTCTGGGGGAAGAATTAATCAATCAAACTGCGCGGACTTTAAATTCGCGCTACTTTGTATGAAAATTCGGCGAATATTCCAGCCGGTATATTCAGCCTACATCCCGGCAGACAAAACAAGGCTGAAACGGATTAAATCCTATATGAATTTCGTGTAATCAAATGAAAATGAATGTTTTATAGCATTCTTGTTATCAAATAACATTTATATTATATTATATAATATTTATTTATAATATTTATATTATATTGTCGATCAATTAACAAATTCTAAATAATTCAAATAATTTCATATTGTCATTAGTGTGGCTCGAACCATCGAGCTTTAAGTTTATGGGGCCGACACATTCACCTCTGAGCTAACATCTCGTGCGAATTGAGATGTCAACAACTGTAGCACGGATGACAATAATCTAAATTGTGACATTGTGAAAATGTCAATATATATTTTTTTATATAACATTGGGTTCTGCTGGGAACTGAACCCTCAACCTTTTGATTAGACAGCTTAAACATCGCGCCACGGAGCAAACTCGCCAAATATCTAAAAATACCGAATATCTTAAAATAAATTTTCTTAATTTCGAAGACAGAGGGCGGACAGAATTTCTTTTACTACTTTGTTTCAATCGTCCCAAGCTACACACTTGATCTTTCTTTTGGAACTAATTTTTTTTTCCCCCGGGAAAGCGCTGTGAAAGCTCCGTGAAAGGAATATTTTAACTGAAGGATATTGAATAAGGAGGCAAACCTGATCCACAAAGAATATATGTCGTAGATTCAGAAACCTAACTTACTTAAATTTGTATATCCGAAATTATATTAAATGTTGAAGTAAGGTTGGGGGAGCACCACAGTGCAGTCGGCTATGCCATATTGATGCACAAGACTAATGGCAAACCAAGAGTCATAGAGTATTTCAGCAAGTGCACCACGGGAGCAGAAGCAAGATATCATTCAGATGAGTTGGAACACTGGCTGTGTATAATGCAGTAAAACACTTATACCATTACCTACTTGGCCGGCCATTTTCGGTGTTTACATTTCAGTCTGTAGTCGACATAAAAAAGATCTGACACTAAGGTTTCATCGTTGGTGGGATTATTTACAGCCTTTTAAGTCTGGGGTTGAATATAGGCAGGGAAATAGCATTGCACATGTACATTTTCTGATGCGAAATCCACTAAGGATTGATAATGCTACTCATGCCCCTAAAGTTACTTAAGTACGCGTAGAGTTATCAGATAATACGGATAACGGGCTACTTCAGAGCATCATTAAGATTTGAAAATTTCGCACTTAATGGCGAAGTTGCAAACAACGAACTAAATCATGAAGACACAAAAACGTATGAATTGCGATCTGGCATGCTGTATAGGAAGATACAAAGAGATAAAATTGATGTCTTCCGGTAATTCCGCGAGCATTTATATGGTTAGTGATCAATCGCATTTAAAAGGCCATAATGCACTTAGAAAAACAAGATGTGTTCGCAGTATTTGTTTCCCAACATGTCCAAATATGTGCGCATAATTGTTACCAAAAGTCTGTATACCATGGCATGCCCTGTATGAATATCGTTAGCAAATACATTCCTTCCCTAAATATATGCCTTTGAATCACGCACTTAGCCTTAACACAGACAGCTCCATTGAGGCAGTATATGCATGGTTGGAGTACCTAGTCGGGTGATTGCCGACCAAGGCGGTAGCTTTGACAGTAATGACTTTAAGATGTTTTGCTCATCACTAAAAATCGAATAATGTTGTGATTTTAATTTTGTTGATTTGAATTTGTTTGTTTAAAAGATAAGTAATGTTTATCTTATAGAAATAAAATGAAATGGTTTGTTAAGGCTAAAAAGAAATACAATAAGAGAATAAAAATTACTATCATGATTAGAAATTATGAGACTCGACACACGAGAATGCGTGAATGCCAGGAAGGACGTATTGTAGATTCAGAAACCTAACTTAGTTAAACTTGAATATAACAGAATTATATGAATATGTTAAGCTGGATAGTGTGTTGCATGAGAAAATGGGGTGTGCGGAAAGGTTGCAACGGCTGCGGACCAGCTTCAAAACACACATCGAACATCACACAGGCAACTTGCTATGTAAACCCCGGCAGAACATGGAAGAAGAAGAAAAAACATTGGCCCAAAAACCGTATATATTGATTTTTTTTCTAATAAAAATGTATCTAAATTTTAATTTAGAGCGGGGAAATTATTTCCCTCTTCATAAAAAAAGCTGTTACATTTTTTAAGCCCAAAGAGTGGAAACAAAAAGACATGGAAAATTTTCGTCTTGACAAAAAAAATGTGGCACAAGAAAATCGTCTTTTTATACCCTTGCAGAGGGAATAATAATTTTGGTCAGAATTGAACAACGCAGTGAAGGAGACATCTAGGACCCCATAAAGAATATATACTCTGGATCACGATCACCTCCTGAGTCGATATAAGCATGTCCATCTGTCTGTTTCTACACGAACTAGTCTCTTAGTTTTTGAGCTTAGCCGGGATCGGTCGACTATATCTTATATGTGCCATATAACAAGCTGATCCTGATCCAGAATATACAACCATAGTCAAAAATATTTTCACAACACACAATTATTTGCACATCCCAACTTCTTTTAGTTTTTATTCTTGTTTTTGTTGAACAATTTGCCTGAAATAAATGTTATCGCGTAGCTTGATCTATGCTGAAGCGACCCAAAGAGAAATGCGAAAGATAGCGGTTCATAGGACAAAGCTAAAAGCAAAAGGAAAAAAGCTTCTCAGTTGTATTTGCACACGTTGTCGGTGCGTCAAAATTATTTTCACAATGCAATTTCGTCATTAGTAATTGGTTTTCAGTGACAAGTGGAGGTTCGTTTGCTCGTTCGTTTTTAAAAAATAAGAAAAGATCAGGCGGAAAACCTGTGTTGGACCCAAGACAATGCAGGCACTTACTAGGAGTTGTAGCGAACAATCCAAGTGCAAGTCCAGTAAAAATTGTCCAAGAATCAAAAAATATCATTGGAAAGCATATAAGTGATTCTACTTTTACATTTTGTCGCAGGCTAAAAGAAGCTGATTTTAATACATATATTGTCCGCAAAGTGATTGACATCACACCAACCAACCGAACAAAACGCCTCCTATTTGCATTGGAATATATTGAGAAGCCTTTTGACTTTTGGTTTAATGTTTTATGGACGGATGAGGCTGCATTTAAGTACCAGGGGTCCTACTGCCATCATTTTATGCATTTGAAGAAAAACCAAAAGCATTTGGCAGCACATTTGGCGTTTTTGAACGACCTTAATCAGGCGGACCTTAATCAGGGGCGAAGGAAGGCCCCCACAAAGCCCAGACCCAAATATCATCGAAAACGTTTGGGCTTTTATAATTTTTATAATATTTTTTCAAAGAACCATTAATTAAAATAGAAAACGTAACGGAGTCATCGCTGAAATTGACGAAATTTGGTCCAAATTAACCCTTGAATTTGCCCAAACTTTGGTAAGGTCAAGACTACAAGCTGTCATTAATTCCAAAGGTGGTGGAACTAAATATTAAAAATGTATTCTGATAAAATGTAGAAAATCTTTTGTTAAAATTAGATATTAAGCTGAAATAAATCAAACAAAGTTTTGTGAAAATAATTTTGACGGACCGAAAATGTGTGCAAAATTCTTTTGCATTTCTTTAGCAAAGATCAAGCCACGCGATAACCATATTTCAGGGAAATTGTTCAACAACAACAGAAATAACAACTAAAAGAAGTTGGGATGTGCAAATAATTGTGTGTTGTGAAAATAATTTTGACTAGGGTTGTATATACTTTATAGGGTCGGAATGTCTCCTTCCCAGCGTTGCACACTTCTGACCAAAGTTACGATACCCTCTGAAAGAGTATAAATATCGAGTCTCTTTACGGTGGACACCGTTAATTAAAAGCCACATATCTTATTACAAATACTTTATACTTATATTTGTAATATTATTTATAATAAATTCAAATAATTTTTATTTGATAAAAAATAAATGAAACATGCTCTTTTAAACAATATTTCATAAAAGATTATGTAAGCAGATTAAATAATAATCGAGAATGGAAAGCATAATGGCTCAGATTTCCACAAAGGAGAGCCTTGGAAAGTTTCAATCTTTTATCTTAAAAAACATGCAATTTATATAATTTCCGATCGTTCTTATATGGCAGCTTTAGGATATAGTCGGCCGATTCCGGCCGTTCCGACTTTTATACTGCGTGCAATGAAAAAAAGGGTGTGTGCAAAGTTTGAAGACGATAGATAGCTTGAAAACTGAGAGACTAGCTTACGTAGAACATAGAACAAAGACAGACGGACCAACAGGCAGATGGACATTTTTTTATCGACTCAGGAGGTGATCCTGATCCAGAATACTTTATAGGGTCATAGATGTCTCCTTCACTGCGCTGCACATTTCTGACCAAAATTATAATACACTCTGCAAGGGTATAATAATATAATTAAAAAGGCATATTTGATAATTTTGTTTTACGTTTTATCCCTACTAACAAAAAAACCCTACTGTCCCTTTGTCTACCAATTTGTCTCGATTGAAAGCGGCATCTTGAAAGACAGACAGTCCAGACAGATAGCCTGTGGAATTACCGCGGCCACGCAAATTAACTAGAAGTTTAATACATATTTTATATTAATTTTATAAACAATTATTTTGTCACTGACCACAGGGTTCTCATGAGCTCTTATTATATAAACATTCCCACACTCGTACCTAACACCCTAACGGCGAGCCAAGCTTGAGACAGACATAAACAAATTCCCCCTATCCAGCCGGTAACAACAATAACAAAAACATCCGCAAGAATCACGCCACTACGGTTCCCCTTTTAGGCATCCTGGTTGCTACCCAAATTTCTATGCTGATCGTAGCAATCCATTTCGGAATTAACTTCAAAATTAATATCGGGAAAGCTTCAAGGGAAAGTTTGAAAAGCTTTAATCCCGAAGCTACAAGGGAAGTAAGTAACTCAAGCTTGGGCAGTCGGTCACTGGCCTAGAATAAGGGTACTTGTAAATCTAATAACCTGGCTCACAATAAAAATATATTTTTTTTCAAATAAAAACTGGTCGTGATATAATTGGCGCCCAACGTGAGGACCGCGTTTAGTTGTTTAGTTAGTATCAATAAAAAACGATATTCGCGAAACCTCGAACAAGTCATAGACCCGAAAAAAAGGGTTTCTAAGCAACACGATCCAGCGGAAAAAATATATATATCACCAATGATATTAAAACAAATTAAAAAAAAGTTTTCAAGAAAAGAATACAAAAAACACTGCGAAATCAACACATTATATTGAACAAATTCCAAACCTAAAAACCACAGCATAAGCAACATTATATACAATAAGTGAAATAATAAGTGAAACAATAAGTATAAAAAAAAAAAAGAAAAAAAAAACACATAGGGGACAGCTTACAGTGGAGGATTTCAACACCAGGGAGCCTCATCAACAACTTACAGTGGATGAATATCACATCAACCACCGACAACTTTATTGAAAATTTGAAAAGACGTCAAACACCATCAACCGTAAGGATAGAATTATTATGTATTTTAAAGATTTTTTTTTTAAATTAAAAACATTTATGTAAACTATACTTTACAAGTTACAACAAATTTTTTTTTGTTTAAACAAAAAAAAAAAAAATTTAAATTTATATCAATCAAAAATAGTCTTGGAAAAAAAATTTTTTTTTTCTCATTTACACAATTAGCTGTGTTGCTAGTAGTAATTGATAAATCCTGGACGACTTAATAAACGCATTAAACAATTTTAAAATGACAGATACAACAGGTCCGTCCACTAGCCATAGTGCTAATCAAAACCAACAAACATCCGAACAAACACTAACAACAGATTTAATAGTCCGATTGATTGCTAGCAATGTAACACCGTTACAAGAAGAAATAAGACATTTACGTACTCTCTTGGATTCAAGTACGAACTTAGTGACCGAATTCCAAGTCGAACTGATTAATGACACTATTATATGTGACGAAACCCTAGAAGTAGTCAAATCCATTACACAATTCTCTGGAAATCTAGAAAATTACGTAACTTGGCGAGAAGCCGCGGAAAATGCAATGGGACTCTACGTTCGCAAAAGCCGTCGGTACTTTGTAGCCCTAACTATTTTAAGAAATAAAATAGTAGAAAAAGCCAACGACGCTTAACAAATCACGGAACTGTTTTAAATTTTGACGCAATTTTAGCCAGGCTCGACTTCGTTTTCAGCGATAAGAGGTTTATCCACATAATTGAACAAGAATTAAGTATCCTGACTCAGAATAAACTCTCAGTCATGGACTTTTATAATTTGGTCGATAAAAAATTAACCTTATTAACAAATAAAAGCATAATGACTTACGGGAAAGAAAATCCCATTACTAAGTAAACAAATGTCAGACACAGGCAAAATGCGTTGAGAGTGTTTATAACTGGCCTAAACGGCCCAACTTCCGGCATGCTATTTTCCTTAAATCCTCTAGATTTGCCAAATGCCTTAGCTAGAGTACAAGAAATGGAGAGCAACCAATTGAGGGCACAGTTCGCCTATCGTTTTAGCACACCCCAGCGGCGCTATAATGATAACCCACGAACCACAAACGACTCATACTATAAATTCGATGGCCATAATCAAGGTAATCAACTGCGCCTGAATAGAACCAATGAATTTTACCAAAACTATAACAACCAAAATCCTAACCACCAATACTATTCCAAAAATGCCTTTCAAAATAATGGTAGCTTCCAAAATAAAAAGAATACCTACCAAAATTATAACAGCCATCAAAACCCTAATAGCTATCAATACAATAACGCTCCGTTCAATCCCAATCCAAACAATAATGTTTGGACTCAGGGAAATAATACATACCAAAACAAAAGCGAACCAATGGAATTGGACACCAGCATCCAAATCCAAAATAGAAATAACAACCTAAATAATCGCACATTCTCCAATAGCGGACAATATCAAAATAAAAACAGTTACCAAAAAACTAACTTCAATCAGGAAAGAAAACCATTCCAACAACCAGAACAAGCAACTAAACGTACACAGATTGAGTCATCGGCTCAACCTAAAAATAAACAAATGCGCATAAATAACATCCAAGAAGACTATTTTTTAGGAGAACAGTATATCTGCCACACATATTCCGATTTGATAAAAAAATTAATAAAAAATGTAATGTTTTAATAGATACAGGAGCCACAGCCTGTTATATAAAAAAAGGTATCTACTAAAACGGTATAGAATTGCCCATCTATAAAAGAGTATCCACAGTTAATGGATACTCAATAATTAAAATATACCACTTCATAACAATTTTCCAAAAAAAACATATTTTTTTATGAAATAGAAGGGTTGAAGGCAGATTTATTAGTAGGTTATAACTTACTAAAACAAATAGGAGCAGTCATTGATACAGAAAATGACACTATAGCATATAATGGAAAAATCGAAAAATTACATTATAATGAAAATTTAAATTTATTAACACTTAATAAAGAAATAAAACTACATTCTCTAAAAAAATTTGTATTAGAAAAATATTTTAATCACAAAGATTTTCCAAAAAAGAATACAGCTAGCATAGAGACCTTGGGATACATAAACCCCAAAAACGCCGTCGATGTTCATTCCGACACAAACAGTTTGGAACACCCAAGTTCTAAAAGCATCATCAGCGATAGTTCTGACAAATATGAATCAAACAGTTTGGGATACTCAGACCCTAAACACGCCGTCGATAACAAGTTCGACACAAACAAAATAAACATTTCAGAACACGACAATATTGATAATGTTGCCGAAAATACTCCTGATGTTAACAACTTAGAAAACAATACTGACAAAACAGATATAGAAAACTATAATAAGCACAATAAAAAGAGTACACTCAGAGATAAATACAAATTTACCATTTCAACAGATGTTAGATGTGAAATAGACACAATTAACGATAAACCTATCTACTCAAGACAGTACCCATACTCACAAGCAGTAAACGCATTTGTTAATCAAGAAATAAGTCGCATGATTAACGACGAAATCATTAGACCCAGCAAAAGCCCTTATAATTCACCAGTAATCGTAGTATCAAAAAAAGGTACTAATGAAGATGGAACACCCAAACATAGACTGTGCATTGATTTTAGAAAATTAAACCTCAGTACAATTCCTGACAGGTATCCCATGCAGGATCCGACAGTCATTTTATCTAATCTAGGAAAAGCTAAATACTTTAGTACAATAGACTTGGAATCGGGTTTTCACCAAATCCTCATGAAAGAATCAGACGTCGAAAAAACTTCATTTTCCATTAACAACGGAAAATACGAAATCATCCGAATGCCATTCGGTTTAACAAATGCGCCTCGAATTTTCCAAAGGGCAATGGACGATATACTTCGAGGACATATCGGCCAAATTTGCCATGTTTACATGGACGACATAATTATTTTTTCACACTCCCTAGAACAGCATTTTAATGACTTAAATTTAATCATAAATATTTTATGAAAATATCATTAGAAAAATCCCAATTTTTTAAATTAGAAACTTCATTTCTAGGTTATGTTGTAGCACAAAACGTTATTAAAACCGACCCGCAAAAAATAGATACGATATCAAAATACCCCATTCCCATATCAGGGAGCTTCGTAGTTTTTTAGGCCTCACAGGATACTATAGAAAATTTGTTAGAAATTATGCAACCATCGCCAAACCCTTGACTAAAATGTTAGAGGGCTCCAAAGGAAAAATTTCTAAAAGAATGTCAAAAAATGTTTCAATTACACTCGACGAGACTGCAATACAAGCATTCAATGAACTCAAAAAACACCTAATTTGTCAAATAGAATTAGTTCAACCTGACTATTCAAAACAATTTACATTATCAACCGATGCCTCTGATCTAGCCATAGGAGCAGTACTTTCCCAAGACGGAAATCCAATAACTTTTATATCTAAAACTCTTAATAAAACAGAAAGAAATTATGCGACTAAGAAAAAAGAACTTTTAGCAATAGTTTG
Source organism: Drosophila varians (assembly GCA_018150405.1). NCBI lineage: Eukaryota > Metazoa > Arthropoda > Insecta > Diptera > Drosophilidae > Drosophila > Drosophila varians. The sequence goes on from JAECWK010000125.1 coordinate 21,384,405, forward strand.
GGCACTGAAAAATCTAAGAAATTACTTATACGGAGTATCGGGATTAGAAATTCATACAGACCATCAACCACTCTCTTACGCAATCTAGAAAAAAAATCCAAACGTAGAACTAACGAGAATGGAAAGCTAACTTCGGACGGAGCCGAAGCTTATATACCCTTGCAGTTAAATAGCGGCTTTTATTAATTAAAGATATAGTAAATATCGGATATAGTTAGCCGATCTTTAAAAAAACATTCATAACAAGCTTAGATTCGTATAAAATGAATTTTAAAAGAAGTCCGACGCTTCTACGCCCAAAAACACGCAAGTTGTGGCATTTCCGATCGTTCAGTTATATGGCAGCTATAGGATATAGTCGGCCGATCCGTATGAAATTTTCCAGATCGGCCTAAATTCCCCTAATAGTCAATCTGTGCAAATTTCAAGTTTCTATCTTCAATAACATGGAAGGTATAGCATTTCCGATCAATCAGATATATGGCAGCTATAGGATATAGTCGGCCGATCCCGGCCGTTCCGACTTATATACTGCGTGCAAAGGAAAGAAGGATGTTTGCAAAGTTTCAAGACGATAGCTCAAAAACTGAGAGACTAGTTTGCGTAGAAACAGACAGACGGACATGCTTATATCGACTCAGGAGGTGAAATTCATCAGGAGGAAATTTCACAATACATGAATCAATTAATATATTAATATATAATTAATATATAATTAATAAACAGACGTCATATTATTGAATATGACCAACCAGACAACTTAGTTACAATTTTAAAAGAGTACCTTCAACCCAACATCAACACAGGAATTCATTGCACCCCAGAAGTATTATACGAAATCCAATTTCAACTAAAAAACAATTTTATAAATAAATTTTTATATACAAAAACCTTTGTTCAAGACATAATAAATAATGATGACAAAGCAATAATAATAGAAGAAACCCATTGCTGAGCTCACAGAGGATTAGATGAGAATTATAAACAGATCACCAGACTTTACTATTGGCCGAATTTATACAAAAAATTAAAAGAACACATTGCGAAATTTGCAATACTAATAAATACAACAGAAATCCAACTCAAATTCCTATAGGAGAAGCCCCCATTCCGAAAATAGAAGGCCAACATTTACATATTGATATCTTCTACGCACAAAGTTTAATGTTTCTAACTTGCATCGATTCATATTCAAAATACCTTGTCGTAAAAGAAATAAATAACAAAAAAACATTGACTCAAAGGTATATGAAATTCTTCAAACATTGCCACTAGTAAAAACTATTATGACAGATAACGAGCCAAGTTTCACTTCAGCACAATTTAAACCCTTCCTACAACGTTCAGGAATATCAATCTATTATGCAGACCCCAGACATAGCCTTTCGAACGGACAAATCGAAAGAGTCCATTCAACATCAACTGAGATAGCCCGTTGCATTAAAGATGAATACCGCCTTTTAGATTATTCTGAAATTATTATAAGAGCGGCAAAGAACTACAATTTGACTATTCATTCAGTTACAAATCAAAGACCCTACGACATTTTATTTAATAAAATAAATCATTGCGACTTACCGACTAAACTACAAATGGCACAAACCAAAATGTTAGAATATCACAATAAAAACAAAATCGAAAAAAAATATGACGTAGGAGAAGTAGTATATGAAAAAATACATAGGGAAAGAAATAAAATAGGCCCAAGATTTAAAAAACAAGTTGTAAAGGAAAATTTACCACATAAAGTTATAATTAACAATAGAAAAAGAGTCATTCATAAAGATAACATTAAATAAAACATATTTTGCAGAAGATGAAAATACTACTTATCATCGCCATTTTGATTACCGCCTGTTACTCAGAAATCATTGACTACACAAACAACGAATACCTACTACTCAAAGACGCAAACGACGTAATGACCTACAACTCATTTGAAGACCTTTTTCACATAACAAATCTAAGCTTTTACGAAGAAATAATTAGAGTTGAAACTAATTTAAATAATAACAGCTAGAATTCAGACTTAGAATGGGACATGGCGCAAAATCTAAATATTATCAAAATTCTCATGTCCCAACTGTTACCTTCTAGAAGTAAAAGACGTATTAACGAATTGGGAACAGTATGGAAATGGCTATCAGGTACCCCGGACCACGATGACTTGATAAGAATTGAAAGCAAAATTAACGAACTGACAGAAAACAACAACAAACAATTTACAATTAATTCTCGCTTATTTCAAGAAATACAACTACTGACCAAGACCCTCGACACAATCGTATTCAAAAAAGAAACACAAGTTAGAAAACACCGCCTACAATTAATTACACTTGATATTCAAAATTTAATTGATACAATCACTCTAGCAAAAATCGACATTTTTAGTACAAAAATATTAATTGAAAATGACATAAAGGAAATATTCAGTCACGAAAATAGACCAATTGTTATATCACCCCTATTAGATATTTCAACATTTAAAATAGTTAAAAACCAAGATTTACTGATTATATACATAAAATACCCAATTATAAATAACGTGTGTAATTTGTACACATCAAGGGCAATTGCCCAACATGATGGAAAATTAATAATAGATGATAAGGCAGCTTACTGCAATGGAATGTTTTATAAGATAACTAACTTCAAAAAAGAAATATTTAATAATTATTGCAAACTCTCAAAAGAGAGTTCTTGTTTCATAAATCTTTTAAACGGAAAAAAAGCAAACTGTTCGAAAATTTGGACGATGGCGCTATTCTCCTCACTGGAGAAAATATTGTAAACGAAACTAAATTAAACGGCGCATTTCTGATTTTGTTTAACGAAAGCATTATTATTGATAATATAAAATATATCAACGAAAAACAGAAAATGTATCCCAACATAAATATAATAATTATATGATCACAGATTATATTTTATCCAATGACTCCGAATTAAGTTTAAACAACATAAACATAATTAGCCCATTTGTAAAAGTAGGAAATACAAAAATATCACTGGAATTAATTATATTAATTTTAGTAATTTTAATTTTAACCATATATAAATCACAAAAACAGTTTCCCAAAATATTAAAACAAATTAAATTCAAACATACCGAAACCAAAAAAGAAATAGAAATTCCAAAAGTCGAATCCACAACCGAAACTAATACCGAAAATGAAACCGAAAGAAATATCGAAATAACATTTGCTGAACTTAATAATAGAATCTCCTCCCTGACCTCACAAATGTAATGAATATTTTATAAACAATTATTTTGGCACTGACCACAGGGTTCTCATGAGCTCTTATTATATAAATATTCCCACACTCGCACCTAACACCCTAACGGGGAGCCAAGCTTGAGACAGTCATAAACAAATTCCCCCTCTCCAGCCGGTAACGACAATAACAAAAACATCCGCAAGAATCACGCCACTACGGTTCCCCTTTTAGGCATCCTGGTTGCTACCCAAATTTCTATGCTGATCGTAGCAATCCATTTCGGAATTAACTTCAAAATTAATATCGGGAAAGCTTCAAGGGAAAGTTTGAAAAGCTTTGATCCCGAAGCTACAAGGGAAGTAAGTAACTCAAGCTTGGGCAGTCGGTCACTGGCCTAGAATAAGGTTACTTGTAAATCTAATAACCTGGCTCACAATAAAAATATATTTTTTTTCAAATAAAAACTGGTCGTGATATAATTCGCATGTGTAAATAGAAGCCGGGAACAGGGGTAGCACTGTCATGCTGAGACAAGGACACTGGAAAAGACCGATCTTGTCAGACTTCTAGGCCCGACTGGGAGGTTAAGTAGTTCCCTTAGTTCCCTTTTTTTCAATAAGTCATGCTGTTAAATTAATATGTTTTACTAGTGAGCAGCTGCTAAGGACTTGAGCTTAATCAAAATAAGAATTATAAAAAGTTTTTTTATTCAAGCTAATAAAACTGCGCTCTGATTGTGATCACTTTTTTCGTAAATATCGCAAATATTTGTTCACTTCTGTTATATCGGGAGCTGTTATATCAAAAGAGCTGTTATATCGGAAATTTTTTCCATTTTTCCGGGAAATTAGTCGGAGAATGAATTGTGTAATATTTAATTACCCACAGACTAAAACTTACGAAAAGAATCATGTTTAGCAAAATATTCGGAAAAAATAAAAACGTAAATTGCGCAACTTCTGACTATTTTTACGGTAAATCTTGCACCTTCTCTTAGATCGAGGGTTATTTAGCATAAGAATGAGATTAAAAGGCGAATATTACAAAAAAAACAGTTTTTAAAGAATCTTGTTTTAGCCTGGTACTCAGATCAAAAAAAAAAAAAAATACCAAAAAACTACATGGAATGCCACCTCGCTCGGATGCACGTTTTCAGGGCGGTTTTACAGGGTTCGATGTATATATTTACTTTTTGCGTAAATTAAGATCTTTATTGAATAAACAGAGAACTTCGACTGTAGCCACACTTCATTGTTTTATACAGTTTGCACCCTATTGGTAAAACTAGAACTGGAGAAAACATCGACGATGTATTGATACACGTTTTCTTAAGCTCGGGAAATCTCTTTCTACAGATGTCAAGGCATTTAAAACGTGCATATTTAAATACTTTTGAGTACCGGCCACTTCCACAGAAAGTGAGAGAGTGTTTAGCAAAGCTGGACTTCTCGTAACCGAAAAGCAAAGCTCGCTAAAACAAAAGAACGTAAACACGACTTTGTTTCTAAACAAGAAATGGATAAATTAATTTTAATTTTCTTTTTCGCTTTTTTTTTTTTTTTGTTTAGTAGAACTTGAAGCTGTTCTTTATTTTCCTTTTAATTGTTATTTCATTTCAATTGTTTCGTTCAATGAAAGACTAGTTTTAAGTTTCATTTTTAAAAGAAAGAGTGTTTCATTTTAAACTTTGAAGTAATATTAAAGAAAACTATGGATCTGAAACAAAGCGTCATTTTTTAATAAGAACTTTTACACCTTTTATTAATTTATTTTTAATAAATAAATTTATTTTAATATGATATGGGGTGAAAATTTTTTTTTAGGTGCACCAAAAAAATTCGATGTATCGCGATACATCGATATTTTTTCTGAAAAACATCGAAGTAGGTGAACAACGATGTTTTTCCAGCTGTAGGTTTTAGAAAATTTAGCATTTCTCAATTAGGTGTGACCACACAAAAAAAAAAAAAAAAGACCGATTGAAACGGCCAATGCCACTGGCCATATTATTCATAAAATAAAAGAAAAATATAAGCCATTTGTAAAATGCGTCGCTTAAACACCCCTACAACTGTTTTTGTGGCAATGGGAGCGTTTCTTTTTGGTACTTTTATCACAAAGATACTCATTTCAGTTGAAAAATGTTCAACCCAAAAAAGAGAACCCCATTTGGCGGCACATGGCGATAACTTTCTTTTGGTGCTGGTACTCAGTGGTCCTCGTAATATGGAGCAAAGGGAGACCATCCGAAGCACTTGGCTAAGACTTTCTCAACAGCTGCGTCGACAGCCCCACTTTCCTGAGGAACTAATATATCTACCTGATTATGGTCCCAATGGTCATTTGGAGGTGGAGTTGGTTGAGCATCAGGAAAATCGTCTGCGACAATATATAACTTGGAAGAGCACGCAGAGCAACAGTATCCCTAGAAAACACTTTCCTATCAACGTTAAACATATTTTCGCTATCGGCACTATGCATCTGGACAATATTATGCACACCAATCTGCTAAGGGAACAAAGACAATATAACGATCTACTGTTACTTCAAAATCACCATGATACATATCAAAATCTAACTAAAAAGATGCTTCAAGCTCTAAATGTTCTTACAGAAACTTTTTATTTTTCGTATATCATCAAAGTTGACGATGATACTTATGTAAAGCTGGACAATTTAATGAATGAACTACTGTCTTTTGAGCAAAAATTACTTCGTAAAGAGCAAGACTATGGAACTAACCCTGTACCAGAGCTTTATTGGGGTTATTTTAATGGCCGAGCAACAATTAAGTTTCATGGCCAATGGAAGGAGAAAAATTATTATTTAAGCAAGAACTACTTGCCATATGCTCTTGGAGGTGGATATGTGTTATCGCGGAAACTATGTGAATACATTTCAAACAACTCCCAAATTCTTTCTCAATACTCGTCCGAAGATGTCTCAGTCGGAACTTGGTTGGCTCCATTGCGCAACGTTTATAGATGGCACGACCCTCGGTTTGACACCGCATTTATGCCAAGAAAGTGTAAGTCGTATCACTTGGTCCTACACAAAAGGAGTACAAAAATGATGGCTGAAATCTTTCAGGGTAAGCTTTGTAGTGGAATTGGTCAAAGCTCGGTTCTTGAATACTACTATGATTGGACAAGAACTTCGGACAAATGCTGCGACAGTATAGTTATTTAACTTTTATAAGCTAATAAAAGGACTCTTCTTTAAACCGATTTGTATTTTGAAACATACCTGTGTTTAATCAACCATTCAACGCGATCGTCTGTTTCAATAAGGCTCGCGACTACTATATCTTTGGGGGCCACAATGTAATACCGATTTTCCTCAATAATACATCCCAAACTGTAGTCATTAACGGTATACTCCTCATAACCACGCAAATTCAAAATATCGGTGCATATTTCTTCGCTGCTGTTCATTTTATATTCAATGGCACATAGTACGGGACGTCGTGCCTTAAATAAAGCGCTTTTCTCCTTAATATATCCAAGCACTACTAGTTGACTAGAAGATAATGGGGCTAGTCCACATATGTAAAAGCTAGTTTGAAATGTAGAGACTGCAATAAAATTATAAAAATAATTTTTTTTTTTTTATAAAAAATTACTTACTGGGATCAACTACATAGCCTGGTAGATTTCTGGATGAAACTTCGAGTGCATTTCTCTTTCGAATTACGCAAATTCTTATGGTATCCACCCAACCGATAAGCAGCTTGTTTTCGCTTTCCCATCGCAAGTGACAGTGAAAATTTTCAAGGCGAGTCTGAGGTGGAACTTCCCATTTTATCAAACCCAGTGAACATTTTTCGTTCAAATCGTATACATGGACACCCAAATGACTTGCCCAAGCGACCAAGTTTAAACGCCAACAAATTGAAAGTACACTTCCTTCAACCGCAGATAGATCAGTAGTTTTAAATTCTTTGAAAAAGTTTCGTTTATATAAAAGAAGTTTATCGTCACCTGGAAACACAAAAGAAAACAAGCAAAAATAAAACAAAAACTAAAGAGTAGAGCATGAATACTTACCTACTATGAATCGGTTGACACCAGACTTTAGGTCAGGATCTAAGACCACAGCTTTGATACATTTTTGAAAATCGAGCTTCTGGTCCATTGAAGAATTAAAAAGGCCTGTAATGTTTACCTAGGGCATGGAAAATAAGTTTCAATGCGGCTACAATTAATTTGTTATTACTTTGCCGTCGTCTGAGCATGTAGCCACATACTCGCCCTTTGGGTCTACATCAATTTGGTTAACTGCCACTTGGTGCGTGTGTTTTCCACTCTTGCTCAAATTTGAATCAACAGAGTTTCCTTGGTGATCCAGCAAGTAAACGCGGCCTCGAAAAGTTCCAAGAATTAGAAACTAATATTACAGTTAAAAGAACCAAATTATTGGGAAAAACTCGCCCCAACCTTAGAGTGAACTGCGGTACATGTAACAACGTCGGCATTAAGTATAGTTTTTAAGTCATTTGTGAGGCGTTGGTACTTAAACTTTGGCTCGTTTTCTTCTTCCTCCGTACACCCTGTTTCCAAGTTCTATAAAAGGGGATTACTTACAGAAAATTACTTTTTTAGTGTTAAACATACGCAAGAACATTTTTCTGACATTCAGAAATATTAGTTAAGTTGAAGAACAAAGCAATAAAATATTTGTTTCCACAGAATGCAATACAGCTGATGGTAGGGATGTGAAAAATATATCAAAACATCAATATATCGATATTTTTTAAATAAAAATAAATATTTATATCATGATATTTTATTCAAGTGATATATTATATATCGATATTTTTTAAAGATACATTTTTGATATTTCTAATTGTTCTTTGCAAATGAGAACCAGATAGTTCTGTCCTGTCAGAGAGGCTGATCTCCGCCATCAAATGCGTTGTATGACAGACCTTCACGTACAACGAGTATTCTTTAAATCTTTGAAAAATGAATTTTAGTATGTAACCCTAATTGAAAATGTATATATTGATCTTTATAAATAACTTTTTCCATCTTAATACTAGGCATAAGAAATAGACTTTAGCCCGCAGCTTATTTCGTGCAGTCATTGTAAAAAAGTTTAAATCTTTGCTGCTGCTAAACTATTAATGGTATCTAGAAAATTAAAGTGAACCTTTGATAACTCAACTCGACCATTTTAAATGATAAGAAAATAATTCCCCAATTAAAAAAAACTAAAAAAGAAGTATTTAATTTATAAATGTTGTTTTTTATTTTATTTAATAAGAAAAATAATCAAAATTAACGCAAAACACAGATATTTTGTGGATATAAAAATAAAAAAATATTTTTTGTGTAAATATCAAAAATATTGGGTATATCGATTTTTTTGGAGATAAATATTTTTAAAATTTGATATTTTTCCAAAACTTGATATATCATCGTTACTATATTTTTAAAATATTTTCACAAACCTAGCTGATGGCATTGCCAAGCCGAAATTTATTTTGAACTTCTATGTACTTATTTATTTCAAGTTTTTTTTGGATATAAATCGGTAACGAGGGTTTCCAGCCGCCGATAGCGGATTTTAAACGGTAAAAGGAAATTTTAAGTAAATGTAAATCCATTATTTATTATAAAATATTATATAATTTATTTTTTATTATTTATTATTTATTATTTATTATTTATTATTTATTATTTATTATTTATTATTTATTATTTATTATTTATTATTTATTATTTATTATTTATTATTTATTATTTATTATTTATTATTTATTATTTATTATTTATTATTTATTATTTATTATTTATTATTTATTATTTATTATTTATTATTTATTATTTATTATTTATTATTTATTATTTATTATTTATTATTTATTATTTATTATTTATTATTTATTATTTATTATTTATTATTTATTATTTATTATTTATTATTTATTATTTATTATTTATTATTTATTATTTATTATTTATTATTTATTATTTATTATTTATTATTTATTATTTATTATTTATTATTTATTATTTATTATTTATTATTTATTATTTATTATTTATTATTTATTATTTATTATTTATTATTTATTATTTATTATTTATTATTTATTATTTATTATTTATTATTTATTATTTATTATTTATTATTTATTATTTATTATTTATTATTTATTATTTATTATTTATTATTTATTATTTATTATTTATTATTTATTATTTATTATTTATTATTTATTATTTATTATTTATTATTTATTATTTATTATTTATTATTTATTATTTATTATTTATTATTTATTATTTATTATTTATTATTTATTATTTATTATTTATTATTTATTATTTATTATTTATTATTTATTATTTATTATTTATTATTTATTATTTATTATTTATTATTTATTATTTATTATTTATTATTTATTATTTATTATTTATTATTTATTATTTATTATTTATTATTTATTATTTATTATTTATTATTTATTATTTATTATTTATTATTTATTATTTATTATTTATTATTTATTATTTATTATTTATTATTTATTATTTATTATTTATTATTTATTATTTATTATTTATTATTTATTATTTATTATTTATTATTTATTATTTATTATTTATTATTTATTATTTATTATTTATTATTTATTATTTATTATTTATTATTTATTATTTATTATTTATTATTTATTATTTATTATTTATTATTTATTATTTATTATTTATTATTTATTATTTATTATTTATTATTTATTATTTATTATTTATTATTTATTATTTATTATTTATTATTTATTATTTATTATTTATTATTTATTATTTATTATTTATTATTTATTATTTATTATTTATTATTTATTATTTATTATTTATTATTTATTATTTATTATTTATTATTTATTATTTATTATTTATTATTTATTATTTATTATTTATTATTTATTATTTATTATTTATTATTTATTATTTATTATTTATTATTTATTATTTATTATTTATTATTTATTATTTATTATTTATTATTTATTATTTATTATTTATTATTTATTATTTATTATTTATTATTTATTATTTATTATTTATTATTTATTATTTATTATTTATTATTTATTATTTATTATTTATTATTTATTATTTATTATTTATTATTTATTATTTATTATTTATTATTTATTATTTATTATTTATTATTTATTATTTATTATTTATTATTTATTATTTATTATTTATTATTTATTATTTATTATTTATTATTTATTATTTATTATTTATTATTTATTATTTATTATTTATTATTTATTATTTATTATTTATTATTTATTATTTATTATTTATTATTTATTATTTATTATTTATTATTTATTATTTATTATTTATTATTTATTATTTATTATTTATTATTTATTATTTATTATTTATTATTTATTATTTATTATTTATTATTTATTATTTATTATTTATTATTTATTATTTATTATTTATTATTTATTATTTATTATTTATTATTTATTATTTATTATTTATTATTTATTATTTATTATTTATTATTTATTATTTATTATTTATTATTTATTATTTATTATTTATTATTTATTATTTATTATTTATTATTTATTATTTATTATTTATTATTTATTATTTATTATTTATTATTTATTATTTATTATTTATTATTTATTATTTATTATTTATTATTTATTATTTATTATTTATTATTTATTATTTATTATTTATTATTTATTATTTATTATTTATTATTTATTATTTATTATTTATTATTTATTATTTATTATTTATTATTTATTATTTATTATTTATTATTTATTATTTATTATTTATTATTTATTATTTATTATTTATTATTTATTATTTATTATTTATTATTTATTATTTATTATTTATTATTTATTATTTATTATTTATTATTTATTATTTATTATTTATTATTTATTATTTATTATTTATTATTTATTATTTATTATTTATTATTTATTATTTATTATTTATTATTTATTATTTATTATTTATTATTTATTATTTATTATTTATTATTTATTATTTATCATTTATCATTTATCATTTATTATTTATTATTTTTATTATTTATTATTTATTATTTATTATTTATTATTTATTATTTATTATTTATTATTTATTATTTATTATTTATTATTTATTATTTATTATTTATTATTTATTATTTATTATTTATTATTTATTATTTATTATTTATTATTTATTATTTATTATTTATTATTTATTATTTATTATTTATTATTTATTATTTATTATTTATTATTTATTATTTATTATTTATTATTTATTATTTATTATTTATTATTTATTATTTATTATTTATTATTTATTATTTATTATTTATTATTTATTATTTATTATTTATTATTTATTATTTATTATTTATTATTTATTATTTATTATTTATTATTTATTATTTATTATTTATTATTTATTATTTATTATTTATTATTTATTATTTATTATTTATTATTTATTATTTATTATTTATTATTTATTATTTATTATTTATTATTTATTATTTATTATTTATTATTTATTATTTATTATTTATTATTTATTATTTATTATTTATTATTTATTATTTATTATTTATTATTTATTATTTATTATTTATTATTTATTATTTATTATTTATTATTTATTATTTATTATTTATTATTTATTATTTATTATTTATTATTTATTATTTATTATTTATTATTTATTATTTATTATTTATTATTTATTATTTATTATTTATTATTTATTATTTATTATTTATTATTTATTATTTATTATTTATTATTTATTATTTATTATTTATTATTTATTATTTATTATTTATTATTTATTATTTATTATTTATTATTTATTATTTATTATTTATTATTTATTATTTATTATTTATTATTTATTATTTATTATTTATTATTTATTATTTATTATTTATTATTTATTATTTATTATTTATTATTTATTATTTATTATTTATTATTTATTATTTATTATTTATTATTTATTATTTATTATTTATTATTTATTATTTATTATTTATTATTTATTATTTATTATTTATTATTTATTATTTATTATTTATTATTTATTATTTATTATTTATTATTTATTATTTATTATTTATTATTTATTATTTATTATTTATTATTTATTATTTATTATTTATTATTTATTATTTATTATTTATTATTTATTATTTATTATTTATTATTTATTATTTATTATTTATTATTTATTATTTATTATTTATTATTTATTATTTATTATTTATTATTTATTATTTATTATTTATTATTTATTATTTATTATTTATTATTTATTATTTATTATTTATTATTTATTATTTATTATTTATTATTTATTATTTATTATTTATTATTTATTATTTATTATTTATTATTTATTATTTATTATTTATTATTTATTATTTATTATTTATTATTTATTATTTATTATTTATTATTTATTATTTATTATTTATTATTTATTATTTATTATTTATTATTTATTATTTATTATTTATTATTTATTATTTATTATTTATTATTTATTATTTATTATTTATTATTTATTATTTATTATTTATTATTTGTTGGGATCAGCAGCTAGGCTCCGTGAGAGCCCCACAATAACCAAGAAAAGAAAATGTAAACAAACCATGCGTAGGGTATGAGCACAGCCGAGTTTGCATAGCGCAATACGTTTGTTGTGTGAGCCGTTAGCTCTGTGGAACGCATTGTGCCTTTATGCACTTTCGGTAGTTGATTTGGGTGCGAGAGTAGCTGCGGTCGTGGACCTTTTAAATTGGATTTATTGCGTAACTTGTGAATTATATAAAGAATAAAAAAACCCAGAAACTAAAAGTTGAATTTAATTCTCGCTTGATCGCGACATTTGGTGAACCCCGACGTGATTTGTGCCACAGTTTGTTGCAAGTGCAACCAGTGATTAGTTGTCCTTCGTTGTGCGCCAACGCCTCACCCCTCCCTTGCTCAACTTGTGCAAGTGCCAAATGATGGATTCCGGAGCCGAGTTCAGTGCTGCCGATGCTTCCAGCAGGAAGGCATATTTAAAGAAAAAGGCGGAAATAGCGTACCTGGAGTTGGAGGAGCTGCATATTCTAGTTGTAGCTGCGGTAACAAACTATGACACGCCCCTTTCTCCATTAGACGTCTTGGAGAAGCAACTGCGCGCCAAATTCACGGCTCTTCATGACGCCCTCGAGGGTCTCAACCATGGAGAGATTGGCAGCGCACTCTTTTGGAAATTTACCCGTCTTGCCACTAGGGTGTCCCTGACGTTGCAATCAGAAATGGGGAGGCGCTCCTCGCGCGTGGCAGCGCACTCTACATTGCTGGAGGGTTCCAGCACAGCATCTATTGGATTGTTAAAACCTGCCCCCATGTTGCCGCCGTTGCCGTTGCCCACATTCAGTGGCGGGTAGTCAGAATGGTCGGATTTTATCTCCCTGTTCAAAACGATCATTGACAATCATCCTCAACTAACGAGGATGGAGAAGCTCCGGTGGTTGGTTTCGTGTCTGCGGGACTCTGCACTGGAAACCGTTCGTGCGTTGGAAATCTCTGATGATAACTACTCTGTGGCTCTTGATCTTTTGCGCAACCGTTTTAGTAATCGGCGATTGATTTTTCAGACCCACGTAAATGAGATTCTCCACCTTCGAGAAGTTGAGCCCGGGTACGTAGCAACACTTCGGGAGTTGTCCGACAAATTTAATGGGCACATGCGAGCGCTGATGAGCTCTGGATCGTCTAAGGAAATACAAGACTGCCTACTTGTGCAAATCCTGTTCCAAAAGCTGAATCCGTCCACACAGGCCAAGTGGGAGGAGTTGCAAGCGGCCTCGAAGGAGGATGCTATTCCGACGTGGGAATCTATGTCCAGATTTTTGGAGCAGCGATGCAGGACGCTCGAAACGGTGGATATCGCCATGGCTGCCCATGCCCGCCTGCCCGAGGTTCAACGCCTTATGTATTGAGGAACGGTGGCGTGAGGTCACAAGGTTAGCCCTTTGCTTTGTGTGCCTGAAACCAAGTCACTTTGCTCGTGGATGCAACTCTTCGCATTGTCGGATGTGCCATCGCAGGCATCATGCCTCCTTCCCATTCACGGGAATCTCTGCCTGGCAACATAGCCTCCGCCTCATCTGGACCTGGCGTGCCTTCTCCTGACCAGGTCGTTGATTCAGGCAGGCATGCACCCCCTGCAAATTCACTTGTGGTTCAGGATCGCCATTCGGAAATTGCGTTGCTGCCTACCGCTAACATTTTAGTGCGTGGCCGCTCCGGTGCCATGTTTCCTTGTCGGGCACTGTTGGACTCTGGCTCACAAGTGCACCTTATTACGTCGCGTTTGACAAACCTGCTCCAGCTTTGTCCTTCTAGATGCGCCGTGGCCATAACTGGACTTGGAGATACCGAGTTCTCAACAGATGGCAACTCAGTTAGCGTCTACATGCAATCGCGGATTTCTGGTTATTCCGCTTACATCACGGCAGTTGTCGCCTCGAAGATCACCGAGATTCAGCCCAGCGGTCCCATAAATGTGTCGGACTGGGAAATTCCTGAAAATTTAGTGCTCGCCGATCCCAGCTTCCACGAGCCGCAACGCATCGATCTATTGATTGGCGCAAGTCTATTTTTTGACCTATTGTCTGTTGGCCAAGTTCAGTTGCGTGTTGGTCTTCCAGTTCTGCAAAAGACGCGCCTTGGATGGGTTGTCTCGGGTGGCGGCAGCCGAGCCCGAGGGGCCATCGCAGCACCAACATACCACCTACCGTCACTTGAGGCCAAGGGCGCGCTTGAGGAGCGCCTGGATGATCTCCTGCGGCGGGATGTTTATGTCGACGAATGTCCAATCCCAGCTGCTGATGAAGAGCCAGGTTCCGCCCATGCTGCCACCAAGCCAGACTTCGCTGAGGCCCGCGAGCTCTGCCAAGCTTTCGACTGCTCCGGCCAAGATGTCTGCGGCGGTCCGAATCGCTAATCATGCAAGAAGGAGGAGGAGTAAGCGCATGAATGAGCGTTCTTTCATTTGTCTGTCCTCAATCCTCAGCATGATGGTTTGGGCTATGGTCCTTTTCGGTCTCCTTTCTGTGGGCCTTCAGTCTGAGATACGAGAGATACGAACACAACATGCGCGACTAGGAAAGATGGACCCTGGCGATCATCACTTGCTCGTGGTTCAAGCTCATGGTCACCCCAGATCAGGAGAATCCCATTCTGGATGGAGTGGACCGCCCTTGTCGTTAAACATAGACCCAGGAATGGAATGGACCCATGGAATATTGCTGCTTATCCCATCTCACTAATTGTTGATTAAAAGTAGTCTGGTATGATAAGACGGGAGTTGAATACTTGCATCCCAGGTTAGACCCCTAAGAGCAAAAAGGAGAAAGTTCTTCTGTACTGATTCAATACGGTCTTGATGAACCCCATATTGGGGACTCCAGACACATGAACCGTATTCAAGAATCGGACGAACAAAACGGACGAATGTAAAGAGTTTTTGTTATATAAGGGTCATTATATTCCTTTGACCATCTTTTAATGAAACCAAGCACACCCTTGGCTTTATTAACCATTGCCGATATATGGTCGGTAAATTTAAGCTTGACGTCTAATAGGACACCTAGGTCGTTAACCTGAGTTAATCTTTCTAGGGCAGTCCCATAGAGAAAAAAGTGGCCTGGATAGGGCTTAAGCGATAGAATGACATAAGTTTGCATTTTGACCCGTTAAGTTACAAGTCATTTGCAGAACACCAATTTTGGAACTTGTCCAGGTCGGACTGAAGTTTTTGTTGGGCGGAGGAAGATTTATATTGAAGACACAGCTTAACGTCATCTGCGTACATAAGTACACGAGAGTTCGGTAAAGCAAAAGGCAAGTCATTTATAAAAATGGTAAAAGGTAGAGCCCCAAGATGGTTTTCTTGAGGGACTCCGGATGTAGCTCGGACTAGGCGGGAGTACACATCTTTAAAACGAGAATGAACAGCTAACTTCGGACGGAGCCGAAGCTTATATACCAGGATATATATATATACCCTTGCAGTTAAATAGCGGCTTCGATTGATTAATGATATAGTAAGTATCGGATATAGATAGCCGATCTTTACAAAAAAAATTCATAACAAGCTTAGATTCGTATAAAATTGATTTTAAAAGAAGTCCGACGCTTCTACGCCCAAAAACACGCAAGTTGTGGCATTTCCGATCGTTCAGTTATATGGCAGCTATAGGATATAGGCGGCCGATCCGTATGAAATTTTCCAGATCGGCCTAAATTTCCCTAATAGCCAATCTGTGCAAATTCAAGTTTCTATCTTCAATATCATGGAAGTTATAGCATTTTCAATCAATCAGTTTTATGGCAGCTATAGGATATAGTCGGCCGATCCCTGCCGTTCCGACTTATATACGTGCAAAGGAAAGAAGGGTGTGTGCAAAGTTTCAAGACGATAGCTCAAAAACTGAGAGACTAGTTCGCGTAGAAACAGACAGACGGACATGCTTATATCGACTCAGGAGATGATCCTGATCCAGAATAAATTATATAAGGTTGGCAAAAAAGTCTTGCGGTATTTTTATTGAATTTTCAAGTGATCCTGATCCAGAATATATATACTTTATGGGGTCCTGGATGTCTCCTTCACTGCGTTTCACACTTCTGACCAAAATTATATAAGGTTGGCAAAAAAGTCTTGCGGTATTTTTATTGAATTTTTAAGTGATCCTGATCCAGAATATATATACTTTATGGGGTCCTGGATGTCTCCTTCACTGCGTTTTTTCCTAGGTAGGGAAATTTAAAAAAAAATAATTTTAAACAATAAATTGTATTAATAGTTTGTAAACACAAAAAATGATTGTAAATGTATTAAAGAATAATTTATGGATAAGAAAAGAATTATTTAAAAAAAGTATATACATTATATAAATTATGAAAATTATGCCTATGAGAAAAGACGGTGTAACAGCCAGGATAGTTAAAAATTTCCGAACAAAGGGCACAGCTATGTAAGGCAGTTATCCACCACCGCCTTGGGAGACCGCTTGCGAGCTGCAAGAAGATCTCCAGTTTTATAAAAATCAATTAAATACCAAAAATAATAATTAAATACCAAATACCAAAAAAAAAGAAACACAGAAAGATAAAGATGAAAAGAGCATAAAATCATTATGCAAAATAAAAAGTTAAAAACTGCCCACCAATAAAAAAAAAATTAAATACAATAAATTTTTTCCTCCAGATTACACCTGCCTGCGAGGACACTTGCAAACCAAGCAAAAGATAAATAAATAAACAAAAAATTAAATATATATATGTATAAAAATAAATAAACTAATTATGGTATATATTTATACACATGGTCATACATGTTTATTCAAATATATTAAAAAAAAGATTCCTAACATAAAATAAAAATTGATTATGTATAATATTGTTACAGTTAAAGTACTTTTTATACAATGAATGAAGTCATAACCAAATACCAAATATACTGTTGGACACAACAATCTAACAGCCACAGTGTAATGTACCCTAGGTCTAGAGGAAGTTATTAGAGAGGCAATGGTGGAGGTTACTATAAAGGTAATTTCGAGGGGCAGAGGATTCTACCATCAAGGAATTTACCGAGGTCAAAATTATAACCAGCCCTTTAGACCTAACTATATTAAAAACTATAACCAAAATCAAGGGCCACACAATAACAGAGGTAACCGAGGAGGATACAACTCGCGGGGAATCTCTAATGCTCAAGTAAGAGCTATTGACGCGGAACAGGAAAACTAAATACTTCCCTTAAGAAAAAGAAGGCACAGAAAATAGTACAGGTACACAAAATTAACCTTAGTCAAAATATTTATGTCCAAATTAAAAACTACCACAAACAAATAATATATACCTTCTTAATAGATACCGGTTCTGATTTATTAACCCTCAAAATAAATTCAGATGATTTTGGAAAAATAGACATAAATAACACAGTATCAATGGTAGGAATAGGTGAAGGTGCTCTTGAATCACATGGATTAAAAAACATAGCGTTGCAAGCAGGAAAATTCATAATACCATATCATTTTCAAATAGTATCAGAAGAGTTCCCAATACCATGTGACGGTATATTGGGAATGGACTTCGTTAAAAGATTTAATTGCCAAATAGACTGCCAAGTAGACCAAGATTGGTTGGTGATTAGACCCGAAAATATAAATGAACATGTCCACATTCCCATTATATAATTCCGAGAAAAATAATTTAATTATCCCAGTAAGATCAGAAGATAGAAGATCGGTAGAGTGATGGCAATTGCTTTCCACAACTATTGGCATACAAAGTATACACTGTACTAACAGAGTATCAAAATGTATCAGTCATAAGCATTAGGCATTAGTGGCCAGCTCTTCTAAGTCTTGCCCTTTTATATAGCGTATACATAACCAGCCGCGCCGC
Source organism: Drosophila varians (assembly GCA_018150405.1). Lineage (NCBI taxonomy): Eukaryota > Metazoa > Arthropoda > Insecta > Diptera > Drosophilidae > Drosophila > Drosophila varians. Next base: position 21,403,132 of record JAECWK010000125.1, read on the forward strand.
TGCCGACGTTGCCGTCGGCGCAGCCCGCGAAGCTATAGCCTTGCTTCGACTTAAGAATCCAAATGTAAAGTCAGTCCCAAACTGATAGCTCTAAGGAGCACTACTAACTAAAATTCATTACCACTGAAAAATGAGTAATTGGGATGTAACCACATCTACATGGCGACCCTACTACAAATCTATTAATCTACATGGCGACCGTGAGTGTCGTTACTACAAAATGAACCAGCATTACAGAATTAGTAACGACAGCCACCGTAAACAACCCAAAAAAGCCCAGTCACAAGAAAATGTTTAAAATGACTGCCGTCATTTATATCCAGCAACATAAACTCCAGAAGAAAAAGGCACAATAAACAAACAAATCAATGGCAATGTAATGCAAGATCAAACAACAAACAAAACCAGTGGATAAACCAATAAATAAATAAGTGCCAATAATAAATAAATAATTTTAAAGGATATTAATACCCCAACAAACCAAAAACACTTGCTTGAACCCACGTTGAACCTTCGCGGTACGTTTGGCGGACAGTCCGCCCCACAAAAAAAAAACGATTAAAAATATGCAGTAAGTGCGGAATACAGTCCGTCCCCCGCACCAACGTCGGATCAAAAAATAAAATAAAACAAAGACGATTAAAGTATGCAGTAAGTGTGGGAGAAAAGCCGTCCCCTACACCGGTACATCGGAAACCAATGCACCAGCACCGGCCCGTCGAGCGCTCCAGGGAACAGGCCCAACACCGAAACAGCGATCAAATAGAGCAAACTAAGGAAATATTTTTGTTATTTATATATAAAATAATAGTCCAGGCCCATATCCTATATGTACCATACTTACCCCTCTTCTAAACGCCCGGTTATGTTTCTGAACGAAAGGTCCTGAACGATTCCGGCGACAATAATAAAAATAAAAAAAAAACGGGAATGGAAAGCTAACTTCGGACGGAGCCGAAGCTTATATACCCTTGCAGTTAAATAGCGGCTTCTATTGATTAAAGATACAGTAAATATCGGATATAGTTAGCGGATCTTTATAAAAACATTAAAAACAAGCTTAGATTCGTATAAAATGAATTTTAAAAGAAGTCCGACGCTTCTACGCCCAAAAACAAGAAAGTTGTGGCATTTCCGATCAATCAGTTATATGGCAGATTTATTATTTATTATTTATTATTTATTATTTATTATTTATTATTTATTATTTATTATTTATTATTTATTATTTATTATTTATTATTTATTATTTATTATTTATTATTTATTATTTATTATTTATTATTTATTATTTATTATTTATTATTTATTATTTATTATTTATTATTTATTATTTATTATTTATTATTTATTATTTATTATTTATTATTTATTATTTATTATTTATTATTTATTATTTATTATTTATTATTTATTATTTATTATTTATTATTTATTATTTATTATTTATTATTTATTATTTATTATTTATTATTTATTATTTATTATTTATTATTTATTATTTATTATTTATTATTTATTATTTATTATTTATTATTTATTATTTATTATTTATTATTTATTATTTATTATTTATTATTTATTATTTATTATTTATTATTTATTATTTATTATTTATTATTTATTATTTATTATTTATTATTTATTATTTATTATTTATTATTTATTATTTATTATTTATTATTTATTATTTATTATTTATTATTTATTATTTATTATTTATTATTTATTATTTATTATTTATTATTTATTATTTATTATTTATTATTTATTATTTATTATTTATTATTTATTATTTATTATTTATTATTTATTATTTATTATTTATTATTTATTATTTATTATTTATTATTTATTATTTATTTATTATTTATTATTTATTATTTATTATTTATTATTTATTATTTATTTATTATTTATTATTTATTATTTATTATTTATTATTTATTATTTATTATTTATTATTTATTATTTATTATTTATTATTTATTATTTATTATTTATTATTTATTATTTATTATTTATTATTTATTATTTATTATTTATTATTTATTATTTATTATTTATTATTTATTATTTATTATTTATTATTTATTATTTATTATTTATTATTTATTATTTATTATTTATTATTTATTATTTATTATTTATTATTTATTATTTATTATTTATTATTTATTATTTATTATTTATTATTTATTATTTATTATTTATTATTTATTATTTATTATTTATTATTTATTATTTATTATTTATTATTTATTATTTATTATTTATTATTTATTATTTATTATTTATTATTTATTATTTATTATTTATTATTTATTATTTATTATTTATTATTTATTATTTTTATTTATTTATTATTTATTATTTATTATTTATTATTTATTATTTTTATTATTTATTATTTATTATTTATTATTTATTATTTATTATTTATTATTTATTATTTATTATTTATTATTTATTATTTATTATTTATTATTTATTATTTATTATTTATTATTTATTATTTATTATTTATTATTTATTATTTATTATTTATTATTTATTATTTATTATTTATTATTTATTATTTATTATTTATTATTTATTATTTATTATTTATTATTTATTATTTATTATTTATTATTTATTATTTATTATTTATTATTTATTATTTATTATTTATTATTTATTATTTATTATTTATTATTTATTATTTATTATTTATTATTTATTATTTATTATTTATTATTTATTATTTATTATTTATTATTTATTATTTATTATTTATTATTTATTATTTATTATTTATTATTTATTATTTATTATTTATTATTTATTATTTATTATTTATTATTTATTATTTATTATTTATTATTTATTATTTATTATTTATTATTTATTATTTATTATTTATTATTTATTATTTATTATTTATTATTTATTATTTATTATTTATTATTTATTATTTATTATTTATTATTTATTATTTATTATTTATTATTTATTATTTATTATTTATTATTTATTATTTATTATTTATTATTTATTATTTATTATTTATTATTTATTATTTATTATTTATTATTTATTATTTATTATTTATTATTTATTATTTATTATTTATTATTTATTATTTATTATTTATTATTTATTATTTATTATTTATTATTTATTATTTATTATTTATTTATTATTTATTATTTATTATTTATTATTTATTATTTATTATTTATTATTTATTATTTATTATTTATTATTTATTATTTATTATTTATTATTTATTATTTATTATTTATTATTTATTATTTATTATTTATTATTTATTATTTATTATTTATTATTTATTATTTATTATTTATTATTTATTATTTATTATTTATTATTTATTATTTATTATTTATTATTTATTATTTATTATTTATTATTTATTATTTATTATTTATTATTTATTATTTATTATTTATTATTTATTATTTATTATTTATTATTTATTATTTATTATTTATTATTTATTATTTATTATTTATTATTTATTATTTATTATTATTTATTATTTTTATTATTTATTATTTATTATTTATTATTTATTATTTATTATTTATTATTTATTATTTATTATTTATTATTTATTATTTATTATTTATTATTTATTATTTATTATTTATTATTTATTATTTATTATTTATTATTTATTATTTATTATTTATTATTTATTATTTATTATTTATTATTTATTATTTATTATTTATTATTTATTATTTATTATTTATTATTTATTATTTATTATTTATTATTTATTATTTATTATTTATTATTTATTATTTATTATTTATTATTTATTATTTATTATTTATTATTTATTATTTATTATTTATTATTTATTATTTATTATTTATTATTTATTATTTATTATTTATTATTTATTATTTATTATTTATTATTTATTATTTATTATTTATTATTTATTATTTATTATTTATTATTTATTATTTATTATTTATTATTTATTATTTATTATTTATTATTTATTATTTATTATTTATTATTTATTATTTATTATTTATTATTTATTATTTATTATTTATTATTTATTATTTATTATTTATTATTTATTATTTATTATTTATTATTTATTATTTATTATTTATTATTTATTATTTATTATTTATTATTTATTATTTATTATTTATTATTTATTATTTATTATTTATTATTTATTATTTATTATTTATTATTTATTATTTATTATTTATTATTTATTATTTATTATTTATTATTTATTATTTATTATTTATTATTTATTATTTATTATTTATTATTTATTATTTATTATTTATTATTTATTATTTATTATTTATTATTTATTATTTATTATTTATTATTTATTATTTATTATTTATTATTTATTATTTATTATTTATTATTTATTATTTATTATTTATTATTTATTATTTATTATTTATTATTTATTATTTATTATTTATTATTTATTATTTATTATTTATTATTTATTATTTATTATTTATTATTTATTATTTATTATTTATTATTTATTATTTATTATTTATTATTTATTATTTATTATTTATTATTTATTATTTATTATTTATTATTTATTATTTATTATTTATTATTTATTATTTATTATTTTTATTTATTATTTATTATTTATTATTTATTATTTATTATTTATTATTTATTATTTATTATTTATTATTTATTATTTATTATTTATTATTTATTATTTATTATTTATTATTTATTATTTATTATTTATTATTTATTATTTATTATTTATTATTTATTATTTATTATTTATTATTTATTATTTATTATTTATTATTTATTTATTATTTATTATTTATTATTTATTATTTATTATTTATTATTTATTATTTATTATTTATTATTTATTATTTATTATTTATTATTTATTATTTATTATTTTTATTATTTATTATTTATTATTTATTATTTATTATTTATTATTTATTATTTATTATTTATTATTTATTATTTTTATTATTTATTATTTATTATTTATTATTTATTATTTATTATTTATTATTTATTATTTATTATTTATTATTTATTATTTATTATTTATTATTTATTATTTATTATTTATTATTTATTATTTATTATTTATTATTTATTATTTATTATTTATTATTTATTATTTATTATTTATTATTTATTATTTATTATTTATTATTTATTATTTATTATTTATTATTTATTATTTATTATTTATTATTTATTATTTATTATTTATTATTTATTATTTATTATTTATTATTTATTATTTATTATTTATTATTTATTATTTATTATTTATTATTTATTATTTATTTATTATTTATTATTTATTATTTATTATTTATTATTTATTATTTATTATTTATTATTTATTATTTATTATTTATTATTTATTATTTATTATTTATTATTTATTATTTATTATTTATTATTTATTATTTATTATTTATTATTTATTATTTATTATTTATTATTTATTATTTATTATTTTTATTATTTATTATTTATTATTTATTATTTATTATTTATTATTTATTATTTATTATTTATTATTTATTATTTATTATTTATTATTTATTATTTATTATTTATTATTTATTATTTATTATTTATTATTTATTATTTATTATTTATTATTTATTATTTATTATTTATTATTTATTATTTATTATTTATTATTTATTATTTATTATTTATTATTTATTATTTATTATTTATTATTTATTATTTATTATTTATTATTTATTATTTATTATTTATTATTTATTATTTATTATTTATTATTTATTATTTATTATTTATTATTTATTATTTATTATTTATTATTTATTATTTATTATTTATTATTTATTATTTATTATTTATTATTTATTATTTATTATTTATTATTTATTATTTATTATTTATTATTTATTATTTATTATTTATTATTTATTATTTATTATTTATTATTTATTATTTATTATTTATTATTTATTATTTATTATTTATTATTTATTATTTATTATTTATTATTTATTATTTATTATTTATTATTTATTATTTATTATTTATTATTTATTATTTATTATTTATTATTTATTATTTATTATTTATTATTTATTATTTATTATTTATTATTTATTATTTATTATTTATTATTTATTATTTATTATTTATTATTTATTATTTATTATTTATTATTTATTATTTATTATTTATTATTTATTATTTATTATTTATTATTTATTATTTATTATTTATTATTTATTATTTATTATTTATTATTTATTATTTATTATTTATTATTTATTATTTATTATTTATTATTTATTATTTATTATTTATTATTTATTATTTATTATTTATTATTTATTATTTATTATTTATTATTTATTATTTATTATTTATTATTTATTATTTATTATTTATTATTTATTATTTATTATTTATTATTTATTATTTATTATTTATTATTTATTATTTATTATTTATTATTTATTATTTATTATTTATTATTTATTATTTATTATTTATTATTTATTATTTATTATTTATTATTTATTATTTATTATTTATTATTTATTATTTATTATTTATTATTTATTATTTATTATTTATTATTTATTATTTATTATTTATTATTTATTATTTTATTTATTATTTATTATTTATTATTTATTATTTATTATTTATTATTTATTATTTATTATTTATTATTTATTATTTATTATTTATTATTTATTATTTATTATTTATTATTTATTATTTATTATTTATTATTTATTATTTATTATTTATTATTTATTATTTATTATTTATTATTTATTATTTATTATTTATTATTTATTATTTATTATTTATTATTTATTATTTATTATTTATTATTTATTATTTATTATTTATTTATTATTTATTATTTATTATTTATTATTTATTATTTATTATTTATTATTTATTATTTATTATTTATTATTTATTATTTATTATTTATTATTTATTATTTATTATTTATTATTTATTATTTATTATTTATTATTTATTATTTATTATTTATTATTTATTATTTATTATTTGTTGGGATCAGCAGCTAGGCTCCGTGAGAGCCCCACAATAACCAAGAAAAGAAAATGTAAACAAACCATGCGTAGGGTATGAGCACAGCCGAGTTTGCATAGCGCAATGCGTTTGTTGTGTGAGCCGTTAGCTCTGTGGAACGCATTGTGCCTTTATGCACTTTCGGTAGTTGATTTGGGTGCGAGAGTAGCTGCGGTCGTGGACCTTTTAAATTGGATTTATTGCGTAACTTGTGAATTATATAAAGAATAAAAAAACCCAGAAACTAAAAGTTGAATTTAATTCTCGCTTGATCGCGACATTTGGTGAACCCCGACGTGATTTGTGCCACAGTTTGTTGCAAGTGCAACCAGTGATTAGTTGTCCTTCGTTGTGCGCCAACGCCTCACCCCTCCCTTGCTCAACTTGTGCAAGTGCCAAATGATGGATTCCGGAGCCGAGTTCAGTGCTGCCGATGCTTCCAGCAGGAAGGCATATTTAAAGAAAAAGGCGGAAATAGCGTACCTGGAGTTGGAGGAGCTGCATATTCTAGTTGTAGCTGCGGTAACAAACTATGACACGCCCCTTTCTCCATTAGACGTCTTGGAGAAGCAACTGCGCGCCAAATTCACGGCTCTTCATGACGCCCTCGAGGGTCTCAACCATGGAGAGATTGGCAGCGCACTCTTTTTGAAATTTACCCGTCTTGCCACTAGGGTGTCCCTGACGTTGCAATCAGAAATGGGAGGCGCTCCTCGCGCGTGGCAGCGCACTCTACATTGCTGGAGGGTTCCAGCACAGCATCTATTGGATTGTTAAAACCTGCCCCCATGTTGCCGCCGTTGCCGTTGCCCACATTCAGTGGCGGGTAGTCAGAATGGTCGGATTTTATCTCCCTGTTCAAAACGATCATTGACAATCATCCTCAACTAACGAGGATGGAGAAGCTCCGGTGGTTGGTTTCGTGTCTGCGGGACTCTGCACTGGAAACCGTTCGTGCGTTGGAAATCTCTGATGATAACTACTCTGTGGCTCTTGATCTTTTGCGCAACCGTTTTAGTAATCGGCGATTGATTTTTCAGACCCACGTAAATGAGATTCTCCACCTTCGAGAAGTTGAGCCCGGGTACGTAGCAACACTTCGGGAGTTGTCCGACAAATTTAATGGGCACATGCGAGCGCTGATGAGCTCTGGATCGTCTAAGGAAATACAAGACTGCCTACTTGTGCAAATCCTGTTCCAAAAGCTGAATCCGTCCACACAGGCCAAGTGGGAGGAGTTGCAAGCGGCCTCGAAGGAGGATGCTATTCCGACGTGGGAATCTATGTCCAGATTTTTGGAGCAGCGATGCAGGACGCTCGAAACGGTGGATATCGCCATGGCTGCCCATGCCCGCCTGCCCGAGGTTCAACGCCTTATGTATTGAGGAACGGTGGCGTGAGGTCACAAGGTTAGCCCTTTGCTTTGTGTGCCTGAAACCAAGTTACTTTGCTCGTGGATGCAACTCTTCGCATTGTCGGATGTGCCATCGCAGGCATCATGCCTCCTTCCCATTCACGGGAATCTCTGCCTGGCAACATAGCCTCCGCCTCATCTGGACCTGGCGTGCCTTCTCCTGACCAGGTCGTTGATTCAGGCAGGCATGCACCCCCTGCAAATTCACTTGTGGTTCAGGATCGCCATTCGGAAATTGCGTTGCTGCCTACCGCTAACATTTTAGTGCGTGGCCGCTCCGGTGCCATGTTTCCTTGTCGGGCACTGTTGGACTCTGGCTCACAAGTGCACCTTATTACGTCGCGTTTGACAAACCTGCTCCAGCTTTGTCCTTCTAGATGCGCCGTGGCCATAACTGGACTTGGAGATACCGAGTTCTCAACAGATGGCAACTCAGTTAGCGTCTACATGCAATCGCGGATTTCTGGTTATTCCGCTTACATCACGGCAGTTGTCGCCTCGAAGATCACCGAGATTCAGCCCAGCGGTCCCATAAATGTGTCGGACTGGGAAATTCCTGAAAATTTAGTGCTCGCCGATCCCAGCTTCCACGAGCCGCAACGCATCGATCTATTGATTGGCGCAAGTCTATTTTTTTGACCTATTGTCTGTTGGCCAAGTTCAGTTGCGTGTTGGTCTTCCAGTTCTGCAAAAGACGCGCCTTGGATGGGTTGTCTCGGGTGGCGGCAGCCGAGCCCGAGGGGCCATCGCAGCACCAACATACCACCTACCGTCACTTGAGGCCAAGGGCGCGCTTGAGGAGCGCCTGGATGATCTCCTGCGGCGGGATGTTTATGTCGACGAATGTCCAATCCCAGCTGCTGATGAAGAGCCAGGTTCCGCCCATGCTGCCACCAAGCCAGACTTCGCTGAGGCCCGCGAGCTCTGCCAAGCTTTCGACTGCTCCGGCCAAGATGTCTGCGGCGGTCCGAATCGCTAATCATGCAAGAAGGAGGAGGAGTAAGCGCATGAATGAGCGTTCTTTCATTTGTCTGTCCTCAATCCTCAGCATGATGGTTTGGGCTATGGTCCTTTTCGGTCTCCTTTCTGTGGGCCTTCAGTCTGAGATACGAGAGATACGAACACAACATGCGCGACTAGGGAAGATGGACCCTGGCGATCATCACTTGCTCGTGGTTCAAGCTCATGGTCACCCCAGATCAGGAGAATCCCATTCTGGATGGAGTGGACCGCCCTTGTCGTTAAACATAGACCCAGGAATGGAATGGACCCATGGAATATTGCTGCTTATCCCATCTCACTAATTGTTGATTAAAAGTAGTCTGGTATGATAAGACGGGAGTTGAATACTTGCATCCCAGGTTAGACCCCTAAGAGCAAAAAGGAGAAAGTTCTTCTGTACTGATTCAATACGGTCTTGATGAACCCCATATTGGGGACTCCAGACACATGAACCGTATTCAAGAATCGGACGAACAAAACGGACGAATGTAAAGAGTTTTTGTTATATAAGGGTCATTATATTCCTTTGACCATCTTTTAATGAAACCAAGCACACCCTTGGCTTTATTAACCATTGCCGATATATGGTCGGTAAATTTAAGCTTGACGTCTAATAGGACACCTAGGTCGTTAACCTGAGTTAATCTTTCTAGGGCAGTCCCATAGAGAAAAAAAGTGGCCTGGATAGGGCTTAAGCGATAGAATGACATAAGTTTGCATTTTGACCCGTTAAGTTACAAGTCATTTGCAGAACACCAATTTTGGAACTTGTCCAGGTCGGACTGAAGTTTTTGTTGGGCGGAGGAAGATTTATATTGAAGACACAGCTTAACGTCATCTGCGTACATAAGTACACGAGAGTTCGGTAAAGCAAAAGGCAAGTCATTTATAAAAATGGTAAAAGGTAGAGCCCCAAGATGGTTTTCTTGAGGGACTCCGGATGTAGCTCGGACTAGGCGGGAGTACACATCTTTAAAACGAGAATGAACAGCTAACTTCGGACGGAGCCGAAGCTTATATACCAGGATATATATATATATACCCTTGCAGTTAAATAGCGGCTTCGATTGATTAATGATATAGTAAGTATCGGATATAGATAGCCGATCTTTACAAAAAAAAATTCATAACAAGCTTAGATTCGTATAAAATTGATTTTAAAAGAAGTCCGACGCTTCTACGCCCAAAAACACGCAAGTTGTGGCATTTCCGATCGTTCAGTTATATGGCAGCTATAGGATATAGGCGGCCGATCCGTATGAAATTTTCCAGATCGGCCTAAATTTCCCTAATAGCCAATCTGTGCAAATTCAAGTTTCTATCTTCAATATCATGGAAGTTATAGCATTTTCAATCAATCAGTTTTATGGCAGCTATAGGATATAGTCGGCCGATCCCTGCCGTTCCGACTTATATACTGCGTGCAAAGGAAAGAAGGGTGTGTGCAAAGTTTCAAGACGATAGCTCAAAAACTGAGAGACTAGTTCGCGTAGAAACAGACAGACGGACATGCTTATATCGACTCAGGAGGTGATCCTGATCCAGAATATATATACTTTATGGGGTCCTGGATGTCTCCTTCACTGCGTTGCACACTTCTGACCAAAATTATAATACCCTTTGCGAGGGTATAAATATATATATAAAATAAAAATGATGCACTACAATGCATTGATATTTAAAGCACAATATTGTAATTTTGAGCTGTACACGAAAACGGCTCAAAAAATTATTTTTTTCCTAGGTAGGGAAATTTAAAAAAAAAATAATTTAAAAAATAAATTGTATTAATAGTTTGTAAACACAAAAAATGATTGTAAATGTATTAAAGAATAATTTATGGATAAGAAAAGAATTATTTGAAAAAAGTATATACATTATATAAATTATGAAAATTATGCCTATGAGAAAAGACGGTGTAACAGCCAGGATAGTTAAAAAATTTCCGAACAAAGGGCACAGCTATGTAAGGCAGTTATCCACCACCGCCTTGGAAGACCGCTTGCGAGCTGCAAGAAGATCTCCAGTTTTATAAAAATCAATTAAATACCAAAAATAAACTATCAGAAAAACAGAAAGATAAAGATGAAAAGAGCATAAAATCATTATGCAAAATAAAAAGTTACAAACTGCCCACCAATAAAAAAAAAAATTAAAGGAACACAATAAATTTTTTCCTCCAGATTACACCTGCCTGCAAGCACACTTGCAAAGCAAGCAAAATAAAATAAATAAAAATAAATAAATAAAAATAAAAATAAATAAACAAAAAATTAAATATATATATGTATAAAAATAAATAAACTAATTATGGTATATATTTATACACATGGTCATACATGTTTATTCAAATATATTAAAAAAAATTCCTAACATAAAATAAAAATTGATTATGTATAATATTGTTACATTTAATTATCCCAGTAAGATCAGATGTCGTGAGACAAATTTATCTGAACATTTCCAACAAAGAGATCCTAATGAGGTACTCAATAATTTATCAAAGAATTTTTCAGAACTTTACAAAAGCACCCTTACAAAATTATAAAAAAAAAGAAAAATTAATAAAAAATTATATTGTAGAACCATCGGTATCAGAAAACAATAGCCCACTATTACTTGTACCAAAGAAATCGCTTTCTGGATCAGAAGAAAAACGTTGGAGATTAGTTATCGACTACCGCCAAATAAGCAACAAACTGCTAGCAGATAATTTCCCACTCCCAAGAATAGAAGATACATTAGATCAGCTTGGTCATTTTCAACGAGCATTGGTTTGTATCGTTTTAAACGTTTACCATATGAAGTAAAGATTGCACCAAACTCCTTTAAAGGATGATGACACTACCTTTTCGGAGTTAGAACCATCCCAAGCTTTCCTTTACATGGATGATTTAGTAGTAATAATGTTGCGAAAACTATATGATTAAAAATTTACAAATATATTCAATCTATGCAGAAAACACAACCTTAAATTACATCCAGAGATAAATGTTTATTCTTTATGCACGAAGTCACATTCCTAGGTCATAAATGAACAGACAAAGATGAGAAAAAATATGATGTCACAAATAAATATCCAGTTCCGTCCGATGCAGATGAAGCAAGAAGATTCGTCGCTTTTTGTTATTACTATAGAAGATTAATTCCAAATTTCTCTACATACTCAAGACACCTAACTAACTTGTTCCAAAAAAAATTTCAAATTCAATTGGACATCAGAGTGTCAGGAATCATTTAATAATCTAAAAAATGAAAATGATTCAACCCACATTATTGCAATTTCCTGACTTCAATAAAGAATTTTGCATAACAACAGGCGCAAGCAAAAAAGCATGCGGAGCAGTACTACCGCAATCTTGTGATGGCATAGATCTTCCAGTAGCATATGCATCAAAAACATTTAACAAATCAAAGAAAGAAATCAACAACCGAACAGGAATTAACAGTGATACATTGGGCAATAAAGTATTTCAGACCATACATATATGGAGAACACTTCACAATTAAAACTGACCATAAACCACTAACGTACCTATTCTCAATGAAAGATCCCACTTCAAAGTTAACAAGAATTAGATTAGAACTAGAACCCTAAGGGAAAGAATAACTATGTGGCAGACGCTTTGTCAAAAATAACTATTGACGAACTTAAAACTTTACAAGTTATCAAAGTAGACAGAAGTCCTGGGCAGGAAATAAAGGTAATGCAAGGGAATTGTAAATGCAACTCTTAGAAAAAGCCTTCTGAAAATATATAACGTCGTTCGCAATGAAGACGTTAAAAAAGTAGGCACCTTGCATCTAAAAAAAAATCATATTGTTCTCTAAAAAAAGGGAAAATTATAGTTGCAAGAATGAATGTTGATGACTTAAATACCAATGGAATATCTGATCTAGGTCAATTTTTTCAAAGGCTTGAAAATATAGCCGGTATAAACAAGATCACTTAACTAAAAATGGCACCGAGTAAAGAAATCTTTCAATATGTTGCAATGGATTCTTTTAAAAATATGGGCAATAAAAATTTTAATATTTTAAGATTAGCGCTACTCAACCCGGTGACCGAAATTATAAATGAAAAAAAAAGAATGTATACTGTCTACACTATATGACAATCCAATACAAGGCGGAAATACAGGCATATGAAAAACGCTAGCAAAAATTAAGAGACATTCTTTTTGGAAAAACGTTGCAAACCACTATAAAAAATGTCCTAAATGCCAACAATCCAAAATTACTAGACACCACTAGCACCAATAATCAATACTAGCACCAATAATCATAACTAAAACACCAGACAAACCATTTCATATTGTTTTAATAGATACAATTGGACCAAAAACAGAAAATGGCAATGAGTATTCAGTTACTGTATTTAAAAACTGTATTACCATTGAAAGGAGTCGCCAAACATTCAACAAATATATTCGTTCATACATTTCGGTAGACAAAAATGATTGGGACCTATTATTTCACGTACTGTTTTAATACTGCACCTTCATTAGTACATGACTATTGTCTTTACTAGCTTGTTTATGGATAAATTACTTAACAATACGAGGTATTTAATAATTCAAAAATAATACAACCAGTTTATAACATAGACCATTATACGAAAGAATTCGGGCTAAGTTTGTGAGGAGATAAAATCTTTCACACCCATCACTGAGGGAGAACAGAAGACCAGGGAAACCCGTCCAGAACAGCGACGACGTGGAGAAAGTATACAAAACGAAGTGGAACGTAACGGGACAGAGAGCCCGCATAGCAACAGCGAAGGATCGGAGAAAGCAGGAGAAACGTGGAAACTAACAGGACAAGGAACGAAACAGCGAAAGGAAACAGCGACCAGGAAAGAGCAGCAGGTCGACGGGGAAAGTAGCGAGACAGGGAGCCCGCCTAGCAACAGCTAGGGAAAGAACGAAGGGCGGACGAAGAAAGTTGCGGCACTGGACGGTGGACGCAACCAGGATAACGGAAGGAGAAACCCAGGAAAGATTAACGGTCGCGCCGGGGCCTATATAAGGCACTGCTGGCGTGGGACCGGGACGGTTAGTCAGCAGAGAGGCTGACAGTGTGAAGTACGAGGACCGCCTTTGGAGAGTCCGGAGACCTATACGGAGCAAGTTCGTGAAAGCGCGCTAATCAAGTCGAGCGCGAGCCCACGTACAAGTCGGGAACAGTAACCGAATTAAGACTCGTGCAGCGAGAGGCGATCACTAGCAAGGAGACGGGAACCACGAAGACATCGAGGAGACGGGAACCACGGAGTCGACAGGAGACGGGAATCACGGAGTCAACAGGAGAGGGCAGAGACGCTACGAGACGAGGAGCCCACAACAAGCAGCACAAGAAGTAGCCCAGGGTAAAGAAGTCGAGGGTAGCGTAGCCTGTAGCCTTACCACAAATCGATCGAGGGCAAGCCCGGCGTACGCCTGCACTGGTCCCGCCATCGCAACGAACAGGCGTAAGCTCACGCGCCGCCCTCGTGAACTCAGACCCACGGATACACCCGATCTGTCACAGCATCTGCGGAGCGACGGCACCAGGGTTGCCAGTGAGGGGCGATCAACGCGCCAAATCCTCGCATCAAGGAAGAGTCTGACCAAGCGAGAGCGGGCCAGCGCGAGTAAGACCAAGGGAAGGAGGGCGCCAAGCGTGAGACATTCCACCCGGCAGAGACCACCACGGTGACACACTTGGCCGCCAGGCACCAAAACCATCCGTCTATCTTGGCGTAAGCCCGGAGAGATCAGACGATCAAGGTGATCAATCCTAGCACGCACGACCCTAACGCGGTGAGCCAGAGTTACCGAGCCGGCTGCCAGGCAACAGACCAACGCTCCCACGCTCCATACGACTCGCGGGGGTGAGAAGTCTGTGCTTTGCGTGCTCGGCGATTTTGTTCCGAAATTGCTGAATTTTCAACTAAAGAACCGTCGCATGAGCATCGCTCAAGAGCTGTTGAATGACGTTAACGACAACCCAGATATACTCAAAAGGGTCATAACTGGTGACGCATCATGGGTATATGGTTAAGATATCGAAACCAAAGCCAAATCGTCCCAATGGAAGAGCCCAGGCGTGCCAAGACCGAAAAAGCACGCCAAGTCCGATCAAATGTCAAAGTTTTGATCACTGTTTTCTTCGATTACCATGGCGTGGAGCATCGGAGTTCTTACCATATGGTCGTACGGCCAATAAACAGTATTATCTGGTAAGTCATGCGTAAGTTATGCGCCGTTTGCGATAAGCAATACGAAAGAAACGTCCCGAATTGTGGAAAAACAATTCATGGCTTTTGCATCTCGATAATGACCCTGTCGCGATCAAGCGAGAATTAAATCAACATTTAATTTCTGGGTTTTTATTTATATTTAAACGGTTCACAAATTAGGCAAGAAATCCAACTCTTAAAGGGTCCAACGACCGCAGCGACTCTCTATCAATAACCAACAACCAAAAGTGCATAAAAGCACAATGCGTTCCACAGAGCTAACGGCTCACACAACAAACGCATTGGGCTATGCAAACTCGGCTGTGCTTATCCTCTACGCCTGGTTTGTTTACATTTTTATATATTCATATATTTTTATATTTCCGTTCAATAGCCTAGCTGCTGATCCCAACAGCCCCTGCTCACTCATCTTTGCTTGTGAGATATTATTTGGCCAAAAACAACACCACAATAATGCCTCAGCCACCATATTCACCGGATTTGGCCCCATGTGACTTTTTCTTGTTCCCAAAACTGAAGAGACCTATGAAAGGGCGGAGATTTGCAACAATTGAAGAGATAAAGGCTGCATCGCTGGAAGAGCTCAAGGCTATACCGAAAAGTGCTTATGGGAAGTGATTTGATGATTGGAAAAACCGTTGGCATAAGTGTATTGTATCTGAGGGGGATTACTTTGAAGGGGACAACGTAAATATTGATAAATAAATTAATATTTTTTCTTGACAATAAAAAGTCACCTTACTTTTTGAACACACCTCGTATTTGTCCCTTCTTATTCGTACCAATCAACATTTATACTTACATTGACCCAAATTGACCCAATTTGTTTATAAACCATAATTATAATACCCTCTGCAACGGTATAACAAGAGGGGAGATGTATACACTGTACCAACACAGTATCAAAATGTATCAGGTATAAACATTTAACATAAGTGGTCGGCGCTTCTAAGTGCAAACGAAATATGACCACCAATAAATGTTTACAGTTACTGAATATTTTCCCACCAGCTAATCTGTGTGAATCCGTTTATATGTACATATACGCACGTTGCCCGTTTGCCCTTTTACATAGCATATGCATAACCAGACGCGTCGCTGCCGACGTAGCCGTCGGCGCAGTCCGCGAAGCTTAGATCTAAGAATCTAATCTCTTAGATCTAAGAAAGCAGGAGAAACGTGGAAACTAACAGGACAAGGAACGAAACAGCGAAAGGAAACAGCGACCAGGAAAGAGCAGCAGGTCGACGGGGAAAGTAGCGAGACAGGGAGCCCGCCTAGCAACAGCTAGGGAAAGAACGAAGGGCGGACGAAGAAAGTTGCGGCACTGGACGGTGGACGCAACCAGGATAACGGAAGGAGAAACCCAGGAAAGATTAACGGTCGCGCCGGGGCCTATATAAGGCACTGCTGGCGTGGGACCGGGACGGTTAGTCAGCAGAGAGGCTGACAGTGTGAAGTACGAGGACCGCCTTTGGAGAGTCCGGAGACCTATACGGAGCAAGTTCGTGAAAGCGCGCTAATCAAGTCGAGCGCGAGCCCACGTACAAGTCGGGAACAGTAACCGAATTAAGACTCGTGCAGCGAGAGGCGATCACTAGCAAGGAGACGGGAACCACGAAGACATCGAGGAGACGGGAACCACGGAGTCGACAGGAGACGGGAATCACGGAGTCAACAGGAGAGGGCAGAGACGCTACGAGACGAGGAGCCCACAACAAGCAGCACAAGAAGTAGCCCAGGGTAAAGAAGTCGAGGGTAGCGTAGCCTGTAGCCTTACCACAAATCGATCGAGGGCAAGCCCGGCGTACGCCTGCACTGGTCCCGCCATCGCAACGAACAGGCGTAAGCTCACGCGCCGCCCTCGTGAACTCAGACCCACGGATACACCCGATCTGTCACAGCATCTGCGGAGCGACGGCACCAGGGTTGCCAGTGAGGAGCGATCAACGCGCCAAATCCTCGCATCAAGGAAGAGTCTGACCAAGCGAGAGCGGGCCAGCGCGAGTAAGACCAAGGGAAGGAGGGCGCCAAGCGTGAGACATTCCACCCGGCAGAGACCACCACGGTGACACACTTGGCCGCCAGGCACCAAAACCATCCGTCTATCTTGGCGTAAGCCCGGAGAGATCAGACGATCAAGGTGATCAATCCTAGCACGCACGACCCTAACGCGGTGAGCCAGAGTTACCGAGCCGGCTGCCAGGCAACAGACCAACGCTCCCACGCTCCATACGACTCGCGGGGGTGAGAAGTCTGTGCTTTGCGTGCTCGGCGATTTTGTTCCGAAATTGCTGAATTTTCAACTAAAGAACCGTCGCATGAGCATCGCTCAAGAGCTGTTGAATGACGTTAACGACAACCCAGATATACTCAAAAGGGTCATAACTGGTGACGCATCATGGGTATATGGTTAAGATATCGAAACCAAAGCCAAATCGTCCCAATGGAAGAGCCCAGGCGTGCCAAGACCGAAAAAAGCACGCCAAGTCCGATCAAATGTCAAAGTTTTGATCACTGTTTTCTTCGATTACCATGGCGTGGAGCATCGGAGTTCTTACCATATGGTCGTACGGCCAATAAACAGTATTATCTGGTAAGTCATGCGTAAGTTATGCGCCGTTTGCGATAAGCAATACGAAAGAAACGTCCCGAATTGTGGAAAAACAATTCATGGCTTTTGCATCTCGATAATGACCCTGTCGCGATCAAGCGAGAATTAAATCAACATTTAATTTCTGGGTTTTTATTTATATTTAAACGGTTCACAAATTAGGCAAGAAATCCAACTCTTAAAGGGTCCAACGACCGCAGCGACTCTCTATCAATAACCAACAACCAAAAGTGCATAAAAGCACAATGCGTTCCACAGAGCTAACGGCTCACACAACAAACGCATTGGGCTATGCAAACTCGGCTGTGCTTATCCTCTACGCCTGGTTTGTTTACATTTTTATATATTCATATATTTTTATATTTCCGTTCAATAGCCTAGCTGCTGATCCCAACAGCCCCTGCTCACTCATCTTTGCTTGTGAGATATTATTTGGCCAAAAACAACACCACAATAATGCCTCAGCCACCATATTCACCGGATTTGGCCCCATGTGACTTTTTCTTGTTCCCAAAACTGAAGAGACCTATGAAAGGGCGGAGATTTGCAACAATTGAAGAGATAAAGGCTGCATCGCTGGAAGAGCTCAAGGCTATACCGAAAAGTGCTTATGGGAAGTGATTTGATGATTGGAAAAACCGTTGGCATAAGTGTATTGTATCTGAGGGGGATTACTTTGAAGGGGACAACGTAAATATTGATAAATAAATTAATATTTTTTCTTGACAATAAAAAGTCACCTTACTTTTTGAACACACCTCGTATTTGTCCCTTCTTATTCGTACCAATCAACATTTATACTTACATTGACCCAAATTGACCCAATTTGTTTATAAACCATAATTATAATACCCTCTGCAACGGTATAACAAGAGGGGAGATGTATACACTGTACCAACACAGTATCAAAATGTATCAGGTATAAACATTTAACATAAGTGGTCGGCGCTTCTAAGTGCAAACGAAATATGACCACCAATAAATGTTTACAGTTACTGAATATTTTCCCACCAGCTAATCTGTGTGAATCCGTTTATATGTACATATACGCACGTTGCCCGTTTGCCCTTTTACATAGCATATGCATAACCAGACGCGTCGCTGCCGACGTAGCCGTCGGCGCAGTCCGCGAAGCTTAGATCTAAGAATCCAGCCTTGCTTAGACCTAAGAATCCAAATGTAAAGTCAGTCCCAAACTGATAGCTCTAAGGAGCACTATTAAATAAAATTCATCACCACTGAAAATTGAGTTAATTGGGATGAAACTACATTACAAATATACATGGCGACCCCACAACAATTCTACAAATCTACACGGTAATATAGGTCTTGTTTTCAAAAGTCTCATTTTGTTCTGGTCATGCGCCTTCCGACTTCGTAAAAAAAAGAAAGAAGTAACATATTGAGTTCGATTGTTGTGTAGGATAGTAGGCCCAGCAGATCAAATACCATAAGCACTTGTAGGACCTCTCTCTTAGTTGAGAAGACTCTCCCAATACATACCGAAAATCCAGAGCTCGTTGGGATTTTGTATTTGGCGGACCCTCTCTAAAAAGCGGTATTGGAGTTAAAGGCAAAGTTCCTTATTGTGAATTCTCCATGAGTATCAATGTCTGTGTCTACGGTAGCCGTAGTCATAGGCAATGCTTTGGAGTGGCTAAATATTCTTGCAACTCATGCTGCCAATAAAATTTGTGCAGTTTATCGACCCGATACAGTTTCCATTTCCACCGCACAACGATAGTTTCAACGCTTTCGTTCTGGTGCAGAGGTGGTCGAAGATGCGCCACGGTCCGGAAGGCCTGTCGTCGAAAATTGCGATAAAATCGCTGAATTGATCGAAAGAGATCGGTATAGTAGCAGCCGTAGCATCGGCCAAGAGCTGGGCATGAGTCATCAAACCGTTTTAAACCATTTGAAGAAGCTTGGACTAAAAAAAAGCTAGATGTATGGGTGCCACACGACTTGACGCAAAAAAACATTTTTGACCATTTTTGGATGCATGCGAATCGCTTTCGAATCGCAACAAAATCGACCCGTTTTTGAAGCGCATGGTGACTGGCGATTAAAAGTGGATCACTTACGATAACGTGAAGCACAAACGGTCGTGGTCGAAAAGCGGTGAAGCTGCCCAGACGGTGGCCAAGCTTGGATTGATGGCCAGAAAGGTTCTTCTGTGTGTTTGGTGGGATTGGCAAGGAATCATCCACTATGAGCTGCTCTCCTATGGCCAAACGCTCAATTTGGACATGTACTGCCAACAACTGGACTGCTTGAATGCAACACTCAAGCAGAAGAGGCCATCTTTGATCAACAGAGGCTGAATTGTCTTCCATCACTACAACGCCAGGCCACACACATCTTTGGTGACGCGCCAGAAGCTCCGGGGGCTCGGATGGGACGTTCTTTTGCATCCACCGTATAGTCCGGATCTCGCACCAAGTGATTACCACCTATTTCTGTCCATGGCCATCGAGCTTGGTAGTCGAAAGTTGGCCACAAGAAAGTCCTGTGAAAATTGGCTCTCCGAGTTTTTTGCCAATAGGGGCATTATGAAGTTGGCATCTCGTTGGGAACTCGTCATCAAACAAAACGGCGCATATTTGACTTAAATCGCATTATTATAACAAATTTTATGAACAATTGAAAATTCAATACAAATACCGCAAGACTTTTTTGCCAACCTTATATATTCTGGAGCAGGATCACGTCCTGAGTCGATATAAGCATGTCCGTCCGTCTGTCTGGTTTTACGCAAACTAGTCTCTTAGTTTTTAAGCTATTATCTTAAAACTTTGCACACACCCTTTATTCCTTTGCACGCAGTGTATAAGTCGGAACATCCGGGATCGGCCGTCTATGTCCTATAGCTGCCATATACCTGAATCTGGATCACCTCCTGAGTCGATATAAGCATGTCTGTCCGTCTTTTTGTCCGTCCGTCTGACTGTTTCTACGCAAACTAGTCTTTCAGTTTTATGATAAATAAAACATCTTGTGTTATAATAATAAATAATAAATAATAATATTATAGTAAAACACCTTTTATTTCTACTTGTGGACTGTATTATTTAATATCTGCTTGTTCTAAGCGGATCGGTTGCAAAATTTTAACTGACAAAAAAAGAGATGGCGGCGCAGCGCCAAGAAATGAATATACGTTACTCTGTGCATAACTGTTTCAATGCGTGTATGTACATATATGGGTGAAGTAAAAACTCTATATCATGTGTTGTTCGCTTCATTTGGCTTTCAGCAACATGAGTGTGGGCTATGTTGCTAGGAAGTGCTATTCGTTCCTCAACATCTCGGCACGCTAAGAAAACATCGTTTCTGAACATGGTAAAATGGCTATCTTTGTGATAGGACGAGTTGCTCCTCCAGCTGCAATTTTGCACCTGTCAGTGTTTCAATGAACTTTGCTAGTGGCCAGGCTGCGGGTTGAGTGTTGGAGTCCTTGAGTAGAAAGAACCACGGCTCAAATGTTAACGTTCGGTTATAGAGTTTTCCATTTGGACCTCTGCTGCAATGTAGGGAGGTATTCTTGGTGCCAGTGTTTTCTAAATCCTAGGTTTGGACACTTTGCCGACAGTCCAATCTATTTTTAGGTATGTGGCTCAGGTCAACCTCGGCAATGGAAGTGAATGTTCTGCCTATCAACAGGTGTGCTGTCATTGTTACTGTAGATCATACTCCAGGATGAGCTTCGTGATTCGATGTGCGTTTGGTGGCAGTATGGGATGCTTGACTTCTTCTGGTAGCTGCGAATGACTCAGTCGTCCGTTCTCCTGAGCATGCTGCAGAGCAAGGATACGGGCTCCTGGATTTCATTGAAGGACAGCGCCCGTGACTGAAACGATTTACGTGGTTCTCTTTTTCGTTGTATAAAGCGTAAGACATTGCCCAGTATGTGCAACAGCTTCGACCAGGATGAAATGCGTTGTACCAGAATGTCGATTCTACATTGTTCATTGTACATTGCCCTTAGTGTGACCAAGGATGCCGGCTTCAGCTCGTATTTTGGGTGGTTTTCTGAAACCTCCTGATTCTGCATCTATATATTGCTCATTTATATTGCTTTAGATTGCTCTTCGTCGAGTAGCCTTGGTGGCACTTTGTTGTTTCAGTGGGCTACCCTTGTCTTAGCCGCCAGGAGTGAGACGGAATAGGTTCCGTCGTTTTATTGGATTCTGCAGTAAACAGCAGCAGCATGTGCCTTCATGGAAGTGTCAGAGAACGCGTGCAATTCAATTGAGTTATCCTCATTGATGACAATTTGGGGAATCTTCACCTGGTGAATCGCGTAGAACTTCGCTCTGCTTTGCACCCAGGAATCGGCTATTTTGGGTGAAAAGTCAGAATCCCAATCCAGATCCATCAACAATTGCTGGAACATAATTTTGAATTGCCCCACAATTGGCGACAGTAGTCCAAGAGGGTCGAAGATGTGTGCAACATCCGAAAGAATTTGTCTTTTTGTGCACCTTGGGTTTGCGGACAAGGAAGCTTGTACATCAAAAGGTCCTGAGAAGGGTTCCAAAAGATGCCAAGTACCTTTACATAAACATCCTTTTCTACAGTTCCGGACCTGTCAGCATCGTTGGAGTGTTGCCGAGATCCAATTCTGCGTGTGACATGAGTTGGTGAGTACGTCGTCAACATAAAAATCCTCCAGTAGGATTTTCGATGCAGTTGGATATGGGCCAGGTATGGTGCGCAGACTGAGCCATAAGTTAAGGGTACACAGCTGGTAGTTGTTTTTAATGGATGTTCTCGGCACATAATTCTCTGGTAGTTCTGATGTTTGGGGTTGATCCACATTTGATGAAACCTTTTTACAATGTCTGTTGAGAAGTCGAATCGATAGAAGATTGTGAAGTGCAAGCATACAGATAACAGATGGCGCTGGATGCTTGGCTCGATATCATTTAGTGAATCCTTTGGTGTCCTGAAATGACCCGTCTAATACCACCCACTCTGTTGCAGCTTGGCGTCTTGACTTCTTACATGTGACTTCACATGATATATTCTTTCATGAATGTGATGTACTGCTCCCGCAAATCCTTATTTAATGGAAGTCGTTGTTGGGATCAACAGCTAGGCTCCGTGCAATCCCCTAAATAAGATAAGAAAAGGTAACAAACCAAGCGTAGGGGATAAGCACAGCCGACTCTACATAGCGCAATGCGTTTGTTGTGTGAGCCGTTAGACCTGGTGGAACCTCGTGGACCTTTTGGTTGATTGTTCTTATGCGGAATTGTGAACTATTAACAATAAATAAAAACTACAATTAAATATCGAATTTGATTCCCGCTTGCTAGCGTGACATTTGGTGACCCCAACGTGATTTGTACCACAGTTTGTTGCAAGTGCAACAAGTGATTAGTTGTCCTTCGCTTAGCACCAACGCCTCACCCCTCTCTTGCTAAACTTAATGCCAAATGATGGACTCTGGAGCCGAGTTCAGCACTGCCGATGCTTCTAGCAGGGAATCATATTCATAAGAAATTCAAAGAATCATAAGAAAAATGGCGGAAATAGCGTATGTGGAGTTGAAGGAGCTGCACGTCCTTGTTGTAGCTGCGGTGGCAAACGACGACACGCCTCTTTCTCCATTAGACGTCTTGGAGAAGCAACTGCGCGCCAAATTCACTGCTCTCCATGACGCCGTCGAGGGTCTCAATCATGGAGAGATTGGCAGCCCACTTTTTTGGAAATTCACCCGGCTTGCCACCATGGTGACCCTGACGTTGCAGTCAGAAATAGGGAGGTGCGTGGCGCGCACTCGACATTGTTGGATGGTTCCAGCACAGCATCTATTGGATCGTTTAAGCCTGCCCTGATGCTGCCGCCGTTGCCGTTGCCCACATTCGGTGGCGGGTAAGCAGAATGATCATATTTTATCTCACTGTTCAAAACGATCATCGACAATCACCTTCAACTAACGAGGATGGAGAAGCTCCGTTGGCTAGTTTCTTGTTTGAGGGATTCTGCGATGGAAACCGTTCGTGCTTTGGAAATCTCAGATAACTACTCTGTGGCTCTTGATCTTTTGCGCAACCGTTTTAGTAAGCGTCGATTGAATTTTCAGATCCACGTAAATGAGATTCTCCACCTTCGAGCAGTCGAGCCCGGGTCCGTAGCAACACTTCGGAAGCTGTCTGGGCACATGCGAGCGCTGATGAGTTCTGGATCGTCTAAGGAAATACAAGACTGCCTACTTGTGCAAATCCTGTTCCAAAAGCGGGATCCGTCCACGCAGGCCAAGTGGGAGGAGTTGCAAGCGGCCTCGAAGGAGGATGTTATTCCGACGTGAAAATCCATGTTCTGGTTTTTGGAGCAGCGATGCAGAACGCTCGAAACGGGGGATATCCCCATGGCTTCCCATGCTTTAGGTCATGGGGCCCGACGGAGACCCACCAATAATCGATCCTGCATGCTAGCCAACGCCCCCATCGATGCGTGCGCCATGTGCATTGCCTCAACGCACTCTTTGCCCGCCTGCCCGCGGTTCACCAATTTTTCTATTGAGGAACGGTGGCGTGAGACCACAAGGTTAGCCCTTTGCTTTGTGTGCCTGAAACCGAGTCACTTTGCACGTGGATGCAACTTTTCGCATTGTCGGATTTGCCATCGCAGGCATCATGCCTCCTTGCCTTCACGGGAATCTTTGCCTGGCAACATAGCCTCTGCATCATATGGCCCTGGTGTTCCTTCTCCTGACCAGGTCGTTGACTCTGCTAGGAATACATCCCCTGCAAATTCACTTGTGGTTCAGGATCGCCATTCGGAAATTGCGTTGCTGCCTACCGCTAGCATTTTAGTGCGTGGCCGCTGCGGTGCCATGTTTCCTTGTCGGGCACTGTTGGACTCTGGCTCGCAAATGCACTTTATTACTTCGCGTTTGGCAAGCCTGCTCCAGCTTTGTCCTTCGAGATGCGCTGTGCCCATAACTGGACTTGGAGATACCGAGTTCTCAACGGATGGCAACTCAGTTAGCGTCTACATGCAATCGCGGATTTCCGATTATTCGGCTTACATAACTGCAATTGTCGCCTCAAAGATCACCGAGATTCAGCCGAGCGGTCCTATAAATGTGTCGGACTGGGAAAATCCTGGAAATTTACGAATACACTACAAATAAAATACGAAGACAGTTTCTTGCAGTGCATCCTGTGGAGGGATTGTATCAAGGATAAGCTGTCTATTTTTAAGTTGGACACCGTCACATACTGCACAAAGCCAGCTTCATACTTGGCTGTTCGAGCCATGCATCAGTTGGCTAAGGATAATGTAGCCCTGTTTCTGGTAGGGGCTCAGGTGTTGCGACGGGATTTTTATGTGGACGACCTCATATCTGGTGGCTGCCCGGTGGAAGAAGCCGTGGAAATAATGAATCACACGTCATGCCTTCTAAGCCTAGGGCAACTTTCGGCTAAGAAAATGGTGCTCAAATGTTCCCGCAGTTCTGGAGGGCATTCCCGATGAGGACAAGGAGTCCTACCTGGAGTTTAATGACGGCACCCCCTTTACCAAGACGCTGGGGCTCGCTTGGGAGCCAACTAGTGATAAGTTGCTGTTTTCGTTTGAGTCTCTGCAGCGTACCACAAGCCCAATGAGGTGCTCAATCTTATCCTCAACAGCTCGCTTTTATGATCCAATGGTCGGCTAAGATACTCCTGCAGAGGCTGTGCAGAGAAAATTTATCCTGGGACGAAAACCTACCTCAAGCTCTCCTCCATGACTGGCTGAAATTCTGCAGCAGTTTCTCTCAAATCCGCTCAATGAAGTTCCCTCGTTTGTCCATTTGCGTTCCAGGAAATGTTGAAGTTCATGGATTTTGTGACGCCAGCATCGATGCGTACGGAGCTCATGTGTACGTTGTTTCAAAGTTGGAGATCCGGTTGCTGTGCTCCTAGTCTCGCGACGCTCCAATAAAGTCGCTCACCGTGCCGAAGCTGGAGCTATCGGGTGCAGAGCTGCTCACCAAGCTGATGGCCGAGATTGCTGCGTTAAATGTGTACAATGGACCATATTATTGCTGGTGCGACTCCTCCGTCGCACTGGCTTGGATTCGAGACGAGCCAGCTCGTTTTAACATTTTTATTGCCAACCACGTTGGAACCATTCAGGAGCTTACCAAGTCTATAGAGTGGAGATATGTTCCCACCGCGTCTAATCCTGCAGACATTTTGTCTCGAGGGGCTCTACCGACTGATCCTTTCCCTTTATCTCCTTGTTTAAGGCTTCCTGGCCTCTTGTCGTGCCAACCGAGAAGCCGACGCTGGAACTCCGAGCAAAGAGTCTTCCTGACCACTTTACCACACCATGACATCGTTGCTTCTTCGAAGTTTGCTAATTCATTTTCATCGTTGTAAAGAGTCTTCGCATACGTGTATAAGTTTTGCCGTCGCTTGCGCCATAAGGGAATTAACAAGAAGGAACAACAAGGCACTAAAATTTCTGCCACCCTCGAGTTCGCTTGCATCGCGACGGTGGTCGCCTGCGAAAGTCCTCGTTGAATTTTGACGGGCGCCATTCCATAATCTTGCCAAGATGGCATCCACTGACGCCAAGCATCAAAACGCATTTTCATGAAGGAAATCTGATCTGAATCAGATCTCGGTACTGGCCAATCGGGGGAGAAAAAATGTCTCGATGGTGGTCAGCAAGTGCGTCAGGTGCTTTCGCGCCAAGCCCCGACTATTTAAGCACATCATGGCTGATTTCTCAAAGAAGCGTGTTGAAGGTTTCAACGTGTTCGACGTGTCTAGTGTAGACTTCTGCGGACTATTTTAATACAAGGCGGAGACTCGGAATAAGGCTCCCATAAAATGGTGAAGGATTTATCCACCCCTTCCTTTTAGGGCGCACTGAGAAGGTTTGTTTGCACCAGAAGGAGTCCCAAGCAGATTTGGTCGGACAATGCCGGACAATGGTCGGACAATGCAATTTCGTTGGAGCCAAGAACGAGTTACTCGAGCTTAAGCGGTTGTTCCAACCGCTAAGTTCCAAGCATAGATCATCCATTCAGGAGTTTTGTCTGACGGAGATGATTGATTGGTGTTTTATCCCTCCTTGCTCTCCGCACTTTGATGGACTTTGGGAAGCAGCCGTTAAAACAGCAAAGCAGCAATTTTATCGACCATTTGGGCCCATGATTCTTGGTTTCGATCGCCTCGATAATTAATTCAAGGCCTCTAGTCTCCCTTTCAGAGAACCCCGGTGACCTAGACGTAATAACTCCTGCCCATTTTCTGCATGGCAGCTGAAAATGACCAGCAGCTGGTCTTCTGGTGCCGTTGGAAAGAGAAATACCTTACACTACTGCAATAGCGATCTAAGTGGCGCTCTCCAGGGACAGTCGTCGCTGTATGGGACGTTGTAATGGTCAAGGATGAGAACCTTCCCCCAGTGAAGTGGCCGCTTACTAATCCTCATCCTTGGGAAGGATGGAGTGCATCGATTTGCTGCGTTAAAAACCGCCACTGGGATGACCAAACGTGCGGTGGCTAAATTGTGTCTGCTGCCCCTCAGGGATGATATTGGTAGCAAGCTTGGGGGGAGAATGTTGGGATCAGCAGCTAGGCTCCGTGCAATCCCCCAAATAAGATAAGAAATGTGTTTGCAATGAGTTTGCCGTTAGCTCTGGTGGAACGCATTGTGCTTCTATGCACTTTCGGGAGTGGCTATGGCTTGCGAGTCGCTGCGGTCGTGGAACTTTTGATTTGATTTTTTTCTTGCGGAATTGTGAACAATTAAAAATAAATAAAAACTAAAATTAAATATTGAATTAATATTAAATAATTACCGTTTGTTAGCGTGACAGTCGTCTTACTACGGCTGCAAAACGGGACAGTGCTCCCTTGAGTGTGTCTGCAAACTTTGGTTTCGTAACTTTGAACGGATGTTCGAGGACATATTTGCCTTTGCAATGTCGTTTGCGATTTTGGAGAAAATGCTTTTCCACCGTGTCGTGATCTGGTTCATTCTCCGTATAGTCGCCGACGTTTTCCAATTTCCAAAATCTTTGAAGTGAAGCGTAAATGTTGCATGTGGAAAGTACCGACGTAGCCGTTGGAGATTCCCACCGTTGCTTGATCCCAAATGAGGTTATTATCCATCCAAATATGAACGATATGGTAATAAGATTGTCCATGTTGTCGTGCATCTTTTGGCCTGTCAGTGTGGCCAAAACGTAGTCGCTTCCCAACAGTATGTCCACTGAAGCAACTGATGCGAATTCGATATCCGCCATTGGGAAGCCATCAAACACCTTGAGTGACGATTTTTCGATGTTGTGTCTTTGCAGCGAGGATGTTATCTTAATAAGGACGTGTGCAGTAACATCCAAATCCTCCGATCCGCTGTCTAAAAGAACCCTGCAGCTTGTATATATTCCGTTTGCGCTTTGGACATATACCAATGCACTCGGCAGCGCACTTTTACTATGTGTGTGTGTTGGCGCTCTAGGGTCTTGCGCGCCTGCAGCCTGTTGTGGGACGTGTGCTCGAGCGATGTGACTCACTGTCACCGATGTGGATTGAGAAGCGTCCTCGTCGCATTGATCTTCGAACCTAGTTGACACAGGGCCTTCTGTAGCCTGTGAACTTTGCCTGTCCAGGTTTTATGCAATTGAAGCAAAGCAGCTTCTCCTTTGCCATACCTCGTCTTTGCTCACAGTTGAGAGCCAGAAATTCTGCAGATCCATACACGGCATGCTCCTTCATGTTTGCTTTGGCCCCACTGCCCTCTCGTCGGCCACCATTGCGTGCATGGACTTCTTGACCCTGTCAGCATGGGCCGTGTGTCGGCATCCATCTTCTGCAGTATCGGGAAGATGGTCCAGCAACCACGTGTGTTCTGGCCAATAGCGTCTAATGCTCGAACTATCTTGTTTGTTCTCTGGCAGACTCTGGCAAATGTCAACTCTTTAAACTTTTCCAACAACGCCGAGTTGGCTGAAGAAGAAGATCGTTTTGTACGGACAAGCGTTCAAATAGTTGTTGTTGTTGCTGTAGTAATTGGAAAATAACGTCTCCATTACTGGTCATAAAGATGTTTGGCGGTATTTCTTGCGGCTCCAGTGAGTGCTTCTTTGCGTTGAGAATCCGCCATGCATTCATGTACTTTCCCCTGGTACACTTCGTTGTCGTCGTCTGGGTCTAAGTACTCATCGACCGTGTCACGATTGGACATTGAGTCTTCAAGTCTCCCAAACTCACTTCATGCGATTTCGAGACGATCAACCATTACCTCCACATCACTCGTTGTTGTAGTTGCTGGTATGCGCTCAGCTAAGGACAAGATCCGTGTGATGGAGCTTTGTATCCCTCCATGTTAAGACGGTACTCTGAATAAACACTTCCAACAAATCCGGATGGACCAAACAACTGCGTTATAAACGCGCTTGTTCTTATATACGCGCCCCCCGGCCCTCCTGGGATATGTGTATATACCCATATCCCCATTTTCCGGGGGGTTGGGTTTTTTTTTAGTATGGGGTTTTTTTAACCACATTAAATTTTTTGTGGCTTTGCTTGCTATATATATTTTCTTTTTGCAAATCGGCGGACATATTGTCGTCCAACCCATATAAGATTTTATCAGATATGATAATACATTAAAATGGGCTAAATGGTTTCGGAATATGATTCCATATAAGCTTGGTCTATCGACCGAATTTTGGAGCCCTCTTTGGAGGAGCTGCCATTATAAGTTTTTTGTGTTATTTTGCGTTATGATGGGAAATAACTCACCTTGTTTTATCTATACTTTTGGACTGTATTATTTCATATCTTTCATATTTCATTTCGGTTACGAAATGTTAACTGACAAAAAAAAGATTTGGCGACGTGGCGCCAAGAAATGAATATACATAAAATACAAGACTATAAGTAAAACTCTGTGCATAACCGTTTCAATGCGTTTATGTATATGGATGAAGTAAAAGATATAAACATGTGTTGTTCGCTCCATGAGTATGGGCTAAGTTGCTGGGAAGTGCTGTCCGTTCTTCAACACAGTTTTATCTTCAAACTTTGCACACACGCTGCTCTTCTTTGTACGCAAAATATATAAGTCGGACCGGCCGGGATCGGCCGACTATATCCTATAGCTGAACTATCGGGAAAGCTGTAACTTCCATGTTTTTAAAGATAGAAGAATGAAACTTAATCAGACATTCTTTTATGGGAACCTTAACCTTTATAAAAAATATACGGATTGGTCGACTATATTCTTTAGCTATTCTAAACCGATCGGAAATCCCACAACTTTCGTGTTTTTGGGTGAAAAAGCTTCGGAATCCTTTTAAATCCATTTTATATGAATTTAAACCTATTATAAATATTTTTGTAAGGATCGGTAATAGTTATCCAATGTAGTTATCCGATATTTGCTATATCTTAAAGCAATAGAAGCCGCTACGTATATAAACTTCGGCTTCGTCCCAGGTTAGCTTTCCATTCTTGTCTTCTAGACTACACAACCCATTAAAGTATTGTATCCAGATTGAAATTAATCGTATGTGGCATATTCGTATGACCCATTTAAATTGTAATCTGGTGGAAAATTAATAATTCTTTTCACTGCACTTTGTGCAATAAAAGGTTGGTTGCATACTACATACTTTATGAAGAGACTCCGGCTAAATTATCAAGAAAAAAACTATAACACTAAGAACCAGGACATGTTAAAAGAAGAACCTAAATTTTTTTTTTATGGCCGTGTGGCGTTTACTTCCACTCTCGACCTATAGGATGCCAGATTCAGGAAGTTTTTGTATTATGTACATTTGAACGCTATGACTTGTATGATGTACGATACAAAATATTCATTTCCAATATTTAAGTAAATAAACCGTTAGGTTTCACTCGAGTTTTTTAAATTTCGTTCTTTTAAAGTTATATTTATATAAATAAGTTCATATGGTACATTAGGAATTCTTAAACAAATCATTCAGAAATATATCTTTAAAAATTTAGTTGGCTTTTAGTTTGTTGTTTTTATTTACCTGTAAAAAATATGATACAGCGACATTAATAAAGACATCGTAATTTTTGAGCTTTGACCATGTATTGACTATCACACAAGAAGACCGCTTGGACACAGGCTATGTAAGAAAGGTCTTTATACCCGGGGAAACATCCGCGGCTCATCCTATTTTATTTTAGATGAGATGACCAGAGAAAAACCACTTTTAATCAATGCCATAAGAATGGCTTTGCGAACTGCATAAATTACATACCTGCATGGGGCCCAGAACAGAACTTATATCTTATTTTAGAGTGTGATCTCTTTATTGCCATTACACAAGTCACTCAATTATCTGTATGGCAGGTCATTAGAGCTCTGGCCACACATTTCTAAAATGAAAGCCCACTTTAAATCCATGTCACGTCTCCAAAAGTCAATTCCCACCAAATTATTAAATTCCGAATAATTGTATCTTTAGTTTTAACCTGTTTCGCATACTTTTTTCGGCCACTAGAACTTGACATTTGTGCGGAAACATCATATTGGCATTATATTGGTTGGCAAATCATAATTTTGCTCTTGGTCATACTACAGTCTCCTCCGATTTGACTTCCATCTAATCATTCGGCCAACAGTCGTCGTGAAGGCTTGACAGTGCTTGTGAGGTCTTGTCATGTTGTCAAACATTTCACTTGTTATTACAATTCATCCGTTATTAGAAACATATTTTTAATGGAAATACATTTTTATACACTTGCAGAGGGTATTATAAATTTGGTTAGAAGTGTATGCAACGCAGTGAAGGACACATCTCCGACTTAAAAATATGTATATGGTGAATCAGGATCACGTCGTAAGTCGATATAAGCATGTCCGCCTTTCTGTCTGTTACTACGCTGACTTGTCTCTAATTTTTTGAGTTTTTATCTTCAAACTTTGCATTCACCCTTAATTCCTTTGCACGCAGATATAATCATGTCCGTCTGCCTGTCAGTTTTTACGAAAACTAGTCTCTCAGTTTTCTGAGCTATCGTCTTCAAACTTTGCACACACGATTCTTTTCATTGCACTCAAAATATATAAGTCGGACCGGCCGACTATATCCTATAGCTGCCATATACCTGAACGATCGGGAAAGCTATAACTTCCATGTTTTTAAAGATAGATTCTTACTTTCTTCTTTGTTAAATACAGGCGTGCTCCGGTTTCGATAAAATATTGTAAATTCGTTGTTTCAGTAATCACAAAATTTTTGTGAAATGTAAAGTTATAAATTAATTATATTATAATTGTATACTTATATGCGGCTCCCACTGCATACGTAGAGCCCACCTTTCGCCCAACCGACCGAGGGGAGCTGCCGTTTATCGTACGGCTCGAATCGCGGGGATAGATCCGAGACGAGGAATAAGTATTTTAAAAAGGTCACGAAAAAGTGTTACATTGTTGCTCTCTTAAGTAGGAAAGAATTGAAGATGTTAAGAGTTCTGTGAAATAATTGGATAGAGGTTGTTGTAGTCAGAACATAATACCCTGAAAGGGTCATGCTGGGAATATGGTGACCTACAAAAGCTAAGAAATAGGGGAAAGAAAGTTCGAGAGACAATAAAGGGAACGTTAAATTTTAACAGACCTAATAGGTGCTAGCTGTCGATTTCACCATTGATAAGGTTATTGATGAAAACCTCAGTAAAGTTCTACGGTTTAGTAACGATGGTAAGTTTATTAAGAGAAGTCTATTACAATAAGCCGGGAGGTGGATACTTGCATCCCAGTTTAAACCTCTAGGAGGAAAAAGGAGAAAGTCCTTCTGTACAGATTCAATGCGGACTTGATGAACCCATATTGGGGACTCCAGACACATGAACCGTATTCAAGAATCGGACGAACTAAGGATATGTAAAGAGTTTTGGTTATATAAGGGTCATTAAATTCTTTTGACCATTTTTTAATAAGGCCAAGCACACCCTTGGCTTTTATCCATTGCGGATATATGGTCGGTAACTTTAAGCTTGAAGCTAACCGTTAACCTGAGTTAATCTTTCTAGGGCGGTCCCATAAAGAAAATAAGTTGCCTGGCTGGGGCTTAAGCGATAGAAAGACATAAGTTTGCATTTTGACCCATTAGTTTTAAGTCATTAGCAGAACACCAATTTTGGAACTTGAACGAACCATTTCTAGTTTCTTTTATTTTTCTGACATAAAGTTAATTATAAAAATAGTTAATAAAAGAATATTTCAGTTAATGTAGAGGATTTATTGTCAATTAAGCAAAATAAAACACAAAAAAAGGGTTGGTCAAAAAAATAAGTCCAGCAATTCTTCAAAGTCTCTAACGTAAAAATAAACAACAGCATCCCAATTTTTTTTTTTAATCTAATCGTAATACCCAGTATAGCCCCCCTTTTTTCTATGACTTTGGCTATTCGTTTACGTCAAGTCTCTAAAGGAATCTCGTACCACGTTTTTTCAACGAATTTCCACAATTCTTCCGTATTTCGAAAAGTGATTGAGCCAATCGGACGTTTGAGCTGTCCCCATAGGTTTTCGAAGGGGTTTAAGTCTGGAAATTGACTTGGCCACATCATAAGGTCAACATAAGCCTCGACCAGCTTCGATGTATGTTAACAAAAAGATTTATTTTC
Source organism: Drosophila varians (assembly GCA_018150405.1). NCBI lineage: Eukaryota > Metazoa > Arthropoda > Insecta > Diptera > Drosophilidae > Drosophila > Drosophila varians. The sequence continues at coordinate 21,437,133 of JAECWK010000125.1, forward strand.
GTTTCGTCGCTCCATAAAACATTATTCCACTTTTTGGAACCCTCTGGTACAGACCATTCAAATGATTTTGGGCAAACTGTTGCCTCATCTTTAAATTATTTCTTCGAAGTAGAGGAACTTTTTTGGCTATGCGTCCTTGTAGGCCTCTCCTATTATTCAGTCTACGATGAACCAATCATGACGATATTTCATTATCAATATGAGCGGCAATAGCCTTGGAAGACATGAAGAGATCCTTCTTTGCGAGACTTAGGATTCGGATGTCCGTCGTTTGAAAGGATTTCTTCTTCTGACCTCGAGATTCGGTTTGAACCTTGAATTTCAAAGCATTCTTGACAAAACAAACTGATCATCCATGGCTTTTAGCAATTTCCCGAAGACCTTTTCCTTCTTTTTGCAGATTTAAAGAAATTTATTTTTTCTTCTTCAGTACAATGTTTTTTTTTTTTTGCCCATCTATAGAATATTTTTTTCTGGGATATACTTAAATATGCAAGGAAATAATAAAAAATAACATACCTTAACCCAATTGTACCTTAAATCCCTTAAAATTTATCAAATACACAGGTGTACTCAATTTTTTTGCCAGACCGAAATCGCTCATCCAGCAGAAATTTGAGCTCAGTATTAAATACTCGGGGTTCCCCTTTTTCATTTTTGTTTTAAAAATTTTGTAACTCGGTAACCTTTAAATGTAAAAAAATTGTTAGGGTGCATTAAATATTAATAGAATTACATTGAAAAAAATAAACACTATATCTATGTACTTATTATTTTGGCCAGTAGTGTATATACTTTATAGGGTCGGAGATCTCTTCTTCACCGCGTTGCACACTTCTGACCAAAATTATACAAACAACATATATTTTCCAACCCTTTAAATGTTAAGGAACAAGGGACAGCATTTTAAAAGGTACTACGAATATATAGATATATAGCCACATAAAAAGTTTTCTTTAAGAAAAATCCAATTGGAAACTCTTTTTTGAAAATTACTCGTAATTTTTTTTTTTCGCGGCTCCCACTGCCCACCTCCCGCTCAACCGACCGAGGGGCGCTGCCTTTTATCGTACGGCGCGAATCGCGGGGATAGATCCGAGACAAGGAATAAGTATTTTAAAAAGGTTACGAGGAAGAGTTACATTGTTGCTCTTTTAAGTAGGAAAGAATAGAGGATTTCATGCAAGAGTTTTGTGAAATGATTTGATAGAGGTTATTGTAGTCAGAACATAGTACCCTGAAAGGGTCATGCTGGGCATATGTTGACCTACAAAAGTTAAGAAATAAGGGGAGGAAAGTTCGAGAGGCCCTAAAAGGAACGTTAAATTTTAACAGACTTAGAAGGTTCTGGCTGTCGATTTCACCATTAATAAGGTTATTGATGAAAACTACACCCAGTATAGTCCTACAATTTAGTAAGGATGGTAAGTTTATTAAAAGTAGTCTGCTATGATAAGACGGGAGTTGGATACTTGCATCCCTGTTTAGACCCCTAAGAGCAAAAAGGAGAAAGTTCTTCTGTACTGATTCAATACGGTCTTGATGAACCCCATATTGGGGACTCCAGACACATGAACCGTATTCAAGAATCGGACGAACTAAAGATATGTAAAGAGTATTGGTTATATAAGGGTCATTAAATTCCTTTGACCATCTTTTAATGAAACCAAGCACACCCTTGGCTTTATTAACCATTGCCGATATATGGTCGGTAACTTTAAGCTTGAAGCTAATAGGACACCTAGGTCGTTAACCTGAGTTAATCTTTCTAGGGCGGTCCCATAGAGAAAATAAGTTGCCTGGATGGGGCTTAAGCGATAGAATGACATAAGTTTGCATTTTGACCCATTGAGTTTTAAGTCATTAGCAGAACACCAATTTTGGAACTTGTCCAGATCGGACTGAAGTTTGTATTGGGTAGAGGAAGATTTATACTGAAGACACAGCTTAACGTCATCTGCGTACATAAGTACTCGAGAGTTCGGTAAAGCAAAAGGCAAGTCATTTATAAAAATGGTAAAAAGTAAAGGCCCGAGATGACTTCCTTGAGGGACTCCAGATTTAGCTCGGACTAGGCAGGAGAATATATCTTTAAAAAGGACGCGTTTGATAGCTGCAAAATCCCAAAAGATCGAGTTTTCTCAAAAGGAGTGAGTGGTTTACAGAGTCAAATGCTTTACAAAAGTCAGTGTAGATGACATCTGTTTGAAGGCCATTTTGGAAACCATCAATTACAAATGATGTAAGCTCCAACAAGTTAGTGGTGGTGGAGCGACGCCTAATAAAACCATTCTGGCATTGAGAAATGATTGAACTACAGAGGTGCTGCAGATGAGTAGTAATAATTTTTTCAAATAGCTTTGAAATTGCTGACAATTTAGAGATGCCTCTATAATTGGTAGCATCAGATTTTTTCCATTTTTATGCAGGGGAATTATAAAGGATTCCTTCCATATAAAGGGAAATATCGAGGTTTCCAGAGATAAGGTGAAAAGCTTTGAAAGAGGTTTGCACAAAGACTCGGCCCAATTCTTTAGCACACAGCCTGGTACTCCATCGGGACCTGATGAAAGTACCTTTAAAAGATCCGATAACAAACTACGTTTGGAGATAGATGGACCAAAAGACCGTTGTTTCAAAAAATTTTGCGAATAGATCTGAAATGGCCTGATCCGTATTCGCAGAAGATTTTTCAAACGAGAGCAAGGAAGGAGAAGATATATGTTTCCGCTTTGTGTTTACAAAATTATAAAACTGCTTCGGATCCTGGGTAAACTGATCCCGACAACGGCGAATATAATTTCTATAACATTCAGCGTTATGCCCGGTGAAGTTCGACCGAGCTACTACGTACCTTGAAAAAGTTAGATTGCAGCCAGTTCTTTTAAAGTCTATTTTTAATATGTTTAAGATTAATAAGGCGCCTTGTAAACCAAGGGGGGTTGTCTTTAACGGAGGGATACTTCCACGGCACACTATTCAAACGCCTATAAAAATATTTTAAGGCGATATTTATATCATTGCATGCCAACAAATCAGAATTAAAGGAAAGAATTAAGTTATTGAGCTTTTTAAAGTCTGCCTTACTAAAGCAGCGAATTCTATTACCTACGCTATGAGGTTTAACTAAGGCAATGGTTTCGATTGACACCTCAAGCGTAGGATGATATGGATCTTCGGGGGTCACCAAAGGCAGGGCTCTGGAAACGGTGATTCCATCTGGGTCAGACACAAAACATAAGTCTAGAAGCCGACCTAAAGAATTTCTGACATGGTAAATTTTACCTAAAGACATGTCAAACATGCCCGCAGTAAAATCATGGTGTGAAGAAAGTGATAAAGCTGTAACGTTATCGATATTTGACCAAGTGAGTGCTGGTATATTAAAATCACCCAGAACCACCAGCTGGTCGTTATCGGACATAAGATTGAAAACCGACTGGATAGCAGACAAATGATGCCAATAAATTCTAATTTACCAAACTCTTGCAACTTGACCTCTTCAGAATGGAAAGAGGAGTCTACTGAGATTAGTACTCCTCCCCCTCTTTGGAGAGGTCGGTCGCGTCTGAAAGTGGTGTAACCAGCTTTAACCAGGTTTCACTAAAGACAATAACCTGAGATGCAAAGGAAAAGCTATCAGAGTATAGCCTAGGGAGCTTACTACGAAGGTGCCTAGTATTCTGATAGGTAAGAGTAATGGAGTTTGTTAGTTTTTTAAAATAGAAGTTGGCTGGTCAGTTGGTGTGGCTTTGGGGAGCTTGACTCCCACATGCCAGGTATTTTTTTTTTTTACGTTTCTCGGCTGATGTTCTTGAACGAGTATGTAGTCTGGCCAGAAGCCAGGCGAACACAGCGTCTCAAGCATCGACAAAGGCACATATCTTAAAGGATGATGTGCTCCTCGAGAGAGAGAATTTGGAGATGTCCTCCACCTTAATTTCGGCTTTTGTTTTGGCTTTGATATAAGCCGAGGGGCAAGCCGTGAAAGAAATATTTGTTTCGTTGGAGGAACAACCGTTGAGGCTTTAGTCTCGCAGCTTGTAGGACTGCAGTACCAGTCGGCGCCGGGGGTCCGGACCCAATGTTCCCAGTTTTACAGGGATTTGCATCAATTGGGGCTGTGGCGTCACTGGTAGTGATGCCTTAGGGGACAAATCAGAAAGTTGCACACGGATAGCGCATTCGGTATCCGAATTTTTATCAGTCCTGACTCTTGGTGTTGTCAGGGTGATCAGGAGTTGAGTGATAGTCGGCAGTGCGGGCAGAGAATTAGCTGGTGCACACGGTTCCACTAGAGTGGAAGACTCTATTATTAGCTGAAGGTTACTAAATTGAGAATCAAGCGCATTGAATTGATCGGTGATTTTGCGAAAACTAACTTTCAATTCGTTAAATCCATTCATTGTGTGCCGCATGAACGCTCTCATCTCGCTCTGCACGGCACGACACTGCAACAAAAGTGCAAGCCAGAGCTCCGGGACACTCCGTCCGACACTGAGGCTGTGAATCCGGCACATTTGGCATGTACCATGTTGTCACACAGCCAACAGAGGAGTCTTGGCTGGGACGAAGTTATTATCTTATTGCAAGACTTAATAGCGCAGACTACTTTAAATTCCATTTTTTATTATATATTATTTATTTATTCTTTTTATTTCAATTATATTATACCTTGAACCACTGTACCAAAAGAAAATTAGAACAAGAGAACAGTTTGAAAGTTAGTATAAGAGTTACAGGTTAGGCTTAGAGGTAGAGATAAGCAACTCTAAAAGGGAATAGCGAAAAGAGCAACAACAAATAGTAAAGCAACGCATAGCTGTGCTTGGATTAAAATTAATAAATATTAATTCACCACCAAATATATCACTGCACACGCGTAAGCGAGACGGAAATTATAAAAGTGATTTAAAATTGTTAAAAATTTTAAATTTGTTAAAAATTTAAATCAAACGCCGGTTTGATCGCAAGGTAGGCAAAAAACACGTCCGTTCGCTTTGAAAAGGCAAAGAAAGCTGAATGGCATGTAATGATAAAAACCGTCTTAGAATATTTTTATAGGAGTTTGAATAGTTTCTTTGACTCTTGTGTGCCGTGGAAGTATCAGTCCCTTAAAGACAATCCCCCTTGGTTTTCAAAGCGCCTAAATAATCTTAAATATATCAAAAATAGACTTTTAAACAAATATAAAAGAACCGGCTGCAATCTTACTTTTTCAAGGTACTTAGTAGCTCGGTCGAACTTCACCGCATAACGCTGAATGTTATAGACATTATATTCGCCGTTGTCAGGCGAATATAGGATCCAAAGCAGTTTTACATTTTTGTTAACAATTTGTAAAAGCGGAAGATGGATCAGACCATTGCAGACCTATTTGGCAAAACTTCTTCAAATAACGTATTCACCTTGTATTATTTCTGATCAGCCCTACATATATGAAACTCATTTACCCAATCTTGTTTTTGGTACGTCTATCTCGAAGCGCAATTTGTTATCGGATTTTTCAACGGTTAAACCGGCAAACAGGCTGTGTGCTATAGAATTGAGCCAAGTCATTGTGCAAACTTCTTTCAAAGCTTTTCTCTTTATCTCTGGAAACGTCGATATTTTCTTATATGTGGAAGGAATCCTATATAATTCCCTGATGCTACCAATTATAGAGGCATCTCTAAATTGTCAGCAATTCCAAAGCTCTTCGAAAAAATTATTACTCCTCATCTGCAACACCTCTGTAGCTCAATCATGTCTCCATGCCAGCTTGGTTATATTGGACGTCACTCCACAACCACCAACTTGTTAGAGCTTACATCATTTGTGATTGATGGCTTCCAAAATGGCCTTCAAACAGATGTCATCAACAGATGTCAATCTTTTGGGACTTCCTGTTAACCTTCTTACGTGGATATTGAGTTATTTTTCTGACTTGAAACTTTAGTCTGATCTGGACAAGATCCAAAATTAGTGTTCTGCCCCAATATGGGTTCATCAAGTCCGCATTGAATCTGTACAGAAAAACTTTCTCTTTTTTGCTCCTAGAGGTTTAAACTGGGATGCAAGTATCCACCTCCCGGCTTATTGTAATAGACTTCTCTTAATAAACTTACCATCGTTACTAAACCGTAGAACTTTACTGAGGTTTTCATCAATAACCTTATCAATGGTGAAATCGACAGCTAGCACCTATTAGGTCTGTTAAAATTTAACGTTCCCTTTATTGTCTCTCGAACTTTCTTTCCCCTATTTCTTAGCTTTTGTAGGTCACCATATTCCCAGCATGACCCTTTCAGGGTATTATGTTCTGACTACAACAACCTCTATCCAATTATTTCACAGAACTCTTAACATCTTCAATTCTTTCCTACTTAAGAGAGCAACAATGTAACTCTTCCTCGTGACCTTTTTAAAATACTTATTCCTTGTCTCGGATCTATCCCCGCGATTCGAGCCGTACGATAAACGGCAGCTCCCCTCGGTCGGTTGGGCGAAAGGTGGGCTCTACGTATGCAGTGGGAGCCGCATATAAGTATACAATTATAATATAATTAATTTATAACTTTACATTTCACAAAAATTTTGTGATTACTGAAACAACGAATTTACAATATTTTATCGAAACCGGAGCACGCCTGTATTTAACAAAGAAGAAAGTAAGAATCTATCTTTAAAAACATGGAAGTTATAGCTTTCCCGATCGTTCAGGTATATGGCAGCTATAGGATATAGTCGGCCGGTCCGACTTATATATTTTGAGTGCAATGAAAAGAATCGTGTGTGCAAAGTTTGAAGACGATAGCTCAGAAAACTGAGAGACTAGTTTTCGTAAAAACTGACAGGCAGACGGACATGATTATATCTGCGTGCAAAGGAATTAAGGGTGAATGCAAAGTTTGAAGATAAAAACTCAAAAAATTAGAGACAAGTCAGCGTAGTAACAGACAGAAAGGCGGACATGCTTATATCGACTTACGACGTGATCCTGATTCACCATATACATATTTTTAAGTCGGAGATGTGTCCTTCACTGCGTTGCATACACTTCTAACCAAATTTATAATACCCTCTGCAAGTGTATAAAAATGTATTTCCATTAAAAATATGTTTCTAATAACGGATGAATTGTAATAACAAGTGAAATGTTTGACAACATGACAAGACCTCACAAGCACTGTCAAGCCTTCACGACGACTGTTGGCCGAATGATTAGATGGAAGTCAAATCGGAGGAGACTGTAGTATGACCAAGAGCAAAATTATGATTTGCCAACCAATATAATGCCAATATGATGTTTCCGCACAAATGTCAAGTTCTAGTGGCCGAAAAAAGTATGCGAAACAGGTTAAAACTAAAGATACAATTATTCGGAATTTAATAATTTGGTGGGAATTGACTTTTGGAGACGTGACATGGATTTAAAGTGGGCTTTCATTTTAGAAATGTGTGGCCAGAGCTCTAATGACCTGCCATTCAGATAATCGAGTGACTTGTGTAATGGCAATAAAGAGATCACACTCTAAAATAAGATATAAGTTCTGTTCTGGGCCCCATGCACGTATGTAATTTCTGCAATTCGCAAAGCCTTTCTTATGGCATTGATTAAAAGTGGTTTTTCTCTGGTCATCTCATCTAAAATAAAATAGGATGAGCCGCGGATGTTTCCCCGGGTATAAAGACCTTTCTTACATAGCCTGTGTCCAAGCGGTCTTCTTGTGTGATAGTCAATACATGGTCAAAGCTTTTAAGTGAATAACGATACCCAAACTAAATTACGATGTCTTTATTAATGTCGCTGTATCATATTTTTGTACAGGTAACTAACTAAAAACAACAAACTAAAACCAAACTAAATTTTTAAAGATATAATTGTGAATGTTTTTTTAAGAATTCCTAATGTACCATATAAATATATATATAAATATAACTTTACAAGAAAAACATTTTAAAAACTCGAATAAAACCTAACGGTTCATTTACTTAAATATTGGAATTTCAGATTTTGTATCGTACATTATACAAGTCATTCCCTGCTACATCGCGTTTTTATAATAATATTTAGTTTGGTTTGACAGATTTTTTTTTTAAATTAAAATAAATTTAAAAAATAATTCCTTAATTATAGAGTTCCAATGTACATAATACAAAAACTTCTTGAATCTAGCATCTTATATGTCGAGAGTGGAAGTGAACTACCCCACACGGCCATAATTCGTCTGCCGTGATCTTCGCAACAATTGTCCTCGTTGTCCAGTGTCCAATAGTGGTCTAAGATATTTCGCTGGTTAATCGAACAGACAGATCAGATTGCAGCATGAGATCGCGAACGCCATCACCAATATCTGACCAATAAGGATCAGGAAACTCGTAGGAAACTTCTTGTTGGTTGTCTGGTGCTACAAACGGTGGAAACCCACATAGAAGTATATACAAAATTATACCAGCGGCCCAAACATCAATCTTTATAAAAAAAAGGGAATTTAAAAAAAAACAGTAACTGACAAAAATTATAGGTTCATTATACAGGTTCACTTTTAGGGGAATTAACAAGTCCTGGTTGTTTTTGCTTAAACTTAAATAGTTTCGATTCGAAAACGCAAAGATTTTGTAAAATAATATTTTAATCTTTTCTAATTTTCATTTTATGTTGTAATGGTTCAATAAGTGAGTTAAATTAATTAAAGATTTTTTCTTGATAATTTCCGGAGTCTCTGTATAGAGTATGTAGTTGTTTAGTAGTTCGTAACCAACATTTTGTTGCACAAGAATTATTAACTTGCCACCAGATTAAAATTTAAATGGGTATTACGAGTATGCCACATACGATTAATCTCAATCTCGATACAATACTTTAATGGGTTGTGAAGTCTAGAAACGTTTTGAATTTCGTTAAAAAATTGTTGGTTTCGATAATTCGCCAAAGGGGGTTGAAATAGAATGAAATGATTATACCCAGCTTCAATTGCGAGGCGATTTTATTTTGCGATTTTAATTGTATCAAAACACCCAATTATCTTTTCTAGCCAACAGGCGGGCTCCGGCTATCAATTTTCCAAATTTTGTATGGTTTACTTTTAAAAACGAACAATAAAGGTATAACTCGAAACTCGAAACGAATTCAAAATATTTTTTGGAAACCGGAGCACGCCTGTATTAGTTTCAACAAAGTAGAAAGTAAGAATTTAAAATATTTTATACATTTACATATAAACAAGAATGGAAAGCTAACTTCAAACGAAGCCGAAGTTTATATACCCTTGCAGTTACATAGCGGCTTCTATTCCTTTAAGATATAGACTATTATCGGATAACTATATTGGATAACTATAGCTGATCCTTAAAAATAATAATCTTAAATTCATAGAAAATGGATTTTAAAAGGAGTCCGACGCTTCTACACCCAAAAACACGAAAGTTGTGGCATTTCCGATCGGTTTAGAATAGCTAAAGAATATAGTCGACCATTCCGTATGAACTTTTTATATAGGTTCAGGTTCCCATAAAAGAATGTATGAGCAAGTTTCTATCGTCTATCTTTAAAAACATAGAAGTTACAGCTTTTCCGATCGTTCAGGGGTACGGCAGCTATAGGATATAGTCTGCCGACCCCGGCCGGTTCGATGTATAAATTTTGCGTGCAAAGAAGAGCAGCGTGTGTGCAAAAGTTGAAGACTCTAGCTCAAAAACTGAAAGTCTAGTTTGCGGAGAAACAAACAGACGGACATGCCTATATCGAATCAGGAGGTGATCCTGATTCAGAATATATATTTTGTAGGGTCGGAGATGTCTCCGTCACTGCGTTGCACACTTCTGAACTAATTTATAATACCCTCTGCAAGGGTATAAGTGGATTTCGATTTAAAAATATGTTTCTAATAACGGATAAATTTAAATAACAAGTGAAATGTTTTTTTTATTTCTTACAAGGAGATTCTCAGGTTTAATGTCTCTGTGCACAATGCCCATGGAATGTAGGTAAGACATAGCGGAGCCTAAATGCCTAATCATAGTCCGCGCCTGCCTTTCAGAGAATCGAGTGACTTGTGTAATGGCATCCAAGAGATCACCCCCTAAAATTAAGACATAAATTCACATATTCTACCACCAAATACATATTGGTCTTTTGATCGACATCCATAATAAGTGATATAATATGTGGATGATTCAATTTTTTCATGACTCGAACTTCTGCATCAATATAATGTTCTTAACCCTTGCGGTTGCTTTTGTCGATTATTTTCAAGGCATGCGTTTTGTTGGTTTCGCAGTGTTCGATTTTAAGCACAATAGCATAGTTTCCATCCCCGATAATGTGGCCGACTGCATAATTCTTTCGAATTTCAGAAGGCAAATCAGCAAACTCTAAACCTGTACTCTTAAGTAACTCGGCTTGTTCATCTGCTAAAGAGATTCGAGGCTCTTTAATAGCAGCTTCCATCGAAGGCGGGTAAACCTTTTTGCTTTTGACAGGCATCTTAGGCTTCGGTTCCTTGCAGGCGGTTCCTGCAGTTCGTAAAGTCTTTCGTATGACATTGATTAAACGTGGTTTTTACTCTGGTCATCTCGTCTAAAACAAAATATGATGATTAAAATTACGATGTCTTTATTAATGTCGCTGTATCAGATTTTTTACAGGTAAATAAAAACAACAAACTAAAAGCCAACTAAATTTTTAAAGATATATTTCTGAATGATTTGTTTAAGAATTCCTAATGTACCATATGAACTTATTTATATAAATATAACTTTAAAAGAACGAAATTTTAAAAACTCGAGTGAAACCTAACGGTTTATTTACTTAAATATTGGAAATGAATATTTTGTATCGTACATCATACAAGTCATAGCGTTCAAATGTACATAATACAAAAACTTCCTGAATCTGGCATCCTATAGGTCGAGAGTGGAAGTAAACGCCACACGGCCATAAAAAAAAAATTTAGGTTCTTCTTTTAACATGTCCTGGTTCTTAGTGTTATAGTTAAAGTTTTTTTCTTGATAATTTAGCCGGAGTCTCTTCATAAAGTATGTAGTATGCAACCAACCTTTTATTGCACAAAGTGCAGTGAAAAGAATTATTAATTTTCCACCAGATTACAATTTAAATGGGTCATACGAATATGCCACATACGATTAATTTCAATCTGGATACAATACTTTAATGGGTTGTGTAGTCTAGAAGACAAGAATGGAAAGCTAACCTGGGACGAAGCCGAAGTTTATATACGTAGCGGCTTCTATTGCTTTAAGATATAGCAAATATCGGATAACTACATTGGATAACTATTACCGATCCTTACAAAAATATTTATAATAGGTTTAAATTCATATAAAATGGATTTAAAAGGATTCCGAAGCTTTTTCACCCAAAAACACGAAAGTTGTGGGATTTCCGATCGGTTTAGAATAGCTAAAGAATATAGTCGACCAATCCGTATATTTTTTATAAAGGTTAAGGTTCCCATAAAAGAATGTCTGATTAAGTTTCATTCTTCTATCTTTAAAAACATGGAAGTTACAGCTTTCCCGATCGTTCAGCTATAGGATATAGTCGGCCGATCCCGGCCGGTCCGACTTATATATTTTGCGTACAAAGAAGAGCAGCGTGTGTGCAAAGTTTGAAGATAAAACTGTGTTGAAGAACGGACAGCACTTCCCAGCAACTTAGCCCATACTTATGGAGCGAACAACACATGTTTATATCTTTTACTTCATTCATATACATAAACGCATTGAAACGGTTATGCACAGAGTTTTACTTATAGTCTTGTATTTTTTTTTTTTTTTTTTTTTGCATTTTGACCCATTGAGTTTTAAGTCATTAGCAGAACACCAATTTTGGAACTTGTCCAGATCGGACTGAAGTTTGTATTGGGCAGAGGAAGATTTATACTGAAGACACAGCTTAACGTCATCTGCATACATAAGTACTCGAGAGTTCGGTAAAGCAAAAGGCAAGTCATTTATAAAAATGGTAAAAAGTAAAGGCCCGAGATGACTTCCTTGAGGGACTCCAGATGTAGCTCGGACTAGGCAGGAGAATACATCATTAAAAAGGACGCGTTGGGTTCTTCCAGAAAGATAACTGGAAATCCACGTAAGAAGGTTAGTAGGAAATCCCAAAAGATCGAGTTTTCTCAAAAGGAGTGAGATGAGAAAAGGAGTGACATTTAAGAGATGCCTCTATAATTGGTAGCATCAGATTTTTTCCCTTTTTTATGCAGGGGAATTATAAAGGATTCCTTCCACATAAGGGGAAATATCGACGTTTCCAGAGATAAGGTGAAAAGCTTTGAAAGAGGTTTGCACAATGACTCAGCGCAATTCTTTAGCACACAGCCTGGTACTCCATCGGGACCTGGTGAAAGTACCGGTTTAACCTTTAAAAGATCCGATAACAAACTACGCTCGGAGAGAGATGGACCAAAAATAAGATTGGCTGAAAGAATTTTATATGTGTAGGGCTGATCGGAAGTAGTACAAGGTGAATACGTTGTTTGAAAAAATTTTGCGAATAGATCTGCAATACCCTGATCTGTAATCGCAAAAGAATTTTCAAACGAGAGCAAGGAAGGAGAAGATACATTTTTCCGCTTTGTGTTTACGAAATTATAAAACTGCTTCGGGTCCTGCGTAAACTGAACCCGACAACGGCGAATATAATCTCTATAACATTCAGCATTATGCACGGTAAAGTTCGACCGAGCTACTAAGTACCTTGAAAAAGTTAGATTGCAGCCGGTTCTTTTATATTTGTTTAAAAGTATATTTTTAATATGTTTAAAATTCTTTAGGCTCCTTGTAAACCAAGGGGGGTTGTCTTTAACGGACGGATACTTCCATGTCACACAAGAGTCAAAACAACTATTCAAACTCCTATAAAAATATTCTAAGGCGATATCATTGCATGCCAAAAGATCAGACCAATCAAAGGAAAGAATTAAGTTATTGAGCTTTATAAAATCAGCCTTACTAAAGCAGCGAATTCTATTACCTACGCTATGAGGTTTAACTAAGGCAATGGTTTCGATTGACACCTCAAGCGTAGGATGATATGGATCTTCTGGGGTCACCAAAGGCAGGGCTCTGGAAAGGGTGATTCCATCTGGATCAGACACAAAACATAAGTCTAGAAGCCGACCTAAAGAATTTCTGACATGGTTAATTTGACCTAAAGACATGTCAAACATGCCCGCAGTAAAATCATGGTGTGAAGAAAGTGATAAAGCTGTAACGTTATCGATATTTGACCAAGTGAGTTCTGGTATATTCAAGTCACCCAGAACCACCAGCTGGTCGCTATCGGACAAAAGATTAAAAACCGACTGGATAGCAGACAAATGATGCCAGTAAGTAGGCGGTTCGGATGAAGGTGGTATATATGAACAGGTAATAAACAGCGATTGATCGGACAAAGTGATCTTAACGCAAAGAAATTCTAGATTACCAAACTCTTGCAACTTGACCTCTTCAGAATGGAAAGAGGAGTCTACTGAGATAAGTACTCCTCCGCCTCTTTGGAGAGGTCGGTCGCGTCTGAAAGTGGTGTACCTGTCTGGGAAAACTTCGGAGCTAAGGATCTCCGGCTTTAACCAGGTTTCACTGAAGACAATAACCTGAGATGCAAAGGAAAAGCTGGGGAGCTTACTACGAAGGCCCCTAGTATTCTGATAGGTAAGAGTAATAAAGGTTGTTAGTTTTTTAAAATAGAAGTTGGCCTGTCAGTTGGTGTGGCTTTGGGGAGTTTGACTCCCGCAGGCCTGGTATTTTTTTTTTTTACATTTCTCGGCTGATGTTCTTGAACGAATATGTAGTCTGGCCAGAAGCCAGGCGAACACACCGTCTCAAACATCGACAAAGGCACACATATCTTAAAGGATGATGTGCGCCTCGAGAGTGCAAATTTAAATTTTATGTATATTCATTTCTTGGCGCCGCGTCGCCAAATCTTTTTTTTGTCAGTTAACATTTCGTAACCGAAATGAAATATGAAAGATATGAAATAATACAGTCCAAAAAAACAAGGTGAGTTATTTCCCATCATAACGCAAAATAGCACAAAAAACTTATAACGGCAGCTCCTCCAAAGAGGGCTCCAAAATTCGGTCGATAGACCAAGCTTATATGGAATCATATTCCGAAACCATTTAGCCCATTTTAATGGAATCGTATTATCATATCTGATAAAATCTTTTATGAGTTGGACGACAACATGTCCGCCGATTTGCAAAAAAAAAATATATATAGCAAGCAAAGCTACAAAAAATTTAATGTGGTTAAAAAAACCCCATACTGAAAAAAGCCGACCCCCCGGAAAATGTGGATATGGGTATATACACATATCCCTGGAGGGCCGCGGGGCGCGTATATAAGAACAAGCGCGTTTATAACGCAGTTGTTTGGTCCATCCGGATTTGTTGGAAGTGTTTATTCAGGAGTACCGTCTTAACATGGAGGGATACAAAGCTCCATCAAACGGATCTTGTCCTTAGCTGAGCGCATACCAGCAACTACAACAACGAGTGATGTGGAGGTAATGGTTGATCGTCTCGAAATCGCATGAAGTGAGTTTGGGAGACTTGAAGACTCAATGTCCAATCGTGACACGGTCGATGAGTACTTAGACCCAGACGACGACAACGAAGTGTACCAGGGGAAAGTACATGAATGCATGGCGGATTCTCAACGCAAAGAAGCACTCACTGGAGCCGCAAGAAATACCGCCAAACATCTTTATGACCAGTAATGGAGACGTTATTTTCCAATTACTACAGCAACAACAACAACTATTTGAACGCTTGTCCGTACAAAACGATCTTCTTCTTCAGCCAACTCGGCGTTGTTGGAAAAGTTTACAGAGTTGACATTTGCCAGAGTCTGCCAGAGAACAAACAAGATAGTTCGAGCATTAGACGCTATTGGCCAGAACACACGTGGTTGCTGGACCATCTTCCCGATACTGCAGAAGATGGATGCCGACACACGGCCCATGCTGACAGGGTCAAGAAGTCCATGCACGCAATGGTGGCCGACGAGAGGGCAGTGGGGCCAAAGCAAACATGAAGGAGCATGCCGTGTATGGATCTGCAGAATTTCTGGCTCTCAACTGTGAGCAAAGACGAGGTATGGCAAAGGAGAAGCTGCTTTGCTTCAATTGCATAAAACCTGGACAGGCAAAGTTCACAGGCTACAGAAGGCCCTGTGTCAACTAGGTTCGAAGATCAATGCGACGAGGACGCTTCTCAATCCACATCGGTGACAGTGAGTCACATCGCTCGAGCACACGTCCCACAACAGGCTGCAGGCGCGCAAGACCCTAGAGCGCCAACACACACACATAGTAAAAGTGCGCTGCCGAGTGCATTGGTATATGTCCAAAGCGCAAACGGAATATATACAAGCTGCAGGGTTCTTTTAGACAGCGGATCGGAGGATTTGGATGTTACTGCACACGTCCTTATTAAGATAACATCCTCGCTGCAAAGACACAACATCGAAAAATCGTCACTCAAGGTGTTTGATGGCTTCCCAATGGCGGATATCGAATTCGCATCAGTTGCTTCAGTGGACATACTGTTGGGAAGCGACTACGTTTTGGCCACACTGACAGGCCAAAAGATGCACGACAACATGGACAATCTTATTACCATATCGTTCATATTTGGATGGATAATAACCTCATTTGGAATCAAGCAACGGTGGGAATCTCCAACGGCTACGTCGGTACTTTCCACATGCAACATTTACGCTTCACTTCAAAGATTTTGGATTTGGAAAACGTCGGCGACTATACGGAGAATGAACCAGATCACGACACGGTGGAAAAGCATTTTCTCCAAAATCGCAAACGACATTGAAAAGGCAAATATGTCCTCGAACATCCGTTCAAAGTTACGAAACCAAAGTTTGCAGACACAAAACTCATTGCGCTATGCAGACTCGGCTGTGCTTATCCCCTACGCTTGTTTTGTTTACATTTCTTATCTTATTTGGGGGATGCTCAGTGCAGCTCTCCCCCCATTGGATGCTTGCTACCATTATCATCCCTGAGGGGCAGCAGACACAATTTAGCCACCGCACGTTTGGTCATCCCAGTGGCGGTTTTTAACGCAGCAAATCGATGCACTCCATCCTTCTCAAGAATGAGGATTAGTAAGCGGCCACTTCACTGGGGGAAGGTTCTCATCCTTGACCATTACAACGTCCCATACAGCGACGACTGTCCCTGGAGAGCGCCACTTAGATCGCTGTTGCAGTAGTGTAAGGTATTTCTCTTTCCAACGGCACCAGAAGACCAGCTGCTGGTCATTTTCAGCTGCCATGCAGAAAATGGGCAGGAGTTATTACGTCTAGGTCACCGGGGTTCTCTGAAAGGGAGACTAGAGGCCTTGAATTAATTATCGAGGCGATCGAAACCAAGAATCATGGGCCCAAATGGTCGATATAATTGCTGCTTTGCTGTTTTAACGGCTGCTTCCCAAAGTCCATCAAAGTGCGGAGAGCGAGGAGGGATAAAACACCAATCAATCATCTCCGTCAGACAAAACTCCTGAATAGATGATCTATGCTTGGAACTTAGCGGTTGGAACAACCGCTTAAGCTCGAGTAACTCGTTCTTGGCTCCAACGAAATTGCATTGTCCGACCATTGTCCGGCATTGTCCGACCAAATCTGCTTGGGACTCCTTCTGGTGCAAACAAACCTTCTCAGTGCGCCCTAAAAGGAAGGGGTGGATAAATCCTTCACCAACTCCAAATGCATCGCTTTCGTGGCAAAACATATAAAAACGCTGACGTAGCATTTTATGGAAGCCTTATTCCGAGTCTCCGCCTTGTATTAAAATGGTCCGCAGAAGACACGTCGAACACGTTGAAACCTTCAACACGCTTCTTTGAGAAATCAGCCATGATGTGCTCAAATAGTCGGAGCTTGGCGCGAAAGCACCTGACGCACTTGCTGACCACCATCGAGACAGTTTTTCTCCCCCCGATTGGCCAGTACCGAGATCTGATTTCTGCCAATAGCGCCAGGGGCCGGAATGCAGATTTCCTTCATGAAAATGCGTTTTGATGCTTGGCGTCAGTGGATGCCATCTTGGCAAGATTATGGAATGGCGCCCGTCAAAATTCAACGAGGACTTCCGCAGGCAACCACCGTCGCGATGCAAGGGAACTCGAGGGTGGCAGAAATTTTAGTGCCTTGTTGTTCCTTGTTGTTAATTCCCTTATGGCGCAAGCGACGGCAAAACTTATAAACGTATGCGAAGACTCTTTACAACGATGAAAATGAATTAGCAAACTTCGAAGAAGCAACGATGTCATGGTGTGGTAACGTGGTCAGGAAGACTCTTTGCTCGGAGTTCCAGCGTCGGCTTCTCAGTTGGCATGACAAGAGGCCAGGAAGCCTTAAACAAGGAGATAAAGGGGGGACCGCGAGCCCATAACGCCGATTCGAAAGGATCAGTCGGTACAGCCCCTCGAGACAAAATGTCTGCAGGATTAGACGCGGTGGGAACGTATCTCCACTCTATAGACTTGGTAAGCTCCTGAATGGTTCCAACGTGGTTGGCAATAAAAATGTTAAAACGAGCTGGCTCGTCTCGAATCCAAGCCAGTGCGACGGAGGAGTCGCACCAGCAATAATATGCTCCATTGTACACATTTAACGCAGCAATCTCGGCCATCAGCCTGGCGAGCAGCTCTGCACCCGATAGCTCCAGCTTCGGCACGGTGAGCGACTTTATTGGAGCGTCGCGAGACTAGGAGCACAGCAACCGGATCTCCAACTTTGAAACAACGTACACATAAGCTCCGTACGCATCGATGCTGGCGTCACAAAATCCATGATCTTCAACATTTCCTGGAACGCAAATGGACAAACGAGGGAACTTCATTGAGCGGATTTGAGAGAAACTGCTGCAGAATTTCAGCCAGTTATGGAGGAGAGCTTGAGGTAGGTTTTCGTCTCAGGATAAATTTTCTCTGCACAGCCTCTGCATCTGCATCTTAGCCGACCATTGGATCATAAATGCGAGCTATTGAGGATAAGATTGAGCGCCTCATTGGGTTTGTGGTACGCTGCAGAGACTCAAACGAAAACAGCAACTTATCACTAGTTGGCTCCCAAGCGAGCCCCAGCGTCTTGGTAAAGGGGGTGCCGTCATTAAACTCCAGGTAGGACTCCTTGTCCTCATTGGGAATGTCCTCCAGAACTGCGGGAACATTTGAGCACCATTTTCTTAGCCGAAAGTTGCCCTAGGCTTAGAAGGCATGACGTGTGATTCATTATTTCCACGGCTTCTTCCACCGAGCCGCCACCAGATATGAGGTCGTCCACATAAAAATCCCGTCGCAACACCTGAGCCTCTACCGGAAACAGGGCTGCATTATCCTGAGCAAACTGATGCATGGCTCGAACAGCCAAGTATGAAGCTGGCTTTGTACAGTATGTGACGGTGTCCAACTTAAAAATAGACAGCTTATCCTTGATAGAATCCCTCCACAAGATGCACTGCAAGAAACTGTCTTCGTATTTTATTTGTAGTGTATTCGTAAATTTCCAGGATTTTCCCAGTCCGACACATTTATAGGACCGCTCGGCTGAATCTCGGTGATCTTTGAGGCGACAATTGCCGTTATGTAAGCCGAATAATCGGAAATCCGCGATTGCATGTAGACGCTAACTGAGTTGCCATCCGTTGAGAACTCGGTATCTCCAAGTCCAGTTATGGGCACAGCGCATCTCGAAGGACAAAGCTGGAGAAGGCTTGCCAAACGCGAAATATTAAAGTGCACTTGCGAGCCAGAGTCCAACAGTGCCCGACAAGGAAACATGGCACCGGAGCGGCCACGCACTAAAATGCTAGCGGTAGGCAGCAACGCAATTTCCGAATGGCGATCCTGAACCACAAGTGAATTTGCAGGGGATGTATTCCTAGCAGAGTCAACGACCTGGTCAAGAGAAGGAACACCAGGGCCATATGATGCAGAGGCTATGTTGCCAGGCAAAAATTCCCGTGAAGGCAAGGAGGCATGATGCCTGCGATGGCAAATCTGACAATGCGAAAAGTTGCATCCACGTGCAAAGTGACTCGGTTTCAGGCACACATAGCAAAGGGCTAACCTTGGGCAGGCGGGCAAAGAGTGCTTTGAGGCGCTGCACATGGCGCACGCATCGATGGGGGCGTTGGCTAACATGCAGGATCGATTATTGGTGGGTCTCCGTCGGGCCCCATGGCCTAAAGCATGGGAAGCCATGGGGATATCTCCCGTTTCGAGCGTTCTGCATCGCTGCTCCAAAAACCAGAACATGGATTTTCACGTCGGAATAGCATCCTCCTTCGAGGCCGCTTGCAACTCCTCCCACTTGGCCTGCGTGGACGGATCCCGCTTTTGGAACAGGATTTGCACAAGTAGGCAGTCTTGTATTTCCTTAGACGATCCAGAACTCATCAGCGCTCGCATGTGCCCAGACAGCTTCCGAAGTGTTGCTACGGACCCGGGCTCGACTGCTCGAAGGTGGAGAATCTCATTTACGTGGATCTGAAAATTCAATCGACGCTTACTAAAACGGTTGCGCAAAAGATCAAGAGCCACAGAGTAGTTATCTGAGATTTCCAAAGCACGAACGGTTTCCATCGCAGAATCCCTCAAACAAGAAACTAGCCAACGGAGCTTCTCCATCCTCGTTAGTTGAAGGTGATTGTCGATGATCGTTTTGAACAGTGAGATAAAATATGATCATTCTGCTTACCCGCCACCGAATGTGGGCAACGGCAACGGCGGCAGCATCAGGGCAGGCTTAAACGATCCAATAGATGCTGTGCTGGAACCATCCAACAATGTCGAGTGCGCGCCACGCACCTCCCTATTTCTGACTGCAACGTCAGGGTCACCATGGTGGCAAGCCGGGTGAATTTCCAAAAAAGTGGGCTGCCAATCTCTCCATGATTGAGACCCTCGACGGCGTCATGGAGAGCAGTGAATTTGGCGCGCAGTTGCTTCTCCAAGACGTCTAATGGAGAAAGAGGCGTGTCGTCGTTTGCCACCGCAGCTACAACAAGGACGTGCAGCTCCTTCAACTCCACATACGCTATTTCCGCCATTTTTCTTATGATTCTTTGAATTTCTTATGAATATGATTCCCTGCTAGAAGCATCGGCAGTGCTGAACTCGGCTCCAGAGTCCATCATTTGGCATTAAGTTTAGCAAGAGAGGGGTGAGGCGTTGGTGCTAAGCGAAGGACAACTAATCACTTGTTGCACTTGCAACAAACTGTGGTACAAATCACGTTGGGGTCACCAAATGTCACGCTAGCAAGCGGGAATCAAATTCGATATTTAATTGTAGTTTTTATTTATTGTTAATAGTTCACAATTCCGCATAAGAACAATCAACCAAAAGGTCCACGAGGTTCCACCAGGTCTAACGGCTCACACAACAAACGCATTGCGCTATGTAGAGTCGGCTGTGCTTATCCCCTACGCTTGGTTTGTTACCTTTTCTTATCTTATTTAGGGGATTGCACGGAGCCTAGCTGTTGATCCCAACAACGACTTCCATTAAATAAGGATTTGCGGGAGCAGTACATCACATTCATGAAAGAATATATCATGTGAAGTCACATGTAAGAAGTCAAGACGCCAAGCTGCAACAGAGTGGGTGGTATTAGACGGGTCATTTCAGGACACCAAAGGATTCACTAAATGATATCGAGCCAAGCATTCAGCGCCATCTGTTATCTGTATGCTTGCACTTCACAATCTTCTATCGATTCGACTTCTCAACAGACATTGTAAAAAGGTTTCACCAAATGTGGATCAACCCCAAACATCAGAACTACCAGAGAATTATGTGCCGAGAACATCCATTAAAAACAACTACCAGCTGTGTACCCTTAACTTATGGCACAGTCTGCGCACCATACCTGGCCCATATCCAACTGCATCGAAAATCCTACTGGAGGATTTTTATGTTGACGACGTACTCACCAACTCATGTCACACGCAGAATTGGATCTCGGCAACACTCCAACGATGCTGACAGGTCCGGAACTGTAGAAAAGGATGTTTATGTAAAGGTACTTGGCATCTTTTGGAACCCTTCTCAGGACCTTTTGATGTACAAGCTTCCTTGTCCGCAAACCCAAGGTGCACAAAAAGACAAATTCTTTCGGATGTTGCACACATCTTCGACCCTCTTGGACTACTGTCGCCAATTGTGGGGCAATTCAAAATTATGTTCCAGCAATTGTTGATGGATCTGGATTGGGATTCTGACTTTTCACCCAAAATAGCCGATTCCTGGGTGCAAAGCAGAGCGAAGTTCTACGCGATTCACCAGGTGAAGATTCCCCAAATTGTCATCAATGAGGATAACTCAATTGAATTGCACGCGTTCTCTGACACTTCCATGAAGGCACGACGGAACCTATTCCGTCTCACTCCTGGCGGCAAAGACAAGGGTAGCCCACTGAAACAACAAAGTGCCACCAAGGCTACTCGACGAAGAGCAATCTAAAGCAATATAAATGAGCAATATATAGATGCAGAATCAGGAGGTTTCAGAAAACCACCCAAAATACGAGCTGAAGCCGGCATCCTTGGTCACACTAAGGGCAATGTACAATGAACAATGTAGAATCGACATTCTGGTACAACGCATTTCATCCTGGTCGAAGCTGTTGCACATACTGGGCAATGTCTTACGGTTTATACAACGAAAAAGAGAACCACGTAAATCGTTTCAGTCACGGGCGCTGTCCTTCAATGAAATCTAGGAGCCCGTATCCTTGCTCTGGAGCATGCTCAGGAGAACGGACGACTGAGTCATTCGCAGCTACCAGAAGAAGTCAAGCATCCCATACTGCCACCAAACGCACATCGAATCACGAAGCTCATCCTGGAGTATGATCTACAGTAACAATGACAGCACACCTGTTGATAGGCAGAACATTCACTTCCATTGCCGAGGTTGACCTGAGCCACATACCTGAAAATAGATAGGACTGTCGGCAAAGTGTCCAAACCTAGGATTTAGAAAACACTGGCACCAAGAATACCTCCCTACATTGCAGCAGAGGTCCAAATGGAAAACTCCATAACCGAACATTAACATTTGAGCCGTGGTTCTTTCTACTCAAGGACTCCAACACTCAACCCGCAGCCTGGCCACTAGCAAAGTTCATTGAAACACTCACAGGTGCAAAATTGCAGCTGGAGAAGCAACTCGTCCTATCACAAAGATAGCCATTTTACCATGTTCAGAAACGATGTTTTCTTAGCGTGCCGAGATGTTGAGGAACGAATAGCACTTCCTAGCAACATAGCCCATACTCATGTTGCTGAAAGCCAAATGAAGCGAACAACACATGATTTAGAGTTTTTACTTCACCCATATATGTACATACACGCATTGAAACAGTTATGCACAGAGTAACGTATATTCATTTCTTGGCGCTGCGCCGCCATCTCTTTTTTTGTCAGTTAACATTTTGCAACCGATCCGCTTAGAACAAGCAGATATTAAATAATACAGTCCACAAGTAGAAATAAAAGGTGTTTTACTATAATATTATTATTTATTATTTATTATTATAACACAAGATGTTTTATTTATCATAAAACTGAAAGACTAGTTTGCGTAGAAACAGTTAGACGGACGGACAAAAAGACAGACGGACATGCTTATATCGACTCAGGAGGTGATCCAGATTCAGGTATATGGCAGCTATAAGACATAGACGGCCGATCCTGGACGTTCCGACTTATATACTGCGTGCAAAGAACTAAAGGGTGTGTGCAAAGTTTGAAGATAATAGTTTAAAAATTGAGAGACTAGTTTGCGTAAAACCAGACAGAAAGACGGACATGCTTATATCGACTCAGGAGGTGATCCTAATTCAGAATTTATGTACTTTATAGGGTCGGAGATGTCTCCGTCACTGCGTTGCACACTTTTGACCAAAACTATTTTACCCACTGCAAGGGTATAAAAATGGATTTCGATTTAAAAATGTATTTCTAAAAACGGATAAATTTAAATAAAAGTGAAATGTGTTTTTTATTTTTTACAAGGAGATTCTCAGGTTTAATATCCTTGTGCACAATGGCCATGTAAAGTAGGTAAGACATGTCGGAGCCTAAATGCCTAATCATAGTTCGCACCTTCCTATCAGCGAATCGAGTGACTTGTGTAATGGCATCCAAGAGATCACCCCCTAAAATTAAGACATAAATTCAGTTAACTGTTAAAATAATTTAATTAATTTGACTGACTTACCGCTGACATATTCTAGCACCAAATACATATTGGTCTCTTGATCGACATCCATAATAAGTGATATAATATGTGGATGATTTAATTTTTTCATGACTCAAACTTCTGCATCAATATAATTTTCTTAACCCTTGCATTTGCTTTTGTCTATTATTTTCAAGGCATGCGTTTTGTTGGTTTCGCAGTGTTCGATTTTAAGCACAATAGCAAATAGCAAAAATGTTCGATTTTAAGCACAATAGCAAAGTTTCCATCCCCGATAATGTGGCCGACTGCGTAATTCTTTCGAATTTCAGAAGGCAAATCAGCAAACTCTAAACCTGTACTCTTAAGTAACTCGGCTTGTTCATCTGCTAAAGAGATTCTAGGCTCTTTAATAGCAGCTTCCATCGAAGGCGGGTAAACCTTTTTGCTTTTGACAGGCATCTTAGGCTTCGGTTCCTTGCTGGCGGTTCCTGCAGTTCGTAAAGTCTTTCGTATGACATTGATTCCCCGTTGCTCTTCTGCTTCTAATTTAAAATCCTCGATGATATTAATACGTTCAGTACCATAGGGAAAAAAAACATCATCTGAACCAAAAAAACAGCAAGGTGAGTTATGGATGTTCCCCCCAGTGTGAAGACCTTACTAGCCTGTGTCCAAGTGGACTACTTGTGTGATAGCAGTCAATACATGGTCAAACCTTGGACTATTTCCTTTATGCAATAGTAACCGCATTATTCGACGAGGTTTTGTTCCATTGCGTATAAGAATTACAGTTCGACGATAGACTACACTGTCACGTTCGCTAAACAGCGTGGTATTTACAGAACTTGCGTTGGTTACAGTAGCGCCACTTAAGGAACCAGAAGTAATGCCACTAGAGTTTTTGAGTGGAGAAGCGGGTCAAAGTAGTTTCGTTAATCGCTGGTTGTTACAACGTCCGTTAGGGGCCATATATATATATAAATATATATATATGCGTATATATATATATAAATATATATATATGCGTATATACGCCAATCTAACCCCGGCCTCTAACGGACGTTTTAATAACCAGCGACATATAACCACTAGAAGTTAAGCTGCTGACGCCCATGAAAAGATGACGCTACGCTGAAGATCACAAAAAATGATTTTTCAAACTGCATCGGGGATTGGAAAAAACTTTATCACAAGTGTATAATGAATGTCTGATACGGATTTTTTTGAAGGGGACAAGATAGATATTCATGAATAAATACTTATTGAAAAAACATGAAATTCGCGATACAGAACTTTGTTCCAAATTTTCTGAAATAGTGGTAATAGGGATATGCTCAGAACGAATCCCTCCATACATGGCAAAGCCGATTGCTGATAGTTAATGGTGAGAGTTAATGGTGTGCAATCCAGTCACCCTGCAATCGGAAACTTTTCTCCCATTCTTTCAATCAGTATTCTGAAGTCAACGCTATGACAACATGACAAGACCTTACAAGCACTGACAAGCCTTCACGTCGACTGTTGGCCGAATGATAAGATTGGTGGAAGTCAAATCGGAGTAGCCTGTAGTATGACCAAGAGCAAAAGTATGATTTGCCAACCAATATAATGCCAATATGATGTTTTCGCACAAATGTCAAGTTCTAGTGGCCGAAAAAACTATGCGAAACAGGTTGAAACTAAAGATACAATTATTCGGAATTTAATAATTTGGTGGGAATTGACTTTTGGAGACGTGACATGGATTTAAAATGGGCTTTTATTTTAGAAATGTGTGGCCAGAGCTCTAATGACCTGCCATTCAGATAATCGATTGACTTGTGTAATGGCAATAAAGAGATCACACTCTAAAATAAGATATAAGTTCTGTTCTGGGCCCCATGCAGGTATGTAATTTCTGCAGTTCGCAAAGTCTTTCTTATGGCATTGATTAAACGTGGTTTTTACTCTGGTCATCTCGTCTAAAACAAAATAGGATAAGCCGCGGATGTTTCCCCGGGTATGTAAGAATTTCTTACATAGTGAATGTTTTTTTTAAGAATTCCTAATGTACCATATACCATTATATAAATATAACTTTACAGGAAAAAAATTTTAAAAATTCGAATGAAACTAACGGTTTATTTACTCAAATATTGGAATTTCAGATTTTTTATACATTCCCTGCTAGATCGCATTTTAATAATAATATTTAGTTTGGTTTGACAGATTTTTTTTTTAAACTAAAATAAATTTAAAAAATAATTCCTTAATTATAGCGTTCCTATGTACATCACACAAAAACTTCTTAAATCTGGCATCTTATAGGTCGAGAGTGGAAGTGAACTACCCCACACGGCCATAATTCGTCTGCCGTGATCTTCGCAACAATTGTCCTCGTTGTCCAGTGTCCAATAGTGGTCTAAGATATTTCGCTGGTTAATCGAACAGACGGATCAGATTGCAGCATATTAACCAATAAAGATCAGGAAACTAGTAGGAAACTTCTTGTTGGTTGTATGATGCTACCAACGGTGGAAACCCACATAGAAGTATATACAAAATTATACCAGCGGCCCAAACATCAATCTTTATAAAAAAGGGAATTTAAAAAAAAACAGAAACTGACAAAAATTATAGTTTTTACACCTTCAGCCCATTTCCTACTTCAAGCAATATCTCCGGTGCTACATAAGTAGGGGTTCTACAAACGGCATAAAGTGGTTCGGTAACTTTACAGGCTAATGCAAAATCGGCTAGCTTAAGCACAAGAACATTTCCATGTTCATCCAGTTCAACTTACAAAAGAAAGATTTCTCATGTTTATTACGTTATATATTTATAATAAAACACTCTTCTATTTCAAAACTTTTTATACCCTTGCAGAGCGTATTATAATTTTGGTCAGAAGTGTGCAACGCAATGAAGGAGACGTCTAGGAGCCCATAAAGTATACGTATTCTGGATCAGGATCACTTCCTGTGTCGATATAAGCACGTCCGTCAGACGGACCTGTCTGTTTCTACGCGAACTAGTCTCTCAGTTTTTAAGCTATCGCCTTCAAACTTTGCACACACCCTTCTTTCTTTTGCACGCAGTATATAAGTCGGAAGGGCCGGGATCGGCCGACTATATCCTATAGCTGCCATATATCTGATTGATCGGAAATGCTGTAACTTCCACGTTTTTGAAGATAGAAACTTAAAATTTGCACAGATTGACTATAACGGGAATTTAGGCCGATCTGGAAAATATCATACGGATCGGCCGACTATATCCTACAGCTTCCATATAACTGATTGAGGATGTTATTGAGGATAGAATCTTAAAATTTGGACAGGTTCACTTTTAGGGGAATTAACAAGACCTTGTTGTTTTTTCTTAAACTTAAACAGTTTCGATTCGAAAACGCAAAGATTTTGTAAAATAATATTTTAATCTTTTCTAATTTTAATTTTATGTTGTAATGGTTCAATAAGTGCGTTAAATTATTTAAAGATTTTTTCACGATAATTTCCGGAGTCTCTTTATAGAGTATGTAGTTGTTTAGTAGTTCGTAACCAACCTTTTATTGCACAAGAATTATTAACTTGCCACCAGATTAAAATTTAAATGGGTCTTACGAATATGCCACATACGATTAATTTCAATCTGGATACAATACTTTAATGGGTTGTGAAGTATAGAAACGTTTTGAATTTCGGTAAAAAATTGTTGGTTTCAATAATTCGCCAAAGGGGGTTGAAATAGAATGAAATGATTATACCCAGCTTCAATTGGGAGGCGATTTTATTTTGCGATTTAATTGTATCAAAACACCCAATTATCTTTTCTAGCCAACAGGCGGGCTCCGGCTATCAATTTTCCAAATTTTGTATGGTTTATTTTTAAAAACAAAAAAAACTATATTTGTCAAAAACTTATGAACAATAAAGGTATAATTAGTTTATTATTTAATATTTCACAAAAAGTTTGTGATGTCCGAAACTCGAAACGAATTCAAAATATTTTTTAGAAACCGGAGCACGCCTGTATTAGTTTTAACAAAGTAGAAAGTAAGAATTTAAAATATTTTATATTATATATAAAATGTATTTATAATATATTTATATATATATAATATATATATTTATTTTGTATTTAATATTTTATTTTTACATTTACATATAAACAAGAATGGAAAGTTAACTTCAAACGAAGCCGAAGTTTACAGTTACATAGCGGCTTCTATAGCTTTAAGATATAGACTATTATCGGATAACTATATTGGATAACTATAGCCGATCCTTACAAATAATAAGCTTAAATTCATAGAAAATGGATTTTAAAAGGAGTCCGACGCTTCTACACCCAAAAACACGAAAGTTGTGGCATTTCTGATCGGTTTAGAATAGCTAAAGAATATAGTCGACCAATCCGTATGAATTTTTTATATAGGTTCAGGTACCCATAAAAGAATGTCTGAGCAAGTTTCTATCGTCTATCTTTAAAAACATAGAAGTTACAGCTTTGCCGATCGTTGAGGTGTACGGCAGCTATAGGATATAGTCTGCCGACCTCGGTCGGTTCGACGTATAAGTTTTGCGTGCAAAGAAAAGCAGCGTGTGTGCAAAAGTTGAAGACTCTAGCTCAAATACTGAAAGTCTAGTTTGCGTAGACGTAAACAAACAGACGGACATGCTTATATCGACTCAGGAGGTGATCCTGATTCAGAATATATATTTTTTGTAGGGTCGGAGATGTCTCCGTCACTGCGTTGCACACTTCTGACCTAATTTATAATACCCT
Organism: Drosophila varians; assembly: GCA_018150405.1. Classification (NCBI taxonomy): domain Eukaryota; kingdom Metazoa; phylum Arthropoda; class Insecta; order Diptera; family Drosophilidae; genus Drosophila; species Drosophila varians. Next base: position 21,465,137 of record JAECWK010000125.1, read on the forward strand.
CTGCAAGGGTATAAATGGATTTCGATTTAAAAATATGTTTCTAATAACGGATAAATTTAAATAACAAGTGAAATGTTTTTTTTATTTTTTACAAAAAGATTCTCAGGTTTAATGTCTCTGTGCACAATGCCCATGGAATGTAGGTAAGACATGGCGGAGCCTAAATGCCTAATCATAGTCCGCGGCTGCCTTTCAGAGAATCGAGTGACTTGTGTAATGGCATCAAAGAGATCACCCCCCTAAAATTAAGACATAAATTCAGTTAACTGTTAAAATAATTTAATTAATTTGACTGACTTACCGCTGACATATTCTACCACCAAATAAATATTGGTCTTTTGATCGACATCCATTATAAGTGATATAATATGTGGATGATTTAATTTTTTCATGACTCGAACTTCTGCATCAATATAATGTTCTAAACCCTTGCATTTGCTTTGTCGATTATTTTTAAGGCATGCGTTTTGTTGGTTTCGCATTGTTGGATTTTAAGCACAATAGCAAAGTTTCCATCCCCGCTAATGTGGCCGACTGCATAATTCTTTCGAATTTCAGAAGGCAAATCAGCAAACTCTAAACCTGTACTCTTAAGTAACTCGGCTTGTTCATCTGCTAAAGAGATTCGAGGCTCTTTAATAGCAGCTTCCATCGAAGGCGGGTAAACCTTTTTGCTTTTGACAGGCATCTTAGGCTTCGGTTCCTTGCAGGCGGTTCCTGCAGTTCGTAAAGTCTTTCGTATGACATTGATTCCCCGTTGCTCTTCTGCTTCTAATTTAAAATCCTCGATGATATTAATACGTTCAGTACCATAGGGAAAAAAAACATCATCTGAACCAAAAAAACAGCAAGGTGAGTTATGGATGTTCCCCCCAGTGTGAAGACCTTTCTAGCCTGTGTCCAAGTGGACTACTTGTGTGATAGCAGTCAATACATGGTCAAACCTTGGACTATTTCCTTTATGCAATAGTAACCGCATTATTCGACGAGGTTTTGTTCCATTGCGTATAAGAATTACAGTTCGACGATAGACTACACTGTCACGTTCGCTAAACAGCGTGGTATTTACAGAACTTGCGTTGGTTACAGTAGCGCCACTTAAGGAACCAGAAGTAATGCCACTAGATTTTTTGAGTGAAGAAGCGGGTCAAAGTAGTTTCGTTAATCGCTGGTTGTTACAACGTCCGTTAGGGGCCATATATATATAAATATATATATATGCGTATATACGCCAATCTAACCCCGGCCTCTGACGGACGTTGTAACAACCAGCGACATATAACCGACTAGAAGTTAAGCTGCTGACGCCCATGAAAAGATGACGCTACGCTGAAGATCACAAAAAATGATTTTTCAAACTGCATCGGGGATTGGAAAAAACTTTATCACAAGTGTATAATGAATGTCTGATACGGATTTTTTTGAAGGGGACAAGATAGATATTCATGAATAAATACTTATTGAAAAAACATGAAATTCGCGATACAGAACTTTGTTCCAAATTTTCTGAAATAGTGGTAATAGGGATATGCTCAGAACGAATCCCTCCATACATGGCAAAGCCGATTGCTGATAGTTAATGGTGAGAGTTAATGGTGTGCAATCCAGTCACCCTGCAATCAGAAATTTTTCTCCTATTCTTTCAATCAGTATTCTGAAGTCAACGCTATGACAACATGACAAGACCTTACAAGCACTGACAAGCCTTCACGTCGACTGTTGGCCGAATGATAAGATTGGTGGAAGTCAAATCGGAGTAGCCTGTAGTATGACCAAGAGCAAAAGTATGATTTGCCAACCAATATAATGCCAATATGATGTTTTCGCACAAATGTCAAGTTCTAGTGGCCGAAAAAACTATGCGAAACAGGTTAAAACTAAAGATATTAGTAGTAGTTCGTAACCAACCTTTTATTGCACAAGAATTATTAACTTGCCACCAGATTAAAATTTAAATGGGTCTTACGAATATGCCACATACGATTAATTTCAATCTGGATACAATACTTTAATGGGTTGTGAAGTCTAGAAACGTTTTGAATTTCGGTAAAAAATTGTTGGTTTCAATAATTCGCCAAAGGGGGTTGAAATAGAATGAAATGATTATACCCACAATTATTATAATATTTCACAAAAAGTTTGTGATGTCCGAAACTCGAAACGAATTCAAAATATTTTTTAGAAACCGGAGCACGCCTGTATTAGTTTTAACAAAGTAGAAAGTAAGAATTTAAAATATTTTATATTATATATAAAATATATTTATAATATATTTATATATATATAATATATATATTTATTTTATATTTAATATTTTATTTTTACATTTACATATAAACAAGAATGGAAAGCTAACTTCAAACGAAGCCGAAGTTTACAGTTACATAGCGGCTTCTATTGCTTTAAGATATAGACTATTATCGGATAACTATATTGGATAACTATAGCCGATCCTTACAAATAATAAGCTTAAATTCATAGAAAATGGATTTTAAAAGGAGTCCGACGCTTCTACACCCAAAAACACGAAAGTTGTGGCATTTCCGATCGGTTTAGAATAGCTAAAGAATATAGTCGACCAATCCGTATGAATTTTTTATATAGGTTCAGGTACCCATAAAAGAATGTCTGAGCAAGTTTCTATCGTCTATCTTTAAAAACATAGAAGTTACAGCTTTGCCGATCGTTGAGGTGTACGGCAGCTATAGGATATAGTCTGCCGACCTCGGTCGGTTCGACGTATAAGTTTTGCGTGCAAAGAAAAGCAGCGTGTGTGCAAAAGTTGAAGACTCTAGCTCAAATACTGAAAGTCTAGTTTGCGTAGACGTAAACAAACAGACGGACATGCTTATATCGACTCAGGAGGTGATCCTGATTCAGAATATATATTTTTTGTAGGGTCGGAGATGTCTCCGTCACTGCGTTGCACACTTCTGACCTACATTATAATACCCTTTGCAAGGGTATAAATGGATTTCGATTTAAAAATATGTTTCTAATAACGGATAAATTTAAATAACAAGCATCAATATAATGTTCTTAACCCTTGCATTTGCTTTTGTCGATTATTTTCAAGGCATGCGTTTTGTTGGTTTCGCAGTGTTCGATTTTAAGCACAATAGCAAAGTTTCCATCCCCGATAATGTGGCCGACTGCGTAATTCTTTCGAATTTCAGAAGCCAAATCAGCAAATTCTAAACCTGTACTCTTAAGTAACTCGGCTTGTTCATCTGCTAAAGAGATTCGAGGCTCTTTAATAGCAGCTTCCATCGAAGGCGGGTAAACCTTTTTGCATTTGACAGGCATCTTAGGCTTATTCGGAATTTAATAATTTGGTGGGAATTGACTTTTGGAGACGTGACATGGATTTAAAATGGGCTTTTATTTTAGAAATGTGTGGCCAGAGCTCTAATGACCTGCCATTCAGATAATCGATTGACTTGTGTAATGGCAATAAAAAGATCACACTCTAAAATAAGATATAAGTTCTGTTCTGGGCCCCATGCAGGTATGTAATTTCTGCAGTTCGCAAAGTCTTTCTTATGGCATTGATTAATCGTGGTTTTTCCTCTGGTCATCTCGTCTAAAACAAAATAGGATGAGCCGCGGATGTTTCCCCGGGTATGTAAGAATTTCTTACATAGCCTGTGTCCAAGTGTTCTTCTTTTTCATGTCAATACATAGTCAAAGCTTTTAAGTGAATAACGATACCCAAACTAAATTACGATGTCTTTATTAATGTCGCTGTATCATATTTTTGTACAGGTAACTAAAAACAACAAACTAAAACCAAACTAAATTTTTAAAGATATAATTGTGAATGTTTTTTTAAGAATTCCTAATGTACCATATAAATATATATATAAATATAACTTTACTAGAAAAAAATTTTAAAAACTCGAATAAAACCTAACGGTTCATTTACTTAAATATTGGAATTTCAGATTTTGTATCGTACATTATACAAGTCATTCCCTGCTACATCGCGTTTTTATAATAATATTTAGTTTGGTTTGACAGATTTTTTTTTTAAACTAAAATAAATTTAAAAATAATTTCTTTATTATAGAGTTCCAATGTACATAATACAAAAACTTCTTGAATCTAGCATCTTATATGTCGAGAGTGGAAGTGAACTACCCCACACGGCCATAATTCGTCTGCCGTGATCTTCGCAACAATTGTCCTCGTTGTCCAGTGTCCAATAGTGGTCTAAGATATTTCGCTGGTTAATCGAACAGACAGATCAGATTGCAGCATGAGATCGCGAACGCCATCACCAATATCTGACCAATAAGGATCAGGAAACTCGTAGGAAACTTCTTGTTGGTTGTCTGGTGCTATAAACGGTGGAAACCCACATAGAAGTATATACAAAATTATACCAGAGGCCCAAACATCAATCTTTATAAAAATAAGGGAATTTAAAAAAAAACAGTAACTGACAAAAATTATAGGTTCATTATACAGGTTCACTTTTAGGGGAATTAACAAGTCCTGGTTGTTTTTGCTTAAACTTAAATAGTTTCGATTCGAAAACGCAAAGATTTTGTAAAATAATATTTTAATCTTTTCTAATTTTCATTTTATGTTGTAATGGTTCAATAAGTGAGTTAAATTAATTAAAGATTTTTTCTTGATAATTTCCGGAGTCTCTGTATAGAGTATGTAGTTGTTTAGTAGTTCGTAACCAACATTTTATTGCACAAGAATTATTAACTTGCCACCAGATTAAAATTTAAATGGGTATTACGAGTATGCCACATACGATTAATTTCAATCTCGATACAATACTTTAATGGGTTGTGAAGTCTAGAAACGTTTTGAATTTCGTTAAAAAATTGTTGGTTTCGATAATTCGCCAAAGGGGGTTGAAATAGAATGAAATGATTATACCCAGCTTCCATTGCGAGGCGATTTTATTTTGCGATTTTAATTGAATCAAAACACCCAATTATCTTTTCTAGCCAACCAAATTTTGTATGGTTTACTTTTAAAAACAAAAAAAACTATATTTGTCAAAAACTTATGAACAATAAAGGTATAATTAGTTTATTATTTAATATTTCACAAAAAGTTTGTGATGTCCGAAACTCGAAACGAATTCAAAATATTTTTTGGAAACCGGAGCACGCCTGTATTAGTTTCAACAAAGTAGAAAGTAAGAATTTAAAATATTTTATATTATATATAAAATATATTTATAATATATTTATATATATATAATATATATATTTATTTTATATTTAATATTTTATTTTTACATTTACATATAAACAAGAATGGAAAGCTAACTTCAAACGAAGCCGAAGTTTACAGTTACATAGCGGCTTCTATTGCTTTAAGATATAGACTATTATCGGATAACTATATTGGATAACTATAGCCGATCCTTACAAATAATAAGCTTAAATTCATAGAAAATGGATTTTAAAAGGAGTCCGACGCTTCTACACCCAAAAACACGAAAGTTGTGGCATTTCCGATCGGTTTAGAATAGCTAAAGAATATAGTCGACCAATCCGTATGAATTTTTTATATAGGTTCAGGTACCCATAAAAGAATGTCTGAGCAAGTTTCTATCGTCTATCTTTAAAAACATAGAAGTTACAGCTTTGCCGATCGTTGAGGTGTACGGCAGCTATAGGATATAGTCTGCCGACCTCGGTCGGTTCGACGTATAAGTTTTGCGTGCAAAGAAAAGCAGCGTGTGTGCAAAAGTTGAAGACTCTAGCTCAAATACTGAAAGTCTAGTTTGCGTAGACGTAAACAAACAGACGGACATGCTTATATCGACTCAGGAGGTGATCCTGATTCAGAATATATATTTTTTGTAGGGTCGGAGATGTCTCCGTCACTGCGTTGCACACTTCTGACCTACATTATAATACCCTTTGCAAGGGTATAAATGGATTTCGATTTAAAAATATGTTTCTAATAACGGATAAATTTAAATAACAAGCATCAATATAATGTTCTTAACCCTTGCATTTGCTTTTGTCGATTATTTTCAAGGCATGCGTTTTGTTGGTTTCGCAGTGTTCGATTTTAAGCACAATAGCAAAGTTTCCATCCCCGATAATGTGGCCGACTGCGTAATTCTTTCGAATTTCAGAAGCCAAATCAGCAAATTCTAAACCTGTACTCTTAAGTAACTCGGCTTGTTCATCTGCTAAAGAGATTCGAGGCTCTTTAATAGCAGCTTCCATCGAAGGCGGGTAAACCTTTTTGCATTTGACAGGCATCTTAGGCTTATTCGGAATTTAATAATTTGGTGGGAATTGACTTTTGGAGACGTGACATGGATTTAAAATGGGCTTTTATTTTAGAAATGTGTGGCCAGAGCTCTAATGACCTGCCATTCAGATAATCGATTGACTTGTGTAATGGCAATAAAAAGATCACACTCTAAAATAAGATATAAGTTCTGTTCTGGGCCCCATGCAGGTATGTAATTTCTGCAGTTCGCAAAGTCTTTCTTATGGCATTGATTAATCGTGGTTTTTCCTCTGGTCATCTCGTCTAAAACAAAATAGGATGAGCCGCGGATGTTTCCCCGGGTATGTAAGAATTTCTTACATAGCCTGTGTCCAAGTGTTCTTCTTTTTTCATGTCAATACATAGTCAAAGCTTTTAAGTGAATAACGATACCCAAACTAAATTACGATGTCTTTATTAATGTCGCTGTATCATATTTTTGTACAGGTAACTAAAAACAACAAACTAAAACCAAACTAAATTTTTAAAGATATAATTGTGAATGTTTTTTTAAGAATTCCTAATGTACCATATAAATATATATATAAATATAACTTTACTAGAAAAAAATTTTAAAAACTCGAATAAAACCTAACGGTTCATTTACTTAAATATTGGAATTTCAGATTTTGTATCGTACATTATACAAGTCATTCCCTGCTACATCGCGTTTTTATAATAATATTTAGTTTGGTTTGACAGATTTTTTTTTAAACTAAAATAAATTTAAAAATAATTTCTTTATTATAGAGTTCCAATGTACATAATACAAAAACTTCTTGAATCTAGCATCTTATATGTCGAGAGTGGAAGTGAACTACCCCACACGGCCATAATTCGTCTGCCGTGATCTTCGCAACAATTGTCCTCGTTGTCCAGTGTCCAATAGTGGTCTAAGATATTTCGCTGGTTAATCGAACAGACAGATCAGATTGCAGCATGAGATCGCGAACGCCATCACCAATATCTGACCAATAAGGATCAGGAAACTCGTAGGAAACTTCTTGTTGGTTGTCTGGTGCTATAAACGGTGGAAACCCACATAGAAGTATATACAAAATTATACCAGCGGCCCAAACATCAATCTTTATAAAAAAAGGGAATTTAAAAAAAAACAGTAACTGACAAAAATTATAGGTTCATTATACAGGTTCACTTTTAGGGGAATTAACAAGTCCTGGTTGTTTTTGCTTAAACTTAAATAGTTTCGATTCGAAAACGCAAAGATTTTGTAAAATAATATTTTAATCTTTTCTAATTTTCATTTTATGTTGTAATGGTTCAATAAGTGAGTTAAATTAATTAAAGATTTTTTCTTGATAATTTCCGGAGTCTCTGTATAGAGTATGTAGTTGTTTAGTAGTTCGTAACCAACATTTTATTGCACAAGAATTATTAACTTGCCACCAGATTAAAATTTAAATGGGTATTACGAGTATGCCACATACGATTAATTTCAATCTCGATACAATACTTTAATGGGTTGTGAAGTCTAGAAACGTTTTGAATTTCGTTAAAAAATTGTTGGTTTCGATAATTCGCCAAAGGGGGTTGAAATAGAATGAAATGATTATACCCAGCTTCCATTGCGAGGCGATTTTATTTTGCGATTTTAATTGAATCAAAACACCCAATTATCTTTTCTAGCCAACCAAATTTTGTATGGTTTACTTTTAAAAAAAAAAAAACTATATTTGTCAAAAACTTATGAACAATAAAGGTATAATTAGTTTATTATTTAATATTTCACAAAAAGTTTGTGATGTCCGAAACTCGAAACGAATTCAAAATATTTTTTGGAAACCGGAGCACGCCTGTATTAGTTTCAACAAAGTAGAAAGTAAGAATTTAAAATATTTTATATTATATATAAAATATATTTATAATATATTTATATATATATAATATATATATTTATTTTATATTTAATATTTTATTTTTACATTTACATATAAACAAGGATGGAAAGCTAACTTCAAACGAAGCCGAAGTTTACAGTTACATAGCGGCTTCTATTGCTTTAAGATATAGACTATTATCGGATAACTATATTGGATAACTATAGCCGATCCTTAAAAATAATAATCTTAAATTCATAGAAAATGGATTTTAAAAGGAGTCCGACGCTTCTACACCCAAAAACTCGAAAGTTGTGGCATTTCCGATCGGTTTAGAATAGCTAAAGAATATAGTCGACCATTCCGTATGAACTTTTTATATAGGTTCAGGTTCCCATAAAAGAATGTATGAGCAAGTTTCTATCGTCTATCTTTAAAAACATAGAAGTTACAGCTTTTCCGATCGTTCAGGTGTACGGCAGCTATAGGATATAGTCTGCCGACCCCGGCCGGTTCGATGTATAAATTTTGCGTGCAAAGAAGAGCAGCGTGTGTGCAAAAGTTGAAGACTCTAGCTCAAAAACTGAAAGTCTAGTTTGCGGAGAAACATACAGACGGACATGCCTATATCGAATCAGGAGGTGATCCTGATTCAGAATATATATTTTTTGTAGGGTCGGAGATGTCTCCGTCACTGCGTTGCACACTTCTGACCTAATTTATAATACCCTCTGCAAGGTTATAAATGGATTTCGATTTAAAAATATGTTTCTAATAACGGATAAATTTAAATAACAAGTGAAATGTTTTTTTTATTTCTTACAAGGAGATTCTCAGGTTTAATGTCTCTGTGCACAATGCCCATGGAATGTAGGTAAGACATGGCGGAGCCTAAATGCCTAATCATAGTCCGCGGCTGCCTTTCAGAGAATCGAGTGACTTGTGTAATGGCATCCAAGAGATCACCCCCTAAAATTAAGACATAAATTCAGTTAACTGTTAAAATAATCTAATTAATTTGACTGACTTACCGCTGACATATTCTAGCACCAAATACATATTGGTCTCTTGATCGACATCCATAATAAGTGATATAATATGTGGATGATTTAATTTTTTCATGACTCGAACTTCTGCATCAATATAATTTTCTTAACCCTTGCATTTGCTTTTGTCGATTATTTTTAAGGCATGCGTTTTGTTGGCTTCGCAGTGTTCGATTTTAAGCACAATAGCAAAGTTTCCATCCCCGATAATGTGGCCGACTGCGTAATTCTTTCGAATTTCAGAAGGCAAATCAGCAAACTCTAAACCTGTACTCTTAAGTAACTCGGCTTGTTCATCTGCTAAAGAGATTCGAGGCTCTTTAATAGCAGCTTCCATCGAAGGCGGGTAAACCTTTTTGCTTTTGACAGGCATCTTAGGCTTCGGTTCCTTGCAGGCGGTTCCTGCAGTTCGTAAAGTCTTTCGTATGACATTGATTCCCCGTTGCTCTTCTGCTTCTAATTTAAAATCCTCGATGATATTAATACGTTCAGTACCATAGGGAAAAAAAACATCATCTGAACCAAAAAATCAGCAAGGTGAGTTATGGATGTTCCCCCCAGTGTGAAGACCTTTCTAGCCTGTGTCCAAGTGGACTACTTGTGTGATAGCAGTCAATACATGGTCAAACCTTGGACTATTTCGTTTATTCAATAGTAACCGCATTATTCGACGAGGTTTTGTTCCATTGCGTATAAGAATTACAGTTCGACGATAGACTACACTGTCACGTTGGCTAAACAGCGTGGTATTTACAGAACTTGCGTTGGTTACAGTAGCGCCCCTTAAGGAACCAGAAGTAATGCCACTAGAGTTTTTGAGTGGAGAAGCGGGTCAAAGTAGTTTCGTTAATCGCTGGTTGTTACAACGTCCGTTAGGACGTTATGTATATATATATATATATATGCGTATATACGCCAATCTAACCCCGGCCTCTAACGGACGTTGTAACAACCAGCGACATATAACTGGAAGTTAAGCTGCTGACGCCCATGAAAAGATGACGCTACGCTGAAGATCACAAAAAATGATTTTTCAAACTGCATCGAGGATTGAAAAAAACTTTATCACAAGTGTATAATGAATGTGATACGGATTTTTTTGTAGGGGACAAAATAGATATTCAATTATTGGAAAAACATGAAATTCGCGATACAGAACTTTGTTCCAAATTTTCTGAAATAGTGGTAATAGTGATATGCTCAGAACGAATCCCTCCATACATGGCAAAGCCGATTGCTGATAGCGTCCGCTGGCTCCGGTAGCAACGATACTAGTACTAAAGATACAGTCTGCCAATTTCTAGTTGGCAGGAATCTAGAAATTTGAGAGTTAATGGTGTGCAATCCAGTCACCCTGCAATCAGAAACTTTTCTCCCATTCTTTCAATCAGTATTCTGAAGTCAACGCTATGACAACATGACAAGACCTTACAAGCACTGACAAGCCTTCACGTCGACTGTTGGCCGAATGATAAGATTGGTGGAAGTCAAATCGGAGTAGCCTGTAGTATGACCAAGAGCAAAAGTATGATTTGCCAACCAATATAATGCCAATATGATGTTTTCGCACAAATGTCAAGTTCTAGTGGCCGAAAAAACTATGCGAAACAGGTTGAAACTAAAGATACAATTATTCGGAATTTAATAATTTGGTGGGAATTGACTTTTGGAGACTTGACTAGGATTTAAAATGGGCTTTTATTTTAGAAATGTGTGGCCAGAGCTCTAATGACCTGCCATTCAGATAATCGATTGACTTGTGTAATGGCAATAAAGAGATCACACTCTAAAATAAGATGTAAGTTCTGTTCTGGGCCCCATGCAGGTATGTAATTTCTGCAGTTCGCAAAGTCTTTCTTATGGCATTGATTAAACGTGGTTTTTCCTCTGGTCATCTCGTCTAAAACAAAATAGGATGAGCCGCGGATGTTTCCCCGGGTATGTAAGAATTTCTTACATAGCCTGTGTCCAAGTGTTCTTCTTTTTTTATGTCAATACATAGTCAAAGCTTTTAAGTGAATAACGATACCCAAACTAAATTACGATGTCTTTATTATTGTCGCTGTATCATATTTTTGTACAGGTAACTAAAAACAACAAACTAAAACCTAACTAAATTTTTAAAGATATAATTGTGAATGTTTTGTTTAAGAATTCCTAATGTACCATATAATCTTATTTATATAAATATAACTTTACAAGAAAAAAATTTTAAAAACTCGAATGAAACCTATCGGTTTATTTACTTAAATTTTGGAATTTCAGATTTTGTATCGTACATTATACATTCCCTGCTAGATCGCATTTATATAATAATATTTAGTTTGGTTTTACAGATTTTTTTTTTAAACTAAAATAAATTTAAAAATAATTTCTTTATTATAGCGTTCCAATGTACATAATAGAAAAACTTCTTGAATCTAGCATCTTATAGGTCGAGAGTGGAAGTGAACTACCCCACACGGCCATAATTCGTCTGCCGTGATCTTCGCAACAATTGTCCTCGTTGTCCAGTGTCCAATAGTGGTCTAAGATACTTCGCTGGTAAATCGAACAGACGGATCAGATTGCAGCATATTGGCAATGAGATCGCGAACGCCATCACCAATATCTGACCAATAAGGATCAGGAAACTCGTAGGAATCTTCTTTTTGGTTGTCTGGTGCTACAAACGGTGGAAATCCACATAGAAGTATATACAAAATTATACCAGCGGCCCAAACATCAATCTTTATAAAAAAAGGGAATTTAAAAAAAAACAGTAACTGACAAAAATTATAGGTTCATTATACACGTTCACTTTTAGGGGAATTAACAAGTCCTGGTTGTTTTTGCTTAAACTTAAATAGTTTCGATTCGAAAACGCAAAGATTTTGTAAAATAATATTTTAATCTTTTCTAATTTTCATTTTATGTTGTAATGGTTCAATAAGTGAGTTAAATTAATGAAAGATTTTTTCTCGATAATTTCCGGAATCTCTGTATAGAGTATGTAGTTGTTTAGTAGTTCGTAACCAACATTTTATTGCACAAGAATTATTAACTTGCCACCAGATTAAAATTTAAATGGGTATTACGAGTATGCCACATACGATTAATTTCAATCTCGATACAATACTTTAATGGGTTGTGAAGTCTAGAAACGTTTTGAATTTCGTTAAAAAATTGTTGGTTTCGATAATTCGCCAAAGGGGGTTGAAATAGAATGAAATGATTATACCCAGCTTCAATTGCGAGGCGATTTTATTTTGCGATTTTAATTGTATCAAAACACCCAATTATCCTTTCTAGCCAACAGGCGGGCTCCGGCTATCAATTTTCCAAATTTTGTATGGTTTACTTTTAAAAACGAAAAAAATTATATTTGCCAAAAACTTATGAACAATAAAGGTATAATTAGTGTCGCGATCAAGCGAGAATTAAAGTCAAGTTTGGTTTTCTGTATTTTTATTCTCCTTTAAGTTTCACAAGTTACGCAATTCAATTTAAAAGGTCCACGACCGCAGCGACTCTCGCACCAAAATCAACTGTCCGGAAGTGCATAAAGAACAATACGTTCCACCAGAGCTAACGGCTCACATCACAAACGCATTGCGCTATGCAGACTCGGCTGTGGTTATCCCCTACGCAAGGTTTGTTTACCTTTTCTTATCTCTCTTATTGTGGGGCTCTCACGGAGCCTAGCTGCTGATCCCAACATTCTCCTCCCATTGGAAGCTTGCTACCAATATCGTCCCTGAGGGGCAGCAGACACAATTTAGCCACCGCACGTTTGGTCATCCCAGTGGCCGTTTTTAACGCAGCAACTCGATGAACTCCATGCTTCCCAGGAATGAGTTCAATGACCCTGGCAAGCGGCCACTTCATAGGGGGAAGGTTCTCATCCTTGACCATTACGATGTCCCCACAGCGATGACTGTTCCTGGAGAGCGCCACTTAGTTCTCTGTTGCAGAAGAGTGAGGTATTCCTCTTTCCAACGAGCCCAGAAAACTTGCTGCAGGAACGAGACGCGCTGCCACGCATCAAGGCGGCTTACATTGAGAGCCTTTAGGTCTGGCTCCACTGATGCCGACGCAGGACCACCATGCAAAAAATGGACAGGAGTTAGCACGTCTAGGTCATCGGGGCTCTCTGAAAGGGAGACAAGAGGCCTTGAATTAATTATCGAGCCGATTTGGCACACCAATGTCCTTAGCTCATCGAAGCCAAGAGTCATGGGCCCAACCGCCCGATATAAGTGGTACTTCGCTGTTTTTACGGCTGCTTCCCAAAGTCCACCAAAGTGCGGAGAGCGAGGAGGGATAAACCGCCAATCAATCATCTAAGCTAGACAAAACTCCTGAACGGATGATCTATGCTCAGAACTTAGGAACAACCGCCTTAGCTCGAGCAATTCGTTCTTGGCTCCCACGAAGTTTGTTGCATTGTCCGACCAAATTTGCTTGGGACTCCTTCTGGTGCAAACAAATCTTTTCAGTGCGCCCAAAAAGGAAGGGGTGGATAAATCCTTCACCAACTCCAAATGCACCGCTTTCGTGGCAAAACATATGAACACGCTGACGTAGCATTTTATGGGCGCCTTATTCCGAGTCTCAGCCTTGTGATAAAATGGCCCGCAGAAGTCTATGCCAGTCACGTCGAACACGTTGAAACCTTCAACCCGCTCCTTTGGCAAATCAGCCATGATGTGCTCCAATAGTCGGGGTTTGGTGCGAAAACACCTCATGCACTTGCTGACTACCTTCGAGACAGTTTTTCTCCCCCCGATTGGCCAGTACCGAGATCTGATTTTTGCCAACAGCGCCAGGGGGCCAGAATGCAGATTTCTTTCGTGAAAGTGCCTTATGATGCTCGCCGTCAGTGGATGCCCTTTCGGCAAGATTATGGGATGGCGCCCGTCAAAGTCTAACGAGGAATTCCGCAGGCGACCACCGACGCGAAGTAGATCCTCTTCGTCAATGAACGGGGAGAGCGATGCAAGCGAACTCGAGGGTGGCAGCAATTTTTGTTCCTTAACCAACTTCAAATCGCTCAACAAATGCGACCGTTGAACAAGTCTCAATAAGATATGCGTCCCTCCTTGAAGCTCCTTGACGTTAATTCCCTTATGGCGAAGGCGACGGCAAAACTTATACACGTATGCGAAGACTCTTTGCAGCGATGAAAATGAATTAGCAAACTTCGAAGCAGCAACGATGTCATGATGCGGTGACGTGGTCAGAAAGACTCTTGCTCGGAGTTCCAGCGTCGGCTTCTCGGTTGGAATTACAAGAGGCCAGGCAGCCTTAGACAAGGAGATAAAGGGAGGACCGCGAACCCACAAGGCCGATTCAGACAGCTCAGTAGGTAGAGCCCCTCGAGACAAAATATCTGCCGGATTAGACGCGGTGGGAACGTATCTCCACTCCATAGACTTGGTAAGCTCCTGAATGGTGGCAACGCGGTTGGCAACGAAAATGTTGAACCGAGCTGGCTCATCTCGAATCCAAGCCAATGCGACGGAAGAGTCGCACCAGCAATAATAGGTTCCATTGTAAAACTTTAACACAGCAACCTCGGCCATCAGCCTGGCTAGCAGTTTTGCACCCGATAGCTCCAGCTTCGGCACGGTGAGCGACTTTATTGGGGCGACGCGAGACGTGGAGCACAACAGCCGGCTCCCCAACTTCGAAACAACGTACACACAAGCTCCGTACGCATCGATGCTGGCATCACAAAATCCATGAACTTCGACATTTCTCTGAATGCTAATGGACAAACGCGGGAACCTCATTGAACGGATTTGAGAGAAACTGTTGGATAATTTCAGCCAGTAATGGAGGAGAGGTTGAGGTAGGGTTTTGTAATATGCACATTTATCGAATGCACACTGTACTTCATACATTGTCGCATAAACATAAACAAACGATAAATATAAGGTTCTTGACCAAGCGGATGAAATCCGAGCCGGTTGCAAGTGTCAGCATAAACTGTCACATGCAGACCGCGGGTACTTGAACTCAAGTGTATATTCTTATTTCCTCGTTTAGTTATATAGATTTATACATAAGAATATATAAGCGTCTCTGCCGCTGTAAGCAGCGCAGCCACAAGACCTAGACCTTACTTAGCTAATAAGGAATATTGTAAGAATGAGAATCCATCGGGAGATGGACGCGGCACCACTGCCGCCTCCTAACTAATGGAGAATCCATCGAGAACTGGACGCGGCACCACTGCCGCCTCCTGATTAATAAAGATACCCTAAAATACAATCCAAAGTCTTTAACTGGAAATAAAGGACCATCATTCTACATGGCGACCGTGACGTTAAGGATCTTATAAGGATCCCAGGACTACGAAGGACAGAAGAAGCAACAACCCAACCAACAACAACAGCAGCAGCAACAACTCAAGCAACAGCAGCAAATGGCCTACCGGAGGAGATATGGAAGAAAGAAATTCGAAAAATGAAAATCGGAAATCGGAAAGTCTGAGTGAGTAGAGTCATGGGAAAGCGCGGAGGTTTGAAAAATAAAATAACGAAAAGAATAGCACACCTTAAGTGGTTGCTATACTCTAATAAGACGCCACCCTCATGGGCAACGGCGCAGAAGCTCACGGAAGAGCTTGATTTTTTAAATGAAAACCTCCGGCTCAGAAAAGCCGACTCTACGACTCACTCAGATAGCATTAAAGTAATAAATAATGTATTAAAACATAAACCTCCATCTCCAAAGCCGTTGCCGAAGAAACAGAAGAGCTGCCCCAAGGACTGCCCTGGACCTCTACACTCGCCGCACTGCGAGTTCACTTGTGGAAGGAAGACCACAACCGGATTGGAGTAAACAGCCTGTGCAGCCAGCACCGGCCCCGTCTGGCGTATCAAGCCAGACCAAGGAATAGTGAGCCGACAGCGCTACATAGAGCGCAAAAATTATTTTATCAGTTGCACTGCGTTGCAACAATTTTTTTCACTATTGCACTGCGTTGCATATTTTTTTTCTTATTATAAACAAAAAAAATGTAAAATTGAGCGAAACATTTCGCCCAATTAGAAGTATAGCCTGTAAAGCTATACGAAACAATAGGCAGGAAAAACTGTAACTAATGATAAATAATTCAATAAGTAAGATAGATTCAGTTGAAAAACATACTTATAAATTGAGTATAGGTAATCCCAAAATGGGACTCGCAGATTTTAAGACAGTGGACTCCACAGCCAATGTTATAAATAAAGTGGAGTCAAACACTATTGACTTAAAATTAGTAAACATTTTATTAATAATAATTGTCGTAATAATGTGCGCAAATTGTTTCTACAAATTGTATAAATTGCATAATAAATGCATTAAAAAAAGATATATGAGCCAGGCAAATGACCTGGACAAAATCTAAAAAAAAGAAGAGCGCAAAACAACATAAATTAGAAAATAAGTAACAACAACTAAAAATAATTTTAAGAAAGTACAATGAAATAAAGAAAAATATATAAATCCAAAATATGGCTAATTTAGGGATATATAGATACGTTTATAATGGAATGGAATGATTTGTATAAAGAACTTACAAAAATAAAAACAGAATTTGGAAAATCATACAAATCATTAACGCAAAATAGACCAATTCAAAGAAACACCGTTAGGAAGCATACAGAAATATTAGTAAAGTGCTTTAATGATGCACGTATCCTAATATATGGCCAAAGAGAAAAACTTAATAAAGATCATTGGTCCACCGTATCCAAATTTTTAATAAGACTTCGAGAAAATTTAATATTGGTTAAGCAAAAATTTGAACTAGATATATCTATCCCGACCATACTTAACACCTCTTTAACAGTTAAAGCCGATGATAAACCAAAATCAGAAGCACCAACTGAAGTGGAACAAGTAGAGTCGGAAGAATCCGAATTAGAATTAGAGTCAGGTGAATTAGAATTGAATCCTAAAATCGAGGAAACTGATTATAATAACCTCACTATCCCAGCAGTTTTAATGTCTGATGTGGATGATGATATAGATTCAGATTCTAATTCAATTATAGTAGAAAATATACCAAACGATAGCACCACCATGGCAGACCCAGCCGCGCTAAGGTCCTACATAAAGGACATTTCAAACGCAATTCCTGAATTTGATGGACAGAAAATCCATCTCCAAAGATTCATAACAGCGTTAAAATTAGTAAACCTTACAAAAGGCACATTTGAAGAACTAGCCGTTGAGGTGATCAAATCTAAAATAATTGGGTCAACTCTCTATAGAGTACAGAACGAGACTACAATCGAAGCAATTGTGAAGAAACTGCAAGACACAATTGTAGGTGAAACATCTGATGTTGTTAAGGCTAAAATGGCCAAGACACTTCAAAAAGGAAAAACAGCCGAAAAGTTCACCACAGAGATTGAAAACCTCAGGAAGCTACTAGAAGCCTCATACATTGATGAAGGTTTGTCAGCCGAACATGCTGATAAGTTCAGCACAAAAGAAGCCATCTCCACAATGGTTAAAAATTGTGAACATGGCAGGCTAAAAACAATACTAGAGGCTGGTAGTTTCAACACCATGAATGAATCAGTCACGAAGTACATTCAATGCAGTACTGAAATGACTGGCAATGCCAACACAATATTGTATGCCCGAAGACAGCAAAACTAACATGGCAACAATTCAGAGGAACACAACATTAAAAAAAAAAAATATACAACATGAAATAAAAAAAAAAAAAAAAACCTCAAGAGAGAAAAACTTAAAGAAAGAATAGTAAAATTCTACATTAATCATTCTACATAAGGACAATTACGTTGCTGATGCGTTATCAAGAATAACTATTGAGCAACTAAAAGAAATCACAAAAAATGTCTTAAAAGTCACTACAAGAAAACAAAGTAAACAGAATAATTCCTGCGCAGGAAACACAAAAGAACAAGTAGATTTGCATAAGCAAACTCTTAATAAAGCTTCTAAGCCCAACGTATACGAAGTCATTACAAATGATGAGGTACGAAAAGTAGTGACCTTGCGAATAACAGACCAACTATGTTTATTAAAACATGGAAAGAAAGTTATAGCAAGAATTGATGTTAGCGATTTGTACACCAATGGAATTCTCGACTTAGGTCAATTCTTCCAAAGGCTTGAAAAAGAAGCCGGTATACTTAATATCAGCCAACTCAAAGTGGCACCGAGCGAAAAGATCTTTGATACTATATCAATAGAATCTTTTAAATTAATGGGCAATAAAATATTACAATCTTTAAGAGTAGCGCTACTCAAGCCGGTGACCCTATTATCAAATAATGATAAAGAAATAGAAGCAATACTGTTTACATTCCATGATGGTCCAATACAAGGAGGTCATACAGGCATAGCTAGAACATTAGCAAAAATAAAAAGACATTATCATTGGAAAAATATGACAAGACAAATATCCAATTATATAAGAAAATGTCCAAAATGCCAAAAATCGAAGATTATAAAAAATACAAAGACCCCAATGACGTTAACAGAAACGCCGCAAGTGGCTTTCGACAGGGTAATTGTGGATACGATCGGTCCACTACCCAAATCAGAACAAGGAAACGAGTATACAATTACTCTAATTTGCGACTTAACAAAATATCTCGTCGCAATACCAATTAAAGACAAAAGTGCAAAAACAGTAGCTAAGGCTATATTTGAAGAATTTATTCTGAAGTACGGTCCAATGAAGACGTTCATTACGGACATGGGAACAGAATACAAAAATTCAATAATAGATGAACTATGTAGAAACCTAAACATCAAAAACATAACATCTACTGCACACCACCACCAAACCGTTGGAACAGTCGAAAGAAGCCACAGAACTTTCAATGAATTTATTCGATCCTACATTTCAGTAGATAAAACTGACTGGGACGTATGGCTACAATATTTCGTATACTGTTTCAACACGACACCTTCTATGGCACATGAATATTGTCCATATGAATTAGTATTTGGTAAAACCTCAAACTTACCAATACATTTTAATACTATAGATAAAATAGAACCTCTTTATAACATAGACGACTATGCTAAAGAATCTAAGTATAGGTTAGAAGTAGCATATAAAAGAGCTAGAATAATGATAGAAGATAATAAAATTAAGAATAAGGAACTATATGATAAGAAAACTAGAGATATAGCACTTAAAATAGGAGATAAAGTTTTGTTAAGAAATAAAACAGGTCATAAGCTAGATTTTAAATATACAGGCCCATACACTTTAATCA
Source organism: Drosophila varians (assembly GCA_018150405.1). Taxonomy (NCBI): domain Eukaryota; kingdom Metazoa; phylum Arthropoda; class Insecta; order Diptera; family Drosophilidae; genus Drosophila; species Drosophila varians. The sequence goes on from JAECWK010000125.1 coordinate 21,484,517, forward strand.
AAATTGGAGAAAAAGATAACATTATAATATCAGGAGATAGAAATAAGACACAAACAGTTCATAAGGATAGATTAAAAATATTCATTAAATAAAATTTAGATAGCAGTTAATCAGAGCGTTATATTGTATGAATCGAAAAATTAAAAAGGTTAATTAAATTTGAGATAATTAAATTTTATTTCGAACCGAAATCAGCATTCTTGTCAATCTTCTTGTTTCAATTGTTTAAATTAAAACACATACGATTGAATTCTATTTCCATTATAATATATCTAATACAATCAATTAAGCCAATATACAAAAAAATAATTCACAACAAAAAAAAAGAGAACAAAAAAAAAAAAGAACCCTTAAATATTATGGAATAAAAATAACTTCATCTAATTACGTTATTTTTCAAAAGGAGGGAGATGTAATATGCACATTTATCGAATGCACACTGTACTTCATACATTGTCGCATAAACATAAACAAACGATAAATATAAGGTTCTTGACCAAGCGGATGAAATCCGAGCCGGTTGCAAGTGTCAGCATAAACTGTCACATGCAGACCGCGGGTACTTGAACTCAAGTGTATATTCTTATTTCCTCGTTTAGTTATATAGATTTATACATAAGAATATATAAGCGTCTCTGCCGCTGTAAGCAGCGCAGCCACAAGACCTAGACCTTACTTAGCTAATAAGGAATATTGTAAGAATGAGAATCCATCGGGAGATGGACGCGGCACCACTGCCGCCTCCTAACTAATGGAGAATCCATCGAGAACTGGACGCGGCACCACTGCCGCCTCCTGATTAATAAAGATACCCTAAAATACAATCCAAAGTCTTTAACTGGAAATAAAGGACCATCATTCTACAGTTTCGTCCCAGGATAAATTTTCTCTGCACAGCCTCTGCAGGAGTATCTTAGCTCTAGTCACGACAGGACCCACTAATCCCATTGGATCATAAAAGCGAGCTATTGAGGATAAGATTGAGCGCCTAGTTGGGCTTGTAGTCGGCTGGAGAGACTCAAACGAAAACAGCAACTGATCACTAATTGGCTCCCAAGCGAGCCCCAGCGTCTTGGCAAAAGGGGTGCCGTCATTAAACTCCAGGTAGGACTCCTTGTCCTCATCAGGAATGCCTTCCAGAACAGCGGGAACATTTCAGCACCATTTTCTTAGCCGAAATCTGCCCTTGCTTAGAAGGCATGACGTCTGCTTCATTATTTTAACAGCTTCTTCCACCGAGCCGCCACCAGATATAAGGTCGTCCACATAAAAATCCCGTCGCAACACCTGAGCCCCTACCGGAAACAGGGCTCCATCATCCTTAGCCAACTGATGCATGGTTCGAACAGCCAAGTACGAGGCAGGCTTTGTGCCTCCACAGGATGCACTGCAAGAAACTGTCTTCGTATGACACTCTTACACAGCGGTACATCTTGCAGATATCACCAGTTATTGCAACCAGGTGCGACCGGAAGCGAAGAAGGCTGAACAGCATGGGCTGGATGACGGGGCCGGCCATCAACACATCATTGAGCGAGTATCCGGAGGAAGTTACAGCTGAACCGTCGAACACAACCCTAAGTTTTGTGGTGGAGCTATCTTCCTTTAGGACGCAATGATGAGGCAGAAAGTATTTGCAACGTCTCCTTTGTTCCTCCGGAACCAAGGACATATGGCCCAAGTCCAGATATTCCTTCATAAACGCTGCATACTGGGCCTTTAACCCGGGACGACGGTCCAACTTTCCTTCAAGGGACCGAAATCTACGAACTGCCTGCGCATATGATTCTCCCAAGAGCTTTAGGTTGTGCTTGGTTGGAAGTTGAACGGAATACTCTCCGGAGTCGAGTCGCACATGATGGCTGGAGAAGTGGGCCTCACAGTCAAGCTCCTCCTTAGTCGCCTTCACCACCGGATCAGAGCAAGCTTCAACTTCCCAAAATCGACGCAGGAGATCATCCAAACGCTCCTCCAGCGCGCCCTTGGCCTCAAGTGACGGCAAGTGGTATGTTGTGGCTGCGATGGCCCCTCGGGCTCGGCTGCCACCACCCGAGACAACCCATCCAAGGCGCGTTTTTTGCAGAACTGGAAGACCAACACGCAGCTGAACTTGGCCAACAGACAATAGGTCAAAGAACAGACTTGCGCCAATCAAAAGATCTATGCGCTGCGGCTCGTGGAAGCTGGGATCAGCGAGCACTAAGTTTCCAGGGATCTCCCAGTCCGACACATTTATAGGACCGCTGGGCTGAATCTCGGTGTAAGCGTGATGTAAGCGGAATAATCGGAACTCCGCGATTGAATGTGGAGACTAACGGAGTTGCCATCCGTTGAGACCTCGGTATCTCCAAGTCCAGTTATGGCCACGGCGCATCTCGAATGACAAAGCTGCAACAGGCTTGCCAACCGAGACGTAATGAGGTGCACCTGCGAGCCAGAGTCCAATAGCGCCCGACAAGGAAACATGGCACCAGAGCGGCCACGCACTAAAATGCTGGCGGTAGGCAACAACGCAATTTCCGAATGACGATCCTGAACTACAAGTGAATTTGCAGGGGGTGCATGCCTGCCTGAATCAACGACCTGGTCAGGAGAAGGCACGCCAGGTCCAGATGAGGCGGAGGCTATGTTGCCAGGCAGAGATTCCCGCGAGTGCAAGGAGGCATGATGCTTGCGATGACAAATCCGACAATGCGAGGAGTTGCATCCACGTGCAAAGTGACTTGGCTTCAGGCACAGAAAGCACAGAGCTAATCTTGTGGCTTCACGCCACCGTTCCTCAACAGATAAGGCGTTGAACCTTGGGCAGGCGGGCAAAGAGTGAGTTGAGGCGCCACACAGGGAGCACGCATCGACGGGGGCGTTGGCTAGCATGCAGGATCGATTGTTGGCCGGTCTCCGTCGGGCCCCATGGCCTGACGCATGAGCAGCCATGGCGATGTCCACCGTTTCGAGCGTCCTGCATCGCTGCTCCAAAAACCTGGCCATGGATTCCCACGTCGGAATAGCATCCTCCTTCGAGGCCGCTTGAGACTCCTCCCACTTGGCCTGCGTGGACGGATCCAGCTTCTGGAACAGGATTTGCACAATTTTACAGTCCTGTATTTCCTTAGACGATCCAGAACTCATCAGCGCTCGCAAGTGCCCATTGAATTTGTCGGACAACTCCCGAAGCATTGTTACAGACCCGGGCTCGACTGCTCGAAAGTGGAGGATCTCATTTACATGGGTCTGAAAAATCAATCGACGATTACTGAAACGGTTGCGCAAGAGATCAAGAGCCACAGAATAATTATCATCAGAGATTTCCAACGCACGAACGGTTTCCAGCGCAGAGTCCCGCAGACACGAAACCAACCACCGGAGCTTCTCCATCCTCGTTAGTTGAGGATGATTGTCAATGATCGTTTTGAACAGGGAGATAAAATCCGACCATTCTGACTACCCGCCACTGAATGTGGGCAACGGCAACGGCGGCAACATGGGGGCAGGTTTTAACAATCCAATAGATGCTGTGCTGGAACCCTCCAGCAATGTAGAGTGCGCTGCCACGCGCGAGGAGCGCCTCCCCATTTCTGATTGCAACGTCAGGGACACCCTAGTGGCAAGACGGGTGAATTTCCAAAAGAGTGCGCTGCCAATCTCTACATGGTTGAGACCCTCGAGGGCGTCATGAAGAGCCGTGAATTTGGCGCGCAGCTGCTTCTCCAAGACGTCTAATGGAGAAAGAGGCGTGTCGTAGTTTGCTACCGCAGCTACAACCAGAGCATGCAGCTCCTCCAACTCCAGGTACGCTATTTCCGCCTTTTTCTTTAAATATGCCTCCCTGCTGGAAGCATCGGCAGCACTGAGCTCGGCTCCGGAATCCATCATTTGGCACTTGCACAAGTTGAGCAAGGGAGGGGTGAGGCGTTGGCGCACAACGAAGGACAACTAATCACTTGTTGCACTTGCAACAAACTATGGCACAAATCACGTCGGGGTTCACCAAAATGTCGCGATCAAGCGAGAATTAAAGTCAAGTTTGGTTTTCTGTATTTTTATTCTCCTTTTTAGTTTCACAAGTTACGCAATTCAATTTAAAAGGTCCACGACCGCAGCGACTCTCGCACCAAAATCAACTGTCCGAAAGTGCATAAAGAACAATACGTTCCACCAGAGCTAACGGCTCACATCACAAACGCATTGCGCTATGCAGACTCGGCTGTGGTTATCCCCTACGCAAGGTTTGTTTACCTTTTCTTATCTCTCTTATTGTGGGGCTCTCACGGAGCCTAGCTGCTGATCCCAACAATTAGTTTATTATTTAATATTTCACAAAATGTTTTTTGGAAACCGGAGCACGCCTGTATTAGTTTCAACAAAGTAGAAAGTAAGAATATAAAATATTTTATACATTTACATATAAACAAGAATGGAAAGCTAACTTCGGACGAAGCCGAAGTTTATATACCCTTGCAGTTACATAGCGGCTTCTATTGCTTTAAGATATAGACTAGTCGACCATACCGTATGAATTTTTTATATAGGTTCAGGTTCCCATAAAAGAATGTATGAGCAAGTTTCTATCGTCTATCTTTAAAAACATGGAAGTTACAGCTTTTCCGATCGTTCAGGTGTACGGAAGCTATAGGATATAGTCTGCCGACCCCGGCCGGTTCGACGTATAAATTTTGCGTGCAAAGAAGAGCAGCGTGTGTGCAAAAGTTGTAGACTCTAGCTCAAAAACTTAAAGTCTAGTTTGCGGAAAACCAACAGACGGACATGCCTATATCGAATCAGGAGGTGATCCTGATTCAGAATATATATTTTGTAGGGTCGGAGATGTCTCCGTCACTGCGTTGCACACTTCTGACCTAATTTATAATACCCTCTGCAAGGTTATAAATGGATTTCGATTTAAAAATATGTTTCTAATAACGGATAAATTTAAATAACAAGTGAAATGTTTTTTTTATTTCTTACAAGGAGATTCTCAGGTTTAATGTCTCTGTGCACAATTCCCATGGAATGTAGGTAAGACATGGCGGAGCCTAAATGCCTAATCATAGTCCGCGCCTGCCTTTCAGAGAATCGAGTAACTTGTGTAATGGCATCAAAGAGATCACCCCCTAAAATTAAGACATAAATTCAGTTTACTGTTAAAATAATTTAATTAATTTGACTGACTTACCGCTGACATATTCTAGCACCAAATACATATTGGTCTCTTGATCGACATCCATAATAAGTGATATAATATGTGGATGATTTAATTTTTTCATGACTCGAACTTCTGCATCAATATAATGTTTTTTACCCTTGCATTTGCTTTTGTCGATTATTTTCAAGGCATGCGTTTTGTTGGTTTCGCAGTGTTCGATTTTAAGCACAATAGCAAAGTTTCCATCCCCGATAATGTGGCCGACTGCGTAATTCTTTCGAATTTCAGAAGGCAAATCAGCAAACTCTAAACCTGTACTCTTGTGTAACTCGGCTTGTTCATCTGCTAAAGAGATTCGAGGCTCTTTAATAGCAGCTTCTATCGAAGGCGGGTAAACCTTTTTGCTCTTGACAGGCATCTTAGGCTTAGGTCCCTTGCAGGTGGTTCCTGCAGTTCGTAAAGTCTTTCGTATGGAATTGATACCCCTTTGCTCTTCTGCTTCTAATTTAAAATCCTCGATGGTATTAATACGTTCAGTACCATAGGCAAAAAAAACATCATCTGAACCAAAAAAATCAGCAAGGTGAGTTACGGATGTTCTCCCCAGTGTGAAGACCTTTCTTACATAGCCTGTGTCCAAGTGGACTACTTGTGTGATAGCAGTCAATACATGGTCAAACCTTGGACTATTTCCTTTATTTAATAGTAACCGCATTATTCGACGAGGTTTTGTTCCATTGCGTATAAGAATTACAGTTCGACGATAGACTACACTGTCACGTTCGCTAAACAGCGTGGTAATTACAGAACTTGCGTTGATTACAGTAGCGCCACTTAAGGAACCAGAAGTAATGCCACTAGAGTTTTTGAGTGGAGAAGCGGGTCAAAGTAGTTTCGTTAATCGCTGATTGTTACAACGTCCGTTAGGACGTTATGTATATATACATATATATATGCGTATATACGCCAATCTAACCCCGGCCTCTAACGGACGTTGTAACAACCAGCGACATATAACCGACTGGAAGTTAAGCTGCTGACGCCCATGAAAAGATGACGCTACGCTGAAGATCACAAAAAATGATTTTTCAAACTGCATCGGGGATTGAAAAAAACTTTATCACAAGTGTATAATGAATGTCTGATGCGGATTTTTTTGAAGGGGACAAAATAGATATTCATGAATAAATAAACAATTATTGGAAAAACATGAAATTCGCGATACAGAACTTTGTTCCAAATTTTCTGAAATAGTGGTAATAGTGATATGCTCAGAACGAATCCCTCCATACATGGCAAAGCCGATTGCTGATAGCGTCCGCTGGCTCCGGTAGCAACGACCTGGATACTAGTACTAAAGATACAGTCTGCCAATTTCTAGTTGGCAGGAATCTAGGAATTTGAGAGTTAATAGTGTGCAATCCAGTCACCCTGCAATCAGAAATTTTTCTCCTATTCTTTTAATCAGTTCTAGTGGCCGAAAAAAGTATGCGAAACAGGTTAAAACTAAAGATACAATTATTCAGAATTTAATAATTTGGTGGGAATTGACTTTTGGAGACGTGACATGGATTTAAAATGGGTCTATGACCATTCAGATAATCGAGTGTCTCGTGTAATGGCAATAAAGAGATCACATTCTAAAATAAGATATAAGTTCTGTTCTGGGCCCCATGCTGGTATGTAATTTCTGCAGTTCGCAAAGTCTTTCTTATGGCATTGATTAAACGTGGTTTTTACTCTGGTCATCTCGTCTAAAACAAAATAGGATGAGCCGCGAATGTTTTCCCGGGTATGTAAGAATTTCTTACATAGTCTCTGTCCAAGTGGTCTTCTTTTTTCATGTCAATACATAGTCAAAGCTTTTAAGTGAATAACGATACCCAAACTAAATTACGATGTCTTTATTAATGTCGCTGTATCAGATTTTTTTTACAGGTAAATAAAAACAACAAACTAAAAACAAACTAAATTTTTAAAGATATAATTGTGAATGTTTTGTTTAAGAATTCCTAATGTACCATATAAGCTTATTTAAATAAATATAACTTTACAAGAAAAAAATTTTAAAAACTCGAATGAAACCTAACGGTTCATTTACTTAAATATTGGAATTTCAGATTTTGTATCGTACATTATACATTTCCTGCTAGATCGCATTTATATAATAATATTTAGTTTGGTTTTACAGATTTTTTTTTTAAACTAAAATAAATTTAAAAAATAATTCCTTTATTATAGCGTTCCAATGTACATAATACAAAAACTTCTTGAATCTAGCATCTTATAGGTCGAGAGTGGAAGTGAACTACCCCACACGGCCATAATTCGTCTGCCGTGATCTTCGCAACAATTGTCCTCGTTGTCCAGTGTCCAATAGTGGTCTAAGATACTTCGCTGGTAAATCGAACAGACGGATCAGATTGCAGCATATTGGCAATGAGATCGCTAACGCGATCACCAATATCTGACCAATAAGGATCAGGAAACTCGTAGGAATCTTCTTTTTGGTTGTCTGGTGCTACAAACGGTGGAAATCCACATAGAAGTATATACAAAATTATACCAGCGGCCCAAACATCAATCTTTATAAAAAAAGGGAATTTAAAAAAAAACAGTAACTGACAAAAATTATAGGTTCATTATACAGGTTCACTTTTAGGGGAATTAACAAGTCCTGGTTGTTTTTGCTTAAACTTAAATAGTTTCGATTCGATTTTGTAAAATAATATTTTAATCTTTTCTAATTTTCATTTTATGTTGTAATGGTTCAATAAGTGAGTTAAATTAATGAAAGATTTTTTCTCGATAATTTCCGGAATCTCTGTATAGAGTATGTAGTTGTTTAGTAGTTCGTAACCAACATTTTATTGCACAAGAATTATTAACTTGCCACCAGATTACAATTTAAATGGGTCTTACGAATATGCCACATACGATTAATTTCAATCTCGATACAATACTTTAATGGGTTGTGAAGTCTAGAAACGTTTTGAATTTCGGTAAAAAATTGTTGGTTTCAATAATTCGCCAAAGGGGGTTGAAATAGAATGAAATGATTATACCCAGCTTCAATTGCGAGGCGATTTTATTTTGCGATTTAATTGTATCAAAACACCCAATTATCTTTTCTAGCCAACAGGCGGGCTCCGGCTATCAATTTTCCAAATTTTGTATGGTTTACTTTTAAAAACAAAAAAAACTATATTTGTCAAAAACTTATGAACAATAAAGGTATAATTAGTTTATTATTTAATATTTCACAAAAAGTTTGTGATGTCCGAAACTCGAAACGAATTCAAAATATTTTTTGGAAACCGGAGCACGCCTGTATTAGTTTCAACAAAGTAGAAAGTAAGAATTTAAAATATTTTATATTATATATAAAATATATTTATAATATATTTATATATATATAATATATATATTTATTTTATATTTAATATTTTATTTTTACATTTACATATAAACAAGAATGGAAAGCTAACTTCAAACGAAGCCGAAGTTTACAGTTACATAGCGGCTTCTATTGCTTTAAGATATAGACTATTATCGGATAACTATATTGGATAACTATAGCCGATCCTTAAAAATAATAATCTTAAATTCATAGAAAATGGATTTTAAAAGGAGTCCGACGCTTCTACACCCAAAAACTCGAAAGTTGTGGCATTTCCGATCGGTTTAGAATAGCTAAAGAATATAGTCGACCATTCCGTATGAACTTTTTATATAGGTTCAGGTTCCCATAAAAGAATGTATGAGCAAGTTTCTATCGTCTATCTTTAAAAACATAGAAGTTACAGCTTTTCCGATCGTTCAGGTGTACGGCAGCTATAGGATATAGTCTGCCGACCCCGGCCGGTTCGATGTATAAATTTTGCGTGCAAAGAAGAGCAGCGTGTGTGCAAAAGTTGAAGACTCTAGCTCAAAAACTGAAAGTCTAGTTTGCGTAGACGTAAACAAACAGACGGACATGCTTATATCGACTCAGGAGGTGATCCTGATTCAGAATATATATTTTTTGTAGGGTCGGAGATGTCTCCGTCACTGCGTTGCACACTTCTGACCTAATTTATAATACCCTCTGCAAGGTTATAAATGGATTTCGATTTAAAAATATGTTTCTAATAACGGATAAATTTAAATAACAAGTGAAATGTTTTTTTTATTTCTTACAAGGAGATTCTCAGGTTTAATGTCTCTGTGCACAATGCCCATGGAATGTAGGTAAGACATGGCGGAGCCTAAATGCCTAATCATAGTCCGCGGCTGCCTTTCAGAGAATCGAGTGACTTGTGTAATGGCAATAAAGAGATCACACTCTAAAATAAGATATAAGTTCTGTTCTGGGCCCCATGCAGGTATGTAATTTCTGCAGTTCGCAAAGTCTTTCTTATGGCATTGATTAATCGTGGTTTTTCCTCTGGTCATCTCGTCTAAAACAAAATAGGATGAGCCGCGGATGTTTCCCCGGGTATGTAAGAATTTCTTACATAGCCTGTGTCCAAGTGTTCTTCTTTTTTCATGTCAATACATAGTCAAAGCTTTTAAGTGAATAACGATACCCAAACTAAATTACGATGTCTTTATTAATGTCGCTGTATCATATTTTTGTACAGGTAACTAAAAACAACAAACTAAAACCAAACTAAATTTTTAAAGATATAATTGTGAATGTTTTTTTAAGAATTCCTAATGTACCATATAAATATATATATAAATATAACTTTACAAGAAAAAAATTTTAAAAACTCGAATAAAACCTAACGGTTCATTTACTTAAATATTGGAATTTCAGATTTTGTATCGTACATTATACAAGTCATTCCCTGCTACATCGCGTTTTTATAATAATATTTAGTTTGGTTTGACAGATTTTTTTTTTAAACTAAAATAAATTTAAAAATAATTTCTTTATTATAGAGTTCCAATGTACATAATACAAAAACTTCTTGAATCTAGCATCTTATATGTCGAGAGTGGAAGTGAACTACCCCACACGGCCATAATTCGTCTGCCGTGATCTTCGCAACAATTGTCCTCGTTGTCCAGTGTCCAATAGTGGTCTAAGATATTTCGCTGGTTAATCGAACAGACAGATCAGATTGCAGCATGAGATCGCGAACGCCATCACCAATATCTGACCAATAAGGATCAGGAAACTCGTAGGAAACTTCTTGTTGGTTGTCTGGTGCTATAAACGGTGGAAACCCACATAGAAGTATATACAAAATTATACCAGCGGCCCAAACATCAATCTTTATAAAAAAAGGGAATTTAAAAAAAAACAGTAACTGACAAAAATTATAGGTTCATTATACAGGTTCACTTTTAGGGGAATTAACAAGTCCTGGTTGTTTTTGCTTAAACTTAAATAGTTTCGATTCGAAAACGCAAAGATTTTGTAAAATAATATTTTAATCTTTTCTAATTTTCATTTTATGTTGTAATGGTTCAATAAGTGAGTTAAATTAATTAAAGATTTTTTCTTGATAATTTCCGGAGTCTCTGTATAGAGTATGTAGTTGTTTAGTAGTTCGTAACCAACATTTTATTGCACAAGAATTATTAACTTGCCACCAGATTAAAATTTAAATGGGTATTACGAGTATGCCACATACGATTAATTTCAATCTCGATACAATACTTTAATGGGTTGTGAAGTCTAGAAACGTTTTGAATTTCGTTAAAAAATTGTTGGTTTCGATAATTCGCCAAAGGGGGTTGAAATAGAATGAAATGATTATACCCAGCTTCCATTGCGAGGCGATTTTATTTTGCGATTTTAATTGAATCAAAACACCCAATTATCTTTTCTAGCCAACCAAATTTTGTATGGTTTACTTTTAAAAACAAAAAAAACTATATTTGTCAAAAACTTATGAACAATAAAGGTATAATTAGTTTATTATTTAATATTTCACAAAAGTTTGTGATGTCCGAAACTCGAAACGAATTCAAAATATTTTTTGGAAACCGGAGCACGCCTGTATTAGTTTCAACAAAGTAGAAAGTAAGAATTTAAAATATTTTATATTATATATAAAATATATTTATAATATATTTATATATATATAATATATATATTTATTTTATATTTAATATTTTATTTTTACATTTACATATAAACAAGAATGGAAAGCTAACTTCAAACGAAGCCGAAGTTTACAGTTACATAGCGGCTTCTATTGCTTTAAGATATAGACTATTATCGGATAACTATATTGAATAACTATAGCCGATCCTTAAAAATAATAATCTTAAATTCATAGAAAATGGATTTTAAAAGGAGTCCGACGCTTCTACACCCAAAAACACGAAAGTTGTGGCATTTCCGATCGGTTTAGAATAGCTAAAGAATATAGTCGACCAATCCGTATGAATTTTTTATATAGGTTCAGGTTCCCATAAAAGAATGTATGAGCAAGTTTCTATCGTCTATCTTTAAAAACATGGAAGTTACAGCTTTTCCGATCGTCCAGGTGTACGGCAGCTATAGGATATAGTCTGCCGACCCCGACCGGTTCGACGTATAAATTTTGCGTGGAAAGAAGAGCAGCGTGTGTGCAAAAGTTGAAGACGATAGCTCAAAAACTGAAACTCTAGTTTGCGGAGAAAGAAACAGACGGACATGCTTATATCGGCTCAGGAGGTCATCCTGATTCAGAATATATATTTTGTAGGGTCGGAGATGTCTCCTTCACTGCGTTGCATACTTCTAACCTTAATTGTAATACCCTCTGTTAATCCTTGAGGATTAATTGAGAAAAAAGGTACATAAACCAATTGCTAGGTAGGGTATTTATAAAGGGTTTGCAATGGGTACATAAACCGATTGCTGGTTTGTTGCCGCAACTTGCACTTGAACAAATTGGACGTTGGAGAGGTAATGAGTTCAGAAAGAGTTTGTCTGAGACTGATTTTACTTGCTTTAAAATTCACTATTTATAGATAAGTAGATACATTGATATTGCTTAGGTGGTAAATAAATGGAATTAGAGCATTAAACAAAATTATAAGTTTACAATTTAAATAGGGCGTGTGTTACAATATACTGTTGATTGCAGCAATTCGAGCGTCAGCAGTTTTGTTCAGAGGTTTTTGCTGTAGTGTTTTTTGGGTCAGCGTTTACTTCTTCTTACGTTATGAGCTGATTGTGTTTATTTGATAATTTAAAACCTATGACTTAACATTCTCCCGGCCGTTGAACAGGTATTTAACCATCGTCCAATTCCATTGAAAAATGTCTTGGGGTAGGTTCTGGTGTGGCTTCTTTGTTGATTCGCTGAATCTTCGGAGTCCATGGGTTCGTTTGTACCGCATGATGAAGGTGAATACCAATATCAGTAAAACGATTGATAATGCTAATGCTGCATATGATAGTTTTGTCTCGTGGTCCATCTGGTATAGTGATGAGCGGTCCTTTAGCTTGGCGAGTTGTTGTTGTAGATCCTGTGGGTCTGCGTCTTCAATGTCGGGTGATTGTGTGATGCCTTCCAAGGTGGACTCTGAGCCTACATCCATAGCCTTTGAGATGTTACCGAATCGGCTGAATGATGTTTGTATTTTCGTTGTCAGGGTTCCAGTAGTACTGAGGCTTACATTCGCGTTGCACGCCGTACACCCTGAGGATAATGTTAGTACGCCGGTGTTGTTTATATTAATGGTTGATGAGACCTCGCCGCATACGGCCTGAAGTTCCATTGGGTCCTTGGTGGCGTAGATCCATTGATTGGAGTGGTGTGTTTTGAACCATACCATGTTGGATTGCACTGTACTGGTCTGACACAGCGTTCCACTTTTATTATTGAACAACTGGAACATTGTATGCCGTTTAGTGATTGAAACAAATGTGCTGCTCATTCTTTAATGATGAACAGCGATTGAATTCGTCTTCAGTGAATCCGATGAATCGATCTCGATGGGCGTTGACTGCGATAATTGTGGTTTGTACGTTGTATATTGTCCAGCTCTTTGAGCTCCATAACGGAATCGGAATGATGCTGAAGATGTCTAGCAGATCCGTGGACACTAGAGGGATCGTTAACCGGAAAATGGCGTGAGTGCTTGTTATGCTGCCTTGTGCTGACATCAGTTTGTAGAGCTGAAGCACATCACTTGATGCAACTGGTAGCATATGGTTGGGTGGTAGATGATCCCTAATTTGGTCGAGTTGCTCCCGTAGCTGGACTGGTGATACTAACATAGGGCTAATGGTTCTAGGTCGGACATCGGTTAACACGTTGGTTATTTCACCTTGCATCCGCTGAAGGCCAGTCGCCAACAAATTCATTTAAATCGTCAGGACCATGAATGCCTGCAGTAGGTGTTCTCCTTGGTATTTTCCGCGTTGCTGATTTAGGGTGGTCATTTGTTGTTCCAATGATCTAAGCCGCTTGGATGTCGCCGAGTTTTCTTTCCGGACTATGTTAATTGTGGAATCAACAACAGACGTTTGATTGTGAAGTAGTTGTAGCAGTAAGTTCCCATTGCCCTTGACCTTGTCGATCGTTTTGGCCATGTCTTCAGCGTAACTGGAATCGAGTACACCAAATAGAGCATTGGCCACGTGTCCGACAACATTTAACAGTGATCTTTTTGGCGAGCATGGTGCATTAGAGTGTTTCCTGATTCGAGTTCCCAGTATCGATGTTGAAAATGGTCCAATATGGAATTGCATGCTCCTGCATTTTTCAGTTCTTGGCACTTGTGCGTGAGTTCTTGTAATGCAGGCGATAGGACCTTCATGTCGCTCCAGCATGGGTCTAAATCGTAGTAAACAATCATTGTCCACTCTGATACAACCATCCGTGTGGTTCCTAGCCGTTCGTAAAATAGTCCCGTCCACTTGCAGAACTCGGTTACCGTTATGGGTTGTGACACGGCGAGTGGAAGGAGCAAGACCAGTGCGAGGATTAACAGAAGGGCTGACAGTCTCCCTTTTTTTCTCGCTTTTTTGTCAACTCCTCGGGAAATAATGGAGATAGTCGGGTGATTGATCTTTTGAATATCCCTGCTGATGTTTTGACGTCCACTACTCGTACCAAATTGTTCTGGCCCGGATATGTTTTGATTATGCGACCTATAGGCCAGCTCATCACAGGCACATTATCTTCTTTGATGAGGACTAACAATCCTTCTCTTACATTTGGTGATGCAAACTTTCACTTATGTCGATTCTGTAGTTCTTGCAGGTACTCGCATGTCCATTGTTTCCAGAAGGTGCGTTTTAGCCTTGACACGACCTCCCACCTTTTCACTAGAGGTCTTCCGCCGGGAATAAGGTTGGCATCGGGGGGACCAGTTAAGGGCTCACCAATTAGGAAATGGCCTGGTGTCCGAGCTGACTCATCAGAAGGATCCGACGACATCGGAGGGATGGGACGGGAATTGAGAATTTCCACTACTACTGTGTTTAATTCTTCAAATGTAAAGGATGCTGTGGCTGTGACCGATACTAGCAACCGTTTCGCAGATTTGACAGCGACTGCCCATAGGCCACCAAACGATGATGCTCTTGGCAGGATGAATTTAAAGTTTACTTGCTTCTTATTGCAATCTGTGATGATTTTGCCCTTGGCTTCTCTAGCTCTTTTAGTTTATTGTTGGCTCCAATGAAATTCGTAGCATTGTCGCAATGTATGGTCTGGCATCTGCCGCGGCGTCCTAGAAAGCGTCGCAGAGCAGCCAGGAAGGCATCAGTTGTCAGATCGCTAACAAGTTCGAGATGAACTGCCTTAGTGGAGAAACAACAGAAGACTGCAATATAGGCCTTGTCGGGTCGCTTGCCTCTGATCTTGTGATGATCCCATACTGCTGACGAGCAATAGCGCGTAAGGCTTGAGCACCACAATGCATGTTGTTTTAGTGCAGTTATCTTAAAATCATTCGCACAATTAAGTCATTGTACGGTAACACAACTGGATGTTTTGCATCAAAGACCAGATTTGACTTTTCTAGTCTTCCTCCGACACGAATTAACCCATCGGATCCTAATATGGGGGCTAATGATATCAGAGAGCTCTTCCTATCCACAGTCTTGTACTGCTTGAGCTGGCGATGTTCTGCATAAAATTCGATTTGTTGAATTGTACGCAGTATAATGGTGCGAGCGTGGGTCATTTCGTCTAAGCATAGCGTTTTTGTTGGCGCTCTGTTCTTTTGTAACAGAACCGCAACATGTATGCAACAATTCGTTGTAGTTTATGGAAGGAATTTTCATGTCTGCAATTGTATAGTTCTCCACCAAATTCGTCTTTCGAGGCTGCCATGCCGTTCCATGTTGGTCGGAGATATTTGTCGTGTTATTAACCAGCTATCTGTTGATCCATGCAGGAACAATGGTCCAAAAAACCGCATACTATGATTCGATAGCTTAGTGGCGGTTGTTCCTCTAGACAAGACGTCGGCTGCATTGTTGGAGGATGACACGTGACGCCACTGTTTTGCTTCAGTCATTTCCTGGATCTTAGCTATCCGATTTGCCACATATGTGTGGTTAGTGGAAGCTGTCGCGATGATCCATCCTAGGAAGACGGATGAGTCGGTCCAATAGTGCCCCGGAACCTTGCTTGATGCCATGTTGAGATCCTGTCTCACCCTTTGGGTAATATATCGCTGCACCGTATGCTTGCTCGGAGGCATCTGCAAAGGTGTGTAGTTCCTGCGTGATTGGAACCTTCCTATCGAATATGTGCCTTGGAATTTTTAGTGTATTCAATGCTTGTAGGTCGGAACGATAACTATTCCATTTTGCCTGAAGCTCTGTTGGGAGCTCATCATCCCATGCCATTTTGCATTCCCAGAGGTGCTGCATGAATATTTTTGCCTTTACTACCACTGGTGAAAATAATCCAACCGGGTCAAAGTTTTGGGATAGCTCTGAGCACACCACTCGCTTGGTTATTATTGAGGCTTCGCTCTTTTGAGTCCTGCCACAGAGTTGATATTCGGTGGGCATCCATATAAGCCCAAGTGTTTTGACACTGTGATGCTCTAGTGTTTCATCCAGCTTGACATTATTCACAATGTCTTCTCTAGGTATTCCTTTTAGTACATCCGCATTATTTGAGCACCACTTCCGAAGCTTAAAACCGTGTCGCAGCAGTATCTTGTGGAGTTCTTGTTGTATTTGCACTGCTTCTGCGATCGTGTTTGCGCCCGTCAGACAGTCATCTACGTAAAAATCCTTGTCGAGTGCCGCCGATCCTAGCGGATACTCTCCCTGTGATCGAAGTGCTAAATGATATAGGCATTTCGTAGCCAGAAACGGGCGGTCGTAACTTCATACGTGACTGTTTTGAGTCGATAATATCTTAGATCCTCAGACGGGTTATTTTTCCATTCCACTAGTTGATGGAATTGGTCATCTGGATTGATCCATAGTTGACGGTACATCTTTTCTATATCTGCCATGAATACGTATTTGTGCATTCGGAACCATAGTAAAATGGAGAATAACTCACTTTGGACGGTGGGACCTGCATGCAATATATCATTCAAAGATTTGCCACTTGATGTTTTGCATGAGGCATCGAGACCACTCGTAGCTTTGTGGTGCTGCTATCAAGTTTAAGAACACAATGATGAGGTGATGAAGTAATGTTCTTTTGGCAGATTTTTTGATGGCACAAGTTTCATATGCACCAATCTTTCATATTCTGCCATGAACTCGGAGTATACTTTTCTAATGTCGCCTTTTATCCTTCGTTTGAGCGTTAGGAACCTTCTGATTGCTGTCTGCTGCGACTCCCCCAGGGCTGAAGAGTGTTCGGCAAAAGGAAGCTTTACAATAAATCTTCTGATCTCTTTAGATTATTCACAAAATGCTTTTCACAATGTGCTTCTGAGGGTGATCGATGCTTGGTCTGGGTGTCTAGGCTGTTTAACTTCCAGAATTTCTCGATCAATGCATCGGTTTCTTCGCCGACGCTTGCTCCACATACTATGGATGAGCATATCTTGGACTTGAATCTCCCTGCTACTATCCATCCAAACTTAGTGTTTTGGAGCAGTGCGCCTTTTTTACCTATCTTCTCCTGATTTGGCAGCAGTAGCGAGTAATAATGCTCGGCACCAATTAGCAGATCTGTTCTTCCAGGTCTGTCAAAATGTGGGTCTGCCAATGGACGCTCATTGAATAAGTTTAAATCACAACGAGCTATCGGCTGAGCTGGTTGATCAGCTATGATGTGAGGGAGAACGAACGCTTTTAGGTATTGTTCGTAATTCCCATGAAGGGCCTTGACGAGTAACGTTACTCCGGCCTTGCTCAATTTAGGTTGTCCACCGATGCCTTTGATTCGAAGCTAAGTATCATGCCGCTTTAATGACAACAATGATGCCATTCGTTCAGTAATCAAATTAATTTGGGATCCTGAGTCTAGCAGTGCACGGAAGTTCGCCGTCTGTCCGTTCATTGCCTGGACGGCTACCTTTGCGGTGGCAAGAAGGTTGTGACTTTTATTACTTGCCGCACCTACAGCAGGAGACTGAAGATTGGTGGTTTCAAGGTGC
The DNA here is from genome assembly GCA_018150405.1 of Drosophila varians. Lineage (NCBI taxonomy): Eukaryota > Metazoa > Arthropoda > Insecta > Diptera > Drosophilidae > Drosophila > Drosophila varians. Next base: position 21,502,179 of record JAECWK010000125.1, read on the forward strand.
AATAGGGTATGATGCATTTAAAACAATTTCTGCCTTTGCACTCTCTAGCCTTGTGATCCGTTTTAAAACAGTTGACACACATTTTCTGCCTTTGTACCCAGTTTAAACGTTCGGGAATGGGTATAGCTCGAAACTCGTCGCATTTATAAATGGCATGGGACAGCGCCTTGCAATAGAAGCAGGAATTTGATTTTCCGTCCGTGGTAGATGCGCACGTCGGATTCCTTGACTCTCTTTTGGCCGTGAGCGTAGTCCTGAGCTCAAGACTCTAACTCTTTGCTCGAGGAATTCCAACATTGATTGGAGGGGCTGTATTTCTACTGAGTTTCCAATAGTCTGCTCAAACAGACCCCTGTTAGTAATGTCAAGCTTATCGGTAAGCAAGACTACTAGAAACGCATCCCATGTGGATACGTTGATTCCTAAGCCCTTTAATGATGCAAGGGTCTCTAGGGTGGTGATATATAGCTCCTGTATCGGATTGGCACTGAAATTGGGCTCTGATACAGTAACCGACGCATGACAGTGTTTGCTATCTACCGAGAATTGTCGTACGACCCAACTATTATGCGCCATGCATGTAAATAGTTGTCTTCCTTTAATTCAATATGGCGAATTAACCTCTCTGCGTTTCCTGACAGCGCAGTCTTGAGGTACCACATTTTCTTTACTGCTGGCATGCTGGTGTCATGGACCATGCATGAAAAAAGGTCATGGAATTGTTTCCATTTCATTATATCCCCATCGAACTTTGGAATATTTAAGGGTATAAAAATGGGTTTCGATTTAAAAGTATGTTTCTAATAACGGATACATTTAAATAACAAGTGAAATGTTTTTTTTATTTCTTACAAGGAGATTCTCAGGTGTAATGTCTCTGTGCACAATGCCCATGGAATGTAGGTAAGACATGGCGGAGCCTAAATGCCTAATCATAGTCCGCGCCTGCCTTTCAGAGAATCGAGTGACTTGTGTAATGGCATCAAAGAGATCACCCCCTAAAATTAAGACATAAATTCAGTTTACTGTTAAAATAATTTAATTAATTTGACTGACTTACCGCTGACATATTCTAGCACCAAATACATATTGGTTTCTTGATCGACATCCATAATAAGTGATATAATATGTGGATGATTTAATTTTTTCATGACTCGAACTTCTGCATCAATATAATGTTCTTTACCCTTGCATTTGCTTTGTCGATTATTTTTAAGGCATGCGTTTTGTTGGTTTCGCATTGTTGGATTTTAAGCACAATAGCAAAGTTTCCATCCCCGATAATGTGGCCGACTGCATAATTCTTTCGAATTTCAGAAGGCAAATCAGCAAACTCTAAACCTGTACTCTTAGGTAACTCGGCTTGTTCATCTGCTAAAGAGATTCGAGGCTCTTTAATAGTAGCTTCTATCGAAGGCGGGTAAACCTTTTTGCTCTTGACAGGCATCTTAGGCTTCGGTTCCTTGCAGGCGGTTCCTGCAGTTCGTAAAGTCTTTCGTATGACATTGATTCCCCGTTGCTCTTCTGCTTCTAATTCAAAATCCTCGATGATATTAATACGTTCAGTACCATAGACAAAAAAAAACATCATCTGAACCAAAAAATCAGCAAGGTGAGTTACGGATGTTCCCCCCAGTGTGAAGACCTTTCTAGCCTGTGTCCAAGTGGACTACTTGTGTGATAGCAGTCAATACATGGTCAAACCTTGGACTATTTCCTTTATGCAATAGTAACCGCATTATTCGACGAGGTTTTGTTCCATTGCGTATAAGAATTACAGTTCGACGATAGACTACACTGTCACGTTCGCTAAACAGCGTGGTATTTACAGAACTTGCGTTGGCTACAGTAGCGCCACTTAAGGAACCCGAAATATTGCCACTAGAGATTTTGAGTGGAAAAGCGGGTCAAAGTAGTTTCGTTAATCGCTGGTTGTTACAACGTCCGTTAGGACGTTATGTATATATATATATATATGCGTATATACGCCAATCTAACCCCGGCCTCTAACGGACGTTGTAACAACCAGCGACATATAACCGACTAGAAGTTAAGCTGCTGACGCCCATGAAAAGATGACGCTACGCTGAAGATCACAAAAAATGATTTTTCAAACTGCATCGAGGATTGGAAAAAACTTTATCACAAGTGTATAATGAATGTCTGATACGGATTTTTTTGTAGGGGACAAAATAGATATTCATGAATAAATAAACAATTATTGGAAAAACATGAAATTCGCGATACAGAACTTTGTTCCAAATTTTCTGAAATAGTGGTAATAGTGATATGCTCAGAACGAATCCCTCCATACATGGCAAAGCCGATTGCTGATAGCGTCCGCTGGCTCCGGTAGCAACGATACTAGTACTAAAGATACAGTCTGCCAATTTCTAGTTGGCAGGAATCTAGGAATTTGAGAGTTAATGGTGTGCAATCCAGTCACCCTGAAATTTTTCTCCTATTCTTTCAATCAGTATTCTGAAGTCAACGCTATGACAGCATGACAAGACCTTACAAGCACTGACAAGCCTTCACGTCGACTGTTGGCCGAATGAAGTCAAATCGGAGTAGCCTGTAGTATGAACAAGAGCAAAATTATGATTTGCCAACCAATATAATGCCAATATGATGTTTCCGCACAAATGTCAAGTTCTAGTGGACGAAAAAAGTATGCGAAACAGGTTAAAACTAAAGATACAATTATTCAGAATTTAATAATTTGATGGTAATTTGGTGACCTGCCATTCAGATAATCGAGTGACTTGTGTAATGGCAATAAAGAGATCACACTCTAAAATAAGATATAAGTTCTGTTCTGGGCCCCATGCAGGTATGTAATTTCTGCAGTTCGCAAAGTCTTTCTTATGGCATTGATTAAACGTGGTTTTTACTCTGGTCATCTCGTCTAAAACAAAATAGGATGAGCCGCGGATGTTTCCCCGGGTATGTAAGAATTTCTTACATAGTCTGTGTCCAAGTGGTCTTCTTTTTTCATGTCAATACATAGTCAAAGCTTTTAAGTGAATAACGATACCCAAACTAAATTACGATGTCTTTATTAATGTCGCTGTATCAGATTTTTTTACAGGTAAATAAAAACAACAAACTAAAAACAAACTAAATTTTTAAAGATATAATTGTGAATGTTTTGTTTAAGAATTCCTAATGTACCATATAAGCTTATTTATATAAATATAACTTTACAAGAAAAAAATTTTAAAAACTCGAATGAAACCTAACGGTTTATTTACTTAAATATTGGAATTTCAGATTTTGTATCGTACATTATACAAGTCATTCCCTGCTACATCGCATTTTTATAATAATATTTAGTTTGGTTTGACAGATTTTTTTTTTAACTAAAATAAATTAAAAAAATAATTCCTTAATTATAGCGTTCCAATGTACATAATACAAAAACTTCTTGAATCTGGCATCTTATAGGTCGAGAGTGGGAGTGAACTACCCCACACGGCCATAATTCATCTGCCGTGATGTTCGCAACAATTGTCCTCGTTTTCCAGTGTCCAATAGTGGTCTAAGATATCTTCGCTGGTAAATCGAACAGACGGATCAGATTGCAGCATATTGGCAATGAGATCGCGAACGCCATCACCAATATCTGACCAATAAGGATCAGGAAACTCGTAGATACCGGATATAATGGCGTCAAAAAGTGGTTCTTGTTGGTTGTCTGGTGCTACAAACGGTGGAAACCCACATAGAAGTATATACAAAATTATACCAGCGGCCCAAACATCAATCTTTATAAAAAAAATGGAATATTAAAAAAAACAGAAACTGACAAAAATTATAGTTTTTACACCTTCAGCCCGTATCCTACTTCAAGCAATATCTCCGGTGCTACATAAGTAGGGGTTCCACAAACGGCATAAAGTGGTTCGGTAACTTCACAGGCTAATCCAAAGTCGGCTAGTTTAAGCACAAGTACATTTCCATGTTCATCCAGTTCAACCTACAAAAAAAGGAATTTTAATAAGATATATATGCAAAATTTATTTTTTTTAATTTAAAATATTTAATGAACAGATCAAATATTTTTTAAAATTTCTCACGTTTATTACGTTATATATTTATAATAAAACACTCTTCTATTTTAAACCTTTTTATACCCTTGCAGAGCGTATTATAATTTTGGTCAGAAGTGTGCAACGCAGTGAAGGAGACATCTAGGACCCCATAAAGTATACGTATTCTGGATCAGGATCACTTCCAGTGTCGATATAAGCATGTCCGTCTGTCCGTCTGTCTGTTTCTACGCGAACTAGTCTCTCAGTTTTGCATGCAGTATATAAGTCGGAAGGGCCGGGATCGGCCGACTATATCCTATAACTGCCATTGAGGATGTTATTGAGGATAGAATCTTGAAATTGGGACATGTTCACTTTTAGGGGAATTAAGGCCGACCTGAAAAATTACGAATCGGCCGACTATATCATATAGCTGCCATATAGCTGAACGATCGGAAATGCCACAACTTTCGAGTTTTTGGGCGTACAAGCGTCGGACTTCTTTTAAAATCCGTTTTATAAGAATCGAAGCTTGTTATGAATGTTTTAGTAAAGATCGGCTAACTATATCCGATATTTACTATATCTTTAATCAATAGAAGACGCTATTTAACTGCAAGGGTATATAAGCTTCGGCTCCGTTCGAAGTTAGCCCATAAACGAATGTATGAGCAAGTTTCTATCGTCTATCTTTAAAAACATGGAAGTTACAGCTTTGCCGATCGTTCAGGTGTACGGCAGCTATAGGATATAGTCGGCCGACCCCGGCCGGTTCGACGTATAAATTTTGCGCAGCGTGTGTGCAAAATTTGAAGACGATAGCTCAAAAACTGAAAGTCTAGTTTGCGGAGAAACAAACAGACGGACATGCTTATCGACTCAGGAGGTGATCCTGATTCAGAATATATATATTTTTTAGGGTCGGAGATGTCTCCGTCACTGCGCTGCACACTTCTGACCAAAATTATAATACTCTCTTTCGATTTAAAAGTATGTTTCTAATAAAGAATAAATTTAAATAACAAGTGAAATGTTTTTTTTATTTCTTACAAGGAGATTCTCAGGTTTAATGTCTCTGTGCACAATGCCCATGGAATGTAGGTAAGACATGGCGGAGCCTAAATGCCTAATCATAGTCCGCGCCTGCCTTTCAGAGAATCGAGTAACTTGTGTAATGGCATCAAAGAGATCACCCCCTAAAATTAAGACATAAATTCAGTTTACTGTTAAAATAATTTAATTAATTTGACTGACTTACCGCTGACATATTCTAGCACCAAATACATATTGGTCTCTTGATCGACATCCATAATAAGTGATATAATATGTGGATGATTTAATTTTTTCATGACTCGAACTTCTGCATCAATATAATGTTCTTTACCCTTGCATTTGCTTTTGTCGATTATTTTCAAGGCATGCGTTTTGTTGGTTTCGCAGTGTTCGATTTTAAGCACAATAGCAAAGTTTCCATCCCCGATAATGTGGCCGACTGCGTAATTCTTTCGAATTTCAGAAGGCAAATCAGCAAACTCTAAACCTGTACTCTTGTGTAACTCGGCTTGTTCATCTGCTAAAGAGATTCGAGGCTCTTTAATAGCAGCTTCTATCGAAGGCGGGTAAACCTTTTTGCTCTTGACAGGCATCTTAGGCTTAGGTCCCTTGCAGGTGGTTCCTGCAGTTCGTAAAGTCTTTCGTATGGAATTGATACCCCTTTGCTCTTCTGCTTCTAATTTAAAATCCTCGATGGTATTAATACGTTCAGTACCATAGGCAAAAAAAACATCATCTGAACCAAAAAAATCAGCAAGGTGAGTTACGGATGTTCCCCCCAGTGTGAAGACCTTTCTTACATAGCCTGTGTCCAAGTGGACTACTTGTGTGATAGCAGTCAATACATGGTCAAAGCTTGGACTATTTCGTTTATTCAGTAGTAACCGCATTATTCGACGAGGTTTTGTTCCATTGCGTATAAGTGTCACAATTCGAGGATAGACTACACTGTCACGTTCGCTAAACAGCGTGGTATTTACAGAACTTCCGTTGGCTACAGTAGCGCCACTTAAGGAACCCGAAATATTGCCACTAGAGATTTTGAGTGGAGAAGCGGGTCGGAGTAGTTTCGTTAATCGCTGATTGTTACAACGTCCGATAGGGGCCAGGGTTACATTGGCGTGAGGTTGAGAACTGTTGATATAATCCACCTTTTTGAAATTCTCATTATTGCAGGAACAAACGTAGCTCTGCCCATCTTCAAAATCATCCAATGCGGTAATCTGTTAATAAATAAATAAAAATTATTCTGAAGATATAGAGGCACAAACATTAAAACACAAACCTACATATAGTCAAGTTTTAAAAATAAAAATAATATTAAAATAAGTGTCTAGACCTGGAATAATTGTTGTGTTTCCTCATCAAAACTAGAGCTTAGATATTTGTAGATATCGATATATTGCAAAGATAACATGCATCTAACGTAAATTCTTTTATGTTATGTTCTTGTTCATCTGCTAAAGAGATTCGAGGCTCTTTAATAGCAGCTTCTATCGAAGGCGGGTAAACCTTTTTGCTCTTGACAGGCATCTTAGGCTTCGGTCCCTTGCAGGCGGTTCCTGCAGTTCGTTTCCTTACATATTCAAGTATATCCCAGAAAAAAATATTCTATATTCTATCCATTTCGTTTTTGTCTTCATCCCGAAAAAGTTGATTCTGCTTCTTATTTAAAATCCTCGATGGTATTAATACGTTCAGTACCATAGGCAAAAAAAACATCATCTGAACCAAAAAAATCAGCAAGGTGAGTTACGGATGTTCCCCCCAGTGTGAAGACCTTTCTTACATAGCCTGTGTCCAAGTGGACTACTTGTGTGATAGCAGTCAAAACATGGTCAAACCTTGGACTATTTCGTTTATTCAATAGTAACCGCATTATTCGACGAGGTTTTTTTTTTTATCGCGGCTCCCACTGCATACGTACAGCCCACCTCCCGCCCAACCGACCAAGGGGCGCTGCCGTTTATCGTACGGCTCGAATCGCGGGGATAGATCCGAGACGTGGAATAAGTATTTTTTTAAAAAGGTTACGAGGACGAGTTACATTGTTGCTCTCTTAAGTGGGAAAGAATCGAGGATTTCATGCAAGAGTTCTGTGAAATGATTTGATAGAGGTTATTGTAGTCAGAACATAGTACCCTGAAAGGGTCATGCTGGGCATATGTTGACCTACAAAAGTTAAGAAATAAGGGGAGGAAAGTTCGAGAGGCCCTAAAAGGAACGTTAAATTTTAACAGACTTAGAAGGTACTGGCTGTCGATTTCACCATTAATAAGGTTATTGATGAAAACTACACCCAGCATAGTCCTTCGGTTTAGTAGGGATGGTAAGTTTATTAAAAGTAGTCTGCTATGATAAGACGGGAGTTGAATACTTGCATCCCAGGTTAGACCCCTAAGAGCAAAAAGGAGAAAGTTCTTCTGTACTGATTCAATATGGTCTTGATGAACCCCATATTGGGGACTCCAGACACATGAACCGTATTCAAGAATCGGACGAACTAAAGATATATAAAGAGTTTTGGTTATATAAGGGTCATTAAATTCCTTTGACCATCTTTTAATGAAACCAAGCACACCCTTGGTTTTATTAACCATTGCCGATATATGGTCGGTAAATTTAAGCTTGACGTCTAATAGGACACCTAGGTCGTTAACCTGAGTTAATCTTTCTAGGGCGGTCCCATAAAGAAAATAAGTTGCCTGGATGGGGCTTAAGCGATAGAATGACATAAGTTTGCATTTTGACCCATTGAGTTTTAAGTCATTAGCAGAACACCAATATTGGAAGTTGTCCAGATCGGACTGAAGTTTGTATTTGGCAGAGGAAGATTTATACTGAAGACACAGCTTAACGTCGTCTGCGTACATAAGTACACGAGAGTTCGGTAACGCAAAAGGCAAGTCATTTATAAAAATGGTAAAAAGTAAAGGCCCGAGATGACTTCCTTGAGGGACTCCAGATGTAGCTCGGACTAGGCAAGAGAATACATCATTAAAAAGGACACGTTGGGTTCTTCCAGTAAGATAACTGGAAATCCACGTAAGAAGGTTAGTTGGAAATCCCAAAAGATCGAGTTTTCTCTAAAGGAGTGAGTGGTTTACAAAGTCAAATGCTTTACTAAAATCAGTGTAGATGACATCTGTTTGAAGGCCATTTTGAAAGCCATCAATTACAAATGATGTCAGCTCCAACAAGTTGGTGGTGGTGGAGCGACGCCTAATAAGATCAAGCTGGAATGGAGAAATGATTGAACTACAGAGGTGCTGCAGATGAGGAGTAATAATTTTTTCAAATAGCTTTGGAATTGCTGACAATTTAGAGATGCCTCTATAATTGGTAGCATCAGATTTTTTCCCTTTTTTATGCAGGGGAATTATAAAGGATTCCTTCCACATAAGGGGAAATATCGACGTTTCCAGAGATAAGGTGAAAAGCTTTGAAAGAGGTTTGCACAATGACTCAGCGCAATTCTTTAGCACACAGCCTGGTACTCCATCGGGACCTGGTGAAAGTACCGGTTTAACCTTTAAAAGATCCGATAACAAACTACGCTCGGAGAGAGATGGACCAAAAATAAGATTGGCTGAATGAATTTCATATGTGTAGGGCTGATCGGAAGTAGTACAAGGTGAATACGTTGTTTGAAAAAATTTTGCGAATAGATCTGCAATACCCTGATCTGTATTCGCAAAAGAATTTTCAAACGAGAGCAAGGAAGGAGGAGATACATGTTTCCGCTTTGTGTTTACGAAATTATAAAACTGCTTCGGGTCCTGCGTAAACTGAACCCGACAACGGCGAATATAATCTCTATAACATTCAGCATTATGCACGGTAAAGTTCGACCGAGCTACTAAGTACCTTGAAAAAGTTAGATTGCAGCCGGTTCTTTTATGTTTGTTTAAAAGTCTATTTTTAATATGTTTAAGATTATTTAGGCTCCTTGTAAACCAAGGGGGGTTGTCTTTAACGGACGGATACTTCCATGGCACACAAGAGTCAAAACAACTATTCAAACTCCTATAAAAATATTTTAAGGCGATATTTATATCATTGCATGCCAACAAATCAGAATTAAAGGAAAGAATTAAGTTATTGAGCTTTTGAAAGTCTGCCTTACTAAAGCAGCGAATTCTATTACCTACGCTATGAGGTTTAACTAAGGCAATGGTTTTGATTGACATCCTCAAGCGTAGGATGATATGGATATCCGGGGGTCACCAAAGGCAGGGCTCTGGAAACGGTGATTCCATCTGGGTCAGACACAAAACATAAGTCTAAAAGCCGACCTAAAGAATTTCTGACATGGTAAATTTTACACAAAGACATGTCAAACATGCCAGCAGTAAAATCATAGTGTGTCGAAAGTGATGAAGCTGTAACGTTATCGATGTTTGACCAAGTGAGTTCTGGTATGTTCAAGTCACCAAGAACCACGAGCCGGTCGCTATCGGACATAAGATTGAAAACCGACTGGATAGCAAACAAATGATGCCAGTACTTAGGCGGTTCGGATGAAGGCGGTATGTATGAACAGGTAATAAACAGCGATTGATCGGACAAAGTGACCTTAATACCAAGAAATTTTAAGTTACCAAACTCTTGCAACTTGACCTCTTCAGAATGGAAAGAGGAGTCTACTGAGATTAGTACTCCTCCACCTCTTCGGAGAGGTCGGTCGCGTCGTAAAGTTGTGTACCTATCTGGGAAAACTTCGGAGCTAAGGATCTCCGGCTTTAACCAGGTTTCACTGAAGACAATAACCTGAGATGCAAAGGAAAAGCTATCAGAGTATAGCCGAGGGTGCTTACTTCGTGGGCCCCTAGTATTCTGATAGGAAAGAGTAATGAAGTTTGTTAGTTTTTTAAAATAGAAGTTGGCTGGTCAGTTGGTGTGGCTTTGGGGAGTTTGACTCCCGCAGGCCTGGTATTTTTTTTTTTTAACGTTTCTCGGCTGATGTTCTTGAACGAATATGTAGTCTGGCCAGAAGCCAGGCGAACATACCGTCTCAAACATCGACAAAGGCACACATATCTTAAAGGATGATGTGCGCCTCGAGAATGCAAATTTAAATTTGGAGATGTCCTCCACCTTAATTTCGGCTTTTGTTTTGGCTTTGATATAAGCCGAGATATCGATCTCTGAAGTATCAGGGGCAAGCCGTGAAACAAATATTTGTTTCTTTGGAGGAACAACCTTTAGGGGCTTTGGTCTCGCAGCTTGTAGGACTGCGATACCAGTTGGTGCCGGGGGTCCGGACCTAATGTTCCCAGTGGGTTTTACAGGGGTATGCATCAATTGGGGCTGTGGCGTCACTGGTAGTGATGCCATAGGGGACAAATCCGAAAGTTGCACACGATCACTGACGCATTCGGTATCCGAATTTTTATCAGTCCTGACTCTTGGAGTTGTCAGGGTGATCAGGGGTTGAGTGATAGTCGGCAGTGCGGGCAGAGGATTAGCTGGTGCACACGGCTCCACTAGGGTGGATTTATTGCGCTTCGGAGACTCTATTAGTAGCTGAAGGTTACTAAATTGAGAATCAAGCGCATTGAATTGATCGCTGATTTTGCGAAAACCAGCTTTCAATTCGTTAAATCCATTCCTTGTGTGCCGCATGAACGCTCTCATCTCGCTCTGCACGGCACGACAGTCGCTGCAACAAAAGTGCAGGCCAGAGCTCCGGGACACTCCGTCCGACACTGAGGCTGTGAAACCGGCACATTTGGCATGTACCATGTTGTCACACAGCCAACAGGGGAGGCTTGGCTGGGATGCAGTTATTGTCTTATTGCAAGACTTAATTGCGCAGACTACTTTAAATTCCATTTTTATTAAATATTATATTTATTTTTTATTTCAATTATATTATACCTTTAACCACTGTACCAAAAGAAAATTAGAACAAGAGAACAGTTTGAAAGTTAGTATAAGAGTTACAGGTTAGGCTTAGAGGTAGAGATAAGAAACTCAAAGGGGAATACCGAAAAGAGCAACAACAAATAGTAAAGCAAAGCAGAGCTATGCTTGGATTTAAATTAATAAATATTAATTCTCACCAAATATATCACTGCACACGCGTAAGCGAGACGGAAGTTATGAAAGTGATTTAAAATTGTTAATAGAATTTTAAATATATTTAAATCAAACGCCGGTTTGATCGCAAAGTAGGCAAAATAAAAATATAAACGCAGAGCGCACAAAAAAACACGTCCGTTCGCTTTGAAAGGCAAAAGAAAAGATTTGTTCCATTGCGTATAAGAATTACAGTTCGACGATAGACTACACTGTCACGTTCGCTAAACAGCGTGGTAATTACAGAACTTGCGTTGGTTACAGTAACCAGAAGTAATGGTCAAAGTAGTTTCGTTAATCGGTGGTTGTTACAACGTCCGTTAAGGGCCATATATATATATATATACACTACTGGCCAAAATTTTTTTTTTTCAATATAACTCGATTAATATTGAATGAACCCGTGCCAATTTTTTTACATTAATGGGTTACAGTGTAACACAATTTTTAAAACTAAAATGAAAGAGGGATCCCGCGAGTATTTAATACTGAGCTTAAATTTCTGCTGTATGAGCGATTCCGTCTGGCCAAAATAATAAGTACACCTGTGTATTGGATAAATTTTAAAGGATTTAAGGTAGAATTGGGTTAAGGTATGTTGGTTTATATTGTTTCCTTACATATTCAAGTATATCCCAGAAAAAAATATTCTATATTCTATCCATTTCGTTTTTGTCTTCATCCCGAAAAAGTTGATAGACCTACAAAATTGCGGACGCAGCTCCAGCCTGTAGTGGATTCCGTGGTGGATTTGGTTCTCATGGTGGTCGCGGTGGACACGATCGTGGCCATGGACGCGGCGACCGCGGCGGTGGCGGCAAGGTGGACTCCAAGGAGTGGATTCCAGTGACCAAGCTTGGTCGTCTGGTCCGTGAAGGCAAGGTCAAGTCCCTGGAGCAGATCTACCTGTACTCTCTCCCCATCAAAGAGTTCGAGATCATCGATCATTTCCTGGGCTCGGCTCTGAAGGATGGGGTGTTGAAGATCATGCCTGTCCAGAAGCAGACCCGTGCCGGTCAGCGTACCCGCTTCAAGGCCTTTGTTGCCATTGGCGACAACAACGGTCATATTGGTTTGGGTATTAAGTGCAGCAAGGAAGTGGCCACCGCCATTCGTGGTGCTATCATTCTTGCCAAGCTCTCAGTTGTGCCCGTGCGCCGTGGATACTGGGGTAACAAAATCGGCAACCCCAACACCGTGCCCTGCAAGGTTACCGGCAAGTGAGGTTCCGTCTCTGTGCGCCTCATCCCAGCTCCCCGTGGTACTGGCATCGTGTCTGCCCCCGTCCCCAAGAAGCTGTTGACCATGGCCGGTATTAAGGATTGCTTCACCTCGGCTCGTGGCTCCACTGTCACTGTCCACTCCACAACCAATCCAGAGTTTTTGAATAAAAAGCATTGAAATAGATGAGCAAAAAAGACATTGTACTGAAGAAGAAAGACAAATTGCTTTAAATCTGCAAAAAGAAGAAAAATTCTTCGGGATATTTTTAAAAGCAATGGACGATCGGTATGTTTTGTCCAGAATGCTTTGAAATTCAATGTTGAAACCGAAACTCGAGGTCGGAAGAAGAAATCCTCTCAAACGACGGACACCCGAATCCAAAGTCTCACAAAGAAGGATCCCTTCATGTCTTCTTCTTCATGGAGCGTCGAAACGAAAATAAATCTTTTTGGTAACGACTCCAGAAGACATGTACGACGCCCCAAAGGCAAGGAATTCGAAACCCGGTACACAAAAAAGACCGTTAAGCACGGATGCGGAAACATAATGGCTTGAGGCTGTTTTTCATGGCATGAAGTTGGCCCTATTCATCGGATTACCGATACTATGACCCGATTTGGGTATAAAAATATGTTATCTGACATAATGCTGCCATATCCCGAGGAAGACATGCCCTTGAGATGGGTCTTTCAACAAGATAACGACCCAAAACATACATCGAAGCTGCTCAAGGCCTGGTTCGCTGCAAACAAGGTTGACTTTATGATGTGGCCAAGTCAATCTCCAGACTTAAACCCCATCGAAAACCTATGATGAGAGCTCAAACGTCGGATTGGCTCAATCACTTTTCGAAATACGGCAGAATTGTGGAAATTCGTAGAGAAAACGTGGTACGAGATTCCTTTAGAGACTTGCCGTAAACTAATTGCAAGCCTGCCGAAACGGATAGCCAAAGTTATAGAAAAAAGGGGGGGATATACTGGGTGGGTATTAGCATAGGATTAGATAAAAAAAAAAAAAAAATAGGATACTGTTGTTTATTTTTACGTTAGAGACTTTGAAGAATTACTGTACTTATTTTTTTTACCAACCCTTTTTTATGTTTTTTTTTGCTTAATTTTCAATAAATTCTCTACACTAACTGAAATATTCGTTTATTAACTATTTTTATAATAATTTTTATGTCAGAAAACTAAAAGAAAGTAGTGTATGCGTATATACGCCAATCCAACCCCGGCCCCTAACGGACGTTGTAACAACCAGCGACATATAACCGACTGGAAGTTAAGCGTACATTCCGCCCAGTACATTCCATCCGACAAAACAAGGCTAAAAACGGCTAGAATCACACATGAATTTTATATTTTTATATTTATATATTTTCGAACGGGAGATAAAACATTTTTTTACATATTTATTTTATGGAATAGTTTGTATATTGTTGTCGATTAATTATCAAATTCACTTAAAAATGTATATTGTCGTCAAGTGTTTATGAAATTGTTTTTGGTTATGTTTATGGGTTTTGGGCCGACACGAAAACCCCTGAGCTATCATACCTCGAGCGAATTGAGTTCTTAATGTGTTGGCTAACAAGCGTTGCAAGGATGACAATAAATAAGTTTTGATACATTTTAATTGGTAAAACGTCAATAAATGTTTTTTGTTGTAACATTAGGTTCTGTTCGAAATTCGTCAAAAGGCCGGCAGAATTTCTTCGGCTACTTCGTTTCGATCTTTGAACGTCCGAAGCTATATATTTTGAAACTTTTCACTTTTCAAACTAATGTTGTTTTTCGCCGGAAAAGCGCAGTGAAAGGAATTTTAGGACTAAAGAAAAATAACACGCACTTTAAAGTATGTCCAAAGAAGTTTTTAGTATTTTCTCATTTTAACATTATTGCACCACCTAAAACATTAATGTTTCTAAAATTATATGTCGAAAAAAACTCATTCTCATAATTTCTGGAAATATATGTCAGTTTGCTTAGTTTTCACTTTTATTTTGCTTGATGAGAGCGTATTTAATAAAATAATTGTATTTTCTTTGCTCATACAATTCGTTCAATGAAAAATTAAAGTTTATATCTCTTCTTTTCACACTGGCAACCCAGGTATCCAGGGAAAGGGCAATCTGCAAGGTGCAGAGGGTGCAATTGGTTATCCCCGTGCTAGAGTAAAAGTCTGATAGTATGAGTCTAGAGCAAAAACCCCGAGTTTAGTAAAGAAATCCCTTTGCCTAGAACTTGAAGTGTAAAATGAAATGAACTTTTCACTTATACATGTATCGGGGAATTCCGACATGATCATTTTCAATTTGCGCGGCAAGTCGTGATGACGTTTAGCCTATGCAGAACTCCTTCCAGAATGACCCTCAATTTGTAATCAGTGCTTTAATCGCTCTCTCTGCCTTTTAACACATCACGCGTCACTCAGCAGAACTCTCTCTCGAACTCTACCACTCCATATTATAACTATGTTCTCTGAGCCCTTAATTAAATTTCCTACATATACAGTCAGCGCCACAAAAAAAGCCGCACTTGAAAAAATTTGGAAATGGTGCAATCACTATGCTGTTATTTCCCTAAATTTTATTCTTTGGCCATTATTTTTTAGGGGGGTTTCCCTTGACTATTTTCGACATAATTTCGTCATTTGAAGAGCGCTGTTGCTTAAGTTGCTTTTGGTAGAATTTTTTTCGTAAAGACTCCTGTAAAATCATGCCAAAGCAAAAGCACTTCACTGATCGCGATAAAGAAAAAATTATTTTATTGGCTGAACAAAATGTGTCAAATCGGCAAATAGCGGCTGAAACACATTCAAATAAAAGCTCAGTGCGTCGCTTTTTAAAAAAATATCGTGAGACAGGTGAAGTAAAAAGGAAAGAAGGAACAAGTAAAAAAAATGCACCACGACACGAGAAGATCGCTTTATTATGAGGACGAGCATGCAGGATCGTTTCAAAACTGCAGTGCAGATAAGATCTGAGGTTCAGGAACAGTTTTCAAAAGATATTTCGGAGCGAACTGTTCAACGTCGGCTTCACTCTATGGGAATGCTCGCCAGATTACCTGCAAAAAAGCCACTTTTGAATTCGCGAATGAAAAAAAATCGTCTAAACTGGGCCAAGGACAATGAAAATTGGACTGCTTCTGATTGGTCAAGAGTGCTATTTTCAGATGAGTCAAAATTTAATCTCATTGGGTCTGATGGAATTCTCAAGGTGCGCCGTAGACGTGGGGAACGCTATTCTGAAAATTGCTGCATAGCCACAGTAAAGCATTCACCGTATGTTATGGTATGGGGATGCATATCCAAATATAAAACGGAATCAATTTTAATGGTTCAGGGTATGGTCAATGCAGAAAAATACAAAGAAATAATTTTAAGTGGAGTTGTGCCTAGCATTGAGTCCATAAGTGAAGAAGAACAAGAACCCATTTTTCAGGATGATTATGCACCTTTCCATCGAGCGCGATCTGTGAGTTACTCAATGTCCGATTGTTGTCAAAACAACTTATTCAGTTAAATTTATCATTTTTCTATCTAAAGATAACAAATTTGAAGGAAGAATTGGGCATTAAGTCCTTAGATTGGCCAGGAAACAGCCCAGACCTTAATCCAATCGAGAATGTTTGGGCCTATATGGGTGCCAAAATAAGAAAGCGAAAGCCCAAAACTATGGAGGATCAAAAACAAATTATAGAAAAAGTATGGATACACGATATAACGAAGGAATATTTGTGTTCCATTAACGATTCTATGCCCAATAGGGTAAAATCTGTAATTAAGGACAAAGGCGGAATTACTAAGTATTAAGCTAAATTAAAAAAATATATATATTGTTAAATTGCCTAGAATTAAATTTTTGTTATAGTTAGTAAGGTGTTCAATTGGAAATAAATAGTTTCTGTTGAATTTTTTCATTATTATAACTTTTATGAATTTTTTCCTTAAGAGTGCCATAATAGTGAAAAGTCGTTAAAACCAGGGTGAAACCAAAAAACAACATTTTTTTAATATTAAAAACAAATTTAAACTAAAAATTGGTATGCACTTTTATTACCATACCATCAGTTAACTTATTAAAAAAAACTTGCGCGAATTCGCGCAGAATTCGGGGATCGGCCAACTATATCCTATAGCTGCCATATAACTGAACGATCGGAAATGGCACAACTCGTGATTTTGGGTGCAGATTTTTGTGTTTTATAAAAGTTTTTGTAAGGATCGGCTAACTATGATATTTTCTTTATCTTTAAGCCGCTATGTAACTGCAAGCGTATATAAGCTTCGGCTCTGTCCCAAGTTCTTTTTGTTTGGTTTAGTTAATAAAGTTCAACATATAAAAGTAAAAACTAAGTCTGTTTGTCCTCGTTTTTTCTTTTTGCAGGTCCTCGAGAGCAAAATTTTTAAAATTTTCCTGAAATCAAACATTGTTTGTGCCTTTGTGGATTCTACAGCTTAAATTACATTACATTAATAAACGAGAATGGAAAGCTAACCTTCTTCGGAGCCGAAGTTCATATACCCTTGCAGTTAAATAGCGGCATCTATTGCTTGAAGATATAGTAAATATCGGATATAGTTGGCCGATCATTTCAAAAATTTTCATAACAAGCTTAAATTTATATAAAATGGATTTTAAAAGAAGTCCGACGCTTCTCCCCAAAAACACGGAAGTTGTGGCATTTCCGATCGTTCAGTTACATGGCCAGCTATAGGATAAAATTTCCAAATCGGCTTAGATTCGTACAAAAGAGAATCTGTGAAAATTTCTGTGCAAGTTTCTATCTTTCGCGTAGAAATATATAGTATCTATAGTTCGCGTAGAAACAGACAGAAGGACATCCTTATATCGACTCAGGACGTTGTCCAGAATCACCCTGACAACTCTAACAGCCAGTACTGATAAAAATTCGGATACCGAATGCGTAAGTGATTGTGTGCAACTTTCTGACTTGTCCTTTATGGCATAACTACCAGTGACGCCACATCCCCAATTGCTGCATACCCCAGTAAAACCCACGGGGAACATTGGGCCCGGACCCCCGGTATCAACTGGTATCGCAGTTTTACGAGGTTCGATTCCGAAGTCCCTAAAAGTTGTTCCACCTACGAAACAAATATTTGTTTCACGTCTTGCCACTGACACCCTTAGAGATTGATATCTCAGCTTATACCAAAGGCAAAACAAGCCGAAATTAAGGTGGAGGACATCTCTAAATTTAAATTTGTATTCTCGAGGCGCACATCATCCTTTAAGATATGTGTGCCTTTGTCGATGTTCGAGACGCTGTGTTCGCCTGGCTTCTGGCCAGAGTACATATTTGTACAAGAACATCAACAGAAAAATGTATAAAAAAAAATACCAAGCCTGTGGGAGTCCAGCTTCCAAAGCTACACCAGCTGACCGGCCTAATTCTACCTTAGAAAACTATTAAACTTCCTTACTCTTACCTATTAGAAAACTAGGGGCCAACGTAGTAAACTCCCTAGCCTATACTCTGATAGCTTTTCCTCTGTATCTCAGGTTATTTTCTTTAGTGAATCCTGGTTCAAGCTGGAGATCCTTAGCTCCGAAGTTTTCCCAGATAGGTACACAACTTTACGACGCGACCGACCTCTCCGAAGAGGTGGAGGAGTACTAATCTCAGTAGACTCCTCTTTCCATTCTGAAGAGGTCAAGTTGCAAGAGTTTGGTAACTTAAAATTTCTTGGTATTAAGGTCACTTTGTCCGATCAATCGCTGTTTATTACCTGTTCATACATACCGCCTTCATCCGAACCGCCTAAGTACTGGCATCATTTGTTTGCTATCCAGTCGGTTTTCAATCTTATGTCCGATAGCGACCGGCTCGTGGTTCTTGGTGACTTGAACATACCAGAACTCACTTGGTCAAACATCGATAACGTTACAGCTTCATCACTTTCGACACACTATGATTTTACTGCTGGCATGTTTGACATGTCTTTGTGTAAAATTTACCATGTCAGAAATTCTTTAGGTCGGCTTTTAGACTTATGTTTTGTGTCTGACCCAGATGGAATCACCGTTTCCAGAGCCCTGCCTTTGGTGACCCCCGGATATCCATATCATCCTACGCTTGAGGTGTCAATCAAAACCATTGCCTTAGTTAAACCTCATAGCGTAGGTAATAGAATTCGCTGCTTTAGTAAGGCAGACTTTAAAAAGCTCAATAACTTAATTCTTTCCTTTAATTCTGATTTGTTGGCATGCAATGATATAAATATCGCCTTAAAATATTTTTATAGGAAGTATCCCTCCGTTAAAGACAACCCCCCTTGGTTTACAAGGCGCCTAATTAATCTTAAACATATTAAAAATAGACTTTAAAAGAACTGGCTGCAATCTAACTTTTCCAAGGTACTTAGTAGCTCGGTCGAACTTCACCGTACATAACGCTGAATGTTATAGAGATTATATTCGCCATTGTCGGGTTCAGTTTACCCAGGATCCGAAGCAGTTTTATAATTTTGTAAACACAAAGCGGAAACATATATCTTCTCCTTACTTATCGGATCTTTTAAAGGTACTTTCATCAGGTCCCGAAGGAGTACCAGGCTGTGTGCTAAAGAATTGGGCCGAGTCTTTGTGCAAACCTCTTTTAAAGCTTTTCATCTTATCTCTGGAAACGTCGATATTTCCCCATATGTGGAAGGAATCCTTTATAATTCCCCTGTACAAAAAGGGAAAAAAATCTGATGCTACCACTTATAGAGGCATCTCTAAATTGTCAGCAATTCCAAAGCTATTT
Source organism: Drosophila varians (assembly GCA_018150405.1). Taxonomy (NCBI): domain Eukaryota; kingdom Metazoa; phylum Arthropoda; class Insecta; order Diptera; family Drosophilidae; genus Drosophila; species Drosophila varians. The sequence goes on from JAECWK010000125.1 coordinate 21,521,350, forward strand.
GAAAGGAGAATGGAAAGCTAACTTCGGACGGAGCCGAAGCTTATATACCCTTGCAATTAATTAGCGGCTTCTATTGATTAAAGATATAGTAAAAATCGGATATAGTTATACGATCTCTACAAAAACATTCATAACAAGCTTAGATTTGTATAAAATGGATTTTAAAAGAAGTCCGACGCTTCTACGCCCAAAAACACGAAGTTATGTGGCAGATATATGATATAGTCGGCCGATGCGTATGATATTTTCCAGATCGGCTCCCACAAAAGAGAATCTGTGCAAATTTTAAGATTCTATCCTCAATAACATGGAAGCTATAGCATTTCAGATCAATCAGTTATATGGCAGCTATTGGATATGGTCGTCCGATCCCGGCCCTTCCGACTTATATATTGCGTGCAAAGGAAAAAAGGGTGTGTGCAATGTTTGAAGACGATAGCTTAAAGACTGAGAGACTAGTTCGCGTAAAAACAGACAGACAGACCGACGGACAGACGGACATGCTTGATATAAGCAGTGATTCTGATCCAGCATATATATACTTTATGGGGTCCTGGATGTCTCGTTCACTGCGTTGCACACTTCTGAACCAAATTATAATACACTCTGCAAGGGTATACAAATTATTACTGCACCACCTCTGTAGCTCAATCATTTCTCCATTCCAGCTTGATCTTATTAGGCGTCGCTCCACCACCACCAACTGGTTGGAGCTGACATCATTTGTAATTGATGGCTTCCAAAATGACCTTCAAACAGATGTCATCTACACTGACTTTAGTAAAGCATTTGACTCTGTAAACCTTTTTGAGAAAACTCGATCTTTTGGGATTTCCTACTAACCTTCTTATTCCAGTTATCTTTCTGGAAGAACCCAACGCGTCCTTTTAAATGATGTATTCTTCTGCCTAGTCCGAGCTACATCTGGAGTCCCTCAAGGAAGTCATCTCGGGCCTTTACTTTTTACCATTTTTATAAATGACTTGCCTTTTGCTTTACCGAACTCTCGTGTACTTATGTATGCAGATGACGTTAAGGTGTGTCTTCAGTATAAATCTTCCTCTACCCAATACAAACTTCAGTCCGATCTGGACAAGTTCCAAAATTGGTGTTCTGCTAATGACTTAAAACTCAATGGGTCAAAATGCAAACTTATGTCATTCTATCGCTTAAGCCCCATCCAGCCAACTTATTTTCTCTATGGGACCGCCCTAGAAAGATTAACTCAGGTTAACGACCTAGGTGTCCTATTAGCTTCAAGCTTAAAGTTACCGACCATATATCGGCAATGGTTAATAAAGCCAAGGGTGTGCTTGGCTTCATTAAAAGATGGTATATAACTAAAACTCTCTACATATCTTTAGTTCGTCCGATTCTTGAATACGGTTCATGTGTGTGGAATCCCCAATATGGGGTTCATCAGGACCGTATTAAATCAGTACAGAAAAACTTTCTTCTTTTTGCTCCTAGGGGTCTACACTGGGATGCAAGTATCCAACTCCCGTCATATTAAAGCAGACTAGTTTTAATAAACTTACCATCCCTACTAAACCGAAGGACTATGCTGGGTGTAGTTTTCATCAATAACCTTATTAATGGTGAAATCGACAGCCAGAACCTTTTAAGTCTGTTAAAATTTAACGTTCCTTTTAGGGCCTCTCGAATTTTCTTCCCCTTATTTCTTAACTTTTTTAGTCAACATATGCCCAGCATGACCCAGCATTGACCAGGGTACTATGTTCTGACTACAATAACCTCTATCAAATCATTTCACAAAACTCTTGCATGAAATCCTCTAATCCTTTCCTACTTAAGAGAGCAACAATGTAACTCTTCCTCGTGACCTTTTTAAAATACTTATTCCTCGTCTCGTATCTATCCCCGCGATTCAAGCCGTACGATAAACGGCAGCGCCCCTCGGTCGGTTGGGTGGGAGGTGGGCTGTACGTATGCAGTGCAAAATTTTTAAAATTTTCCTGAAATCAGACATTGTTTGTGCCTTTGTGGATTCTACAGCTTAAATTACATTACATTAATAAACGAGAATGGAAAGCTAACCTTCTTCGGAGCCGAAGTTCATATACCCTTGCAGTTAAATAGTGGCATCTATTGCTTGAAGATATAGTAAATATCGGATATAGTTGGCCGATCATTTCAAAAATGTTCATAACAAGCTTAAATTCATATAAAATGGATTTTAAAAGAAGTCCGACGCTTCTCCCCAAAAACACGGAAGTTGTGGCATTTCCGATCGTTCAGTTACATGGCCAGCTATAGGATAAAATTTCCAAATCGGCTTAGATTCGTACAAAAGAGAATCTGTGAAAATTTCTGTGCAAGTTTCTATCTTTCGCGTAGAAATATATAGTATCTATAGTTCGCGTAGAAACAGACAGAAGGACATCCTTATATCGACTCAGGACGTTGTCCAGAATCACCCTGACAACTCTAACAGCCAGTACTGATAAAAATTCGGATACCGAATGCGTAAGTGATTGTGTGCAACTTTCTGACTTGTCCTTTATGGCATAACTACCAGTGACGCCACATCCCCAATTGCTGCATACCCCAGTAAAACCCACGGGGAACATTGGGTCCGGACCCCCGGTATCAACTGGTATCGCAGTTTTACGAGGTTCGATTCCGAAGTCCCTAAAAGTTGTTCCACCTACGAAACAAATATTTGTTTCACGTCTTGCCACTGACACCCTTAGAGATTGATATCTCAGCTTATACCAAAGGCAAAACAAGCCGAAATTAAGGTGGAGGACATCTCTAAATTTAAATTTGTATTCTCGAGGCGCACATCATCCTTTAAGATATGTGTGCCTTTGTCGATGTTCGAGACGCTGTGTTCGCCTGGCTTCTGGCCAGAGTACATATTTGTACAAGAACATCAACAGAAAAATGTATAAAAAAAAATACCAAGCCTGTGGGAGTCCAGCTTCCAAAGCTACACCAGCTGACCGGCCTAATTCTACCTTAGAAAACTATTAAACTTCCTTACTCTTACCTATTAGAAAACTAGGGGCCAACGTAGTAAGCTCCCTAGCCTATACTCTGATAGCTTTTCCTTTGTATCTCAGGTTATTTTCTTTAGTGAATCCTGGTTCAAGCTGGAGATCCTTAGCTCCGAAGTTTTCCCAGATAGGTACACAACTTTACGACGCGACCGACCTCTCCGAAGAGGTGGAGGAGTACTAATCTCAGTAGACTCCTCTTTCCATTCTGAAGAGGTCAAGTTGCAAGAGTTTGGTAACTTAAAATTTCTTGGTATTAAGGTCACTTTGTCCGATCAATCGCTGTTTATTACCTGTTCATACATACCGCCTTCATCCGAACCGCCTAAGTACTGGCATCATTTGTTTGCTATCCAGTCGGTTTTTAATCTTATGTCCGATAGCGACCGGCTCGTGGTTCTTGGTGACTTGAACATACCAGAACTCACTTGGTCAAACATCGATAACGTTACAGCTTCATCACTTTCGACACACTATGATTTTACTGCTGGCATGTTTGACATGTCTTTGTGTAAAATTTACCATGTCAGAAATTCTTTAGGTCGGCTTTTAGACTTATGTTTTGTGTCTGACCCAGATGGAATCACCGTTTCCAGAGCCCTGCCTTTGGTGACCCCCGGATATCCATATCATCCTACGCTTGAGGTGTCAATCAAAACCATAGAATTCGCTGCTTTAGTAAGGCAGACTTTAAAAAGCTCAATAACTTAATTCTTTCCTTTAATTCTGATTTGTTGGCATGCAATGATATAAATATCGCCTTAAAATATTTTTATAGGAAGTATCCCTCCGTTAAAGACAACCCCCCTTGGTTTACAAGGCGCCTAATTAATCTTAAACATATTAAAAATAGACTTTAAAAGAACTGGCTGCAATCTAACTTTTTCAAGGTACTTAGTAGCTCGGTCGAACTTCACCGTACATAACGCTGAATGTTATAGAGATTATATTCGCCATTGTCGGGTTCAGTTTACCCAGGATCCGAAGCAGTTTTATAATTTTGTAAACACAAAGCGGAAACATATATCTTCTCCTTACTTATCGGATCTTTTAAAGGTACTTTCATCAGGTCCCGAAGGAGTACCAGGCTGTGTGCTAAAGAATTGGGCCGAGTCTTTGTGCAAACCTCTTTCAAAGCTTTTCATCTTATCTCTGGAAACGTCGATATTTCCCCATATGTGGAAGGAATCCTTTATAATTCCCCTGTACAAAAAGGGAAAAAAATCTGATGCTACCACTTATAGAGGCATCTCTAAATTGTCAGCAATTCCAAAGCTATTTGAAAGGAGAATGGAAAGCTAACTTCGGACGGAGCCGAAGCTTATATACCCTTGCAATTAATTAGCGGCTTCTATTGATTAAAGATATAGTAAAAATCGGATATAGTTATACGATCTCTACAAAAACATTCATAACAAGCTTAGATTTTGTATAAAATGGATTTTAAAAGAAGTCCGACGCTTCTACGCCCAAAAACACGAAGTTATGTGGCAGATATATGATATAGTCGGCCGATGCGTATGATATTTTCCAGATCGGCTCCCACAAAAGAGAATCTGTGCAAATTTTAAGATTCTATCCTCAATAACATGGAAGCTATAGCATTTCAGATCAATCAGTTATATGGCAGCTTTGGATATGGTCGTCCGATCCCGGCCCTTCCGACTTATATATTGCGTGCAAAGGAAAAAAGGGTGTGTGCAATGTTTGAAGACGATAGCTTAAAGACTGAGAGACTAGTTCGCGTAAAAACAGACAGACAGACCGACGGACAGACGGACATGCTTGATATAAGCAGTGATTCTGATCCAGCATATATATACTTTATGGGGTCCTGGATGTCTCGTTCACTGCGTTGCACACTTCTGAACCAAATTATAATACACTCTGCAAGGGTATACAAATTATTACTGCACCACCTCTGTAGCTCAATCATTTCTCCATTCCAGCTTGATCTTATTAGGCGTCGCTCCACCACCACCAACTGGTTGGAGCTGACATCATTTGTAATTGATGGCTTCCAAAATGACCTTCAAACAGATGTCATCTACACTGACTTTAGTAAAGCATTTGACTCTGTAAACCTTTTTGAGAAAACTCGATCTTTTGGGATTTCCTACTAACCTTCTTATTCCAGTTATCTTTCTGGAAGAACCCAACGCGTCCTTTTAAATGATGTATTCTTCTGCCTAGTCCGAGCTACATCTGGAGTCCCTCAAGGAAGTCATCTCGGGCCTTTACTTTTTACCATTTTTATAAATGACTTGCCTTTTGCTTTACCAAACTCTCGTGTACTCATGTATGCAGATGACGTTAAGGTGTGTCTTCAGTATAAATCTTCCTCTACCCAATACAAACTTCAGTCCGATCTGGACAAGTTCCAAAATTGGTGTTCTGCTAATGACTTAAAACTCAATGGGTCAAAATGCAAACTTATGTCATTCTATCGCTTAAACCCCATCCAGCCAACTTATTTTCAGGTTAACGACCTAGGTGTCCTATTAGCTTCAAGCTTAAAGTTACCGACCATATATCGGCAATGGTTAATAAAGCCAAGGGTGTGCTTGGCTTCATTAAAAGATGGTATATAACTAAAACTCTTTACATATCTTTAGTTCGTCCGATTCTTGAATACGGTTCATGTGTGTGGAATCCCCAATATGGGGTTCATCAGGACCGTATTAAATCAGTACAGAAAAACTTTCTTCTTTTTGCTCCTAGGGGTCTACACTGGGATGCAAGTATCCAACTCCCGTCATATTAAAGCAGACTAGTTTTAATAAACTTACCATCCCTACTAAACCGAAGGACTATGCTGGGTGTAGTTTTCATCAATAACCTTATTAATGGTGAAATCGACAGCCAGAACCTTTTAAGTCTGTTAAAATTTAACGTTCCTTTTAGGGCCTCTCGAATTTTCTTCCCCTTATTTCTTAACTTTTTTAGTCAACATATGCCCAGCATGACCCAGCATTGACCAGGGTACTATGTTCTGACTACAATAACCTCTATCAAATCATTTCACAAAACTCTTGCATGAAATCCTCTAATCCTTTCCTACTTAAGAGAGCAACAATGTAACTCTTCCTCGTGACCTTTTTAAAATACTTATTCCTCGTCTCGTATCTATCCCCGCGATTCAAGCCGTACGATAAACGGCAGCGCCCCTCGGTCGGTTGGGTGGGAGGTGGGCTGTACGTATGCAGTGCAAAATTTTTAAAATTTTCCTGAAATCAGACATTGTTTGTGCCTTTGTGGATTCTACAGCTTAAATTACATTACATTAATAAACGAGAATGGAAAGCTAACCTTCTTCGGAGCCGAAGTTCATATACCCTTGCAGTTAAATAGTGGCATCTATTGCTTGAAGATATAGTAAATATCGGATATAGTTGGCCGATCATTTCAAAAATGTTCATAACAAGCTTAAATTCATATAAAATGGATTTTAAAAGAAGTCCGACGCTTCTCCCCAAAAACACGGAAGTTGTGGCATTTCCGATCGTTCAGTTACATGGCCAGCTATAGGATAAAATTTCCAAATCGGCTTAGATTCGTACAAAAGAGAATCTGTGAAAATTTCTGTGCAAGTTTCTATCTTTCGCGTAGAAATATATAGTATCTATAGTTCGCGTAGAAACAGACAGAAGGACATCCTTATATCGACTCAGGACGTTGTCCAGAATCACCCTGACAACTCTAACAGCCAGTACTGATAAAAATTCGGATACCGAATGCGTAAGTGATTGTGTGCAACTTTCTGACTTGTCCTTTATGGCATAACTACCAGTGACGCCACATCCCCAATTGCTGCATACCCCAGTAAAACCCACGGGGAACATTGGGTCCGGACCCCCGGTATCAACTGGTATCGCAGTTTTACGAGGTTCGATTCCGAAGTCCCTAAAAGTTGTTCCACCTACGAAACAAATATTTGTTTCACGTCTTGCCACTGACACCCTTAGAGATTGATATCTCAGCTTATACCAAAGGCAAAACAAGCCGAAATTAAGGTGGAGGACATCTCTAAATTTAAATTTGTATTCTCGAGGCGCACATCATCCTTTAAGATATGTGTGCCTTTGTCGATGTTCGAGACGCTGTGTTCGCCTAGCTTCTGGCCAGAGTACATATTTGTACAAGAACATCAACAGAAAAATGTATAAAAAAAAATACCAAGCCTGTGGGAGTCCAGCTTCCAAAGCTACACCAGCTGACCGGCCTAATTCTACCTTAGAAAACTATTAAACTTCCTTACTCTTACCTATTAGAAAACTAGGGGCCAACGTAGTAAGCTCCCTAGCCTATACTCTGATAGCTTTTCCTTTGTATCTCAGGTTATTTTCTTTAGTGAATCCTGGTTCAAGCTGGAGATCCTTAGCTCCGAAGTTTTCCCAGATAGGTAAACAACTTTACGACGCGACCGACCTCTCCGAAGAGGTGGAGGAGTACTAATCTCAGTAGACTCCTCTTTCCATTCTGAAGAGGTCAAGTTGCAAGAGTTTGGTAACTTAAAATTTCTTGGTATTAAGGTCACTTTGTCCGATCAATCGCTGTTTATTACCTGTTCATACATACCGCCTTCATCCGAACCGCCTAAGTACTGGCATCATTTGTTTGCTATCCAGTCGGTTTTCAATCTTATGTCCGATAGGCGATCCGACCGGCTCGTGGTTCTTGGTGACTTGAACATACCAGAACTCACTTGGTCAAACATCGATAACGTTACAGCTTCATCACTTTCGACACACTATGATTTTACTGCTGGCATGTTTGACATGTCTTTGTGTAAAATTTACCATGTCAGAAATTCTTTAGGTCGGCTTTTAGACTTATGTTTTGTGTCTGACCCAGATGGAATCACCGTTTCCAGAGCCCTGCCTTTGGTGACCCCCGGATATCCATATCATCCTACGCTTGAGGTGTCAATCAAAACCATTGCCTTAGTTAAACCTCATAGCGTAGGTAATAGAATTCGCTGCTTTAGTAAGGCAGACTTTAAAAAGCTCAATAACTTAATTCTTTCCTTTAATTCTGATTTGTTGGCATGCAATGATATAAATATCGCCTTAAAATATTTTTATAGGAAGTATCCCTCCGTTAAAGACAACCCCCCTTGGTTTACAAGGCGCCTAATTAATCTTAAACATATTAAAAATAGACTTTAAAAGAACTGGCTGCAATCTAACTTTTTCAAGGTACTTAGTAGCTCGGTCGAACTTCACCGTACATAACGCTGAATGTTATAGAGATTATATTCGCCATTGTCGGGTTCAGTTTACCCAGGATCCGAAGCAGTTTTATAATTTTGTAAACACAAAGCGGAAACATATATCTTCTCCTTACTTATCGGATCTTTTAAAGGTACTTTCATCAGGTCCCGAAGGAGTACCAGGCTGTGTGCTAAAGAATTGGGCCGAGTCTTTGTGCAAACCTCTTTCAAAGCTTTTCATCTTATCTCTGGAAACGTCGATATTTCCCCATATGTGGAAGGAATCCTTTATGATTCCCCTGTACAAAATGGGAAACAAATCTGATGCTACCACTTATAGAGGCATCTCTAAATTGTCAGCAATTCCAAAGCTATTTGAAAGGAGAATGGAAAGCTAACTTCGGATGGAGCCGAAGCTTATATACCCTTGCAATTAATTAGCGGCTTCTATTGATTAAAGATATAGTAAAAATCGGATATAGTTATACGATCTCTACAAAAACATTCATAACAAGCTTAGATTTTGTATAAAATGGATTTTAAAAGAAGTCCGACGCTTCTACGCCCAAAAACACGAAGTTATGTGGCAGATATATGATATAGTCGGCCGATGCGTATGATATTTTCCAGATCGGCTCCCACAAAAGAGAATCTGTGCAAATTTTAAGATTCTATCCTCAATAACATGGAAGCTATAGCATTTCAGATCAATCAGTTATATGGCAGCTATTGGATATGGTCGTCCGATCCCGGCCCTTCCGACTTATATATTGCGTGCAAAGGAAAAAAGGGTGTGTGCAATGTTTGAAGACGATAGCTTAAAGACTGAGAGACTAGTTCGCGTAAAAACAGACAGACAGACCGACGGACAGACGGACATGCTTGATATAAGCAGTGATTCTGATCCAGCATATATATACTTTATGGGGTCCTGGATGTCTCGTTCACTGCGTTGCCCACTTCTGAACCAAATTATAATACACTCTGCAAGGGTATACAAATTATTACTGCACCACCTCTGTAGCTCAATCATTTCTCCATTCCAGCTTGATCTTATTAGGCGTCGCTCCACCACCACCAACTGGTTGGAGCTGACATCATTTGTAATTGATGGCTTCCAAAATGACCTTCAAACAGATGTCATCTACACTGACTTTAGTAAAGCATTCGACTCTGTAAACCTTTTTGAGAAAACTCGATCTTTTGGGATTTCCTACTAACCTTCTTATTCCAGTTATCTTTCTGGAAGAACCCAACGCGTCCTTTTAAATGATGTATTCTTCTGCCTAGTCCGAGCTACATCTGGAGTCCCTCAAGGAAGTCATCTCGGGCCTTTACTTTTTACCATTTTTATAAATGACTTGCCTTTTGCTTTACCAAACTCTCGTGTACTCATGTATGCAGATGACGTTAAGGTGTGTCTTCAGTATAAATCTTCCTCTACCCAATACAAACTTCAGTCCGATCTGGACAAGTTCCAAAATTGGTGTTCTGCTAATGACTTAAAACTCAATGGGTCAAAATGCAAACTTATGTCATTCTATCGCTTAAACCCCATCCAGCCAACTTATTTTCAGGTTAACGACCTAGGTGTCCTATTAGCTTCAAGCTTGAAGTTACCGACCATATATCGGCAATGGTTAATAAAGCCAAGGGTGTGCTTGGCTTCATTAAAAGATGGTATATAACTAAAACTCTTTACATATCTTTAGTTCGTCCGATTCTTGAATACGGTTCATGTGTGTGGAATCCCCAATATGGGGTTCATCAGGACCGTATTAAATCAGTACAGAAAAACTTTCTTCTTTTTGCTCCTAGGGGTCTACACTGGGATGCAAGTATCCAACTCCCGTCATATTAAAGCAGACTAGTTTTAATAAACTTACCCTCCCTACTAAACCGTAGGACTATGCTGGGTGTAGTTTTCATCAATAACCTTATTAATGGTGAAATCGACAGCCAGAACCTTTTAAGTCTGTTAAAATTTAACGTTCCTTTTAGGGCCTCTCGAATTTTCTTCCCCTTATTTCTTAACTTTTTTAGTCAACATATGCCCAGCATGACCCAGCATTGACCAGGGTACTATGTTCTGACTACAATAACCTCTATCAAATCATTTCACAAAACTCTTGCATGAAATCCTCTAATCCTTTCCTACTTAAGAGAGCAACAATGTAACTCTTCCTCGTGACCTTTTTAAAATACTTATTCCTCGTCTCGTATCTATCCCCGCGGTTCGAGCCGTACGATAAACGGCAGCGCCCCTCGGTCGGTTGGGTGGGAGGTGGGCTGTACGTATGCAGTGGGAGCCGCGAAAAAAAGCAAAAAAAAAAGCCCAATAGCGCAAAACGACGATAGACGATTTTCAAGAATAATTCCAAAAAATCTTCTGAAATATATAATGTTAAAAACCTTCATGTCAAATGTAAAAAAATGTAAGGAATTGTTATGCGGTCGGAAAAATATAAATGGATTTTGGTACTGTATCGGCATTTTATCTGATCAGTTTGCGGTGTTTGATTTTATAAAAGGAATTTTGTTAGTGTTATCCTCATAAAATCAACCTTTGATTTAATTGCAAATAGTAAAAAAATACACATACTTTATAGGGTCGGAGACATCTCCTTAGCTGGGTAGTACATTTCTGACCAAGGGTTCCTTGAGGACAACTAATTTTGTCTGTAGAAGTTAAAATCTTTTTGCAGAGTACTAAAAAATTTGCAATTGTTGCAATTTTGAAGTACTTATTACTAAAACTTCTTTTAAAATCTATTTTATATAAATCTAACCTTGTTTTGATTGTTTATGTAAGGATCGGCTAACTATATCCGATATTTGCATATATTTAAGCAGTAGAAGCCGCTATGTACTGCACTGCAAGGGCTTACAAACTTCTTATTGTGCAAACGTTATGAATAAATTGTATTTTTTTAGCACAGCACAGCTGAATCAACCGAACCTCTTGTACATCAAGGAAATTCGGATTGGATGAAAATAAAAACGCACGAGCCTTTAGTACCTGTGTGGATTGCAATTAATATTATTATAACATGCCTTTGCTTCTCCGCTTTATTTTCTGGTCTTAACTTGGGGCTAATGGCTATGGACCGCACAGAATTAAAGGTAACTCTTTTGTATTATACCCATCGACTGTAAATATTAAATTGTTGATTGAATTTTAATTTTAAATTCGGTTTCACAACCTATCCAAATATATAATATATTTATATAACACATACATAATATATTGTAATATTAATATTTTATAAATATATGAGTATATATAGATTGAATAAATGTTTTTAAAATTGAAATATAACTTTTATCAAAATAATTACAAACTTTCCTGGAACGATTTTACGGCACTTTTTTTAACATACCATAGCTTTGCAAACATGCGTTGCATATATGCATATGTAGAATAAAATCCCTTTATATCGTTCTAAAAAATTTGCAGATACTACGAAACACTGGTACCGATAAAGAAAAAAAATATGCCGCAAAAATTGCCCCTGTTAGAGATCAAGGAAATTATCTCTTGTGCAGTATTCTCTTGGGTAACGTGTTAGTAAACTCGACTTTTACCATTCTGCTCGATGGTTTGACGTCAGGACTTTTTGCTGTTATATTTTCGACATTGGCTATTGTTCTTTTTGGGGAAATTACACCGCAGGTAAGTTTTAAATAAATTATTTTTTTAAGTGTTTATATATAGTAAATATAATACTTATTTATAAATTTATAATTGTATTATCAAAAAGTTATTAAAATATTATTATTTAAATATTAAAAAAATATTAAAACATTATTAAACATAAAATTAGTTATATTATTAAAATTAAAAATATTAAAATCCTGAGGCAGGGTCAAACTTTTAAACCTACAAAAATGTGTCAAAAAAAAGAAAAGCTGGTAAAAATCAAAAAACGGCTTGGTGAAATAAGTGAGCAAAATATAAAAAGTATGAACAACAAATTAAATATTTTTATGGGCGGTATTGACTTAGCGACATTTGTGCAAGGTTTTAAGATAAATTAATGCAGGGATATTAAAAACGAAACTCGTTATATTTTGTTCCAAATATGTACTTAACTAAATGCTATCCGGACAACTATAACAAAAAAACGGTGTCAAATGGGATCATTTAGTTTGAAGACTCCGTTTTTGGGAACCGGATACCTTACCTAAGTAAGGTATCCAGCTTTTCTAAAATAAGGCTGCCCAAAGCTTTGTGACAGACTAGAATTTTTTCTCAAAATGTAATCTGATAACGCCACTATGTACTTCTAAAAACATAAAAGACTTAACTGAAATATTTAGAGGAAATAATAAGACTACACCGGAGTTTGCAACGTAGTATATTCACATAATCCAGTTTATGCTCCTTTAAAAACTAAGCATAGGCTATATCGAGCGGTGCGTACATATGTTAGTTATGCGAATTTAAAACTCAAGTGGCCTAAGAGCATGCCTTTCTTTGTCGCACTTCACATATATTCGAAGCAATAAATGAGTTTATGATGAGTTATAAATGATGAGTTAAAATGAGTTTAAAAAGATGTGTAACTTGTTCAGATCCGTACTCAACAATCAATAAAAGCGTGTCGTGTGTTTGCGATTAGGATATTTGATTTATCGGGAATGCACCGGGACTTTTGGCAATGTTGAAATACGATAAAAAGACTGCTGGGCATACGCTCATTTATATGAGATTTATATCAGCTAGATATTTTATGTCAGGGGGGTCCAAACCAACCAATGTATACATTGAAAATAATGCAGTCACACAACGAAAGAAACGATTGTTCAACACTTTAAAACAAATTTACATTTCACAAAAATTTGCAATACTGAATTCCTCTTATAAATATCCAAAAAATAAATTTAATTTACTTAAATGTATTTCTGATCAGCCCAACATATATGAAATTCTTTCAGCCAACCCTATTTTTGGTCCATCGATCTCCGAGCGCAGTTTGTTATCGGATCTTTTAAAGGTTTAACCGGTACTTTCACCAGGTCCCGATGGAGTACCAGGCTGTGTGCTAAAGAATTGCGCCGCGTCATTGTGCAAACCTCTTTCGATATTTCCCCATATGTGGAAGCAATCATTTGGAATTCCGTTGCATACAAAGGGGGAAAAAACTTATACTATCAATTATAGAGGAATCTCTAAATATTAGTTCCCATCTGCAACACCTCTGTAACTCAATCATTTATCTATGCTAGGATGGTTTTATTAGGCGTCGCTCCATCACCACCAACTTGTGGGAGCTGTAATCATCTGTTATTGATGGCTTCCAAAATGGCAAACAAATGAAAATGACAGATGAAAATGGCAACAGAGAATCAACGTCAATAAAATAATTTACATTTTTATTGTTAATAAGAGTTCACGCGTTTACAAATTCGCATAAGACAATCAAAACCAAAGGTTCCCAGTGTCTCGCAAGCCAAAACCAACACCAGAAAATGTATAGAAGCACAATGCGTTCTACTAGAGCTAACGGCTCACACAACAAACGCATTGCGCTATGCAGACTCGGATGTGCTTATCCCTTACGCTTGGTTTGTTTACATTTTTTATCTTACTTATTGCACGGCTTGCACGGAGCCTAGCAGCATTCTCCCCCCATTGGAAGCTTGCTACCAATATCATCCTTGAGGGGCAGCAGACATAATTTAGCTACCGCACGCTTGGTCATTCCAGTGGCAGTTTTTAATGCAGCAACTCGATGAACTCCATCCTTTCCAGGGATGAGTTCAAAATGACCCTGAGAAGAGGAAACTTCATAGGGGGAATGTTTTCATCCTTGACCATTACAATGTCCCCTAAAGCGATGACCGTCCCTGAAGAGCGCCACTTAGATGGCTCTTGCAGAGGAGTGAGGTATTCCTCTTTCCAACAGGACCAGAAGACCTGCTACAGGAACGACACACGCTGCCACGCATCAAGGCGGCTTACATTAAGAGCCTTTAGGTCTGGCTCCACTAATGCCGACACAGGACCACCATGCAGAAAATGGGCAGGTCTAGGTCAGCGGGGTTCTCTGAAATGAGACAAGAGCCCTTGAATTAATTATCGGGGCGATTTGGCACACCAATGTTCTTAGCTCATCGAAACCAAGAATCATCTGCTCGAAATAAGTGGTGCTTCGCGGTTTTCACGGCTGCTTCCCAAAGTCCACAAAAGTGGGGAGAGCGAGGAGGGATAAATCGCCAATCAATCATCTGAGCTAGACAAAACTCCTGAATGGATGATCTATGTTCGGAACTTAGGAACAACCGCTTTAGCTCGAGTAACTTGTTCTTGGCTCCAACGAAATTTGTTGCATTGTCCGACCAAATCTGCTTGGGACTCCTGGTGCAAACAAATCTTCTCAGTGCGCCCAAAAAGGAAGGGGTGGATAAATCCTTTACTAACTCCAAATGCACCGCCTTGTGACAAAAAATATGAAAACGCTAACGTAGCTTTTTATGGGAGCCTTATTCCGAGTCTCAGCCTTGTTATAAAATGGTCCGCAGAAGTCGAAAACGTTGAAACCTTCAACATGCTCCTTTGGCAAACCAGCCATGATGTGCTTCAATAGTCGGGGCTTGGTGCGAAAGCACCTGAAGCACTTGCTGACCACCTTTGAGACAGTCTTTCTCCCCCCGATTGGCCAGTACCGAGATCTGATTTTTGCCAACAGCGCCAGGGGGCCGGAATGCAGATTCCTCTCATGGAAATGCGTTATGATGCTTGATTATGGTGTGGCCCCCGTCACAATCCAATGAGGAATTCCGAAGGCTACCACCGACGCGAAGCATATCCTCTTCATCGATAAACGGTGAGAACGAGGCAGCAATTTTTATGCCTTGACCAACTTCACGTCACTACCCAAATACGAACGCTGAACAAGCCTCAATAAGATATGTTTTCCTCCTTGAAGCTCCTTGATGTTAATTCCCTGATGGTGCAGGCGATGGCAAAACTTATACACGTATGCGAAGACTCTTTGCAGCGACAAAAATGAATTAGCAAACTTAAAAGAAGCAACGATGTCCTGGTGACGCGAAGTGGTTGACAAGACTCTGGCTCAGAGCTCCAGCGTCGGGTTTTCGCTTGGCATGACAAGGGGCCAGGCAGTCTTAGCCAAGAAGATAAAGGGGGACCGCGGAGCCACAACACTGATTCGGACAACTCAGTCGGTACAGCCCCTTAAGCCAGAATGTCTGGAGGATTAGGCGCGGGAAGGTAACGCGGTTGGCTATAAAAATATTGAAACGAGTGGCTCACCCCAAATCCAAGCCAAGGTCACCGAAGAGTTACACCAACAATAATATGCTCCATCGCAGACCTTTAACTCGACGACCTCGGCCATCACCCTGGCTAGTAGTTCTGCACCAGCCAGCTCCAACTTCAGCACGGTGAACAACTTTATTGGGGCGACGTGACTTAGAGCTCAGCAACCTCTCCGACTTCGAAACGACGTACACACTAGCTCCGTACGCATCGCACCTGAGTTTCGTTGTGGAGCTCTCTTCCTCCAGGACGCAATGATGAGGCAGAAAGTATTTGCAACGGCTCCTCAGCTCCGCCGGGACCAAGAACATGTGGCCCCAGTCCATATATTCCTTTATAAACGCTGCCTTTAAGCAGGAACGACGGTCCAACTTTCCTTCAAGGGACCGCAATGTATGCCTGCGCATAGGATTCTCCCAAGAGCTTTATGCTGTGTTCGATTGGAAGTCGAACGGAATAAGCATGGAATGCCTGCAAAAGTGGGCCTCACAGTCTAAATCCTCCTTAGTCGCCTTCTCCACAGCATCAGAACAAACTTCAACTTCCCAAAATCCACGCAGGAGTTCATCCTGGCGCTCCTCCAGCTCGCCCTTGGCCTCAACTAAAGGCATGAGGTATGAGCTGTTGCCAGATGCTGTACTGGAACCC
The DNA here is from genome assembly GCA_018150405.1 of Drosophila varians. Classification (NCBI taxonomy): domain Eukaryota; kingdom Metazoa; phylum Arthropoda; class Insecta; order Diptera; family Drosophilidae; genus Drosophila; species Drosophila varians. The sequence goes on from JAECWK010000125.1 coordinate 21,537,515, forward strand.
TCCAGCAATGTAGAGTGTGCGGCCAAGCGCGAAGATCGCTCTCCCATCTATGACAGCAACGACAAGGGCACCCTAGTGGCAAGCCGGGTAAATTTCCAAAAAAAAGTGGGCTGAAAATTTCCGTCTGGTTGAGCCCCTCCAGCGCGTCATGGAAAACGGTAAATTTGTCGCGCAGTTGCTTCTCCCAATCCATGTACACTATTACCGCCGATTTCTTTAAATATGTCTCCCTGCGCGTTGGCGCTATCCACTTGTAACAAACTGTGACGCAGATCGCGTCGGGGTCACCAAACGGTTAGCCATCAAGAGTTTTTATGGCTTTAATGTTTAGTCAAAGAATATGTATTCAGTCTTTTCACTATTATTTAAATGAGGTTAACATAACAGGTTGGCTGATAAGTCCCCGGTCTAACAACGAAAAACACATTTTTTTGTCAAAATTCGTTTTATTATTCAACATAGTTCCCCTTCAAGAGTGATACTACGATTATAACGACCTTCCAGTTATTTGATACCATTTTAATAGTACTCCTTCGGTTTTGCCTCAAAAAAGGTTTAAGTTTCAGCGATCACCTCTTCATTGCAGCCAAATTTTTTCCCTGCGAGCATCCTTTTTAGGTCTGAGAACAAGAAAAAGTCGCCGGGGGCCAGATCTGGAGAATACGGTGGGTGGGGAAGCAATTCGAAGCCCAATTCATGAATTTTTGCGATCGTTCTCAATGTCTTGAGGTACGGTGCGTTGTCTTGGTGGAACAACTCGCGCGGCACCCATTTTGCACAGAGCTTCCGCATATCAAAATGTTGATGAATGATATGACCAACACGTTCCTTTGATGTCTTTCAGGCTGCTATCTGCTATCTCAATCAACTTTATTTTACGGTTATTCAAATTATTTTGTGGATTTTTTTTGATGTTTTCGACGGTAACCACCTCTTTCGGGCGACTGCATTCACCGTCCTCCGTGCTCATTTCACCACGCTTGAATTTTGCATACCAATAAATTATTGTTGATTTCCCTGGGGCAGACTCCGGAAACTCATTATCAAGCCAAGTTTTTGCTTCCACTGTATTTTTCCCTCCGGAAAACAGTATTTTATTAAAACACGAAATTCCTTTTTTCCATTTTTTTCACAATAACAAAAGTTGCTTCTCAAACTAATTGACTGACAGACGTCAAATTTTGACACGAATCGTTTGAAGGTTAGTACTATATAAAAATAATATGCATTCAATACTAGCGACCATCTATGTATCAGACCGGACTTATCAGCCAACCTGGTAGTTGACAAAATAATATGCAAGATCAAGAGCCAAAGGGGTCCAAAGTCCAAAACAAACTCAACTCATGAGAAGAATGTGCAAAAAAGCATAATGCGTTCCGAAAAAGCAAAGCAAACCAAAGCTAACTGCTCACACAATATCTGTTATGTTTTGCTTGTACACATATGTATATATACAATATATATAAATTATTGGGGGCTTGCATGGAGCGTAGCTGCTGATTCCAACATTACATGTACAACCACACGCATTTTTATTGAAATTAGATATCTAACTAACTAATAACACGCATTTTCATCAAAATTAAAAAACTAAAAATTAAACAAATAAACTCATTTTACAATTATAAAATGAATTTTTAATTTATTAAAATTTTTGGAAAACAGAAATATATCATTTCAAATCCATTTTTACGAAAGAATATTTAAAACATTAAATAATAAAAATACCGAGTTCCTTAAAGAAACTTGTCAAAAGATGTTATACATATATTTTTTTGAAAGACCCTAAACGATTGTTACGATATTACCTTCGGCGGTCGAGGTGAACTTATCTGTCGCCAAGCTAGCTTATATTCACCTACCTCGAGCTGAGTGGAGAAATTAATCTTTCACTTTTTATACAAAATAATATATTTTTATATTATTACATTTATTTATACAATATTATACGCCCAGCCCATAACTCTTTCGACTCCATTGTTTTTTTATTGCTCTTGCTTATGGAAGGGTCTTATTTGTTTATGCACACGGCTCTTGGCACGGGGAACAAAAAATATTAATTTCGGAGAGTGGCAACAACACTTTCCTTTAGTTGTTGTTGGGCTACAAGCTTTCGAGCGCCGCACGTGCACTCAGAGAAATCTAAATACTTTGTATTTTTTAAAGCTCAATACAAGAATCAGAAGTCAAATTCTATTAAAAGCCTTTTTTGAATTATCCAACTGGAAATTCATATATTGATTGATCAAAATTTAAGTTTATGTAAATATTTAAGAACCTTTTTTTTGTATATTGAATTCTTATTTTGATTTTTTTTTTAAGGGCAAAATGTATATAACATTTTTGTTCAGTGTAAAATAGTTTTAAAGATGTGAGTTTTGAAAAAATCGTTTCTTTCTGTGACTGCATAATTTTGAATGTATTGGTGCTTTGCTCTTCCATAAGGTCGATTTGGGCACCCCCGATTTATACAATATCTATGTCCCAAAGGCTGGGTCCGAGTAAGGGATCCGAGTAGCTTAAGTAAGGGAAATAAAAGAAAATTTTATGTATGTGTTTGGAGTCCCCAATATGGGGTTCATCAAGACCGCATTGAACCTTTACCCTTTGAGGGTGTTCTGACTTCAGTAACCTCTACACTATTATTTCACAGAGCTCTTTCTCTTGCAAGCCACGTGAAAAAGAAGAACCAGGCACAGTCTCAGCACTGCACTACATCGCAACAATTCGCTAACGGAGCCCCTTTATAAATTTCAATCTTTTATATAATTAGTAAAGCGTACAAATTCTCTTTTTTTGTAGAATCAAAATTTTGTGGAATTTCATTTTCTATGCTTCTTTATGTCGCAGTAAAACATTTTTCGGACGGAGAAGAAGTTTCACAGCGGTTTCTATTGTTTATCGTCAAAGAAAATATCGGATATGGTTGGCCGATCCAAGCCGAGCCGATAGGAGTATTTTAAAAGTAGTCCAATACGTCTACATCCAAAAATACGAAAATTGTACAATTGTCAAATATGTAGGTATATGGCCACTATAGGTTTATATTTGACCGACTCGTGTGAAATTTTCCGAGTCTGCTCGGTCCGAAGAGTATTGAAAAAATGACTCCGCCTAAACCTAAAAAGGCCCTGTGAACTAGGCCGCCCGGCGAACGAAAAGACGGGCATCGCCTTCCGCTATACGGGGCAATCGTATAGCGGAATTTTGAACTTAGAGATGCTGGATTGACTGCTGATCAGAAATAATTATAAATTATTTTATTTTAATTTTTTAAATTTTTTTTTTAAAAAGGTAAGCGCATTCAATTTTTGAAAATAAAATTTAAAAAAAAAATCGAAAACATAATTTCTAATTCTAATATGAAAAAAAAATGTTAGTGTATCTATTAATTGCATGATCCACGAAAAAAAGACCATCAATGGGTAATAGTAATAGTGCTGGGTGAGTAATACTGTGGGCAGCTATCTCCTACAATGGTATGATCGAGCATCCATGTATTGAAATGATATGAATGCCTTTAATTTTAAACGCATTCTGAAAATAGTTGTTAAACATTTGTATACCCTTGCAGATGGTATTATAATTTTGGTCAGAAGTGTGCAACGCAGTGAAGGAGACATCCAGGACCCCATAAAGATTATATATTCTGGATCAGGATCACATCCTGATAAGCATGTTCGTCTGTCCGTCTGTCTGTTTCTATGCAAACTAGTCTCTCAGTTTTTGAGCTATCGTCTTGAAACTTTGCACACACCCTTCTTTCCTTTGCACGCAGTATATAAGTCGGAACGGCCGACTGTATCCTATAGCTGCCATATAACTGATTGATCGGAAATGCTATAACTCCCACGTTTTTGAAGATAGAAACTTGAAATTTTCACAGGTTTTCTTTTATGGGAATCTAAGCCGTTCTGGAAAATTACCGATCATACCGATTGGCCGACTATATCCTATAGCTGCCATATAATTGAACGATCGGAAATGCCACAACTTGCGCGTTTTTGGGCGGCTGAATGAATTTCATGTGTGTAGGGCTGATCAGAAATAGTACAAGGTGAATACGTTGTACTATTTACGCTATATACGCGAATAGATCTGCAATAGCCTGATCTGTATTCGCAAAAGAATTTTTAAACGAGAGCAAGGAAGGAGAATATACATGTTTCCGCTTTAAGTTTACGAAATTATAAAAACTGCTTCGGGTCCTGCGTGAACTGAATCCGACAACGGCGAATATAATCTCTATAACATTCAGCGTTATGCACGGTGAAGTTCGACCGAGCTACTAAGTACCTTGAAAAAGTAAGATTGCAGCCGGTTCTTTTATAATTGTTTAAAAGTCTATTTTTGATATGTTTAAGATTTTTTAGGCTCCTTGTAAACCAAGGGGGGTTGTCTTTAACGGACGGATACTTCCATGGCACACAAGAGTCAAAAAAATTATTCAAACTCCTATAAAAATATTTATATCATTGCATGCCAAAAGATCAGACCAATCAAAGGAAAGAATTAAGTTATTGAGCTTTTTAAAGTCAGCCTTACTAAAGCAGCGAATTCTATTACCTACGCTATGAGGTTTAACTAGGTCAATGGTTTCGATTGAAACCTCAAGCGTAGGATGATATGGATCTTCTGGAGTCACCAAAGGCAGGGCTCTGGAAAGGGTGATTCCATCTGGATCAAACACAAAGCATAAGTCTAGAAGCCGACCTAAAGAATTTCTGACATGGTTAATTTGACCTAAAGACATGTCAAACATGCCCGCAGTAAAATGTGTGAACCATGTGTGAAGAAAATGATAAAGCAGTAAAGTTATCTGACACTGAGGCTGTGAAACCGGCACATTTGGCATGTACCATGTTGTCACACAGCCAACAGGGGAGGCTTGGCTGGGATGTAGTTATTGTCTTATTGCAAGACTTAATTGCACAGACTACTTTAAATTCCATTTTTTATTAAATATTATTTATTTTTATTATTTAAATTTTTCTTATACCTTAAACCACTGTACCAAATGAACAAGAGAACATTTTGTATGTTAGTATAAGAGTTAGAGGTTAGGCTTAAAGGTAAGCAACTCTAAAAGGAAATAACGAAAAGAGCAACAACAAATAGTAAAGCAAGCAAAGCTATGCTTGGATTAAAATTAATAAGTATTAATTCACCACCAAATATAACACTGCACACGCGTAAACGAGACGAAAATTATTAAAGTTATTTAAAATTGTTAAAAATTTTAAATGTTTTTAAATTAAACGCCGGTTTGATCGCAAGGTAGGCAAAATAGTGATATAAACGCAGAGCGCCGTTCGCTTTGAAAGGCAAAGAAAGTTTGAGAATAAAGAATAAATTAGTAAATAAATAAAAACTAAATTCTCATTTTGCAACTTTAATTGTAGTGTATTTTGTCCTAAACCTTTAAATTTAAGAAACAATTTATTGAAAGTTGAAATGTATAAAAAAAAACACTATTTAAAAAACTTTTACTTCGTATCAAAGATAAATACACTTTATCGAAAACATAAAAAAACGAGAATGGAAAGCTAAATTCGGACGGAGCCGCTTATATACCCTTGCAGTTAAATAGCGACTTCTTTTGATTAAAGATATAGTAAATATCGGATATTTATAACATAACAAGCTTAACTTAACAAGCTTCATAACATTTCAGATCGTTCAGTTATATGGCAGCTATAGGATATAGTCGGCCGATCCCGGCCGACTTATATACTGCGTGCAAAGGAAAAAAGGGTGTGTGCAAAGTTTCAAGACGATAGCTCAAAAACTGAGAGACTAGTTCGCGTAGAAACAGACAGACGGACATGCTTATATCAACTCAGGAGGTGATCCTGAACCAGAATATATATACTTTATGGGGTTAAAAATTATAATACCCTCAGCAAGGGTATAAAAATATTTGCATATAATAACTGTAAAATAAATAAGAAAATACTCACTTTTTTTCCACACATACTGTAAATGGTGCGAACGGCACCTGGAATTTTTACGTTTTCCTCTAGTAAGCGAGTCAAATCCTCGTAGAGGCTGTCAAAAGATCGATAACGTTCATTTGAGACAGGAATGGTTATACCCGGATAAAAGCGATCTCCATTGCGGTAAAACTTTATCCTATGAGCTTTTCGAGTCGGTGTACGACTGCTGGAAATACGTTTTTTTATATGAACGGCTGCAGTTACTATTCCTTCTGAAGAGTTTAAGCTGATGGTGATATTTGCTTTCCCAGCTTCCATAGGGGCCTCCAGGGTGTCTCCATGAAATGCTGGTTTTGAAGCGATGCCACTTAGAGAGCCATTTGATTTTTGTAAATATCTGTTTATGTTTGAAATTTCATTACAGTCTTTTTCCAATTCGGAATTGGAACTGGCGCGACTGTCACAGTTTCTGTTTTCGTTTTGATGGTTTAAGTTCTCAAGAAAATTGGAATCAAAGGAAGCATTTTTAATATCGAGACCCTCGGGCGTATCGTTGGACGGTACTGAACTTTTGTCTGATTGGAGGGACGACAGAACAGTGGCTGTGCAATGTAGGTTATTCATCTTTACCGTGTGTACTTCCATTCTGAAATGAAGAATACAACTTTTTAAAATAAGCGTCATTTAAATTATATTAGAAGATTGTGGACATACTCAGTTATATTTAGTTGTGTAAACGATTAGTATATTTTTTTTGTTATAACTGCTGGTGCTAATGTGTTTTGAAAATCTTTTAGCAAAGCTTTTTTTACCTGATTGATTTTTTGTTTTGTCAATATGAATAGATAAATGCTAAATTTTAAAAAGACTTCTTTGATCACACCAAAAAACTACCATATTTCTTGCATGCAAATTAAAAACACGTAAGATCGAAACTTTTAATAGGTCATTATAATTAAAATTCCATCTACTTTGTGAATAAAAGAAAACGAGAATGGAAAGCTAAATTCGGACGGAGCCGAAGTTAAATAGCGGCTTATATTACTTAAAGATATAGTAATATAGTGTATATAATGAACATAGTAATATCGGATAATTTCATTCAGCGGCTTATATTGCTTAAAGATATAGTTAAAATCGGATATACTTAGCCGATCCTTGCAAAAACACTCATAAGAAGCTTAGATTCATATAAAATGGATTTCAAAAGAAGTCCGACGCTTCTACACCCAAAAACATAAGTTGTGGCATCTCCAATAGTTCAGTTATACGGCAGCTATAGGATATAGTCGGCCGATCACGGCCGTTCCGACTTATATACTGCGTGCAAAGGAAAGAAGGGTGTGAGTAAAGTTTGAAGACGATAACTCAAAAACTTAGTTTGCGTAAAAACAAATAGACATGCTTATATCGATTTAGGAGGTGATCCTGATCCAGAATATACACTACTGACCAAAATAATAAGTACACGCCCATAAGATTTCTTCTACATCTCGTAAATCTATTCGTATTAGCGTAACGAACCAATTTTAGTTTCTTTTAGTTTTCTGACATAAAGTTAATTATAAAAATAGTTAATAAAAAAATATTTCAGTTAATGTAGAGGATTTATTGTCAATTAAGCAAAAAAAACATAAAAAAGGGTTGGTCAAAAAAATAAGTCCAGCAATTCTTCAAAGTCTCTAACGTAAAAATAAACAACAGTATCCCAATTTTTTTTTTTTTTTATCTAATCCTATGCTAGTACCCACCCAGTATACCCCCCCTTTTTTCTATGACTTTGGCTATCCGTTTCGGATTTCGGAGTTTACGGCAAGTCTCTAAAGCAATCTCGTACCACGTTTTCTCAACGAATTTTCACAATTCTGCCTACACTATATCTATGTACTTACTATTTTGGCCAGTAGTGTATATATTTATATATGGCCCTTAACGGACGTTGTAACAACCACCGATTAACGAAACTACTTTCACCATTACTTCTGGTTACTGTAACCAACGCAAGTTCTGTAATTACCACGCTGTTTAGCGAACGTGACAGTGTAGTCTATCGTCGAACTGTAATTCTTATACGCAATGGAAAAAAACCTCGTCGAATAATGCGGTTACTATTGAATAAACGAAATAGTCCAAGGTTTGACCATGTTTTGACTGCTATCACACAAGTAGTCCACTTGGACACAGGCTAGAGAGGTCTTTACACTGGGGGGAACATCTGTAACTCACCTTGCTGATTTTTTGGTTCAGATGATGTTTTTTTTGCCTATGGTACTGAACGTATTAATACCATCGAGGATTTTAAATTAGAAGCAGAAGAGCAAAGGGGTATCAATTCCATACGAAAGACTTTACGAACCGCAGGAACCACCTGCAAGGGACGAAACGAAACGAAGTAGCCGAAGAAATTCTGCCGGCCTTTTGACGAATTTCGAACAGAACCTAATGTTACAACAAAAAACATATATTGACGTTTTACCAATTAAAATGTATCAAAACTTATTTATTGTCATCCTTGCAACGCTTGTTAGCCAACACATTAAGAACTCAATTCGCTCGAGGTATGATAGCTCAGAGGTTTTCGTGTCGGCCCAAAACCCAAAAACAATTTCATAAACACTTGACGACAATATACATTTTTAAGTGAATTTGATAATTAATCGACAACAATATACAAACTATTTCAGTTCGAAAATATATAAATATAAAAATACAAAATTCATGTGTGATTCTAGCCGTTTTTAGCCTTGTTTTGTCGGATGGAATGTACTGGGCGGAATGTACGCTTAACTTCCAGTCGGTTATATGTCGCTGGTTGTTACAACGTCCGTTAGGGGCCGGGGTTAGATTGGCGTATATACGCATACACTACTTTCTTTTAGTTTTCTGACATAAAAATTATTATAAAAATAGTTAATAAACGAATATTTCAGTTAGTGTAGAGAATATATTGAAAATTAAGCAAAAAAAAACATAAAAAAGGGTTGGTCAAAAAAATAAGTACAGTAATTCTTCAAAGTCTCTAACGTAAAAATAAACAACAGTATCCCAATTTTTTTTTTAATCTAATCCTATGCTAATACCCAGTATAGCCCCCCTTTTTTGAATGACTTTGGCTATTAGTTTACGGCAAGTCTCTAAAGGAATCTCGTACCACGTTTTCTCAACGAATTTCCACAGTTCTTCCGTATTTCGAAAAGTGATTGAGCCAATCGGACGTTTGAGCTGTCCCCATAGGTTTTCGAAGGGATTTAAGTCTGGAGATTGACTTGGCCACATCATAAGGTCAACATAAGCCTCGACCAGCTTCGATGTATGTTAACAAAAAGATGTATTTTCGTTTCGTCGCTCCATAAAACATTATTCCACTTTTTGGAACCCTCTGGTACAGACAATTCAAATGATTTTGGGCAAACTGTTGCCTCATCTTCAAATTATTCCTTCGAAGTAGAGGAACTTTTTTGGCTATGCGTCCTTGTAAGCCTCTCCTATTCAGTCTACGAAGAACCAATCATGACGATATTTCATTATCAATATGAGCGGCAATAGCCTTGGAAGACATGAAGGGATCCTTCTTTGCGAGACTTAGGATTCGGATGTCCGTCGTTTGAAAGGATTTCTTCTTCTGACCTCGAGATTCGGTTTGAACCTTGAATTTCAAAGCATTCTGGACAAGAAGACCTTTTCCTTCTTTTTGCAGATTTAAAGAAATTTTTTTTTTCTTCTTCAGTACAATGTTTTTTTTTTTTGCCCATCTATAGAATATTTTTTTCTGGGATATACTTGAATATGCAAGGAAATAATAAAAAATAACATACCTTAACCCAATTGTACCTTAAATCCCTTAAAATTTATCAAATACACAGGTGTACTCAATTTTTTTGCCAGATCGAAATCGCTCATCCAGCAGAAATTTGAGCTCAGTATTAAATACTCGGGGTTCCCCTTTTTCATTTTTGTTTTAGAAATTGTGTAACTCGGTAACCTTTCAATGTAAAAAAATTGTCACGGGTGAATTAAATATTAATAGAATTATATTGAAAAAAAATAAACACTATATCTATGTACTTATTATTTTGGCCAGTAGTGTATATACTTTATAGGGTCGGAGAGGGTCGCGGTGAAGAAGACCGTGTTGCACACTTCTGACCGGAATTATACAAACAACATATATTTTCCAACCCTTTCAATGTTAAGGAACAAGGGACAGCATTTTAAAAGGTACTACGAATATATAGATATATAGCCACATAAAAAGTTTTCTTTAAGAAAAAACTCATTGGAAACCCTTTTTTGAAAATTATTCGTATTTTTTTTTTTCGCGGCTTCCACTGCCTACCTTCCGCTCAACCGACCAAGGGGCGCTGCCGTTTATCGTACGGCTCGAATCGCGGGGATAGATCCGAGACGAGGAATAAGTATTTTAAAAAGGTTACGAGGAAGAGTTAGATTGTTGCTCTCTTAAGTAGGAAAGAATAGAGGATTTCATGCAAGAGTTCTGTGAAATGATTTGATAGAGGTTATTGTAGTCAGAACATAGTACCCTGAAAGGGTCATGCTGGGCATATGTCGACCTACAAAAGTTAAGAAATAAGGGGAGGAAAGTTGGAGAGGCCCTAAAAGGAACGTTAAATTTTAACAGACTTAGATGGTTCTGGCTGTCGATTTCACCACTAATAAGGTTATTGATGAAAACTACACCCAGCATAGTCCTACAATTTAGTAAGGATGGTAAGTTTTTTAAAAGTAGTCTGCTATGATAAGACGGGAGTTGGATACTTGCATCCCAGTTTAGACCCCTAAGCGCAAAAAGGAGAAAGTTCTTCTGTACTGATTCAATACTGTCTTGATGAACCCCATATTGGGGACTCCAGACACATGAACCGTATTCAAGAATCGGACGAACTAAAGATATGTAAAGAGTATTGGTTATATAAGGGTCATTAAATTCCTTTGACCATCTTTTAATGAAACCAAGCACACCCTTGGTTTTATTAACCATTGCCGATATATGGTCGGTAACTTTAAGCTTGAAGCTAATGACACCTAGGTCGTTAACCTGAGTTAATCTTTCTAGGGCGGTCCCATAGAGAAAATAAGTTGCCTGGCTGGGGCTTAAGCGATAGAAAGACATAAGTTTGCATTTTGACCCATTGAGTTTTAAGTCATTAGCAGAACACCAATTTTGGAACTTGTCCAGATCGGACTGAAGTTTGTATTGGGCAGAGGAAGATTTATACTGAAGACATACCTTAACGTCATCTGCGTACATAAGTACACGAGAGTTCGGTAAAGCAAAAGGCAAGTCATTTATAAAAATGGTAAAAAGTAAAGGCCCGAGATGACTTCCTTGAGGGACTCCAGATGTAGCTCGGACTAGGCAGGAGAATACATCATTAAAAAGGACGCGTTGGGTTCTTCGAGTTTTTTCAAAATGAGTGAGTGGTTTACAGAGTCAAAATTCAGTGTAGATGACATCTGTTTGAAGGCCATTTTGGAAACCATCAATTACAAATGATGTCAGCTCCAACAAGTTAGTGGTGGTGGAGCGACGCCTAATAAAACCATGCTGGCATGAAGAAATGATTGAACTACAGAGGTGCTGCAAATTACACGTATTCTATATAAGTTAATGCATTTGGGCCATCTGGTGCTAAAACTGAAAAATTTTTTTTTTTTTGTTTTTTTGAGTTTGTATGTAAGGGGGAGGAAAAGCACAAGCACTTGATTCTGTTTTTGTGTGTTTATTAATGTGCGTGAAGAAAAGTTTGTGGGTGAATGTGTGCGTGCGTCGATTCTCGTTTAAATCGTCAAAATAATTTTGCTTCTAATTGCAATTTCTGACTTTTTCAGACTTGCTAGACTTTTCAGACTTTGGTAGCCGAAAGAAACATAAAGCGAATTATTATTTTGATAGAGTAAAATTTTATTTTTTGAGTCCAAATATTTTATTAACGCATTTTTAAATTTCTTGTTATGCCTTTGTTTCCGTTTCTACGCAAACTAGTTCCTAAGTTTTTCAGCTCTCGACTTCAAACTTTGCACACACCCTTCTTTCCTTGGCACGCAGTAGAAGTCGGAACGGCCGACTATATCCTACAGCTGCCATATAACTGAACGATCAGGAATGCTCTAACTTCTATGTTTTTAAAAATAGAAGGTTAAAGTTTGCTCAGAGCCTCTTTTATCTAAGTCTATCTGAAAAAGTTCATTCGGATCGGCCGAATATATGCATCCTATAGCTGCCATATAATTGAACGACCGGAAATGCCACCCCTTTCGCCAATTAACTTTTAAAATACATTTTTTATGAATCTAAGCTTTTTTATATGAATCTATCTTTAAGAAATAGAAGCCGCTATGCAACTGCAAGGGTATATAAACTTCGGTCCAAAGTTGGTTGAAACCATTTACAATTTGTCTTGCGACAATAGCTAAATTTTATGTCTTAAGTCAAAAAAAAGAAATAAAAAAATTGTCTTTTCTTATTTACAATTGTTTAACACATAAGTATATAGACCCTATGGAAGTACAAATAATATTTAAAACTATATATATATAAAACATATAATACATAAATGCATATAATATATAAAACATAAATAAAGAAAATAAACTAAAAGTATGTCTTTACTTGGACTCGAACCTGGTACAATTTACACTCTACCTTTCGGCCAATTGTGCACTCCGAAACAAAATTTTTGAAACTTATCCCGACGGCCTGTGGAACCCGCCATAGTACACTTTGTTTGTCTGAGATGTATCATCTACTGCATAATCTTTGGTTCTAGATAAAATTTATAGGGAAATATTTGTTTTCAATTTAGGTTTTCGAGTACCCGGTACACGTAAAGTATAAAAGTATATTATGGTCGCGTAAATGTATGTTGTAACAGGGAGAAGGAAGCTTTCCGACCCCATACAGTACATACATATGTATACCAAAATATATTCTTCGAGACGATCTAGTATCATATAGGCAGGACGCAGTAGCGGCGGTCTGTTGAAGTCGATTAAAAAAAACGAGAATGGAAAGCTAACTTCAGACGGAGTCGAAGTTTATATAACCTTGCAGCTAAGTAGCGAGTTCTATTGCTTAAAGATATAGTAAATACCGATCCATATGAAATTTTTCAGATTGGCTTATATTTCTATATAAGAGAATCTGTGCAAAAATTTCAAGATTCTTCCTTTAATAACATGGAAGTTATAGCATTTCCGATCAATGAGTTATATGACAGCTATAGGATATAATCGGCCGTTCCGACTTATATAGTGCGTGCAAAGGAAAGGAAAGTTTAAAGACGATAGCAAAAAACTGAGAGACTATTTCGCGAAAAAACAGACAGACATACGGACATGCTTTTATCAACTCAGGAGTCCTAGATGTCTCCTTCACTGCGTTGCACACTGCTGACCAAAATTATAATACACTCTGCAAGGGTATAAAAAGCATCTTGCTGCGCGTAAACCGTGGCCTTATAGTGCTATAATAATAGAATCTAGGATTAAGAAAAAGAAAATCAGAAGGAACCACGCTAAAAGCGTAAAGATCGGAGCGGTCGTAAGAAGGTAGGTTGAGGTTTGTACAGAGATAATTGGGAAATTATGGCGCAGAGCAGAACCTGGGGCTTTTCTTCGCTTCACACCTTTTCCCACTTGCCCCTTTATGCGAGCTTGCTACTTTATTATTGCACTCGACACGCCCTCCCACCTCCTTTAATCGCCGTAATTTATTTGAATAAAACTCCCTGCCTATTACTTCGAATTTAAAATCAAGACGAGTGCCGCTTTTTCGTCTGCTGGACATTGCTTAATAATAATTAGTGGCTCTACTATTAGAGACTTACTAGTTTGGCCACTGGTGAATATAGAATGACAGTCTTTATCCAGCTTAGCAGTTCCACTATCCTCGCTGTGAATAACCCATTTCCCTATAAAAATATGCATACGTGAGCACGTGAATGTAATTAGCAGTAAGGGGAAAATTTTTTTTTTAGTAAAACGCAGCAGAAAACGGAAAATAAATGGGTAATTCAGTAGTATTAATTTAAAAATTGAAATTTTTTTGTTGCGCCTATTTATTGCATCAGTCTTGCGTTGTATTTAGGATTGTACCCATATTTCAACACCTAATTTGTTTAAATTTTGATTTTGGGGGCTTACCTTTTTCTAAAAAAAATGTACTGGCAATGTGTTGAGCCAACAAAGCACTTTCACAAAATCCTCCAAAGTTGATTTGATTGATTAGAGCTCTTCGTATCTCGGTATTCTTTTTTTCATTTCCACCTATAAAGTATTAACAAAAAATATATTTACATATATTTTTTATGAAAGAAAGAAATGAAAGAAAGAAAGAATGAAGTCATAGGGATGTGTATCACAATTAAACTGTTCCGTATACTTGGTAAATTTGTATCCGCGTAGCTGAATCCTTTGTGCTATTTTCTTGGACAAATTTATTTTGACAGTACCAATAAATGACAAAAGAGAAGCACAACAATATGTTAGAGTTTTAAGAAAACAAAAACACTGTAAAACCGTGCTTAACTTTTTTAATTAGTGTAAAATGTTACCATTAGTATAATTGTTACCGACCATCTTATCCATGGCCTAATGATAATGTGACCACACTCAGTACCCAAAAACCACCTAGTTTCGGGATACAATGTGACCAGCTTCTAGCTACCAATAAAAGGCAGATCAAAAAGAAATATTTTGAAAATAATAATAAATAATATACAATTCTCGCTGAGCGCCATCCACCATTTACCGTAAATTTGGCAAATTTATCGGACTTTGTGCGATAGTTAGGCGATGTTTTTTCGGTATAACTCTAAATCCCTCTTCTTGCTACCTGAATTTAGTTTGAAAAATACATAAACAAAGTGAAAACTGAAGGCTCAAAGCAAAAATTTTCAAAATATGGGCTGTTGATATTTAATATTGTTATTTCCAGGCATATTTTTTCACTTGTATCTAGTATAAAACCTTCGATTAGTACAATATTTTCGTCATTCCAACTCCTTGTATTACTACTATTTAAAAATGCATCATAAAGCAAGTATTAACGAGAATGGATAGCTAACTTTGGACGGAGCCGAAGCTTATATACCCTTGCAGTTACATAGCGGCTTCTATTGCTTGAAGATATAGTAAATATTGGATATAGTTTGCCGATCCATACAAATTTATTCATAACAAGCTTAAATTCATGTAAAATGGATTTTAAAAGAAGCCCGACGCTTCTACGTCCCAAAAACACGAAAGTTGTGGCTTTTCCAATTGTTCAGTTATATGGCAGCTATAAGATAAAATTTCCAGATCGGCTTAGATTCCAACAAAAGAGAATCTGCGAAAATTTCTGGCAAGATTCTATCTTTAATAACATGGAAGTTATAGCATTTCCAATCGTTCAGTTATATGACAGCTATAGCATATATACATATATACTGCGTTCAAAGGAAAGAAGGGTGTGTGCAAAGTTTCAAGACGATAGAACCAGACAGACGGACCGACGGACATGCTTATATCGACTCAGGAGGTGATCCTGATCCAGATTATATATACTTTATGGGGTCCTGGATGTCTCCTTCACTGCGTTGCACACTGCTGACCAAAATTATAATACCCTCTGCAAGGGTATAAAAAAGGGGAAATCAATCCGAAAGCTTTCACCCCAGCACCCAAAGTTGCGCAAATTTCGTTTTCCGAAAAAAAACGTTGGTAACCTATTATCATAGTTTTCTGCGTATATCATGCTAAATAAGAATATTTTTAAATGTTTTGTTGTTTTAGTTGATGGCTAATTGATTATTATACAAATGATATTTTCGAGGAAAAACGCAATACCATTCATCAATAACGGCATTTTTAAATTCCAACCTTTTTTTGCCTAGTCAAGCAGTCCATACCATAAACATCATATCGATATATCGTAGATTAACAGTTTTTATATCGATAATGAGAATAGTGATAGGTAAATTATAATTATAGGGATAAAATTGTTGCGGTCAATTCAGTATTTCAGTACCTCATTAAATTAATATATAATAAAAAATTAAAAATTAAATATATAATACCTCAACACTTTGCATCCGTGGACACATTCAATTAAAAATTTTACAAAAAAGTTTGCACAGTTAAAAAACTTGGAATGTATTGTATATGTGACTATGCCTACCGTTTAAGAATAGTTAATATAGTTGGATTTTTTTTGAGCTTTTATTAATAAGCTGGCCAATGCGCAAAACAATGTATTGGAATAAACCCAAAAGCGAATTGGTTGCTAAGCTATTTGTAGCTAGATTCGATTGGCACTAGAATGATCGGAGAAAGACAACGGCGGCTTAGTTATTAATCACAATTAGGGCCAACCGATTATGTTTTTATTTGCTTTGAAAAACATTTTGCTTGAAACTGCAGAGTATAAAAGGCGTGCAACCTTAATTCAAGCATATTGTTAGAAAATTTACTTTTGCACCTGGAACGTGAACAAAGATGAAATCGACTCAGAGAGAGTTAATAGAGATAACGAATGAGTACTCAGTTTTCTTTCATGATAAACTGGCAAAGAAGCCATTGTTTCGGTATACACCGGTAATTCTGGATAATAAATCTCGAAAAGCGGATTTGTTGGCCCTCATAGGGCATGTTAACTGACAAGTTGGGCCTAGATTCACTTGAAGAGCAGATCTTTCTTAAGTGGACCAGTGATGTGACGCGGACTGAAGCCACGGGATCTCGAAAACGACCCAACAAGTTATTTTTTCCTACATAGGAAAGGAAAAAAAAAAAAAATTTTTAAAAGTAAAAAAAAATTATTAATAGTTTGAAAAAAAATAATAAAAATGTATAAACTTATTAATGTGTTTATACACATGGTCATACAAATCTATTCCATAAAAGATTCCTATCATAAAGGAAAATGGTATGTATGATATGATTATGTATGATATTGTTACAAATTTTTTTATTAATTTTAATTTTTTATTCACAATCTGTCTTGTGATTGTTACAAAAGGTTAAAAAAGAATATACAAACAACATGGGTTGGTTTGGGTCAGACAATAGCCAAACCAAAGACAAACAAGGCTCACGTTGTAACGTTAAAATAATTGACCACACTGATAATAACAATTCATTATAGTTATTATTATTAATACTAACTTCTGTTGAAGTTGCACAACACAACAAAATAATAAAGAAACGATACATGAATAGAGCTAATGACGAAGATAGAGTATGAAGTAAATATGCCTATGTATTTCCCAACTGCTTCGACCGATAAACAATCCCAAAGGATTGCACGAACACTAAAGAAATATTAAAACCAAACAATAAATAAACATGCATTAGGAAAATTTTTCAGAGAAACATTGGACAGAGGTCTCAAAGTTTTTAATAAAACTTAAAGACATCCCGAACCTCATAAGAAATAAATATAATTTGGATATACAAATTCCAACAATGATAAACATACCAATAGCAATTGGAAGTGATCCAAGCATAAATATAGAAGATGACAATTCAGAATCGGACGAAAAAAAAGGTCTCTGATAATAAACTACATATAGAAGACCCCACTCCAAAAAGAGAAGCAAAGTTAGACTTAACAATTGCGGCTCTTTTAACGTTACCAGAGTTGCGAAATCGAAATAGTTCAGAAACAGAGCAATATTAAACAATAATTGACTCTGAAGAAACCACTGCAATCATGACCGACACTTCTGGCGCCGCAAGGGCATAGATTAAAGAAGTAAGTTCCGAGATTCCAGACTTCGATGAAAAGAAAATCCACCTACAAAGATTCATAACAGCGTTAAGACTAATCGATCTGACGAAAGGCAATCTAGGTAATTTAGCAGTAGATTATTAGTAAGCAGCAGTAGCATTAGTTATTAAATATAAAATAGTAGGAGCAACACTATACAAAGTGCAAAACGAAACTACTATCAAAGCCATAATAGAAAAATTGCAATTGACTATTGTTGGCGATTTATCTGATGAGCTTAAAGCTAAAATGAGCATCAAAGATGTAAGACGACAACCCATTTCACAAATGAACTGGAGAACATCCGCAAATCTCTTGAAGCATGTCACATCGATGAAGGATAAGTGCCGAACACGCAGACAAATTCAGCACAAAGAAGGCAATACAAACAATGATGAAAAACTGTGAAAGCGGTAAAACAAAAACAATATTGGGGGCAGCCTTATTTAAAAAAATGAATGACGCGTGTCGCGGATCGAATTAGGATATCGATTGTTATGTTTTTAAATTAGGCGCCGCTAGGAAGCAAGAAGTTTAGTTTATGTGGAGGTTATGTACATCCACCGAGGAGACTGCAACCCAGCTACGCGGTAACCACGCCGTCACCTGGATCCAATGAACGACGAGTGCAGCAATCGGATGGACGCCACGCAAATAACCTGATCTTTCAGAATTTAAAGGTCAGCCGGAGGAATGCCCAATATTTCAGTGTGCGTTTTTGGAGACGACGGCAGCGTATCATTGCACAGTATTGGAGAACAACCGCCGCACCGGAACCTTAGTTGTGTCGATCCGGATGGAGGTCACCTGCTGTTCAGGATTCTGCCCGTGACGCTGTACGAGGAGAACAACCAGGTAGACCGACCAGAGAACCTACAAGGATGGTTAGCCTGCAGATAAGTGGAGTGGGCAAACCGAAGCGAACTTGGTTTTGAAGAACGTGTACGAAATGGCAATCTTGAATCCTGGTCAGCGGTTATTTTGAAATCGAAAACTTCGGAGTGTAGCCAGCGCCACCGGTCGCAGCCAGCGACGACAAACGAGCCCTGGGCATCTTGGAGGGAACGACCAAGCGGATTTGCCAATGATACCAAAATGGGCTGCTATTGAAGGACGACGAGGTGACACTGCCAGATAGCTCCAAAATGTTACTTCAGCGACTCGTCAACATCGAACGGAAAATGAAGCGCGACACGAACTTCGTGCAAGCCTACAACGGAATTATGAAAGACTACATCAAGAAAGGATATGCACGACGACTACAACAAGTTGTGGTACCTGCCCCACTTCGGGGTCGAGAACCCAAACAGAGCCGTGGGAGTCTGTGCTGACATAAAGGAGATTATCCACCAAGTATTGGTACAGCCACAGGACCGGTGCGCTCAGTGATTTCTGTGGAGAAATGGAGACGACCAAAAGGACCCGTATGAGACACGTATGAGATGGCAGTAATGACAATTGAAGCAGCCTGTTCGCCATGCTCGGCGCAGCACGTGAAGACCGTGAATGCCTTGAGATTCACCCATACTGATCCCTGGGCGGTCCTGGCCATAAATGAGTACCACTACGTGAACGACTACGTGGACAGCTTTCCGGACAACGATGAAGCTATTTCCCTTTCCAAACGGTTAAGAGAGATACACGCCATTGCCGCTTTTGATTTGTGTCGGTTCTCTTCCAGTTCGGCCAACGTGGTCAAAGCCTTAAATCCGCAAGGTACCAACCAGAATGTTGAATGGACCGAAGCTGAGCAGGCTACAGATGACTTCAAGTTCAGCGTCAAGTACCATCGGGTACCCAGCAGCGTGATGACCGGAGAACCCCTTCCTCACCAAGAGGGAGTTCCTCAGTCTTGTGATGTCCACGTTCGACCCGATTGGATTCTTGATCTGCTACATGGTGACAGCCAAACTACTGATTGCAGAGATTTGGCGAAAAGGAGTCAACTGGGACGAGCCGTTGCCAGGCGAGCTAGCCGCAGCATACGAGAGCTGGCGGCAATAAATGGATTATGTGAAGGAGTTTCGATGTCCACGGACGAGTACGAGCACTACAGCTGCATGTTTTCGTGGATTCCAGCCAGTCGGCGTTCGCTGCAGTAGCGTACTGGCGGGCCACCTACGCAAACGACGACGTGCAGGCGTTTTTCGTGTGTGCTAAAAGGAAATGTGCTCCGATGAGGACGATGACGATCCGAGATTGGAACTTCAAGCGGCCGTGGTAGGGACACGGTTAATGGACACTGTGAAGCGAGAACACAGTGTGAAATCCGAGAGATGCGTATTTTGGACGGATTCGAGAACAGAATTGAACTGGATAAGCAGTAACCACTGCCGGTACAAGCAATTTGTCGGAAACCGGGTGGCAGATATACTGGAGTCAACGGAAGTATCCCAGTGGAGATGGATACCGACTGCCGAAAACGTTTCAGACGACGCAACGAGGCCGCAACGCCATGTGGACCTCACTCAAGGTTCACGATGGATGAGCGGGCCGCAGTTTCTATGGGAACCAGAAGAAAACTGGTCAAGGATCTCTTCAAGTAGTCACTTTCCAGTACCCATGGAAGATGAGGAGATGCCATGTAAGTTGACCTTGGTCACCGCAAACGGTATTTGTATATCTTTGCAGAGATTCTCGAACTACAACCGACTGGTAAGAACCACGACTTGGGTCCTCAGATTTGTCCGATGATGTCGAGGGCAATACAAAAATGGTGAGGTCTACGGACTCACGGCCAACGAGTGCGCCAAGGCGGAGAGCATACTGGTCCGACGAGCGCAAAGCAAAGCGCTTGCTGAGGAAGCAAAGCGCTTGCAGGGAAGAATCCCTAAGGAGCGCAGCCAACTGCGAGGGCTGTCCCCGTATTTCGACGACGAAGGAGTCATGCGTGCCAGGGAAAGAATTGACGCCGCTGGATGTGTGACGGACAGTGCTCGGCGCCCAATTATACTGTCCGTCAAACACACGCTTGCGAGAAGATGGGGCATCAGAATCTGGATGCGACCTTCGGCGAGATATGGAAGAAGTTCTGGATAACGAGTCTACGGAAACTGCAGCGGACGTTGGTGACTGACTGCCGCATCTGCAAGCTGCGAAGGGCACAACCTATGCAGCCAATTATGGGTCCCTTGCCAAAGGACCGACTCGCGGCCAACGGATGGTCATTTAAGTACACAGGGTTGGATTATTTTGGACCGTTGTACGTGACAACTGGACGTCGCATCGAAAAAAGGTGGGTGGCATTGTTCACCTGTTTAACCAAGAGAGCCATCCACTTGGAAATGGCTCATGATTTATCTACAGATTCCTGCATCATCGCTATGAGGAACTTTATGAGCCGCCGAGCACAGGTGGTCAAGATGAGGAGCGATAATGGGAAGAACTTCGTTGGAGCCAACAGAGAAGCCAAGAGGTTCAATAAAGCCTTTGAACCAGAGAAGATCCAGGGCGAGTTGCCATCCAAAGGAATCGAGTGGATCTTCTATTGTCATCCAAAGCTTTAACGAATTTTCCTTCGCGGTCATTCGGAACAGCAAAATCAACATAAGGAGGGGAAATACTGCGGTAGGATATTAAGATAGAGTTAAGTTTGTATTATCTCAACAGAATAAAACACCACCAGTGCCCCGTATACACCAACACACTCTACCCCACTCATAGTTGTATGGAAAGATTTGGAACTTCTTGTTTCGGTGTGGTGGAACGCGTTAAAGGCAACTCTCTTCAGAAACACAAGTTATAGAGGAAATTATTATAAAGGCAATGGTAAAGCAACAACAGCCAAAGAAACAACCAAAACTACATTCGTGTCCCAATCAAAAACTACCTAACAAAAAAAATATGTACCTTCCAAATAGATACCGGTTCTGATACATATACATATACCCTCAAAATAAATTCAGATGATTTTGGAGAAATAGATAAAAATACAAAAGTATCAATGGTAAGAATAGGCGAAGGTGCTATTGAATCACGAGCTTGACAAATATAGAACTGCAGGCAGAACAATTCATAACACCATATCCTTTTCAAATAGTAGCAGAAGACTTCTCAATACCATGTGACGGTATATTGGGAATGGATTCCGTAAAAAGATCTGATTGCCAAACAGACTGCCAAGTAGACCAAGACTGGTTTGTGATTAGACCCGAAAATATAAATGAACATATTCACATTCCCATTATAAATTCCGAGTAACAAGAAAAAATTATGTACTCAATAAATTATCAAAGAATTTTCCAGAACTTTATAACAGCACCATCACACAGTTATTTACCGAATTTAGAGATACATTCGGAATAGAAAATAAACCAATAACGGCGATTAAATTTTATGAAAAAAAATTAAGAAGAAAAGACAATAATCCAGTTTACATAAAAAATTATACAATACCACTCTGTCAAAAGGATGAAATAGATAGGCAAGTAGAAAAATTAATAAAAGATGATGTAGTAGAACCATCGGTATCAGAATACAAAAGCGCGTTATTACTTGCCCCAAAAAAGAAGGTTTCTGGATCAGAAGAAAAACGTTGGAGATTAGTTATCGACTCCTTTCAGAGAATGATGACATTAGCCTTTTCGGGATTCGGGAAGGCTTGGAATAAAATGGAATTGCCAATGCAACCCCTAGAAAAAGCTTTTGAGCCCAAAATATATGACGTCGTTCGCAATAAAGATGTTAAAAAAGGGATAAATATAGTTGCAAGAATTAATGTTGATGACTTATATACCAATGGATTATTCGATCTAGATCATTTTTTCCAAACTTACGGTTACAGTTACTGTAATATGCGATTCAACTAAATACCTTGTTACGGTGCTGTAACGAACTGTTTTGTTAGCTGTCTGTTTGCGACAAATGCCGCGGCTAGCTTACAGAGTTTGTGGGAACGTTCCACCGAATTTATAGATTCGACGTGATTGCCCGAGCCCAGAAATAACACAGAGTGGATTGGTCGGTGCTATTCCCTTTATTATAACAAATGTCGTGCATTACAAAAAGGGACTACTTGCTTTGCTGTCGTTTCCTAGCGTGGCCTGGCTCCTCCGCTCGCGCTCGCCTTCCGGGTTCGCCGGTTACCACCCCGTGTTGGTCACCGGACTTCCCACCCCCGCGAGGGGCACGCCGTGGGGGGAGCGTTGGTCTGGTGCCTGGCAGCCGGCTTGGTAACTGGGCTCACCGTGTTAGGGTCGGCAGCTCTCCGATGTCTTCGATGCTGGATGCTGGTGCCCTTTCGTCTGGCCTAGTAGCTGCCCGTCTCCTTGGTGTATCCGTGGTTCCCGTCTCCTTGCTAGTGGTCGCACCTCGCTGCACGAGTATCTTGACCGGTTCACACTTCCCGACTTTACGTTGCCTCGCACTCGATTTGACTCGCGCACTTTACCGGACTTGCTCCGTATCAGTCTCCGGACTCCGGACTTCACACTGTCAGACTCTCTGCTGACTAACCGTCCAAGTCCCACGCCAGCAGTGCCTTATATAGGCCCCGGCACGACCGTTAATCTTTCCTGGATCGCTCCTTCCGTTATCTTGGTTGCGTCCATCGTCCGGTGCCGCAACTTTCTTCGTCCGCCTTTCATTCTCTCGCTGTTGGTAGGCGGGCTCCCTGTCCCGCTACTTTCCCCGTCGACCCCTGCTTTCTCCTGCTCTATCGCTGCTCCGTTGCTCGTCCTGTTACTTTTCACGTTCCTCCTGCTTTCTCCGATCCTTCGCTGTTGCTATGCGGGCGCTATGTCCCGTTACGTTCCACGTCGTTTCGTCTACTTTCTCCACTCCGTCGCTATTCCGGACGGCTTTCTCTGGTCTTCTGACCTCCTGTTCTCCCTCAGTAAGGAAGACCCGGACCCGACGCTCCTTTCCCCCTTGCTGTTTTGGGTGGGGGAGATTTCATCTCCTCACAGTACCAGTAACAGATAAAAGCGCAAAAACAGTAGCTAAAGCAATATTTGAAACTTTTATACTAGTACGGTCCAATGAAGACGTTCATAACGGACAAAGGTACAGAATACCTAAACTAACTTTTAGATAAATTGTGTAAGTATATGAAAATAAGTAATATACCATACACTCAACAGCTCATCACCACCAGACATTAGGTACTATTGAAAGGAGTCACCGAACATTCAATGAATATATTCGTTCATACACTTCGGTAGACAAAAATGATTGGGACATATGAAATATGATATATTATATTGATATATGTATATAATATATAAATTATAGATATATAAATTATGTATCTATAATATTATAATATATAAATTTTAGATTATTTACAACAATTTAATAATTTCCGTCTCTCTTACGCGTGTGCAGTGATATATTTGGTGGTAAATTAATATTTATTAATTTTAATTCAAGCATAGTGTGAGGAGATGAAATCTCCCACACCCAAGACAGCAAAGGGGGAAGGAGGGGTCGGGTACGGATCTTCCTCACGGAGGGGGAACAGGAGATCAAGAGACCAGAGAAAGCCGTCCGGAACAGCGACGGATTCGAGAAAGTAAAGGAACGACGTGGAACGTAACGGGATCGAGAGCCCGCATAGCAAAAGCGAAGGTTTGGAGAAAGCTGGAGGAGCGGAGAAAGTAACGGGACGAGCAGCGGAGCGGCGATGGAGCAGGAGAAAGCAGGGGACGATGGGGAAAGTAGCGGGACAGGGAGCCCGCCTAGCAACAGCGAAAGAATGGAAGGCGCATGGAGAAAGTTGCGGCACTGGAGGATGGACGCAACCAACGGAAGGAGCGACCCAGGAAGGATTAACGGCCGCGCCGGCGCCTATATAAGGTACTGCCGGCGTGGGATCACGGTTAGTTAGAGGTTAGTTAGTCAGCAGAGAGTCTGACCGAGTGAAGTCCGAGGACCGCCTTTGGAGAGTCCGGAGACTAAGTCGGATCAAGTACGGGACAGTGCGCGAGTCAAAGCGAGTGCGAGACAGAGTAAAAGTCGGGAAGAGCGAAGCGGTCAGGATACTCGTGCAGCGAGGGAGACCACTAGCAAGGAGACGAGAACCACGGGGCACCAAGAGGCAGCAGAGGCGATACGAGACAAGGAGATTGCAGCGAGCACCACGGGAAGAAGCCCAGGGTAAAGGAGTCAAGTGTAGCGGTTGAGATTCGGTAGCCTTGCCACGAAGCGACCAAGGGCAAGTTCGGCGTACGCCTAAACTGGTTCCTG
This sequence comes from Drosophila varians, assembly GCA_018150405.1. Classification (NCBI taxonomy): domain Eukaryota; kingdom Metazoa; phylum Arthropoda; class Insecta; order Diptera; family Drosophilidae; genus Drosophila; species Drosophila varians. The sequence continues at coordinate 21,562,409 of JAECWK010000125.1, forward strand.
GATCGTGACGAACAGGCGTAAGCCGACGCGCTATCCTCGTGAACTCAGACCCACGGAGAGAACCGAAAGGGGTGACCACACGCGATCCATCACGGCATCCGGGGAGCGACCGCACCCGCGTTGCCAGTGTAAAGCGATCGACACACCGACTCCTCGTCAGACAAGCCTCCGGCCAAGCGCTAGCGGGCCGGCGTGGGCAAGACAAGGGGAGGAGGACGACAAACGTGAGGCATCCCATCCGGCAGAGGCCGACACGGTAACACACCAGGCTGCCAGGCACCGAAACCATCGGTCTATCTCGGCGTAAGCTCGGAGAGATCGGACGGTCGAGGCGACCAACCCGAGCAGCTACCAGGCCAGACGAAAGGGCACCAGCAGTCAGCAGCGAGAAGCATCGGAGAGCCGCCGACCCTAACGCGGTGAGCCCCAGTAAGCAAACAGTTCGTTACACCTGGCGCCCAAACTACGTGATTGCTTCCGAGTTCAAAAAAAAAAATATGAGCAAAAAGAGTTGGATCTACACACTCCGTAAAGAGGAGCTAACGGAGGTGTGTGAAGAGTTAGGCCTGCATTCGGAAGGCACCGTCGACGGCATGAGTGGATTGGTGGCAAAATGGGTCGATGACAACAGGGAGGAGGAGGGAACAGGAGCAATAGTGAGAAGCTTCGAGCTCAAATACACGCAACGGTCCAGTCCGAGATTAAGGACTGTGAGCGAGTCGGACAATATGCACAATTTGTCCGTGCCGGAGATAAAGCTCGGCAGGGTAGCTGATGTATCAAGGCAGGCAGTCCAAGTTCAGGTGGACTACGCGAAGGTGGCAAGGCAGGTGCGGGACTGATAGATAGCATACCCAAAGCGATGCCAGAACTCCTGCAGGGTAAGGCCCAGCGATGGTTCTACATGAAAGACGAACGGTGGCGTACTTGGAAGCAGTTCAGGGAGAGCTTCGAAGAATTTTTCCTGCCTAAAGGGTACTACCAAAAATTGGTAAACCAAGTACGGGAGCGGAAACAGCAGTACGGAGAGGCGTTCAAGGACTACATGATAGACCTACAGGTGCTGATGAAACTTCTAGGAGTAAGCGACGAGGAGGACAGGGAGAGAATAATAGAGAACAGCCGTGCAAGAGTCAGGATGCACATAAGGCAGAACGGAGGCAGCTCTTTGAAGGCAGTGGCGAGACTGGCTGAGGAGTACGAGGAGATGGTGATGGAGGAGGCTGCGGAAGAAGCGCAAAGGAGCGCAGCGCAGCCAGGATGGGTCCAGAGATGGGAAGGTGGAGACCACCAAAACCCAGCACCACAGCAAGAACGGCAAATCCAAGGATGGCAGCGTAGATGGGAGAGAGGAAGCCCCCAGCAGGTCGCGCCGCCACCACAAACACAGCAAAACCCAGGATGGATGGTCAGACGGGAGAGCTACGGAAGGCCACAGGAGGCACAGCACCGTCAATGGGCACCGAGGCAAGAAGTGGTGCAGAATCCGGCCCAGGCGTGCCGCAGGTGCGGAGGAAGGGGCCACTGGGCGTCCGAGTGCAGGAATCAGAGGCTGATGTTCTGCTGGATGTGTGGAGCGATCGGAAGAAGGACCACGGAATGTTGCCAAAGGGCGGGAAACGCGCAGCAACCCCAGCCACAGGGAGGCGAGCAGGGGTCGCGAATTTCTGCCTCTCAAAATTAGTCGCCGGTATGGAAGAGGACGGGCTACAGCTTTCAGCGACTGTAGAAGTCGTCAAGAAAAGGGTGAAGACAAGCGGCTCCGGGCTTGAAAAGAAGTCGATAGCAGGGACAAGGACCATAGAGGAATGGAGTCTGGGCCAGGAAGGCGGGATCATAAACGTACAGGAACTGGCAAGGTTCACAGGTCAGAAAGAGCGGTCCAACATAGGGCAGCAGCGGGTTACCATGAAGGATGACATACCAGTTAAACAGCGTGACTATCCGAGGAATCCAAAGATTCAGGGCGAAAGAAACGATAATAAATAGAAAATGCTGGAGCTAGGATGCATCAAGCCATCAACCAGTACGTACATCTCGCCGAGGGGAATGGGGAAGGAGAAGAACGAGGCAGCGGAGAAGCAAGAGGCATCTGAGGATGTCAGGCCAAGAAAAGAGGAGCCGGCCCAGCAGGATCAAGCGCGGCCAGAAGAGGGCCTGGAGGGGACATGGACAGTACAGAGACCGGCACTGGCGCGGCAGATGTCGGAACCGACGCCATCAGGCAGCCGGCCGGTGCAGCTCCGGTTGGAGTCGGTGCCGGAAGGAAAAACGGGCAGGGAAGACCTGGCCAAGGCGGAGTGGCCACTGGAGCTGGCGGAGAAAATCAAGCGGCTGAAGGAAGCACACCCAGGCCGTTGGTGCCACCGCATGCAGGTGCGCGGAACTGCGTATAGGGTGCGATCGAGCGCACGGGGAGCAAGAGTGTGGAAGAGAAGAAAAAAAAAGTTAGTTAAATTAGAATGATAAAAAAAAAAATGAGTGAAAAAAAAGGATCAAATTTAAATAAAATGAAAAAAATTAAAAAAAAAAAAAAAAAGAGTACAAGTAAAAAGAAAAAAGAAAAGAGGTAAATTAAGTGAACAGGATTTAGTTAAAAAAAAACATAAAAAAAAAAAAAAAAAAAAAAAAAAATTAATAAGAAAAAATAATAAAAAAAAAACAAAAAAAATATTTCCTCGCTGTTCCTAGCAACAGCGAGAGAATGGAAGGCGCATGGAGAAAGTTGCGGCACTGGAGGATGGACGCAACCAACGGAAGGAGCGACCCAGGAAGGATTAACGGCCGCGCCGGCGCCTATATAAGGTACTGCCGGCGTGGGATCACGGTTAGTTAGAGGTTAGTTAGTCAGCAGAGAGTCTGACCGAGTGAAGTCCGAGGACCGCCTTTGGAGAGTCCGGAGACTAAGTCGGATCAAGTACGGGACAGTGCGCGAGTCAAAGCGAGTGCGAGACAGAGTAAAAGTCGGGAAGAGTGAAGCGGTCAGGATACTCGTGCAGCAAGGGAGACCACTAGCAAGGAGACGAGAACCACGGGGCACCAGGAGGCAGCAGAGGCGATACGAGACAAGGAGATTGCAGCGAGCAGCACGGGAAGAAGCCCAGGGTAAAGGAGTCGAGTGTAGCGGTTGAGATTCGGTAGCCTTGCCACAAAGCGACCAAGGGCAAGTTCGGCGTACGCCTAAACTGGTTCCTGGATCGTGACGAACAGGCGTAAGCCGACGCGCTATCCTCGTGAACTCAGACCCACGGAGAGAACCGAAAGGGGTGACCACACGCGATCCATCACGGCATCCGGGGAGCGACCGCACCCGCGTTGCCAGTGTAAAGCGATCGACACACCGACTCGTCGTTAGACAAGCCTCCGGCCAAGCGCTAGCGGGCCGGCGTGGGCAAGACAAGGGGAGGAGGACGACAAACGTGAGGCATCCCATCCGGCAGAGGCCGACACGGTAACACACCCGGCTGCCAGACACCGAAACCATCGGTCTATCTCGGCGTAAGCTCGGAGAGATCGGACGGTCGAGGCGACCAACCCGAGCAGCTACCAGGCCAGACGAAAGGGCACCAGCAGTCAGCAGCGAGAAGCATCGGAGAGCCGCCGACACTAACGCGGTGAGCCCCAGTTACCAAGCCGGCTGCCAGGCACCAGGCCAACACTTCCCCACGGCGTACGCCTCGCGGGGGGTGGAAAGTCCGGCGACCAACACGGGGCGGTGACCGGCGAACCTGGAAGGGCGAGCGCGAGCGGAGGAGCCAGGCCACACCAGGAAACTACAGCAAGGCAAGTAGGCCTTTTGTAAAGGAAATATCTAATGTAATAAAGGGAATAGTACCGACGAATCCACACCGTGTTATTTCTGGGCTCGGGCAATCACGTCGAATATATAAATTCGGAGGAACGTTCCCACAAACTCTGTGAGCTAGCCGCGGTATTTGTCGCGAACAGACAGCAAAAGAACGAGTTCTTTACAATAGCTCTGCTTTGCTTTACTATTTGTTCTTGCTTTTTTTCTCTATTTCCTTTTTAAGTTGCTTATCACTACACTAACTCAAGTCTAACCCTTAAATAAAACTAACAAACCGGTTTCTTGTTCTTATTTTTTTACTCGGTTTACTGGTTCAAGATATTAAAAATTGTGAATAAAAAAAAAAAAAATAATAATGCGCTATTAAGTCTTGCAATGAGAATTATAAAGGATTCCTTCCACATATGGGGAAATATCGACGTTTCCAGAGATAAGGCGAAAAGCTTTGAAAGATGTTTGCACAATGACTCGGCGCAATTCTTTAACACATAGCCTGATGCTCCATCGGGATCTGGAGAAAGTACCGGTTTAACCTTCAAAAGATCCGATAACAAACTGCGCTAGGAAATCGATGGACCAAAAATAAGATGAATTTCATATATGTAGGGCTGATCAGAAATAATACACGGTGAATACGTTGTTTGAAAAAATGTTGCGAATAGATCTGCAATGGCCGGATCTGTATTCGCAAGAGAATTTGAAGTTCGACCATGACTAAAACTCCTATAAAATTATTCTAAGGCGATATTTGTATCATTGCATGTCGAAAAAATTAGACAAATCAAAGAAAAGAATTAAGTTATTGAGCTTTTCAAAGTCAGCGCTACGAAAGCAGCAATACGCTATGAGAACAGGTAATAAAGCGCTTGATCAGAAAAATTGACCTTAATGCCAAGAAATTCTAAGTTTCCAAACTATTGCAACTTGACCTACTGAGTCTACTGAGATTAGTACTCCTCCTCCTCGGAGGAAAAGTCGGTCGCGTACAAAAGTGGTGTACTTATCTGGAAAAACTTCGGAGCTAAGGATCTCCGGCTTTAAAGACAATAACCTGAGATACAAAAGAAAAGCTATCAGAGTATAGGCTAGGGAGCTTACTACGTAGGCCACTAGTTTTCTGATAGGTAAGAGTAAGGAAGTTTAATAGTTTTTTAAGGAAGAAGTAGGCTAATCAGCTGGTGTAGCTTTGGGGAGCTTAACTCCCACAGGTTTGGTATTCTTTTTTTTTTACATTTCTCGGCTGATGTTCTTGAACGAATATGTACTCTGCCCAGAAGCCAGGCGAGCACACCGTCTCAAACATCGACAAAGGCACACATATCTTAAAGGATGAGAAGGCAATTGGTGATTGAATGGTGGTGTTTATGCATTTATTCGAATGTTCGTCCTTCATGGATCACTAAGGTTTGGCAAAAACTTGAACGCCAATAGACTCCAACGAAAACACGCGTGCAACGCTTTATCAAGCTCTCACGTACCGCACTGACAGACATGCAGCACACGAGGTGAAGTAATTTCGTCCGATCTATATCGTCTGTAAACGCACCATCCAGATCAACCAACACGTCTTTGTCAGCTTTTGCCACCTCCCGCAGTACGCAGACGGTAATCACTTGAGGCTTAACACTTCTTCACTAACGTTCTTCAGAAAAGGAACAGAACATTGTCTTCTGGTAATCAGTCATCAATACTATGGCCTGTGGTGACAAAATTTTTTACAGTTTGTATACTGTAGATTTGTGGTAGGGTCGCCATGTAGATGCATGGTAGGTTATCCACATTAATTCTATTTGTATTTTTAGTGGTAAAGAAATTTATTTTAAATGTTCCTAAGAGCTGTCAGTTGTCGACTGCTGTACATTTTGATTCTTAAGTCTAAGCAAGGCTACAGCTTCGCGGTCTGCGTCGACGGCTACGTCGGCAGCTGCACGGCTACATGCTTTGTAAAAAGCGAGACTTGAAACGTGCAACGTGGATTGACAAGGTTTAGCTGGTGGGACAATATTTAATAACTGTAAACATCGATTGGGTGGCCATATTTCGTTAGCACTTAGAATCGCTGACCCTTATGTTCAATATGACACTATACTCTTTTGATACCGTGTATACTCGGTATATGCGCATGCTACATTTCCCATCTTTATAAAAATAACGTAATAAAATGGAGCTATTTTCTAGGTGTTTTATTTTTTTTCTCTGCGAGCATCCTTTTGAGGTCTGAGAACAAGAAAAAGTCTCTGGGGGCCAGATCTGGAGAATACGGTGGGTGAGGAAGCAATTCGAAGCCCAATTCATGAATTTTTGCCATCGTTCTCAATGACTTGTGGCACGGTGCGTTGTCTTGGTGGAACGCTCGCGCGGCACCCATTTTGCACAGATCTTCCGCATATCAAAATGTTGATGAATGATATGACCAACACGTTCCTTTGATATCTTTAAGGCCTCTGCTATCTCAATCAACTTTATTTTACGGTCATTCAAAATCATTTTGTGGATTTTTTTGATGTTTTCGACGAAACCTCTTCCACCTCTTTCGGGCGACCACCACGCTTGAATTTTGCATACCAATAAATTATTGTTGATTTCCCTGGGGCAGACTCCGGAAACTCATTATCAAGCCAAGTTTTTGCTTCCACTGTACTTTTCCCTCCAGAAAACAGTATTTTATCAAAACATGAAATTCCTTTTTTTCCATTTTTTTCACAAAAACAAAAGTTGCTTCACAAAAGACTCTCTATCTCACAAACTAATTGACTGACAAACGTCAAGTTTTGACACGAATCATTTAAAGGTTAGTACTATATAGAAATAATACTATATAGAAATGAATTCAATACTAGCGACCATGTGTCAGACCGGGGACTTTTCAGCCAACCTGTTTTAGCCCGTTTTTGATCGATTTTCATTTTTAATTTGAATTCTTTTGCATAATCGTCTATATTATAAACTGGGTCTATTATTATTATTATTTTTTTTTTAGCGGCTCGCATTGCATACGTACAGCCCACCTCCCGACCAACCGACCGAGGGGCGCTGCCGTTTATCGTAGGCTCAAATCGCGGGGATAGATCCGAGACGAGCTACATTGTTGCTCTCTCATTGGATTGGCATGCAATGATACAAATATCGCCTTAGAGTATTTTTTTAGGAGTTTGAATAGTTTCTTCGACTCTTGTGTGGAAGTATCCGTCTGTTAAAGACAATCCTCCTTGGTTTATAAGGCGCCTAATTAATTTAAAACATATCGAAAATAAACTTTTGAACAAATATAAAAGAACCGGCTGGAATCTAACTTTCTCAAGGTACTTAGTAGCTGAGTCGAACTTCACCGTGCATAACGCTGACTGTTAAAGAGAATATATTCGCCGTTGTCGGGTTGCTCTCTTTTATAAATGCTCCTGCGGCAATTGGCAATTGCAGATCTAATCGCTATTAATCGCTCACTATTTTTTCGCGGCTCCCACTGCATACGTACAGCCCACCTCCCGCCCAACCGACCGAGGGGCGCTGCCGTTTATCGTACGGCTCGAATCGCGGGGATAGATCCGAGACGAGGAATAAGTATTTTTTAAAAAGGTTACGAGGAAGAGTTACATTGTTGCTCTCTTAAGTGGGAAAGAATCGAGGATTTCATGCAAGAGTTCTGTGAAATGATTTGATAGAGGTTATTGTAGTCAGAACATAGTACCCTGAAAGGGTCATGCTGGGCATATGTTGACCTACAAAAGTTAAGAAATAAGGGGAGGAAAGTTCGAGAGGCCCTAAAAGGAACGTTAAATTTTAACAGACTTAGAAGGTACTGGCTGTCGATTTCACCATTAATAAGGTTATTGATGAAAACTACACCCAGCATAGTCCTACGGTTTAGTAGGGATGGTAAGTTTATTAAAAGTAGTCTGCTATGATAAGACGGGAGTTGAATACTTGCATCCCAGGTTAGACCCCTAAGAGCAAAAAGGAGAAAGTTCTTCTGTACTGATTCAATACGGTCTTGATGAACCCCATATTGGGGACTCCAGACACATGAACCGTATTCAAGAATCGGACGAACTAAAGATATATAAAGAGTTTTGGTTATATAAGGGTCATTAAATTCCTTTGACCATCTTTTAATGAAACCAAGCACACCCTTGGCTTTATTAACCATTGCCGATATATGGTCGGTAAATTTAAGCTTGACGTCTAATAGGACACCTAGGTCGTTAACCTGAGTTAATTTTTCTAGGGCGGTCCCATAGAGAAAATAAGTTGCCTGGATGGGGCTTAAGCGATAGAATGACATAAGTTTGCATTTTGACCCATTGAGTTTTAAGTCATTAGCAGAACACCAATATTGGAACTTGTCCAGATCGGACTGAAGTTTGTATTGGGCAGAGGAAGATTTATACTGAAGACACAGCTTTACGTCGTCTGCGTACATAAGTACACGAGAGTTCGGTAACGCAAAAGGCAAGTCATTTATAAAAATGGTAAAAAGTAAAGGCCCGAGATGACTTCCTTGAGGGACTCCAGATGTAGCTCGGACTAGGCAGGAGAATACATCATTAAAAAGGACACGTTGGGTTCTTCCAGAAAGATAACTGGAAATCCACGTAAGAAGGTTAGTTGGAAATCCCAAAAGATCGAGTTTTCTCAAAAGGAGTGAGTGGTTTACAGAGTCAAATGCTTTACTAAAATCAGTGTAGATGACATCTGTTTGAAGGCCATTTTGAAAGCCATCAATTACAAATGATGTCAGCTCCAACAAGTTGGTGGTGGTGGAGCGACGCCTAATAAGATCAAGCTGGAATGGAGAAATGATTGAACTACAGAGGTGCTGCAGATGAGGAGTAATAATTTTTTCAAATAGCTTTGGAATTGCTGACAATTTAGAGATGCCTCTATAATTGGTAGCATCAGATTTTTCCCTTTTTTATGCAGGGGAATTATAAAGGATTCCTTCCACATAAGGGGAAATATCGACGTTTCCAGAGATAAGGTGAAAAGCTTTGAAAGAGGTTTGCACAATGACTCAGCGCAATTCTTTAGCACACAGCCTGGTACTCCATCGGGACCTGGTGAAAGTACCGGTTTAACCTTTAAAAGATCCGATAACAAACTACGCTCGGAGAGAGATGGACCAAAAATAAGATTGGCTGAATGAATTTCATATGTGTAGGGCTGATCGGAAGTAGTACAAGGTGAATACGTTGTTTGAAAAAATTTTGCGAATAGATCTTAAATGGCCTGATCCGTATTCGCAGAAGAATTTTCAAACGAGAGCAAGAAAGGAGAAGATATATGTTTCCGCTTTGTGTTTACAAAATTATTAAACGGTTTCGGATCCTGAGTGAACTGAACCCGACAACGGCGAACACAATCTCTCTAACATTCAGCGTTATGCACGGTAAAGTTCGACCGAGCTACTAAGTACCTTGAAAAAGTTAGATTGCAGCCGGTTCTTTTATGTTTGTTTAAAAGTCTATTTTTAATATGTTTAAGATTATTTAGGCTCCTTGTAAACCAAGGGGGGTTGTCTTTAACGGACGGATACTTCCATGGCACACAAGAGTCAAAACAACTATTCAAACTCCTATAAAAATATTCTAAGGCGATATTTATATCGTTGCATGCCAAAAGATCAGACCAATCAAAGGAAAGAATTAAGTTATTGAGCTTTTTAAAATCAGCCTTACTAAAGCAGCGAATTCTATTACCTACGCTATGAGGTTTAACTAAGGCAATGGTTTCGATTGAAACCTCAAGCGTAGGATGATATGGATCTTCTGGGGTCACCAAAGGCAGGGCTCTGGAAAGGGTGATTCCATCTGGATCAGACACAAAACATAAGTCTAGAAGCCGACCTAAAGAATTTCTGACATGGTTAATTTGACCTAAAGACATGTCAAACATGCCCGCAGTAAAATCATGGTGTGAAGAAAGTGATAAAGCTGTAACGTTATCGATATTTGACCAAGTGAGTTCTGGTATATTAAAGTCACCCAGAACCACCAGCTGGTCGCTATCGGACATAAGATTAAAAACCGACTGGATAGCAGACAAATGATGCCAGTAAGTAGGCGGTTCGGATGAAGGCGGTATATATGAACAGGTAATAAACAGCGATTGATCGGACAAAGTGATCTTAACGCAAAGAAATTCTAAATTACCAAATTCTTGCAACTTGACCTCTTCAGAATGGAAAGAGGAGTCTACTGAGATTAGTACTCCTCCGCCTCTTTGGAGAGGTCGGTCGCGTCTGAAAGTGGTGTACCTGTCTGGGAAAACTTCGGAGCTAAGGATCTCCGGCTTTAACCAGGTTTCACTGAAGACAATAACCTGAGATGCAAGGAAAAGCTATCAGAGTATAGCCTAGGGAGCTTACTACGAAGGCCCCTAGTATTCTGATAGGAAAGAGTAATGAAGTTTGTTAGTTTTTTAAAATAGAAGTTGGCTGGTCAGTTGGTGTGGCTTTGGGGAGTTTGACTCCCGCAGGCCTGGTATTTTTTTTTTTTACGTTTCTCGGCTGATGTTCTTGAACGAATATGTAGTCTGGCCAGAAGCCAGGCGAACATACCGTCTCAAACATCGACAAAGGCACACATATCTTAAAGGATGATGTGCGCCTCGAGAATGCAAATTTAAATTTGGAGATATCCTCCACCTTAATTTCGGCTTTTGTTTTGGCTTTGATATAAGCCGAGATATCGATCTCTGAAGTGTCAGGGGCAAGCCGTGAAACAAATATTTGTTTCTTTGGAGGAACAACCTTTAGGGGCTTTGGTCTCGCAGCTTGTAAGACTGCGATACCAGTCGGTGCCGGGGGTCCGGACCTAATGTTCCCAGTGGGTTTTGCAGGGGTATGCATCAATTGGGGCTGTGGCGTCACTGGTAGTGATGCCATAGGGGACAAATCCGAAAGTTGCACACGATCACTGACGCATTCGGTATCCGAATTTTTATCAGTCCTGACTCTTGGAGTTGTCAGGGTGATCAGGGGTTGAGTGATAGTCGGCAGTGCGGGCAGAGGATTAGCTGGTGCACACGGCTCCACTAGGGTGGATTTATTGCGCTTCGGAGACTCTATTAGTAGCTGAAGGTTACTAAATTGAGAATCAAGCGCATTGAATTGATCGCTGATTTTGCGAAAACCAGCTTTCAATTCGTTAAATCCATTCCTTGTGTGCCGCATGAACGCTCTCATCTCGCTCTGCACGGCACGACAGTCGCTGCAACAAAAGTGCAAGCCAGAGCTCCGGGACACTCCGTCCGACACTGAGGCTGTGAAACCGGCACATTTGGCATGTACCATGTTGTCACACAGCCAACAGGGGAGGCTTGGCTGGGATGCAGTTATTGTCTTATTGCAAGACTTAATTGCGCAGACTACTTTAAATTCCATATTTATTTATTAAATATTATATTTACTTTTTATTTCAATTATATTATACCTTGAACCACTGTACCAAAAGAAAATTAGAACAAGAGAACAGTTTGAAAGTTAGTATAAGAGTTAGAGGTTAGGCTTAGAGGTAGAGATAAGAAACTCAAAGGGGAATACCGAAAAGAGCAACAACAAAAAAGTAAAGCAAAGCAGAGCTATGCTTGGATTTAAATTAATAAATATTAATTCTCACCAAATATATCACTGCACACGCGTAAGCGAGACGGAAGTTATGAAAGTGATTTAAAATTGTTAATAGAATTTTAAATATATTTAAATCAAACGCCGGTTTGATCGCAAAGTAGGCAAAATAAAAATATAAACGCAGAGCGCACAAAAAAACACGTCCGTTCGCTTTGAAAGGCAAAAGAAAGAAAAGCTCACTATTTCTTATCAGTCTTACATATATGAAATTCATTCAGCCAATCTTATTTTTGGTCCATCGATCTCCTAGCGCAGTTTGTTATCGGATCTTTTGAAGGTTAAACCGGTACTCTCACGAGGTCCCGATGGAGCATCAGGCTGTGTGTTAAAGAATTGCGCCGAGTCACTGTGCAAACCTCTTTCAAAGCTTTTCGCCTCATTTCTGGAAACGTCGATATTTCCCCCTATGTGAAAGGAATCCTTTATAATTCCCCTGCATAAAAAAGAAAAAAATATCTGATGCTGCCAATTGTAGAGGCATCTCTAAATTGTCAGCCATTCCAAAGCTCTTTGAAAACATTATTACTCCTCATCTGCAACACCGCTGTAGCTCAATCATTTCTTCATGCCAGCATGGTTTTATTAGGCGTTACTCCACCACCACCAACTTGTTGGAGCTGACTTCATTTGGCATTGATGGCGTCGAAAATGGCCTTCAAGTAGATGTCATCTACACTGACTTTAGTAAAGACTCTGTAAGCCACTAATTCCTTTTGAACAAACTCGATCTTTCGGGAAATCTTTTTAGGTGTCCTATTAGACTTCAAGATTAGAATCACCGAATATATATCGGCAAAGCACACCCTTGGCTTAATTAAAAGATGGTCAAAAGAATTTAACGACCCTTATATAACTAAAACTCTATATATTTCTTAGTGCGACCGATTCTTCAGCATGGTTCATGTGTCTGGAGTCCCCAATATGGGGTTCATCAAGGCCGCATTGAAATCAAGACAATGGTGAAACCGACAGCCAGCACCTATAAGGTCTGTTACGTTGGTCAGCTTTTGATAAGGGTCTATAAACAAGTCTTGAAATGACTTAAGTAACTTGTAAAGTTTTATGTTTTGTGAGTCGGACAAGTGGGATGTTCTTGGACTGGTGCTTACTGCCTCCCATTTTTTCTTTAATGCGGATTATGAAACTGTTTCTTAGATTCATGATATTTGCGCGACGGGCTGAAGCACATTTTTGCAGACTTTCACTAGGAGGTTGTGTGCGAAGCCAAGAGCAAGGCACATGTGGGAAATCTGGTGAGCTACTTCAATAACGACTACAAGGAGACTCCTTTTTGATATTTTGCGAGCTATGTACTTTGCGAGATCCTCAACCTGGCTATCAGTATTGTAAATATCCTACTACTTGACGTGTTTTATGGCGGTTTCTGGCAACGTTAACTTAATGCCCTGGCAGCCCTATACTCCGGTGACCTGGCAAAGTGGAGCAGCATCACCACTAGCGTTTTTCCTACGATAATCTCTGCCTACTACCGCTCAACATGCTAAATGAGAAGATCTTCGACCGTGCTGGTTGGCTTGAAGTTTATCTACCTTTTGATCACCATTTTCGTCTCCGGAATTCGTTTTCATTTGATGCGTTGGAGGCTACCCTGAGCAACTGCAGCATTGGCGACACGTTCGTTTTGATGCGCGTTGGCAACAACATCAGACCGGAAATAATCCGTAAGCTACTGGAGGAGCTCTACGATGTACAAGAGAACAAGAAGAAAATCCCGCCAACTGCCGAAGATGTAAAACTTTGTAATACTATTGAACATTTCAATTTAACTTTTTTCTAATCTGACAATGAATTCATTTTTTTCTACTTTCGAAATCATATCAGTATAAGAATACCATGATTGAACCTTAAAATTTATTGTTTAGAAATTGAAACTTAAGCAGAATATAATTTTTTCAGATTTTTTTTTTTTTTGTAAAGAAAGTTGCATTATCATAATTATCGTGAGCTTTGTTTTTTTCGTTAAACTTCCCATTCTATCGTAGCTTGTTCATTCAAGGGAAGGGTCGACACGATGCGTTTCTATTTTTTCTGTCGTAGTTTGTATGTTTCTTTATCGATTTATATCGTCCGGCACTGAACCATGTGGTCTTTTGTTAGTTTCGAAGCGACGTCTTTTTATGTTGTTAACCATATTAGTCTAAATCCCAGAATTTAAATCTATGGTGTAATTTTGCGTTGTAATAGAAAACTATGTATAGGACAAATGCTTATTGACATAAAATCTAAGATAATTCTAGAATTACGATATTTGACTTAAAAACTAATGTCGTTTCCGAACATCCGGGCTCCCTGAAACCCGGTTTCTAACGGGGTAGTTCTGCTATTTTGGTGATTGACCGGGTCAATTGTCCAGATGCAATCTTCAGCTTTACCGCTCGAACCATATTGTCCTTTCCTGGGTTGTATTTCCTTCTTCGTTTATGTGTGAATATTGACGCATCGTCCTGCTGACTTCTTCTTGCCTTTCCAGTAACGAACACGCGGTAAAATGAATGAATGAATGAATATAGCCTTCAATCGCTGGCTTAATCCTGATTACAAACTTAATTTATACGAATACTCTAAACGTGGTTCGTTGGGCCCAAACGTCAGCCCGTCGTCGTCGCGAGACGTTGCGACTGTCTACGATGTATAATATATGATACGATATATTGTAAAGCTTCCAGCACTATCATATGGCTTATGACATATGTATATATTTATATAGCATACAGACAATATAAATTAAATTATGTTTTTAAATTAGAATGTGAATTCGAAACTAATTATGTAAAATAATTTTACTCCAACAAAATTATAATTTAAGTTATTAAAACAAATAACACTGACTTGTCTTTAATTTTATTGTATAATTGTATTTGTATCGTCCATTCATGAATGCACTCATTCAATTCGCATTCTTTTTACTGAATGTTGTGCCCGTGAGATATATACGTACGCACTCACTCAATCATACAATTTCCGCTTCGCACTCTTTCACTCAATTCTTTTTGTGGGTTGTTCACTCAAATCACGATTTTGGATACTTATGCATACCTCTAACCAACATAACGCCACCAAAAGATCAAAAATCGAACATATGTACCTAGCCCACAAAAATTCAATACATGCGATACAACGGAAATGGACACAACATTTTTTTGCGACAGGTCCGGCTTGTCAATCATTGACGAAGCTACTGAGCTTTTTGAATTATTTACAGCGCTGCCGAGTATTTAGCCTGTGCCAAAGTTGAAAGAACACCTATCATGCCTTTCAAAACTTGAGCTTTTGGATCTGAAGCTGATCTGAAGTTCATCGTGTAACGCAGCATATTCTAGTCGCATCTACTAAGACAAACTTTGATAAATTAAGTAAAAGAAGTGAGATGATCTATCAGACAAGTTCGAGCTGGCGTTCCACTCTTTACCCCTCTGACTTGCCAAATCCTAGAGAACGGGGTACCCCTTTTGGCTGCGAATGCTACTGTCTATACCGCAAAATCTCCGTGTCAAATTTAATCTGCCAAAAAACTTAATACGCAACAATGTTCTGCTAATGCATCCAAATAAAGCGTCGGATCCAAATGAGAGTGAAAAGAGCCCAAAATCGTGCACTACGCACGATCACAAACTATTAAATTGGTTTATCAACTTAAAATAAACATTCAGTTTAACTAAAAATAATGTCATTGATTTTACTACAACGAGAGCTATGTCCGCCGCTCCTGCTACTTTTTGCCTCTATCACTCCGTTATTATTTTATAGTTTTAAGAAAACGGATATAGTGTTACATAAATATCTGAACATTAAATATCCTTGCAGGGGATTATTCTAATTTTGGTCAGAAGTGTGCAACGCGGTGAAGAAGAGATCTCCGACCCAATAAAAAATATATATTCTGAGTCAATATAAGCATGTTCGTCTGACTGTTTCTACGCAAATTGGTCTCTCAGTTTTTGAGCTATCGACTTTAAACTTTGCACATAGTATATAAGATGGAACGGCGGAAATCGGCCTACTATTACAGAACTAACGATTGGAATAAAAATAATTTATATACTTGTGACTTACTTTTACTCACAGGGTCTGTCATTGTATATAGTTTCGTTTGCCTTTCTCTAACTGGTCCTGTTTTTCCTAGCAGAAGAACCATTAGTCAGTAGGACGGAAGTAAGTGACTAACATCTAGTGATTAACCCGCACGAGATCCAGCGGGTTCTTTGTCTGGAATCCTCCATGGTACACTCCATAGTGTGCGATTGGGCCACAATATCGCCGATTATAGTTTAACATTATAGTAGTTTAACATTATTTGTGAGTAGGTAAGGTAAGAAGAGAGGTTGGTTGCATCTTTCCAAATAGGCGGATCCTCGTGTTAATAAGTTGCGGGCAGGTATCTAAGATGTTTTGAATAAATAATTCTCCACCCCATTTGGGGCATCTGGGCATAGATTTTCGTTTTCTTTTAGTAGGTGCTCGTGGGTTTAGGCAGTGTGGCCGGTTCTGAGCCGGGTGATAACGTTGCGCTGTCTTCTGTGCCAGGATGGTGGATATCGGACGGTTTCCATTTTTGTGTTATAACATAGTTAGTTGATTTAAGTATACCATAGTTTTAGGCGACAGGCCAGGATAGTCATAGTCGACTTTGTCGGTAGAGATATTTTCGTGTTGATTTTGCGATGTAGATGTGGAGTTAAATGATTATGTTGTTGTTGCTATTGAAGTTTCTTTGTTTGAATCAGTAAACGTTTTATCTCTGCTTGTCTTATTGATCGTAGTGTGTAGTGGTTTTTGTTGTTTATTTGTTCCGTTGTTGTAGTTTTTTTTGTAGTTGCATTGAACAGTAATTTGGGTTCGCGCATTGTGCATTTTTTGGTTGTCTTGATTTTTAGAATTTCTCTTTGCTGCTGATATTTGGGGCATGGTCGAGAGGAGGAAGGGTGTTCTTCTGAGCAGTTGACGCATTTCGTTTGTAAGCAGTTGTCAGGCGAATGAGGAGGTAAAGCGCAGCTACCACAACGATGTTCATTTTTACAGTGCTTGGCTGTGTGTCCAAGCAGCTTGCCAGATTTGCACGTCATTGGGTTCGGAATGTACTCCCTTACCTTTACCGAATGTCATGCAATGTCGAATTTGCTGGGAAGATGGAGTAGATCAAAAGTGACCAGAATTACTCCAGAGGGCTTGGTAGCATTGTAGATGGCTTTGGTGAACTTTAAAATATCACTGACTATTTGGAATCGCAGTTCTTCTATCGGAGAGATAGGGTACGTATATTGTGCCTTTTACTTGGTTTATCGTTTCATGCATCTTGCATGTGATGGCGCAAATGCCTGCAAAAGAAGGTGAGTTGATGAACTTTTCACCTTCGCTTTGATTTTTAACTAATATCAGCAATTTGCCATCGCGTACGTTGTGCAGTGCGTTGTAAACGGCAATACAGGAGAAATCAGAGATTTTTTCTCAATGCTTTTGGATGCCATTGTATTTGGGGTTTTCAAGAGTTATTGTTCGTAGTTGAGGAAATGTCATGTTGACTTTTAGATTTTGTCTCTTTTTTTCATAGGGGGGCTTCAGATTAGAGGGCCCCATTGTCAGGTGGAATATACTTTAGATTAGAGAGCTAAAGCTTTACTGCACTCGCGAAAGAGTGTGAGAAGATCAGTAGAAGATGGATGGGTCGCAAAAAAAATACACCGATTAGACTCTGTTGATAAGAGAAGTGACATCTGTCCGCAACGAGGAAGTCGAAGACTGTAGAAATATTAAGAGATTTAAGTAATTTAAAAAGGTCATAAGGAAGAATTACATTGTTGTTATGCAAGAGTTCTGTGAGATAATTGGATTTAATACGAATCGGGCAACTATATCCTATAGCTACTATATAACTGATTGATCGGAAATGCTATAACTTCCATGTTATTAAAGGTAAAATATTGAAATTTGCACAGATTCTCATTAATAGGAATTTAAGCCATTCTATTTTATAACTGCCATACAACTGAACGTTCGGAAAAGCCACAACTTTCGTGTTTATGGGTGTAGAAGGGCGCTGCAGTTTATCGTACGGATCGTATCGCAGGGACAGATCCGAGATTGGATAGAGTTTATTGTAGTCATAACATAATACCCTAAAAGGGTCATGCTTGGCATATGTGGACCTACAAAAGCTAAGAAATAAGGTAAAGTTCGAGAGACCCTAAAAGGAACGTTAAATTTTACCAGATATAATAGGGTCTGACTGTCGATTTCACCATTGATAACGTTATTGAAAAAAACTACAGCCAGCATAGTCCCAAGGTTTAGTAGCGGCGGTAAGTTTATTAAGAGAGGTCTGCTATGATAAGACGGGAGGTGTATACTTACATCCCAGTCTAGACCCCGAAGAGCAAAAAGGAGAAAGTTCTTGTGTACAAATTCAATGCGGTCTTGATGAACCTCATATTGGAGACTCCAGACACATGAACCGTATTCAAAAATCGGACAAATGCCGATATATGGTCGGTAAATTTAAGCTTCAAGTCAAATAGGATAGCTAGCTTGTTATTCTGAATTAATCTATCTTTCTAGGAAAGTCCCATAGAGAAAATAAGTGGCCTGGAAAGGGCTTCAGCGATAGAACCCATTAAGTTTTAAGTCATTTGCACAACACCAATTTTGGAACTTGTCGAGATCGGACTGAAGTTTGCACTGGGCAAAGAAAGATTTATATTTATAAAAATAGTAAAAAGTAAAGGCCCGAGATGATTTCCTTAAGGGACTCCGGATGTAGGTCGGACTAGGCAGAAGAACACATCTTTAAAATGGACGCGTTGGGTTCTTCCAGAAAGGTACCTGGAAATCCACGTAAGAAGGTTAACAGGAAATGCCAAAAGATCGATTATTTCTATGATTCGTTAATAAATCAAAGTGAAACAAGGACGCCCAGCCCATAACTTGTTTGACTCCGTTGTTTTTTTTTTTGTATTGCTCTAGCTTATAGAAGGGCCTCATTCGTATATGCACACGGCTCTTGGCATTGCAATGCATTGGGCACAACAACAAATTTTAATTTTGGAGACACAACAACACTTTCCTTTAGTTATTGTTGGGCTACAAGCTTATGAGCGGCGCACGTACACTCAGAGAAATCTAGTTACTTAGTTTCTTTTACAAATTCTCATTAAAAAGCCTTTTTTGAATTATCCAAATGAAAATTCATTTATTGATTGATCAATCTTTGAGTTTATTTTGAATTCTTATATTGGATAATTATATTGGATTCAAGGAAAAAATGTATACAATATTTTTGTTGAGTGTAAAATAGTTTTAAAGATGAGAGTATAAAAAATCCTTTTTTTCTTCGTATGACTGCATAATTTTTAATGTATTGGTGTTTTGCTCTTCCATAAGGTCGATTTAGGCACCCCTGCAGTAAAACATGAGTGAAAAACTTGATATGCCAACTAGACACTTCGGCAAAATTAGGGCATTTTCCAATGAGTATTTAGGCATCCCGTATTTTTGTGGCGTACGCTTTCCATGCAGGTCTACACAGGTGTTTAAACGCCGTAACTGTTTTTTTTTTCGATAGTGTGGGCTCCACAGCATTTAAAGCGAGTATACTAGTAGTCTTAAAAAAGCTACCCCTGCAGATCTTTGTTATTCAACTTTTAGCAGATGGCCATGAATCATCAAATATTCAACTTCGGTCGTTAACAAAAGCCGGACCGACAAAAGAAACAAAAAAAAACGAGTTTTCATCGATTTTAGAAAATTTAATTAAAAAACCATAGATGATAAATATTCCAGCCTCAAATTTTTGGCCATAATAGCAATTTGTCTTTAAACTTGCAGAAAAGGAAACACAAGCTTTGGGCTTCAAAATCTGTCCAGCATCTTTTATAGAAGCCATCGACTAGAAGAAGAAGTAATACACATTGTACATGCGTGTTGCTTGTACACTTTACACTTGGCTCAAAATACACATACATAGCTTACGGCTCTTCTCATTTACCAACGGGTAAACACAGACATTCCGGTTATTTCTTATCTATCATTGGCCAACACATAGCTCACGGTTCTCTTTTATCATTCTTGTTCCATAAAAACTTTGCAGTTCCTACGTCTTATTCACAGGTATCCTCTATATGTGCTTCTTCATAGTTTACGGTAATCAAATTCTCAGGTATACTTCGCAAATTCATGCGATTACTTTTCCGTGCAATGAGCTTATATACATCCCCTGAGCTCCCAATAATGGTTCTTTGTTTTGGGATAGAATTTTGTCTGATGTCGCTATTCATTCTTGCGCAAAATGTGGACCCCGACCTTGTGTTTTACAATCATAGCTATATTTCGGTTAAATCATTCCTTGGCATACTTAGAATTCTTTTCCATATTGTGCTTTGCTAAATTTAAGTTTACATTAACAAAATTTTCGTCAACAACAGGAACAAGGCCTAAGGGTCTAGTTTCCTATCCCATTAGCAATTCTTGTGGGCTGACTTTTGAAACTTTATTGGGAGTACAATTTGTATTAACCCCGGTAACCGTACCAAGAATACAAACTATCTATCAATTTTATACATATATTTTTCCGTTGTTTACTGTTCACGACGGCTCAAAGAATTGGACTAAACTCAACAATAGATGAGAATCAAAATACATTTTTATTGAGAGTCATCATGACTCGCTCTCTTCCACTTAGGAACCATCGAAGGTACAGGTTCCCATATCCCTCCTTTATTGATGAGCTTCACCTTCAGTGTGCTTTCGAAAGAATGAAGAGTGATCACCGGTCTCAGGTGAAAACTGTGTTTGTGGAATCTTTCTCACATGGCTCACATTTCCTGTCAAAGTCTTTCCTCCACCAGTTATTTTTCTATTGTATCCCTTCCTTCGACAACGTATTCGGTGATGCCAATATTTGGTGTAAGCTTGTGGGGACAAATGACATTTTTAAGAAAAATCTTGTCTCCCATTTCAACATTGATTTCTTTTGCTCCTTTATCAGAGATAAGATCGAATTCAATATACCTCGAAAAAGAGTCGATAAAGATTAAAATGAGTTCATTGTTAGGTAACGTTCCCAATAGGTCTGTAGCTATAAAATCCATGGTCCTTGATCTTTGGTCTTTAAAAAGATTTCCTTTTTTAATCTCCCGACGCCCATGCATCGATTACTTTATCTTTGAGACATATCTCTTCGATATCAGTTTTTGTTGATCCAAAATCGCACCTCTTAATTTGTTGCCTTAGGCGTAGAACAAATTTGGCAAAACTCTCTTCTCTCGATGGAATCAAACTGCTGAACATATGTGTTTCAAATGAAGAGTTTTGCTTGGGGGAAAAGAACCCCGTTAACTTGTTCACCAATACCTGGAATACATCATTTTGCTCAACTTCGTCGAAACCGACTATGGCATCGGGTAGTAAATATGCTACTGATTGTAGCTGTGTTCCACCTAGATGGAGTAGCTTAGTTCTCATTTGCTTGGATGCGGTAATCTCCTCTGATTCAGCATAGATATGAAATGCCCTCATCCATTTCTTCCACTTACAACGAAACAGTGTCTGTCAATGCTTTCATACAAGAATGGTTCAATGATTAATTCTGCGTTCATCAGTAATAAATTTAAATAGATATCTATATATACATATATATACATATATAATTTGTTAAATGAGCTTGTCGAGATCGGACTGATGTTTGCACTGGGCAGAGCAAGATTTATATTTATAAAAATGGTAAAAAGTAAAGGCCCGAGATGATTTCCTTAAGGGGCTCTGGATGTAGGTCGGACTAGGCAGAAGAACACATCTTTAAAATGGATGCGTTGGGTTCTTCCAGAAAGGTACCTGGAAATCCACGTAAGAAGGTTAACAGGAAATGCCAAAAGATCGAATATTTCTATGATTCGTTAATAAATCAAAGTAAAACAAGGACGCCCAGCCCATAACTTGTTTGACTCCGTTGTTTTTTTTTTGTATTGCTCTAGCTTATAGAAGGGCCTCATCCGTATATGCACACGGCTCTTGGCATTGCAATGCATTGGACACAACAACAAATTTTAATTTTGGAGACACAACAACACTGTGAATAGATGAAATCTCCCACACCCAAGACAGCAAAGGAGGAGGGAGGGGTCGGGTACGGGTCTTCCTCACGGAGGGAGAACAGGAGGTCAGGAGACCAAAGAAAGCCGTCCGGATCAGCGACGGAAGGGAGAAAGTAAAGGAACGACGTGGAACGTAACGGGATAGAGAGCCCGCATAGCAACAGCGAAGGATCGGAGAAAGCAGGAGGAACGGAGAAAGTAACGGGACGAGCAGCGGAGCGGCGATGGAGCAGGAGAAAGCAGGGGGCGACGGGGAAAGTAGCGGGACAGGGAGCACGCCTAGCAACAGCGAGGGATGAAAGTTGGACGAAGAAAGTTGCGGCACTGGAGGATGGACGCAACTAACGGAAGGAGGGACCCAGGAAGGATTAACGGCCGCGCCGGCGCCTATATAAGGTACTGCCGGCATGGAATCGGGATGGTTAGTCAGCAGAGAGTCTGACAGTGTGAAGTCCGAGGATCACCATTGGAGAGTCCGGAGACCGATACCGAGCAAGTCCGGGAAAGTGCGCGAGTCAGATCGAGTGCGAGGCAACGTATAGTCGGGAAGAGTGAAATCGGTCAAGACACTCGTGCAGCGAGTTGCGACCACTAGCAAGGAGACGGGAATCACGGAGACGTCGTGGATACGGGAATCACGAAGACATCGAGGAGACGGGAATCACGGAGGAGATCACAGCGAGCAGCACAAGAAGAAGCCCAGGGTAAAGGAGTCGAGCGTAGCGTTTGGAAGTCAGTAGCCTTGCAACGAAAATGATAAAGGACAAGTTCGGCGTACGTCTGAACTGGTTCCCCAGTCGCAACGAACAGGCGTGAGACGACGCGCTACCCTCGTGAACTCAGACCCACGCATAGAACCGAGAGGGTGACCACACGCGATCCGTCACGGCATCCGGGGAGCGACCGCACCAAGGTTTGCCAGTGACGAGCGATCGACCCGCCGAATCCTCGTCAAGCAAGACTCCGGCCAAGCGATAGAGGAGGAGGAGGGTGCCAAGCGTGAGGCACTCCATCCGGCAGAGGCCACCACGGCAAACGCTCGGCTGCCAGGCACCGAAACCATCCGTCTATCTCGGCGTAAGCTCGGAGAGATTGGACGGTCGAGGCGACCAACCCGAGCGGCGGCCAGACCAGACGAAAGGGGACCAGCATCCAGCATAGAAGACATCGGAGAGCCGCCGACCCTAACGCGGTGAGCCCCAGTTACCAAGCCGGCTGCCAGGCACCAGACCAACACTTCCCCACGGCGTATGCCTCGCGGGGGTGGGAAGTCCGGCGACCAACACGGGGCGGTGACCGACGAACCCGGAAGGGAGAGCGCGAGCGAGAGCGGAGGAGCCAGGCTACGCCAGGAGACAACAGCGCAGCAAGTAATCCCGTTTTGTAAAACACAACATTGTCATAATAAAGGGAATAGTACCGACCAATACACTCTGTGTTATTTCTGGGCTCGGGCAATCACGTCGAATATATAAATTCGGTGGAACGTTCCCACAAACTCTGTGAGCTAGCCGCGGCATTTGTCGCGAACAGACAGTACCAAAGAAATTGGCATTTCCTGTTAACCTTCTTACGTGGATTTCCAGGTACCTTTCTGGAAGAACCCAACGTGTCCATTTTAAAGATATGTTCTTCTGCCTAGCAAACAGTTCGTTACACCTGGCGCCCAAACTACGTGATTGCTTCCGAGTTCAAAAAAAAAAATATGAGCAAAAAGAGTTGGATCTACACACTCCGTAAAGAGGAGCTAACGGAGGTGTGTGAAGAGTTAGGCCTGCATTCGGAAGGCACCGTCGACGGCATGAGTGGATTGGTGGCAAAATGGGTCGATGACAACAGGGAGGAGGAGGGAACAGGAGCAATAGTGAGAAGCTTCGAGCTCAAATACACGCAACGGTCCAGTCCGAGATTAAGGACTGTGAGCGAGTCGGACAATATGCACAATTTGTCCGTGCCGGAGATAAAGCTCGGCAGGGTAGCTGATGTATCAAGGCAGGCAGTCCAAGTTCAGGTGGACTACGCGAAGGTGGCAAGGCAGGTGCGGGACTGATAGATAGCATACCCAAAGCGATGCCAGAACTCCTGCAGGGTAAGGCCCAGCGATGGTTCTACATGAAAGACGAACGGTGGCGTACTTGGAAGCAGTTCAGGGAGAGCTTCGAAGAATTTTTCCTGCCTAAAGGGTACTACCAAAAATTGGTAAACCAAGTACGGGAGCGGAAACAGCAGTACGGAGAGGCGTTCAAGGACTACATGATAGACCTACAGGTGCTGATGAAACTTCTAGGAGTAAGCGACGAGGAGGACAGGGAGAGAATAATAGAGAACAGCCGTGCAAGAGTCAGGATGCACATAAGGCAGAACGGAGGCAGCTCTTTGAAGGCAGTGGCGAGACTGGCTGAGGAGTACGAGGAGATGGTGATGGAGGAGGCTGCGGAAGAAGCGCAAAGGAGCGCAGCGCAGCCAGGATGGGTCCAGAGATGGGAAGGTGGAGACCACCAAAACCCAGCACCACAGCAAGAACGGCAAATCCAAGGATGGCAGCGTAGATGGGAGAGAGGAAGCCCCCAGCAGGTCGCGCCGCCACCACAAACACAGCAAAACCCAGGATGGATGGTCAGACGGGAGAGCTACGGAAGGCCACAGGAGGCACAGCACCGTCAATGGGCACCGAGGCAAGAAGTGGTGCAGAATCCGGCCCAGGCGTGCCGCAGGTGCGGAGGAAGGGGCCACTGGGCGTCCGAGTGCAGGAATCAGAGGCTGATGTTCTGCTGGATGTGTGGAGCGATCGGAAGAAGGACCACGGAATGTTGCCAAAGGGCGGGAAACGCGCAGCAACCCCAGCCACAGGGAGGCGAGCAGGGGTCGCGAATTGCTGCCTCTCAAAGTTAATCGGTGGGATGGAAGAGAATGGGCAACAGCTGTCTGCGACCGTAGAAGTCGGCAGATGCGGGTGAAGGCGATGTTGGATACGGGAGCAACCGCAAGCTTCGTGAGCGAGAGGCTGGCCCAGGATTTTGCAAATGCTTGCCATTTTGTATGGCAAGCACTACAAAGCAAGTACGGCTGGCGAATGGGAGCTTGGTGAATGTGCAGGTGGTGGTCAAGGCGGAGGTGCGGCTTGGAAGCCACCAGAAAGTGAAAGTCTCTTGGTGCTGCCGGGAATGACGGATGGTCTAGGCCTAGGATGGGATTTTCTGAGCCGATTCGGGACGACGCTGACGTGCGCAGGGCACACAATAGAGCTATCAGCGAGGGAGAGCGGAAGCGGCTCCCAGCAGGAGAGGATGTCGGTGGCCGTGACGAGGGCCCCAGAGGAATGGAGGCAGGACCAGATAGACGGATTCATAAGGCAGGAAATGGCGACGTTTGCGGAGCAAAAAGGAAGGTCCAACATAACCCAACACCGGATAACCATGAAGGACGACATACCGATCAAACAGCGGTACTATCCGAAAAACCCAAAGATCCAGGGCGAAATAAACGCCAAAGTAGAGGATCTGCTGGAGCAAGGATGCATCGAGCCACCAACCAGTCCGTACAGCTCGCCGCTGGTAATAGTAAAGAAGAAGACGGGGCAGTGGAGGATGCGCGTCGACTTCAGGCAGATTAATGCCAAGTCCGTGAAGGACGCATACCCCATGCCAAGGATCAATTTCATCTTGCAGCAGCTGCGAGAGGCCAGGTTTTTCAGTAGCCTGGACCTGAAGGATGGATACTGGCAGATACCATTGGAAGAAGCCAGCAGGAAATATACGGCGTTCACGATGCCAGGCAAGGGTTTATACCAGTGGAAGGTGATGCCGTTCGGCCTACATTCGGCGTCGGCCACGTTCCAGAGAGCGTTGGATCAGGTGATCGGTCCCGACATGGCACCGCACGCATTTGCATACCAGGACGATATTATTGTCATTGAAAAGACGCTGGAGGAGCACATGAGGAACTTGAAGGAGGATTAAAAGAGGCAAACCTGAAAGTATACTCGGACAAGTGCCAGTTTTTCCGAAAGGAACTCCTGTATTTGGGCCACCGGATCACAGCTGAGGGAATTGGCATGGATCCGGGAAAAGTTGCCGCGATAACGGAGTTGACACCGCCGACCTGTGTCAAAGGTGTCCGCCGTTTCGTCGGAATGGCCTCGTGGTTTCGGCGTTTTGTCCCGGATTTCGCCGGGATCGTACGCCCGTTGAATGATTTGCTTCGAAAACAAAAAGGCTTTCGACACGCTGAAGACGCGACTGGTGGAGGACCCAGTGCTCGCGTGTCCGGACTTCGGCAGGAAGGTTGTGCTGTAAACGGATGCGAGTGACTACGGAGTGGGAGCGGTTGTGACCCAGAATACCGAGGACGGCAAACGGGTCATCGCCTACGCAAGCAGGACACTGATCGGGGCCGAACGGAACTACTCGGCCACCGAAAAGGAGTGTCTGGCCATAGTGTGGGCCGTGAGGCAGATGCGACCATATTTAGAAGGGTACCGTTTCGACGTGATCACGGACCACATGGCTCTCAAATGGCTGAACAGCATCGAGAGTCCGCTCGGAAGGATCGCGAGATGGGCGTTCGAGCTACAACAATACGACTACGAAATCAGTTACCGTAAGGGAAAGTTGAATGTCATCGCAGACGCTCTGTCCAGGCAGCCAGGCGTGGAAAACCTAAGGGGTGCGAGGATGGAGGATACCAGGGAATGCGAGTGGATATCGTCGCTCAGGGAGAAGATACGAGCGGAACCGCAGAAGTATCCGGACTACGCGGAGGTGGCCGGACTCGTGTATCGCCACATCCCTCACCGAGCATTGAGCGAAGAGGTGGAGTCATGGAAGATGTGCGTTCCAAAAGACACGAGACGTCGTGTGTTGCACGAGAACCACGATGCGCCGTCGGCAGGCCACCTGGGAGTCGGAAAGACTATGGCGAGAGTGGCCAGGATTGCAGCGCGACGTGAGGAAGTACGTGCGGGGATGCGAAACATGTCTGAAGTACAAGCCGAGCCAGAGAGAGTATCGTGGTGCGGTTTGGAGTACCCAATGTGGTGATCACGGATGACGGCGTCCAATTTACTAGCAGGAGCTTCAGAAGGTTTCTGGAGGAAATGGGAGCGCGTCAGCAGTTTACGGCACCATACACTCCACAAGAAAACCCCACTGAGAGAGCTAACCGGACGGTAAAAACGATGGTAGCCCAGTTCGCCGGGAAGGACCAAAGGACGTGGGACGAGTACTGGACTGAGCTGATGTTGGCAGTCAACTCAAGCGTTTCGGAGTCTACGGGATACTCGCCGGCGTTCATTACCCAGGGAAGGGAGCATAGGTTGCCGAAGGACATGTTCGACGAGGGAGCTTTGGGCTCAGGATTGGAGCAGCCAGCTCCGGCCGGTAACGCATAGAGTCTCAAGGAGGTGTTCGAGCTAGTAAGGCGGAACATGGAGAGAGCGGCGCAGGATCAGGCCCGGTATTAAAACCTGCCTCCTCCGCAATGGAGCCCGAGGATAGGCGAGTTAGTTTGGGCCAAGGAGCACCACCTGTCCAAGGCCGTCGAGGGATTCGCCGCCAAACGGGCGCCACGGTACGACGGGCCATACCAGGTTATGGATTTCATCTCACCGGTAATTGTGATGCTGGAGCACACTGGCTCCAGGAAGGCGAAGAAAGCGCACGTCAGCGAACTAAAGCAACAGCCAGGCGAGTCGGAGAACAGGGAAGCAGCAGTGGCATTCAAGAAGGCTTCAAACGAAGAAGCGGGAGGTGAACAGGAGGCGCAAAGACTCGCGGCGTTCGTCGAGTAAGTAACGGAGTGAGTATAACGGAGATGGCGGAGATACAGAGGGACTGCCAGGGTATAAAAGGGCCCGAAGGGCAGTATGGAGAGCAGCGACGGCAGATGGAAGCGGCAGGAGATGGATCCCGGCAGGGGAAGCGGACGTCGGACCGTCGCCGGAAGAAAAGATGGCAAGAGAGAAGAAGGAGTTGGTGGTCGCGGCGATGGAGATGATGCGGAGGACGCATATGGACGTCGCAGAGCAGCGAGTGCAGGAGAGGCGGGCAAGGAGGGCCCTGGCAAGGGCAGAGCTACAGCAAGCCCGAGCCCGTCTGGCCCTGATGGTGGCGAGGCAGGCTGCGAGAGAGGCCGTGGAAGTGGCCAGAAGACGACGGAAAGTAATGGTGGAGAAGGCAAAGGCCCGAATGGAGGAGCGGCGATGGACAAAGGGCCGTTGCGAACGGGCCAGGCGGTTGAGGAGGACGGCCAGAAAGGCACGGGCGAGGCAGACCGGGAGACAGGCCACGCCAAAGAAAGCAAAGGAGCGGCGAGGGGAGAAGGCGGCCAATGAGCTTACACTTTGGTGAAGAGGGGGGAAGTGGATGGTACACATCCACATAGCGTAACAATAACATAAGGACAAAAAAAAAAGCGGTAAGGTCGAACAGCACTGGCAGAAGGAACAGGAGAAGAGTCGAAGAAGAGGGGAGTGTGAGGAGATGAAATCTCCCACACCCAAGACAGCAAGGGGGGAAGGAGGGGTCGGGTACGGGTCTTCCTCACGGAGGGAGAACAGGAGGTCAGGTGACCACAGGAAGCCGTGTGCAACAGCGATGGAAGGGAGAAAGTAAAGGAACGACGTGGAACGTAACGGGATAGAGAGCCCGCATAGCAACAGCGAAGGATCGGAGAAAGCAGGAGGAACGGAGAAACAAGCGGGACGAGCAGCGGAGCGGCGATGGAGCAGGAGAAAGCAGGGGAAAAGTAGGGGGAAAGTAGCGGGACAGGGAGCACGCCTAGCAACAGCGAGGGATGAAAGTTGGACGAAGAAAGTTGCGGCTCTAGAGGATGGACGCAACTAACGGAAGGAGCGACCCAGGAAGGATTAACGGCCGCGCCGGCGCCTATATAAGGTACTGCCGGCGTGGGATCGGGACGGTTGGTCAGAGAGAGTCTGACAATGAGAAGTCCGAGGACCGCCTTTGGAGAGTCCGGAGACCGATACGGAGCAAGTCCGGGAAAGTGCGCGAGTCAGATCGAGTGCGAGGCAACGTAAAGTCGGGAAGAGTGAAATCGGTCAAGACAATCGTGCAGCGAGTTGCGACCACTGGCAAGGAGACGGGAATCACGGAGACGTCGAGAATACGGGAATCACGGAGACATCGAGGAGACGGGAATCACGGAGGAGATCACAGCGAGCAGCACAAGAAGAAGCCCAGGGTAAAGGAGTCGAACGTAGCGTTTGGAAGTCAGTAGCCTTGCAACGAAAATGATAAAGGACAAGTTTGGCGTACGTCTGAACTGGTTCCCCAGTCGCAACGAACAGGCGTGAGACGACGCGCTACCCTCGTGAACTCAGACCCACGCATAGAACCGAGAGGGTGACCACACGCGATCCGTCACGGCATCCGGGGAGCGACCGCACCAAGGTTTGCCAGTGACGAGCGATCGACCCGCCGAATCCTCGTCAAGCAAGACTCCGGCCAAGCGATAGAGGAGGAGGAGGGTGCCAAGCGTGAGGCATTCCATCCGGCAGAGGCCACCACGGCAAACGCTCGGCTGCCAGGCACCGAAACCATCCGTCTATCTCGGCGTAAGCTCGGAGAGATTGGACGGTCGAGGCGACCAAAGGGGACCAGCATCCAGCATAGAAGACATCGGAGAGCCGCCGACCCTAACGCGATGAGCCCCAGTTACCAAGCCGGCTGCCAGGCACCAGACCAACACTTCCCCACGGCGTACGCCTCGCGGGGGTGGGAAGTCCGGCGACCAACACGGGGCGGTGACCGACGAACCCGGAAGGGAGAGCGCGAGCGAGAGCGGAGGCCAGGCTACGCCAGGAGACAACAGCGCAGCAAGTAATCCCGTTTTGTAAAACACAACATTGTCATAATAAAGGGAATAGTACCGACTAATCCACTCAGTGTTATTTCTGGGCTCGGGCAATCACGTCGAATATATAAATTCGGTGGAACGTTCCCACAAACTCTGTGAGCTAGCCGCGGCATTTGTCGCGAACAGACACTAAGCAAACAGTTCGTTATAGTTGGTAAAATCCAGGTACTTGGTCTATTTACAGAGCATTCAGAATCTTTTCGCACACCTTTTCTTTTAAAGCAATTGGTATCCGTCGCATGGGCGGTTGTACTGGTTTAATGTCCTGATTTACTACCAATTTGACACTGTCCCCCTTCTACAACGGAAAGACTGATACCTCCCCGATATTGTTCACCTGTATTCTTTCTCATCACCGCTGATTCTATCTTTATCTCCTCGTCAACTTGACAAGTGTCGATTATTTCAACCAGTGAATATTCCTTCTCTAATAGTTTCCTTTTTAAATCTCCCGACGCCCATGCATCGATTACTTTATCTTTGAGACATATCTCTTCGATATCAGTTTTCGTTGATCCAAAATCGCACCTCTTAATTTGTTGCCTTAGGCGTAGAACAAGAAAAACTCTCTTCTCTCGTTGGAGTCAAACTGCTGAACATATGTGTTTCAAATGAAGAGTTTTGCTTGGGGGAAAAGAACCCCGTTAACTTGTTCACCAATACCTGAATACATCATTTTGCTCAACTTCGTCGAAACCGACTATGGCATCGGGTAGTAAATATGATACTGA
Organism: Drosophila varians; assembly: GCA_018150405.1. Lineage (NCBI taxonomy): Eukaryota > Metazoa > Arthropoda > Insecta > Diptera > Drosophilidae > Drosophila > Drosophila varians. The sequence continues at coordinate 21,592,553 of JAECWK010000125.1, forward strand.
TTGTAGCTGTGTTCCGCCTAGATGGAGTAGCTTAGTTCTCATTAGCTTGGACGCAGTAATCTCCTCTCATTCAGCATAGATATGAAATGCCCTCATCCATTTCTTCCACTTCCACAACAAAACAGTGTCTGTCAATGGTTTTACACAAGAATGGTTCAATGGGTAATTCTGCGTTCATCTGTAATAAATTTAAATAGATATCTATATATTCATATATATATACATATATAATTTGTTAAATGAACCTGAGCTTCGCTTCACTTAATTCCGTCACTGACACTGACAGGATACATAGTTCATACGTACATACGTGTATTTTCCCCCCTCTCTCTCTCTCTCTCTCTCTCTCTCTCTCTCTCTGTCTCTCTTTCTCTCTCTCTCTTTCTCTCTCTCTCTCTCTCTCTCTCTTGTCAGTCTAATCTGTAGAAAACTTTATTTTTGTTGTTGACAAACGTTGTGCAAAAAGTATGGTACAATTATTTTTTTTTGCGCTTATTTTTTTTTTTTTGTATAATTTATTTCCTTGCGCTACCACTAATATAGTTTTAATTATCTCGTCGCTAATGTATTAACCCCGGAAACCGTACCCAGAATACAAACAATCAAAAAATAGACGATAGTCAAAATTCAGTCTTATTGAGGGTCATCATGACACGCTCTCTTGCCCTCAGAGATCATCGAAGGTACTTCCCACACAATTTATGCTCAATCAAACCACATGTAAAGTGTTTTGTCAAGATCCCTGACCTGTTTCAACTACCGTTAGCATAGACTTAAGAGTGCTCGGGTCTCGTTCCATTTTTTCTAGCACCCGTAGCAGCTAAATGCAAATTTATTTCATGTGCAGAACAGAAGCCTCGAAGTGAAATACTGACAATCAAACGAAAGGTAACACCAAAAATAAACTTAGTAAATGCATCTAGCTTAACGATTGTTTATATATATTTTTCATCTGATCACTTTGGCGCTTTTCTGTAAAATCAATGTAAATTGTATGATAAGGAAATTTTACAATGGGAATAGGATGCAACCAACCTGAACTCTACCAGGGTTTTTTTTCGCGGCTTCGACTGCAAAAATAGGATTGGCTGAATGAATTTCATATATGTAGGGCTGATCAGAAATAGTATAAGGTAAATACGTTGTTTGAAAAAATGTTGCGAATAGATCTTAAATGGCCTGATCCGTATTCGCAGAAGAATTTTCAAACGAGAGCAAGAAAGGAGAAGATATATGTTTCCGCTTTGTGTTTACAAAATTATTAAACGGTTTCGGATCCTGAGTGAACTGAACCCGACAACGGCGAACACAATCTCTCTAACATTCAGCGTTATGCACGGTGAAGTTCGACCGAGCTATTAAGTACCTTGAAAAAGTTAGATTGCAGCCGGTTCTTTTATATTTGTTTAAAAGTCTGTTTTTGATATGTTTAAGATTATTTAGGCTCCTTGTAAACCAAGGGGGGTTGTCTTTAACGGACGGATACTTCCATGGCACACAAGACTCAAAACAACTATTCAAACTCCTTTAAAAATATTCCAAGGCGATATTTATATCATTGCATGCCAAAAGATCAGACCAATCAAAGGAAAGAAATTAAGTTATTGAGCTTTTCAAAGTCAGCCTTACGAAAGCAGAGAATTCTATCACTTACGCTATGGAATTTAACTAAGGCAATGGTTTCGATTAAAACCTCAAGCGTAGAATGAGGTCAACAAAGGCAGGGCTCTGGAAAGGGTGATTGCATCTGGATCAGACACAAAACAAAAGTCTCGAAGCCGACCTAAAGAATTTTTGACATGATTAAATTGACCTAAAGACATGTAAAACATGCCCGCAGTAAAATCATGGTGTGAAGAAAGTGATAAAGCTGTAACGTTATCGATGTATGTTAAAGTTACCCAGAACCACGAGCTAACGGACATAAGATGGAAAACCGACTGAATAGCAGACAAATGATGCCAGTAAGTAGGCGGTTCGAATGAAGGCGGTATGTATGAAAAGGTAATAAACAGCGATTGATCGGACAAAGTCATATTAACGCAAAGAATTTCTAAATTACCAAACTCTTGCAACTTCACCTCTTCAGAATGGAAAGAGGAGTCTACTGAGATTAGTACTCCTCCGCCTCTTTGGAGAGGTCGGTCGCGTCAGAAAGTGGTGTACCTGTCTGGGAAAACTTCGGAGCTAAGGATCTCCGGCTTTAACCAGGTTTCACTAAGATTTGTTTTTTGTCAACCTTAAGCAAAGTACTAACGTAGCGGAGTCCCTTAAAATTACACATTTTGGGAGATACAGAGTCACTGTGGAGCGTGCTTCCCGTATAAAGGAATTACTCCAATGGCGGTAATCACGTTTCGACTGATAAAAGCTGCTCGGTCAGAATAGATAAATCTATAAAACTAAAACCGAGGCCTAGACTCCCGACAACCAATGATTCAAGAAGCACATCGCGTGGAATTATACCAGCTGATGCCTTAAGAACGAATACTTCCTATGCTGATATAGTTCGACCCAAAGAGACGCGGACAAGGACTTGCCCAACCTTCCAGAGTGGCGTACGCTCTCCTTCTGACCCTAGGCTCAGCCATAAGCTCACAGCGGTAGATATGGCCATCCGTGATAGCAATACCAAAGTGGACACTCTTTTTAAGCTGATGCAGGAAAATGCTGAGTCCAACAAGGCCTTTAAAGATCTGGTTCAGGTTCTTATTGCGCGATTGCCGAAATGATTCAACCTTCACTAAGAATCGGATTGTGAAACGCTCGAAGATTAGTCAGAGCTTCTGAAGAGCTTCGATTATTCCTCAGCGCTCATAACATATACATAATGCTGACCACAGAAACTCACATGCGTGCCGAGAAACGTATCTATTTGCCAGACTATCTCATCTACCATGCTTTTCACCCCAGTGGCAATAATAGAGGCGGATCTGCAGTCATTATAAAGGATTCCCTAAGTCACAATCCCCTAGCCTCTAGCAACGACAGACAGATAGCGAGAGTCCAAGTACAGACCTCGGAAGGGAACGTCACCTTAGCAGCGATATACCTACCTCCAACAATGACATGGATTCAATCAGAAGCTGAATCCTTGCTAGCTGGTCTTGGAAGCAAGTTCATTGCTGGCGGTGATTATAACGCCTAACACACTTGGTGGGGAAACTCCCGATCCTATAAGAGGGGTAAGCAGCTGCAAGAATCCATTGTAAATGCTTCATGTGGCATTACCAAGTACTTGCCACAGGGGAACACACTTTTTACTCATATAACCTCCTGTTAACACCGACTGCACTTAATATCTTCATAATCAATGGATACGCTATAAATAGGTTACAAGTAGGAACACTCCATGAACTTTCCTCGGACCACACTCCTATCCTGGCCACACTGCATACCACACCTGTAAATAAACCACCCAATAAAGCGCCCACGACTACTTGCCAGAGGTGCTTATTTAAACGCTTTTAAAGTCCACCTAGAACAACTAAGCGAGGTAAAAATACAAATTCAGGAACCCTCTGACATTGACAACTCCATAAGCCTTTTCATGCGAATGGTTAACCAGGCTGCCGAGATAGCAGCACCCAGTATTCACCAAAGTGCAGACACCTCTAGGCATCAATAGCTCCCACCCAGAATTAATGCACTCCTCAATCTAAAGCGAAGAGTAAGAAGAGAATATTCAAGAACGGGAGAGGCCCGTATCCATCAGATACATAATCGGCTAGCTAACTGCCTAAGCAAGGTTCTCGCCCGAGAAATAAAAATACTTATTCCTATATCCCCGCAATTCGAGCCGTACGATAAACGGCAGCGCCCCTCGGTCGGTTGGGCGGGAGGTGGGCTGTACGTATGCAGTGGGAGCCGCGAATAAAAAAAAAAAAAAAAGACTTTTAATATCGGGTATCGGAGTTCTATCGTCTTCTAAGCATGAGGCTAAAGCATTTCCTATCAATAAAATATTTAAGGATATTATAAAGTATTTATGAAGGATACTTCAAACTGTTTTTGAAGTATTGACCTTTCACGCTTGGAATAATGTTTTATCGGATATTAGTCATAAAGGAAATCATCAAAAAAAAGATGCTGGTTCTAACTACTCGCTGTGGCGTATCACAAAACGGTATAAGGCACAACCCACGCCAAAATCAGCCATTCGAAATCCATCAGGCGGCTGGTGCCGAACAAGCCTAGAGAAAGCTGAAGCGTTTGCTAACAATCTTGAGCAACGTTTTAAGCCATACGACTTTTCGCCTTAAATCATACGTCGACAAGTTGATGAGTTTCTGGAATTTCCATTTCAAATGAGCCTGCCTGCTAACCCTGTCTCACTGACAGAGGTGAAAGTCCTAGTAAGTAAACTTTCGCCAAAGAAAACTCCTGGTGAAGACCTTTTGGACAACAGGGCGATTAGACTTTTTCCGGATCAAGCCTTAAAGTTCCTGGTGAAGTTGTTCAACGGCATTCTAACTGTTGGATACTTCCCGAAAGTATGGAAATCGGCGAATATACACATGATCCCAAAACCAGGAAAGTCGAAAGTCCAATCAGAGTCCTCCCTGCATACAAGTACCTCGGTGTCACTTTGAACAAAAAACTCACTTTTGGCAGGCACATCACTTGTGTCCAACACTCCTTCAAGAACAAGGTGACTCGAATGGCTTGGCTTCTTGCACCACGAAACAAGCTCGATCTTGGAAGTAAGGTTCAAATATATAAGTCCATATTAGCGCCTGGTCTTTTCTACGGACTCCAGGTTTATGGCACTGCTGCAAAAACCAACCTTAACAAAATCCGTTTTTGCAAGCTAAAACGCTTCGAAGAATCTCTGGAGCTCCGTGGTTTATAAGAACCAGAGACATCGAACGTGATCTCGATGTTCCCAAACTTGGAGACAAGCTGCGAAATCTTGCTCAAAAATACATGGAAAGATTAAATGAGCACCCCAACAGCCTAGCCAAAAAACTTGGGACTGCTGCTATTAACAGTGCTGACCCAAATAATCGAGTCAAGAGAAGACTAAAAAGACACCACCCTCATGACTTACCAGACCGGATCTTGGCATAATAAATTTCTCATCCTGTTTAAATTTACCTTCATAAAACAAAACCACTTCCTGCCCTAAGTAACGCTTAGACTAAGTATTTTAGTTAAATGTAAATACTGATTAGATTAAACTGTCAATAGGGTAGTAGTGCGCTAATCTTAAGAATAAAATTTCCACATTTTTTTTACGGCAAAAAAATCCTTGATAGGGCGTCAGCTACATAATTCTCTTTGCCTACTATATACTCGATTGTACAAGTGTATTCGTTGAGTAGTTTTTCCATTTGTGTAATTTCATATTTGGTTCTTTCAGGTTATATAACCATCGTAGTGGTAATAGGGTCTAAAATATTTTGTAGCCCAGACGATGGCTAATAACTCTTTTTCAATTGTTAAGTAGTTGATCTCATCTTCATTGAGAGTTCTAAAATGATTTTATTTCTTTTGCAGTTTTTGGAATGGGATATTTTAGTATCGCATTAATTTTGTTTGGGTTTGGTTTAATACCCTCTGTAGTGATTATGTTCCCAAGAAACTCGGTTTCTTTTTTAAAAAATTCACTTTTATCCAATTGTAATTTCATATTAGCTTTCCTTAATTTTGAAAAAAAAAATCCTTTTTATAGACAAAATATGTTCTTTCAATGATCTAGAACAAATTATTATGTCATCTAAATAGACTAAGCAGTGCTTGAAAAATAAATCTTCCACAAGATTATTCATACAACGTTGAAATGTTGCAGGAGCATTTTTTTAACCAAAAGACCTTCGGGTATAGTGACCATGTTTGGTTGAAAAGGCAATTTTTTTTGTCATCCATTTGATTTTGGTGAAAACCTTTAGTCAAGTCAATTGTTGTGAAAAATTGGCATTTTCCTAATTTATCTAGGATGTTGTCCATTATAGGAATTGGGTATTTATCGTTTAGTAGTCTAGAGTCTACTACCAGCATACATTTTTTTTCCAGAGGCATCCGTTTTTTTCAAGCCAAATGGGAGAACAGTAAGGAGAATTCGATTTACGTATTATTCCCTGTTCTACCATTTCTTTTATTTGTTTGCTAATATTTGTGGATATTTGTATAGCTTCCTATAAACAGGATCTCCGTGTTTCGTTCGGATGCAATGTTTTATAGTACTAGTGAAAGTCAAATTTTCACGTTCTTTGTACTGAATGTCTTGAAGCTCAAATAAGATTTTTTCTTCTTTCTCATCGGAATTTAAATGTTTCATTCTGTACTTTTTATTTCCGTTAAGATCATTATTAATTGCATAATTAAACTCGAAATTATTCGATAATGGTACATCGGTTATTGATGTGCTAGGTTCTTCATTATAGTTATATGGAAATTCTTTATTATTTAAAATAATTTAATCATTATTCAAATCAAAGTGGGCCTGCATTTTTTTAAAAATACCCTACCTAATAATATTTTATAAGAATCGGAAAAGTCTTTAATATAAAATTTATCATCGGAAGACTTAATTTGCAGTTAATATTATACTATTTACTTGTTATTGTGTATGTTCAATTTATTGCGTTGCACGGTAATTTTTCCTCTTCTGTGATTTTATTTGTAATTTTTCTTAATTATATTAATGGATGAGCCCGTGTCTATTATTTTTTTTTTATTTTTTTTTTTTTTTGCTGTTCCTATATTGTAACATTGTTGCTCTCTTAAGTAGGAAAGAATAGGAGATTTCATGCAAGAGTTCTGTGAGATAATTGGAAAGAGGTAATTGTGGTCAGAACATAAAACCCTAAAAGGCTCATCTGGGTATATGTTAGCATACCAAACTAAGGAATAAGGGAAAGAAAGTTCGAGATAGCCAAGCACACCCTTGGCTTTATTAACCATTGCCGATTTATGGTCAATTTAAGCTTGAAGTCTAATTGACACCTAGGTCGTTAACCTGAGTAAATCTTTCTAGGGCATTCCCATAGAGAAAATAAGGGCCTGGGTAGGGCTTAAGCGATAGAATGACACAAGTTTGCATTTTGACCCATTGAGTTTTAAGTCATTTGCAGAACACCAGTATTGGAACTTGTCCAGATCGGACTGAAGTTTGTATTGGGCAGAGGAAGATTTATACTGAAGACACAGCTTAACGTCATCTGCGTACATAAGTACACGAGAGTTCGATAAAGCAAAAGGCAAGTCATTTATAAAAATGGTAAAACGTAAAGGCCCGAGATGACTTCCTTGAGGGTCTCCAGATTTAGCTCAGACTAGGCAGGATAATATATCTTTAAAAAGGATGCGTTGGGTTCTTCCAGAAAGCTAACTGAAAATCCACGTAAGAAGGTTAACAGGAAACCAATAGATCGAGTTTTCTCAAAAGGAGTGAGTGGTTTACAGAGTCAAATGCTTCACTAAAGTCAGTGTAGATGACATCTGTTTGAAGGTCATTTTGGAAGCAATCAATCACAAATTAAGTCAGTTCTAACAAGTTGGTGGTGGTGGAGCGACGCCCAATAAAACTATGCTGGAATGGAGAAATAATTGAGCTACAGAGGTGTTGCAGATGAGGAGTAATAATTTTTTCAAAGAGCTTTGGAATTGCTGACAACTTAGAGATGCCTCTATAAATGATTTGTTCCCCTTTTTAGCAGGGGAATTATAAAGGATTCCTTCCACATATGGGGAAATATCGACGTTTTCAGATATAAGGTGCAAAGCTTTGAAAGAGGTTTGCACAATGACTCGGCGCAATTCTTTAGCACACAGCCTGGTGTTCCATTGGGACCTGGTGAAAGTACCGGTTTAACCTTTAAAAGATCCGATAATAAAAAGAGCTCGGAGATAAATGGACCAAATATAAGATTTGCTTAATGAATTTCACATATGTAGGGCTGATCAGAAATAGTATAAGGTAAATACGTTGTTTGAAAAAATGTTGCGAATAGATCTGCAATACCCTGATCTGTATTCGCAAAAGAATTTTCAAACGAGAGCAAGGAAGGAGAAGATATATGTTTCCGCTTTGTGTTTACATAATTATAAAACTGTTTCGGATCCTGAGTAAACTAAACCCGACAACGGCGAGTATAATCTCTATAACATTTAGCGTTTTGCACGGTGAAGTTCGACCGAACTACTAAGTACCTTGAAGAAGTTAGATAGTAGCCAGTTCTTTTAAATTTGTTTAAAAGTCTATTTTTGATATGTTTAAGATTAGACATATGATTGTCTTTATTGTTTTTAACGGACGGATACTTCCACGGCACACAAGAGTCATAGAAACTATTCAAACTCCTATAAAAATATTTTTAGGCGATATTTATATGATTGCGTGCCAAAAAATCAGACCAATCAAAAGGAAGAAGATCCTGGTAAGAACCTGCTCATTTATCAAAATCAAAATTACTTATGGTCCAAACTCATTGCCGCGGATCGAATTAGGATATCGATTGTTATGTATTTAAATTAGGCGCTGCTAGGGAACAAGAAGTCTAGTATTTCCGGATTCATAGATTGTTTGTAATTGGGCACACTAATTGTGCTCCGAAGCTTACACGAATTTTCCTGCGCGGTCATTCCGATCAGCAAATTCAACAAAAGAGAAGAGGGAATACTGCGGTAGGATATTATGATTAAGATAAGTTGAAGTTAAGTTTAAGTCTGTATTATCTCAACAGAATAAAACGCAACCTATACACCAACACACTCTACCCCACTCGTAGTTGTATGGCAAGATTTGGGACTTCTTGTTTCGGTGTGAAGCAACGCGTTAAAGGCTCGCTTCAGAAGTTGTGGATCGGCGTCACTCATAAACGGAAATGATTTTAAATGTTAACGCACAGAGTGGTTTCAATAACTACGAGAAATGCTGAGCAAAATGTCCAATAGGCCATTCCCACTGGTCCATCTGTGTAAAACAGAATTTCCAAGTAATATAAACAAAGGTTGTTGAATTCGTTTCTGGATAACTTAAATAAATGATTTTTAAAGTATTTGTTTCTATTTCACAACAGAATGATGAAATGTGTTAACATTATAAAAAATTGGAACTTATCAAAGGCTTTTTCTCTAACAACAAGCAAATGACATGAATGATGTGGATGATATCAAATTGTAATAGTTCCAGTTCTTATATTTGAAGTTATAATAACTGAAGTGCAAGAGGTTGTTTCGCGTAACTATCGCATACAAAGTCAGTAAATTATATGGGAAAATCACCAAGAACTTTTAGAAAGACAAAACCACTATTTACTTGTTTCATTTAAAATATGAAACAAGTTCAATAAAATGCCTCATATGAACCACAGATTGGTAGATCAGTCAACGCTGTGATTTTTCTTGGCTACGGTCTTGAATAAGGCAAAATATTTAACGATAAATTTTAGAAGAGAACAATTTGTAAAGTTTAAGGAAATTCCTGCCATCTTGACGGTTTTTTTCGATTAAGAATATCCGCTTGCAATTCGCTGATTCGAATGATTCGATTTAAGAAGCAACGTATTTGTTGAGCTACCAGGGTTTTGGTAGCAGACTTTCCAAGAACGTAATTATAAATGGGTCAATTACGTTTCAAAACTTTTATTCTGGTATGCCCCTGAGCTCTGTCCAGGAGGTCTGGTCGCCGCAAACTAACTAAAAGTTTCCTATATGTGAAACCACAGCCAAGACAGCGGCAAGCAAAGACCAAAGCTGTCAAGCTTTTTCATGGCGGCGCCGGGAGAACGTAAGTCGTCAATCCTTTCCAAGCAAATAAACCTGCGCTTATCATTAAAACTATCAAAAAATATTACAGTTTATTGGATAAGGTGGTTTAAAGTACTAAGTTCATCCGACAATATTGAATAATTCACTGTAGCTGAGCCATGTGCATTAGTCAAAACCTCTGCTCTCACTGCCGATCATCTTTCTACCCTTGATCGCCCTGACCACTCCAAGACGTCTCCAGGGCTGACAAGAATTCGGACACCGAATGCGTCACTGAAAGTGTGTAATTGTATGATTTTTCCTATTAATTTTGGCTTTATGGTAACGCCACAGCATCAATTGCTGTAAACCGCGGTAAAGCATACGGGGAAAAGTTTTACAAGCTGTGATACCAAGCCCCTAAATATAGTTCCACAAAAAAAAAGAAATATTTGTTTATCGGCACAATATTCTTTAAGATATGTGAGTTTTCGCCAAAATATATTCGTTCTTGAACATCCGACGAGTAAAATAAAGAAAACAAAAAAAAAAACCCAGTCCGTGGGAGTTAAACTCTTACTCTTACTCTTACCTATATCACAAACCATATGATAGTATTGGAAGCTTTACCATGTATCGAACATAAATGTACTATTATAAAATGAAAACGTGAAGAGAGTTGCTAAGTCTCACGACGCCGACGGGTTAACGTTTGGGCCCAACGAACCACGTTTAAATTATTCGCATAGATTAAGTTTTTACTAAGGATTAAGCCAGCGATTAAGGGGTAAAGATATATATAATACGACTGTCTTTTAACTGTTAGCCGCAATTGTACACCCGTCCTTTTCATTTCACCATTTCATTCTACGCTCGAGGTTTCAGTCGACACCATTTCATTAATCCATTGCTCAGACGATAAAATTCGCTATTTTCATTAGGCTGACTTTCATCCGTCATAGACAATCCACCTTGGCTTACAAGACACTTAATACACCATAAACATAATAAAAGTACACTTTTAACCACCCTATTCGGCGAGAGACAAGTGGAAATGGCACCCAGGAAAACTTGGTGAACTCCTTGTATAACTTTTGCACATGCGTAGCCGCGATTTTTCACGTAGTTCCACACACCCTTCGGCTCGGTGAAAAAGGCTACCAGGGCTTACATAGATTTCACCTAGGGAAATTTGGATCCACAAAAAAATTTATACATATATGTATATACATGCATATAATTAAGGATTTGGTTGAATATGATTGTATAAAAAAAACATTTTTATTTATTACAATTATCAAAACGGGATTTCACAATTTGATCAGTTTAAACTTTAAAGTCACAAGCTGAACTCAACTCTTAATTCTATGTTAGTATCGATTTAACTTCGGTTTTGAGCTTTTTAGAGCTTTTATGTGTATTAAATCTGCAAAATATAATTTGGTTTTTAAATACATTGAATTAAATCTAGTTAATAGATATAGCTGAAATAAAAAAAATTAAAGAAGCAACATATAGCGCAAGAAAACTTTCGCTCTAGCCTTTTTTTATACCCTTGCATAGGGTATTATGATTTTGGTCAGAAGTGTGCAACGCAATGAAGGAGGCACTATATATATAGCATATATAGCATGTGGCGCGCTTGAAGATTAAACCGGACGAGTGAGGATCTGGACCGCAGAGTGTGTCAGCATAGCCATTTCGTCAGATGTCTCGTTACCCAAATCTAAAGTGACCTGCAAATTATATACATGTAACCCTATAAGGAACATCGGAGCGAAAGCTGCAGCAACAGCCTTTTGCCTTGTTGCACAATCTCCATTGGCCGAGTCCGGTGTTTAGTGATATTAGTTATTTATTTAAGTTTATATACACAAGCCATTCATTACTTCCACTTAATTGTACGTACTGTCCGATCGACCACCCCGCATAATACCTTTATACATACATATATGGACGCCATAACTATTTTGGGCATGATCTACTGGCTGATCTGCATGATTCTATTCGGGCCATTAATGTTCTTTGTCTCCGTTTATCTGCCGGAAGTCCCCGTACGCTATGTGAAGAGTCTGAGGCAGCAGACCTGAGTGCCTTTCATATTCTGGGCCAATATATAGACAAGTCCTTGGTACATAGATTATAGACAATGATATTGATGTACAATCGATCAATTTTTAATAAAACTTTACTCAAATATGTATGCAGCAAAAAAAAAAAAAAATATATATATATAGCTCGATAGCTCAAAAACTGAGAGACTAGTTCCCGTAGAAACAGACAGACAGACGGACATGCTTATATCGACTCAAGGATGATCCTGATCACGAGATCCAGCGATCTCTGCCTCCTTCAGCTATCGTCCTGATATCGTCCTCCTGAGCTATCATCTTGAAACTTTGCACACATCCTTCTTTCCTTTGCACGCAGTATATAAGTCGGAACGGCCGGGCTCGGCCGACTATATCCAATAGCTGCAATATAACCGAACGATCGGAAATTCTATAACTTCCATGTTTTTAGAGATAGAAATTTGCACAGATTCACTATTAGGGGAATTTAGGCCAATCTGGAAAATTTTATACGGATCGACCGACTATATCCTATAGCTGCCATATAACTGAACGATCGAAAATGCCATAACTTTCGTGTTTTTGGGCGTAGAAGCGTCTGACTTCTTTTAAAATCCATGTTATACGAATTTCAGCTTGTTTTGAATGTTTTATCATGTATAAATGTATATCCGATATTTACTATATCTTTAATCAATAGAAGCCGCTATATAACTGCCAGGGTATATAAGATTCAGCTCCGTCCAAAGTAAGCTTTCCATTCTCGTTCTTAGGAAAATTTAGCAGCAATCGCTAAGAAAAGGGAAATAGTTTTTCCGCTCGCGGTACGTGAATACAAGCAGACATTGGCGATAGCCCAGCGACAGCCAAGTTTGCCCCGATGGTAGCCAAGTTTGCTACCTTCACCAGGTCCCGATTGGCCTCTTTTAAAGCCTTTTAAAGCATTTGGAACGTATCCTTCATATTTCCCTTGCACAAAAAGGAAAAAAATCCGTCCATCTCTAATTCTCGGCATTTCAAAAGCTTTTGGAACAAAAATTTTAACACTCATTTGAAACGCTGCACCGCCACCAACCTGTGGAATTATACTTTGTGATCGATGGCTTTCAAAATAGCCTTCAAACATGCGTCATCCACACTGACTTTAGCAAATCATTTCCCTTGTCCACTCCACTCCACTCCACCCCGATCCATCCGTTTAAGAAAACTTAATTTTTTGAAGTTTTCCAGCTATCTTTCAGGAAGACGCGTTCTTTTTTAAGATATAATCTCCTGACTAGTCCGAGCTACATCTGGAGTATCTCAAGGAAGCAATCTCAACCCTTTTCTTTGTTCCATCTTCAGTTTTTTGAATTGTTGATAAAGGAATCTATAAAAAAATATTGCTAAAATTTGTAAAAATTTTAACTTAAAACTAAAAATAATTATCTATGAAATCGCAAGGGAAGCAAGATTGAGCATAAACAATGCGAAACGATTTAAATACCAATGTTTTGAAGGGTGTTCCGCATTCGTACGATTAGTATTCAGCTCGACTCTGTCCTCCTGGATAGTGAAGATGTAGACGAGCCAGCCAGTCGATTGGGGGATTCGTTTCTGGCCGATGTGGGAGAATTCAAATTCTCGCCTTGGTTTGCTCAGGGTTACAACTTTGTTGTCTTCATCAGCTCCTACGGACTGAAGCTTCCTACTGCGCGTGTCCATACGGTGTGGAGCTCCCTCTATAGCATAGTTTTAATGACCTGGGAACTTTTAAGAGTGGGCTGGTCTTGTTTATTGTAGAGCACCAGAACAGAGCAGGGCTGTGGGGCACTGTCCGACAGAATAATCTAGAGAGATTCAGCTACATCGCGGATTTCTTTTTGGACTGTCACAAAGTCTATAACAAAGAGAAACATCCCATTTAATAATCACCCATGTTCTCCATTATAAAAGTACATGTAAAGGAAGACCTTGCGGTCAGCAGAGCGTCTTCGCAGGATTACAAAAAATTTTCCACTGCAATGCATCCAAGCAGTAGGGTCACTAAGATGGGACCCGTATCGATCTCTCCCAGGTTAATCTTTTGCGGTTATTTTTATTTAGTTTTAATTATTACTCTAACATACTCTCGTATGCTCATGTTCCCAGATGACGTTAAGCTTTGTCTTTTCAATTTGTTTGCCAATTCCAACTTCCGTGAGACTTGAACAAGTTCCAAAATAGGTGTTCTGCAAATGACCTAATGGATCAAAAAGCAAACTTATGTCATTCTATTGCTTAAGCCTTATCCAGGCTACCTATTCTATGGGACTGTCCTAAAAAGATTAACTTAGGTAAACTACCTAGGTGTCCTATTAGACGTTAAGCTTAAATTTATCAACTATATATCGGCAATGGTTAATAAAGCTGACTCTATACATATCTTTAGTTCGTCCGATTCTTGAGAGTCCCCAATATCATCAACACCGCATTGAGTCAGTACAGAAAATTTTTATCATTTTTGCTTTTAGGGATGCAAGTATCCAACTCTCGTCTTATCGTAGTAGACTTATCTCATCAACTTACCATTGTTACTAGACCGTAGGACTATGATGGGTGTCATTTACATCAATATCCTTATCAGTGGTAAAATCGACAGCCAGCACCTTTTGGGTCTGTTAAAATTTAACGTTCCTTTTGGGGTATCTCTAACTTTCTTTCCCTTATTCCTTAGTTTGGTATGTAGACATATGCCCAGCTGACCCTTTTAGGGTATTATGTTCTGAACACAATAACCTCTATCCAAATACTTCTTAGAAATCTTGCATAAACTCTTCTATTCTTTCCTTCTTAAGAGAGCAACAATGTAACTCTTCCTCGTGACCTTTTAAAATACTTATTCCTCGTCTAGGATCTATCCCCGCGATTCAAGCCGTACGATAAACGGCAGCTCCCCTCGATCTGTTAGGCGGGAACTGTACCTATGCAGCGAAAGCCGAGCGAACAAAAAATATCGCTGTATTTCTAATTAAACAAGAACTGCGTTTTTTTCGATTCTCTACTGCTGCTGTGACTTGTTGTCTTCTTCTTAACATTTTTCTCACCTTTGCTGTCTCCTTCTACCCAAAATTAGTTGCCTCTATTTTTCACTTTAGCCCGATGTGCGCCTCTGCTTTTTGCTGCGCCGTTTTCAATACTGCAGGTTGTTGTTGAGCAACTGATAAAGTTTGTTTGGCGTCATCTACCTTGAGCTTTTGGAATATCTAATATGTCCTTCTCTCGATTCCGCCTTTATAATTCGAATTGCATAGTCTGTTCACTTACTGCGCTTTTCCGGCAACTATTTGCTTATCAATAAAAGTCCAAGTTCAAAAAAGAGAAATTTTTATTGTAGATGTATTTATATATATGTGTATGCAATGTGAAAGATCCGAGAATAGGAACAACTAAAAGGCGAGGGAGAATTAAAGTGCTTAACAAAGGGGAGCAATACCCTATAAGTGATGCCCTTATCATCAGATTCCGAGGAGCGCTACTAATTGGGACCTGCAAGACCAAACATCTTCCCCCCGTTGAAAGTCGGCACAGGACTTCCAACAATATCCAAAGGGTCGCAGCAACGGTTTATTGAGCATTTTATTAGGCCTATAGTCTAGTCTGGTCATATGGATTATTGAATTAATGAACAATTCATGAAATGGGATTATTGACCAAACTTCTGACTTAAAATAAAACATCACCTGTCTATCTAGTAAAAATTCAGCATTCATGCTCTGGTCGAATTTGTCAGGAGAGGAAAAAGTTGCATCTCCTCCAATCTACTATTCACAATTAAAGCCAAAAACATTAACAATTAAACTGTCCACGTTACAGCTATCCAAGATTTAATAACGAAGTATACCCCCAAAGCTAAGATCCTTTGGATCACACTAGCAATAACATCACACTAGCATTAACATCTCACTAGCATTAACATCACACTAGCAGAAACATCAGAAGCCATACAAGCCTCTTTTAAGAATCAACTACCTGATACCAAGGAATCAATCTAAAAACGATTAGGACACAGAACACAAACCATAACCAACAATCAACCGATGTCTCTCTCTCAACTCTGTCTCAACTCTTCCCGAAAGCTTTTCAATTAGTCAACAACCAAGACATCCGGCGCCGCTATCATAGACAATATTATACAATGTATATGTACATACCAATATAAGGTAAGTCTGCTATTTTTGAAGCTTTTAATGTAGATTTTTTTTCACTCCTGACGGTTTAGGTATGCTACTTGACATTTTCCTAGTATTTGATAGCGAGTCTTTCCTACGAGCTACCTAAACATTACATTACCAGTAATACCTAACTGAACGATCACATAGTTTGCGCTCTATTCAGCAACCAATTCAGGGTCTAATTTAAGCGCTAGTTATTATTAGTGTCCCATTTATGAAGACTTAGGAGATTTAAAGTCCATGAAAAAAATGTAATTTTCCCTGTATAGTTCCATAAAAGGTTATAACAGTATTTTATAAGCTTTAAAAGATCCGATTATAGAATGATTTTGTTATTTAATTTATTTTCAAAAGTTAAAATTTTATTTTGCATATTCCACATTAAAAACGTCAAAAATAGTTCCCTAATTATTTATTTATTCTTTATCTTTAAATTTAATTAAACAACTCTTAATATACAGCATTTTCTGAAGAACACGAAATTCCAATTTTAATCTGATTCTCTTTGTCAAAGCCTTTGAACAATCAGTCAGATTCATTGACAGCTTTTTTTCGCTTTTTGGCAGCCGGAACAATTTTCGGTTTTGACCAATCCTCCTAAAAATAAAAAAGAGTTATTAAAAATTGTAAATGAAGTAATTGACTTTAACGCAAACCTCACTAGAATTATCATCAGATGAATATATTGCTTTAACGATTTCATGGTTTTTTTTATTTGTTGTTGTGTGATTATTAGCATCCTTCTTACTTATAGGCTGTTTTCGCCCCCGACCACTGCCTCCCCGACGTCCAACTGCTGCTGTTTCATCTTCAGCAGCCAATGCAAAAAGATCACAAAATTGTTTCTGTTGGGGAAATTATTTATATATCCCCTTGATTATTTATACCCGTGAACAGTTGGTAACTTACTTTTGTGCTTTCATTACTGTGGGAATAAGCCGATTGCAAGGCTCGTTGCATCATGTCGTGAACATAAAGTCCAGTGCCAGTTCCATGTCTACAACTTCTCCTATAATGCTCTAAATGGTTTAGTACCTATCCGAAAAGGGTAAAGCAAAGCAACATTAATATCTTTACATAACAAATATCTTTTATGTAAACGGCATAGCAAAGGGTACAGGCAATAGTTTTTGGTAATTACATTTTTTGCTATGTACTGGATGTCAAACTTTGAAATATTTTTATGTTTCTGGAAGAACGGGTGGTTGTGTTAAATTCTTAACAACGAACAATTATTTAACCAAATTTTCTTACAAAAAGAATGGAAAGCTAACTTTTAACTATCGTTTAAATATATATTTAATAGCGGATATAGTTGGCCTTACAGAAGCATTTAGAACCAGTTTAAAAATAAATCTTACGCCTCTACGCGCAAAAACACAAAATATGTGCATTTCTGATCGTTCAGTTATATATCACCCATAGGATTCCGGGATTTCGGCCTTCCGTTCCGACTTATATACTTCGTGCCATGGAAAGAAGGGTGTGGGCAAAATTTGAAGTCGCTTGAAAACATGTTCAAAACAGAACTGAGACAGACGGACGGACCGACAGACATGCTTATATCGACTCAGGTGATCCTGATCCAGAATATTTATACATTTTAGGGTTGGAGACGCTTTCTTCACTGCGTTGCACACTTGTGACCGAAATTATAATACCGTCTGCAAGGGTAAAGAAATAAAAAAAAAAATGGACTTAAATTTATTGTCCAACAATCATTTAAATAAATATAAAAATTCGAAAATGTTAAAATAATGTTAAACCATTTTACTTGTATTTTAATTTTTTTTTCAAAAGTTTGCAAAGCTGTGATATGTGCCATAACTCAAAGCAATAGTATCCGCTATGTAACTGAATTGATAAAAAAACTTCGACTCCGTCCAAAGTTCGATTTCCATTCTTGTTAAAAGTAGAATTGTGAAAGTGGATTAATTTCATACGGATCGCCCGACTATATCCCAATGTATGCCAAGAGCATTAAGGCATTAAATTTAATAAATTTTCGGTCATAAGTTATATGAGGAAAAGGTGCCAGAGGTAATCAAATCAATTGATTTTTTATAAGACCAATATGATCAGACAAAAACATCGGATATAATCAGAGCAAAATCAAAAAAATAGGACAGCCACACAATTCACAAACGAAAAATCAACAATCAACAACTATGAATACACTAAGCTTATAGAAATATCAGCAGCTGGTACATGCACAACAATGAATTGGAAGTTACAAAAATTTCAAAAAGTATAATGACTACACGGACAACGGCTGATGCGCTACCAAGCCTTTTTGGTAGCCGAGAAAAAGGTATGCCCTGCGTGACGGATCCGCAGCTGCACGATGGAAAGAATTACCGGCAGCTGTAGATCACGAGTCAGCTTACTGCAAAGACTCGAAGACTTTCCAAATCCGAATGGGCCTGTTGCATCAGGGCGCCGGGCGAACGAAAAATCGGGGATCGCACTCTAATGCAGGCCGCTGTGCGCAAGCGAATAGGGGAGGTTGAAACTTAGTTGACCGCTGTTGAACCGCTAACAGCTGCTGATACTAACCACAAATAAGCAACAATGTAACTCTTTCTCGTAACCTTTTTAAAATACTTAATCCTCGTCTCGGATCTATCCCCGCGATTCGAACCGTACGATAAACGGCAGCGCCGCTCGGTCGGTTGGGCGGGAGGTGGGCTGTACGTATGCAGTGGGAGCCGCGAAAAAAAAAATATTGGTATCGGTGACAAGGACCAGATTAAGTGTTTCATAAAGCACGAATTGACAAGGTTTGCAGACCAGAAAGGGAGTTCCAAAATAACACAACACAGGATTACAAAGAAGGATGTAGTACCAATCAAGCAGTGTAACTATCCAAACTGGTGGAGCTGGGATGTTCATAGCCGTGAATAAGAAGACGGGGCAGTAATGCTGTGTGTTTTGATTTAAGGCAAACAATCCCCATGCCAAGGATAAAAATTGTTCTTTAAAAGCTTCGTGAGGCAAAGTACTAGAGCAGCCTCTATATAAAATATGGGTATAGGGAAATACCTCTGAAAGAATCAAGCAGGAAATATACGACATTGAGGGTGCCAGGCAAGGAGTCTTACCATTAAAAAGCAATGTCATTCGGCTTCAGTCACGTTCCAGATATCACTAGAAGTCGGCGGTTCTTCCGCCTGCTGTCGTGTTCTCAAAGTGGAATGAGAGATTCCAGGAGCCCAGAAGGCAGGGGAAGGCTTTCCAAATCAGCGAAGGATCAGACAAAGTAGGAAAAAGAACGTGAAAAGTAACGAGCCGGGAAGCCCACAGAGCAACAGTGAAGAATAGCAAAGGATCTCATATAGCGAAGGATCAAAGAAAGTGCAGCTTCGATGAGGAAACGGGGCAGTTGAGGCACCGAGCGGTGGACCCGGATGAGAAGCTCTGATGGAGGAAACGAAGAAGAAGAGATTAACGGCTACTTCAGGGCCTATATAGGGTCGGATATAGGGACGGATAGTCAGCTTTAAGCTAGAAGTCTGAAGTCAAGGATTCTCCACGGAGACCACGTAGATACGGAACCAGTAGTCTGAGGACTTCAAAAAAAGGTACGGCGCGTTTTAATGTTTTAAATTAATTAGTTTTTTATAAAATAAAATATCAAACTGTTATAAGCGTCAAACTTTGTATATAAGTCGAAAATGCTTCCATGTCTTTTAAGAATGCCTGTTTTTTTAGAGGATCTCAGCTTATTTTGAAAATTTTTTGCGGATCGGTCGATTATATCCTTTAGCTAACAAAATATTCGTAAATGAAAACATTTTCGTGTTAATAGCTGTAGAAGCGACGATTTCCCTAATACATACATACATATTATATGAATCTAACGAAATTTCTGTAAAGATCGTCCAATTATATCCGATATTAGCTATATCTCAAAACAATAGAAGTCGCTATAAAGCTGCAAAAGTTTATTATAGCCTTTCATTCTTGTTTTAATAATTATTTTTATTTTAATTATTAAAAAATTAAAATGGCTAATACAATATAATCATCTTGAGAATCAGATTGAGAAATATAATATTATTTTTCTACAATTGCAGAGGGTATTATAATTTTGGTCAGAAGTGTGCAACGCAGAAGATATCTAGGACCCCATTAAGTATATATATTCTGGATCAGGATCACCTCCTGAGTTGATATAACAATGTCTGTCTGTCTGTCTGTCTGTCTGTCTGTCTGTCCGTCTGTCCGTCTGTCCGTCTGTCTGTCTGTCTGTTTCTACCGAACAAGTCTCCCAGTTTTTAAGCTATCGTCTTGAAACTTTGCACACACCCTTTTTTCCTTTGCACGCAGTATATATGTCGGGCCGGGATCGGCCTACTATATCCTATAGCTGCCATATAACTGATTGATCGGAAATGCTATAACTCCAATGTTATTAAAGATATTGAAATTTGCCCAGATTCTCTCTTGTGAAAAGCTAAGCCGCTTTGGAAAATTTCACACGGATCGGCCGACTATATCCTATATCAGACATATAACTGAACGATAGGAAATGCCACAACTTTCGTGTTTTTGGGTGTAGAAGCGTTGGACTTCTTTTAAAATCCATTTTATACGAATCTAAGCTTGTTTTTTTTGTGAAGATCAGCTAAGTATATCCGATATTTACTATATCTTTAATCAATAAAAGCGTCTATTTAATCAATTTTATTTAATTGTATCTGCAAGGGTATATAAACTTCGGCTCCGTCCAAAGTTAGCTTTACATTCTCGTTAATAGTATTATGGTTGATATTGAAATTCTTTTACACAAAGAATTTTATTTAATATTTCTCATAATTTTCCCGTGTTAAGTAAGCTGCCACAGAATATACATTCTAAAAATTTATAAAAGATTCCAATAAATAAAAATATTATTTTCACATACGCAGCTGCTTCAAGCTGCATATTTCATTTCTACAAAATCATTTGGCACTTTTGCTAATGCAAGTAGGCTTTTACTGTGTTACTATGTTTAAACTTACTTGGTCAGCTGAAGGCGTGTTACTTGTAATCAAACTACTTTTCGATGGTCGTTTCCTCTTGTTTGGAGACGAATTCGGATATTTTGATGTTAGAAGAGAAGCAATAATTTCAGAAAGTTTTTCTTCATAATGTTGACACCAAAATCTGTTTAGGAATGTGAATTCTTCATTAGAACAAGCATTAACTTTTTACAGCATTTACCTTAAGGCAGAAGTAACGAATTGATCGCCTCTTGATTTTGCGTCGCGGCTAAGCATGAGTCGTATTATTTCAATTGTTGGTTCTTCATTTTTTAAAAGTAACAAAAAGTTACTTAATGCTTCCGGATGATTGGCAGCTTCTAACTCAGGCAATAAATCCTATAGCAATTAAAATAGGACAGTTAAGACTATTTTTAGATCTGTACTTTCATAAGATTACCTGAATAAACTTAAGGGGAACATCATGTGCTTGAATTAGTTTCCATAAACAAAACTGCTCATATGTTTCAAACTCGAAGCTTTCTCTAATACAATCAATAAGCCCATCCTGTTTAAATATTATAAGTTTTCCTTGAGCCACTGAGTACATTAAGTCCCGCACATTTTTTGCATCTATGCATCTTAAAGTTATTCTTAAAAGATCAGTGTTATTAATAGCTATAGATTTAAATTCCCTATATATATCAGGAAGAAGCCACAAGTATATATTTGTATTTTCCTTTTCGAGTAAATCCAGGTCTCGGATTAAGCAATTTCCAATTTTTTCGTCTGTCGCATCACAGATTTGTCGGTAAATCGTTGTTTTAAATTGATAGGATTGTTGAGAGTTTTTACGTGTTTGAAGCTTACAATATATTTTCATGAAATATAAAAGCAAGTATCCCGTTTCTGGGACACTTCCACATATTTGGGACATAAGAGTTTGAAATGGCTTTTTGCTTTTGTCATCATTATCATAAAGGAAACGAAATAATCCATAAAGCGGATAGCTAATGCTTTTAACTAAAAACTTTTCGTCGGTTTTACTCTCAGAGAACATATTATGCTGTGGAAGAGTTTCGCGCAAAATTAAGACAGAATTCGAGATAATATAATTCAACTGAAAATCGTCGAAAGCAGATGCTGGTAAACACCTAAAATCTTTAAGAAATTCCTCCCATGTAAATGAGTTTCGCTTTATAAGAAATGCTTCAAATGATTCAGCTATTGATTCGGCCAGCTCAATTTTGGGCTTTTCTTTTAATCGAACCTGAAAAAGAATTTAACTTGTAATTCCAGTCGGACAATTATCTTATTATATACCTTTGACAAAGGTAAATCGTCATCGTCATCTGTATTTTCTTCATTTCTATTTAAGACTTTGAAATTCTCGATGTCGCTATCACTAAAAATACTTTCATTCACTTGGTCCGACGTCGTAATTTCTTTAATATCCTGGTCTAGTATTGAAATCGAAGCGCCGCCATTAGATAAAGGTCCAACTGAATCGATGTTTTCTGCCAATACATATTTATTTAAAAACATAAAACGTAAATAAGGTAACTAATCACCATTGTAAATTCGCTGCTCAGACTCTTTTTTACAAACTGGAGCCGGCATGGATATGGAAAGATAAGCTGCTTGACTTATATTTGTGGCGGGCGATACAAACTCCCGAAAATTTTCTCTTATTAAATTACGTAGTTCTCTGTCAAGTTTTGGTGATTCAAAAAGAGGTTGTAAGTTTGGAATAACCTGAGAAAAAATTGTTAATATTTAAATGTGTAACTTTTATATTGTATACCTGTTTGTCAAGAATAAGTTTTAATGAATTGTAAACGCCCATCCGTATTTTATCTTCATAATTTAGATAAAAATTTCTGGTAATACGACACAGAAAATCCAAAAGCGTGCTGCTGACAAAGGGATGATTTCTTATGGAGTGATACATTACAAGAATTCCGGGTTCTATGTTCATAATGTTATCTTTGGTGGGATCAAAAAACAACCAATCATAGAACAATGATAGCTTAGCATTGGCTGAAGCAATTGGGTTTGTGCATGATGAGATTAGCCAGCCAATGATTGCCCACCGAGGAATAATATCAGAACATAGCATATCATTAGTTGGATGAATCACGTTTATAATAAAACGAATTAGATCTGAGCGTAAACTATGAGACTCGGGAGTTGCAAAATATTTGTCTTGAAACCAATCCTGGTATCTTTTTTGGTTTCCAAACTTAACAGATGATGCCAAGAAGCTTATTTTGCGTTCCATTTCTGGCAAAAGACGACATTGCAAAAACCTGCGGCTTGTCCGTATTTGAAGTAAATGCCAAATTCCATTAAATGTTGGGTGTAAAGATTTTGGGTTGTAAAGAATATCGCGCCATAATTGTTCAAATTCTGTAATGCGGGCTACATTCTGCAAGAGACTTTGAAAAAAATAAAATATTAACTATCACAAATGTAAGAATAGCTTCTGATGAATAAGCCCGTAAATTTTAAGAAGTATTTAACAAACAAATGGGGAAAGCTAACTTCGGGCGGAGCCGACGTTTATATACCATTGCACTTTAAAAGGCGGTATCTATTTCTAGGACATAGGCGATCCCAAACGTGATTCGCTGGAAAAATTAATCAAGAAAAATTACTGTTGATGAAACAATTCTGTAGCAAAACTGTAGCACTTGTTCGATGATCTCACGTAAATGTTCAGCATCTCCCATTTTGTGTAATGCATCAAAATCCTATTTACTTGCTAATCAAGTTGTTTTATAAAAATATTAAGCCTATCAAATGCGATATGTAAAATATAGGTTTTTTTGCCGAAAATAAACCTTTTTAGAAGGGCTAGCACATGTTGTTTTTGATCCAAAATTGCATTCCGATTAAAGATATCGGGGCTAGGAAATATAAAATATGCACGTACCGAATACTTTTATTTATAAATTTGTTGAATTACTTCTTTATTGTGGGCGTTGCATTACGGAACCTTAGAAAATGTTCCCAAACTACGTGGCCTGATTATTCATACTGCCTTTAGGCATACATACTTTTAAAAATATAATAAACTAATTCTTTTGTTTGTTTCTTCTGATCTTTGCGCATGCGACGATATAAACATCACAAAATTTTTATAAGACTTTAAATAAGTTTTTTGATTGATGTGTGATGTAGTTATATCATTCAGTTTCAGACAATTCATCTTAGTTTAAAAAAATTCCAAAGAACTGGATGCAGTATTAAATTTTTCGATGTACTTAGAAGTTTGGTCGAGCTTCACCGTGGTTAAGGCTGAGTGTTGAAATTCGCCGTAATCGGGTTTAGTTTACTCAGGATTCGAAGCAGTTTTAAAATTTTGTTAACACAAAGCTAAAATATGTATATACTCCATACAGCCTACTTCCCGCCCAACCGACCGAGGGGCGCTGCCGTTTATCGTTATCGCGGGGATAGATCCGAGACGAGGAATAAGATTTTAAAAAGGTCACGAGGAAGAGTGACATTATTGATCTTTTAAGTAGGAAAGAATAGAAGATTTCATGCAAGAGTTCTGTGAAATAGTTGGATAGAGGTTATTGTAGTCAAAACATAAAACCCTGAAAGGGTCATGCTGGGCATACGTTGACCTACAAAAGCTAAGAAATAAAGGTAAGAAAGTTCGAGAGACCCTAAAAGGAACGTTAAATTTTAACAGACTTAGAAGGTTTAGGCTGTCGATTTCACCATTAATAAGGTTATTGATGAAAACTACACCCAGCATATGTATGTTATCATAGTTGGCTATGATAAGACGGGAGTTGAATTCTTGCATCCCAGCTTACACCCCTAAGAGCAAAAAGGAGAAAGCTCTTCCGTACAGATTCAATGCGGTCTTGATGAACCCCATATTGGGGACTCCAGACACATAAACCGCATTCAAGGATCGGACGAACTAAAGATATGTAAAGAGTTATAGTTATATAAGGGTCATTAAATTCTTTTGACCATCTTTTAATGAAGCCAAGCACCTTGGCTTTATTAACCATTGCCGATATATGGTCGGTAACTTTAAGCTTGAAGCTAATAGGACACCTAGGTCGTTAACCTGAGTTAATCTTTCTAGGGCGGTCCCATAGAGAAAATAAGTTGCCTGGATGGGGCTTACGCTATAGAAAGAGATAAGTTTGCATTTTGACCCATTGAGTTTTAAGTCATTAGCAGAACACCAATTTTGGAACTTGTCCAGATCGGACTGAAGTTTGTATTGGGCAGAGGAAGATTTATACTGAAGACACAGCTTAACGTCATCTGCGTACATAAGTACACGAGAGTTCGATAAAGCAAAAGGCAAGTCATTTATAAAAATGGTAAAACGTAAAGGCCCGAGATGACTTCCTTGAGGGACTCCAGATGTAGCTCGGACTAGGCAGGAATATAGATCATTAAAAAGGACGCGTTGGGTTGTTCCAGAAAGATAACTGGAAATCCAGGTAAGAAGGTTAACAGGAAACCAATAGATCGAGTTTTCTCAAAAGGAGTGAGTGGTTTACAGAGTCAAATGCTTTACTAAAGTCAGTGTAGATGACATCTGTTTGAAGACTATTTTGGAAGCCATCAATCACAAATGATGTAAGCTCCAACAAGTTGGTGGTGGTGGAGCGACGCCCAATAAAACTATGCTGACATGGAGAAATGATTGAGCTACAGAGGTGTTGCAGATGAGGAGTAATAATTTTTTCAAATAGCTTTGGAATTGCTGACAATTTAGAGATGTCTCTATAATTGGTAGCATCAGATTTTTTTTTTCCTTTTTTATGCAGGGGAATTATAAAGGATTCCTTCCACATATGGGGAAATATCGACGTTTCCAGAGATAAGGTGAAATTCCCCACTACTATTCACAAAAAAATGGCAATGGTACCCAAGACAGAATATAATCTTATACACGAGATAAATACATATATAAATACATAAGTAAATATCGGATATAGATAGCCTATCTTTACAAAAACATTCATAACAAGCTTAGATTCGTATAAAATGAATTTTAAAAGAAGTCCGATGCTTCTACGCCCAAAAACACGCAAGTTGTTGCATTTCCGATTGTTCAGTTATATGGCAGCTATAGGATATAGTCGGCCGATCCCGGCCGTTCCGACTTATATACTGCGTGCAAAGGAACGAAGGGTGTGTGCAAAGTTTCAAGACGATAGCTCAAAAACTGAGAGACTAGTTTGCGTAGAAACAGACAGACGGACATGCTTATATCGACTCAGGAGGTGATCCTGATCCAGAATATACATACTTTATGGGGTCCTGGATGTCTCCTTCACTGCGTTGGACACTTCTGACCAAAATTTTAATACCCTCTGCAAGGGTATAAAAATTCGCAGTTCCAGATTGAATCTGAACCTAATATCGTGAATTTGTGTTATTAATGCAAAGATTTACACAGAAGATGTAAATGAAATAGAAGCATAGAAGAGAAAGACTGGCATTCACTATTGTTTTTTTTCGTCGTCCTAATTAACAAAAAATTTATTATTAAAATTATATTAAAAATATCTTTAGATTAAGTAGTTGTCGGTTTTGGCATAAATACAATTTTTTTCCGTATTAATATTTGAGTATGTTTTTATAAAAGAAACAAAATTCTATAACAATTTTACAGAGTACTCTTACTAATTGGCACGCACACAATGAAAGCTGTTTTTTATACCCTTGCAGAGGCTAAGTAAGTTTCAATATTTTATCTTTAAAAACATGGAAGTTATAGCATTCCCTATCGTTTAGTTATATAGCAGCTATAGGATATAGTAGGCCAAACCCGGCTATTCCGACTTATATACTGTGTGCAAAGTAAAGAAGACGAAAGAGCAAATTTTAAAGACGATAACTTAAAAACTAAGACTAGTTTGCGTAGAAAAAGAAAGACGAAGGTGATCCTGATCCAGAATATATATACTTTATAGGGTCCTAGATGTCTTCTTTACTGCGCTGCACTGAACAAAATGATATTACCCTATATTACCCAAAGGTATAAAAAAGGGGCGAAATATTGGTTAATTTGAGCCTGTCCGTAAACTTGATGCGACAAGTAAATTAAAATGGCAAATATGGTAATATTCGGCAATGGAATGTAGATTAAATATTAATACATATTTTTTATAATTGCTGTTTTTGATATGTCATATACTTTGTGTACGATTTTACGCTTTAACAAACAATTGTCCATATGTTCAGTGGAGTTTTACTTATAAATATCACAAAGATTCACCAGTCTTTTTTGCCATTCTCCGAAAAATCTTAAGTGTTTCAGATGTCTTTGAATTCTCTTGTTCTGATTTATGGTAAAAACCTGTTTAAATTTTAGCTAGTCTTTCACTTTTTAAGCTATCGATTTTTAAGTTAAATTATTTTTAAGTTGGAAGACATTGTTATTTTGTTGTCATGTAGTGTATAGGTAAAAACAGGCGGGATCGGTCGACCATATTCTATAGTTGCCATGTAAGTGGCCGATCGAAACAACTGTAAGTTCCTTATTTTTGAAGATTGAATTGTAAAATTTGTCAGAAATTGTTTTTTTAAAATATATGCCCATACTACAATTTAAGTTGTAGCTTTATGTTTAGAGTTTATGCAAAAAAAAATAATTAAGGTGGGGTGAGGTACCACGCTAAAGTTTTACATTTTACAGTGCAAAAAAGATTTGGTTAAGAATTTCTCTACCATATTTTAATGGGGAATGTGTTATAAAACCTGGAACGGGTTTGCATCAAAAAGTAAATTTTTAAAAACTTTCGGTTACGATATTTTTGCAAAAAGGAGTCGATATGCATATATAAAATGATGAAGCCATTTTTTTACGCGTTTTCGGGCGGTTAAAATATAGAATTAAACATTTTTTACCATTTAATTAAAAGAAAAAATAAAAAATTAATGTTAAATCAAGATGAATTACTGTTTTAAAAAAATTCAGTGGCTATCACTATTCCGTAAAACTGGGTAACGTGCAATTCAAAAATACGAAAGCATTTACAGATTAAAATTATTATATTATATTATTATTATATCTGCAGAAGGAAAAGATACAAAAAGGATTAACACTATTTTTCTTAAAATGGGAAGTTATATTGAGTGGAGGCTAAATCGAATTAAAATGGCTGTTTATCTTAAAAATTTTTAATTATAAAGTCCAAGTCCCTTCTATATAATCTCTCAGTTTGAACCACATCTTATATATGCAAAAATTAGATATATATACATGTTCTGCTTTTATGTTATACTTCCAAAAGGCACGTTATTGATTAAGAGGCTATTATTTATACTGACATTTTATTATTCATTAACGATAATAAGAAAGATTCTTCATAAAAGTTCTTACTCTAGATTAATAAATTAGATTTATTTACCGAACAAAATCTCTCCCTAAAGGTATTATGTCTTGAAAACGATCACGAATCAAAGATATAGTAAACTTCACTTCTTTTTGACGAAGAGCTGTGAGAGCTGGATTTGCATGGTCTTCAATGAGGCGCACATAGCTGTAAACAGCAGATTGAACAAGGAACGGGTTTCCCTCCAACCATGTTCTGTATTCTATAAATATATCCAGTAGGCTTTCAACGAGAAATAAATTTTTGTGAGATGCGTCACCTCCACCTGCTTGACGTAAACAGTTCCAAATTATGTTTTCGACATTTAGAACTTGGTGCTTGACAAATTCGCGCAGCACCCAAATTAATTGCCGGCGCGCTATCTCTGTTAACTTGGCATACTTCTCAGCTACCAATAGAGTCAGATTGGCAACAACCACGTTCATCCCGTCCCTAGAAACAAGAGTTATGTCGCGATATGTTTTTGGAGCCATAGCCGGATCAGTTAATATTATATACAAAAATCCAATTGAAATTTCTTCATGTTGTTTGTCTTTGCATACGAGTTGCGATAAAAGGTCGTGCATATCCTTATCACTAAGTCCACCAACTTGCTGCTGTAGATGGCAATATGATCGCTCAAATTTCTAAAAAAAAAACAAACAAATGATATTTAGAAATTCAAATATAGATGTTTGTAATTCCTATTTACCTCTTCAATGTCATCTTTACAGTCAACTGGTGTGCATACAAACAACTTCGAAACGTGAGCAGTGTTTTTTGGCTGGTGCTCCATCTGTAACTTTATTTTTAATGTTTTTATTGCCTTTATATTTTTTTTTAATGTCGCACTTATATTTTTTTTGTATTAATCATTACTACAAAACATTGACCACTATTTAAAATTATATTGAACTAACATACAGCACAAACTGTTTTTTATTTTGTTTCAGAATTGACCGAAATATGTGTTTTTTGCGATTAGTGAGACCAGCGTATATAATCACATATTTGAATGTACAGAATTATTCGAATATGCCAAAGAAATTTTTTTTACGTTCAACCTTAATATTCCCTTTTTAACCAAGTAGTTAGGCCTAAAATATCTGTTGTTCACCTTACAATTTTTGTAAAGGTATTTTAGAAAAGTTTTATTCAAATCTTTAAAAAAAACCTTCCAAAAACATAAAGAAAATACCAACAGAAGCTGAAAAAAGTTAAACAAAATACCAACCAAGCAGTTGATGGTGGTATGGAAAAAAATTAGAATATTAATTTTCCTTAATTAGTTGAAAAAGAATAGTCAACTAATATACTTTCAACTAATATAACTAATATACTATTTAAGTGATTAATTTTTGTTTAAATTTTTCTTCGAAAAATGCACATCTTATAATATTGATGGAGTTTTGTCCATGTTCAAAAACTAAAAGGAGGGTCCATATAGTTTTGCTAAAAATCTCTTTCATCTGAGGTCCATTTACAATCGTACCCTAA
This sequence comes from Drosophila varians, assembly GCA_018150405.1. Lineage (NCBI taxonomy): Eukaryota > Metazoa > Arthropoda > Insecta > Diptera > Drosophilidae > Drosophila > Drosophila varians. The sequence goes on from JAECWK010000125.1 coordinate 21,622,336, forward strand.
TTTGACAATTAGTCCAGTAGGTTTTACCGTACCAATAATTAGTTTGTACTTTATTAAAACGGAAATGCGATAAATGGATAGTTATGCGATGTTTTTAAGAGCAAAACAGTGTTGAACTGTTATTCTTAATAGACTATACTTAAATAAAATATGGAACGTTTTATTTTAGTGATATATGTAGATATGTAGATTGTGTAGTGAGGTTTTTTATACCCTTGCATAGTGTAAAAAAGTTTCAATATTTTATCTTTAAAAACATGGAAGTTATAGCATTACCGATCGTTCAGTTATATGGCAGCTATAGGATATAGTGGGCCAATCCCGGCTGTTCCGACTTATATACTGTGTGCAAAGGAAAGAAGACGAAAGAGCAAATTTTAAAGATGATAGCTTAAAAACATAGACTAGTTTGCGTAGAAACAGACAAACGGAGAGACGGACTCAGAAGGTGATCCTGATCCAGAATATATATACTTTATAGGGTCCTAGATGTCTTCTTTACTGCGCTGCACTGACTAAAATATTGGTTAAATTTGAGCCTGTCTGTAAACTTCATGCAACATTAAATATTAATATATATTTTTTATAATTGCTGTTTTGATATGTCATATACTTTGTGTACGATTTTACGCTTTAACAAACAATTGTCCTTATGTTCAGTGGAGTTTTACTTATGAATATCACAAAGAATCCCCAGTCGTTTGCCATTCTCCGATACTTTTTAAGCTATCGACTTGAAAGTTGGTAGACATTCTTATTTTGTTGTCATGTAGTGTATAGGTAAAAACAGACGGGATCGGTCGACCTGTAAGTTCCTTATTTTTGAAGATTGAATTGTAAAATTTGTCAGAAATTGTTTTTTAAGAATATCTGCCTATTCTGGGGCAAAATTCTGTAATAATCTAATAAACAATTGTGCAAACTTTTTAAAAATAGTAAAAAGATTTGGTTGAGAATTTCTCTACCATATTTTAATGGTGAATGTGTTATAAAACCTGGAACGGGTTTGCATCAAAAAGTAAATTTTTAGAAACAGTCGGTTACGATCTTTTCGCAAAAAGTAGTCGATATGCATATATAAAATGTCGAAGCCATTTTTTACGCGTTTTCGCGCGGTTACAATATAGAATTAAACATTTTTTACCATATAATTAGAAGAAAAAATAAAATATTAATGGTAAATCGAGATGAATTACTATATATATATATATATATGTATTTGTATATAATATAGTGAGGTAGACCCACCTTGCACGGTATACCATGAAGAGCTGTTTTTAAATTAGATTTGTTTTTTACTAACCAAGTTAAATCAAAGTCTCTCCATATGATTTGTGCAATTCCCCTAGAAAAGCTTTTTGTTCCTTGTCCAACACAGACAGCACTAAAAATTTATTTTATAAAATCCCCATAATGCCCAGCCTAAAGCCGATGATTTTCGTGTTTTTACACAGACAGCACGTGAAGTTAACCGATAGTCTTACTCATGAGAGTACAATTTACTCAGGCGGTCGGACAGGTTCGAGGCATATTTCCATAAGAAGCTTTTTTCGGTTTGCTGAATGTGCTGAACTCATTTATGTTTTACTCTCTCTTCTTGGGTACTATAATTTCCCTATAAAAGATCCTAAAATTTCTACATAGGTGTTGCAGATGAGGAGTCATAATTTTTTCATAGAGCTTTGGAATTGCTGACAATTCAGAGATTCCTCTATAATTGGTAGCATCAGATTTTTTCCCATTTTTTAGCAGGCGAATTATAAACGATTCCTTCCACATATGGGAAAATATCGACGTTTCCAGAGATAAGGGGAAAAGCTTTACAAGAGGTTTGCACAATGACTCGGCGCAATTCTTTAGCACACAGCCTGGTACACCATCGGGACCAGGTAAAAGTACCGGTTGATAACAAACTACGCTCGGAGATCGATGAACCAAAAATAAGATTGGCTGAATGAATTTCATATATGCAGGGCTGATCAAAAATATTACAAGGTGAATACGTTGTTTGAAAAAATTTGGCGAATATATCGCCAATGGCCTTATCCGTGTTCGCAGAATAATTTTCAAACGAGAGCAAGGAAAGAGAAGATACATGTTTCCGCTTTGGGTTTACAACATTTTTGAACTGCTCCGGATCCTGAGTGTACTGAACCCGACAACGGCGAATATAATCTCTATAACATTCAGCGTTATGCACGGCAAAGTTCGACCCAGCTACTAAGTACCTTGAAAAAGTTAGACTGTAGCCAGTTCTTTTTAAATTTTTTTTAAAAGTCTATTAATAGAAATTAATAAAAGAAAATATAATGTTTAAAAATGTTAAAGATTAATTAGGAGCCATGTAAACCAAGGGGGATTGCCTTTAACGGACGGATACTTCCACGGCACACAAGAGTTCAAAAACTATTTAAACTCCTATAAAAATATTCTATGATGTATAGTTATATCATTTCATGCCAAAAGATTAGACCAATCAAAGAAAAGAAATTAGTTATTGAGCTTTTTAAACTGAGCCTTACGAAAGCAGCGAATTTTATCACCTACGCTATGCGATTTAACTAAGGCAATGGTTTTGATTGAAACCTCAAGCGTAAAATAATATGGATCTTCGGGGGTCACCAAAGACAGGGCTCTGAAAAAGGTGATTCCATCTGGGTCCGTCACAAAACATAAGTCAAGAAGCCGACCAAAACAATTTCTGACATGGTAGATTAACATGTTTGACATGTCAAAGACATGTTTCACCAAGTGAGGTTTGCTATGTTACCCAGAACCACGAGCCGTTCGCTATCGGACATAAGATGGAAAACCGACTAATGCAGGCGGTATATAAGAACAGGTAAAATACAGCGAATGATCAGACAAAGTGATCAAAGAATTTCTTTGATTTTTTCCCCTGGGTTTTACTGGGGTATGCAGCAATTGGGGCTGTGACGTCACTGGTAGTGATACTATAGGGGACAATCCGAAAGTACACATGATAAGATCAGAGTGATCAGGAGTTGAGTGATATTTGGCAGTGCTGGCAGAGGATTAGCTGGTGCACACGGCTCAGCTAGGTTGGATTTGCTGGAAGCGCTTCGGAGACACAATTAGTAGCTGTATGCTGCTTAATTGAGGATAAAGCACATTGAATTGAATTGGTTTTACGAAAATCAGCTTAATAGCTTTGAATTCAATTATATTTTTTTATAAAAATATTTTTAATACATTGAACCACTGTACCAAGTAGAAAAATAAGAACAAGGTAGCGATTTGTAGGTTTGGTTATGAGTTAGACTTGAGTTAGTCTTAGAGATAAGGAACTCCAAAAGGGAATAGAGAAAAAGAGCAACAAAAAATAGTTAAGCAAAACAGAGCTATTCTTGGATTAAAATTAATAAATATTAATTTACCACCAAATATATCACTGCACTGCGGAAATTGTTGTAAATAATTTATAAATTTAAAATTTATATTTATCAAACGCCGGTTTGACCTCAAGATAGGCAAAAGAATTATATAAACGCAGAGGGCACAAAAAAACACGTCCGTTCGCTTTGAAGGCAGAAAAATTCGGTGAAAGAATTGTTTATTATTTTCGATAATTTTGGTGGTAGGTGGTAGACTAAGCATTTTTTTTTATTTGCTTATTCAAGTAGGGTAATTAGGTCAATCCCCAATTTCTTTTCCGGTGTCGTTCATTAAGGAGCTGCGGAGTATTAAGTTGTGTTCGTAGCTAATACAAAACATATATAATAAATGTGGTTAAGTGATAGTATCTTAATATAAAGGATAGCGATCAGTAACATAACCCTTTCTTTCGTCTGCGATAAGTCAAATGATAACTCGTATGCAAATGATAACTTCAAATAATTGACAAAATCAGTCGACTAGGACGCTCCACTATTTCCTTAGCCCAGAAACCTCCAGTCTGTATCTGATCCATCATTTTCGTTAAGAAACTTGCCGACTGCCTCAGAGAACCTTCTGCTGCGGCGCATTGCTCTTGCCGATACAGCTAAAAAGAACATATTTTTTTTTCCAGAAAGTCGTAAAAAAATGCTGCGGAATTGCATGATTGATCTTTCCAACAGATGTCTGCATTAATGATCTTTCCAACAGATGTCTCAAGATCGCATATACATTCATTCGTCAGATGTTATGGTTTTTCATGATCGCTGTTTACGGTTGATCCTAGAGCAGGAAAATCAGTTAGCAACTGAAGTTATTCCCCAGCAAATAGTAGTAGTTTTGGGGCTTGATATGCTTCCTCTACATAATAGCTATGTCGTTTTGACATCTTGTCTGATGTCATCTTTCGTCATTAGTAAATCAGATGCGAGGTGCCCTTCTGCTTCTGCATTAACACCGCTCCGAATTTATGTTGAGGCGCTGCATTTTCTAGTTCGGTTTCCGCTCCCCTCGTGTAATTATGCAAAACAGTCCATTTACCAGGGCCGTTCAGCTAGACCCATTGTGAATGAAACATCCTTTATCAGAAAACTCGTTCACAAGCGTGCAATATCAGCGTATTCAGGTAGAAATTTTCCAAAATCCAGTAAGACCTAGAAGTAACTAAATTCCTCTGATGTTATTTTTAACTCCTAAAACGACTAACTTCCATTCTCGGCATGACACGTACAATTTCGGTAACATGCTCCCGGAAATGTATTCGTGCCCTCTCGGCACGTGCCCTATTCGGCAAAAAATATCGATTAGGCTGTGTTTCGCTATTTTCGAGGCAACGCAATACTTTCTGGCGGCTTTCTTTGTAGACTTTCTTAATTTTTTTTACTTTGGGCTGCTTTATTAATAACAGGACCCATGCACCAACCACGACACAGCGATGTTTATGTTTGTTATCTTGAAATATTTTCGATCACAAACTAAGTGCAAAGTTACGTTATGACAACTAATCATATCTCGCTTCTATTTTCAAACTAAAGCACTTCCTAATCGCAAAACAATCTTACCGCCTCAACCTTCTAAGCTCTTATAACTTCTCATGGACATCTGCTTCCCTCAATGATCGAGAAAATTCATCAGGGAATTTTTAACTTGCCATACCCAGTCGGACCTTCGGCGCTCGGGGTGAACTTGGCAGTCGCCGGGCTACCACCAATGTCTGCTTGTGTTTACCTACCTCGAGCTGAGCGGAGAAATTATTTCCGTTCTCTAAATTTTTCTTGAAGCCTTTTTGATATTGTAATTTCTTAAATAGGCAATGTTTTTTCAATAAGCAAATAAAATTTTAATGTGAGCTGATGCCAGCAAACGCGTCACGAAATTAGTGTGCATTATGTATGCTATAGGATATAGTCGATTGCATTTCACCTTCCAGGATTTACACTCTGCCTCGCACGAATGAATGGAGAAGCAATAAGAAAAAAACAAGTGTGTACCAAAAAATAATCGTTATGATTTGAATATTCAAAGTAATCTGCGAACTTCTTTCCTAAACTATTTCACGGCCTCGTGGGTTTACAATATAACGGTTTTACAAAATCTATTCTCTTACTTTTCAAATCGAAAAATTTGCCATGAGATCCAGATTACCACCAACTTAAATCCAAACCATAAAAACTATTCAGCCTTTTCTTTCATAAGGCGATCATATTCTTCATATATTTTACAAAAATCAGTCAATAACTAGCACACAGTCATTTGCAAAATAAACTGGCTAATCAATAAACAATTTTATTTAGCCTACATCTCTTATCCACACAAACCGGCCATCACGAATAGCTCGCATTTTAGTTTATAAGCCGTCCAAATAACAGATGTCCGATCTCTCTACCAAATGGCGGCTTTGGCAATCTGCTTGTTGCCGACAAATTTGCGAACGTACTTAGACGTCTTGTCAAACAAATAGTATTCGTATATTTTCTCAAGGGTTTTCTCCCAAATAAGGTACATAATAGACTCGAGCACATTATTCACGCCTGACCACCTAAATGACCTTGGGATGTTAGGAGGACAACGAGTTTTCCGATTTCTTAGAATTTTTCCATACAGTATTCCTGCCCTTAATTCGTACGTTTTAGCCGTATCTCCACTCCATAGACATGGTAAGCTCCGGAATGGTGGCAACGCGGTTGGAAACAAAAATGTTGAAACGACGGAAGAGTCGAACCAGGAATAATATGCTCCATTGTAAACTTTAACGCAGCGACCTCGGCCATCAGCCTGGCTAGCAGTTCGGCATCCGATAGCTCCAGCTTCGGCACGGTGAGGGACAAAATGCATGCATCCATGCAAAATTTTCTCTGTACAACCTTTGCAAGATTATCTTGAAGGATAAGATTGAGGGCCTTGTTGAGTCCCCAACGTCTTGTTAAAGGAAGTGCCGTCATTGAACTCCAGTTGGGAAGCTTTTTTCTTAACAGGAAAGCCTTGCAGAACAGCGGGAACATTTGAGCACCATTTTCCTAGCCGAAAGTTGTCTTTGCTTAGAAGCCATAAAGTCTGATTCATTATTTCAACGGCCTCTTCCACCGAGCTGTTACCAGATATGAGGTCGTCCATCTAAAAATCCCGTCGCAGCACCTGAACCCCTACAGGAAACAGGGCTCCATCATTCTGAGCTAACTGATACTAAGTATGAGGCAGGCTTTGTGCAGCTTATCCTTGATAGAATTCCTCCATAGGTTGCACTGCAAGAAACTGTCGTCGGATGCGACTCTTACATAGCGGTTCATCTTGCAGATATCATAAGTTATTGCTACCATGTGCGACCGTAAGCGCAGAAGCAGGCTATAGGCTATACCAGGGCCGGCCATCAAAACATCATTGAGCGAGTACCCGGAAGCAGTGTCACGAACTCTTTTAAGTTTCTGTTCGTGGCAAATGCCACGGGAAGATCATAGAGTTTGTGGGAACGTTCCACCGAACTTATATGTGCGACGCGATTGCCCGAGCTAAGAAATAACACCGAGTTGATCTAATTGTACCTTTTCCGTTTATTAGTGATTTCACTTGCGCTGCTGTGAAATCCTTCGTGGTCTGGATTTACCGATTCCTTTTTCCCTTCCGGGTCGCCGGAATTCCCACCCCCGCGAGTCGTACGCCGCATGGGAGTGCTGGTCTGGTGCCTGGTAGCCGACTTGGTAAATGGGGCTCATCACGTTAGGGTCGGGCGTACTCGGCGGCTCTCCGGTGTCCTTGCCTGCTGGATGCTAGTGTCCCTTCGTCTGGTATGGTAGCTGCTCAGGTTGGTCGCCTAGACCGTCCAATCTCTCCGGGCTTACGCCAAGATAGACGGATGGTTTCTCCGGACTCTCCAAAGGCGGTCCTTGGACTTCTCAAAGCTGACTAACCGTCCTGATCTCACGCCGGCAGTGACTTATATAGGCCCCGGCGCGACCGTTAATACTTCCTAGGTTGCTCCTTCCGTTATCATGGTTGCGTCCGCCGTCTTCTACTTTTGCTGTTGCTAGGCGGGTTCCCTGTCCCGCTCCTTTCCCCGTCGGCCTTCTGCTTTCTTCTGATCCATCGCTGTTCCTTGTCCTATTTCTTTCCACGTTTCTCCTGCTTTCTCCGATCCTCCTGCATGGCCATGCGGGCTCTCTGACCCGTTACGTTCCACGTTGTTTCTTGTGCTTTCTCCACTCCGTCGCTGTTCCGGACGGCCTTCCCTTTTCTTTGTGTCTCCTGCTCTTCCGCACTGAGGCCGTCTTCCTTCAGGACGCAATGAGGAGGCAGAAAGTATTTGCAATGTCTCTCTAGTTCCTCCGGGACCAAGGACATGCTGGCCAAGTACAGATTTTTCTATATACTGAATGTCAAACTCAAAGGATTGCCTGAATTATCTCCACTTATGGACTCTCAGAGTCAGTTTTTAGAAATACAATCGGTAAAAATGACAAAAAGTCGACCGTGAAAGTAATGGTAAAAATTCCTAAAAGAATTATAAACTGCAAGTGTGTCCAACTTATACGAATGGTAACTCGAAACCGCTGACGAAGTCCGTTTACTAAAGAAATCGATAACTCGAAGCTTGTGTTCGATTATGTGCATCATAATTGCGCCATAGCCCTTAGCAATCATGAAGCTCAATAGGAAAATGTGGATCGAAGATAGTAAGAACTTGTTCACTAGTCAGGTTAGAAACTACTTTCTGTCGTATTTCCTCGTGCTCCGATTCCCATAATAATGACATACTTTTTGAAGTTAGAGCATAGAAGGCCCCTCTATGTAACTGTGAAAACGTAGGTACAAACTGACGAAAATACGAGGCCAGTCCAATAAATTGTCTCACTTGAGTCACAGATTTAGAAGGCGGTACATCTATAAGATCTTGTATTTTCCTAGGATTCGGTCGAATTTCACCTTCCCTCCACCAAGATTTAAGAAAGGAAAATTTGTTTACGTTGAAAGAGAATCCTGCTTCGGCGAGTGCTTGTAAAGTAATTTGTAGTCTGTCGAAAGCTTCCTCCTTTGTACGTGCAACTATCATTACATCGTTCATGTAAACATTGGCATATGTATAAGTCATACCTTTGGAATACAGAAGGCGCATTCATAAGCCCAAAAGGCATAGCCATTCGTACTGCCTTTCTAAGGTAACAAACAATATCAATGCACGTAAAAAAACTATCACCACTCAACATAGCTATCTGGTCAGAAATAAGCGGCAACGGGTACTTGTCGGAAACAGTATTGGCATTAAGCTCCCGATAATCGACACACAGACGTTTTTACGGCCCGTTTTTCTTACGGACAAGTAACCTCGGACTCGCGACAGGAGAGGAACTAGGTCTTATTATGTTTGAATCCAACAGGTCTTGAATGGAATGTCTTATAATTGTCATGCCGATGCCCTGGCTCAAAATTTTCCGACCAATCAGAGCGTCGAATTTAATATGTTCGTCTAAAACTACGTGAAATAAGATTTCAAAAGAACGACCACTAATTAGGGCATCCGCCAATATCTGTATCTGATTTCAAAAGAACGATCACTAATTAAAACATTCGCCAATATCTGTGCTGCAAACAGAGTTTCCTCCTATGCCCCTTTATGATGTTTATTAATCTCTGCGATGCAGTCTCTTTGATTAGTGAGCACTCGGCTTCTGAGTCGAAGTAAAATTGGAACGACTCACCAAGTTGCAGCAACGTTCCTAAGGGCTCAAATGCGGTGCATATGTTCATATCTTTGATAGTATTACCCTTGGTGGGCGGACGCTTCTGACGATCCGGGCACACAGTAGATACATGTAAAGCTTTTCCACGTTTATAACAGATCACGGATGAACCATCTTTTGCTCCTATACTTGTATATCCAGATTGCTGATTACGGGGCTACTGACACTGAGTTGTCTCTTTGTTAAAGTGACACTCATCCTTCTTGTGGCCGGGTTTGCCACAGTTATGATACGTGATGTGAGATATAGCCCTGCCTATTTTTCCTTGTGGTGTGCCAACGTAACGGATACTGCAATCTGCTCGACGCTGAGTGACTTTCAGCGGGCTATAAGTGAAGTGACAAACACTCTTCTTCGTTTGGGCGTGCATTTAAAAAATTAATAACGGTTGCAGCTTAAGTCTCAGTTCCCGAAAAATATTGCAAAATATTGAAAAAAATTTTGCGAAAGCCAGTGAGATGCGGAGCCTTCCAGTGATTTGCTGAGGGCCATTACAAGAGCGCTGAACACTTGCTAGTTTTCAGACACTAAACACCACTGAACGTCAGGACCGAGCGTCTGATCTTACACGATCAGGGTTGAACTTTGGAAGTACGATGTTTTTGGCATCTTTTGACTCATTTTGAGAGCACTGCACATGGTTTATTAGCTCACCGAAATTATGATTTGACAACTCCGAAAATTGCGTCGTTGGCCTCAAGCGGATGTTATCCCACTTCTAATTCATTCTCTGAGCTCTCCAGTGGATTTTCCGCGAAACGTTTTTTGGCACGTGGCATGATGATAGAATTTTACAACCAGAATTTCATTCAACCAACCATTTCACCTTCCAGGATCCACACTCAGTGTGGGGAGTTATGACGAATCACTATCTGTCTCATTCATGCTCACGCCCAAACAACGTTGACAGAATCATGTACCTGCCTCGCACGAAAGAATGGAAAACTTATTAAAAACAAGTGCGTACCAAAAAATAATTTTTATTATTTGAATGATTCAAGATCTCATTCAAAAAAACTGTTCCAGGCAAAAAAAAGCTGTTTCCCCTTTGCAAAAAGATTTTAGCCGTCGTGATAACAGGGACGATGTAGAGGACAAAACCGAACTTCAAGAAGGCTTAAGGATCCCATGTAAGTCCCAGGGTCTTTATGAAATTGGAGCCGTCATCAAAGGTGAGCTAGGACCTTCATCGCCACCACTTCCGCAACCAAAAATCGCTTCTCGACATAAAAACGAGATCTGTCCCAATATGCGAACAAACTCCTCAATTGATTTACCGTCAGAGCTCAACAACATAGAAGTTTCTGTCGTCATCGACCAGTTGATGCATTTCGCGCATTGCTAAAAAAGATGCAGGCTTCATTTCGTTTGTGACCGTGTCCATCTTGTAAATTTGAAGCTCTTCCCGAGAGCAATTTTGCCACAAAATGCATTGCAAATAGCTGCCAGAAAAAGCAATCGTCATGCAACGGTGCATTTTTCCAATGTCGCCAGTAAAAGCTACTGAATGCGAAATCTTAGCAGATTGTAAAAAACTTCAGCTGGAGAAACGGGCCGGCCATTAGTATGTCGCTCAGCTAAACCCGGATGTGGTAACAGCGGATCCATCACGCCGAGTACTGATCTTTTAATTCTTGCTGATGCGTTAGTTTTTTTCTCTAGGCTCTACAGACGCCGATAATCCTGCGGAAAGGATTGACGCGTCCGCCGGCTCCACAGACGACATATCCAAGTGTGGGCTTTTGAATCGACGGCAGCCCAGGGGCTAATTGTATGTGTTCCGTACATAGCAACTTATAGAAGAAACCAGCTATAATTAGTAAGTCGACTCGCTGAGTGAATTAGTGAATCGGGCGCAGCAAATTAGTGACGTTTGAGGCCACTATAGGCGTAAATTGTGTGAAGTTGTTGGTGCATTGTGACTAAAAGCAAACGTTTACGGAAAATCCTGTCTCGAGGTGGCTAACGAAGTGCACCTACGAGCCCGAGTCAAGAAGCACTCGACAGAGTAATAGAGCTCTAGCGCGAATTTTGACTAGAATATTTCCTTGTTACTGAAAGTCACCTGAGCGAAATTGTGTTGCTTGCCACCGCAAAGTACGACATTTCTGCTTCAGGTAACCTGCCAACGATTCCAAATCTGCCTGACTATCCTCCCACCTTGCTTGAGTGGACCTGTCAAGCTTATAAGGCAGCAAATGAATAATGATGCAGCTGGCAATCTGTTTTGTGGTTCCCATCTAACGAAGGCCCCCATATGCGAATTAAATCGATAGATAGCTCTTGAAGCCTCGTCGCTGCTACGGATTGAACTGCCCTAAGCTGCAATATTTCGTTAAACTGCGCTTAAAAAATTAGACGTCAGTTGCTAAACCTATTGTTTAATAGCTCCAAGGCCATCGTAATTGTCCGTCAGCTTCAACGACAGCACCGTTTCTACAGCTGAGACATGACGGCAAGATCGCAGACGCTGCAGCTTCTCCACCCTGCTATTGTTGAGCCCCCAGCGTTTTAGTAGCAGGCGGGTTTCCCAGGTCCCAATAATTAAACCCTCAATTGTAATTCATAACATTTACTCGGGTATTCAACCTGCGGTGGAGGGTCAACGGCAAGAGGTCTGCTCTTCATAATGCAACTCTAACAAAAAGCTTCCAATATGTGAAGCCCCAGCCAAGCCAACAGCAACCAAAGATCAAAGCTGCCAAGCCTTTCCATTAGCGGTGATAAGGCAGTTACACAAGCCTAGAAAGTCCAGCTTTCAACAATAACAGGTCGGATAGGGGAGCAGCAGTATTTCATTTGTCATTCCAGGGGAAATGTTTAGCGACAAGGGCGGTCCAATCCATCCAGAAATATGATCCGCCTGATCTGGGATGCCTATGTATTGATCCTCAGAAGAGGTGCTGGTTCTGCAATTAATGGACACCATGATCTTCAACTTGAAGCAAGTGACGACTACCAGGGTCAATCTTTCGTGGTCCTGCAAGTTGGGTTAGTATCCCATCAACAACAGACTAAAGGCCCGCAGAAAGAAGACATAGAAGTACCAACGCCCAAATAATCATGAAGGAAAGACAAATTAGAGATAGCTCAGGCATCCCCTTACTCCTCTTCCATCCTTCTTACACGATTAGCGACGCTGACCGTCAGATATTTTTTCATTGTCCATAACTTTCTGTTAACGCGTATTCAGAGACTTAATATCTCAATAAGCGCCGAATTCCTAACGGAAAAACTACTATCTTGCAAATAATTCGTCCAGAAGAACCGACTTTTTTTGTAAAATTCTCCCCAAATATCAGCAGCAGAACACTTGAGTGATCCTATTTTTGTGGTTCTCTCATATTTATTCTATCAACCACGGCAAACATAATCTCGTCGAAAGGTCGTTAGTGCTGGTGTGAATCAAATTTTCGTTTAGGCCTTGACTTCTTAAGCTGTTAACTTGGAGGTTGATATTTTTCGCGCGGCTCCGACTGCATACTTACAGCCCACCTCCCGCCCAACCGACCGAGGGGCGCTGCCGTTTATCGTACGGCTCGAATCGCGGGGATAGATCCGAGACGAGGAATAAGTATTTTTTAAAAAGGTTACGAGGAATAGTTACATTGTTGCTCTCTTAAGTAGGAAAGAATAGAGGATTTCATGCAAGAGTTCTGTGAAATGATTTGATAGAGGTTATTGTAGTCAGAACATAGTACCCTGAAAGGGTCATGCTGGGCATATGTTGACCTACAAAAGTTAAGAAATAAGGGGAGGAAAGTTCGAGAGGCCCTAAAAGGAACGTTAAATTTTAACAGACTTAAAAGGTTCTGGCTGTCGATTTCACCATTAATAAGGTTATTGATGAAAACTACACCCAGCATAGTCCTACGGTTTAGTAGCGATGGTAAGTTTATTAAAAGTAGTCTGGTATGAAAAGACGGGACTTGGATACTTGCATCCCAGTTTAGACCCCTAAGAGCAAAAAGGAGAAAGTTCTTCTGTACAAATTCAATGCGGTCTTGATGAAACCCATATTGGGGATATTAGAGATAGCTCAGGCATCCCCTTATTCCTCTCCCTTCTCGCACGATTACCGACGCGAACCGTCGCAGACATATTGGCCGGAACAATCGAAAGCTCTGCAGAGCTTCCGAGAGGAGGAGCAGTGGCGATCAGCTTCTGGGCATTCGCGGCGAAGGCGAACTTGGCGAAACCATGGGTGGAAGCTGTTCATCAGACACAGCTGGAAATAGACCGGGTCCAGCAGCGAGAAAGATATTCAATTTAGTCGGAGCAGCAGCAGGAGTGGGGCCAGCGGTGAGGGCCGGGGAGGCGGCCGTCCCGAAGACGGGAACTGTGTCTGATGTGGTGGTGGGAGCAACGGGCAAGATTGAGGCCCCTCCTGATGCTGTGTTTCGGCTGTGTCTGAACTCAACCCAATAGAGATGCAGAGTGGCGATTGAAGAAACTAAAGTCGAAGACTCCTTGATGTCTTCAAAGATGTCGGTTCACGGTGTAAAATCGATAAGGTAGCCTTTGTCCCTAAATTCCTGTTAACGCAGGTTAAGAGATATAATATCTCAATAAGCGCCTCAAATGCGCCCAATTCCGAAAGGAAAAGCTACTATCTTGCAAATAAGTCGTCCTGAAGAACCGACTTGTTTTGGAAAGTTCTCTCCAAATATCAGCAGCAGAACACTCGTGTGAGCTCTATATTGTGGTTCACTCATACTTTATTGTATCAATCACGGCAAATATAATCTCGTCGAAAAATCGTTAGTGCTGGTGTGCATCAAATTTTCATTCACGCCTTTACTAACGGCAAATTACGTTCTACCTTAACTTAAGCTATTTTGTGGCATCCACGGTCTCAGAAAAAAAATCAAAATTAGGCATAACTTAAGTTTTGGCAGCAACAGCTTCGGGAACGACGGCCGTATTATCAAGAATCTAGACGTTTTCCTATTTTTCTTCCTTGTGCATAGCCACGATGTCTCCTAAGTAGTCGAACATTTCTTAGGTACGGTACTTAACCTGGATATTATGGGAATATGTATTAATTTAAACTGTCAAATTGGAGGTTGATATACATGCCCAAAAACAGCGGCTTTTTTGGTTCTGGATCAATACTGATGAGTGCCAAAAAACTTTCTCAAAAATTTCGCTCTATAAAGCGGAGCGCACACAAATTACCTCTCCTTTTTTTTATCCGAAACAAAGCCAAAACGAAGAAACCAAACGAGTATCATCTTTCGGTTTGTAAATCGGCATTGACCTGCACTTGTAAACGATCGGAACTTACGTGAGCACTTCTCCCGACGTAGACCATTAGTTAGGCTTTTTCTAATTATCTAAATTTACTTGCCAGTTTCCCACATGGGTTCCCAAAGTTACGTTGTGTCCCCTCGTGTCTGCTTCTTGCATTATAGAAAATTGGGTTCCCTCAGATTTAAAAACATTTTGAATAATCATATAACAAAAATAATCAAAATAACTATTTACTTGCAATTTCGGATTGATGAAAATATGTGCAATTTGTATTGTTTTACGGTTTTGTTTATTTATTGAACATTTTTTCTCTTACATTCCGACGGCAAGCAGGAAAATCTTAAATTAATATAATTGATTAATTAAATTCAGAAGGTAATTTTATTTTAAGAACGTGGACCCTGCTATTCTTGGTTGTTGGACTCTTCCCCGGAGTCATTTATGGCTAGCATGCCGCGTTAGAGACTGTGCATTTCGGTGAAGGTGAATCAGAAGTTTGACCAGGTACTTTGCGTTAATTCAAGTTATTTAATTTTTACATAAGCAGTTTGTAGCTTTAAGATCCGCTATTAGCTTTAAATAGATGGCCATAGATACGTTGTAGGAAATTATGGTAAAAGGTGATGTCTCATACGATACTCGACCTGTACCTCCATGGGTTTCATCATTGCGAGTATTTTTTGATTAAAAACATAGCCGTCGAGATCAAAGTAGTTTTTGTTTATAAGATGTGTCTCTCATATAACGTCAATGTGATAGTGGTATAGGAACTGCAAGAGCTCGCTGTTAAATGGCATTCGCGTTTCAGAAGCTAGAGAGAATTTTTGAACAGATAAACTAAGCTAAACTAAGAACATAAGTTTTTGCAACGTATGTTGGATAACTCCTTTATTCCTCAGTTGCAGACGGCGTTCAAAGCTGCAGTCCCGAAGTCGTCAACGGATCAGATAGGGCCAGCTCAGTGCATGTAAAGCTGATATCGGGCACTGGCACAGGTTGAGAACTAGCGGAATTGGTGGAAACTCCAATGGCAGTGCTGCAGGCTTCGAGCAAAGGTTGAGCGCCTGGGCGGTCGCAACGGTTGTCAATTTCCCAGTATACGGCACTGCACAGCCTCCTAAAATTCCACACGCGAGGACTGTCAATTTCGTCAATTTTTCACTTAACTCAGCTGCACGTCTCAGGAAATAGTGAAGCGGCGCATACTCCATATCCCCTGACTTCTTGAATATCTCGGGCAGATATTTCAATTTCTTATGTACAACATCGGCCTTTCTCTAGAGAAAGCCCCTCTTGCCCGATGGGATCGACGAAACCGCTACAGCATTCATTTCCCCGTGCATCCAAAGGATGCCCGGAATGGCTATGACGACGCTCATAGCCAACTGACCTTTAATACAATAATGCCCAATCTACCCTCATGGAAATTGATTATTGGATGTGTTAAACGTCAATGGCGAATAGTGAAGTTCGAGCGATAATCTAAGTACCTTGTTCATTTATGGAAACGGACGGCGATATTTATATCGTTGCATGGAAAAATATCGGGCCAATAAAATAAAATAAATATGTTAAGCTTTTGATACCCAGTATTAAAAAAAAAAAAACGAATTTACCAGCTTCGCTATTGAAATACATTTTTTAATTATTATTGAAATCTATTTTTTTTGTCTGTTGCGTTATAATGGCCTTTATTGATCAGGCCGTGGCCTGATGTATGTTGTATGGTGAGTGGTTGTAGTGACCGTTTTTGATCAGGCCATGACCGCTGGTTCTCGTGCTTAGCACATGCTTCCATCATAAGAAAATAATTTGTGCACCACCGCACACGAAACCAAGTATGTGACACATGTAAACTATGATTTCAGTAATTTCTCAATTACTTATTTTTGTTAGTTACTATTACTTTCTCAGGATAGGCATATAGCCTGTCCCTTTCGCCAGACTGTCTTTGATTTTTATACCCTTGCAGAGGGTATTATAATTTTGGTCAGAAGTGTGCAACGCAGTGAAGGAGACATCCAGGACCCCATAAAGTATATATATTCTGGATCAGGATCACCTCTTGAGTTGATATAAGCATGTCCGTCTGTCCGTCTGTCTGTTTCTACGCAAACTAGTCTCTCAGTTTTTGAGCTATCGTCTTGAAACTTTGCACACACCCTTCTTTCCTTTGCACGCAGTATATATTGCCATATATCTGATTGATCGGAAATGCTATAACTTCCATGTTATTGAAGATAGAAACTTGCAATTTGGACAGATTGACTACTAGGGGAATTTAGGCCGATCTGGAAAATTTCATACAGATCGGCCGACTATATCCTATAGCTGCCATATGATTGATCGGAAGTGCTATAACTTCCATGTTATTGAAGACAGAAACTTGAAATTTGCACAAATTCCGTTTTATAGGAATCTAAGCCGATCTGGAAAATTTCATACGGATCGGCCGACTATATCCTATAGCTGCCATATAACTGAACGATCGGAAATGCCACAACTTGCGTGTTTTTGGGCGTAGAAGCGTCGGACTTCTTTCAAAATTCATTTTATACGAATCTAAGCTTGTTATGAATGTTTTTGTAAAGATCGGCTAACTATATCCGATATTTACTATATCTTTAATTAATAGAAGCCGCTATTTAACTGCAAGGGTATATAAGCTTCGGCTCCGTCCGAAGTTAGCTTTCCATTCTTGTTTCTATTAAAGTTCTCGATTTTGCCTTTCGCTTTTTTTAATGCGTCCCTTTTTAAGAGGATAGATTATTTTTTCCTTAACGAGTTTTTGGTACTGAAGGGAATTGATGAAGCTTATATATTTTCCATTTTTAAACAAGTGAGTTCGGTAGACCCGAGTCCCCCAGAGTCACAAGCTGTCGGACGTAAGATTATAAACCGACTGAATGGGAGACAAATTACGTCAGTAAGTAGACGGTTGTGATACATATTAACACAGGTATATAAGAAAAATTCAAAATCATACAATTTATGTAACTTTAATACTTCAGAAAGGAAATTAGATTCAACATAGACTCCTCCTATGCATTAAAGAAATTATCTGGAAAATCGGGGTTTGCATTTACTACTGCGTACCAGCATCAACTGTGTCGAGAGTCATAGCAGAGCGGTAGCACAACAGTTCATAAAAGTGCTCTGCTTTGCTCGGAGCAAAGTCTTCTAAAAAACTATAGCAGTAGCAATGCAAAAAAATTGTTGTTTGCTCTGCGAAGCCGTAACCGTAGTAAAAACTGAAAGCAATATCAAACGATGTGAAAATTATGTTGGGGGTGATATGTTAATACAATGAAGCAAACTTTAAATAAAACAAATAATTTTATAAAAGTCATAGATATGATGGGATAGACGAAAAAAGTATGCCGGACGCGTAACTAAGAATTGAATCAAATTGGGGAATTATATTTTTCCTAGAAACTTCAAGATTCTCACAAGCCGCAAATAAGTGAATCCTATCTTCACTCTTTCGTTCCCATTTCTCCCATCTTGAAAAGTTTAAATGAATGTTATATTAACACTAATAAATTTTAAATTATTTTTATTTTAACGGTAGTATCGTTAGTTTTTCGTGATTATTTAGAATAAAAGACAAAACAAAAAAATAAAGTTATCAAGGCAGGCCCAAAACCTAGCGATCAGGATTTTTCCAGGGTATACATTTCATTTTATTTATAAAATTGATTGCAAAAAAGTATGCTGAGGAAAGTATGTCCCTGTTATAATATGTCTTCTTTACTCTATACTTATATGAAAACGGTTGATTAGAATATTTAAATCATGATTATTTGTATGCTCTTTCTCATTAAAGTTTATATTAATAGTTACTAGAAAACGTTTTATTAGGCAAAATTTAGTGTCACATAAATTTAACAAAAATTCGATTACAATTTGGTTGTGAATGCATTCGCCATTGCAGTGCCTACGTATTACTTCAATATTACACATGCCATTATCCAAGGTTCCTGTTGATTGAGGTACTTTTACGGACTGACTTAATTTTTTTACTATCCATTTTTGCGGAGCTTCTTCGGAAAATTTAAGAGGTAATGAAAGTAAAATAACGAATTTAATAGTATTCATTTCACTATAATGTAAAGTCAGCGTCTTATAGACAAGCTCTTTATCTAAGAGCGAATGTTGGGGCCCATCCGATTCACTTTCTGTAATTTTACTAAAATCTAAACAAAATGGCTGCGCCCTTAGTGTTAACAGGTCAATTATATGTATTGTATGGTTGTTGGTATCAGCTACTAACATATTACATCCGTCGGCATCCAAGCACAATCCCGCTGGCTCGTTTAAAACTAATGGGGATCCTTCTTGATCAGTTATGGTCATCGTCGAAACATAATTCTCCTCAGTGTCAATAACTTTAATTTTATGGTTATATGTGTCGGCCACGAATACCTTGTTTCTTTTGGCAATATGACAGGCTATTCCCAAAGGATGTTGAAGTTTTGCGTTGAATAGCTTACCATCAGCATCACCGAAGGCGAAAAGGTTCTGAGACGATTTCATTATTAAGTTGAAAAATAACAATTGAAAAAAAAAGTACAATTAACAAACTTACAAGAGGGTTGCGGTCTCCACCGACAACTGGCATCACTTTTCCATCAATTAAAGAAGCTTTACGTACACAAGAACTTTCACTGTCAGCTATAAACAAAAAGTCTTTGGACATGGCCAAACCTGATGGTTGTGCAAATGCTGCATTCTGAGGATAGGAATTATTACGATTCTCCTCCAAACCATTTCCTATCAATGAGACACAACACAAAGGATTAAACTTGCGGAACTTCCACCAAATAATTCCTTCGGGGAAATAACCCCAAATCTGGTGCGTTCCGGCCATAGATATAAGTACTATTGTCTTTTCTGGTACATTCCTTTCGTCAAGATGGAAAGACATATCCATATCGCGTGTGCGAAATATAGCAACATCCCAAGGCGAAGAGATAGGTTGCGTCGGTCCTGCGTGTCCACCAATTCGATCAGATCCTTGAATCCCAGTACCAGCAAGGGTTTCAACCCTTCCATCGCTTAATGAAATCTTACGCAAAGCGTGGTTTTCTGTGTCGGCCACAATTAAAGAATTTTCATCAAGAAACGTTAGGCCCTGAGGTCTCTTAAATCGCGACGCAGCAAAACTTCCATCCGTTAATCCAGCTTTGTGACCTCCAATTATGTGTTCCACTAAGCCTTCACGCGACACAACCAGAATTCGATTATTACCAGCGTCAGCAATTGCAAACCGACCTGTTGGGCTTCGTGCAATCTTTGCAGGAAATCGTAAATTGGAAGCAGGATTCGGATCCGTTGATAGTTGTAAGGGTAAACTGCAGTTTTCGATTTTCCCTTGAAGTCCAAAAAATGACAATGCGACACCAATGAATGTCTGAAGAAATTTTCCGTGTCCTTCTCCCATAAGCAGCAACAATGGAAAACCAGCAGGACTCAAAACCATTAACGATGGCCAACAGCGTATACTAAGATCTTTCCATAAACTGGATGCAAAGTCGTTTACAATCGGATGAGTAACACCATATCGTCGAATAGCAGACAATATGTTTGACTTAGCACGTTCATTTTCAAATTTCGGGCTATGCACCCCAATGATCACCATTCCACTTTCTACAGAAAAACGTTCTTGCAAACTATGGAGTTCAGGCAAGACGTGCATACAATTAATGCAACAGTAGGTAAAAAAGTCTAAAATGACTATTTTTCCGCAAAGCTCTGAAAGCGATAGAGCTCGACTAACGTTAAACCAATCCAAATCTAAAAATTAAATAAAGTGTTACTTTAGATACAACTTAAAACTATTAACATACCAGGCTTAAATTCAATTTTCATTGTCCTTAGCTTTGAAAGAGATTTATCATAATCCAACCGTTCCAGAAATTCTGTAATAGCTTCACATTTATCTGTCTCTCCAACACAATATAGCAATTTTTGTTGCAGTTCGTTTGTAATAAAAGTAAGGATATCGATAATAGGTAAATCGGTAAGGGAATCCATTAGAATTAGCACGTTTATTTAAATTAGTAAAACAACCGAAAATTGTTTGGTAAACTAGAAATTTGTTGTGACCATAACAAAACGTGATTATATAAAATAATGTACGTCAAATACGCGGCGCCCACTTAGCGTCGATGAGGAACAAGTTAGAAAAGAACATGAGAAATGGATTTTTATTTTTCCATTATGTTACAATTTAGCAGCTAATTTGAATAAAATTAAGGGCAGAATTGTTACGAATCGAAAAAACTTTTGGTTTTTACTTAGTTAAAGTATTTTTACATTTTAGTCAAAAAAAGAAAAGTTCGATCTAAAAGAAAACGAGAATGTAAACTAACTTCGGACGGAGCCGAAGCTTATATTCCCTTGCAGTTATATAGCGACTTCTTTTGATCAAAGATTTAGTAAATATCGGATATAGTTAGCCGATCTTTACAAAAACATTCATAACAAGCTTAGATTCGTATAAAATGGATTTTAAAAGAAGTCCGACGCGTCTACACCCAAAAACACGAAAGTTGTTGCATTTCCGATCGTTCAGTTATATGTCTGATATAGGATATAGTCGGCCGATCCGTGTGAAATTTTCCAAAGCGGCTTAGCTTTTCACAAGAGAGAATCTGGGCAAATTTCAAGTTTCTATTTTTGGAAACGTGGAAAACGTGGAAGTTATAGCATTTCCGATCAATCATATGGCAGCTATAGGATATAGTCGGCCGATCCGTATGAAATTTTCCAGATCGGCCTAATTCCCCTAATAGTCAATCTGTGCAAATTTCAAGTTTCTATCTTCAATAACATGGAAGTTATAGCATTTCCGATCAATCAGTTATATGGCAGCTATAGGATATAGTAGGCCGATCGCGGCCGTCCCGACATATATACTGCGTGCAAAGGAAAGAAGGGTGTGTGCAAAGTTTTAAGACGATAGCTCAAAAACTAAGAGACTAGTTTGCGTAGAAACAGACAGACGGACAGACGCACATGCTTATATCGACTCAGGAGGTGATCCTGATCCAGAATATATATACTTTATGGGGTCCTGGATGTCTCCTTCACTGCGTTGCACACTTCTGACCAAAATTATAATACCCTCTGCAAGGGTATAACAACAGAGGCAAAGAGTTATGGGCTGGACGTCCCTGCTTTAGTCGTTGTTTTTCTCTGGTGTAAACTACATAAGAGGATCTTCAGGTGTCACAACTGTGGGTTTCAAATTGCTCAATCGTTTGTCGTCGATAGTCTTATAGTCGTCTAGCTGGAATAAGTATATGCCCTATAGGTGACGTTCTGAGTTGTTGCAGGCCATGTTGCCTTATTAGGTATTTAGTACTATGATTCCATCGTCGAATTCCTATTCTTTTGGCATTTTGCATGTTATTAAATGCTCAATCGTTTCAAATTTTTTAATATTACTATACGTAAAGTTTTGTATTAAAAATATTCATTGTTGATTTCAATGTATATTGAATTACTTTTAATTACTTAATTATGTCTTTATTTGGTACTCGCCATACACATACAGCCCAGCTCCCACCAATCGCCGAAGGATAAAAATTGTTATTAAAATGACAGAATCATGCTGTGTATTTTTACAATAGGTAATATATAAAGGAGTCAAATTTCTAAAGACTCTAAAGGTAATATTGTATTTAAAAGCCCTAATAGGTCAATTTTCCCATTGATAAGATTAGTAAAAAAAGGACCCCAACATATTCCTACGATTTATTAACGATGGTAAGTTGATTAAGAGAAGTCTTCTGTAATAAAAAGGCAGTTGGAGACTTGCATTCCATCTAAAACCCCTGTGAAAAAAAATTGTTCTAGGGTAATCTAAGAGGGAACATAATTAGCTAGAACAGGACTTAACACATTAAGTTTTAAGTCATTTGCAGAACACCAATTTTGGAACTTGTCCAGATCGGATTGAAGTTTGTATTGGGCAGAGGAAGATTTATTTTGAAGACACAGCTTAACGTCATCTGCGTACATAAGTACACGTACGGTACGGTAGTACAGAAAGTACGGTAGAGCAAAAGGCAAGTCATTTATGAAAATGGTAAAAAGTAGAGTCCCGAGATGGCTTCCTTGATGGACTTTGGATAAAGCTCGGACTAGGCAGGAGAATACATCTTTAAAAAGGACTCGTTGGGTTCTCCCAGAAAAGTAGCTGGAAATCGACGTAAGAAAGTTAAAAGGAAATCCTAAAAGATAGAGTTTTCTCAAAACGAGTGTTTGGGAACGAGACACGCTTTGTTGGATCGAGACACCCTATATTGTAATATCGTTATATTCTGTTTTTAATTTAAAGCAAAGCTTTATCAATAAAACAATCTGCGTACAGCTTACAGATATTATCCTAATCTTAGAACTTTCCCATATCCATTACGGCTCTTGCAATCACGTCACTTGGGCTTTATCTTAAATTATGCTTGTACTTATGCTAAGCTACGTAACTTTATGTTTGATACCAACGCAAACCCAGCGCATCGGGAATAAATAAAGGTATTAAGAGTATTCCTTGAATACCAGAGTAAAAACACAAAAAACAGATCCAACTAATTCCGCGGTCCTATTTATAATCAAGGAGTGAGTGGTTTACAGAGTAAAAGGCTCTACCAAAGTCAGTGAAAATGACATCTGTTTGAAGGCCTTTTTATAAGCCATCAATACCAAATGAAGAAATCCATGCTGGCATGGAGAAATAGTTGAGCTACAGAGGTGTTGCAGATGGGGAGTAATAATTTTTACAAAGAGCTTTGGAATTGCTGACAATTTAGAGATTCCTTTATAATTGGAAGCAATGGATTTTTCCCCTTTTGTATGCAGGGGAATTATAAAGGATTGCTTCCACATATGGGGAGATATCCAATATGCACAATGACACGGTGCAATTCCTTAGCTCACAGCCTAGTACTCCATCGAGACCTGGTGAAAGTAGCGGTTTAACCTTTAAAAGATCCAAGAACGTACTGCGTTCGGAGAAAGATGATAAGGGTTCTTTAACTTAACACCAGCAAGGAGACGTGATCCGAGAAGACACGGAATCAGCAAGAGGCGGAGACAAGAAGACAAGCAGCAGCAAAATAAGCCCAGCGTAAAAGAGTCGAGTTTGGCGCTTGGAAAGTCATTAGCCTTGCCACGACGAGGTCCAGGGCAAGTCCGGCGTACGCCTGAACTTATCTTGTCATCGCAACGAACCGGCGTAAGCTAACGCGCTGCCGCTCGTGATCTCAGACCCACGAAAAGAACCGGAAGAGCGTCTACACCAGGGTTGCCGGTTAACAAAGTGAATGACACGAAAATGGATGAACTAGAAACAACTTCACTGTCTCGCGAGCATCATCTTTCACCGTCTTTTACATGCTCTGATTGTTTTCCAGGTCCGTGACATTATACGCATGGGTCGTTTCCATAAACGCACAGTTGAAGATTGACCAGACCTAAGGCTGCCCTCCAAATACAGGCGGATCCGGAAGCCTCCATGGCCCGTATGCTCCTGGTATTCCAATCGGTGTCATCAATGCGTAGGATCCAACGAGTGCCGACGCTTTTTCGTCTGTAAGTACCATTTTTCCACCGATGACATCACACTTTCGAAAGATATTATTCTTGGGACTTTCACCTCGTCAAAAAGAAATAATACGGACCCCAATGCTACCGGATTAGCAATAAGGCATGTCTTAATGCCTTTTCTTGCCCAAATAAATACTTTATGGCTCTTTAAGAGTTTCTTCAAATGTTCGGTATTATCTGCCAGATCAGCTTCGAGCTTCCCAATGTGTCTAAGCCCAAGAAACTTCGTTTCTCTTCTTGGAAGGTCTGAAGACAGTGACGACTGCAACTTTATCTAGGTCGACTTCTATGCCCTTGTCTGATAGGTAGAGCCAAAAATTTCAATCTCTAAGCTCTCACTACGCATTTCTCATAGAGGTAGTAGCACATCTTAGCTCGAAATATGCTTTTAATAGAGCCATGATCTTTCATGTAATTCCCTAATATAATGACCCCATCAATGTAATTAAATACGCTTGGGCAGGGCAAAAATTGCAACAATTCCAATTTTTGAAAAATCTCTGAAGCTAAGTTTACCCCAAACTTTAAACGCTTAAAATAAAATAACTCCCCGTTAGTAGTAATTCTGGTGATCACGGGACTACCATCGTCCAATTCCAGCTGGTGATATGCAATTTTGAAGCCCAGGCGTGAGGAATATTTGGTAAGTTGAGTCATGGACGTATCGAAAGTTTATAACGAATAATTTTCGACTGGGGAGATCCAAGAGCTTGGTCCCAACTCGCGTTCTGATAGTCAGTTTTAGCGCTTCATCCAGCTTATCAGTAATTTTCCTCTCAAACGCTGTTGGTATCCATCTCATGGGTTGTTGTACCGGGACTACGGACTTGTCAATGGTGAGTTCAACTACGAAATTGTGTCATTTGGGAAATAAAACAGCCATCTCTACTAGATTTACATCTAACCCAAGAATTGGAACATTATGTTAGATAACAGTGTTGCGTCCAAAATTGATTGTTACCCTTTTTGATTACGTAAAAGGTAGCAATCAGCTCTGCTTTATATTGTATTGATATAGGGGCTTCGAAACCTGATGTACTTAAAGCAGACGGTCGGATGCAAAAGACCGGTCTCTTCCAGTGTCCTTGTCTCAGTAGGACAGCGCGAACCCTGTTCCTCAAATTTAGACACCCCGGTAAGACATTTACACATTCGTGACCGCTAAACGTCCATAGGTAGTGTTGACTTACACTGGGACATATCGACACTCCCTTTTTGAGACTTTTGGAAAAAAAAAGGCGAACAGTAGGGAATTTTTTTTGTAGCATGGGGTATGCAAATTTCCCTTTTTGCTTTTGCTTTGTAAAATGTAAAAAAAGGTTAAAAAACGCAATTTGTATATATATATTTTTTTTTTATTTATTCTAGTTGAACTAATTGATTAGATCATCATAGCATGATATTATAATAGAAAAATACTTAGTTCGTCTTTGCTCGACAAGTGCATTTGTATTCCGTCATTTTTACGTGGTGCAGGTCCTCGCGAACATTTTTTTTAAATTCTGCGATCTGACTTGCGTCTTTGCCTATTCTACAGACTAAAATGTAAAAAACAATGTAAAAATAAAAAACATAACCTGAAAAACACATTAAACTTATCAAACATAGCACTGCAGAAATTACATCACATTTTGACACTTTACTTTCACTTATCGATTATCGCTATTGCCGTGATCAGGGCTGCACAGGATCGGTCACGCATTTGCAGCCCTTCAATTTACGTTTCTTAATACAAAATATTAAAAATTGAAGAAAGCAACACTACATAACAAAAATTGACTTATCTCTTTAGTTACTATGATGTTAAAATATTTATAAAAATATTTTTTTTAATTAATTAATTTTAATTATTTATAATTGATAATACAATGAATGAAACAATGTTTTTTTTACTAATTATTTCAAAAAAGAAATTCTAAACAGATTACGAGTTCTTAAATAAACCGATTGAAAGATTTTGTACAACATACTTTTTTTCAAGACGAAAATTTGTTTAATCTTTGCTTGGGACTGGAAAAATTTCGTCTTCTCTTTGGACTTGCGAGCGAGATGAGAGCGTTCATGCGGCACACAAGGAGTGGATTTAATGAATTGAAAGATGGTTTTCGTAAAATCAGCGATCTGTTCAATGCGCTTGATTTTCAATTTAGTAGACTACATCTAATAATTGAGGATTAATTAGAAGACTAAGCACAAAAAAATACTCCGAAGTTGAGCAGTGTGCAATCCTCTGCCCGCACTGCTGCCCATTACTCAAACCTTGATCAACCTGGCCACTCAAAGAGCGCCAGGTGCGTCACTAATCGAGTGCAATCGTTGAATTTGTCCTCCATGGCATCACTACCAGTGACGCCATAGCCACAATTGCCGCAAACCCCGTTAAAGCAGACGTGGAATATTGGGTACGTACCCCCGTTACCAACTGCATCACAGTCTTACAAGCTGCAATACCAAACAGCACCAACAAAATAAATTTATTTTTTCGGTTCCCCTGTGACACCTCATAGACTGATATCTCGGCTTATATCATAGCCAAAACAAAAGCCGTTGTAAGGTGAAGGACATAATAAAATTTTAATTTTACCATTCGAGGCGCACATCATCCTTCCAGATATGTCTGCCTTTGTCGATGTTTAAGAGCATTTTTTCAAATGACTTCTGCCCATTTTTATATAAAAAAAATAAACCGAGTAAACTAAAGACAAAACTACTTTTGGAAGTCAACCTTCCTAAAGTTAGACCAGCTAAGCAGCCCTCTTCTTCCGCAAATAATTAATAACCTCCTTACTTTAGCTTCCTAAGTTATACTCTGACATATTTTCTGTTGCATCTTAAGTTATTGGTATGGAAATCTGTAACAATTTTACTTTTTCCTGCATCGTACATCCTACATCCTACATCGTATTATTCAAGGCCTAAATATTTCCTTAGCTAATATTTTCATCTTCTAAACCTCAAAGTCTGATTTTCGTCGCCAATAAACCAGCAGACCCTTTTTGGTAACCAATAGCTAAGGAAATGAATATTTCATTAATTTT
Organism: Drosophila varians; assembly: GCA_018150405.1. Lineage (NCBI taxonomy): Eukaryota > Metazoa > Arthropoda > Insecta > Diptera > Drosophilidae > Drosophila > Drosophila varians. The sequence continues at coordinate 21,649,367 of JAECWK010000125.1, forward strand.
GAAACACTAGTATCAACAATACTCCAAACATTTTCAGTGAGTTTATCGAAAATGAATCCATTGTAGAAACGGATAAGGGTATTAATTTAAAAAAAATAATATCTCTTCAATTCTGAAACACTATAAAATCCAAAACTAATTATTAAAAGGCCATTCTAAAACCAACCAACTTAAATTATCTGAAAATAGATTTTGAGAAAAGTCTGAAGCCAATATACAAAATATACTATATTAGGTAAAATTTTTGAAAAAAAAATTATACCATTTGCAAAAAAAAAAATTATCCTAAATGAATATTTTATTGTGTAATTTTTATTTTTTTTTTTTTTACATTATTTTAACTATTTACGTTTATGAATTAGGCTATCGATAGTCACCTATTGGCATTAGGCGCCACAAGGGAGTTGAAGTTCAGTATTATTGAATTTATGAATTGTTTGTAATTGGTCACGCTAATTTTGGCCAAGCGTTTAGATGAATTTATCTTCGCGGTTTTTCCGATGAGGGATTTCAACAGAAGAGACGAGGAAATACTGCAGAGTGATATTAAGAATAAGTTGAGACTCATTATTGTACGGCGATTATGCGCTCAGAGTCCTAAACGTTACAAGACTTCTTATTTCGGTGTGGTATAACGTGTTAAAGGCAACTATCTTCAGGGATTGTGGATCGCGTCAATGATATTAAAATAAGTTAAATTCTACATCAGGGGTCGGCACCACTACATGACAGCACTTGTGTGAGTGGTAAATCGCTGATTTCGCTTATCATAGGGCACCAGATATGACGGGGACAAAAGCCAAAATAGTTTTTGTATTGTAATAATTTTATGATTTTTTTCGTTTACTAACCCCAATTAAATAAAAGATTGTCTAAATTAAATTAAGAAGCAAAACTACATAGTAAGAGACCGAAAACTATCAAATAAAAAAGATTTTTGACTCTAAAAATGCTAATTATGTGACTGCCGAAACCACCCGGATTGTTGTTTCGTCAGATAAATTTCCTGAGTCGCAGTTAGTGCCGATCCCTGATGTAAACACATACATATGTCTTTGAGCTCGAATATTTTTTGCCTAACCAGATAAAAATACTTATAAAAAGTTTGGGACCAACTTTTTAAAAACTCTAACCTCCGATTCTTTAAAATTTTTTGAACATTGTTTTAAAATTTTTTAAAAGTCGTATTTTAAGCACCCGAATAGGGAAAAAAATTTGGTAAAAGTTGCGTAAGTAAATTACGTGAAAACTCCTGAAAATAAAGGTAACAAAACGTAACAGTTTTTTATTAACAAAAAAATTTTTTTTTAATAAAATAACATGTTTTAGGTATGTTTTAAAATGTCATTAGATATGTTGTCGAATTTTGAAAAAAAATATCGTATTGTATATTTACGATTAAAAAAATATCGCACGATAATATTAAAAAATATCGTAACAGATATCGAAATATCCATTATTTTTGATTTTTTTGAATGTTCATCTAATTTTAAATAAAGATTTCCTGTTGCTGTAAATTTGGGTCTTTCATAATATGTACATATGTATGTAAATATGGGCCTAAGAATATGACAATCGAAAAAAAGCTATAATTGATTTCATCAACCATAACCATAAATCATCAGACTTAAAAAAAAAAACAAATTATACCCACTCTCAAACAAGTGAAATATTTACGTATTTTAAAAACGTATTAATTATTAATTCAAGGAATAAATTTGAACTTAAAGCTTTTATATATAATTTGGAAAATTAATCTGTATTGCATGACTAGAAAAACTCGCTCGGTTACATGCCGGTCTTTCATACGACTACTGAGGTCGCAAACAACACATTTTCTGGCTTAAGAGTGACCAAAAAACAAAAAAAAAAATATCGCCTATTTTTGCCCAAAAAATATTGATTTTTTTTTTTGAGAAAAAAAATATTGGTAAACGATTTTTTTTAAGTATTTCCAACATTCCTTATGGGCTTTAACCTATAGTGCACAAACTTTCAATTTTAGGGGACCGTTTAGCGGTTTAATTAAAAATACTAAAACGTCTTTTTAATGAAAACAAAGTGGGGCAAACTGTATATAAGACCTTAAAAACGTGACTTGATTGATTCGTGTGGAAACAGACGGGGAGGAAAAAAATGGAGACGGGCAAACATTATTACAAGCGTCAAAAACGGACAAAGTGGTCGGAAAGTATTGGATGTGTTAAGAGTTTTCAATTTCTGTGCTCTATAAAAGAAATTTCTAAAAAGAGGCAAATAAATAAAAAATCAATTCCACGAACATTTGCAGTTTTTCATATTGCTTTAATGTTGATTACATTGATTTTATCGCATGGTGTAAATGGAACTACTTTTAAAGACTCTTCCAATAAAATTCCAATGGAAAATAATTATAATAACTTTAACTTCTTATCGATTGGCGCGTCCACATCACGAAATCCCCCAGGGCAAGTCTCACTTTATTTAAAAATATGTACAAATTTACTGCGTTTATAATGGATATAAGTATATTATTTAGTTTGAAATGTTTCTAGTAATGCATTTTCTTAAAGACATTTTTGTTTAGATTATACCGCCTGTGTTTTGTATATGAATTTGCGCACTTGAATATTTTTCTATCCAGATATATCTGGTTAAAGAACTTACGCTTGCGGTGACTCAACGAACGATATATTACAGCAAATAAATTATATTGCACATTTTCATGTTCGTTATTTTGTCCCTTACTGATCAATAAAACGTTCATATATATAAATATATATTCATATATGTATGTACCTATTTTTTTTAGGGAACCCAATTCTTAACAGACCATTTTTTTTAAATTTATTTTTAAATAAAATTTTTACTAACGGAGTACACGGCTAGTCAAAATGTATTTTGCTGTTATAAATAAAAATAATTTTTTTTATATTGTGTCGATGTTGAGGAGTATATGTACATATGTTTTCATTTGTGACTATTATTATTTATACACTTTCAGGATCTGCCACATCGATGAATTTAAGAACATATACATATGTACATACATATGTAGATCGATCAGCACGTCAGGTTTTCTAATTGAGCAAGTCCGTCCTCCCGATTTTGTACTTATGTATACCAGGGACCGTAATAATTATAAGTTTTATTTTAAAAGTCAGTAGGTTCCGATTAAAAACAGATTTTAACTAGATTCCTCACAAATAAAGAGCGAATTTTTTTTGATCGAATAAAATAAATCTCACAAATTGATTATTTATAATTATACCCTTGCAGAGGGTATTATACTTTTGGTCAGAAGTGTGCAACGCAGTGAAGGAGACATCTAGGACCCCATAAAGTATATATATGTATGTATTCTGGATCAGGATCACCTCCTGAGTCGATATAAGCATGTCCGTCTGTCCGTCGGTCTGTTTCTACGTGAACTAGTCTTTCAGTTTTTGAGCTATCGTCTTGAAACTTGCACACACCCTTCTTTCGTTTGCACGCAGTATATAAGTCGGAACGGCCGGGATCGGCCGACTATATCATATAGCTGCCATATAACTGATCGATCGGAAATGCCACAACTTTTTTGGGCGTAGAAGCGTCGGACTTCTTTTAAAATACATTTTATACGAATCTAAGCTTGTTATGATTGTTTTTGTAAAGATCGGATAACTAAATCCGATAATTACTGTCTTTAATCAATAGAATCCGATATTTAACTGAAAGGGAACATAAGCTTCGGCTCCGTCCGAAGCTAGCTTTCCATTCTCGTTTTTATTTTTTGCTAAACATAAAATTTGTTCAAGGACTACAGGCTTAAAATAGATTTAGATCGATGTTTTTTTTTTTGGCCAAAATCCTTTTACGAAGCCTGTTATTCTTGAATTAGTTTTATTTAGAGCAAAAAATAAATAAAAATAATATATTTTTAATATTTGTGGGTTTAATATTATTCTCTTTAAAAATAAAATCTATAATTTTGATATCGCTCAAAATATAATCATTATCGATAAAAATATAAAAGAAATCCAAATTTTTAGAATCTTAACTGAAGTGCGTAGATTGTCGAAAATAAATAATTATGGTATCCTTTTTGTTGCATGCCGAAGTGATTGATTTTTTTGAGCAATAACCATTATTTTCGGTTCCTAATGTATACATATGTATGTCTATGTATGTCGGATTATGATCGTCTTCCATTAGAGCAGCGGTGACCACGAAGAGAGAACTAATTTTTTTTCCGTTAAAATTGTCATTTTATTAACTGAGTGCTTAGCTCGCATAAAGCGACATAGGCCCGCTCACTTTCAAGCGGTCCGGCCGACTGAGTAAATTCTAGCTTCGTGAAGTTAAGTCGAGTGAAACGATATTTTTTGAAAAAAAAAGGGTGATTCCATCTGGATCAGACACAAAACATAAGTCTAGAAGCCGACCTAAAGAATTTCTGACATGGTTAATTTGACCTAAAGACATGTTAAACATGCCCGCAGTAAAATCATGGTGTGAAGAAAGTGATAAAGCTGTAACGTTATCGATATTTGACCAAGTGAGTTCTGGTATATTAAAGTCACCCAGAACCCAGAAATAAGGACGAATTTTTAAAAAAGAAAAGCTGCAAACGTTGGCCCATAGTGTCATTATAAATGCCCAAAAATATTTTTTTAATGCCCATCTTTCGTTTCAAAAATATGCAATTTGAACAAACTTGAAAATTTTTGAAAAATTTGAAATTTGACTTTTTGAATTTTTTTTTTTAAATGAAATAAAATGAAATGCCCACAAATGTCCATCTTTTAGAATTTTGAAAAAAAAAAAATATTTTTCGAGATATACGAAGTTTTCTTTTTCATTTAATTTTTGCTTGTATCTAAAAAAATTTATAAACGAAAGATTTCAAACGCTTAAACAGACCCAACCAAACAATGCCCATCAATATTTTCAAATGCCCATCTCCCATTTCTAAATTATTCAAATTGGAAAATTGTCCAAAAATTTAACTTTTGAATTTTTGCATTTTTTTGTAGGAATCGAAGTAGGTTTAATTGCCCACAAATGCCCATCTTTTAGAATTTTAAAAAACCGTTTACTTTTCGAGATACATGACCCAAAAGTTTTAAACATCAAAAAATCTTAAATTTAAGACTTGCCCATCACTGCCCATCTCTTAAAAATCAAAATTTCTCAAAAACAAGAAATGCCCATCACTGCCCATCTCTTAAAAATCAAAATTTCTCAAAAACAAGAAATGCCCATCACTGCCCATCTCTCAAAAATCAAAATTTCTCAAAAACAAGAAATGCCCATCACTGCCCATCTCTCAAAAATCAAAATTTCTCAAAAACAAGAAATGCCCATCACTGCCCATCTCTTAAAAATCAAAATTTCTCAAAACAAGAAATGCCCATCACTGCCCATCTCTCAAAAATCAAAATTTCTCAAAAACAAGACTTGCCCATCACTGCCCATCTCTTAAAAATAAAAATTTTTCAAAAACAAGACGCCCATCACTGCCCATCTCTCAAAAATCAAAATTTTTCAAAAACAAGACGCCCATCACTGCCCATCTCTCAAAAATCAAAATTTCTCAAAAACAAGACTTGCCCATAACTGCCCATCTCTTAAAAATCAAAATTTTTCAAAAACAAGACGCCCATCACTGCCCATCTCTCAAAAATCAAAATTTTTCAAAAACAAGACGCCCATCACTGCCCATCTCTTAAAAATCAAAATTTTTCAAAAACAAGACTTGCCCATCACTGCCCATCTCTTAAAAATCAAAATTTTTCAAAAACAAGACTTGCCCATCACTGCCCATCTCTTAAAAATAAAAATTTTTCAAAAACAAGACGCCCATCACTGCCCATCTCTCAAAAATCAAAATTTTTCAAAAACAAGACGCCCATCACTGCCCATCTCTCAAAAATCAAAATTTCTCAAAAACAAGACTTGCCCATAACTGCCCATCTCTTAAAAATCAAAATTTTTCAAAAACAAGACTTGCCCATCACTGCCCATCTCTCAAAAATCAAAATTTTTCAAAAACAAGACTTGCCCATCTCTCTAAAATCAAAATTTTTCAAAAACAAGACTTGCCCATCACTGCCCATCTCTCAAAAATCAAAATTTTTCAAAAACAAAACTTGCCCATCACTATCACTGTCCATCTCTCAAAAATCAAAATTTTCAAAAACAAGACTTGCCCATCTCTCTAAAATCAAAATTTTTCAAAAACAAGACTTGCCCATCACTGTCCATCTCCCAAAAATCAAAATTTTACAAAAACAAGACTTGCCCATCACTGCCCATCTCTCAAAAATAAAAATTTTTAAAAAACAAGACTTGCCCATCACTGCCCATCTCTCAAAAATCAAAATTTCTCAAAAACAAGACTTGCCCATCACTGCTCATCTCTCAAAAATCAAAATCACTATCACTGCCCATCTCTCAAAAATCAAAATTTTCAAAAACAAGACTTGCCCATCACTGCCCATCTCTTAAAAATCAAAATTTTTCAAAATCAAGACTTGCCCATCACTGTCCATCTCTCAAAAATCAAAATTTTTCAAAAACAAGACTTGCCCATTACTGCCCATCTCTCAAAAATCAAAATTTTTCAAAAACAAGACGCCCATCACTGCCCATCTCTTAAAAATCAAAATTTTTCAAAAACAAGACTTGCCCATCACTGCCCATCTCTTAAAAATCAAAATTTTTCAAAAACAAGACTTGCCCATCTCTCTAAAATCAAAATTTTTCAAAAACAAGACTTGCCCATCACTGCCCATCTCTCAAAAATCAAAATTTTTCAAAAACAAAACTTGCCCATCACTATCACTGTCCATCTCTCAAAAATCAAAATTTTCAAAAACAAGACTTGCCCATCTCTCTAAAATCAAAATTTTTCAAAAACAAGACTTGCCCATTACTGCCCATCTCTCAAAAATCAAAATTTTTCAAAAACAAGACGCCCATCACTGCCCATCTCTTAAAAATCAAAATTTTTCAAAAACAAGACTTGCCCATCACTGCCCATCTCTCAAAAATCAAAATTTTTCAAAAACAAGACGCCCATCACTGCCCATCTCTCAAAAATCAAAATTTCTCAAAAACAAGACTTGCCCATAACTGCCCATCTCTTAAAAATCAAAATTTTTCAAAAACAAGACTTGCCCATCACTGCCCATCTCTCAAAAATCAAAATTTTTCAAAAACAAGACTTGCCCATCTCTCTAAAATCAAAATTTTTCAAAAACAAGACTTGCCCATCACTGCCCATCTCTCAAAAATCAAAATTTTTCAAAAACAAAACTTGCCCATCACTATCACTGTCCATCTCTCAAAAATCAAAATTTTCAAAAACAAGACTTGCCCATCTCTCTAAAATCAAAATTTTTCAAAAACAAGACTTGCCCATCACTGTCCATCTCCCAAAAATCAAAATTTTACAAAAACAAGACTTGCCCATCACTGCCCATCTCTCAAAAATAAAAATTTTTAAAAAACAAGACTTGCCCATCACTGCCCATCTCTCAAAAATCAAAATTTCTCAAAAACAAGACTTGCCCATCACTGCTCATCTCTCAAAAATCAAAATCACTATCACTGCCCATCTCTCAAAAATCAAAATTTTCAAAAACAAGACTTGCCCATCACTGCCCATCTCTTAAAAATCAAAATTTTTCAAAATCAAGACTTGCCCATCACTGTCCATCTCTCAAAAATCAAAATTTTTCAAAAACAAGACTTGCCCATTACTGCCCATCTCTCAAAAATCAAAATTTCCCAAAAACAAAACTTGCCCATCACTGCCCATCTCTTAAAAATCAAAATTTTTCAAAAACAAAACTTGCCCATCACTATCACTGTCCATCTCTCAAAAATCAAAATTTTCAAAAACAAGACTTGCCCATCTCTCTAAAATCAAAATTTTTCAAAAACAAGACTTGCCCATCACTGCCCATCTCTCAAAAATCAAAATTTTTCAAAAACAAAACTTGCCCATCACTATCACTGTCCATCTCTCAAAAATCAAAATTTTCCAAAACAAGACTTGCCCATCTCTCTAAAATCAAAATTTTTCAAAAACAAGACTTGCCCATCACTATCCATCTCAAAAATCAAAATTTTACAAAAACAAGACTTGCCCATCACTGCCCATCTCTTAAAAATCCAAATTTTTCAAAAACAAGACACTGCCCATCTCTCAAAAATCAAAATTTCTCAAAAACAAGACTTGCCCATCACTGCCCATCTCTCAAAAATAAAAATTTTTAAAAAACAAGACTTGCCCATCACTGCCCATCTCTCAAAAATCAAAATTTTTCAAAAACAAGACGTGCCCATCTCTCAAAAATCAAAATTTCTCAAAAACAAAACTTGCCCATCACTATCACTGCCCATCTCTCAAAAATCAAAATTTTTAAAAACAAGACTTGCCCATCACTGCCCATCTCTCAAAAATCAAAATTTTTCAAAAACAAAACTTGCCCATCACTATCACTGTCCATCTCTCAAAAATCAAAATTTTCAAAAACAAGACTTGCCCATCTCTCTAAAATCAAAATTTTTCAAAAACAAGACTTGCCCATCACTGTCCATCTCTCAAAAATCAAAATTTTACAAAAACAAGACTTGCCCATCACTGCCCATCTCTCAAAAATAAAAATTTTTAAAAAACAAGACTTGCCCATCACTGCCCATCTCTCAAAAATCAAAATTTCTCAAAAACAAGACTTGCCCATCACTGCTCATCTCTCAAAAATCAAAATCACTATCACTGCCCATCTCTCAAAAATCAAAATTTTCAAAAACAAGACTTGCCCATTACTGCCCATCTCTCAAAAATCAAAATTTCCCAAAAACAAAACTTGCCCATCACTGCCCATCTCTTAAAAATCAAAATTTTTCAAAAACAAAACTTGCCCATCACTATCACTGTCCATCTCTCAAAAATCAAAATTTTCCAAAACAAGACTTGCCCATCTCTCTAAAATCAAAATTTTTCAAAAACAAGACTTGCCCATCACTATCCATCTCTCAAAAATCAAAATTTTACAAAAACAAGACTTGCCCATCACTGCCCATCTCTTAAAAATCCAAATTTTTCAAAAACAAGACACTGCCCATCTCTCAAAAATCAAAATTTCTCAAAAACAAGACTTGCCCATCACTGCCCATCTCTCAAAAATAAAAATTTTTAAAAAACAAGACTTGCCCATCACTGCCCATCTCTCAAAAATCAAAATTTTTCAAAAACAAGACGTGCCCATCTCTCAAAAATCAAAATTTTTCAAAAACAAGACTTGCCCATCACTGCCCATCTCTCAAAAATCAAAATTTCTCAAAAACTAGACTTGCCCATCACTGCCCATCTCTCAAAAATAAAAATTTTTAAAAAACAAGACTTGCCCATCACTGCCCATCTCTCAAAAATCAAAATTTTTCAAAAACAAGACGTGCCCATCTCTCAAAAATCAAAATTTCTCAAAAACAAAACTTGCCCATCACTATCACTGCCCATCTCTCAAAAATCAAAATTTTTAAAAACAAGACTTGCCCATCACTGCCCATCTCTCAAAAATCAAAATTTTTCAAAAACAAGACTTGCCCATCACTGTCCATCTCTCAAAAATCAAAATTTTTCAAAAACAAGACTTGCCCATCACTGCCCATCTCTCAAAAATCAAAATTTTTCAAAAACAAGACGTGCCCATCTCTCAAAAATCAAAATTTTTCAAAAACAAGACTTGCCCATCACTGCCCATCTCTCAAAAATCAAAATTTTTAAAAACAAGACTTGCCCATCACTGCCCATCTCTCAAAAATCAAAATTTTTCAAAAACAAGACTTGCCCATCCACTGTCCATCTCTCAAAAATCAAAATTTTTCAAAAACAAGACTTGCCCATCACTGCCCATCTCTCAAAAATCAAAATTTCTTAAAAACAAAACTTGCCCATCACTATCACTGCCCATCTCTCAAAAATCCAAATTTTTTAAAAACAAGACTTGCCCATCACTGCCCATCTCTCAAAAATCAAAATTTCTCAAAAACAAGACTTGCCCATCACTGTCCATCTCTCAAAAATCAAAATTTTTCAAAAACAAGACTTGCCCATCACTGCCCATCTCTCAAAAATCAAAATTTCTCAAAAACAAAACTTGCCCATCACTATCACTGCCCATCTCTCAAAAATCAAAATTTTTAAAAACAAGACTTGCCCATCACTGCCCATCTCTCTAAAATCAAAATTTTTCAAAAACAAGACTGGACATCACTGTCCATCTTTCAAAAATTTAAATTTTTCAAAAACAAGACTTGCCCATCACTGCCCATCTCTCAAAAATCAAAATTTTTCAAAAACAAGACGTGCCCATCTCTCAAAAATCAAAATTTTTCAAAAACAAGACTTGCCCATCACTGCCCATCTCTTAAAAATCAAAATTTTTCAAAAACAAGACTTGCCCATCACTGCCCACTCTTAAAAATCCAAATTTCTCAAAAACAAGACTTGCCCATCTCTCAAAAATCAAAATTTCTCAAAAACAAGACTTGCCCATCACTGCCCATCTCTCAAAAATCAAAATTTTTCAAAAACAAAACTTGCCCATCACTATCACTGTCCATCTCTCAAAAATCAAAATTTTCAAAAACAAGACTTGCCCATCTCTCTAAAATCAAAATTTTTCAAAAACAAGACTTGCCCATCACTGTCCATCTCTCAAAAATCAAAATTTTTCAAAAACAAGACTTGCCCATCACTGCCCATCTCTCAAAAATCAAAATTTCTTAAAAACAAAACTTGCCCATCACTATCACTGCCCATCTCTCAAATATCCAAATTTTTTTAAAAACAAGACTTGCCCATCACTGCCCATCTCTCAAAAATCAAAATTTCTCAAAAACAAGACTTGCCCATCACTGTCCATCTCTCAAAAATCAAAATTTTTCAAAAACAAGACTTGCCCATCATTGCCCATCTCTCAAAAATCAAAATTTCTCAAAAACAAAACTTGCCCATCACTATCACTGCCCATCTCTCAAAAATCAAAATTTTTAAAAACAAGACTTGCCCATCACTGCCCATCTCTCTAAAATCAAAATTTTTCAAAAACAAGACTGGACATCACTGTCCATCTTTCAAAAATTAAAATTTTTCAAAAACAAGACTTGCCCATCACTGCCCATCTCTCAAAAATCAAAATTTTTCAAAAACAAGACGTGCCCATCTCTCAAAAATCAAAATTTTTCAAAAACAAGACTTGCCCATCACTGCCCATCTCTTAAAAATCAAAATTTTTCAAAAACAAGACTTGCCCATCACTGCCCACTCTTAAAAATCCAAATTTCTCAAAAACAAGACTTGCCCATCTCTCAAAAATCAAAATTTCTCAAAAACAAGACTTGCCCATCACTGCCCATCTCTCAAAAATCAAAATTTTTCAAAAACAAAACTTGCCCATCACTATCACTGTCCATCTCTCAAAAATCAAAATTTTCAAAAACAAGACTTGCCCATCTCTCTAAAATCAAAATTTTTCAAAAACAAGACTTGCCCATCACTGTCCATCTCTCAAAAATCAAAATTTTACAAAAACAAGACTTGCCCATCACTGCCCATCTCTCAAAAATAAAAATTTTGAAAAAACAAGACTTGCCCATCACTGCCCATCTCTCAAAAATCAAGATTTCTCAAAAACAAAACTTGCCCATCACTGCCCATCTCTTAAAAATCCAAATTTTTCAAAAACAAGACTTGCCCATCACTGCCCATCTCTCAAAAATCAAAATTTCTCAAAAACAAAACTTGCCCATCACTATCACTGCCCATCTCTTAAAAATCCAAATTTCTCAAAAACAAGACTTGCCCATCTCTCAAAAATCAAAATTTTTCAAAAACAAGACTTGCCCATCACTGCCCACTCTTAAAAATCCAAATTTCTCAAAAACAAGACTTGCCCATCTCTCAAAAATCAAAATTTCTCAAAAACAAGACTTGCCCATCACTGCCCATCTCTCAAAAATCAAAATTTTTCAAAAACAAAACTTGCCCATCACTATCACTGTCCATCTCTCAAAAATCAAAATTTTCAAAAACAAGACTTGCCCATCTCTCTAAAATCAAAATTTTTCAAAAACAAGACTTGCCCATCACTGTCCATCTCTCAAAAATCAAAATTTTTCAAAAACAAGACTTGCCCATCACTGCCCATCTCTCAAAAATCAAAATTTCTTAAAAACAAAACTTGCCCATCACTATCACTGCCCATCTCTCAAAAATCCAAATTTTTTTAAAAACAAGACTTGCCCATCACTGCCCATCTCTCAAAAATCAAAATTTCTCAAAAACAAGACTTGCCCATCACTGTCCATCTCTCAAAAATCAAAATTTTTCAAAAACAAGACTTGCCCATCACTGCCCATCTCTCAAAAATCAAAATTTCTCAAAAACAAAACTTGCCCATCACTATCACTGCCCATCTCTCAAAAATCAAAATTTTTAAAAACAAGACTTGCCCATCACTGCCCATCTCTCTAAAATCAAAATTTTTCAAAAACAAGACTGGACATCACTGTCCATCTTTCAAAAATTAAAATTTTTCAAAAACAAGACTTGCCCATCACTGCCCATCTCTCAAAAATCAAAATTTTTCAAAAACAAGACGTGCCCATCTCTCAAAAATCAAAATTTTTCAAAAACAAGACTTGCCCATCACTGCCCATCTCTTAAAAATCAAAATTTTTCAAAAACAAGACTTGCCCATCACTGCCCATCTCTTAAAAATCAAAATTTTTCAAAAACAAGACTTGCCCATCACTGCCCATCTCTCTAAAATCAAAATTTTTCAAAAACAAGACTGGACATCACTGTCCATCTTTCAAAAATTAAAATTTTTCAAAAACAAGACTTGCCCATCACTGTCCATCTCTCAAAAATCAAAATTTTCAAAAACAAGACTTGCCCATCTCTCTAAAATCAAAATTTTTCAAAAACAAGACTTGCCCATCACTGCCCATCTCTCAAAAATCAAAATTTTTCAAAAACAAAACTTGCCCATCACTATCACTGTCCATCTCTCAAAAATCAAAATTTTCCAAAACAAGACTTGCCCATCTCTCTAAAATCAAAATTTTTCAAAAACAAGACTTGCCCATCACTATCCATCTCTCAAAAATCAAAATTTCTCAAAAACGAGACTTGCCCATCACTGCCCATCTCTCAAAAATAAAAATTTTTAAAAAACAAGACTTGCCCATCACTGTCCATCTCTCAAAAATCAAAATTTTTCAAAAACAAGACTTGCCCATTACTGCCCATCTCTCAAAAATCAAAATTTCTCAAAAACAAAACTTGCCCATCACTCTAAAATCAAAATTTTTCAAAAACAAGACTTGCCCATTTCTCTAAAATCAAAATTTTTCAAAAACAAGACTTGCCCATCACTGCCCATCTCTCAAAAATCAAAATTTTTCAAAAACAAAACTTGCCCATCACTATCACTGTCCATCTCTCAAAAATCAAAATTTTCAAAAACAAGACTTGCCCATCTCTCTAAAATCAAAATTTTTCAAAAACAAGACTTGCCCATCACTGTCCATCTCTCAAAAATCAAAATTTTACAAAAACAAGACTTGCCCATCACTGCCCATCTCTCAAAAATAAAAATTGTTAAAAAACAAGACTTGCCCATCACTGCCCATCTCTCAAAAATCAAAATTTCTCAAAAACAAAACTTGCCCATCACTGCCCATCTCTTAAAAATCCAAATTTTTCAAAAACAAGACTTGCCCATCACTGCCCATCTCTCAAAAATCAAAATTTCTCAAAAACAAAACTTGCCCATCACTATCACTGCCCATCTCTTAAAAATCCAAATTTCTCAAAAACAAGACTTGCCCATCTCTCAAAAATCAAAATTTTTCAAAAACAAGACTTGCCCATCACTGCCCATCTCTTAAAAATCCAAATTTTTCAAAAACAAGACTTGCCCATCTCTCAAAAATCAAAATTTCTCAAAAACAAAACTTGCCCATCACTATCACTGCCCATCTCTCAAAAATCAAAATTTTCAAAAACAAGACTTGCCCATCTCTCTAAAATCTAAATTTTTCAAAAACAAGACTTGCCCATCACTGTCCATCTCTCAAAAATCAAAATTTTACAAAAACAAGACTTGCCCATCACTGCCCATCTCTCAAAAATCAAAATTTTTCAAAAACAAGACTTGCCCATCTCTCAAAAATCAAAATTTTTCAAAAACAAGACTTGCCCATCACTGCCCATCTCTCAAAAATCAAAATTTCTCAAAAACAAGACTTGCCCATCACTGCTCATCTCTCAAAAATCAAAATCACTATCACTGCCCATCTCTCAAAAATCAAAATTTTCAAAAACAAGACTTGCCCATCACTGCCCATCTCTTAAAAATCAAAATTTTTCAAAATCAAGACTTGCCTATCACTGTCCATCTCTCGAAAATCAAAATTTTTCAAAAACAAGACTTGCCCATTACTGCCCATCTCTCAAAAATCAAAATTTCCCAAAAACAAAACTTGCCCATCACTGCCCATCTCTTAAAAATCAAAATTTTTCAAAAACAAAACTTGCCCATCACTATCACTGTCCATCTCTCAAAAATCAAAATTTTCAAAAACAAGACTTGCCCATCTCTCTAAAATCAAAATTTTTCAAAAACAAGACTTGCCCATCACTGCCCATCTCTCAAAAATCAAAATTTTTCAAAAACAAAACTTGCCCATCACTATCACTGTCCATCTCTCAAAAATCAAAATTTTTCAAAAACAAGACTTGCCCATCACTGCCCATCTCTTAAAAATCAAAATTTTTCAAAATCAAGACTTGCCCATCACTGTCCATCTCTCAAAAATCAAAATTTTTCAAAAACAAGACTTGCCCATTACTGCCCATCTCTCAAAAATCAAAATTTCCCAAAAACAAAACTTGCCCATCACTGCCCATCTCTTAAAAATCAAAATTTTTCAAAAACAAAACTTGCCCATCACTATCACTGTCCATCTCTCAAAAATCAAAATTTTCAAAAACAAGACGCCCATCTCTCTAAAATCAAAATTTTTCAAAAACAAGACTTGCCCATCACTGTCCATCTCTCAAAAATCAAAATTTTCAAAAACAAGACTTGCCCATCTCTCTAAAATCAAAATTTTTCAAAAACAAGACTTGCCCATCACTGTCCATCTCTTAAAAATCAAAATTTTTCAAAAACAAGACTTGCCCATCACTGTCCATCTCTCAAAAATCAAAATTTTTCAAAAACAAGACTTGCCCATCACTGCCCATCTCTCAAAAATCAAAATTTTTCAAAAACAAGACTTGCCCATCTCTCAAAAATCAAAATTTTTAAAAAACAAGACTTGCCCATCACTGCCCATCTCTCAAAAATCAAAATTTCTCAAAAACAAGACTTGCCCATCACTGCTCATCTCTCAAAAATCAAAATCACTACCACTGCCCATCTCTCAAAAATCAAAATTTTCAAAAACAAGACTTGCCCATCACTGCCCATCTCTTAAAAATCAAAATTTTTCAAAATCAAGACTTGCCCATCACTGTCCATCTCTCAAAAATCAAAATTTTTCAAAAACAAGACTTGCCCATTACTGCCCATCCTTAAAAAATCAAAATTTCCCAAAAACAAAACTTGCCCATCACTGCCCATCTCTTAAAAATCAAAATTTTTCAAAAACAAAACTTGCCCATCACTATCACTGTCCATCTCTCAAAATCAAAATTTTCAAAAACAAGACTTGCCCATCTCTCTAAAATCAAAATTTTTCAAAAACAAGACTTGCCCATCACTGCCCATCTCTCAAAAATCAAAATTTTTCAAAAACAAAACTTGCCCATCACTATCACTGCCCATCTCTCAAAAATCAAAATTTTCAAAAACAAGACTTGCCCATCTCTCTAAAATCAAAATTTTTCAAAAACAAGACTTGCCCATCACTGTCCATCTCTCAAAAATCAAAATTTTACAAAAACAAGACTTGCCCATCACTGCCCATCTCTCAAAAATCAAAATTTTCAAAAACAAGACTTGCCCATCACTGCCCATCTCTTAAAAATCAAAATTTTTCAAAATCAAGACTTGCTCATCACTGCCCATCTCTCAAAAATCAAAATTTCTCAAAAACAAGACTTGCCCATCACTGCCCATCTCTCAAAAATAAAAATTTTTAAAAAACAAGACTTGCCCATCACTGCCCATCTCTCAAAAATCAAAATTTTTCAAAAACAAGACGTGCCCATCTCTCAAAAATCAAAATTTTTCAAAAACAAGACTTGCCCATCTCTCAAAAATCAAAATTTCTCAAAAACAAGACTTGCCCATCTCTCAAAAATCAAAATTTTTAAAAACAAGACTTGCCCATCACTGCCCATCTCTCAAAAATCAAAATTTTTCAAAAACAAAACTTGCCCATCACTGCCCATCTCTTAAAAATCCAAATTTTTCAAAAACAAGACTTGCCCATCACTGCCCATCTCTTAAAAATCAAAATTTTTCAAAATCAAGACTTGCCTATCACTGTCCATCTCTCGAAAATCAAAATTTTTCAAAAACAAGACTTGCCCATTACTGCCCATCTCTCAAAAATCAAAATTTCCCAAAAACAAAACTTGCCCATCACTGCCCATCTCTTAAAAATCAAAATTTTTCAAAAACAAAACTTGCCCATCACTATCACTGTCCATCTCTCAAAAATCAAAATTTTCAAAAACAAGACTTGCCCATCTCTCTAAAATCAAAATTTTTCAAAAACAAGACTTGCCCATCACTGCCCATCTCTCTAAAAATCAAAATTTTTCAAAAACAAAACTTGCCCATCACTATCACTGTCCATCTCTCAAAAATCAAAATTTTTCAAAAACAAGACTTGCCCATCACTGCCCATCTCTTAAAAATCAAAATTTTTCAAAATCAAGACTTGCCCATCACTGTCCATCTCTCAAAAATCAAAATTTTTCAAAAACAAGACTTGCCCATTACTGCCCATCTCTTAAAAATCAAAATTTTTCAAAATCAAGACTTGCCTATCACTGTCCATCTCTCGAAAATCAAAATTTTTCAAAAACAAGACTTGCCCATTACTGCCCATCTCTCAAAAATCAAAATTTCCCAAAAACAAAACTTGCCCATCACTGCCCATCTCTTAAAAATCAAAATTTTTCAAAAACAAAACTTGCCCATCACTGCTCATCTCTCAAAAATCAAAATCACTATCACTGCCCATCTCTCAAAAATCAAAATTTTCAAAAACAAGACTTGCCCATCACTGCCCATCTCTTAAAAATCAAAATTTTTCAAAATCAAGACTTGCCTATCACTGTCCATCTCTCGAAAATCAAAATTTTTCAAAAACAAGACTTGCCCATCACTGCTCATCTCTCAAAAATCAAAATCACTATCACTGCCCATCTCTCAAAAATCAAAATTTTCAAAAACAAGACTTGCCCATCACTGCCCATCTCTTAAAAATCAAAATTTTTCAAAATCAAGACTTGCCTATCACTGTCCATCTCTCGAAAATCAAAATTTTTCAAAAACAAGACTTGCCCATTACTGCCCATCTCTCAAAAATCAAAATTTCCCAAAAACAAAACTTGCCCATCACTGCCCATCTCTCAAAAATCAAAATTTCTCAAAAACAAGACTTGCCCATCACTGTCCATCTCTCAAAAATCAAAATTTTTCAAAAACAAGACTTGCCCATCACTGCCCATCTCTCAAAAATCAAAATTTCTCAAAAACAAAACTTGCCCATCACTATCACTGCCCATCTCTCAAAAATCAAAATTTTTAAAAACAAGACTTGCCCATCACTGCCCATCTCTCTAAAATCAAAATTTTTCAAAAACAAGACTGGACATCACTGTCCATCTTTCAAAAATTAAAATTTTTCAAAAACAAGACTTGCCCATCACTGCCCATCTCTCAAAAATCAAAATTTTTCAAAAACAAGACGTGCCCATCTCTCAAAAATCAAAATTTTTCAAAAACAAGACTTGCCCATCACTGCCCATCTCTTAAAAATCAAAATTTTTCAAAAACAAGACTTGCCCATCACTGCCCATCTCTTAAAAATCAAAATTTTTCAAAAACAAGACTTGCCCATCACTGCCCATCTCTCTAAAATCAAAATTTTTCAAAAACAAGACTGGACATCACTGTCCATCTTTCAAAAATTAAAATTTTTCAAAAACAAGACTTGCCCATCACTGTCCATCTCTCAAAAATCAAAATTTTCAAAAACAAGACTTGCCCATCTCTCTAAAATCAAAATTTTTCAAAAACAAAACTTGCCCATCACTGCTCATCTCTCAAAAATCAAAATCACTATCACTGCCCATCTCTCAAAAATCAAAATTTTCAAAAACAAGACTTGCCCATCACTGCCCATCTCTTAAAAATCAAAATTTTTCAAAATCAAGACTTGCCTATCACTGTCCATCTCTCGAAAATCAAAATTTTTCAAAAACAAGACTTGCCCATCACTGCTCATCTCTCAAAAATCAAAATCACTATCACTGCCCATCTCTCAAAAATCAAAATTTTCAAAAACAAGACTTGCCCATCACTGCCCATCTCTTAAAAATCAAAATTTTTCAAAATCAAGACTTGCCTATCACTGTCCATCTCTCGAAAATCAAAATTTTTCAAAAACAAGACTTGCCCATTACTGCCCATCTCTTAAAAATCAAAATTTTTCAAAATCAAGACTTGCCTATCACTGTCCATCTCTCGAAAATCAAAATTTTTCAAAAACAAGACTTGCCCATCACTGCTCATCTCTCAAAAATCAAAATCACTATCACTGCCCATCTCTCGAAAATCAAAATTTTCAAAAACAAGACTTGCCCATCACTGCCCATCTCTTAAAAATCAAAATTTTTCAAAATCAAGACTTGCCTATCACTGTCCATCTCTCGAAAATCAAAATTTTTCAAAAACAAGACTTGCCCATTACTGCCCATCTCTCAAAAATCAAAATTTCCCAAAAACAAAACTTGCCCATCACTGCCCATCTCTTAAAAATCAAAATTTTTCAAAAACAAAACTTGCCCATCACTATCACTGTCCATCTCTCAAAAATCAAAATTTTCAAAAACAAGACTTGCCCATCTCTCTAAAATCAAAATTTTTCAAAAACAAGACTTGCCCATCACTGCCCATCTCTCAAAAATCAAAATTTTTCAAAAACAAAACTTGCCCATCACTATCACTGTCCATCTCTCAAAAATCAAAATTTTTCAAAAACAAGACTTGCCCATCACTGCCCATCTCTTAAAAATCAAAATTTTTCAAAATCAAGACTTGCCCATCACTGTCCATCTCTCAAAAATCAAAATTTTTCAAAAACAAGACTTGCCCATTACTGCCCATCTCTCAAAAATCAAAATTTCCCAAAAACAAAACTTGCCCATCACTGCCCATCTCTTAAAAATCAAAATTTTTCAAAAACAAAACTTGCCCATCACTATCACTGTCCATCTCTCAAAAATCAAAATTTTCAAAAACAAGACTTGCCCATCTCTCTAAAATCAAAATTTTTCAAAAACAAGACTTGCCCATCACTGTCCATCTCTCAAAAATCAAAATTTTCAAAAACAAGACTTGCCCATCTCTCTAAAATCAAAATTTTTCAAAAACAAGACTTGCCCATCACTGTCCATCTCTTAAAAATCAAAATTTTTCAAAAACAAGACTTGCCCATCACTGTCCATCTCTCAAAAATCAAAATTTTTCAAAAACAAGACTTGCCCATCACTGCCCATCTCTCAAAAATCAAAATTTTTCAAAAACAAGACTTGCCCATCTCTCAAAAATCAAAATTTTTAAAAAACAAGACTTGCCCATCACTGCCCATCTCTCAAAAATCAAAATTTCTCAAAAACAAGACTTGCCCATCACTGCTCATCTCTCAAAAATCAAAATCACTATCACTGCCCATCTCTCAAAAATCAAAATTTTCAAAAACAAGACTTGCCCATCACTGCCCATCTCTTAAAAATCAAAATTTTTCAAAATCAAGACTTGCCCATCACTGTCCATCTCTCAAAAATCAAAATTTTTCAAAAACAAGACTTGCCCATTACTGCCCATCCTTAAAAAATCAAAATTTCCCAAAAACAAAACTTGCCCATCACTGCCCATCTCTTAAAAATCAAAATTTTTCAAAAACAAAACTTGCCCATCACTATCACTGTCCATCTCTCAAAAATCAAAATTTTCAAAAACAAGACTTGCCCATCTCTCTAAAATCAAAATTTTTCAAAAACAAGACTTGCCCATCACTGCCCATCTCTCAAAAATCAAAATTTTTCAAAAACAAAACTTGCCCATCACTATCACTGCCCATCTCTCAAAAATCAAAATTTTCAAAAACAAGACTTGCCCATCTCTCTAAAATCAAAATTTTTCAAAAACAAGACTTGCCCATCACTGTCCATCTCTCAAAAATCAAAATTTTACAAAAACAAGACTTGCCCATCACTGCCCATCTCTCAAAATCAAAATTTTCAAAAACAAGACTTGCCCATCACTGCCCATCTCTTAAAAATCAAAATTTTTCAAAATCAAGACTTGCTCATCACTGCCCATCTCTCAAAAATCAAAATTTCTCAAAAACAAGACTTGCCCATCACTGCCCATCTCTCAAAAATAAAAATTTTTAAAAAACAAGACTTGCCCATCACTGCCCATCTCTCAAAAATCAAAATTTTTCAAAAACAAGACGTGCCCATCTCTCAAAAATCAAAATTTTTCAAAAACAAGACTTGCCCATCTCTCAAAAATCAAAATTTCTCAAAAACAAGACTTGCCCATCTCTCAAAAATCAAAATTTTTAAAAACAAGACTTGCCCATCACTGCCCATCTCTCAAAAATCAAAATTTTTCAAAAACAAAACTTGCCCATCACTGCCCATCTCTTAAAAATCCAAATTTTTCAAAAACAAGACTTGCCCATCTCTCAAAAATCAAAATTTCTCAAAAACAAAACTTGCCCATCACTATCACTGCCCATCTCTCAAAAATCAAAATTTTCAAAAACAAGACTTGCCCATCTCTCTAAAATCAAAATTTTTCAAAAACAAGACTTGCCCATCACTGTCCATCTCTCAAAAATCAAAATTTTACAAAAACAAGACTTGCCCATCACTGCCCATCTCTCAAAAATCAAAATTTTTCAAAAACAAGACTTGCCCATCACTGCCCATCTCTCTAAAATCAAAATTTTTCAAAAACAAGACTTGCCCATCACTGTCCATCTCTCAAAAATCAAAATTTTACAAAAAAAAGACTTGCCCATCACTGCCCATCTCTCAAAAATCAAAATTTCTCAAAAACAAGACTTGCTCATCACTGCCCATCTCTCAAAAATCAAAATTTCTCAAAAACAAGACTTGCCCATCACTGCCCATCTCTCAAAAATAAAAATTTTTAAAAAACAAGACTTGCCCATCACTGCCCATCTCTCAAAAATCAAAATTTTTCAAAAACAAGACGTGCCCATCTCTCAAAAGTCAAAATTTTTCAAAAACAAGACTTGCCCATCTCTCAAAAATCAAAATTTCTCAAAAACAAGACTTGCCCATCTCTCAAAAATCAAAATTTTTAAAAACAAGACTTGCCCATCACTGCCCATCTCTCAAAAATAAAAATTTTTAAAAAACAAGACTTGCCCATCACTGCCCATCTCTCAAAAATCAAAATTTTTCAAAAACAAAACTTGCCCATCACTGCCCATCTCTTAAAAATCCAAATTTTTCAAAAACAAGACTTGCCCATCACTGCCCATCTCTCAAAAATCAAAATTTCTCAAAAACAAAACTTGCCCATCACTATCACTGCCCATCTCTTAAAAATCCAAATTTCTCAAAAACAAGACTTGCCCATCTCTCAAAAATCAAAATTTTTCAAAAAACAAGACTTGCCCATCACTGCCCATCTCTTAAAAATCCAAATTTTTCAAAAACAAGACTTGCCCATCTCTCAAAAATCAAAATTTCTCAAAAACAAAACTTGCCCATCACTATCACTGCCCATCTCTCAAAAATCAAAATTTTCAAAAACAAGACTTGCCCATCTCTCTAAAATCAAAATTTTTCAAAAACAAGACTTGCCCATCACTGTCCATCTCTCAAAAATCAAAATTTTACAAAAACAAGACTTGCCCATCACTGCCCATCTCTAAAAATCAAAATTTTTCAAAAACAAGACTTGCCCATCACTGCCCATCTCTCTAAAATCAAAATTTTTCAAAAACAAGACTTGCCCATCACTGTCCATCTCTCAAAAATCAAAATTTTACAAAAACAAGACTTGCCCATCACTGCCCATCTCTCAAAAATCAAAATTTCTCAAAAACAAAACTTGCCCATCACTATCACTGCCCATCTCTCAAAAATCAAAATTTTCAAAAACAAGACTTGCCCATCACTGCCCATCTCTCTAAAATCAAAATTTTTCAAAAACAAGACTTGCCCATCACTGTCCATCTCTCAAAAATCAAAATTTTTCAAAAACAAGACTTGCCCATCACTGTCCATCTCTCAAAAATCAAAATTTTTCAAAAACAAGACTTGCCCATCACTGCCCATCTCTCAAAAATCAAAATTTTTCAAAAACAAGACTTGCCCATCTCTCAAAAATCAAAATTTTTCAAAAACAAGACTTGCCCATCACTGCCCATCTCTCAAAAATCAAAATTTTTTAAAAACAAGACTTGCCCATCACTGCCCATCTCTCTAAAATCAAAATTTTTCAAAAACAAGACTTGCCCATCACTGTCCATCTCTCAAAAATCAAAATTTTACAAAAACAAGACTTGCCCATCACTGCCCATCTCTCAAAAATCAAAATTTCTCAAAAACAAAACTTGCCCATCACTATCACTGCCCATCTCTCAAAAATCAAAATTTTCAAAAACAAGACTTGCCCATCACTGCCCATCTCTCTAAAATCAAATTTTTTCAAAAACAAGACTTGCCCATCACTGTCCATCTCTCAAAAATCAAAATTTTTCAAAAACAAGACTTGCCCATCACTGTCCATCTCTCAAAAATCAAAATTTTTCAAAAACAAGACTTGCCCATCACTGCCCATCTCTCAAAAATCAAAAT